>OX123189.2:29542071-30982833 GCA_944739405.2 Euclidia mi
TGGATTCCCAAATAAATGTCATTTACGTTATCAGAATGCATGATAGCCCCGAAAATTATACCCATATTAATTTTATTAAGAATGTCCCGTCCGCCATCTTGGATTCCCAAATAGATGTAATTTTCGTGACCAGAATCCATAAAAACTCCGAAAATGACACCCAATAAGAGACAGAGAGAGAGAGACAGACAGAGAAACATGCGCACGCCGCACGGCTTACAATAGCTTACTATAGCAAAAAGTGTTGTTACAACTTTTCGTCTTAATTTTTTCTGTCTAGCCCCCTTTCGCAACGCGCGATAAGGAATTTCGTCCCAATAAATAAATCTATAATACAAATAAAACATTGATACAAATGTTTGTTTATACTTCTTGCGGGTGACATAACGGAGCGATATTATGGTATGATTTTTGTGTGTGAATACGGTGAGGAGAAAGAACAGTTGCATACACAAATTTTACCGCCACTCCCACCCGAGCGAAGCCGTTCGCCAAATCTAGTAGTCATGTAAGATGTTATGAAAAGTTGATTACCTCATTTACTTTTGTCGCTCAATATTGAATAATCGTTTTTATTAGGGTTCCGTACCTAAAAGGTAAAAAACGGAAGCCTATTACTAAGCCTCCGCTGTCTGTCCGTCTGTCTGTCACCAGGTTGTATCTCATAAATCGTGATAGCTAGAAAACTGAAATGTTCACAAATTATGTATTTCGATTTCCGCTATAACAACAAATAATAAAAATAAAAAAAATGAAAATATTAAGGGGGTCCCATACAATAAATGTGTTTTTTTCGTATTTTTTGCTCAAAATTACCAACGGTAGCAGGTAGATGCTTAAAATTTTCACTGAATATGTAGTTGTATATTACCTTTCAAAATAAATCATCAAATAAAAACAAGTTAATACTAAAGGGGGGCTCCCATACAACAAACCTAATTTTTAAGCAATTTGGTACTCGATCTTAATAAACAGGTAGAAACTTAAAAAATATTTAAGTATACATACAACAATCGTGATTTTCTTTTATAGTTGATGGTATGGAACAGTGGCGTAGCGTGGGTTTTCGCCGCCCGGGGCCGATCAGAAATTTGCCGCTCTCTCTACTTTTAGGTAGTTACCAGACTACTTTTGCCAGAAGTGTAACGTTTGTCGGGAGTGTTTTGGGTCGTTATGTTTGTATGTTTATTAGTTTGTCTTTACACCCCAAACGGTTTGATGGATTTAAACAAATTAGTTGTCATTTGATTCATCTCAATTGTAATATCATAAAGCATAGGGAATAATATTTTTGGGGAGGAACGTGGTAGCTCTCAGCGGTATTTATGTGTCGCGCCTGGCAGCGGCCGTTTCTTGGCTGCAATATATAGCTTAGTCCAGACCTAGACAGGTCTGCACAGCTTCAAGGATTTTCATTAAGGAAATTAGGCCCTCCAAATTTCCTTCATAAAAATCCTAGCTTTTAATCAACAATAGATCCTCACCAAAAGTGCTTTGTGTTACTTTTACATTTTTCTACAGGATAAATACCTTATACCGCCTAACTTTGTAGAGTACCTACATCCGTGAACATGGCGCTTGCAACAGTACCAAAACGTTGGTTACTCAAAACAAAGGTACGTGGCATATATTATCCCGAAGGAAAATGAAAAAGTAATACTAATGAACACGAAAGTTTAAATTCCTATGGTCCCGCCTGGACCTCGCTCGCTCTGGTCGACATCCGGGATGTCTTCGGTAAGTGGCGCGTCAGTGAGGATCGGTGGTCGTCAGTACTAGGTCCAGTTGTCTATACCTACGCGAGATATACATACAAGTGTTGGTAAAAACTTTCAACTTATTCGAGAATCTCGAACTTTGAGTTGAGGGTGCGGTCATCCAAAGTTCTTAGTTTTGTTAGATGGGGCTACCTCAACTGTAGAGCAAGATCCCCCATGACTCCCAGTTTCCTCGATCACAGCCTCCATGGCGCGGGTGTTAGAGCGTTCCCATCTGGCAGAGACAGCTGACAGCCTCATCATTTCGAGAGTCTCGGCTGAAAGTTTAGACTCATTATTTTTTTTCAGTGTTGGGAGGCGTTCGGGACCAATCTCCTAGTGCCGTCAGTACTGTGACCACGCATTAATTTTATTAGAAGACTGACGACTTCTAATTAATGCGTGGTAGTTTCTAACGGATTGAAACAATTCTGCAATTCTTGTCGGAACTGCTCAGAACTCATGGCTGATTGGGGCAACGTAGAGACGGCGAATAGACTTCATTAACTGGGCTCTTTCAGGTATAAGCTTGATATTTACGTAGAGAGCCTTGTACCTTTGTAACGTAATACTACACGTATTGCGTTATAATATCTTGCAGGCGCTTAACGCCAGCTAAGCCGTTCGCAATATTACCTAATATGGTCATGTTCACCAGCCAAAGGCAGTTGTGAGTCATAGGTTTATGCCTATATAAGATAGCGCGTTGTAGAATGGGCACTTTCCCTAGACATCGGAACGCTGCCGCTACACCTCGCGATTATTCTACATTCTACTTCCTATCTACTGTCCCGCCGGGGTTCTTCCTACGGTCTCACTGCACCTGACGTTCTTCCTACGGGCTACGTTCTTCCTACGGGCTACGTTCTTCCTACGGGCTACGTTCTCTCTACGGGCTACAAGCCACGAGCTGCTGGCGCCGTGCCACTACTAGCCAGCTGCCACCCAAGCCTCCGTACCTGCCTACGAGCTCCTACAGCCAGGCCACGGACGCCTGTGCCTGACCGCTCGGCCCACATCGGCTGCACCGCCTGAGACCCCGCTCAGCCTGAACCTCGACCACAGAGCTGCCTGCGCAGCGCACCTTGGCCAGCTCATCGGCGAACCTACGAGCAGCTACCCTGCGAGCGTCGGAGAGCAGCAGGAGTCTACGCTCCAGCCAGCTCAGGCCAGTGCTTACCTAGTTCGGTCATACTGTATGTAAGCGGTAGTGAGACATAATAAAGAACCTGTTCAGCCTAGCAGTGTTTCTCTCGAACCCCGACATCCTACCTGAGATCCTCCGTCTCAGTGGCGCCCAACTCTATTTGTCTCACTTCCAATTACTGCAGTTGTTCTTGTTTAGGAGGTCAGTCTTTGTAAACGAGGAGGTGCAGACATCAGCGAACCGGTACGTACTATTTAACTTGTGTATATCTGTGTTTTGCGGTCTATCTTTAATTTCTATTCTTGTATAACTATTATGTGTTATCTTACTATTGCCTAATTCAAACAACTACCGATTCCCTACGTAACTGTTCGCAATTTGAAATAACCGTTTTTGTTTTTGCAAGTCACTTATCTATTGTCTACATTTTTACATCGAATCGTCGTAGTTTCTTTGTAAAGCAGAACGATTGCACACGGAGGGCTGTAATATACTTACATTCTTTTCCTATCATACACTTCATTTCATCATGAGCACTAACCCCATTAAGTACTTCCTACTTAATAAAAATGAATTGGCCTACGAGGTCGCTATTCGCGGAGAGGAGCCGGCTACCTCTGTTTTAGGTTTACGGAAGCAGCTACCTAAACTACTCGAGCTGATTCCGAATGACGAAATCCTAGAGTCAGGCCTAGACATAGCAGACGACTTCAAGGGAGCTAGCCTGTCAGTTGCCGATTTAGATTCGCGAATCTCTTCCCTTAAGGAATTATACGACCACAACTTGGCGAAGCGAACTATGGCTTTGCACAACCAGGTCTACCACAGATTGGGCAGATTAGACAAATCCGAACCTAAATACGGCAAGAAAATATCCGACCTGACTGAACGCTTTCGGTTGCTGTCGGCAGAGATATCTAAGATAGAACACTCGAATGTTCCGTCGGCGGAAGTCGGAGTCACGATGACTTGCACGGATTCAACCCCTGCACAGGCAGCGTCGACTCCGGTAACTGTCCACTGTGAGCATTTGAGGGTTGGCGAACTATCGAAACTCAAATTCGACGGAACAGGCTGCGTTCGCGAATTTCTACAACGCGTGACGGAATTTAGGACGGTTAGAAATCTACCTGCCAATAGATTATTCGATTACGCGTCCGAAATTTTTACGGGTAATGCGTTACACTGGTTTCGCGGTGTTAAATATTCCATTTCTACATGGGACGAACTAGCTAGTAAACACACAGCTGATTTTACACCGTACGACTATGATTATAAACTTTTAGCCGAGATTCGTAATCGTACTCAAGGGCAAACTGAGGGTATAATCATCTATTTATCAATTATGTTCCAACTTTTTGCGCGTTTGTCACCGAACACGGTACTAACCGAACATGAAAAATTAAATATATTGCTTCACAATATTAGACCGTGTTATTCTACAGTACTGGCTTCATATACTACGGCTATAGACACTATAGACACTCTAAAAACACTATGTCTAAACTATGAGAGGTTCCAGTGTTTAAGTGCACAATTTCACGAACCTAGTTACCCTACGTCTAACACAGTAGCACCTGATTTAGCTTACATTAATAAAAAGGACACGCACGGTCACTATAATAATTCACAGTACTATAAACCGTCTAAACTAAAAAACTACGCTTCTGTCGCATCTATAAAAGTCGAACCGAACGATACACCTGTGCCTAACCTACAGCACTATAATGTCAACTTGATATCTAAATCAGCTGTTCCTACAAAAATAACTAATAAGAGGTGTGTGTTTTGCCCGCGATGTCGTTCAACTGATCACTCACTAGGGACGTGCAAGCGAGAACGTTATCCGATATGTTTTAAGTGTGGCCTTAGGGATGTCACGTTCGTAAATTGTCCTAACTGTAAAAATAAATCTTTTTCAAAAAACTAATTTACTCGGATCGTAGTTCGTCAAATAAGATGACAAACCCTACCGTTTGTACATCTTCTAAACCTAAATATTTTGACATAGAAGACTGGAAAAATTGGCTGAACACTCTAAAAGTGTATTTTTCCAGTTATTCTGTGGCTGCGATCCGTGATCAAAAACCTAATACTGATTTTCGACCCTACGTTAATGTAACCATTAAGAATCTTCCCCTTACTGGGTTACTTGACTCAGGTTCTGCCGTTACTATATTGGGCAATAATTCTCATATAAAAATTATTTCTCAAATTAATCTCCCTTTGAATAAGTGTGACAACCCTACTATATTTTTTCGATCGGCGGGTGGTCATCGTTTGACACCGATCGGCTATATCAACCTACCCACCACTTTTGAAAATAAAACTTATAACTTAAAAGCGTACGTAATTCCAGAAGTCACTTGTTCGTTAATTTTAGGTATTGACTTCTGGAAAAGATTTAAATTGTTACCAAATTATATTTACTCTGTCTCTTTAGCTAATAATGACCCTTGTAGTAATTCCTTACCTAATAAACCTAATGCTGCCTTACAATCCTACAATGAGCTTAATGACTACCAAAAACGTTTAGCGGATAAGATGATTAAGCAATTCGAATGTATATCTTCCGAGAAGAAAGGCCTTGGACGTACCCATTTAGTCGAGCATCGTATTGATACAGGTGACTCACCACCAATACGTCAGCGATACTATCGTCTGCCGCCAGAAAAAATGCGTGTTATTATTGAGGAACTAGACGAGATGCTTAAACTCGGAGTCGTAGAACCGTGTGAAAGCCCAAGGTCTTCGCCTATCCTATTAACGCCTAAGAAAGATGGTAAATTAAGGTTTTGTTTAGACAGCCGAAAACTAAACTCGGTTACACGTAAGGATGCGTACAAACTACCGTATGTTTCCGAAATCCTAGATAACCTAAAAAATGCTAGATTCCTAAGTAGTATTGATCTATCTAAATCTTTTTGGCAGACGCCTATTCGGAGTAGCGATCGGGACAAGACCGCGTTCTACGTACCTACCCGCGGAACATTCCGATTTGTTACTATGCCGTTCGGCTTAACTAATGCGCCGGCTACGCAACAAAGATTGGTCGATCAATTGTTTACAAATAGTCCAGAGTTCGAAAACGCGGTGTTCGTATTCTTAGACGATATTTGTATTATAGGAAAAGATTTTGATCATCACATTCAGCTGTTATCTAAAGTATACGCGAAACTAAAATCAGCTAACTTAACTATTAATTTAGAAAAGTCACATTTCTTTAGAAACGAATTAAAATACTTGGGTTACGTAGTCAATTCTAAAGGACTTCACGTAGATCCTAGTAAGGTGGAAGCAATAATGAACTATCCTGTACCTACAAATAAAAAGGAGGTAAAACGGTTTTTGGATACCGCGTCTTGGTACCGTAGATTTATACCTAATTTTAGTTCAATTGCAGGGCCTCTGAATAAACTTACTTCTACCAGTAAAAAGGCTGCTCCTTTTGTGTGGTCGGAGGAAGCTAACAACTCATTTATTAAACTCAAACACCTGTTATCGACCGCGCCTATTCTATCTTGTCCGGACTATAACAAACCGTTCGAAGTGCACATGGATGCTAGCGACTATGGCGTAGGGGCTTTACTCACACAAACTACTGAAGGTGTGGAATATCCTATAGCTTATATGAGCAAATCCTTGTCTACACAGGAACGTAATTATAGTATCACGGAACGGGAGGCGCTAGCTGTTTTAGTCGCGGTAGAACATTGGCGATGTTACTTAGATAACGGTTTAAAATTTACTGTCTACACAGATCACTCAGCCTTAAAATGGTTTTTAAATTTTAGTAACCCTACGGGTCGCTTAGCGAGATGGGGGGTGCGCCTGTCTTCTTTTAATTTTGATGTGAAGCATCGCCGCGGCGCGGATATCGTCATACCCGACGCACTATCGCGGGCAGGTGCCGTGTCGGCTATTGATACTAACACTGATAATGATACTACCGTAACCTCGGATCAGTGGTATACTACTATCTACAATGGCTGTAAAAACTCACCTACATCTTTTCCTAACTATTCCATCAAAAATGATAAGTTATATCGATATATGGTATCGAGATGTGCACTGCGGAAAGAATTCGAATGGAAAGAGGTCCTACCTACCTCAGATAGATCTACAGCTATTAAAGAAAACCATTCGGAACTCGCTGCGGGTCATTTAGGTATTTTTAAAACGTACAAACGTTTAGCACAGCGTTATTATTGGCCCGGTATGCACGCCGACGTTGTTAAATTTATATCTTCGTGTGATACTTGTGTCGCACATAAACACCAAAACCATGCTACTTTAGGTGTTATGGGACGACCAAAGGTGTGCTCTCGTCCCTTCCAAACAATTAGTATAGACCTTGTTGGACCCCTTCCCTCAACTAGAAAACAAAATAGCTATATTTTTGTTGTTACTTGTTGCTCTCAGTAAATATTGTCTTCTCTTTCCCATCAAGCGGGCTACCGCCGAGATTATAACTAACATTCTCGAGGAAAAAGTTTTCTTAATACATGGCATACCTTCAACCGTTATTCTAGACAATGGTAAACAATTTGTAAGTGCAACTCTAAAGTCTATGATTAGAAAATATAAAATACCTAACTTGCACTTTACACCGAAATACACTCCGCACGTAAATTCTGTTGAGAGATACAACAAAACCATCGTGACTACTATATCTTCGTTTATCGAAAACGACCATAGAATATGGGATACTTTAATTCCCAAAATTCAATTCGCGCTAAATACTGCGGTTAATGAGGTAACTGGTTATACTCCGAGTTTTTTAGTGTACGGCAGAGAACTAGTAACTTGCGGTTCACACTATATTGATGCCGAGTCAGATGATGTTATTTATATACCTAGGGATTCTTATGCTGAAAATATAGGCTGTCTATCAAGTATTTTCGATAAGGTCCATTCGATAAGGTCCAGTCTCTTTTAATCCAAGCTCACGCTAGAAATTCACACACATACAACTTACGTCGTAAACCGGCTGAGTTTAACATAGGTGATACCGTATGGAAAAGAACCTTCTATCTAAGTGATAAGGACAAATCATTTAGCAAAAAACTGGCTCCTAAGTTTACCAAGTGTACTATTATTGCTAAAAAGTCACCACTAGTATACGAATTAGCGGATTCGTCGGGTAAATCTATTGGCAGTTGGCACATTAAAGATTTAAAACTAATTAACTACACTGATTCCTAACCTAACTAGATTCTTTCATTGTACCTACCTGCAGTTTGAGTTTCATAGTCACTATCTACTTAGCACTGTCTACAGAAGTTCGGAGGACTTAGTTAGACGGATTTTTCTTGTCTAGACACGAAAAATCCTGCTGTACAGAGCGGGGTATTGTAACGTAATACTACACGTATTGCGTTATAATATCTCGCAGGCGCTTAACGCCAGCTTAGCCGTTCGCAATATTACCTAATATGGTCATGTTCACCAGCCAAAGGCAGTTGTGAGTCATAGGTTTATGCCTATATAAGATAGCGCGTTGTAGAATGGGCACTTTCCCTAGACATCGGAACGCTGCCGCTACACCTCGCGATTATTCTACATTCTACTTCCTATCTACTGTCCCGCTGGGGTTCTTCCTACGGGCTCACTGCACCTGACGTTCTTCCTACGGGCTACGTTCTTCCTACGGGCTACGTTCTTCCTACGGGCTACGTTCTCTCTACGGGCTACAAGCCACGAGCTGCTGGCGCCGTGCCGCTACTAGCCAGCTGCCACCCAAGCCTCCGTTCCTGCCTACGAGCTCCTACAGCCAGGCCACGGACGCCTGAGCCTGACCGCTCGGCCCACATCGGCTGCACCGCCTGAGACCCCGCTCAGCCTGAACCTCGACCACAGAGCTGCCTGCGCAGCGCACCTTGGCCAGCTCATCGGCGACCCTACGAGCAGCTACCCTGCGAGCGTCGGAGAGCAGCAGGAGTCTACTCTCCAGCCAGCTCAGGCCAGTGCTTACCTAGTTCGGTCATACTGTATGTAAGCGGTAGTGAGACACAGTAAAGAACCTGTTCAGCCTAGCAGTGTTTCTCTCGAACCCCGACATTCTACCTGAGATCCTCCGTCTCACCTTCTAGTCAGTGATCGCGTTTAAACTATTGATCACCGAGATGTCGTCGTGTCGTCGTCATCGTGTAACTCTTTCTTTCTCACATTGTCGGAGCTTCGCCAAGTCCACTATCTGTGAGGCCTTCTTCTTGAAAACGGACTTAATTGAAAAGAGCACCTACTTCGTAGAAAATAACTACCCCTATGATTATTTTGAATTCATTTTCGTTGATTCCCAGTTTATGTCACATGCCGTTGGCTTCGATTTCGTTTCACTTCGTCCTTCTCCTTCCACTTTGGCATTAAAGTCCCTCATTACAAAGTTGTATTGAGCTTTGGCCGAACTTAGTATTGCCTCAGCGATACCCTCGTACATGGCCTCAGCTTTCTCGTCAGGATGAGTTAAGGTCGGCGCATATACCTGTATCACCTTTAGGCAACGCCGCTATGAGGTATGCTATCTGGGTTGATTCACTACCGACTTCCACAATGTTGTTGACACGTTTCCTCCTGACCAGGAAACCGACGCCACCCCAAGAGAGAAGGTGATGGTCTAACAATCCTATGCAGCGCCGCTACTACCACCGCGTCCTTTGCCAGGAATAACGGAGCTGTCGAAAACTGGAGGCCTTATTTCGTGGTAATAAATGTTGGAGGGATTGTGCGTAACAGTCCGTAGTCAGAGATAAAAACCAAACAAAAAAGATGTAATTTGATATTAACAGCAAGCATCTCTAAAATCACTTTATGCTCTACTTGGATCTTTCAAAGTCGGAATAAAATGATGACGCCTTAGAATGGCTTGTCTCCTCGTCTAAGTACCTACATAAGGTGGCCTAAATCTAAGGTAATGGTACCTATCCTCCTCCAAATTGAGGGGCGACCGAGAACTGGTGCCATTGTGCGTTCGTGTGCGGCATGGCAGGACGCTGGGCGCAGCCGGGTGACGTTGCTGCCCGTCACTATTTTATGGCCTTTACACATAACGCCTTAATTTCGTTAAGATAAGGAGTTGAGATGCGAAATCTAGTAAAGTAGGTACCATAGAGTTACGTCCAAAAATTCGCAAAAGGCGTTTGTTATTTGTGGCTTTGATTTTAACGCGAAGATCACAAATACTTGAGTCAAAGTAATGCTTAAGAAGCCCTGTAGGTACATGCTTTCATCTCTATTCAACTATAATGATTATGTTGTATTTTGAAGCGAATCAAAAATAATTTCGATAATAGGCTAGTTGACAAAAAAATAATTTATAGGTCCGTCCTTTAGATTATTCAAAAATAAGCGATACGTATTTTTTTATTTGTAAATTAAACCAAAAATTACCAAGATATAGCTCATTAAAGTTACGTATAACGTCACACCGTGCTGCATTTTTTCGCGCTAGATGACGTCACACGTAACTTTTTTTATCTGCCGCGCGGCAGCGTAGTTGGGCAGGTGAATTGATTGTTTGATATAGAAGTAAAGGTGCCAGCTTACTAAAGCGAAAGAAAAAAGCCTTCAGAAAAAACTTGTATTTGAACGATACCTTTACCAATTACAATGTACACAAACAGGCTTAATGTCGGATTGCCTAAAAAAATGTGTAATCGCAGCCTTTTTAATTTACGAGTATTCTTTTAAAAGTTAAATGCAAATTAACTATGAAAGGTGAACCTTTCATAGTTAATTTGCATTTAACTTTTTGTTTGTTTCACGCAATTGTATTCACCTTATTTGTACTATATCCATAATAAGAGCGTTTAAGTGAATCTTAAGCGTTTATATGTCACTCAAATACACATAAAAAAATATTAAAGAAATATTCAGCCTCTTAGACAGCGATCAGTGACATACACATCTACATCTTTTTATGTACGATATTCCAACCTTAACAGCAGCTTGTTTTACTCTTTCGCAAATTCTGTTTTAAAACTGATTATTCAAAAGATCAAAAATTATGTTACGCAATATTTAAGATCTTGAAATGTATGAAGAATACCACACAAAAATAACTATCGTTGGTGCCACGAGAAGATAGACTTTTTGTAAACACACATTCAGGGCTTCACAACCTTTGTTTCAAACAGTTATGTTTGAGATTTTATGCTTAAGTGAACTTTTATACTTTTTGACAGTCAATTTTAATCTCATTTATGTTATATTATGTATTCGAATTTATATTTTACTATCTATGACTCCCTGTCGTGACCAATAATTTTCAATTTTTACAGGAATAAACATATTTGATTTTGTGTTTGAGTAATCGAATTTCCCGGAAGTATTTTCATGAATTTGCCTATTTTATGTAGTTTTTTAAAGGTAAGTAATTCTGTAATTGCAAGACAATTATAGAGAACCATGTATGTCACTGATGGAGTACAAAACATGGTACTTTATTATTGAATTGATTTTTTAATCATATTTTTTTTCTGCCGAACTTGGATCATGGGCATTTTTGTATGAGAGCTGGGCGTAAAACCAACAGAAATAAAATGTGTTGTAATTTACTTTATTGTACTTCTAAATACCCCCTATATACTTGTTAACCCCAATATCGACCGGGTATCACTGCAAAAAAATCCCAAAGATTGGTTAAATAAAGCACACATATTTGTTAAAAACTACTATATATTGATACCTTTTATTTAAATATCAATGGCTATCATCAATTATAACATCTAATAAATGTTCTGCGGGTGCAATGAAAGGCTCGTGCCGTCCTAACCCTAAAAACCATAAAACTGAAACTATGTGGGCACAACCTCCTACTGTTCTTCTGCCTGTTAAGCCGGTACAGTAATGCTCAACTATCGCATTTCTACCGATTTGGTCCCTATCGATCAAAATGTAAGTATTATATGCCGCCACTGTTGACATTTAATTCAAAGAAACCACACATTAGTTTGCAGAATATTACATCTGTTTAAGAGGTGGATATACGCCGTTGACCTTGCTCGTACTACTGGTTAGTTGTCCACGCGCGATTTGCGAGTATCGGTGACGTAAAAAATCCTTAGAAAATAATAAGTAAAGTTATTTGCAAAAATAAGCTGAAGGTTCCCTTGGTGTTCTAATATATAAGAGGCTGATTTAATTTAAACAATCTTATGATTGATAGATTAGGAGAAAAAAGGTAATAACTACAAAAACAGAGGTTACTTTGCATATTTTATTCAGATATTTAAAATACTTTTTTTTGGATTTGGTAGCAAAGAGAAAATGCTTTATATGATGTAGATTAAGACATATTTTTTTGGATTTTTTTCTATAACAATTACGGAAAAAAACGGTTTTAATACCCCTAATGACGCCCAATTCACATATGTCCTCGCCTTAAATCATCTAATGACTCCTCTGTATATAATTCAATTAAATATGAATAACGACTGACGCGCATTGCCCGGTCTGCCCGCACGCTTGTTTGTTGGTCGGCGCCTGAGTAAGAGAGAAGTTAGAAAGGGATGGAATGTAGTAATTCCGTTAGGTTACCAACGAATAGATTGGTTTCATTGGCCTAGCTCTGCACAACATCGTGTCGTGTTATCTCCGTTGTATTAGCGATTGTTTTAGATTCTATAAAAACACACAACATTGAACATCACTGAATATCTCTGCTCACCGGTTGTTTGGGTGATTGCCGTCATAGTATAAAATTAAGTAATGGTGATTAGCTTTCACATAAAATATATTTTAAAGCTGTTGGTTTTACGCATATTTTGACCGTGACCCTTTACTCACTGCTGCCTGATGTTACGCAGTCAGTGAAGTCCCATAGTGATGGACATCATCCCAGCAGCCAGCATGGCATTATGGCATGATGGTCCTCACCTTGACGGCCTTGAGCAAAGCTTTTTCATGCCCCGCTTAAAGGACCCGGGATTATAAATGGAGGGAAACACATGGACTGGTAAAGAGTTCACATCTTAATGGTACGGCAGAGATAAGAGGCGCCGAATCGCTTGGTGCGTGACGGTATCTGTTCTACCGTATAAGAGTGGCACCTCAACCCAGCACGTGTCGTTCGGGATAGGAAAGGAGAGGGTGGGATTAGTTGAAAGAGCTCTTCGGAGCACTCACCGTGATAGATGCGGTAGAAGACAGCCATTGAGGCCACGTCTCTGCGTAATTGCAGTGACTCAAGAGTCTTAGTGGCCTCTGGATCCCCGATGATACGGACAGCACGCCGCTGCAACCTATCGAGGGCGTCCAATAAGTACTGAGCGGAGCCATTCCAAAGGTGAGAGCAGTATTCCACGCAGGAGCGAACCTGGGTCTTGTATAACAGACACAACTGCTCCGACGTGAAAAACCTCCTCACCTTGTTCAGGACTCCGAGTTTCCGAGATGCAGATTTGATGACACCCTCGATGTAGTTCTTCTGGTTGAGATTTCTGCGTATGTCCATACCCAGGATATTGAGGCTGTCTTGAATCGGTAGTGGAGTGTCCAGAAGAGAGGGATGGGGAAGGAATGGAGATACCTTGGCTGAGAATGCGCACACCTGTGTTTTCTTGGCGCTGAACTCGACCAGGTTCTCATCACCCCAATGCGAGATGCAATTCAGAACCCGGTCAAGCTCAGCAACAAGTGTTCGCCTATACTCCTCAGTATCGGCTTGCTTAGCCGCAGGGTGTCCGAGATATCGCCCATGTACAGTACTGTCATCTGCATAGCAATGTATGCCCGCAAAAGTGAGCATATCATTGAAATGCAGAAGAAAAAGCATATGCAATAAAAATAGCTATGCTATCATAAAATATAAAATAAATACCACAAATGAATAATATTACAGTCCTCTACCTAGTAAATTGCATTAAAATTGCTAGCTATAGAGATTTTACGTTGTGTATGAATAAAAACGTCAGAATGAAATTAAACAAAATACATTAGAAAATTACGGTAAAATAACATTTGGGGTTACCTTCGTCAGAAGAAGCTATTTATTTTTATTAGGTGTAAAGAATCTTCTGTGCGACTAATAGTTTGCCATCTGCAATTCTGCACCCGCTTTTCCGAGATGCCGGCCGCAGGACGAGCGCTGCGATACCATAAACTTGCATTTAACTTTAAACTTACCTCTTCTTGACATCCAAAAAATATATTTTTATCCTCTGATAAATACCCGCTAAGCCCAAGAATGTAACATTTCAATGGATTAACGCAAAATGTTGACGTTCCAGGCATCTGACATGTTCCAGTACCGCAAAACGCTGTTGACAGCGCTTGTATCGATAAAAACCCGATCAATTGACATATTACTTTGCAATGACACATATCTATGTACCGTTGCGCTCATTTCATTTGACATTATTTGTTTTTGACAGAATGTCGCTAAGTTACTTAGTAGAAATTCTTTGTTTACAAAAAGTCTATGTTCTCGAGGCACGGACTATAGCAAGAAAATAATGACTAATGTCATCAATACAGATGGAAAGAAAAACATATATCGGAACAGACAGCAAATTACATGGGCAAGGGACAGGAACATGATAAATTGTGTCAGGCGTTACTTGAAGGCAATCCATTACAAAAATAATGATTGAGGAGGAGAACCCACTTCTTCCTCGACGCGTCAAGCCGTAGATGGGGTGGTCAGCCGTTTCTAACACGGCCTGGCGAGCCCTGGTGTGAAGTCCAAATAAATGTCAATAAAAATATTGTTATTGCTACATACAACGCAACTTTGCTTAGATTCAAACTGATATTTTAATCTACCTTTGTGTGTGTAAGACGACAAACATCGACTTCATGGACAAACTTGTACCATAGCTCTCTTAAATATAGTAAAACTAGCATTTAGCTCGCATGGTTCGTTTATTAAGCAGAAGGCAGCTTGTCTGCTATTTTACAGAAATTTAAAAAAAAATCCATTAAGTAGTTTTGATAAAGTGTAACAAACAGTTACACTTTCCCCCCATGTATCCATCCACACAAGCTGTCATATTCATATCAGTTGTAATAAATACTGACCACAGAATTCTCCGTCTTTGTCGGCTGAAGAACTTCGGTCGAATTTCTTGGCACCTAGAGATACACGTCGGCGCCTGAGCCCGATCGGCTACGTAAAGCAATTATAGAGATAGATGGCAATTTCGCCTCAAGCAACCGACGCCATTGAGTTATAGGATTTAATATGAGAAAAAAATGGTCCTAATAGAGAAGGTATTGGGTATTTCATCGTTTAGGTCTCAATGCAATATATAGTCGTTACGGGATTTTAGTGTCTCTCTTGTAATAGTTTACGACATCACTATCTGTAATCGTGTGTTATTGTGTTTCTATGTATAATATGTATGTATTTACAAAAAAAAGTATATATGTATGTTTATCCATTATCTAGTACCCAAAGCTTCTGCTTAGTTTGGGACTAGATGATGTTGTGTGAAGGTGGTAGAATATTATTATTATTATTGGAAATGTGATAATATCTGCGTATTCGATGTCTTCAAGTACTTTTTTATTATTTTCTAGGTCGGGGCAAGAAGGTTCTGAAGTGACAGCCACGTACCGATCAACGCTCTGGTTTACATTGCGGGAAGCTGTTGTAGCTGGCTGGCTCGAGATCCAAGATCGCTCTGTGTGGAGAACCTTTTTTTTTATAGTAATAGGCGGCAAACGAGCAGACGGATCGCCTGATGGTAAGCAATTACCGCCGCCCATGGACACAAGCAACACTACAGGAGTCACAAGTGCGTTGCCGCCCCTTGGGGTTGGGAAAAAGGATAGAATGAGGAGTGGGATGAGGGAGAAGGAAAAGGGATAGGGCCTCCGGCGCTCTCACTCACCGAACGAAACGCAACAGTTCATGTACTGTTACTTTTCGTCGATTTTCTGTGAGAGGGTAGTACTTCCCCGGTCGAGCCGGCCCATTCATGCTGAAATCAGCAAGGCTCTACTACTTGGAGGAGACTTCTATGTGTGTCCTGCAGAGGACGTCAATAGGCTGAGATTGTGATTTTTTAGGTGTGAAAAATAGTAAGCAATCCACCGTTGTAATTATATAAATCAATAATTTTTAATCCAGAGGCACATTCGAAACGCTTCGTAGGCACGTGTCTCTTGAATAAAAGTCGGTGTACCTGTTACTGTTCCTTACCATCCTGCGCAGGAAAAATAAATTACCGGATCTAGAATTCATACTTCAGAGAGCCCTACAAGTCGATATATCAATACAGCGCAAGCTAGATTGACCGATAAATTTGAACGGAATCTCAGATTCAGGCGTCTATGTTATCGAGCCTTAACTTGCCTTTGACTTCACGGGTAGCGTAATAGTTTAAGCCGTCATCGGTCACCTCGTCGTTTAGTTCTGTACTCGTGCATGATTCAATCCACACACACAACAAAATTGTGTACGAGCCTAAAGAATTGGTTCTATGTGTTCGATATTAAAATGTTTGTAAAGTTTCCTGAGTCAAAATCAGTTTCCTGAGATACAGAATTGATCACTGGTGTACACTAATCGTATTTAATATTTTTATACAATAGCACCATTTACCACCATGTAGAGTCCAAGCTAAGGGAGGGTGATATCAGGGGAGCATCCAGAATCTTATTCAGTAGCGATGTGGTGGCGCCTTGCTCTGCCGACACACTCGCGAGTCTGCAGAGCAAGCATCCAGCGCCAGGAGATAACCTCTCCTTTCCTGACCCACCTGACACTAACTCAGATTGACTCAGGATTACAGCCAAGGACGTGCTGACTGCCGTTGGCTCCTTCCAAAGCGGGTCTGCTGGTGGTCTCGATGGCTTAACACCCCAACACTTAAAGGATCTTGTGTGTTCAAGCGCTGGGGCGGCCGGGGACGCGCTTTTGGTGGAGCTAACGGCTTTAGTTAACCTTATGCTGTCCGGCAATGTGAACGATGCCATCGTTGACATTTTGTATGGCGCAAATCTATACGCTTTGCGAAAGCGAGACGGTGGTATTCGTCCCATTGCCGTTTGGTGTACGTACAGGCGTATGGCGGCCAAGATTTGCTGTCGGCATTATAACTCCATGTTAGGCAGCAAATTACAGCCACTACAACTTGGATTTGGCTCTAAGGGTGGCTGTGAGGCCGCCATACATGCCCTGTCAACGTACCTTGGCTGTAATGGGGGTGATGTTATCTTGAAGATTGACTTTAAGAATGCTTTTAACTCTGTGAACAGGGACACCTTGTTGACGCAAGTTAAATTGGAAACCCCCCAAATTTACAACTTCCTTTGGCGGTGCTACAGGCATCCATCAAAATTAATATACAAGGAAAATCTTTTGGAGTCTGCCGTTGGCTGTCAACAAGGCGACCCTCTTGGACAGCAACCTGAATGACATTCTCCGTCGGGCTCTTGTCACCGCTGGCGTTCCAGCCTAACTTGAACCTCAGGGTTTGGCACGCAACGATGGTAAAAGACCAGATGGAATGTCTCTACTGCCTTGGAAGTTGGGTAGGCCTTTGGTGTGGGACACAACGTGTGTCGATACCCTTGCGCCATCTCATCTTCCTAGCACAGCGGGTTGTGCGGGCGCTGCTGCTGCCACAGCGGAGACTCTAAAACGGAACAAATACGTAAATCTCGTAGGGGATTACGTATTTGAGCCCGTTTGGAGTTGCAACGTTGGGTTCATGGGGCTCAAGTGCTAGATCTCTATATAGAGAACTTGCGAAGAGACTTGTCGACGCCTCGCGTGACCAGAAGGCTGGTATGTATCTAGCTCAAAAAATTAGCATTGCTGTACAGCGTAGCAATGCTGCCAGTCTTCTGGGCACGTTCCCAATAGACGGCGATGTGGAGGACTCTCACGACGCCCTTTGATTTTTTTTTCTTTTAACTTTTTTCTTTGTATTGTACCTATATTTTAATATTTTAATTAAATTTTAGTAGTAAGTAGTAAATAAGTAGTTATAATTGTTTTATGTTAAAATTAATTTAATTTTGTGGTCGTTAATAAATATCCAGTAATAGAATATTTTTATCAGATTATAAGTCAGACACAGCCAAATTCAGTGTGTATGAACTTGAGATTTAAAAACGCTTTATGTTTCGAAAAAAGGGAGCTGTTGTGTTATCTGTTAAAAACATCAACCAATTAAAATGCAAATAAACACGGCGAAACACCAATTAACGTTCATATTATCGGCAAATTTCGGCAGATAACGAATTCAAAAATACAAAATTGTAATTTTTGCGGGGTTCAACTATCTGCACAAACGAGAAGTGATGACTTACAAACATAAGGACAGAGGCAAATATTTATTTCCTGTCCTGGAATGAGGTCAGAGCCATGGGTAGCGGCTAAGGCGAGCCCTCGATTTAGAAAGGGACCCGTAGATGTAACTTTGTTTGAATTGAAGACATATATGGGGCATGCAGCCCCATCTGCAAAGGATCACGCGATTAGCTTGTTTTTGCATCTGATACGACATGTAATAAAGTGCGTCATTTTCACATCGAGTGATGTTTATAAATAAACCAATTTTACTCGTAACTGCTTTGTGTGAATTCTATAGTAATTATAAGTTTGATGTATGCTTTATCAAACTATCACTATAACTTGGTTCTTTTCTTTGATTGTGCAGTGAACTTTGCTCATGACAGCCTTTCAGATAGACAACAATCCATAGTATTACCCAACCCTAAAATCGCAACTATCCGTCAAAGACCACAGATAAAGCTCGGTAGGACCGGGCAAATGAAATCAATAAGTGCCCGGACAGATTAAACAACTGTCGATTGAACTGATGTTTGTATTTCATTGTTTCTTTTGTGCAGTCCTACCGTCAAAGGGCGCCGGTTTATGATTTGAATTGTGGTATTGTGATCGTTTGTTCCGCATTTGAAATATGTTCGAATTTAACGATTTTATGTAAGGTTACCTATACATGAGTATAAGTGGATTTTTTTTTCTGTATTTGACTTTATTAACAGACATTAATAGAGTTCATATTCCTTTCTGAAAAGGAAACGCATATTTGACACCATACACATCTCGCATTGATCAGCAAGTCTACGCAAGATAGCGAGATGGTGCATCATACACATACATAAATCATCAAATCATCGGAGTAATCCCGTTCGCCTAGTTGTAAAAGCACCTTATGAATTCTGTTCCAAATAACAAATGTTCCAAAACCACAAGAGGCATTCTATCAACCACTATCTCGTTGCCAAGTGCCTAATGTACGTGTTAATTCTTCAATAGCGCCAAATATATACTATTTCTACAAAGGCGCTAGAAAATATAACCTGGAAACTTAACCTAAATCTTATCTAAAGCTACAAAATGCTACAAACGCGCCAAAAAATATTGTAGCAAGGAAAACTAATACTTATCAGGGGTTAGAAATCGATGCAAGCTCACGTTTCGCCATAAATAAAACGCGCTAAACACTTAGAGAGATATTATCGCTGCGAACGCGAAGCTATGGCATTATCGCGATAGTTCGGCGAGCGAAAACATGCCTGTGAATAGCACGAGCCTTTTACGTATATCGGGTACTGTTATATATGGCGAACTGCTTGAAATTGTGAAGATATTTGTCTTCTTGTAATAGATAGCATTTTGAGGCATTATTATAAAAAAAATACTTAATAATGCCTACTCCTCTGGGAAACAGGCGTGAGTCTATGTATGTATGTATGTATTATAAAAAAAAAACCTCAATTGAATATGTGTTTGAAGCAGATATTATGGACACCAAGACCAATAGGAGACGCCAGGCGGCAGTGGACTACGGCAGGCTAATCATAATAAATTCATATCAAATAGTTCTACAGATGGAAGTTACCAACAAAAATATATATTTACAATCAATCGTATCATAAAATTATTGCTAGAGGTTTTTTTACTTTAATTGAGTTTAAAAATTATGAATTTTGACATTTTGAAATTAGTGACATGATATTTTTATTTACATTTGTAATTCTTATATTTTTACATTTTGATATTTTTAATTTGACATTTGTAATTTTATTTATTTTGTTTTGACATTGTTTGATTTGACATTGTTGTTTCATTTATTTTCTTTTGACATTTAAAATTACTTAAGTAATATATTATTATTCCTAAATTGACAATATTTTCTGACATTTTAAATATATGACATTTTATTGTTTAAATTTTTATTATTTTACTTATTGTTTGCAATATGTATATTACTGTGTATTAGCATGTAAAGTTGTGAGTACGATGTGGGCATTATTAAACATATAAACAAATAGTTGTGGCAACCTGTCTGATGACTTAGGCTGACATGCTTATGCATACACCTTCTGATGGCGTGGAGGCATAGTGATACAGATCGTGCTGGTTCCCTCAATCAAGTTTGAGCCGTACGATTGCTGTTGAATGCGGGCCATCAGTGGACCGAGTCGGTCAAAAGCGTCAGATAATTTCCTGCATTGTACTTGCATACTAAACCCTTTTTTTGTCTGGACTTTAAAAGATGAAGAAAAGACTAAAGAAATTGAAGTGACAAAAAAAAACAATTACTATGAGTTTGTTTCGGCCTTTCTTCTCAAGAAGTCATGTAGCTAGGAAAAGCCGGCATCATCTAGAATAGGGTTTTGACATGTATAAGTGTTGTAAACAACCAAAATGCAGAAATAAATATGTCTTTGTCTTTATATCTTTATGTCTTTAACGCCGCTCTCGCGCTAGGAATTAATACTGTGTCGCGGAAAACTTTATAGACATACAACAAAGGTCCAGAGTCCAGACTCGAAACTAGAATTTATCACACAAGACTCAAGGTGTTGTCTCGTGTAGGCATCATCATCTTTTGACATCATTCTTTTCTTCTATGCCGAGAATTGCATTAGACTTAAGGTAGAAATTTTACTCCAGGCAAGCTTTATGAGCTTTCTAGAAATCATACTACTACTAAGAATATTCTGACTGCAAAACGTTATAACGATTAACTGGTTCCAAGAACCTTCTGCCTATAATGTGTTTTACTTTGTACATTCGAGGAATTCTTCATATACTTAAAGGATTCATTACAAGATCACATCGTTCTTTAATAAAGTCTTCAACGTAAATATCAGGCGAGGCCTGAAATATTCTTGAGGTTAATCCAAATAAAATTATAACTGCACTAAGGGTAGTGGTTTAAGCTGTCGCTTCGCTGTTTGAAATTGCGCCGTGTATTGTGGATTCGATCACCTCACAAGACATAAATTTTGACAAATTTTTTTGTTTCAAGTCTGGATGACCTTTCTAACCGTTGATTGAATGTTCATAAATATATCATATTCCTAGTACGGGAGTGCTCTTTAAATGAAATAGTAAGACATTCGGCGCACTAAGTTCTGAATTCGAAGCGAACCAATGTACCAGTTAAACCAGTACTCTGTCTGTCTGATGAAGTTTCAATCGAGGAGAGACATGCAGTGTTTAAAACCTTACTAAGGCCATTGGTATAATCAAAAGATTATCTTTCAACAGTTTTGATCCACATGGGATAGAAATATTCCTTGCTGGGAAACGGTACAAAACAAATACAGTCCACTAAAACCTCAATTCACAAACCATACTGAGTGTTTAATTTCAATTGACCCAAAATTAACATGCAGAGGGGTATACAGAAAGCCGTCAAAATTGGGTACATTTGGAGCCATAATTTTTGAAAGTATTGCAATTTGTAATTGGTGCTGAACGTCGATATAATTTGGTTATTTTATCGACTTGCCCTCTTGGCTGATTGGCGCGAACGGGACGAAAGTGATGCTCACAGATGTATCATCAATAGAAGAGTCTAATGGTCAAATAAACCATCGTTTGGTACTTATAGAATGTTCCTAACATGAAATATTGATAAATCACAATCAAACAGAACACTAATAATCGAGTTCAGTTCACGAGACTTTGTTTGGGCGAAAAGTTATCGGTTCTTGAAACTAATGGTCGTTAACACGTAGAAAAAAATTTCATTTGCCCGCAGAGTGAAAGAAATAGAATAAAAAACACATCCTAAAAATGTCTGTCAAAAATCGTGAAAATACGTGACAGCCCTACTTCACGCTCCCAGCAAGGGTTGCCACACTGGAAAACAAATTATCTAATTTGGTCGGATAATAAAATAAAAGTTGATGGTTCATGAGCTCCTATCATTATTGTGAGAGTTATAACTTTGTTATGACTGTAGATGAATTGTTCACTTACTACGGAATTCAATATGCGAACTATAGATAGATCTGTAGATTTTTTATTCGTTTTTGACATAAGCTCAATACAAAATATGTCAAACACGAATCAAAAATCTACAGATCTATCTTTAGTTCGCCTATTGAAAATGGCCGTTACAGTTTGTCGTTGTAGAATTATCGATAATCGAAATTATTGCGAGTCAAAGACACGATTATAGTCATTAGTCATTTCTATTCACACCCGGGTAACATTTTATATTACCTTGTAACATGATGCATTTAAAAGCTCGATAACAGTAAATTCAAATGAAATATTTATAAAAAGTTACAACTAATTTCATTTTAAATTTGCCTGTTGGTCGTAATTATCTTAAATCAGTTTAGACCACTAAAAATATATTTGAATTATACAGGAATTTTAGACTATAGCAATAACTTAAGAAAATTCACATATTTATGTGAAAAATACGCCTGTATTATAGGAGAAAATAGGAAATACCATAATATAACTTGAAAGAAGGTCTACAATTCTACTAAATAGGATGATAACTATTCCGTTAATAGACAACTCACACTCGTGAAACAGAGATAAGAGGCTTGTAAGCTGTGATTCTCAATAGTTTATGTACACTTGATGACTATTGCCTTCGTCGACGTGTTATCGTTCGAGTGATCACGTGACATGATATTAAAACTCTCGGTGCTGGAAATTCGAACATTTCCTATTTTATCACTTATTGCACCAAAACTTGTACGCAAAAAGTAATAAAGGAAATTAGCTCATAAACATGGAAGATTCTTAACTGTTTTGCCTTTGCTTTCTTATATGGGTTGACTCTTCTAATATTTCTGTTTGAGGCACAACAATATTCTGGTCTTAATATTCTTGTATCCTTTTTAACTCGTATAGGGTCTCTTCGCAGGTTATAAAAGATAAAAATAAATGTCTTTTGGCGCAAAAAATACTAACGCACGCGGCGCCTGTTGCGCTTGAAGTACTAGAAAAGTCTTAAGTCACAAGTACATTTTATAACGGGGACGCCACAATATTGGTGGTAAGACTGTTCTGAACATAGTCGCTGGAGAGGCGTCACAGCATTCTCACCTTCCAGTAAACCCAAGTGTTGACCAGTTTTGACCAGAGCTCGATGTATTTTTTTTAAGTAGCTGCGGATGTTGAATCTTGCAATATGAAAAAAGATAAAAGCTAAATTGCATAAATAGCATAATTTGATAAAATAAGTGTCAATCCTGACTCCGTCAGAGTGCAAGGTTGTTGATCGCCAAAATAAACAAGCAAGTTAAACGGGGCTACCGATATATTTACCGTCCCCGGCTATGTCTTTGTAGTTTGTTACCTCAATGCTACGTTTGCTATAGACACACATTCGATATGACATACACATGAGAAATATAGATTTATGTTTACTTATCTGAGAGAGTATAATTATATTTAAGTTTCTTCATAAGCTTATGTTTCTCCGAGTGCAATTTGCAGCTTGAATAGAAATATGTTCCGTGTTGGGAAAAAAATGCATTCTTTTCTTTTCTTTAAATTATCGCTGCGCTGGAAGACGTTCGGCATCAACATCAACGGCGAGTACATCACACACACCTTCGATATGCTGATGATATCGTTGTCATTGCTGAGACCATGGAAGACTCATATAGCACAATGCTCGATGGCCTCTGTAGAGCCTCCCAACAATTAGGTCTTAAGATGAACATGGACAAGGCAAAAATCATGTCTAACGTCCATGTCGTACCTGCTCCTATTCCGGTTGGGATCTCTACACTCGAAGTTGTCGACAAGTACGTTTACTTGGGACAAATGATCCAATTGGGTAGAGTGATTTTAGCTTGAGAGTTAATCATTATTAGGACTAGTTTGGTCGTAGACCTTTAAACCAATAGTGTTAGTCGTTCCAATAAAACTTGTACAACTTTCTTCCAAAGCGCTGGCTTGGATGATGTTCAAGGGCCAATGTGACCGCATTAATTATATAAATAATAAAAATTGCTGGTGAAATTACTGAAAGTATTTACGAGTATGTACCTACTCCCCTACCGTAACGTATGTGGACTTTGTCAAATCGTAATCTATACGGATTACTGTAAATGTTTTGACCGGATAGATAGACCATCGGGTGCTGCTGGAGAAGCTATCGCTTGCCGGAATAAACGGAGACTTGTACCGATGGTTATCCTCTTACATAGAGAACCGAATATAGGCCGTGGCTCTTCAGGGTTATGTCTCAGATTGGAGTTGTGTCCCATCTGGAGTCCTTCAAGGATCAATTCTTGGACCTTTGTTGGTTATTTTATTTATTGTCGATATCAGAAATTTCATACAAATCAGTCCAGGCGTTACGGAGGAGTATTTTAACTAATCATATATATTCTACCACATTCAGAAAACACCATCTAGTCCCAAACTAAGCAGAGCTTGTACTATGGGTACTAGACAATGTATAAACATACCTACATATATACTAACACTGTGACACAAGAATTTTATATATATAGATGAAAGATAATCTATCTTCTTAATATATATAAATCTCCTGTCACGATGTTTGTTCGCGATGGATTCCTAAACTACTTAACCGATTTTAAATTAAATTGGCACACCGTGAGCAGTCTGGTCCAACTTGAGAGATAGGATAGCTTAGATCTTTAATTATAGTCGCAATTTTATTTTATTGCAAATTATTTGTCTATAATTAATTGACAGTCACAATTATCATTCTCATAGACTAATGATTGGTCTCGCTCTGCTCTACTAGACGGAGCCCTCATACTTGTAAAATGAGGCAGAAAAAACCATGCCAGCTGGCATGGTTGAGCCTGTCACACTGACAGCCTTATACCTATCCACCAAATTAATTACGGAAATAATTCGCTGTACAGTGCCAAGTTGCGCTTTTATCCTGAGTAAAAATAACTCAGCAATAAATAAGAAGAACTTTGGTATAACATACTATCTGTAAAATAAGAAAAATTATGAAATATCAACATAAAATTATAAAAAACCGAAAACGCCATTCAGTGTTGCTGCTAGTACAAGTATCAACTTCCCCACAGTTGAGATTTTTATTATGTGAATCTATAGTTATTGTATTTCCTTATATTTTACTATTTGTTTTATCTAACCTATTTATTATATATTTTACCTTTTTCTATATTATTTTATGTTTATACCTTTACAAATAAAGTGAAAATGTTAGTTGTTAGAAACTGAACATCTTTCCCAAGAAACATGGTTTACCTAATCATATGTGTAATTAAGTGTGTAAGATTATTGTTTTATTCAAAGTAGTTTTCACGACTATTCATGTTAAATTAATAATGTCGAACTAAATTTATATGGACAAATAGAAAGCACTGTTTTGGAAACACCTTATTTCCTCTATGGTTATTTCTAATAAAAATAAAAATGTACCTAATAAGTATATTAAAGTAAAAAAAAAAGTATAATATTATTGTCATTATAATTACTTACCTGTTATTACGCTCGGTGGACTGTTGATATACACACATAACCCTGGTATTTAATCAGCATTATGTATCAAACTGTGGGTGTATGATATTGATTAATAAAAATGATGCAATGTTTAGTTGTTTACATCACGTGACCACACTGAGCTAAAAACTTGTTTATTATACGCTCGCTGGCGCGCGCTGCTGCCGCAGCGCCACCACCGGCCAACACGAGTACCTAAGTGGTCGGTTTTAGTAGATACAATTTGTAAACAAATCACTGTAACTTTAGGTATATTAACAACTTGTACCTTTATAACTTATTACTTATTAAGTACTAACGTTTTTGTATTTCTTTATTGTGTACGTGTATAAGCTGCTTTTATTTTATTTTTAATTACTAGTTGAGTTTAAAACTATATACTTTACGTTTATTGCGTCACTGACGTCACTTGGGGCAGGCATTGAAAACCAGCAAGTCGTATCGCGGCTAACGTCACGAACGACGCAACGCTGAATGTCTGCCTTATTGTCACATCGGCGGCGTACAGTTATTTTTTTTTATTTTTTTTGAATGTGGGTATGGATGAAAATTGTCGTGGGTGATGTATTAAATGGCATTATGTAATTATCTACCTACCTACTTTATTTAGATGTACCTATTTATTTATGTACCTAATAATTGTACGTTGTTTTGATGTGAGAATAAACGAAATTACTTAATTTGCAAAATACTATAAGTACCTACATAAAAAAACCATCATAATAAAATGAGGCCTAATCATTGGATAATATACCAACCATTTTTCTCATAAAGGAACTTACGCGGTACGCCTAACCTATCACAACTATATTGATGCTTTTAATGAATTGTAATTTTTAAGAATTTTCTTAACTCATTTTGAGACCAATAACTTATCTACTAGACCACAGGATAAAATATTTTCCCATTTACTCGGCTAACTGTTGAGAAGCTGACAACACAATCTTCACGCATGCGTCTTGATGCTTTTGTTTGACACACACTGTCATAATGAGTTGCCTCATTTACGGACCTATTTTTCTTAGGCACCGCGGAGTCTAGTATAGCGCAGCTATACCAATCATTAGTCTAAGATCATTCTGTTAACTCCAAAAGATTCTCACAGATGTCGATAATCTTATATTAATAATTTCGTCAAGGAGTACATCGAAACCTTACATAAAGATTTCGAGTCGACAACATATATCCGCAAAATTCGGATTGTCGAGTATTTTGTTAAATTCTAATGGTTCTGAACTTCTGACAGACAAATCACAGTCGCCATATTGGCTCTATGATATTGGCCCAAAGAGATTGGATATTCAGTTATTCTTCTGTGTATTGGCCCAAGTTTGCTTTGTACTAAGTAGTTTGTATGTGTAAATACTTTTTACAGTTATATAGTATCCGCGCAATAAAAGAGATTTGTTATCTATCTATACTATAATATAATAAAGCGGAAGAGTTTGTTTGTTTGTTTGAACGCGCTTATCTCAGAACCTACCAGTCGGATCTGAAAAATTATTTTTGTATACGCTAGCCCAGTTATTCCGTAACGCATCGACCCTTTGAGGCCGGTCAAAAGGCTAAAAAGGCTAGAAGATAATGTCGGCTAAACTTAGGAACTAGCTGTTAGATTTTAAAAATTGTTATGCTTATTATAGCCCAATTATTCCGAAAGGCATATAAAATTACGCCACAACTTTTAGGGGCTGGACAAAAATAATAAAATTGTCACAGGAGAAGGGGGAGGGTGGGGTCAAAGGCAAAAAGAGGCTAAACGAATAGGATACAATCTATATGGGTATCATTTTCGAGATTTTCGGGACGCTGATTAATAATATGAAATTTATTTAGTGATCCAAGATGGCGGACGGGAAATCAAAGATGGCGGATGTAAAAATTTTAAAAATCAATATGGATATCGCCTTCGATATTTTAAGGGGTGGGGAATCGAAATACAACATCTATTTCGTGATCAAAGATGGCGGATGGGAAATCAAAGATGGCGGATAGGAAAATTAAAAAAAAGTCAATATTGGTATCGTCTGCGATGTTAAAAGGGATGGGGAATCCAAATACAACATCTGTTTCGTGATTCAAGATGGTGGATGGGAAATCAAAGATGGCGGATGGGAAAATTTAAAAAATCAATATGGGTATCGTCTCTGATGATTTAAGGGATGGAGAATCCAAATACAACATCTATTTCGTGATCAAAGATGGCGGATAGGAAATCAAAGACGGCGGACGGGATTTTTATTAAAGTCGATTGGGTATCGTCTCCGATATTTTAAGGGATGGGGAATCCAAATACAACATCTATTTCGTGATCAAAGATGGTGGATGGGAAATCAAAGATGGCGGATGGAAAAAATTTAAAAATTCAATATGGGTATCGTCTCTGATGATTTAAGGCATGTTGAATCCAAATACAACATCTATTTCGTGATCAAAGATGGCGGATTGGAAATCAAAGATGGCGGACGGGATTTTTTTTAAAGTCGATATGGGTATCGTCTTCGATATTTTAAGGAATGGGGAATTCAATATTAGGTATATAAAAATCTATGTTTTACAATTTTATTTAAACGGGTCTTATTCGCGATATTGAATATAATAATTTATACCTTAAATTAATTAAATATCGCGAGTAAGACCCGTTTGAATAAAATTGTATGATGTATACAAATCGCGAAAGTTTAAAATCGATTAAATCTATGTTTGTTTGTTCATCATTTATAGACTCTGAAATGATAAGAGATTAAGCGCTAAGTCAATGGTAACTTTGGAAAAGGGGCTTGGAAAAAAGGGAATTAAATAAAAACTCTTAAAAAGGCGAAACGAAGTTCGCTGGGTCAGCTAGTATTATATAAAAATCTATGTTTGTTTGTTTAGCATTTATAGACTCTGAAATGATAAGAGATTAAGCGCTAAGTCAATGGTAACTTTGGAAAAGGGGCTTGAAAAAAAGGGAATTAAATAAAAAGTCTTAAAAAGGCGAAACGGAGTTCGCTGGGTCAGCTAGTATGTTATATAACCTTAATATATAAAATCCTTGCGTTACTGACTGACTGTCAGACACGCTACAGCCGAAACTATTGGGCGCAGGAAGCTGAAATTTGGCATGTATGTTCCTTGGGGACCGTAAGGGTGCATTAAGAAGGCATTTCCCGAAATTCCCACGGGATCGGCCAAAACGGGTAAATTAAAAAAAAATGCAGGAGTAGCTGCTGGCGTCTTCTAGTATGCATATAAAAGTTATAAATATTATATACTTTTGGCATAAATGTCATGCTAATTAAATTCCAAAATTTACGCGAACGAAGTCGCGGGCACAGCTAGTATTACATAAAGACGAATGTAAAAATCGTCAGAAATAATACGTCATAATATCTAGCAATGGTTTTCTTGAATTAACATTTTTAATTATTATCCCTGTTGGAAAGAACAACGACCAAATCCGTGTGCAGTATTATTTTTGTAACGCATGCTGTAATTTTTAAGCATCGCAGTGATAATTAATAGGTATTATTTTAGTACTTTATACCACAACAATAGTATCCGCTTGCTTGCTCCGCGCCGCAACCCACGCCGGCCCCTCTGCCCGGCCACTTGAAAGCAATAACGATCAAATGCCCGCGCGTTTTTATCGCCTCGGCGCGCGGGTCAGGTTCCACACAATCGGTCCTTGTGACTCAATTTGTTTTGAAAGGTTGTCAAGTGTTATATTATTTATGTTTGTTATGAAACTAACTATACAATGTTATCTTTGTTTATTTAGATTACGACTCTGGTGTCGAGTGATGCTCGTTTGAAATTGAGATAGCGCGTTTAAGAGCTCGCTTTGTATTTATAAGTTCGTACCTCAAAACTTAAAGCGGTGACTTATCGTTTTTAATATTTAATTACGTTACTTATATATTAGATAATAAGATAAAAATAAAAAAGTACACTTGTTTATACATATTTATGAACTACAGGCCTCTGATACCAAACCATTATCTGGCGCCGCGCGGCGTAATTTATGTTAAATTTGATAAGGCCATATAATGCACAAATAACAGTTTTAAACATACAAATAATATACTCTAAATAAGTAGTCTCATATTCTTTTAAAACAAAAAGAAATCATACGGATAGCATTCACCACTTCCGAGTAATATGAACATTTCTGAAACAGTTCCCATGCTCTCAGTAAAATCACTGTTGCGCGCCAAAATCTACTTAAGGTCTCGAAAAAAGTCAAATCTTATATTTCATGCTGGAATTATTATATATACGTGTTAGTTATTTACATACCTTGATAAACACAATAGATCTTAAAGAATAAAACTAAATTTAACAGAAAAATCAGCACAAATACACTCACACATTCCGCACATTCCGCACCGACTCAACACTCAATGACAACATTGACAACGAACGTTTTTTTTTTTAAATTTCTCTATGGAGTCGAAACTCGACTGGGATTAGTATGACGGAAAATTTAATGAAGAAACGAGATACATAATACAAACTAAGCCCTAGAGCGACAGAGACGAGTATATTTCACTCTTTCGACCGCGGGAGCCATGTCATATACAGTATGACACGGGCAAAGTAGACTGAGATGCGATGTTATATGCCATATAACACGGGCACTTTAGTGTTTGAATTTTGTTATATGCCATATAACACGGGCAAGCAAGCGGGTATACACTTATACTGTAACACAGGGTTATTTGTCTGCCTGAACGCTTAAATCTTATTAACTGCGAAACAGAATTTAATGCCTTTTACAAATTTAGTTTTATAGAATTTCTATGTAATGATTTATGAAATACAGAAATCCTTTGCGAAGCTGAGGTGAGTCACTAGTTTAAGATAAGATCAACCCAAAATAAAAAACCTTACAAATTGGCTGACTTAAAAAATGCTGTTGGTTTATCGGATTGGGTTGGTTACTCAAGTCACCTGTATAACTATAAGATAAACTACGATGCAGAAAATAAATCATCATAATCAGGCTTGTTTATTATCTGTCCCACTGCTGGGCACAGGCTTATTGTGGGAAGGATTGGAACTTGGGCCATAGTCCACCAGGTGTAGATTGGCAGGCTTCACATGACTTTCAAGAATATTATGTATCCTCTCGATGTTTTCCTTTATCGTTTAAGTTTCGTGAATCTATACGCACTTATCTTCGAGACGTAACAAAGCAGTGGTGCGCGCCGCGGGTCCATAACTGGGACTAGGCTACTGCTAATTTAACTTTACAGCTTAAAGTGATAAGATCTTTTAAGGCATGAGGAAATTACCGAATTTATTATATACGAATACATCAATCAACCGTAACACCATACTTTAAAATATTACAAAATCAATAAAGGTATTTTAAATTGATCACTAAAACGACCAAATGAATCATTAAGATTTAATCAAACGGTACAAGTACATCTCGTTTTATGTGTTACTTTGTTATCGAGAATTCATTCGAACTCAATTGAGGATCGAACCTATAAATTATTTTATGATATCGCCGCGCGTCAGCCCTAGAGATAATAATGTTTTAGGGTTGGTACTTTAGATGGTGTTTCTGTTTTTGGCAAATTGGATTGAAAAGGCTTTCGGCATGGGAGAACATAGATAAAATTGGAATACCAGAATATATTTTACTTATTTGTGCACAGCAGGATTATTGGCTAATAAACGCATAATACAGGGGCGTGCTACACGCAAAAATGTCCGCCATTTTGAATACCTTAAATCCATAAACTCTATGCCATTTTATTATAATCTTTTGTCAAAGGACACCATGGAATCCTTTTCCCAAGTGAAATTGAAACAAGGACTACGAAGAGAAGAAAATATTTCGTAATTGTTTGCAGTCATAAAAGTAATCAAAATCATCCTTGCCAGAAACATTTTCACAGTTTTTTTAAGGGATTTTAGCGACCCACTTTTAATAGTAATGTAGTATAAAGTCTAAAGAGTTCACCAAGAACCATCTTTCTTGTATAAACCTAAACCATATGTTGCTCCCACATAGTCGAACAATAAACCGACAACACAAAGCAAGCCTGTATAATAGCCAGTCCTAAATCCAAGATTGTCGATAAGCTACGATAAACCTGCAAGCAATTCGTCCGGGCATCCACCAAACTGAAACTTGCACAAACTTGCCAACAATAATATTAGCTTATGAAATATTCTCGAGCAAAGTGCTCGAGAATATTTCGTAATATTCTGTTGTGTTATCGTATTAAATAAACAACCTTTTATTGAGTTTAAATATTGATTTTCCATTACATTATATTGCTGTTAAATAGAATTTAAATTGGATGAAAATATTGTTTTGTAAATTCGTAAGAAAATTCACGCCGACGAACGGTAGAACGGATGCTTGTGAAAGTCGTTTTATTTAAATTTCTACAAAAAATACATACTTAGTAGTCATATACATTATATACCATAATAGCAGCAGAATTAAGTGGGATTTTAGAGCATGAATGGGAGGAACTAGGCTACTAATTCCTTTTTTAAATCATTATGTCCTTTCATCCTTTTACAAAAAAGAATAAAAAAAAATAGTTTATGATACAGGGTGTAAAAGAACCCTTCACCAAGCCGAAGTCTACACGTTTTGGACATCATGCCAAGTCATACTAAGCAATAATTTTACCGGGAAAACGTTCTTTTTAAGTATACTGATTTTGAAATTGCAAGTAAAAGGGCGCACGTCATCATCATCATCATCATATCAGCCAAACGACGTCCACTGCTGGACATAGGCCTCCCCCAAGATTCTCCACACATACCGGTCTTGAGCCGCCCGCATCCAACCGCCTCCCGCGATCTTGACGGGATCGTACAATAGGCTTGATTGATCGTAGGGCGCACGTGCAATTTACGAAATACCTACTTATCCTTGGGTGCATAGGACATCTAAAGAAAGAATTGGCGGGGTACTTGCATCGAATTTGTACCTAATTAGAAAAATTCTGTAGTGAATTTGGGCCTCAATATCTCCTGAACCAGTAATTTCCCAGGTATGGTGCCGAAGTAAAAAAATGTTCGTAATGATTGGTACCATATGGGATTTCAGTTTTCGTTAAGGGTCTTTTTACAACCTGTAGGTATACATATATTAAATATTTGCATAGACGACGACATTAGACGACCGGTTGGCGCAGCGGTAGTGTAAGCGACTGCTACGCCGAAGGTCGCGGGTTCGATTCCCGCTCAAGTCAAACATTTGTGTGCATGAACATGGATGTTTGTCTTGGTCTGGGTGTTTCTATGTATAATATGTATGTATTTCCAAAAAAAAGAGTATATATATATATGTATGTTTATCCATTATCTAGTACCCATAGTACAAGCTTCTGCTTAGTTTGGGACTAGATGGTGTTGTGTGAATGTGGTAGAATATTGTTATTATTATATTATTATTATTTGCAACTTTTTTTATAAGTTGTTTTATCATAAAAACCTTCTCCTGACAATAACAAATACATAAAAGAAAGAATTATCCAATTTGGTGTACCAATTTAGAGTCGTTTAGAAGTTCTGCGCGTACAAACATTTCAGTGATCCATTTTTATTTATACATATATGTATATTGATGATGTATTACCGTGTCACAAAACGTTTATCTATGCAATTAGGTTATATTGACATTCAAATATGTATTTTCCTAAATGGAATACAGTGTAACGCCCATAGTAATAGATGTTCCTAATTATAACATTAGACGTCGTATCTTGGCGGCTCTGAAGTTAGCCTTTGCGAATTGCCGCGCATGTACACTCCTGTAGAAAACTGATATTGCCACAAATCGTATAATTTTATTAACAGTGGACCGCACTGGTCAATAGTGGCAGATATTTTCACCGGAACGTCCGTCACGTCTTGCAGTTAATTCAAATAAAGTTTTGCAAACACTAAACAAAAAATTTTAACAATGTAATTATTTTTTATTTATGTACGCGCTACAACTAGGTATATAAAATTCTTCTTATTTTTTTAACAACGCCCGCACTAGGAATAAATCGTGTGGTGCGAGGAATTTTACAAAGCATACAACCAACGGCCACAATGAAGACCCAGACTCGAAACAACAATTTACGGATCACACGAAGTGTTGTCTCGTATGGGAATGGAACCTTCAACACTCGGCGCAGTGCCATGCGGCGAGGCGGCCGCTTAAATCACTACGCCAACCATGCAATAATTAAATGATGCAACAATTACAATAAAGTGCAAAGAAACAGTTCAAAACATAACGAACAAACACCATAATGAAATGTTCTAGCCTCGTCTGTGCTCAAGACAGAGATAGTAACACAAAAACTAAGGTGTGACAGAGACACATTACATCGCACCGAAAACCTTACGAAGAAGCACGAAGTTGCATAAATTAAAAAAAGGGTGTCCAATGTACGCTCAATTTAATCGATTTTTTTATTGATATCGATTAAAATAATTACATGTAAAGATTTTGAATGCGTTACAACACTTTTCATTTATGTCAGCCTTAATTTAAACCGAGAAAATAAATTTATTACATTTTTATTTTTACTAAAAACAAAATCTCGCTATATTAGGTACTTGGTTTAATAAATCTTTTTCATTTTATATCTTATAGTATTTTTATTATAATAACAAAAATAAATTGATTCAAAATCAATTATGAAACAACTTTATCGATTTCAATTTTTGATTGAATAAAGTATTAATTTGTATTTACATAAGGTGCATCACTAGCCTAGACTACCGCCCCGCGCACCCCCCTTCTTGCCACCGCCTAGTTCCTAAAAAGGATTACTGCGCCGCCTTCTGCGCGAACTTCAGACCAGCCATCATATAACGGCTGTACTGTACCAGTACTTTCATTTGACATTGAATTCATTGATGGCCGCCAGTTAAGCCGTTAAGTACTACTAAGTCATTGTTAAACTGAGTCAGAAAATGTCTTAACCATTAATGTTAAATTTAAAATTGCTTTAAGCTGTATATTTTTAACTTTGAAGCAGCAAACTTCAGATTGTTTGCGTTACAAATGTCAATACTTACTTAAAACAACCACAAACAATAATCATCCTCTATGGAACACGACGGACATAACTGGTGTTTGTTGTATTGTCTATGCTAATGAGGCATCGAGACAATGTAACGATAGCCCTTTGTTCTCACAAAAATCCCAGTAATGAAACAAGAAGTTCAATAAGCAAAGTTCAATGTAACGAGGAACGTCAGTGATACCCAATCTTGTCATCGTCACCCCTGGCTTCTTCTAGTGAATATATCACGCTTAAGTTCGAAGTTTGCAGTGAGGTCAATAAAACAAAATATGCCAGCATGGACCCCGAGCTCCAAAGCGTGGGTCTTATATCAACTAACCGGGACAGCGCTGGAATATGATAACGATTATGTGTATATTTATTATGCTAGATACTGTTATTTGTTATTCCTGTTTTTAGTATTAATATCATCATAATCTAATAATCAACGACTATTGTGTTTTTAACCCACGAGTTACTGGGTGAAACGTTGTAATCCCCAAAATATTCAGAAAAAAAGTATATTTAAAATTAGATTTATTAATAATTTAATAGCTTTTGAAAAAAAAGTGAGCAGCTAAGCAACATAATATAAAATTAGTACGGCATCTTACACTGAATCGATCTGACCTGTACTAAAATGTATGTAATTTTTATATAACATCAGAGTGGATGAGATACCCATAAACGTCGCAGCATTAATTACAAATGTCAATGTCAATGTCAAAAAATGTGTATTTGACGTGAAAAGGGAAAACATACATGCTCATTGACTAACCCTTTAAAAAGTCTAAGATCGTGCGATATAAAAAACCGCATCTCTCATCGTCTACGCGGTCTTGGACAGCGATAGGATATTTTTTCATGTTGTGACTCGGAGAAAATTACGAAAAAATTTTATGACTTATAAATTACTGTAATCTTTGATCAAAGTTAGTATCAGACGTAGCAGAAGAATATAGCACGTATTATATTAAATAACTTAGAAATCAAAACATACTAACAGGCAGTCTAAGTTCACCAGCCATAAGCACTTTCGATTACCTACACGGAATCTTCTAAGTGCAAACTAATGGGAACAAAAGGTTGTCGAGCCAAATACTTTGAAAAACCCTAATCTGCGGTGTGCAAAACAGTGTTCCTTTATGCCATACTTTGATTACAAATCAGCGGAGATTATACGATGCGACTTACCTCGCTGTGTCTGTTATGATTTTAAGTATTAATAAAAGTAGATAAGTAGAATTTGCGGAGCACAAAGACAATATTAATATCTCCGTGGCATTACTTGCCAAAGTTTATATGAACTGAATTAACAAATAATTTACCATCCCTATCATACAAAATCTTGATTTGTATGAAGCAGATGAAAAACGTTTACACTGATTTAGAAAACTCATATCCAACTAGGTATATTGAAGCGCTAGTACATTAATATGTAGTCGTCACGTCATCTAAAGATTATAGCATAATATTCAAAGTTGAATGAAAATGGAAAATGTTGAATGTCCTATTCCTGAATATGCAAGACCATACATCACTTACTATACTAATATATAAGATCACTAGCTTTTGCCCGCGGCTTCGCTCGTGTAATTTCGGGGTTTTCTAGTTATAGTATATCATCTATGTTCGGAGTACCACAAATATCCTTTATTTGGCTGATACTTCTATAATTGTCATTATAACTGCTTAAGAAATATAACTGCAATAGTTATTTGTGCAACAAGAGAGCAAAGTTGTTTTTTGTTTCGAGTGCTGATTTTGAGTCACGAGCAAGCGAAGGATTCTATGATTGATTCACGAGCGTAGCAAGTGAATCAAAGTTAGAATTCTGAGCGTAGTGAGGGACTCAACAGCACGAGATGCAAAAAACTTTGCTCTCGTGTAGCACACATAACTTTTCACCTCAGCAGTGAGAACACATATTACTTAGGAGACATAAAAATTAACAGGAATAAATTGAAAACAAAATTCTGCATTAATCACTTGCAGTCTTAATAATAAACTAGGATTAGCGTCAGAACAACTTTACTCCAAGACTTAAGCCAAGATTAGGCAATTATGGTATTAATAAACTAGGAGTAAGGACGGAGTTAACTATTCATAATTTACTCCGGGAATAAAAGTTACTCCGCGGAGACCCATGGTTTAACGCTGGAGTAAGCAAGGAGTGAGCATCTATTTGTCACGGGGGGTACGGTAGACTAGATCGAAACTTTACCTGAATACTAAAATATTAAAAATAAAGATTTCGAGTCGACAACATATATCCGCAAAATTCGGATTGTCGAGTATTTTGTTAATTTCTAATGCTTCTGACAGTATTAGAAATTAGAAATTATAATAATAAAAAAAGACAGAAAAGTCACTGTCACCGAATAACAGTCATGTTGAGTATCTGCTATGTAGTTTGTATACCATGAGTAAATACTTCTTGCAGTTAGATATATTTCTTATCGGTATAAACAGTTTGTTTAAACGACAATGATTATTAAAGTATCCGTCTATTATGAGAGAATTGTGTTCTTCGAATTTACGCGAGCGAAGCCGCGGGCCAAAGCTCGTAGATTTATATTGTATTTTCAACTTTAATTGAGATTTATATATATAACCCAAATATATTTTCACATTTGTTTGGTGCTCGTTAGAGTACTTACTAGTATCTGATTTTGTAATTTTATTATTGTGGGTTAAAATTAATAGAGATTATTTCATTGAAGATTGCCCACCAACACAAACGCTTGCCCTTGCAAAGGGTAGAAGTTTGTACGGCACAAATTTACCTCTTGGAAGTAAGAACGCATGCGCTATGATAATTGAGTGCGCTGTGCGTATATCTGTCAGTACTGACACATCATACAATATAATGTCATATTGTGCACGGTGATTACATTATTCGCATATATAAACTAATAATTATATAAGTACTACGCTTAAACGGCTGAAACAGTTTTCTCTACTAATATTATAAACGCGAAAGTGTTTATAGATATTATTTATTAGATATTATATTGGACATGTATTGGAACATTTTTTTTTTAATCGTTTATTCATTTGGGTCACAATGTGACGCTTATGAACGTCAAAATAATAAATTTATAAAATAATTACTTAAAGACTCTACATTTACATTTACTGCCACGTTCGCAAAGCAATAGGTAGAACCATGAGAAAAAACGGGCAATAAAACTCACGGTCACTCTTTTTCTTCGCCAGGTTTTTCATAATACACATAATTTACATTTTGTAAGGTGCTGCAACTGTTACACCTTCTATATCACTTGTATATATTTACTGTACATCATAATACTCAAGCATAATACTTTTGATGTTCATTTGGTTAGTCTCCTCAGAATAGACATTGCTTTGACATTTGACTGTATGCAAGGCGATGTTATTATGTAGATATAATACTAGGTATACAGTGTCATGAATACCGAATGTCATGAATATCTTTATTAATAAGACCGTAGTTGTTTTAAGTCTTCTGGTGTTAAAGTACAGTCATCATCGCTAGTTTCACTCATCTTTTTAGATTAAGTATTTATATTAATATAATGTAACAATACACTATCAGCATCAGCGAAATGTTTACATTATTCCCGCTATTTTTTTAAATCGCTTTTTTGATACCGCGTCCCTGATGTTTATTTTTCAAATGTATCATTGTTTAAATTCCAAATAAAAATGTATTGGTTAAATTCCAATTTTATACTATTAATTAGACTTATTTTTATTAAAATCCAATAATATATTAAACATATAAACAATAACATTTAAAAAACAACATAATTTATTTATATATAAAGATATTTGTGTGACGGCCGGTGTCATGCCAAGCTGTCATCACTACCGTTGCCAAGGACTAGTGACGTCTACACGACAAACTAGCCGGTCATCAAACACAATAATTTATTAGCAAAGAGGTTTGAAGACTATTTTATTATTTGGAAATGAGGTTTTAGTTTGATGACGTATACACTCTGTCAAGTGTTCGCCAAATTCAGCAGTCATTGACAACAAGGCGATGGCCGTACGGATAACACATTCCGATCACGTTCTGAAGGCGTGGGTTCAAATCCCAGTCATAACAGTTATGTGTATTATGGTTTTTATGAAATTTGGAAAATGTTTATGAATATTTGGCAAATATTAAAAAAAAAAAGATTATTTAAATATTTCGAGTAAAAATTAGAAAATTCTAGAAACTTCAGGAAAGAATGGAAAGGTTAAAAAGAGACAGGAGATGGAAAAACAAATTTAAATATTTCGAATAAAGATTAGAAAATTCTAGAAACTTCAGGAAGGAATGGAAAGGTTAAAAAAAGACAGGAGATAGAAAAAACAATTGAATTATGAAATGACGATCGAAATTAGTGAATCTAGAACATTCCTAGGGGTATATAAGGCGGTGTAGTCGCGCTGAGCGCCAGTTTAAGTTGAAAAGTGGTAAAGTGAAGAAGAAAAGGAAGAAGTAAAGGAAGAAAGAAGAAGTAGTAAAAAAGTGAAGTGAAAGTATAGTGCAGTAAAGTGCAGTGAAGTGCAGTGAAAAGTGCAGTGCAAAAGACGCTAGTGTTGGTGCTGTCTGCGTCGGTCGAATAAAGTGTCATCAGTGCTACTCGGTGTTTCCTTCCAATCCCGTTACCCCGTCCGTAACAATTGGTGTCAGAAGTGGGATCGGAAGGATCAAAGATGCCAGTCATGCCAAGGGAAGGGCCTACGACACGTGCAAGGGCTGCCGCTCAAGAGCAAGGTGACTCTAGCCAGGAAGTTGTGAGCAGGGATGCTCCTTCACAAGGAAGTGGATCTGAAGGGGGGGTATCAACGTCCGCAAGCGCGGCTAATCCGCTATCTCACGCAGACCTCGCAGCACTATTCCAACAATCACTTAAGGAAAACTCGCAGCAGCCTAAATCCGAACTCCAGCAAAACTCGCAGCAGCTACAATCTCGACTCGAGCAAAACTCGCAGCAGCTCAAATCCGAACTCCAGCAAAACTCGCAGCAGCTCAAATTCGAACTGCAGCAAAACTCGCAGCAACTCAGCGAGATAAAGGAGAGCCCGGATGAGATTCGCCGTTATATATCTGAGAACGCTCGTAAGATTGCCGAGATAGAGATGTGTATCGGTGAAGTGCAATCTCGCGTGACTACCATTGAGGAAGAGATGCAGACCCGCATGGCGTCAGTAGTATCGGAAGAGGTGCAGGCCCGCATGGCGTCAGTCGTATCGGAAGAGGTACAGTCCCGCATGGCGTCAGTATCGGAAGAGATGCACACCCGCATAGCTACTGTAGAGGAGGAGTTCAGGAGGATAAAGACTAACGTCCCTTCGGTTACAGTAGCCTCATCAGGTGCTGGTAATTTTAAAGTACCTTCTTTCGACGGTACCTCATCTTGGGAGGCGTACAGGATGCAGTTTGAAGCCGCTTCTTCTAGTAACAGCTGGAACAGAGAACAGGCCAAGAATGCACTCGCTCTGGCGTTACGCGATGGTGCATTATCAGTGCTACAGTCTGTGGGGAAAGACGCCACATATGAACAGCTCATCGAGGCTCTTGAGTCCAGGTATGGAGAGGCGCATTTGGAATTTGTATTCCGTGCTCATTTGCGTAACCGCTGTCAGCGCCCTAATGAGTCATTGCAGCAGTGGTCTATAGAAGTAGAGAAGATGGTAGGAAAAGCTTACCAGTCTGCACCCCCGGCACAAGTCCAAAGCATGCGTCTCCAGGCGTTCATTGATGGCATTTATGACGATGAGGTCAGGACAGCCGTTCGTCTGAAGCACCACGACAATGTTAAGGACGCTTTAGCGCATGCTCTAGAAGTGGAGGCTGTCCGTCGAGAAATTAAGGGTGGACGAGTCCGAGTTGTGGCCGCAGAAATGCAGCGAACAGACCGAAGATTTGTCCCAAAATGTTATAGCTGCAGGGAACCAGAACATTTAAGCAAAAGCTGTCCGAAACGTAAACGTAAGACTGACGCTATTGTTCAAACGTCAGAACACGACCAGGAAAACTAATTCCAGCCAGGGCTGCGGGGCAAGCGCTGGCCGGTAGACGAAAAGCCCCTAAAGTTTGTATCCGACAAAGCACAGATGGGAACAGCTTAACCATTGATGGAGCGGTCAATGGCGTTACCTGTTTGCTGACCTTGGACACCGGTGCGTCACGAACTGTTATAGGGACTCACCTGATAAGGAAGAATGGGAAGATTCTTAAACAGTAAATTCGACCTCGACTGACAACGGCTACCGGCCAGCACATCCCAGTCAGGGGAGAGCAAATAGTGGCTTTCAAAGTAGGTGACAAATTATATTGGCAAAAAGCACTGATTGCAGACATTGTCGACGACTGCATTGTTGGGCTAGACTTTTTCAGAGATCACCAATGTAGATTGGATATTAAGTGTAGTATCCTAAAGTGTGGAGACGTGGAGATTCCAATGAAAGGTGGAGGCACGGGAAAGGTTTTGTGCCTCAAAGAGAGCAAGCTGGCACCTAGGTCACAGACCTTTGTTCCTGTCACATTACCTGCCACTTCGACTCAGCGACGTTGCATAATGATAGAAGACAATAGAGATCACGATCCATGGTTGCCGGCGTGTGTAGTTGTTGCTTCTTCACAAAGGGCAGTTATACCTGTCCTAAATGTAAGTGATGAAGAAAAAGTGTTGAAAAAGGGTTCTGAGATAAGAGAGTCCGAGGAAGTCGCTTGGTTACGAAACTGCCAGAAAACCAAGAGTCTGGCTGAGACTAACATTAACGTGGATAGTGTATTAAAAGGTTGCAAAGACGATCTAACGGAAATCGAAACAGAAAAAGCAAAGAAATTGCTGACACAGTACGTCGACATTTTCTCAAAGAACGACGGTGACATCGGAAAGATAGGCGTAGTAAAACACACTATCAATACGGGGAATGAACAACCGATCCGTCAACGCCCACGACGTGTACCTTTTGCCAGGGAGAAAGAGGTAGAGGATATGATCGAAGATATAAGGAAAAACGGGGTTATCGAGCCATCGATTAGCCCGTGGTGTTCGCCGGTGGTATTGGTAAAGAAAAAGGATGGATCGACTAGATTCTGCATTGACTACCGAAGATTGAATGATATAACCAAGAAAGACAGTTATCCTTTGCCTAGAATAGACGACACGTTAGAGACGTTATGCGGAATGAAATGGTTTACAACAATAGACTTAAAAAGTGGTTACTGGCAAGTGGAAATGGACCCAAAAGACAAAGAGAAGACAGCTTTTTCAATGGGCAGAGGGCTTTGGCATTTTAATGTTATGCCTTTCGGATTGTGCAACGCACCAGCTACTTTCGAAAGGTTAATGGAACACATCTTTGCCGGGCTTTTAGGGGAAGCTTGTCCGGTGTATCTCGATGACATAATTGTAATGGGCCGAGACTTCGATGATCATCTCACGAAGCTAGAAAGTGTACTCAATAGATTGAAAAATGCAAATCTGAAACTCAGTCTTAAAAAATGTTCATTTTTCAAGGGACAAGTTAACTACTTGGGTCATGTCGTCTCTGAAAATGGCATCGAGAAGGACCCTGCCAAAACTTCGGCGGTTAAAGATTGGCCCATGCCTAAGGACAAGACGCAGGTGCGCTCATTTATGGGGCTTTGCTCTTATTACAGACGTTTTGTGAAGAATTTCTCGAGCATCGCAAAACCCTTACATGAGCTGACGGAGCAAAAACGACCATTTAATTGGGATGAAAAATGTCAAACTGCTTTCGAAGAGTTGATGAAGCGTTTATGTGAAGCGCCAATTCTTGCATATCCCGACGTCAATGGAGAATTCATTGTTGACACAGACGCAAGCAATGTGGGTATTGGTGGAACTCTTTCCCAGAGACAAGGAGATCAGGAGGAGGCTGTTATTGCCTACTTTAGCAAATCGTTGTCTTAACCTAAAAGGAACTACTGTACCACACGAAAAGAGCTTCTAGCAGTAGTAAAAACTCTCCAGCATTTTAAAAAGTACTTGATCGGAAGAAAATTCCGGATCCGGACGGACCACGCAGCGCTTAAATGGCTTTTACAGTTTAAAAATTGTGAGGGTCAGGTAGCTCGATGGATAGAACAACTTCAAGAGTACGATTTCGAAGTTGAGCATCGTGGCGGAAAATCTCACGGTAATGCTGATGCCTTATCAAGACGTCCCTGTGATAAGAATTGCAAGCATTGCGTGCGACAAGAAGGAAAAGAAGAAGCTGCCGTCAAGGTTATTAGAACGGATACTATCGACGGGCGATAGAACAAGGAGTTCATTATTAAATCGCAGGAAGAAGATAAAGATTTGAAACCGATACTGGAGCGGCTAAAGAATAACTCTCTTCGGCCAGAATGGAGTGAGGTAGCTGATACTAGTACCGTCACGAAAAGCTATTGGGCGCAATGGAACAGCCTAATAATACAAGATGGACTACTTTGTCGAAAATGGGAAAGTGCTTCTGGAAGAGACAGTTATCTTCAAACAATAGTGCCAAAATCAATGATTCCTGAAGTTTTGCAAGTTTGTCATGACGGCCCATCTGGCGGACATCTTGGAGTGCGAAGAACCTTACTGAAGATTCGTCAACGTTTTTATTGGCTGCACTGTAGGGAAGACGTTGAAGACTGGTGCAGGAAATGCGTTAAATGTTCTTCAGTTAAAAGGCCGCAAACTCGGAGCCGCGGAGCACTAAAACTGTACACTGTGGGAGCTCCTTGGGAACGTGTTGCTGTGCATATAGCTGGACCATTTCCTTTGACAGAAAGTGGTAATCGCTACATTCTGGTGGTAATGGATTATTTCACGAGATGGCCAGAAGCTTTTGCAGTCCCCAATCAGGAAGCAATTACAGTTGCGACAAAATTAGTAAATGAAGTATTTTGTGGATATGGTTTACCGTTAGAAATCCACAGCGTCCAAGGGAGAAACTTTGAATCTCAACTCTTTCAAGAAATCTGCAAGATGATGGGGATCCACAAAACTAGAACAACTCCGTATCACCCTCAATCGGATGGAATGGTGGAGAGATTTAACCAGACATTGGAGCGCCATCTTGCTAAAGTAGTCGATAGCCATCAGAGAAACTGGGACGAATATATCCCACTATTTCTTCTGGCTTACAGAGCCGCAGTACATGAAAGTACGGCAACAACCCCGGCACGAACAAATTTAGGAAGGGAGCTACGACTTCCAGTAGACCTCCTTGCTGGATGTCCTCCGGGAACGCCTAGCTGTGTTACCGATTATGCATGTGAATTAAGAAGAAAGCTCGAAGAAATTCATGAAAACGTTAGAAAAGAGAATTTACAAGCGGGAGTAAGAATGAAGACTCGATATGACAGACGCGCAAATGCAAGAGAATTCAAAGAGGTAACTTTGGTGTGGCTTCATAATCCGGTCCGATGTAAGGGAAAATCTCCCAAATTACAGCCAAGCTGGGAAGGACCATATACTGTAATAAAGAAAATTAACGACGTAACCTACAGAATTCGGAAGACACCTAGAAGTCCACTGAAGATTGTTCATGTGGATAGGATAGCGGTATATCATGGATCCAACGATGATCGGGACGAGTATGTCTTAGAGAGGGGGTAGTGTGACGGCCGGTGTCATGCCAAGCTGTCATCACTACCGTTGCCAAGGACTAGTGACGTCTACACGACAAACTAGCCGGTCATCAAACACAATAATTTATTAGCAAAGAGGTTTGAAGACTATTTTATTATTTGGAAATGAGTTTTTAGTTCGATGACGTATACACTCTGTCAAGTGTTCGCCAAATTCACCAGTCATTGACAATAAGGCGATGACAGTACGGATAACACATTCCGTTCACGTTCTGAAGGCGTGGGTTCAAATCCCAGTCATAACAGTTATGTGGATTATGGTTTTTATGAAATTTGGAAAATGTTTATGAATATTTGGCAAATATTTAAAAAAAGATTATTTAAATATTTCGAATGAAAATTAGAAAATTCTAGAAGCTTCAGGAAGGAATGGAAAGGTTAAAAAGAGACAGGAGATGGAAAAACAAATTTAAATATTTCGAATAAAGATTAGAAAATTCTAGAAACTTCAGGAAGCAATGGAAAGGTTAAAAAAAGACAGGAGATAGAAAAAACAATTGAATTATGAAATGACGATCGAAATTAGTGAATCTAGAACATTCCTAGGGGTATATAAGGCGGTGTAGTAGCGCTGAGCGCCAGTTTAAGTTGAAAAGTGGTAAAGTGAAGAAGAAAAGGAAGAAGTAAAGGAAGAAAGAAGAAGTAGTAAAAAAGTGAAGTGAAAGTATAGTGCAGTAAAGTGCAGTGAAGTGCAGTGAAAAGTGCAGTGCAAAAGACGCTAGTGTTGGTGCTGTCTGCGTCGGAATTAAACGGCGTGTCGTGTGTCAAGTCGAATAAAGTGTCATCAGTGCTACTCGGTGTTTCCTTCCAATCCCGTTACCCCGTCTGTAACATTTGTATATCTTTAAATTTTAGGGTATAAAGCGTTACCGTTCGCGATTCCAAAATCGAATTTCGAAGGAGTTTGTTTTTTTCACTCACTTTTTCTATGCATGTGAAAGAGACAGAGCACAGTAAAATTCGAATGTTTAAAATTTGTGGCTGAACAATGTCAATTCGTGGCACTGAAGATTGAAAAATTAAAAAGCTACTTTGCCTCACGCTCGAATCAAAATCGCGTTTTTTTCACTGTTGTCTCGCAGCAATAGCGGCATGTTTGAGCTGCTGTGGTGAAAAAAGTATTTACACATACAAACTACTTAGTACTAAGCATTAAGACTTAGTAGTACTCAAAATGTTATCCGGTATCAGCAACGACAACCTAGGCTGGGTTGTCGTTGGGCGTAGGCAGAGAAACCAATAGACAAATGCTTGGCGTGCCGCATTTGAGACAGAACGATAGGTGGGTGGTATTGCCATATCAAAGATTTTACCCTGATTTTTAGCAATACCAGATTCAGGGCTCGCCGCGGCTCGGTCGCGACAAAGTAAGGCCGCGCCACTCGAGCGGCATTAATTTGTCTAAATGTATCTGTGATTACTATAATTATATATATATATATATATATATATATATATATATATATATATATATATATATATATATATATATATATATATATATACAACGTGTAACGGATATAACGCACATCCTCAGATACCCCAATTAGAATACCTTGTTACAATCATAATGCATGCATTGAAATATTTTTTAATGTTTTTTAAAGAAAGTATTAACTCAATTAAAAGTGAAAATCGTGGTCACTATAAATTTGCGCACGCACACAAACAAAACGGTTGCTATGGTAAACAAACAACAGTGGTCTGATAGGAACGAAATACGATACGATGTAACAAAATGTTTAAAGTTCTGTCTGTAAACCACACTCTGATAGAGTGGGGTTTACAAAAATGATGTTTGAATAATTTTTCGGCTACTGTTGATATTACCAAGGACATATTATTATGAGTATTTCTTGCCATCACACTTTTAGTCTATTGAGTGGACAGTCGAATTATTTATTGTTTGTTATTAACATGCACGATCTATTGTTTCTTAACATCGTAAGCGCCTATTGTGACTATCGTAACTTAATCATACCTAGTTAGCATTATTGATCGATCAGGTAAAAGAATATCAATGAGAGAAATAAACAAGAACGGCATGTTTAAAGTTGTGAATCTAAATAGTTACAATAATAGAATAATCAAATAACCTACAGGCTTAAATCACATTTGTTTAGTCCACTTAACACTTCACTGTTTCCTCACAAATCACATCTTTACAAAAGCAGCTAGTATCTTAATTAATTAACTACTCGGCACTTGTTCTCTCGTCACAATAAACTAGTGATTTAATATTTCTCCACAATGTGAATGTCCAGGGGTGTCAAGTCAACATTAAGATGATATCGAACATTCCACACCGGCACCGTCTTGTTGATAATTATTAAATTATACACATTTTGAAAACAAGTGAACTTTAAAAAAATGTTTTCACAGCACTCACTGATAGATAGATATTCCCGGTTGTACTTGTCGTAACATGTCTAAGCGCATCGCCAGCTGCGCTTGTCATGCGCCAGCGCGAGCGAGACATTATGTCTCACTCTTTCCCGTTGTTTATTACCTAAATAAGTGAAAGATAGATGATAGATATTTTGGTGGTCAATTGTGTATTATTGTATTTTGCCGTCTATTGTGTTGTATTAATGTGTACGTTCGTGTAAGTCAACGTAGAACCATTATACAAATGCATTTAAAAAGAAGCCGTTCTGAGTTCATTTAAGGTTTATTTTCGAATAAATATTTTATTTAAAGAAATGAGTGACTACAATTAACGTTATTTTAATTATTTTAGGACTAAAAATAAATAATATTAAAAATTACGGAAATGGATTCAGTAGCTGATTCTGAACAAAGTAGTTCTGCGTAGATACAGGAGTATTTCCTGATCTAATGAAACACAGTAAAGTAATACCATTATTCAAAAAGGGATCAAAGAGCGACCCTAGTAATTTTCGGCCAATTTCTGTCTTGCCTGCTATTAGTAAAATTGTTGAAAAGATTATTTTGCATCAACTAGAGAGCCACTTTCACACAAATAATTTATTTCACAGTGAACAGTATGGCTTTACTAAGGGTCGCTCCACCGTTGATGCCGGTGTAACTTTGCTAAAGCATATTTTTCATGCTTGGGAAAACTCAAAGGATGCCATTGGTGTTTTAGTGACCTATCAAAGGCCTTTGACTGTGTGGAACATAATACACTTTTACTTAAATTGAAACTTTATGGTATTAGAGATACCGCACTCAATCTTGTTGCCAGCTACCTTAGTGATAGAATTCAGTATGTAGATGTTAATGGGAGTAGGTCTCTAGGTTTGCCAGTAGGAATGGGCGTTCCACAGGGCTCTATTCTCGGTCCACTTCTTTTTTTAATATATATTAATGATTTGCCGTTCTTTGTACAAAATTTCTGTGATATTGTTTTGTTTGCCGACGATACGTCACTAATTTTTAAAGTTGATCGTAATTTAAGTTACTTTGATACCGTGAATAACAATCTTGCACAAGTATTAGATTGGTTTTCGACAAATAATTTGGTACTCAACTCAAGCAAAACCAAATGTGTTAAATTCTCTTTGCCTTATGTCAAAAGTGTTCCTATTAATATAATTTTAAATAAGGAAACAATTCAACTAGTCGAATCAACCGTATTCTTAGGTGTAACTTTAGATTGTAAGCTTCAGTGGGGCGCCCAAATATCCTGTCTCACAGTAAAACTTACAGTTAGAAAAGTTAGGGCATTCACAGATATAGATACTGCTAGACTAGTTTACTTTAGTTATTTTCACAGCGTAATGTCTTACGGAATAATGTTATGGGGTACAGCTGCTGATATACAAACTATTTTTGTCATTCAAAAGAGGGCTATACGTGCAATTTATAAGTTAGGTGCTAGAGATTCTTTACGTGATAAATTTAAAGAAGTAGATATATTGACAGTTGCATCGCAATATATATATGCTAACTTAATGTACATTAAGAAAAACTTAATTCTATACCGCAAAAATAGTGATTTGCACAAAGTGAACACAAGGAAAAAGCATAAACTGGTGGGAACTAACTACCGTCTACATAAAGTTCAGAACTCATTTGCGGGGATTGGTATACGATTTTTCAACAACTTGCCTCTTGAAATAATGAATTTACCCATGCACAAATACAAACGGACAATAAGGAACTTTCTTTTACAAAAGGGTTATTACACTATTAAGGAATTTTTAAATGATAAGACACCGTGGGGATAGGCTTAGGCTTGTTTAACTCACGATTATTTTATTTACATATTAAGTGGAGGTGCCTCGTGAACACATGATTTTAGCAGGATTTGGATATTTTTATGATTTGTTGAATGTAGTTTAACATTATTTATCCCTGATCATATCATTGTTAACTTGTTACCTTCACAAAATTCTTTCGACATTTGCATTCCTTCACGCGTTCCACTAACTTATGTTAATAATAACGATCTGGAAAATGGAGGTACTTGGCGATCATGGTCAGTATACCAATAGATTGATTCTTACTGCTGGTTCGTATACCGTTGTCGTCATGCTCACTAAAATGTCATTTCTTGTGGTGGCGTCGTGTGTCGGGTCATCCCTGTCCCTCTAATATGGCGAGAGGGATGATAGCTGGCACATGCGTCATACTCGTGAACGGGTGCTACTTGCGATGACTGGTCGATGACGGTCTTGCGGGCTGGTATTAGATTTTAATATTTAACTGCATCATTTCCATCATGGTTCTGATCACTTTCGCGGATTGCCTGCATTATTAGGTATATATAATGTAAGTGGATGCTCCTGTTTCGCCATGTCTGTTCTGAGGAGGCTAACCAAAAGTATTATGCTTGAGTATTATTATGTACAGTAAATATATACAAGTGATATAGAAGGTGTAACAGTTGCAGCACCTTACAAAATGTAAATTGTGTATTATGCAAAACCTGGCGATGAAAAAGAGTGACCGTGAGTTTTATTGCCGTTCTTTCTCATGGTTCTACCTATTGCTTTGCGAACGTGGCAGTAAATGTAAATGTAGAAGCATACAGTAATTATGTTTTAAATTTAAGTATAAGTAATTATTTTATAAATTTATTATTTTGACGTTCATAAGCGTCACATTGTGACCCAAATGAATAAAGGATATTTGAATTTGAATTTGAGTACTTTCAGGATGTGCATTAAACATGTTACATGTTGTATACTAGCAGGACTTCGTGGTTTTACCCGTTACATTAATTTGTTTGTTGACTGCCTCGTTGCTCTAGCGGTAGTGTATACGACTGCTGATCATGAGGTCTGGGGTTCGATTCCCGGGTCGGGCTAGAAAAAATGTTGCTAAGGATTTCTGTTAAGAATTTCTTAGTGACAAATTATTAGGAATTTCTGTCAAGAAATTACCACATTAAGCAGTGGGTCCCAGATGTCATGAACATCTATGGCAGTCGTTACTGGGAAGTCAGTGCCCTCAAATAATCTGACTACTGGTCCTAACTTTGGAATGATTTTTATCCTTCTGGATTGCGGAGGTCTGATGGCAGTCGCTCCGTGTAAAAACTGATATTCAGTCAATTCCGGTTAGACCAGAAGCCGACCCCAAGTAACTTGGAAATAATAAGGCTAGGATGATGATGATTAATTTGTTTGGGATTAAAAGGTTATTAAACATTATTAGCAAAAAGCTGAGCTTTGTGAGGGCTCGCGTAGTTTTTCTACCAAACATTCTGTTTGCAGCTCTTTGGTTAACAGATGGCGTTAGTAGTACAATAATATTCTATCCAATGAATACAAAATTGTTAATCTTCATTTTTTTAATGGTTAGAAACAAAATTGACAGATAACACATCTAGGTATGAAGATAAATTACTATGTTAAAGCACAAATCTATAGGCTAGATAGTTTTTCAGTAAAGTGTACCACAAAATGTTCAGGTTGTGGGAAAGTAAATAGAATTGAAAAAAATTAAACAACATTCAAGTTAAGTGACATTGTATTCAAAACATTGTTAGCATACTATAATAACACAATATACTTAATTCACTTAGCCACTTAATTGGGCCATTGTGCGTTAGCAGTGACACGGTTGTCGCCTGCTACTCATACCATGCAAGCTCCTTCCAGAAGGCCATGAGTTAACCAGTATTGCGTATGGCTTCGCTCATGGTTCTGGGGTTGTTCAGGAACCTCGTCCGTTGGTCGCTAACGCTGGTACAATGTAGGATCACATGAGCGGGTGTTTCTTCGGTCTCCATGCAGCCCCTACATAGTGGGCTGTCCGTGACGCCGATGTTGTAGAGATGCTTGTTTAGTGGACAGTGGTCGGTTATTATGCCAGTCAGATACTTGAGTGTTTTCCTGTTGGAGTGCAACAGTTTTTGCGAGAGTCGTTTATCTAGTTGGGGAAAGGCATCTTTAAATTGCCTACTTTCTTTTAACTCTGCCCACTCTTTTTCGTGTTGTTGTAGGGTTTTCTCGCGTAACCATGTTCATAGTTGGTTGAAAGGTGTCGGAACAAATGGTTTGGGTCCCAGAGTTGTTGTGTCCTCCGATCCTTTCCTTGCCAGTTGGTCTGCTGCGTCATTGCCCGTGGAGTCACTGTGTCCTCGTATCCACTGTAGCGTGACCCGATTCCTCGCTGCAGTTTTCTGCAGCTCTTGGTGGCACTCCATAATTAGGCCGCTATTAAAGCAGTTGCCATCGAGAGCTTGTAGTTTACGTACGTTACGTTTACGTTTCTGGCCGCGATTGCCATCGCCGCCCTTGTTATCCCAACGCATTCAGCTTGGAAGATGGTGTTGAGTTTACCAAGCGATGTTGAGAGATTGATATTCAAGTCATGGGAGAATACTCCGGCACCTGTCCCATACTTGGTTTTTGAGCCGTCTGTGTATACTCTAACTTCGTGTATACCAGAACTATCCTTGTGCTCTTCTTGCAGTTGTATGCGGTATTTTTTGTCAAAGACAAAGGTTTTAGGTATGAGGTAACACGTTGCATCTAGCATCGGGATCTCGTAAGTTAACGTCCTTTTAAGGCGTGCGTGGGTTATTCGGTCATCTCTTCTCCAGAGCCCGAACTTATCGAGCCGGATCGCAGCGGCACCTGCTTCTTGCTGGATGATGAGGTGCAGTGGTCGCAAGTCGAGAAGCACCTCCAATGCCGCCGTTGGAGTTGTTTTCGTGCAGCCTGTTGTGGCCAGACAGGCGAGGCGTTGTATGCTCTGCAGTTTGCTCTTGACTGTGCTTAGTTGAGTACGTGGCCACCACACTACTGCACCGTATGTGAGCATGGGGCGTATTATGGCAGTGTAGATCCATAGGGTGATGAATGGTTTGAGACCCCATTTCTTGCCTATTATTCTCCTGCACTGCCAGAAGATTGTACATGCTTTTGTGGTTTTAGTGGTGATGTGTTTATTCCAGTTGAGCTTGTGGTCGAGTGTTACGCCCAGGTACTTGACTTCACTCGATAGGTTAAGCTCCGTGCCAAAAAGTTTTAGTTTTCTGGTCATACGGGTGTTCCTTTGTTGGTGAAAAGTACTAGCTCCGTTTTATTTGGGTTGACCGTCAGTTCATGGTGGTTGCACCATTGTTCCATGATCCTAATAGCTGCTTGCATCCGATAATGGATCATGTCTTCCGAATTACCTTTGATTAGGATGGTGATATCATCTGCGTAGCCGACCGTGAAGAAGCATTTGTCATTCACGCTTCTCAACAGATCGTCTACCACTATGTTCCAAATCAAGGGTGATAGGACACCTCCCTGTGGGCAGCCTTTTGCTACTATCCCCCTTGTGGTGGTATTAACCGTGAACTGAATAGCCCTTTGTTTCAGGAGTTGATCAATCCATCCACTGACGGTTTGTTCAACTCCAAACTTGTCAAGGGCCTGGCTAATGCTGGTGAATTTAATTTTGTCGAAGGCCTTCTATGTCAATGAAGGCGCCTAAGGTCATTAGTTTGTCAGATAGCGCTGTCTCTATGGTCCCCACTACGGAGTGAAGCGCTGATTCCGTTGATCTACCACTTCTGTAGGCGTGTTGTTGCGCGTGTAGTGGTCTGCGTAGCAGTGCGCCTTCCCGCAGGTATCTGGCAGCGAGCCTTTCCAGCGTTTTTAGCAAGAAGGAGGTTAAACTGATAGTTCTAAACGATTTTGCTTGTGTATAATCTGTTTTGCCCGGTTTTGGGAGAAATATGACTTTTACTTCCCTCCACCTTCGTGGTATGTAATTGTGCGCTATAGATGCTCTCCACAACATGTAACAAGTTTAATGCACATTTTGAAAGTACTTTGTTCAGAATCAGCTACTGAATCCATTTCTGACATTTTTAATATCATTTTTTTTTAATCCTAAAATAATTAAAATTACGTAAATTATAGTCACTCATTGCTTTGAAAAGGCAAAATATACGAAAATAAACCTTAAGTCAACGTAGAACGGCTTCTTTTTAAATGCATTTGTTTAGTGGTTCCACGTACAGGAACGCACACATTAATACAACATAACAGCCGGTACAAGACAATAACACACAATTGACCACCAAAATATCTATCATCTTTCTTTCGCTTACGTATTAACAGCGGGAAAGAGCGAGACGTAATGTGTCTCACTTGTCACCGTCGCGTCGGTCGCCCGCGCTGGTAGGTACAGCGCCGGTCGGCCGGCCGGGCGGCCATTGTTGCGCTTAGATAAATAAAATTAGTCATCTACCTGGATTCTCTGTGAGTGTAGTGAAAAAAAATGTTTCACAAGTTTACTTGTTTATTTACAAAATGTGTATTATCAACATGATGGTGCACCCGCGCGTTTGACGTAGAACGTTCGAGATCATCGTGAAGTCGAATACAAGGAGCGCTGGATCGATCGCGGCGGTCCTGTCCAGTAGCCTCCTAGGTCGCCTGACTTGACGCCCCTGGACTTTTGCTTTATGGGGACATACCTATTAAACCACTAGTTGATTGTGTCGAGACAACAAGTGCCGGGGAGTTAAAATAAGATATCAGCTGCTTTTGAAACAGTGAAAAGAAACATTGTGTGTGTGTGAACTAAAGGAATATTTAAGCCGGGTGGTGGACACCTGACGTCAGCATTTTAAACAGAGGACGCCGAACAAGTGACAATAAGCCTGTGAGTCATTTGGTTATTCTTTTATTGTAAAAAAATTATGATTCACAACTTTAAACACGCCGTTCTTCTTTAATTCTCTCATTGATACCCTTTTAATACTTTAATTTCTAATGTATCAATAATGCTAACTAGGTATGATTATTATGATTAAATTAAGATAGTCACAATAGCCACTAACGATGTTAAAAAATGATAGACCGTATCGTAGGTATTTCGCTGTCGTTTGTTTACCACAGCAAACGTTTCGTGTGATTGTGTGCGTGCGCAGGTTTGTAGTGACCACGCATTTTACTTATAATGAAGTTAATACTTTCGATCAAAAACAATGTTTAGGCTAATAAAAAAAATATTTCAATGCATGCATTATGATAATAACAAGGTTTTCTAATTGGGGTGTCTGAGGATGTGCGTTATTTCCATTACACGTTGTATATGCTGAGTAGCTGTGGCACAATCGTTGTGAAGCCCCATTGTAGAAGTGCTGGTGTTATTTCGTCCAGGCCTGCAGATTTGTACGGCTAAAAGCTGTCAATTGCCTATTTCAGCCGGTCCCCGGTAACCATGTTGTTGGCTATCGTCCAGTCTGTCTGGGTCGGTGGTCTGTGTTCTGATTCTTCCCAGTCATAGTCGTCGGTCACAGTGCAACCTGGGAAGTGCGTTTCGATTAGTACTTGGCTTATTTCCATGTCTGTGGTTGCGTAGGTGCCATCAGGCTTTCTGATGGAGCCTAGGGTCTTGTTGCTGTCCTGGGATAGGATCTTTTTTACCCTGGCTGCCTCGCATGTGGAATTGATGTTGGTGCAGAAATTTCGCCAGGATTCTCCCCTGCGGAATCGTATGCGTTTCTTGTAGTGCGACTGGACTTCTTTGTATTTGTCCTAATCCGTGTCTTTCCTTGTGTTTTTGGCCCGGTTGAAGAGTTTTCTCAGATTGCGCCTGAGTTTCTCCAGTTCCGATCCCCACCATTGGGTTTTACTACTCGTTTTTGGTAGTGTGGTGGGGCAGGCTTGTTGGTAGCTGCGTTGTATGCATTTTGTTAGTAAGTTAGTGTTGTGTTCTATGTGTGTAGTGCTTGCGGTCATGTCGTTGAAATTTGATATCGCTATTTCTTGTTCGAGCAGGGTCTTGTATCTCACAATGTCGGTATTGCGTGGGTTGCGTTTTGGTTGTGTGACCCTCTCTTGCACTCGTATGTCATAGCAGATACGTCTGTGCTCGGCAAAGGATGGTTCGGTGGACACATGCCAGTTCGTGACAAGTTCCGCGGCCCCATCCGATGCCAGTGTAATGTCTACTATGGTTTGATATCTGGAGCTAACAAATGTGGGCTCTGAGCCTTCGTTGATTACCGTTAGTGTTGTTGTGTAGATGTATTCAGTTAGGATCTCACCTCGTCTATTTGCCTCGGGGCTTCCCCACAGTGGATGATGGGCGTTAGCATCTGCCGAGAGTATTATTGGCCAGCCGTAGTCCTCACAGTGCTGCACCAGCTCGGCCAGCTCCTTCGATGGGATCTCCTCATCACCGGGCACACAAGCATTTGATCACTGGGCCCTGTTCGTATTCCCACGGCTGTGAGATCTCTAGAACAAAAGTTAGTCAGCAGCAATGCTGGTACTGTTCGGGGAATGTATATGCATGTTCTCGGCTTAGGAGCCGAGCTCCAGTACAATATCTTACCTCCGATGTTGTTGAGTCCACATATGGTGTCGCCTCTAATCCACGGCTCCTGGATTAGGGCTAATGTGTGGTGGTTAACCTCCAGCAGCCTGCGTAGGGTAGCCGTTGCAATTTGCTTGTGCTGGAGGTTGGTCTGTACGACTCTAGTCTGACGAAGATCCGAGAACATTGCTGTCCACGGACTCCCTGTCAGACGAGTCGTGCTCGTCATCAACTGCCGTCACAGCGCTCTTTGTCACTGCGGGCGTTGTGTGTGCACGGGCTGTACCAGACGTGCTAGGAACGGCCGATGTTGTCTCTCGTCCCTGCGTGTGCCCGCTGGCGGGCGGCATCTCCCTGGGCGCGGCAACCGTCCTGCCAGCCCCTGCCCCAGCAGCGTGGAAAACAGTACGTACACGCTGCCGGTGAAGAAGGAGACTCGGCGGTCGCGCGCCTCGATTTTTGGGACCTCCGATTCGGGGATGCCCAAGGACAAGTATAGGCCGTGCTCTTGCATGGTAGCGCTCTACAGTTGCCATGTCTGGACAGCGCAGCCATGTTTGGGCAGCTAGGAGTTGGTGGATCTTCGGAAGTTCCAGGTTGGTTGACCTCGGCAGCCAGAGCGATGCGCGTACGCGCTTCGCAAGGTCCGTCTGCCCGATGACAGCCAGCCTGGTTCCTTCGATCGGTGACTGCAGTCCCGCTACCGTTCGTTTGAGCCACGCCAGCGATTTCTCGTCCTCGCACCATAGCTTTAGGACTCCTCCTGCTGCGAGCGGTTTGCCTCTAAAGGATGGCGCGAGTGCGGGCTCGTTGTTTGACGGTGGTGCAAAGGCTGCTTCCATGATGCGCTCCTCTATGGAGAGTTCAAGCTGCCGTGCTTGTTCCACCGTCAGGTCTGTGGGTGGAGTGGCAACGGCCACCATCAGATGCGAGTTAGTCGCATCGGCGTAGCTCATCGTTGCCCTCTTCAGTGTTGCGTCCACTCTCGCACGCTTCGTCGTGGCGCTTGGTGCTGTATCGTCGTGACAGTTCCTCTTCGACGATGTCGCCGAAGTGGACCGTCCCGAGAGTGCTGGATTGGTCGGTGCGTGCCTGGGTCCGCTTTTTCTGGGGCCGCGTTTGCGGCGTGGCCCGGTGGTGCCCCATGGGGCTGTTGGTTCCGCATCTCCGACTGCCGTCGGAGGGGCGCGACGGGGGGTGCCCGGCGCTGTACTGGCCGGAGCGGCGTGTGCAGCCGGCGGGAGCGAGCCCGAAGGCTCACTCTTCGCCATCCGCGTGGCTTCCGCTTGCATGCCTGAGCTGCTGCGTCCACCAATCGTGCCGCGTCCTGCCGATTGCTTCGTCCTGGGCGGTTCCCTCATCGCACTGGCTGGGGGCGGATGTCCGCGCTGGTACGTTGCATCAGCTGTTTTTCTCGTGGGGAGTGCGTTCGCCGATGTAGTCGGTTCGCTACCTACCGCGGGGGGTGCGTTCGCCGATGTTGTCGGTTCGCTACCTCCCGCGGGGGGTGCCTTCGCCAACGTTGTCGGTTCGCTACCTCCCGCGTGCGCTGCGTACTCACGCTGACGTCTATGATGACGGGAGCGCTTTCCGCGGTGTTTACCTCTACCGGTTACGGTTGCAGCGGAGCTAACGTTTGCCTCGCGGCGTTCATCTGCTCGACGCGGTACAACCGTCCAGGAGGTGTTGGTGATATGTTCTGCACGAGGCATGGCATTTGCCAGGTCATGCAGGTCTAAATTACTGCTTTCGCGTGAAACATTGCCCCCCCCAGAATACGTGGGGCAGCCTAGACCCGAGGGTGCAAGGAGGGAGTCTCCAGCGTCACGGACGCTGGTACCCTCCTGGGGTAGTTTATTTTTGTGTTCCACATCCATTTTGTTTTTTGGCTTCATATGAGGGTGTGCGTGTGCGTATGTGTATGTGTTTCTATGTAGGTGTGGAGTGTGTATGTATGTGTGTGCGTATGAATGATTGGGTTAGTGTAGTGAATGTATGTGTGTACGTGCTTTTGCATGTGTGTGGGTGAGGGCGGCTGGAGGTTTTCGTTACGTCTGTTTCATAGGGAACCAGACCAAGAACGGGCGGCTACCTCGGGAAGGATAGTCAACCAGCCTTGCCTTAGGGATCTACACGACTTGCGCTCTCCCCTAAGGCCATTCGCCAAACTCTGCAACGGACGCGAGTGCAGAGAGTAGAAGTCAGTGCAGTTCAATGGAGTTGAAATGAAATGAAGTGCACGGGCTTCCGCCCACAATATACTTAATAGTTAAGGCGGGCAAATCTAGGTACCTACATATTTAAGTGGCAGTAAAGACTCCTATACCACTTTTTTACTGGCCTTTAAATAGTACTAGTTTAGTTTTTATATTTCTAATTTTATCTTTTTGTTCGAATGTTTTTGTGGCATGGTGTATACGGATTTCAAAATAGCGAGATAAAATAGCTTTGATTAACAAAATTCTGTGATTACCTATTGGTAGTAGCTGACTATTAAAATGATCATCAGTGAACACAGATTGGCAACTTTTCAAAGTCGAGGATATAAGTCGCAGCAATATTTTTTTTCTTTCCAAAGAATGATGTTCCTCTATGCATTTTTTTTAACATTCTTTCTGCTAGCGTACAAATTCTCAAAATGAGTGGAACAGATCCTTGACGACATTTTTGGTGTCCAATTTTTTCGGCCCGTGGCTTCAATCCAACGCATCTGTAACTCTTGGCCTCGGGGAAAGCTGCAAAAATATGATTAAATAAAAATATGAATCCAATCTTCGCATAAAAACTTACAATCTGCTCGTCCGATAATTAGCAGACACAATAGAAAAACCATTGTTAGATCTCATAATAAGTCGGCTGGACGCTTGGTGAATAAAATTCAATATTTTGTATACCAAACACCTAGTATATGTATTTTGATTCACCGTTGGTACAACTAAAACAATAATTATTATTAATTTTTTTATGACATGAAATTATGTGGTTTGGGGGAAAATAATTTCAAACGTAGGCAACACCAAATAGAGATATTTTAAGGTTATGATGATTAATTGAATTCAACTTTCATGCAATAAACGAACAAAGTTCTATTCGTAGTGGGTTTAGGATTTGTCTTATTGTGATTAAGTACAAATAATCAATTTTAAGGGCCGGAACATATCTGACGGAAGATCCGTCGCGTTTTATCGGTCGCGTAACGCCAATACATACAAATGTATAGAAAAACGTTCAACCATTCACACCTGACCGATAATCCGTTAGTACGTCGAGCGTACTAACGGATTATCCGTCGACGTCGCGCGCACCACGCACCACGTGAATTTTGACCTTTGAGTAAGGAATATAAATGGAGAAGGCAAATAGTAGGTACATATAGAAAAATTACATTATTCACATATATTATTATATTTTATATTTTTATAGACTCACGGCTGTATCCCCGGAGGGGTAGGCAGAGGTGTAATATTACACCCACATTTCGCCATGATTTTTTATACACATATATACGAAATCGACATAAAGCCACAAAACATAGTGTTGTCTCGTTTTGTCTTAGGGATATTTCTGTCAGAAAAAAGAGATAGCCATAGTTTACTGAATAAATTAATCATGACGATATTTTATTAGAAATGTAATTCGTGCCACTATCGCCATATTTTTCGCCAAGGTTTGTGGTACATCTGCTATGAAATCGTTGTCTATCGAACATAATAATTTTGTTTTTGTGCATAAATATGTCTAAAAAACCGATATTGGCTCTCAGAGAATATGTTGCTACATGTTTCATACAAGGGTCGTCTTTCGCTTTGCCATGTTCGCCCACATTTGCATTATGGAATAATAACTAATCTGGCAAAAGATTTAAACTAACAAAGGTAACTTACTACAAAAATGTATTATTCTTCCCTAACCGGCTCCATATCGATATCGATTATATTCTGGAGAACAACCCAAATGGCAGCCATTTTATTTGCCCAACGTTTCGTAGGTGTGCACGCTAATTTCGTAGGTGTGCACGCTAAATTTGTAGGTTTTGGACATACCATATCCATGTCATTCCCAGATCGGTGATTTTAAGATCGTAAGATTCCAGGGCCGCCAGACCTTACTTATTTTTTCAGAAACGAAATGTGTAGAAGAATGTAGTGTTAGTATGTGCTAAGAGTGTGCGCATATTTGCTAGCTTGGATCGAGGGCCAATTTTTGGGTATGAGGTGCTAAAGGTCCACGGGAACAATTTCCATACATACCTATACATTGTGTCTTGCTCTGCAACTGTAGTCTGTAACCCCTTCTATATCATTTGTATAAGTTTTGTGAAAAACCGTAACCAAATCGTATTATCGTCTTTTATTTTTGAACCTCCATACCTAAATAGGATATATTATATTCAAATAACGCTTGTTGGCTACTATAAAAAATCTTCGAAGTCCGACATATTTTTAATAGTCAAACTCGAATTGCAATATAAATAACTACAGGACTTCAGTGACTACATAACATCAGGGAACACAAAAAATGATTAGGTAAAAGAATATGACGGTAAAATATTGAGCTGCCCTGAGTACGGCCCTGCACGAACAAACTTATATGTGTGCATAATAGCCACGATTTCAGTGAATGTGTGCAGATACGCTCGACGCATTTTCCGTCAGATGTGTACCGATTCATTTGACGGAATAGACGCGACCGAAGATACGTTCGACGCATCTTCGGTCAGATATGTTCCGCCCCTTAAGCTACAAAATTATCCAAAATAGGTACTGTACTTACGAGTGAAATGACAAATCTGGATGCTTATGTTCACCGTCACTTTTACACCGTAAAACACTACACCGAATCATTTTTTCTTTGACACTGATAGGAAAATTATTATTCGTAGTTCAACATGTATTTCCGTGCTCACAGTCTGGTTTAATTTTATAATTTAGATACAAAGCTTAGAAACTATGGTGAACTGTCAATGTTTGATTCGCACAATACTGTCAAAAAACTGTGCTGACCATAAAGTAAGGAAGTATAGAAGAAAGAATATTTAAGGTGCTGACCTTGAAAAAAAGCGGCACGCGGCATGAAACAGAAAATCATATCATTCTTTCTCTGTTCTTTACATGACGTATGCATAAGCTGTTCTCTTTCTTGTATGATTGAGATGGAAGCTATCAAGTTGTCTATAGGTATTTTCTGTCTACGTCGTTGGGTATCAGTGACGTTTCGCTAGAGTAGCCAATATGGCGACTGCATTTTTGTCTGAATTTAACAAAATACTCGACAATTCGAATTTTGCGGATATAATATGTTGTCGACTCGAAATCTTTATTTTTAATGTTTTATTATTCAGGTCAGGTTTCGATCGAGTCTACCGTACCCCTTGACAAAATTATTAATAGGTATAGATTTGACCCTGCGATAGTAGCGCATTCGGTCGGTTCCAATGTGAAACATTCCAAAATCAACAACTACTAACAAACTAAAAATTCACTAAATAAACATTTTCCAGTGGAATAAATTGTGAATCTAAACCATTCTCAAGTACCCTTGAACACACACAAAAAAAACATCAAAATCGGTCCAGTCGTTTAGAAGGAGTTCAGTGACATACACACGCACTCAAGGAATATATATATATAAAGATTTGTAAGATGAAAAATGAAACAAATCCAAACGAATAGTATACATTTCAAAGAATTTTGTTTGTCATTCTTTCACGTCGCAATGTTAGGGTGTGATTTTATGTATGTGGAGATAGTTAGAAACCTGGAGTGTACCATAGGCAATTTTTGACCCCTATAAGCGACTGAACTGAGCCAAGGACGAAATCTTGTTATCTATAAATTACTGCATCACTGTACCTATAAGCAGTAGGCAGGCAGTAATAGCCTCAAGTCTTCACCGCTGGCGTCCGCATCGGGCTCGACGTGTAAATCTCGTTATCAACACTCTGACACTCCATTACTAAAGAATTTATTGCACGAACTACGTTGCGAGGAGACCTGCTATGCTAATGTACTCTAGAATACTGTATGAGAGGAATTTCTGCTATTCCTTACAAAGGTTAGGTTATATGCATATATGCATCACTAAACGTGCAAATGAGGGCTGATAATACGTTTTATTTGAGAAGGTAATAATTAAATACATATACTGCCTCAATTAGGTATTTTTTTGTAAACTAACAACACACAATATAATTGATTATTTTTTTAACATGATATATTGTCAGTTATTACTTGAATTCGTGACCATTACAAGTGTCATTTACGTGTGTACCGTATAAAGGTACAAAGCACACATCCTAAAAAAATATGAAAAACGAATACAAAGTAAAAATAATAATATTGGGTCTGGGTGTTCCTATGTATAATATGTATGTATTTACAAAAAAAAGTATATATGTATGTTTATCCATTATCTAGTACCCATATTACAAGCTTCTGCTTAGTTTGGGACTAGTTGGTGTTGTGTGAATGTGGTAGAATATTATATTATTATTATATATTATATCACTTAATTTTAGACCCCCGTGTCCATATACAAAAAAAAGTATGTTAATAGTCACAAAAGCTTAAGTTATTATTTTCAGCCGCACAGTATTTCAAACTGTACTATTTATTTTTGTAAACAGTAACAATAAAGACTATGTTTTAAACAACAAACAAAATAAACTCGTAAAAGTAAAACGAATTAATTGGGCTAAAACTTTAAAACACAAAATGGCAATAAATGAAATGAAATGAAATGAAAATAGTTGAAATGAAAATAGTTTATTTTGACATACACGTAAACACACTAATATTCTAAAGAAAAACAAAAAATACTAACAAATAAAAAGAAAAGAGAATAAAACAAATCACAAATAAAATATCATTAAGAATAAGAACAAAAAAATTAATTAACAAAAAGGAAGGAAAATAAACTTAAAAATAAACAGAGTAGTAAAAGAAGTAAGTCGTGTAGTCAAAATGGGACATAGTTCGGCATAATGCCAGACGAATGCCTGGCGCCGATTTTCAACCAGGCCCTCTAGTGGGTAGTCACGCATGCGATATCAAAGAAACAATATAAGTACAGAATACAATAGAAATACAGAATTACACTTAAGTACTTATATAACTTTTTTATTATAAATGGTATAGGTACTTACATAAACACAGATAAAAATAAATATACACACAAAAAGGAGTACATAAACTAATAAATATTACAAGTATAAGAAAGTGTAATCAGTGTAATACCAGTGTGTCATAAAAAAATAAAAAGGAATAATAATATTTAGGCATATCGCAGTGTCGATGCCGACGAATTATTTTATTGTTATCGTTGCGTCACTAAAATTAAATGAGTCTTTGCCAGACTGCCAAAGAGATACGCAGCGCTCGTGCGGTGCACTGCGTGGGTGCGCTGTTTGTAGGTATATGGCTGCAGCCAATAGTTTACAAAATAATAACAGGCTACCAGCGCTTGCCCCGCCAGTAGCCGCGCGGCATCCGACGCATCCGCATGCAGTGTTTGTGCATACGAAAACAAGCGCGAAGTCGACTCAAACGCTCGACAGCTCGGCACGATGCAAATACAGTTATGTAATACATATATATATACAAACAAACAATATACAGTGAAATACCGATGAACATGACAACAACTATGGAGTAATACAATAATCTTAAGTAAGTACAGTTTTCTTACATATTTTGTGTCCTAGTATTCATATTGAAGCACATTCCTAGCACTTACACACATATCATGCATTTTCAGATTTTAAAAGATTGTTAATCGGGAGCAACTCGGATATTATGTCGCCGTTAACCCAAGTATGAGAGCCAGGCCTCAGAGGTAACGCAATGTATTTATAGCCATATGCATTTATGCGTCCATACCGATTTATATGTATAAACAGGGAGCGAGATTAGCTAACGCTTGCTTATTTTATTTGCTACAGGCTTCTCACATGGGTATCTTACACAGCGGATGCACATATATACAAACCTGTAGCTGAACACCGTATCATCTGGACAATAATTATTTAATAAGTATTGTAATAGAAAGTAAGTAACTATTTAGATAAAATTATTTTTAGATAGATTAGGTACACATTTACTTTAAGAAATAGTCATGAAGATTGCATTGTAGTTAATAACAATTTAATAAATTAATTTATACAAAGGTAGTAAATAAATATATTATTAAAATAGGAACTTATAATATTTGCCTTATAAGTATCCCTTATGATAATGATGATTGAATACATAAATTAGGTATAAATTAAATGTCATTTTCGTAATTATAATAATTAGAATAGTATTAATAGGGAATTCATAAATAAACATTATAGTATATTATAAACTATATTAATAATAAAATTAAATGTCAGGAAATTATTATAATTAATTAATTATAAAATATAATATTTGCAATGTCATGATTATTTGATTGTATTAATTGATTATTTCTATTGCTATAATCATTTAAGCTTCAAATAAGGGAGGCGTTTATATTAATAACACCTAATTTTTGTTGTTCCTCTACTAGAAATTTTTTTAACTGCCTTCTGAAGGCGTGAATTGACGTGAGGTTACGCAATGGAGGGGGGATATTGTTCCAACATTTTGAAGCTGCATAGCGAAAGCTTCCTCTAAATGCCTCTGTGCGATGTAAATTAATTGATAACGGCTTAGAACACTTTCTGTTTGGACGTTCACTGCCATTTGCGACCCATGTTAGTTTCTCATACAAGTATTGCGGTTGTTTCAATTTAATGACGCCAAACAGAAGGCAAGCCAAGTGCAGTTTCCTCCGTGACTTCATTTTTAGCATGTAATTTTTATTTAAGAATGGCGTTACATGACCTCTAAATGGAACCGCAAAACAAAAACGTGCGCAAGCATTCTGCACCCTCTGTATTTGCCTATCGGTACGTGCTAAGAGCCGAGGGCCATACACAGCATCCGCGTAGTTTAGCTTACTTAGTATTAATGACTCAACCAGCTGTACACGTAATTCCTCTGACAAATAGGGACGCATTTTATATAAAACTCTCAGTCTATAAAAACAGTTCCGCACTGCATCATCTATATGTTTCTCAAACCGTAGTTCAGAATCTACAGTCAGTCCAAGATTCCGCGCTTCATATACTCGCTCCAATGGACTTCCCCTTAAATGAACGTGAGATGGCGAATGCAATAAACTTAAGGATATTTTGGTGCCAAATACAATATATTTTGTCTTTGATGGGTTTATCACTAAACAATTTTTCTCGGACCATGCGAACAGCCGCTCAAGGTCTTCATTCAGGTCTTCTATAGATTTTTCGAAATCACTCACCCTAAATGACAAATAGACCTGAACATCATCCGCATAGATGTGGTATTTACAGTTTTTAATGGAGTCCGTGATGTCGGCACAGTACAGGCTGAAAAGTATAGGTCCCAGAATAGAGCCCTGCGGCACGCCTCTCACTAAAGAGGCAGGTGTCGAGGTCAAGGTGGTCCCATCCATTGTATTTAGCTCCACATATTGCATTCGGTTACTCAGGTAGCTATGGAACCACTTTAATGTATTGTTGTCAAATCCATAGAAGCTCAGCTTGGATAACAACAAATTTAAATTTATAGCGTCAAAAGCGCGGGAATAGTCTAATAGGACCAGAATCGTGCACATGCCCTTATCCTGGGCAGACAGGATCTCATCAGTCACATCCAAAAGTGCCGTGGTGGTGCCACGGAACCGCCTAAATCCGGACTGTAATCTAGGTAGAATTTCATTTCTTTCTATAAACTCGGTGAGCTGACGGCTTACAACTTTTTCTAAGACCTTCGATAAACAGGGCAAAATGCTAATCGGCCGTAAGTCCTGTAAGCTATTAGGGTTTGGTTTTTTCGGTAGCGGTCTTACACTAGCTACTTTCCATATATCAGGCACAGTAGAGGTTACAATGGAATGATTCACTATGTCTGTAATAACTTTAAGGGTGTGTGTTAAGGTCATTTTAATCATGGCCAAGTTTATTTTGTCGAATCCTTCAGCGTTGGATCTGAGACCTTGTATTATACGGAAAACGACATCCTGATCCACAGTTACCAAACTAAAAGTGGCGTCACAGAATCTATGGTACTCATAATACGTAAGATTACAAATACTAGTATTCGTGTCGCCAGGCACAGTTAAAAAGAAAATATTTATAATATCGGGGTTCCTGAGATGTGAAGGAATATCAGCCCCTTGTTTAGGCGGCAGAATTGTTGATTTTAAATTTCGCCAGAGGGCTTTTGGATCTCTTATTTTATTATTTATATTATATTTATAATACGCTACTTTTTCCTGATACAACGCTGTAGTAACAGTAGACTTTAATTGCTTATAATAAAGCCTACTGGTTTCCGTCTTTAGTTCCCGAAACTTAGCTAAGGCATCATCCCTACATTTCATCATGAGTCTAATTGTGTCTGTTATCCATGGATAAGAACGACCCTTAAGTATGCAAACCCTAATAGGAGCGTATATATCGAATATCACTGTGATCCATTCGCTTAATGCACTCACCATATCGTTCACATTGTCTAAAGTGGATATAAGATCCCATCGAATTTTATCTAGACCGTCACGCATAGTTTCAGAGCAAATGTTTTTCAAGCAACGCCTTTTATGTACTTGTGGCAATAGTTTTTGCTTCCTGATACCGAGTTCACAACTTATGTATGAGTGACTGTTGATTAACTTAAATGGCTCGATCCTGACACTATTCGCACTTAGGTCCGTATAAAGCAGATCAATCAAGGTCTCACTATCCTCGGTGAAATGCGTCGGTGATGACACCAGTTGATTAAGACCCACGCAACCAAAGAAATCGTTAAGTTTCTTCGTCTTGGTGTCTTTATTATTTTGGACATTAACATTAAGGTCGCCTAGCAAAATAAAATGATCGCAATGTCCCAAAGAACTTAATGTCAAACTAACTGAATCCAGAAATAAATCTAAGTTCAGCCATGGAGGACGATAAGCCGTGCCTATAGCGATCTTCTTACCGTGCAGCGTGAGTGTGAGCCACATCTGCTCCACGGAATCGAACTTAGGATCGCTTGTACCTGTCCAAGTTCGCGCGCTTATGCCGTGCTTTATGTAAAAGCCTACGCCACCGCCGCGACCGCCGCGAACATTCGCGGGCCGCGGAGTGTGACGGAAGCTATACCCTGGTAGAACAGGCCCGCGCGCCTCCTCTCCCCGTCGCAGCCATGTTTCATTTATGGCTAATATATCTACAGGATTGCGTTCTACCATTCCTACAAAGTCATCGTGGTTCGCACCTAGGGATCCCGCATTCAACAATCCAACTCTGAGGTATCTATTAATAATAACCATTAGAAATATCTAAGTTATTGTATCGCACTATAATCAAAGAAAGGATAGCTGCACAGTAATTGTTAACCCTAAACAAGTGTTCGCTGTCAACATTGACAATTGCGTTGCGTACCATACTAAGTATCCAACAACAACACAATGTACGAATATAATTAAAGTGTATATTAACAATAACTAATATAGTATAAGTCATGTTCATGTGTAGTATAAATACGAGGGTCAAACTGAAAGTTCTTAGAACTGGCCACTTATAAACAATATAATAAAAAAAATATTCTAAAATTTGAAAATAGAACTCTTTGCCAATATTACTGAGTATATATTTCATTCATTTGTCATTTGTTTTACGATTTGGCGGCAAATTGAAAATTGTCTGTGTCACGTCAACATGAATTAAACACGAGAAAATTTTCGTGCAATGATTTTTTATGACTTTCGATGTCATTTAAGTCAACAAGAAAGTTATGATAGACTACGATTGGCCTTTCACGATGAAGCCCCATCTCGTGCGACTGTTTACAACTGGTTTCATGAGTTTAAACGTGGTCGTACTAATCTCACTGATGATGTACGTGAGGGACGGCCTTCTACGGCGACGACTGAAAATAACATCTGTGTTGTGCGGCGTATGATAGTGACTGACAAAAGAGTGACCTATCAGCAGATTCGGACAAGCTTAGGCATCGGTATGAGTCAAGTGCACAAAATCCTCCACGAATATTTAGCGGTCAGGAAGCTTTGCGCCCGGTGGATACCTCATAATTTGACTAAGGCTCAAAAACTCCATCGTGTGGATTGGTGCCGTAAAATGATTGAAAGATTTAACGGAGGTGACTCAAATGCTGTGTTCGACATACTAACAGGTGACGAAAGCTGGATTTACTGTTATGATCCTGAAACCAAAAGACAATCTGCTCAGTGGGTGTTTCCTTTCGAGGAGTTGCCAACTAAAGTGAAGAGAGATCGAAGTGCGGGAAAAAAAATGGTGGCCTCGTTCTTTGGAAGGATAGGTCATTTCGCAACAATTGTGTTAGAGGATCAAAAAACAGTTTCTGCAGAATGGTACACTACCAATTGTTTGCCACTTGTCTTGGAAAAAGTTCGAGAGAAACGACCTCAAAGTAGGATCCTCCTTTACCACGACAACGCCTCGTCGCACACCGCCAAGCGAACGATCGACTATTTGGCGACATCAAACGTTGAATTACTGAGTCACCCGCCGTATAGCCCCGACCTCGCGCCTTGTGATTTTTATTTATTTCCAAAAATTAAAGAAAAACTTAAAGGAAAGCGGTTTATGAATGCTGAAGAAGCGGTGGCTGCGTATCGCGATGCCATTGAAGAGACCCCTAAGGACGAGTGGGCAAAGTGCTTTTCCCAGTGGTTCCATCGCATGCAGCGGTGTATTGACGTCAATGGACAATATTTTGAAAATATATAATAAAACTAATAACTGGCTAATGTAATCAGTTTTTGATTTTCTAAGAACTTTCAGTTTGACCCTCGTATCAAGTATAAGTTATAAATATATGTGTATGAAATTATGTGTAAATATTGTATATAGGTGACAGGAAATACAGTTAAAGATTTGTTTCTTAGTACACGGCAACTGTAGTAATGATACTCCGAAAGATTTTTATATGTGTTACTGCCATTTTTGTCAGCGAAAGACTTACAAGTAGATACATAATAGACATTATAAGAAAAGATTATTGATAAGAATATAATAAACACTAGTAATATCCTAAATATTTGCAACATTATCCAACTTGTCATTGCCCAAAAAATTTACTTATGTCCTTGCCATTAACAATACGGTACGTGGGTGCCCCGTCCTCCCTCTTAACAAAAACTTTACCGTCCCTAGACCAGATATACTTCCACTGCCGACGGCGACCAGCCTCACGAGCTTGACGAAACAGCTGATGGTTTGTGCGCGTCAGCCGTTCGTTGATGTAAATGCGATGTTGCGAGCCCGCCACGCCTATGTCCGTTGTAGTGAGAACTCGCCGCACGCGGACCGCCCGTAGCAAGTTGTCGCGAGTTGAGCGACGCGCCAGCCGCACGGCTATTACTCGCGGCCGGTGCGCAGTGGGGTCGGCAGAAGGGCCAGTTGTCTCGACGATATTACGACGCGCGGGCCCAATGCGCTCGACGTGAACGATGTCGGCGTCCTGTATGTCAACTCCTAGTTTGGTTGCCATCAGTTTGACTATGTGAGTGACACTCTCACCCTTTTGCTCGGGTAGGCCAGCCACAAGGACATCGTTGAGCAGCAATTGCTGGTCCCGGTCGTTCAGCTCACGTCGCAAATCGGATATGGTATCCTCAAGGGGCTCAATGTTAGAGGAGGTTATTTTCTCTAACTCCTGCTCCAGAGCTGAGACTCTTGATTCCACACTACACACTCGTTCCAAGCAGCTGTTGATAGTGCTTTTAAAATCTGCCACCTCAGCTCGATACTGCCGTACTTCGCTTCTCATGGCGGACATTTCTTCTCTGAGCGCCCTGAGCTCATGTGCTAAGTCGCCGCCGTGCTGGTTGGTAGACATTTTTATGGGCGTAGCGAAGTTGTCCTCCCTAGGCATAGACGAGATGTTGGGTGAACTACAACCGGTACATGTCCAGTTACCGGCTGTGGCATCCGATGCAGGGACACAAAATAAAATGGAGTTATACGTAAACTCGCGTTTAACATTCACAACACGTGCGTTTACTATGAAAATTGTATACATTTATAATATACGATTACCCAAAACGTTTGGCGACTAAATCGCTAACGTAATGGCGAGTGAGATGAGTGGTGGGAGGAAAAGAGAAAGCGTATTGGGATGCGTAGCCAAACATTCATATATTCAATTGGCAAAAATGCAAATGAATTTTAATACATCCCACAGTGAGCAGAGTATCAATGTTGCTTTATATCAGAGGAAAGGGCATCGCGATGGATAATAATTCCCACCACAGTATTATTCGGTTGTCGCAAAACACAATACACTATTGCTTTCAATCATCTGTATATATAAAATCCTTGCGTTACTGACTGACTGACAGACAAGCTACAGCCAAAACTATTGGGCGCAGGCAGCTGAAATTTGGCAAGTATGTTCCTTGGGGACCTGGACTTGCACTAAGAAGAGATTTCGCGAAATACCCACGGGATCGGTCAAAACAGATAAATAAATAAAATGTGCAGGCGTAGCTGCTGGCGTCCTCTAGTCAATTAATAAATAGCAAACTGAAACATTAAAAACCCGTTATTATTTACCTAAAAATAAAGAAACAAAATGTTATATTTGTCTGTCAATAGGTGCATATGGTTCCCACCAGGGTGCATATGGTTCCCACCAAGAACTTAGGGTCCCAAGCCAACCTCACCTGCAAGTGGTGCACCTGCCGATCAACGGACGAGGCTCTGGCAATCAAAATATCCCGAAAAGCGGCAATAGGCTCGCCACCTATTACGTGGGATCAAAACACTGGCGAAAATTGGGCGGTTAATATGCCTCTGCCTACCCCTTCGTGGAAACAGGCGTGAGTCTATGTGTGTATGTATGTCTGTACAAATTATCCGTTCTCAGATTATTACCATTCAGCTGAGTTTAGGTTTAACTACCTGTTTTCTAATTACTGCAAACCACTTATATTACCTATGTATATCACTTTTTAATAGCACTATTAAAGGTAATAGCCGATAATGGTACCTAATTTCGATTAAAACTACAAGTGATATCGTATCGTAGGTTCGAAATAGCATCATTCCAGTATGTGGTCGGTTAGAAGCTTAATTCGGTACCCTTTTAATCCCGCGAAAGGTCGAATCATAAATATGGATTGGAAATATCTAAATTGCCTATTATCCGTGTCGGGATCTGCATGAGAAAAAGTTTATTTCAATGCGGTCGTAACGGGAAATAAAAGCCAGCATACAAAAAGAGTGCACATTTTAGATTCATATATCGGCTTTTATTGTCTTCGATAACGTTCGATAACGACAAATCCTTATGGATAAAGCAGATAGGTAAGCCTTCATAAAAAGCTTAAAGCGCCCGTCAATAAAGCGTTCGCACGCATTTGATGACTCGTATGCATTCAGTGAAATCATGACGTTAGCCACGTCGCGGCAAATTAAATTGTCATTTATGACCGCAGAAACATAATAATATATTAGTGCACATTGGGTTTTAGATTCTACGAATATTTTTTAAATATATTTACGGATTATCGGATGATAAAAAGGGGTCAGATAAATAGTCAACCTTATCGAGATCTGGTACAATTGAAATTGAAATTTTAGTGGTTAAAATTGGTATAAAAATGCATAGGTACTGAGTGCTACAATGTGAACTAAAGTATGTTTATAAGAAGAACAACAATTTATTTAGCTACTGGAATGGTACGTGAATGTATGTGTTGCGAACATTAATTTTGTCCATTTTGCAGTATCCATTTTGCCTTTCTCACTATAAACTTCAATTACTTTATAATTACAAACTTCTATGTACAATATAGCTAAAACTTTAATAAAGTTTTATGTAGCGATGTCTGCATGTTTTTTAACAAATTTATTAATTTATATAAAATATTTCAGATTATATTCTCCGCTGCTATAAAGGTCACAATAAAACTGAATTGATTGACCAGCCTTCAATTATATCATCATCATCATCATGTCAGCCTAGAGACGTCCACTGCTGGACATAGGCCTCCCCCAAGGTTCTCCACACAGACCGATATTGAGCCGCCCGCATCCAACCGCCTCCTGCGATCTTAACCAGATCATCAATTATATAATTACGCACAAACCATTTCTATATTAAACTTGCTTTAGCTTCCATATTCATAGTCATCATCAGCCTGCCATAGTTCACTGCTATACATAGTTTTAGCTACAAAATTAGTGGATCTTCAAATAAACTTTTTACTGCCTATATAATTTATAAATTTATATTTATAAAAATACTTTATTACTGAATGTAAAAGGAACTCACAGTCCAAATGTCATGTTTATATTATTATGTCAACCGGGAAAGGTCTTTCTATAAGAATAAAGAATACTTAAAAATATTGGTAATAAAGATGAGCCACCACTATCACTAAATAGCGATCATAATGCGGCAATATAAGTATTAAAAGCCGAAGAATTCCTTTAAGAATATCCACATATTTGCGTGGAAGAACAAAAATGTGATCCAAGGCAAATAGAAGCGCTATTTCCGCAATACTATTCCTCTGGCTTGTATTTTAAACCTAAATAACCGGATAGTTCAGTGCCGGTATTTTCTCATACGATCAAAGTTAATCTGATGCTAAAAGAATTTTTAATGTAGTCCCAGTAGCTTAGGAAATTGAAGTGTGTTCCTGCAGAGTAAATCGTTTGTTACTTGATATTTTAAAGTGTTTGTAACGGAGGTGAATGTAGTGCAAGGCTTTTAGAAGCTTTTTAGTTGTACTTTGTAAAATAACAATTCTTAGTTTAAATTCCTACTGTACAACTTAAAGATTAGCACAAGTTGCCTCTAAGCCAGCAAATCTGATGTTTCGATATTAAAAAGATAAACAAAAGTACACACGCAACATAAGCAAGTATATATAAGTTCGCACTCCATTACACCGGATACAATGTCAAAAATAGGGACGATGGAATGCATTTATAGAATCTATATAAGAAGTTACATGTATTTTGCAAAAAAGAATAAGTGGACGAAGGACAAAAGCACTTGTCGCCGAAGCTGAGATAAGATGCTAAAAGTAAAGCTTCCTTCAAATTATGGTACGTTTATCTAGCAGTGACGCTCGTTGGCTCCAAAGGACTGCTATTTTCTCTGAATGCATCGGAACTACGTGATAACATGCGATTTACGCGCTCATTTAAAAGTTTTTCGGAGTCTACATCAGGTTAGAAACATAATTGAATTTCATATTCCAGGTGTATTTCATTAAAACAGAAGCTAAAACGTACCCGACTTCTTTTATACACATCAGACCATAACGATCCTCTTTAACCCTAGAAAGATAATCTTATTGTGATGTACGTAAAAGATAATCATGCGTAAAATTTACGCATGTGTTTTATTTAGCTGTATGTCAAGATTTGTTTATTACTTCCAATAAACTAAACATTATTTTATATTTACCCATAGGTATAAATAAGATAAATAAAAATCATTAATTTATATTTATTTATTTATAAAATAATTACAAACTCTTTAGACTTCTTCTCTAAAGTAACAAAACTTATGAACATTTATTCCTTCAACATAAACCTTATTTTTACCTATAATTATCAGACTTTTTGTATTACATATGAATAATTAGAGTATCTTATATTTATTAGGAACCTACGGTTACAATAAAAGTCAGTCAGAAACAGCTTTGGCATAAATCAATGTTATGCTCTCGACAAATAACTTTTATATAGGTATGTACATCCTAAATGGACACCACCCTCTAAAGCCAAGTAATTGCTCTTCTATGATCAAGTGGGGCTCTGGTGTATAATTATGTATGCATTGGTAGAAAAAAAGATCCCATATTTTTCGTACAGGAGTAAAGACATCAACAATATTTCACTGTCAGTATTCTCTCATAGAAGTTCTTCGCTTTGTAAAAGCACCCAGGATACGGTCTTTCTCTGAAATTTCTACTCCCTATTATAGAATATTATAGACACAATATCTGTAAATAGAAAACAATATAATAAAATTAGATATCAATTATAAAAATATGAAAAATCATTACAATTATCATGTACTTAAGTCAAAATCTTGAAAGTCACGCAAAAGATAATCTTGCGTCAATTTTACTCACACGGTCGTTATTTTTCGTAATTGGTGGCACTTACCCCAATGAAACTTACACCTCACGGAAGCTCCTAGCAACAAATGAGATGTCCTTAGCGCACAACGACAAATTCGCACTATTTAGAAAGAGAGAGCAATAATTCGAAACTCCATGCGTAAATTTTACGCAGATTATCTTTCTAGGGTTAAAGTCAACATCCAATAAAGAAAAATAAAGAGCAACCGTAAAGATCATATCTTAAATCATACGAAAAATAACTTATTTCCTTCTACCTCAAGAAACCCCTTTGATCTGACAGACATTCGATTAAACTGCACTCAAAAGGTTTTTCATAACTTATAGCTTTGCAAATCTCATTGCAGTGAGCAATGTAAAACATGGCAGTGGCGCGGCGGCGGTCAGCGTGAAATGAAATTCATAATAACCGCTGTTGACTTTTATGTGCAGAAAATATGCAGAAGAACAATTCGTATTTCATCTAAAATACATCACAGTTTTGTTTATTTATGCACAACGATTACCTTATTCAATAAGACTTCTAGTTTAGACAGGAATCATTTTATAGTAATACTAGTGCATGCCGGCAGCTACACATTTTATTTTAATTTTGACGGTTTATCACGTGGGAATTTTGGGAAATCCATTCTTAGTGCACCCTTACGGTACCCAAGAAACAAATATGCCAAATATCAGCTTCTTCTGCCCGATATAGTGTTGGATGTGCATTGTCTGTCAATCAGTGAGTAACGCAAGCATTTCATATAACTTTGCATATAGACTAAATTCTGAGGCACTATTATCGCAATTTAACAACCACTATATAGATTAGTAAGCCAACTTTGTTACAACTCCACTCATTACATCCCAATACCTGCAGCGTGATTCTGTAAGACTTCATTCTAAACTTCGAATCTGAATCCGCTGTGAGTTTCTTGATTGGCATTCTAAAACTCTGTTGATAATTTGAATCTACAATACGCGCTACTCTTGCGAGTTGAACTAAATTAACCTCGAGATTAAGACAGATAAAGTATGAGATGATGTAAAAAGTGGCATTCTATAAGGTAATTCCCCCGTCACTTCGACACTCACTTCGCACTCAAAATCAAGGTCAATTTGAACCTTATGCGAAGTGAGAGCGAATAGCAACGTGAAATGCGAGTTGTTGTTTGAATTTTACAGCATCGAGGTGCTGTTTTGGCTACGCAATCTAAATTGCCCCAATACACAATAATAGCCGTATAAGTACATTGATCACGCAATAATTTGAATGGAACAACTAGTCAGCGATCCCCAGTGCTGTCTATATGCAATCCGAGTCCCACACATTACATAGGTGCCGCAATTTGTTTGTCGTTTACAAAAGTCAACTACATTGTATTCATTAACTTCCGCAGAATACCAACTCATTCGTTACAGGGAAATGTGGCAAGGATTTAATATTGCAACTATTAAAATCTAACCAACCTAAATAAAAACTGCTTTATGATTGGTCCAATTACATCTCCAGGACCCTACTACATCACTTTCACAGTAAATATTATTTACTGTGAGAGCCACGTTAGAAACTAATTTCCTTTATTATTGAGTAAGTAAAATTAAATAATAAGTTATTACTTGCACTTGGCCAGCGTGGTGGACTATGACCTGACCCTTCTCATAACGGCGCTGATACACCTGAGCATTCACTTGTAACAGAACACCGAGCATTCGCCGTTTTTTGTTTTGTTAAACCGAACAACGAACATTGCTACGAACATTTTCACGATCTTTCTAGCGAACACTCTAATCCTCAGAATATAGAAAATATATGGAAACCGCACTACAACAGCCGTTTTACCCAATATATTTACTTCAGTTTGACTCATGAATTCTTTCTAGAATAAGAGTAAGATACATAACAAATGACGTTTCGATTTTTTAAGGTTCTCACTAATTTTAATTTGACTAATGATGGGCTTACTTATAATGAATATCGAAAAAATATGCATAGTGATTGAAATAATCCTGATATCCAAATCTAAGGATTAATTGTAAACATAATCAATATGTTTCGATATTCATTCTGAACCATTCAAGCCCATCACTAGTCAAGTTAAAATTAGAGACAACCTACGAAGTTTCGAAACGTAATTTGTATACTTATCTTTCTCTTATATTAGACTAGAGGACGCCAGCAGCTACGCCTGCATTTTTTTTAAATTTACCCGTTTTGGCCGATCCCGTGGGAATTTCGGGAAATCCCTTCTTAGCACCCCTACGGTCCCCAAGGAACATACATGCCAAATTTCAGCTTCCTGCGCCCAATTCCTGTGTATCAGCGCCATAGTAAAAAGTGGCCCGTGGGACAGTTTATATACAGGGCCAACGATGAATAAGTTAATAATAATATTTTTCAAACATGTTTTAGGGTAGTACGTATGCAACTTTAGAACAGTTTTTATAGGTCAACAAAAATATTTATAAAGCTTCAAGAACATAATATAAGAAATAATCGGTTTTACTTATCGGTTTGTCAAGTCGTCTGCTTTCTAGTAAGAAAGTAAATCATTTACACACATCAAGTACAACGCACAATACAATAAATATAATACAAACAGCTAGGTATACAATTCACAATACAACAAATACAATACATACATAGATAGTAGTCAACTAATACACGTCTAGTCATCATCTCTTCTAGTCCTAGACTTATCCCAGTAGCAACCACACGACTCACACGTCAAGGAGCCCATATTAGTCCACTTACTAGTCCAGGTATAACCGAATATCAGCTTTTCCACGGAGCGAAACTGCTTGCCTCTGCTTTCTAGTAGGTTAACATAATTTTCAAACCACATTAAATAACGTATCAAGCAAATCCACATCTAACGCTTATACCATTGCCTAGCAACAAAGCAATCGATATCAGCTGTTACCCCTTACTCAAAGCACTCAAAGCCCACACTTAACATGCAAGTATGTTAACTACTTAACAATTAGAGGCACGCCGTGACAGCCTATAATTAAGTTTACACTTAACTAAGGTAGCTTGTAACGTGCTGATAACAGGGAGCTGCTTGTGCGGTTTTATTTAACTAGTTCTACTATAACATGTATTTACGTGCGCTAAAAATTAACTAAAAGCTTAGGTTTTTTAAGAGAATTGTCTAAAGCAAAAAATATATTTAGACTCCTATCTAAACCGACCAAAAAGGATAGTGTCTTTGTTGTAAATGGCAGACAAGAACGTAGTCTACCTGATGCTTGAACTTTAAAGGTGCTATTTAACGAACGAGATATAGATAGGATAAGCGTGGTTTCAAATCACGCTGAAAAATTACCTTTACTTACGATAAATGTTCTCGGGCTGGCCAGAGCGAGATTTGTGTTTCAGCTTTGCAGAGTTATAACAAATATTCTTTTGTACAAACAAACACTTATATTCACGCCTCGCCTTTTTACTTATTTTGATTGAAATTTTGTAATACATTTTAACTTGCTACAAGAAATCAGTTGGGAGAAGATGCTGTAATTTGTCTGCGGTGATCTTATTCACAAAACAAAATGTAATTAATATCAAAGGAGTGATTTTTCCGAGCGCGAATTATATGTCATCAAAACCTTTATAAGCTACAAAATATAAATACTGCACTACTGTCCAAGATTACAGGGTGGCTAGCTCAACAGAACGCGCGGCGAAGCTTTCATACCATGACTTATTCAAATAAGATACGGCTCGTTTTGCAGCCTTTGTTCCTTTGCGTTAAAAATACCGTATCCGAATATTACTCTGTAATATTTGTTGTAGATAGCCTCTGAATGGCACCAAAACAAAGCTTAAACATGTGTGCGTGATCCCTAAGAGAATAGCTGATACGAATGTTTTGAAATTAGATAGCGGTTAACGGTTATCGTTATAAGGTTAATGTGGGTAATGAGGAATAATGACGGAATTTTTTTGAGAGCGTTTCACATATATACCTAGGTCATTTAGTGATATGTGAAGGGCCCGCAGTAAACAATCTATCGAACCACGAGATTAAGCGCGTTCGTCATTGTTTGATTTGTGCATAGGTGACCGTTCAGTCTGAAAAGTCTAGTTGACACCACTTTGTTGACTAGAGGACGCTTACAAAACTATGACGAGTGAAGAGAAATGATAAAAGTTTTAAATTACTTTGTAATGAAAATATGAGCTTGAAAACAGCAAAACTAGGACATGAGATTGGCGGGAAACTGTATATTTCCGATATATGGCGACCCTCTGGGGAAATTAGCAAAGAAAATAAATGCTTCGGCGTGTAGTGCACGGTATCTAGCAATCATGGTTAATAATAACACTTTACTTGCCATAAACGGTTCTTAAGTACAAAACGTCATGGAGGCATTCTTTTAGGTATCGATGTGCCTACTTGAGTCACGCGAACACGTTATGATTCTGATGTCCAAATATAATATTTTTAACGCTTTATTAGTGCACTAACCTTACTACTATTAGAAACACAAAAGTGACTGCCTCCGTGATCCAGTGAATAGTGGATCGGAGGTCCCGGGTTCAATTCCCGGGTCGGGCAAAATTGTTACTGGGTTTTTCCGAATTGTCAGTATAACGCACGGAGTCTGGTGATGTGCCCGGTAACGGCAAAAGGCTCGCCCCCTATTAGGTACGTGGGACCTAAAATTCATGGCGAAATATTACACCTCTGCCTACCCCTTCGGGGTTACAGGCGTGAGACTATAAAAAATACAAAAGTTTGCGAGGATACAGAATGGTTGGAATAGATATTTTTTACTCTTTCACGAAAAACTACTAAACTTATTTTGATAAAATATGCACTAATATAGCTTATAGTGATCTAAGAAATAGTGGGATAGATGAACATCGGCGAGATTTTTATATACCTCTTTGAACTTTCGCAGTCGAACCCGTGGATCAGTTAGTATCTTAAACACGAATGTCGTCACGAATCTTAAGTCGAATCATCATCATCCTCTTAGCGTTTTCCCAGTTTCAATCTGGGGTCCGCTTACTAGTCTAACCGGATTTGGCTGAATATTAGCTTTTCCACAGAGCGACTGCCTGTCTGACCTCCGCAACCCGAAGGGATAGCGATATTCCATGGTTTAGACTAGTGTCAGTTTATTTAGAAGGTACTGACGCCCTGTAACGACTGTCAAAGATATTCATGACAACCGGGACCGACGGCTTAACGTGCTCTCCGAGGCACGGGACAAGCGATAATTAACAATTTAATACGCACATAACTCCGAAAAGTCATTGGTGCGCGCCGTGGATTCGAACCCGATACCCTCTGCATGGCAGTCTGTTGGTATATCCACTCGGCTATCGCTGCCTACGAATCTTAAGTCGAATAGACGTCACAAATCCCAGTAGTTTACGTATTCGCACTAATGAAATGGAGACCTCTAATGAAGATGAATGTGGAGTAATTAAGTGGGCGTGGCTCATGATTAATTACTAAGTACCCGCACAACCTTATGGAGTACTAAAAGATCTTAGTTAATAACCAGAGTGCTAACTTTTGAGCTGAAGAAAGAAAACTCGATTTGATATTTATACGTCAGCTGACCCGTAAGTAATGTAAACTTCAGTGTTATAATAAATTATTTTATTTTTGGTCCTTGAAGTCCGTAACGGTGCACTAAGAAGAGATTTACCGAAATTCCCTTGGGATCGGTAGAAACGGTTAAGCTAAAATGAAACGTACGGGCGTAGCTGCTGCATCCTCTATTTGTAAATAAGTTGCTACACTTTACAGGTGATCGTGAAGACCATTTTGCTGTTACAAATACTTATTAACTGAACTTTATTTGTTAACTGTCTCTTTTTATCTAAGTATAAGGATTGGTATGATGTTATTAACTTCATATTGAATAAATCGAAGGCACAGATACAAAGAAAAATAAGCCAATTATTATTACCTACTAGGTTTTAGGAAACAATACAATCATTAAACATTTTACAAAGCTTGTAAGGATTTTTATCTATATTTCGCATAGCAGGTTAATTCATTGAACAACGTGCATTCAAAAACCTCTTTTATACCGCAGTTTAATAAAAACGTAATTGTACTAGCGTCAACAGTAAAATGAAAATGGCTACGTGAGTGAATGAATAGTGAAGCCCAATGAGAAATCAGTGGCACTACCAATAAATAGCTAAGTAGTAGAGCCTTGCTGATTTTAGCACGAATGGGCCGGCTCGACCGGGGAAGTACTACCCTCTCACAGAAAATCGACGTAAAGTAACAGTACCTGAACTGTTGCGTTTCGTTCGGTGAGTGAGAGTGCCGGAGGCCCTATCCCCTATTCCTTCTCCCTCATTCCATTCCATATCCTATTCCTTTTCCTAACCCCAAGGGGCGGCAACGCACTTGTGACTCCTGTGGTGTTGCTTGTGTCCATGGACGGCGGTAATTGCTTACCATTAGGCGAACCGTCTGCTCGTTTGCCGCCTTATACTATTAAAAAATATATATATATTGTTTCTTACATGACAACATAAAGGGTTATGGGCTATTAGACGTTGCTAAAGGTAATGGTGATACTAAAAGAGCTTGGGATCTCCACCTTGTCGTGGTGGCGGGGGCTCAGTAACCGCGGCTTTGAACCCCGCGGTGAAGCTAAGAGGGATCCCTGGAGTGGACGCTCCGCGTGGACTTGGCAGTGGGCTTACGCAGGATGCGTCCAACAGTTCTGTCTGTCCCTCACAGTCGGGCGCGGTCGCGGGAGGAGAGGCGTTTCGGTGTTGCGTTTCCACGCGCCCTATCTCCCGCGACCAAATGGGGGCGCACTATTCGATGCGTCGCGGTGGGGCCGCAGAGTAAGAGGAGATGCGATGTTGCGTTGCCGTCCTGCCTATCCTCTGCGGCCGCTGGGTGTTTTGGCGGCGGAGCCCAACACCTTAGTCCGCCGCCAAGGGGGTTTTGTTCGGGGCCCGCCTGACCATCTGGCGGGCCAATACCCATCGGGGGGTTGCGACGTATGCTTGGGTGATACCCCACCCTCCGACACACAGATACATGAGGCACACGGGTTGGTTTTTAGGCAGTAAGAGTCAGACAGTCCCCTTCGCCCATCCCTCAGGGCGGAGGGACTCCATGAGGATTTTCCAACCCGACACCAAAAAAAAAAGATACTAAAAGACCTTGGGACTTTCCGGTTTTTAATAAGGGAGGTGTGTGTTTCTAACGTTCAAGTTATGGCGTATAAATAAGTACAACGGAAATATTCTGACAAGATATAATGACATGTGTATATATTTATTTATATATGTATGTATAGTGTATACATGTATATTTATTTAAGAATTATATTATATTATTATACCTATATTATAATTATAGTAAGTATTTAATACCTACACCTACTACGTTTCTCAGCACCGCTCAAAGGTAGACTGGCGGATAATGCCCAAGGCATTAAGTCAACCTGTACACAGTTCAGTGTATAAATAAATAAATAAATAAATAAATAAATATTAAAAGAATTTGTGTTTTATAATACGAGTCGGCCAGCCCGTTCTAAGCAACCGATTCGCATGACTTTTTTTTAAATGAAAGCTCTCGCTGCATAGATTTGTCATCAAGCATTAGAAATTACCTAACTTGCACATTCATCAAGTTACATGCAAAAATAGTTTTCTCCCATACTTTTTTTACGTTTTCGTAGCCGTAGTCAATGACTTCCTGCTTCTATATATCTGGTTCTCATTGAGGTAGGCCTTTCGTTATAGGCCTAAAACACGCGCTGAAAAGAGCTCTTTCATTTGATGGTATGCTCATTTAAATTGGGTAAGTTTGAAAGAAGATAGGTGTGGACATTGAACTTATTTTTCAATATCTTAATATATATATTTCTTGTGTGCGTGTGTATGTCACTGAACTTTAGGAGGACTAAAGGACTGGGCCGATCTTGATGAAATTTTTTGTGTGTGTTCAAGGGGACTTGAGAATGGTTTAGATTCACAATTTAGTCCACTGGAAAATGTTTTTTTACTTAATTTTTAATTTGTAAGTAGTCGTTGATTTTGGAATGTTTCACATGGGAACCGACGGACTGCGCTGCTATCGCAGTGTCAAATCTTATATTAATAATTTCGGAAAGGAGTACATCAAAACCTTACCTGAATAATAAAAAATAAAGATTTCGAGTCGACAACATATATCCGCAAAATTCGGATTGTCGAGTATTTTGTTAAATTCTAATGGTTCTGACAGACAAATCACAGTCGCCATATTGGCCACTCTAGCAAAACGCCACAGATACCGGATAACATTTTGAGTACTACTAATTAGTCTTTAGGCCCAGTTGCACAACGATTCTTAAATTGAATTAAGATGTATTTAACGAGAAAAAAAAATATTAAACACCACTAGCGTCTTGCACAACGAAAAATTTGTCGAGTAATATGATTTAAGAACTGTCAAAATTAATTACCGAAAATCGGCTGTTTAGTGGCTAATTTCATTTAAGAACTGTCACAAGGATGTTGGCATCTTGTCATTAGCTACGAAAATCATCAATAATTATACAACTGGACCGGACGACGCAGCAGGGGGAGGCCTATGTCCAGCAGTGGGTGTCCCTAAGCTGACATGATGGTGATGATGATATAACTAATAACAATGTACCTACTTATGTTATTGTTAACACTAGAATCCTACACTATTTGGCGCACATGTTATTCCTACACTGGGGTACTGGAACACCCCATACTAAAATGACTGTAATCCTTAAAATAAAAAAAAACAATTCATGAAAATACGTTTTATAAAACATAATCGGTAACTTGAGATCACAAATCAGCCTTATTACACAAAGTTAAATGTAGTTTGAGCAACAGCGCTTGTAGGATTTGGTCCTTTTTTGAGGATCACTGCAATGGACTAAGTTGGCATCCGGTGACGGTCCTCCAAATGTTCATGTATCAGTTCCAAACCTAATTTCAAAACTGTCTGCTGAAACTTTATATCTGGCTTATTATTTGATCTTGAACACTTATAAAGAACCCAGGAATTACAACTGGTCCCAACTTCTATTTCTTCCTCGCCAGATTTGTGGTCTAGAATAGAGCTTATTTCTTCGTAATTCAAACCTCTGACAGCCATCCAAAACAAAATAAATAAATTTCATTGAATTTTACCTTCATAATATCTAAAAATATCTGTATTTAATTCATATAAGACTATTGTTTTAATAAATAATCAAATTTAATAACTTATTACATATAAATGCATCAATCGTAATAAATAAATAATCTTACGATTTTACTACACTGGGGTACTGGCGTACCCCACAGCACTTATACCGGCGACCACACAACGCGGTCCCTCGTCACGGTATTGACGTAACGCGAGCGGTTGACACCAAACTAAAATACTCCGACGCGCGAATTCGTGGATACTAAAGAAATTGAGATATTAAGAAAACAAATCGGTGTGGGGTGCACCTGCACCCCATGTAGGGTTCTAGGGTTAATGCTCAAAAGTTTCTAGTTATTATTTGTCAATTGTCATTTCGTTGCTAGGCGACGACAATGCGTTTTGTTTTATGCTCAAAGTATATATAGTCTAAGGTTTTATGCGAAACCATACGCATAACATCGTTAAAGTCGTAACAAAAAGGCTTCATGCCATGAAACAAAACGTAGAAACTACTTTACCGACCTCATAACATGTTTAACTAAATCTAAGCGTTGTTGTCGTTGTGCAAGAGGACGATAAATACTTTTAACTTAAATTATTTTATGCTGTTAATTCTGTTCAAAAAATTTAAATTAAGGAGTGACTTAAATCAAACGTTACGCAAGTGGGCCTTAGTACTAAGAAGTTTGTATGTTTAAATACTTTTTGCAGTTATATTTCTAAAAGAGAGGTTGAGAGCCACCACACTACAAGAGCTGACATTCTTAAAGAGTTAAAACGACAACAAAAGGAGATTTGTGTCACCCTGAACATAGATGATATACCTACTATATAACTAGAGAACCCCGAATTTACGCGAGCGAAGCCGCGGACAAAAGCTAGTTTTCCTATAAATTTCTTAAGATTCCATTGCTTTCTCTCTACATGGGCGGTTCTAAATTCAAAAATATTTTTATGGCATCTAATAAGTTCCTTGCGGTAACTGGCAGGAAAAAACGTTATACCTCCTTTGAGTGTGGTGTTGTGTAAAATTATATCCGATGGTGGTCAAATTATCACTATAGTGAATTATCGCTGATGGCAGGTAGGTAATATTCCCCGAATGTTACCGGGTGTTGGGTGAACAGATTTTTCGTGTTTTTAAATTACGGACTTTCTTCGGGCATCTTAATTTTTTTTTATGTGGAACATAATTACAGCGGTTCATAGTACTATTGTCATATAATTATATTATTACAAGTGGTAGTTATGGTAGAAATTGTAGTTTTGGCAAGAATAGTAGTTTTGAGAGCAAAGGTAGGTACTTTTGACAACACCGGCGGTTTTGGTAGAAATGGTAGTTTAAAAAAATGGTAGATATGATAGTGTTAGTCAAATAGTAGTTTTGATAGGAAAATTATTTTCGGTAGGAATAGTAGTTTTGGTAGAAATGGTATTATTGGCATATATTGTAGTTTTGGTAGCAATGTTACTTACGATTGCTACCAAAGCTACCATTCCTACCAAAACTACAATTTTGGCCAAAACTATAAACGTCATTTACATTTCTAAATTATGATGGATTAATCACACCCATACACAAAACAAAATAAGTCGTGCTTCTCACAGACATATTTAGCTGGATAACAGAAATAAAACCTATTTTCTAACTTATAAAAAAAGTAGTTTTTCTATATTTTTAATTTTGACAGATAAAGAAAAAGTGAAGTTAGCGTATGTTAGTTAGGTACTTAAGTTTCTGATTTAATAGCGTATTTTTGTGAGTAGTTGTGTTTTCAAAATTATAATGATGGTTCTTGGAAGTAAATTGAAAATGCTCAGAGAAAGTTTGAACAAAGAATCTTGGTCAATGACGGCCCTGTTGGAGATTTGGTACCGGATGGTCCTCCCTACTGCTAAAAAAATAGGGGTGGTAACGGGTTCAGATTTGATTAATTCTACCATCAACAATTTTATTTTTCAAGTGATTTCCATTCTTGGTGACGGTAATTGCTTATTCCGCGGAATTTCTTATTGTTTATATGGAAGTGAGAATAAACATTATGAAATTCGTTTGGCCACTGTTGATAACATAGTCAATCAGTGGGATGTATATATAGTAACTTCATTGTTTGGGACGACGCATATGGCCAGACCATTACAAATGCAACAGATTACAAACGTGTGATGGGTGCCAATGGACAGTACGCAGGGCATGCTGAACTTAAGAGTGTAAGTGACCTATGTCCCGAGTGTCAATTCGGAGTTCACCTGGAAAACAGTAATACGATTATTGACTATGGTACTGGCGAAATTGTTCATAACTTGCTATTTTCTGGGCACCTGGACGAAGGACATTACAGTGTCCTAATGGAAAGAATGGTAGGGCAGCACAGTCATATTGAAGATTTTTCTTTCGTCAATGTTCAGTTATACATATTATTTAAATCCCTATTGCGCGGCAAACCATTCAGTAATGCCAAGGTGTGAATTTCACGATACCTAAGGTGCAACGCAAAGCCAATGTTGTGAGAAAAGAATTTTCTTGATAAATATATTTTTTGTTAGAATATCATCTTTTTACTTATTAGATAAGGCTACAATGTACTCATCACACCTATATGTAAGAGCTTTTTTATAATATTTAAATATACTGTGGAGCAGCACGCGTCCTCTAGTATAATTTAAATTCAAAAAGTATTCCTTTTTCGTGTCGAATACACATGTTTGATCTTTATACATGTGTAATGTCGTTCCGTAGTCGCCTTCATATGTTGCCCTATGAAGAACTTGAACACAATATTCATGAATATTTTTAAACTTTCGCGAGTTGTACACAATGTACACATATTAATATTTAGAAATCTACATCTCGTAATTATTGGCCTATATGTATAACCGTTTCGGTCCAGGAAAAAATAGGGGGTATTTTACCTGTATTCACAATATTCATTTTCACCCTGATAAATAAGTTTGAGTTAATCGAATATTACGAGTTAACTCTGAAAGTGTAATTAGCCGCGATAATTTGCCTCGTAACTTGATTTTACAAGCCACTCTTTATTCGGTTCATAACAGATACTATAATACTTTACTACATATTTTATGGTAGGCAATGATTACGTGTCTCACGTAATAATTGACGGTTTATACAAAATATTTCGCAAACTTTGAATAGAAAAAGTGTTTAAAGTAACACACGGGGTACCTTAAACGTATAACTATTTAGAAATATAAAGATAAATAACAGTCTCGTAACAAAAACCTAGTTACCAAAACATTTATTTTTTTCACAGCCATCACGAATCTCTGCTATTCGTACTAAAACAATTTCTGTTATGGAGGAAAAGAGGAAACCTACATATGTCAATATTTTCTCTATCTCGATGCAATGTAAACTGGAGCGATTTCGCCAGAAATATTTGAAAACCGTATCTCATGTATGCAGCATACATTTACATAAACCCTAAAACAGTGTACGTCACTTCTCCGTCATGGAGCGTAGGTAAAAAAACGAAGCGTACGCCTCTGTAGATCGCTTTGTGCGAAACTCTTGAAGCGTGAAAACACGCTTGGTAAGCTCTGTATGGTAACGATATCGTATAGAAATTGGTTGTATCCTAGAGGTTTTATCAGGTACTAACTCAATTATTACGTATTTGGAGATTTTGTTATAACAATCTTAATATGACTTCCAAGTTCTGTGATTTGAGTCTGAAATCTGAACGACGTCACAGATCAGTCTAGCATACTCTATCTAAATGGCGAATTAAAGTTATAATATTTATCTTTCTTTCATTACCAAAATGCAACAACTTTATCTGAGTGCGATATTTTGGAAACGGAAAGTAGGTACTCTAGTACTCAGTCGAGTCTAAATTGAAAAGTTATGTTGCCATAACGTACATTACTCACCGCAGTATGAATCCTATTCTACAACCAATCCAATCCTTTAAGGCTGTTGAGCTTCAAACTCGACAGATGATCTAGCCTAGACACGAGAGAAGGCCAAAAAAATAACGTAACTTTTGCAAGTGTTTATTACATCAGCATCAGCCCTGTATAGATATGAAATATCCTACTGCTGAGCACGAGCCTCTTCTTTCTCTGAGAAGAGTCAAGCCAAAGTCTCCAAGCTTATATTGTTTCGTTTTCTTTTCTACGAAACGACTCCCACACTAGGACTTAATCTTGTGTCGCAGGAGCTTTACAAACATTCAATCAATAGACACAAAGCAGATCCAAACTCGAAACAACAATTTATGAATCACACAGTGTTGTCCCGTGTGGGAATCGAACCCACAACACGCAGCGCAGTGTCAAGCGGTGAGGCGGCCGCTTAAACCACTACGTCAGCCGCACAGTGAAAGTGCAGGTTTATAACGAGATGCAAAAAAGACTTTCGTCTTCGTAGCTGATTACTAAACTAAGCTGTGATAGTTCTTCAATGGAGCTAATGGATTCTTCAAAGTTTGCAGTATCAATCGTCGGATCGGCCAGCTAAGAGCTATCGTCGGATCTGATAGTTTTTTCCAATGCAGACCACGTCTATAGTACTTTTAAACTACGCATACGTACATGGATACGTACATAAATACATTTTCTAATATTTATTTAACGGAACGTTATACCCAAACTCAAACTATGTGTACGTATAGTGCAGTAACACCACAGTATATAAAGACACACTATGTGCGTACAGTCAAATTGAAAATAAGAAGTCCTCACAGAGCTGTAATCCATTAAGTAATTCCTACATAGGGACGTAGTTATGCAAACAAGAACTAACCCACAACATGTCACTTTCGAGATAATTAGGTTTTTGTTTTAAAGATGTGAAGAAAAAAATAGGCAAGTTGTATTAGGCCAATGACTTAGCTATTTAAAAACGCTGTATTGGCGATAATATAGTAACCTTTAAAAGTACCTACATTTAGTGATAGTTTATTATTTATTTTTAATAAAAAACCTGATGGTTCTTTATTAAAATACTATAATTTTGTGGGTTGGTTCTTTGTTACCACAAAGGACCAACCCACTAAATAGTAGTTTTGCATTTTCTTCAAAGAAATAACAGCAAGATAAATGTTTTAATCATATTTTTATTGTACGATTGAACATACAAACAGTTTATACTACTTATACACAATAATATCGTTAATAACTACACAAATAAACCATAAAGTTATTTAATTAGTGTGTTCAACTTCTACTTCAAAGTCAAGTCTACCAGAAAACCCATCATGCCACCCTGAACATTTGAATTTTCGGTTAATCTGTATGTCTAAAATTCTTGCGCTAATGACTGATTGACAGACAAGTCACAGCCAAAACTATTGAGCGCAAGAAGTTAAAATTTGGTATGTATGTTCTTTGGGGACTGTATGGGTGCACCAAGATGGGATGGATTCCCACGGGATCGGAAGAAATGTGTGGACGTAGCTACGGGCATCCACTAGGTTTTTATAATAGTGTTCAGCATCATCTGGTGACCATCGGTTCAGCGGCATATATGACCTACTCACTGCCACTTCAGCTTGCTTATTCGCTGAGCAATGTAGGTTACTTTAGTTGTCTTTCGAATAATTTTGTTCCAGATTCGATCCCTAACCTGAAGCTCCAAGCATAGATATTTCGATAGCTCGCTGAACAACCCTGAATTAGTGGACAAGTCGTACCGTGAGTGGCCACGTCTCCGAAGAAGTTTTCCAAATGCTGCTCAGCCCAGCCGTATCTGCCTCTTGACTTTCTTTTTCTAAGTTTTTTCTAGCTAATTGGATAATCTGTCCTAGGTTTATATATTCGGAAATAAAGTCGATGGAGACTCCACTTACGGCGACCGGTACGACATACGGATTGACATATGTACTTGTTAATCATAATTTTCGTCTTTTCAAATTTCGTCAGGAGAGCAATCCGCTGAGTCGAGGTAGCTAGACTGTCCAGCATTTGTTTTAATTCCTGCAATATTTCTGCCACGATTATAATGTCGTCTGGTAATCGTAGGTGGGAGATATGTTTGCCGTTTATATTGATGGCGTGATTTTTCAGTCCAGCATCAGCACTCTGAACATATTCTCCAAAGCGTTCTCCTCCATTCTTGTTCAGTGTGCCGATTAAGTACTACAAAGGTCGTCGTTGCGGCTTCATATAGGCATCAAAGCATTTCGATGTATTGCCAGTCGACTTCAGAACGGAGGTTTCAATAATGTCAAAGGCCTCCTCATAATCCACAATTGCTAGACAAAGGGGCCGATTGTATTCCTCTGTCTCCTCAATAATCTGGCGCTCTGTGTATAAGTGGTCTATGGTGCCATATTCACTTCGAATTCGGCTTGCACCTGCGGTTGGAATTCCTCGAATTTTCGCGCAAGACGGTTCGTGATGGCCCTTAAAAAAAGCTAGTAAACATGACTCAAAAGCGATATAGGCTGGTACATTTTCAGTAAGGTTTTAGCACCTCTCGAAAAACTAATCGACTTTGCTTCTTTGCCATGCATTTGGAGTTCTCCAAGTGAAAAGGACGATATTAAATAGCTCCTGCAGCTTTTTAGTACAGGGGTATCGGCTGCCTTCAGAAGTTCACTTGTGATTCCGTCCTCACCCGAGCCTTTTCATTTCTGAGCTGTTTAAGGGACATCACTATCTTGTTCATACTAATCTCGGGCAAGTCCTTCGTGAAGTAGTATTTTCTTGAGAAGCGTATAGTTCGCAGTAAAAGTATCTCACTTTCGAGATAATCTCCGGCTTAGAGGTGATAACTGTTTCTGTTCGTGTGGTCAGTCTTGTCAGGTGGTTTCTCCCTAGCTGATCGAACACTTTAGATCCCCGGTTTTGCTCGATTGCTTTCTCAATTTAAAGCATTTTAGAAGTTTGGAGGTGGCGTCGTACTAGTTCTTTATATTTTTATTTAGAGCTCATTTTTCTGACAAGGCTGATGCGGGCTTTTGACGATGCTCTTTCATAAGCTCCAGAGTTTTTTTCGGCAGCTTCGACCTTTTCCCGAAACGTTTAATTTCGCAAAATTGTTCGCTCTGTTCTCTTAGCGTGCTCACTACTTGGTCGAGCTTCTTCTAACGCAGTCGGTGGTTTCTAAGGCAAACGAATCTGTTCTCCAGTTTTATTTGGAAATTTTTAGAGCCTAAGGCTCTTTACAGCTGGACTTTTTCGAGCTTCTAGTCGTTGTACAATGTGTACTGCATAAGTCTGTGGTCGCTTCCAGTGTTGAATCTCGCGATCACCGAGACATCCCTGAACATGCGCTTCTTATCCGACAGAATGAGATCAATCAAAGTTTTTATAGCTTCGCCAGGTCCACTCTCATTGGTGCTTTTTTTTTTAAGAACGAGTTTATCATAAACAGCCCCTCGTTTCTGCTGCCATAACCATATAGACCTATTGAAGATTTACTCCCGCTTCGACGTTAAAGTCTCCCATTACAACATTGTGGTAGGGTCTAGGTGTGCTATGAAGAGCCTTGGAGATATCCTCGTAGAATAATTTTATTATGCATCTTTGACCGAGTGTGCCAAAGTCGGTGCATAAGCCTGAATAACCTTGAGGGTGTATCCCTAGTATACACTAGATATTTCTACAATGTTATCATCAAATGACCGGAAACCTGACGCCACCTAGGTAAAGTTGGTCTCCTGCTCTGAAGTACAGGAGAGCCGGCCGGACTCAAGGTTAGGGTGTCCTGCCCCTCTCTTTGGACTTTACTCAAACATATAATGTCCCATCTTATACACTTCAGTTCTTCTCTCAGTTGAAGAAGATGCTCTTCGAGTCGCAGCTTTTGTCCGTTATACGTAGCCAGGGTCAGCTTTAGTTTAATGGCGTGGCGGCACCGACTCCGCCGGAACCATGACCACCGCAGTAGGCAGGTAAAGCGGGGTGACTGGGAATTAGGGGCCGTAGTTTGCTGCCACGGCCACGCTGGACATGTGGGTTGACGAACGGGACGTAGATCCTCGCCCGGCGCTGCTGCCCGTTACTGGTCTTAATTTTCTACGCCATTTTGAATGGTTGTACTGCCGTTGGTGGGTCACCAGAGACACTTCCGTTAGACAACAGGATGCGCCAAGAGCAAGAGCGGTTATCTTGGGGTACTAAGGTGGTAGCTGTACACCCTTGCATTCCCATTTTCTAGGTAAGAACTTTACAGAAAGTCACAGATATATCATTTAAATTCCTGTCAAAACCTTATTTCTATAAACACAAACAGACTCAAGCTTCTTAGTTTACTATAAATTTCAGATAAAAAGGAAATACAATTATCGATACGCAACTAAGCATCTTGGTTATTTTCTAGCTAATTTATTTGATTCGCAAAATAGAACCAAGCCATGGTTCTCTTTAGAAGAAAAAAAGACAAACACATTATGTATTTTTATTTTCTTTTAAGAACCATGTGGCTTGGTTCTATTTTGCGTAATATAAATGTTGAAGTGCTATATGAACCATGCCACATGAGTTCGTTTTGCTTGTAAAAAGTGATTCAAACTCGGGTTGGTACCTTATGCGGCTTCGTTTTTTGACTTTGTGGCTTGGTAAATTAGCCAGGATTTTTTTTAAGAAGATGCTAAACCCAATTTATAGTCTATCTACATACATAACTCAATTTCACTCAAAATGTGGGTTGGTTCTGGTTTGCTTAACTATGTCCATTAGTACCACGTTATTTACCTAACTAGGTAAATAAATGTTTAGCAGTATATAAATTAAAAGAGTAACTCTTCCTGAGTGTACATCAAGCTCATCCAAATCAGGGCTAAATCGCTGAAATGATACGCACTTGTATATATATATCTAAGAAAACATAGACTAGCTTCTTAAGGGTCCCTTGAACGGGCAACATATTTATTATCAACCGTTTGAAACTATAGATTCAACAAATAAGTAAACATAAAAATAAACTTTCAGCTGCCTAACACTTTCTTTAGTATAGTTCAAAGTACTTTGCACTTTTTCACGCGCTTGTACACGGTACACACCCAAAACTGCGCTACGCCGGTCAAAAGTGCCCATATAGCTTTCATGCAAATCAAAGCTCACTTTGAATTTTCCGTTTTATTTGTGTGCACCATTCTAGGGTTAAATGCATACGTCGGTCATTACTTGACGCCGGCTGAGGTGACCCAGTGAAAAACTGAGGGTTTTTTTATACCTGGCTGGATTGTTCTAACTTATGGGCGGTTATTTTTCTTTTTAAGCTTTTTATTGCCGGTGGTTGTGTTTTTGTAGTTGCTATAATATGTCTGAGGCACAAAGAGAGAACTGTACAGACTTGAATTTAACGCTAAACACCTTAAACTATTTAGCCTTTGTGACTTTTAGGTATTTTTATCTTTTATATCTTACTTGTTTGTAGATAAGTGATGAATATTTGACTGCATGCCGTTTAAGATTGGGCCGGTTTTGTGGTCGAGAACCCTTTACGGGACACCACTTTTGTTTTGATTCTGGATATTTTTATGTCCGTTCCTAAATATATGCAAAGGTCTCTATGATACAGGATTTAATCCTGAAGGGAAAGGATATGTTACACAGTTTCACTATACTGGTAAAATCTGTCAGTCAAAATAAATCCTGTTCTTTGTAAATATCCTGATGCTTTCAACGGACTGCAATCTAGAACAAAAAAAAAACAACCACGGTATGTGGAAATTTAAAATTACTTTACGATTTTAGGAGCTGAGGTAAAAGCTAAATATCGTAAGCGAGCCAAAACAATGGATTTAGTCGCGGCGCATTATTAATACCTATGTATATGATTCCCTATTATTGCTAATTTATTTTAGTATGTAGAGACCGTATAATGATTTGACGTTCGTAATAAAATAATAATAATATTCTACCACGTTCACACAACACCATCTAATCCCAAACTAAGCAGAGCTTGTACTATGGGTACTAGACAATTGATAAACATAAATATTTTTTTTTGTAAATACTTACATATTATACATAGAAACACCCAGACCAAGACAAACATCCATGATCACGCACACAAATGTTTGACTTGAGCGGGAATCGAACCCGCGACCTTCGGCGTGGCAGTCGCTTACATTCCCGCTGCGCCAACCGGTCGTCAAAAAAGCAAAGTAAAGCAACGTTTGTACAGTTTAAAAACCCATTTTATGTAACGATATCATTGTGGAGAAAACGTCGATAGCCTCGGACGCCATGGGCTATCTTGCTGCAGCAGAAGCGCTGGTAGAATAGGAAAGTTTCCTGTAAATGAAATAAATTATACAAGATGTTTCATCTAGTGAAACATGTCGAAATAATAGTAGTTTCATTCATCAATTAATGTTAAAACTTTATTTAACATTTTTTATCATCAGTTTATTGATAATAAGCATTCTACTTGACAGCAAGAAACTATGACGTCACTACGTCATATTTCATACAAAAGCCTTAGCAAAGGTCGTTTTTGACATTTCATTAAAAGTGCTTGATTTGACTAGTTGGAAACAACCCTATTCCTCGTTATGCCCATCTGAATGACATAATCCGCTTGCTCTTGTTGCGTCTAGCGTACCAGCTGTACTTGAACCAAAAGGTTTGGTATGCGATGACGTTAAGAGACCTGATGGTATGTCATTGTTGCCTTGGAAAATGGGCAGGCCTTTGGTGTGGCACGCAACCTGCGTAGACACCCTCACATGTTCCAAGCACGGGGGGCCATGCTGGCGCTGCTGCTGCAACTGCGGAAACCCTCAAACGGCGCAAATACAGTACTTCAGTAAGTAATTATGTGTTTGAACCGTTTAGGGTGGAAAGGCTAGGCTCATGGGGTCCGAGCGCTCGTTCTCTATTCCAGGAAATTTCTAAACGGTTAAACGACGTCTCACGTGACCTGGCTGGTTTATTCTTTGCTCAAAGAATCAGCATTGCCAATGCTGCCAGCCTTCTGGGCACGTTACCCGATGACATTGATGTGGAGGCATATTACGACGCCTAAACCATGTACCTAAATATTTTCACTTTTTTAATTTGTTTTGATGGTTTTTGTATTAGATTAAATTTCACTTATAAAATTATGTTTCTTTAATATTCTTACTTAAAACAATAGTACGTTTATGGTTTTTCTATAACTAGAGGATACCTGCAGTTACGTCCGCACATTTCATTTTAATTTTCCCGGTCCCGTGGGTATTTTGGGAAATCCTTTATAAGTTCACCCCTATGACCCCCGAGAGCCATACATGCCACATTTCAGCTTCTTTGCCCAATAGTTTTGACTGTGCATTGTCAATCATTCAGTAATGCAAGAATTTTATATATACAGCGATAATATAATGTCTAGTATGTAACTACATTTATTTACCAGCAACATAGTATCTTTATCTTCGTCAATAGTTATTTGTCACCCTCGAGGTGTCTACATCCGGGATGTTATGGCAGCCTAAACGTATTTTCATATCTTAGCGACATAGTGCTGCACAGGAAATTGGGTTACATGGGTACTCAGCCTGTACTATATTCCTATCAACACAAGGTAAATATCGCACTTGTCGCTAGAGTATGCAAAATAGGTTTATTTTCAAGAAAACTGAACTATGATATAGATTCCTAGTGATATCTAAGTTGGAATGTATATTAAATTTCAATATGGAAAGCACCGATAGCTTAGTGAAGAGACAAACAGACTACTGGACAAAGGGTCTCAGGTTCTTTAAACGTGGCGGCGACATTAGAATCGCACGCTATTCAAATAGCCCGTGCACCGCGTGCGTGTGGCGTGCATGACAATATAAACATGTATGATACGATAACCTATCGTATCATACATGTTTTTATTGCTTGTCACTTAGCCCTTGCTATGTGTGATTAAAACAAATACACAAAACAATGAAAAGGCTCTTAGTCTGATAATAGTTATGGATAATTTTTAATGAACTATTCTATATATTTAATTACTAATTATAAAGGAATTGAAAACACAACATACGGACTCAAATTGAACTTAATTTGCTACTTGTATTACAAATATAGTCTAATACTATTGTTTAAACTAAAACAATTTCAAAGTCATTACTGGTTATTTTCCTATTTGATTAAATTATGATTGGTTATTGTAGGTCAGTGCCTACTTAGCAGTCCAAACAGTGTATGGACAATCTCCCGTGGGAACTGTACCAAATTACGTTTAGTGGTGTCCCAAATATTGAGCACAAACCTTTTAGCGTCTATTTAACTGAAATAGGTAAGTGAGGTTATGAAATCTTAAGAGAAACAAATTATGAAGATATGCTTAAAAATGCTTTCCGTTAATAATGATGTTCTGATAGTAGACTGCAGGTGGAGGCGTAATGGTTGAAACGAGTAACTCGTGTGGTCGATAAATTGTTTCAAATCTAGATCTGTGTACTTTAATGAAATATTTAAGTCACACACAATTTAAGTCACTCGAGACACAGAATTTATACCTAGAGGGGAATTGTCTTTTTAAATATAAAGAGAAAAGCCCTATTATTTCACAACAACATCTGAAATACAATTGAAATACAATTACAAACATTACTTATCTTTTCTTACACTTATATAATATTATAAAGATGAAAAAAAAATATTTTTGTTTGTTTGTAATGGATAAACTCAAAAACTACTGGACCGATTTTAAAAATTCTTTCACTATTAGAAAGTTACATTACCTGCGAGTAACATTGGCTATATTTTATTTTAGCAAAAATAGGGGTCCGTAAGATATTAGGGTTTTACGGGTAAGTGAAGTAGTACCCTCAGGACGCGGTTGAAACTGCGGGAAACGGTTAGTAATGAATATAATTACGCTAAGAGTACCTATGCAAATTTCAGAAACTACTGGTCTGATTTAAATAATATTTTTTGTCTTGGATAGCCCATTTATCGATCGGCTATCTAACGTCACGCTATAAGCCACGGATCCGGTGTACTAGTGCTTAAAACGGGTCTAATCGCGAGCCCATCTAGTACAATAATCGAAAACAACATGTACAAATCAGCCGTGAACCTTACTAATGGACATCGATAACTCATGTCCACTGTACAATGGACGAATCAAAACAGGCCACGCCTCTGTCATGAAGGCGGATCGTTACTCAGAAGGCTAAAGAGCTGTGTCCATAATATTTGCTTATCCTTTATAAGCCTTAAGGTACGCCGCCCTCGTAAAAGTTGGCAATATTGAGATTCGCCAGCATTCTGTTGATGACGCATCATAGTATCTCATTATTGGTATAGAGTTGGATTTTATTTCAAGGTATTGTATATTTAGTGACAGCTATACGTGTATTAGGTACAAATAACCTAAGGGCAGGAACTGGCTAAGTACCTAGACACGACATTACACATTAAACAACGACCTGTTTATATTTACACTTATATTTTTGTCATCAACCGCTACAGGAATTAAAATAAAATAAAAATTGCATATTTTAAAAGAAAGTCTACCATCAACTCAACATTAAACGGATGGTGTAAAACTAGGGTGTATAATTTTTCGCTACCCGACATACCATACATGCGAAAACTAGTATTCAGTATATTTAATTAATCACTTCCATTAATTCTTCTACTTCATTTTTACATGTATACAACTATAAAAATACCACACAAACAGAATGAGCCATTAAAAGAACAAAATAATATACCTACATATTATTTATATATATTTTTAAATTATTTAGTTATTTAGACTGCCTCCGTGGTCCAATGGATAGCGTATGCGACTGCTGATCGGAGGTCCCGGGTTCGATTCCCGGGTCGGGCAAAAGTGGTACTGGGTTTTTCCGAATACTCAGTAGCAGCCCGGAGTCGGGTGATGTGCCCGGTAACGGCAATAGGCTCGCCCCCTACTACGTGGGACCGAAAAATTCATGGCGAAATGTGAGTATAATACACCTCTGCCTACACCTTCGGGGAACAGGCGTGGGCCTATAAAAAAAAGTAATAATATTTACAGCACCGCAAATCACGTGCCTAAATAATGTACCTTTATATTCTACTGTTATATAAGTTTATTAAGGTAATTATTTTAGACAGCCCCGTCGGAGGGTGGCGACGAGTGCTTAAGTGATGCCCCACCCTCCGACACACGGGTACATGGCGGCAGTCGAGGTGGTTTTTAGTGGAAACACCACATACTCCGGCTCTTATTTCCCCCAAGAGTCGGAGATCCGAAGGGAGTTTCCACCTCGTAAAAAAAAAAAAAGGTAATTATTTTAGACACCCCCGTGGGACCTCCACCTTGTCGTGGTGGGGGGGGCTCAGTAACCGTGACTTGGACACCCGCGGTGAGACTATAAATAAAAAAATAAAAAAATATTATTTTTTAAATTGAACTTAACTTTCGTTATATAAATATACAACTCAATACTCACCACAGCCTTCACAATACCGGCCAATTACATGCTTATCCATAATTTACAAAATATTAACGTCGGCAATTACATCAAAAATCAATAACCATATAGAACATCACAACATCATAGCAGAAGAACAAAAAGGGTGCAGACGGGGCCATATGGGATGCAAAGAACAATTAGTTGTAGATTCTGTAATCCATAAACATGCCGCCACAAAAAGTAGAAATTTACATTGCACCTACATCGATTATATAAAGGCCTTCGATAGTATACCGCACTCATGGTTAATTAAAATTTTACAGATATACAAAATAAACACTAAGTTAATAAATTTCCTACAATGTATCATGGCCCAATGGAAAACTACACTTAATTTAAACTACCGCGATAAAATCATCACAACCAGAGAAATATCCATAAAGAAAGGAATATACCAAGGAGATTCTCTAAGTCCCTTATGGTTCTGTCTTGCTCTCAACCCTCTCTCACATCTATTAAATAGTTGCCAGGCCGGATATTCTCTTAAACACACCACAACAGAAATTACTATCTCACATCTCATTTATATGGACGACATTAAATTGTATGCAAAGACCGACAAAGAAATGAAAAAGTTAATACAAACCACGACAGAATTTAGTAAAGACATAAATATGCAATTTGGTCTAGATAAATGCAAAACAGTACATATAATACGAGGCAAGATAAAACCTGACAACTATGACATTAACACAACCGAATCAATCACAGCACTAGAATCCACAGATTTATATAAATATTTAGGATGCAGGCAACTCAAAGGACTTCATCACACAAACATTAAACAAGCACTAACCGTAGAATACAAGAAAAGAGTAAATGCACTTTGCAAGACTCAACTTTTAGGAAAGAACTTAATAAAAGCAGTGAATACCTACGCAATCCCTATTTTAACGTACTCATTTGGAGTAATTAAATGGACTAAGACCGACATACAACAAATAGAGAGAGTTACACGCACTACACTCACTAAACACAATAATCTACACCCTAAATCAGCAATAGAGAGGCTAACCATCAAACGCCAAGATGGAGGGCGAGGCCTAATAGATATTTACCATCTCTGGCAAAAACAAATTAACAGCTTAAAAACGTTTTTCCACACAAAGTCTCATACCAGTAAAATCCACAAAGCCATAGTAACAAATGATTCCAACTACACACCACTCAACTTGAATAATCAAACAGATACACAAAACACTAACACTCATGATGCACATAAGCAAAAATTAGAAGAATGGAAAAAGAAAGTATTACATGGCCGACAACCTCATGATTTAGAGCAACCCCATATCGATACAATAGCATCCAATAAATGGCTCAAGATAGGCAATTTATTCCCGGAAACCGAAGGATTTATTATTGCAATCCAAGACCAAATTATAAACACGCAAAATTACAGAAAGTATATCATCAAAGATCCCACTGTCACTGATGACAAATGCCGTAAATGTCGTAACCAATCAGAGACCATTCAGCATATAACCGGAGCATGCACATCACTCACACAAACAGACTACACTCACAGACATAACCAGGTGGCAAACATCATTCATCAACAATTAGCACTTAAACATAAACTCATACAAGACACTAATGCTCCTTATTACAAATACACACCACAAACCGTTTTAGAAAATTCAACACACAAACTTTACTACGATCGCGCCATACTCACTGATAGGACCATTCACTATAATAGACCAGACATAACTCTACAGGATAAAGTAAACAAAGTCACACACCTCATAGATATCGCAGTCCTTAACACACATAATTTGCAAAAAACTATAGCTGAGAAAATAAGTAAATATGCCGAGTTAAAAGAAGAAGTTATAAAAATTTGGAAACAAGATAAAGTTTATGTTGTACCCATAGTTGTTTCCACTACAGGCGTAATACCGAACCATCTTCACCATAGCCTCAAGCTGATTGACTTGAGGGACGCAATATTTATCACACTTCAAAAAGCCGCAATCCTGAATACCTGTAGGATAGTCAGAAAATTCATGCAATGCGAAGAACACGAAAACATCTCACAAAACTCTATTCACCCTATATAAAATTCACCACGCACTACATTAACTTGGCTTTGGCCCGTTTATGTAGTTAAAACTAGCCCAAGAGCTAAGAAACAGTAATGTTCACCCAAAATAATAATAATAATAATAATAAGCCCTCTAAAATCCAACCATACGTCCGAGTCGAACATCTGACTCACGTAGGGGGCGGACACACGAAAATTTTACTGGCGTGGCTAACATGGAAATGGTAACCCATTCAATATGGAGACCCGGTTAAAAAAGAAACTGAGAAGACCGCTGCCCGGGGGTGATCGCCGGGGCACACCTGGAGCTGACGCTGGGTGTTTCAGCATGCGATCCGTCAGCGGTGTGGAGCTGAACAGGCGGGCTTCCACCACTCAATATGCTACAGCCGAAACCGCAGACAATGACAGACTGACAGACAGAATGAGTTCCCCCATAGAGCCCAATAGCCCAAGTACCGTGTCATATATGTACACCATCAAATTCAACATCACCTTCAATAACTAGCAATTATAGTGAAATGATCAATATAGAACCACAGAATAGTAACACCAATAGAGTCTTAACCCTAGCTGAAGATGTTTCGCAGGGGGCACTAGCCACCTGCCCTGCGACCACTAAAGCTGGCAAACCGAGAGTGCGCATGCAATGGAATGATGAAATCAATATTTTTATCATGCGCACATATTTTTATGTCACTAAATTAGAGACAGATAGAACAACGTAGGTACTGCAAAAAACTTCACGAGCAATTTGTTTTAAAATTTCCGCATCTCAAAGTTTCAGCACAACGAATAGCTGATCAAAGAAGAGTCATTATCAGAAACAAAATGTTATCAGACGAAATTATTAGTAAGCTTAAACAAGAAGTTACGGAACAACTTAGGAAAGATGCATCAGAAGAAACACAATACAATCCATCACCAGATACAGAACTAGTGCCTATATCTACTCCTCAAGAACATACCTTGCAGTTTACGCCAGTCACAACAACCAACATCCCTCTTTCTCAAATATCGACGACAACGATAACTAACATATATAATATGATACCACACACACAATCAAACGTTTCTACGCAGACAGGCTCACTTACGAATATTTTTCAAGAATCACTTACACAAACAACAGAACACCAAACGACTCCTGAAATTACGCAACAAGACACATTTACACCTGAATTTCTACACCAACTACAGGCCGCGCTTGCACAATATACTGGTACTGACCCAACAGCTCGTCCAAAACTACCAAAACTCAGAGAATGTAGGAAACTTTACACATATATAGATATTTTCAACAGACAAATATTAAACAAGTTCTTCTCACTTGACTCAGATTTAATAGATATCCACACTTTGATATACTGTAGCGCTCTTGTCATCTCTGAGAAACTGGGATATAAAATTCGAAGCCCTAACATTAACACACTACGTAAGAAAAATCAAACCCTTAAACCTGCATGGCAAAATAGAATTGAAACTGACATAAAACATTTAAGAGCGGATATAGGCAGATTAACACGGTACATAAATAATAACAGAAGTAGAAAAGTAGTTAAGGCAGTTGAGGAAATATTCAGGAAAACAAAAGTACACACGATTCATGAACATAACAATATTAGACCAGAAGAATATTTAGATACGTTAAAACAAACACTAAAAGTAAAATCACAAAGGCTAGCTAGATATATGAAAGCATTGCAGAGAAAGGAAAACAATAAGTTGTTCATCTCAAATGAAAAGGGCTTTTACAGAATGTTTAGGAAAGATAATTCACAAATCACACAAATGCCAAATTCAGAAGAACTAAAAAGCTACTGGACCGATCTTTGGAAAAAGCGACAAGATCATAATGATACAGCGAGATGGATACAAGATGAAGAATGTAGAATGATGAATGTAGAAAGCATGGAATTAAGTGATATTACGGTAGATGATATAGAAGCAACCACTAGAAAAATGAAAAACTGGAAAGCAGCAGGAACAGATAAATTACACAATTTTTGGTACAAGAAATTTCATGTTCTACATACTATATTAGCGAGGAATATTTCTGATATTGTCACAGGTCAACAAAATATACCCAAATTTATAACAAAGGGAATCACGTATATGTTACCCAAAAGCAGCGACACTCTTAATCCATCACAATATCGCCCGATCACATGTCTTCCAACCATTTATAAACTGATAACATCAATAATTACACAAAAAATTAACAAACACTTAGAATACAATAATATTATGGCAGAAGAACAGAAAGGCTGTAGACAAGGACATCGAGGATGCAAGGAACAATTAACTATAGACTCCATAGTTTTAAAGCACGCCCATAGCAACAAAAGAAACCTACATATTTCATTTATCGATTACAAAAAAGCTTTCGACAGTATACCCCACTCGTGGTTGATACGAGTTCTTCAGATTTATAAAATCAATCCTATCATAATTAGCTTCCTAAAGAATGCCATGACCGACTGGAGAACATCACTACACTTAACTAACGGTATAGATACGATCACCACGGACGAAATTAACATCGGCAATGGTATTTTCCAGGGAGACTCTCTTAGTCCGCTATGGTTTTGTCTCGCTTTAAACCCACTATCTAATCTCCTAAATAGTACTACTAGTGGCTATAAATTAAACTCTAACACATCCATTACTCATCTAATGTATATGGATGATATCAAACTATTTGCTAGAACTGAGAAGTGCCTTGATCACCTTATACATCATATAACTCAATTCAGTAAAGATATAAATATGTCGTTTGGATTAGACAAATGCCGCAATCTACACATTCAAAAAGGGAAAATAGTAAACAGTCAAAACAATACTACAGAGAGTAACATGTTTACATCTATGCAGCCATCAGATACATATAAATATTTAGGAATTCACCAATCCAATATCATTAACCACACCCAAATTAAAGGACAACTTGTGTCAGAATATACCAAGAGGCTTAAGCCTTGTATTCATTAGGCAACATTTGTTGATAAACTGTTTATGAAGTGTTTATCACCAAGTTTGCCGTAAACACTGTTTCTGAAACATGGCCGTCCACACTTGTCAGTTGTTGCTAGGATGTCGCCCGAGGAGGTAGTGATGCCACATGAGTAAATAAATCGAACAGAGAGACAGCTTCTTAAGAGCTTGTAAATTTGTAACCTATTTTGGTAGGGTTGTCACAATAGGTTAAGACAAATTGCTTGTTCGGTAAACGACAGATTCTGGATTGGACAGATTCGTGATTTGGCAGATTCCCAACTCGACAGATTCGTGGATTGGGCAGATTCTTGGACTCGACGGATTCGCCATACGGCAGAAGTACAGTTGTAAATAAAATAGCGAGTGGAACCAACAAAGGCATGCACCTGAAACTTTTAAAAGCACGGAATAAAAATATACATTTGTTACCAAGGACACGACGTGACGACGTGATTTATTTGACATTCCCAACGATACCACTAATAGTATTGAATATTTTTGGTAATATGATCTATTTTGCTAATAAACATAGGAATCACCTTTAGCTATTATGTGCCACTAGTTTTACCGCGGGGATAGGTACCTAAAATAAGTTTAAAAAGAAATTGTGTAAGACAAATGAACGTCTACAAAACAAATGACTATAAAATGATCGACCATCGATAGGGCTTACAAAAAACAGGTGCATGCGATTTTCGACCTTATTGACAATTCATGACAGACTTTATTTTTGTATTTTCTTGCTTTCTGACATTGATACGTTAGTAAAGTTATAAATTCTGAGTTACGTCAATAAGGTCGAAAATCGCATGCACCTGTTTTTTGTAATCCCTATCGATGGCTGATCACTTTCTGATAGTCATTGGTTTTGTAAACATAAATATATATATATATATATATATATATATATATATATATATATATATATATATATATATATATATATATATATATATATATATATATATATATATTATATACATATTAGATATATATTATATTTATTACATTTGATATATTCAATTCTGCAGCAATATCGGCCCAAGCATCTTTTTTTTTTAATTTGTCATTATAATTTCTATTTGAAGAGTCCCAAAGTAGGTACATGATTCTGTTGATAAAGCTCTATGATCATCGAAACTTGGTGGTTGGACCACACTACTTCCATGTTAATAAACTCGCGCAACACACGTCCACACCTGTTGACTTTTGCTTATAAACAAAATGTTTCGGCTTGTTCTCCGTTTGATTGGGGAACACGGCAACATGTTTCAGAAACAATGTTTCATCACATTTGTTTATGAACTGTTTATAAACTGTATCCAGAGATGATGCAACACTGTTTATAAACTGTTTATTAACAGTGTTTATCAACAAATGTTGCCTAATGAATACAAGGCTTTAATCTAATATGTAAAAAACAGTTACACTCTAAAAATCTATTTAAAGCAATAAACACATTTGCCATCCCGATATTAACATATTAATTTGGATTAATTAAATGGACGCGCACTGACATAAGTCGATTAGAAATTAAAACAAGAACAACATTAACCAAACACAATTATGCTCACCCTAAAGCAGCAATAGAAAGAGTTTCATTTAGTAGGCAACAAGGTGGTAGAGGCTTAATCAATCTGACCATGTTGTGGGAAGGACAGATTCGTAAGTTAAGAGAATTTTTTCATGATAAAGCTGAAAATAGTAAAATACATGCGTCCATTATAGAAATAGACAGTAACTTCACTCCTTTAAATCTTTCCAATAGAGACCTTAATTTTAAAACAATAGATGCCCTCATAAATGAACAATTATGTAGATGGCGAACTAAGGAGTTACACGGTAGACATCTACATGATCTAGAGCAATCGCATGTAGACTCAGACAGTTCTAATAAGTGGCTGAAATTAGGATCACTCTTTCCGGAAACTGAAGGATTTATGTTGGCAATACAGGATCAGGTAATAAATACTAAGAACTACAGTAAATTCATACTTAAAGACCCTAACACACAAAATGATAAATGCAGAAAATGTCACCGCGCGTCTGAAACCATCCAACATATTACCGGAGCCTGCCCGATATTAGCTCAAACTGATTACACCCATAGACACAATCAAATCGCTAATATTGTTCACCAGAAGCTAGCCATCAAATATAAACTTATTACAAAACCTGTTCCATATTACCAATATTCTCCAAAACCAGTGCTGGAAAGCCGCAGTCACAAGATATACTTTGATAGAGCGATACTCACTGACAAAACTGTACATTACAATAGACCGGACATAACTGTGATAAATAAACTAAACAAACTTGCATATTTAATAGATATAGCAGTACCCAATACTCATAACCTACAGAAGACAATTACTGAAAAAAATCATAAATACACTGAATTAAAGGAAGAAATAACTAGAATTTGGCATATGGACAAAGTATATATTGTGCCACTGGTGCTATCTAGCACAGGCGTCATACCCAAACACCTACAACACTATTTACGACAAATAGACCTACCCACAAACCTCTACATCACAATGCAGAAAGCCGCTATACTCAACACTTGCCGTATAGTGCGTAAGTTTTTGCAGGACGAACCTCTTCTATCAAGTAGTGCCCCAAATGAACTCCACTTGGTCTAGGCCCGTGGTTTTTATAAGATACCGATATAATCGAGAAACTCAAATGTAGTCAACAATAATAATAATAATAATAATATGGGATCGATCTATCGTCACAGACAGGACTGTTGTAGCCAACAAACCTGATATTGTGGTGATAGATCGATCAGAGCGCCTCGCAATAATTGTTGATGTCACCATTCCCCATGACGAGAATCTCGTGAAAGCCGAGAAAGCCAAACACATTAAATATCTGGACTTGGCTCACGAGATTGTCGACATGTGGGGTGTTGACTCAGCAATTATTGTGCCGATAGTTGTAACGGTTAATGGTCTAATAGCCAAGAGCCTCGATCGTCACCTTAAGAGGCTCGCGTTGGGTGCTTGGGTCAAGGGTCTGATGCAAAAGGCAGTTCTTCTCGACACGGCACGTATTGTGAGGAAGTTCCTGTCTCTGGAGCCCTAACCACCGGCAGCTTGGACCCTGTGCCCGTTGCTGGTGGGATCCCACGGTTTTTTTATATTTTTAAATGTATTTTTTTGTTAGTGATATATTTAAAAATGTAAATTAAATTTGATTAATGAATAATAATAAGGTAGGTAGGTGTTCCATTACATTCTAGATTAAAACTCTCAAAGGGCCTCTGCGCGTTGGACCTATGTCTCCGTGTACGCCTGCCAAAGGGCCGGGTATTGTTCTAACAAATTAGAATGATACCCGAGAAAGAGAAACAAATAATAATAATAATAATCATCATCATTTATTCATCATCAATAAGAATACAATTTCTCTTATAATAATAACTATAAATGAACTCAAACAGATATCAAAGAAAACAGTTCAGCTTAAAATAAGAGGTTGTCGTTGACGACCGTACTAATATAAATTGTGTTACAGTCGCCAGCGCCTTCCACCCTAGATAATTCATTATAAGTTTGATATTTTGACATTATTAATACATTTATTTAAGATTAAAATTACAGACATAATAATTTTTTAAATTTGAATATAAAAATAATTATTAGGAATAGATTATAATTAAGGATAAAAAAAGAATTTTAAGGATATTAAAATTAATTTCATTACAAATTTCAGCTACATAATAAAAAAATAAGGTAGCTAAACAATATCTCTCGTGTGAGTGTGTGTATGTGTGGGTCTGTGTGTGTATGTGCGTGTGTGTGTTAGCGTTGCAAACTTGTATAAAAGAGTAAGTGATAATTAGTTGCTAACTTATGTACCAATTCTTCCGTGTCAATATAAGTAAGTGTTTTGAGCCAATTTGTGATTGTTGCTATGAGTTTGTTTGTTGATAAGGGATATATGTTATTTACAGAGTTCGCAGCATTGTAGAGTTGATTGCTCAGGAAGTAATATTGTCGCCTCGCGAGCGCTGTTCTGTGTTGCATGACAGGGTATATTTTGGTTTTGTTGCGCTTAAGTATGGCTTTATAAGTGGTGTTCTTGTGTTTGCGAATAAGTAAATTCTTAATAAACAATTGTCATACTGTGAGTGCGGGGCATTCGCTGTATAGGTCGGTGCTATAACTTCTAGGCTTGCCAAGAATTATCTTAAGTATGCCTCTTTGGGCACGTTCCAATGGCAAGAGTATTGCTGATCCGGCTCCACCCCATGTTATAATACAATATTGTATTATACTTTGGGCTAGTGCATAATATACGCATAACAACGTGCTTATGTCCGCAGAGCATCTAAGTTTTATAAAAACTGGAATTAATTTCCTCATTCGGGTAGTCAAGGTATTTATATGCACAGACCAGTTAAAATGTCTATCGATGATGAGACCAAGATATTTGACTGTGTCTGAAGATAGTAATTCGGGACAGTTGCAATTGGCTTTTTCCTTACAAGTATGCGCCTTTATGTGAAAATGTGGTGGGGGTTGGGCATTTAACCGATGGCAAAATGTAATATATCTGGTTTTGTCCAGGTTAATGGTGAGCAGATTTGTATTAAGCCAGTCAATGACCTCTCTGAGTGCATTTTCTGTATAATGTTGTGTCTCTTCCCAGGTATTTCCATGTACAATTAGCGCTGTGTCATCAGCATATGAAATAATTCTGCAATTTGGAAAGGACATGGTACACAGGCTATTGACATAAAGTAAAAAGAGTGTGGGCGAGAGAACACTGCCTTGTGGTAAACCAAATGTAAGACCTATCTGGTCACTGGTGTAGTCACCTATCCTAACACACTGGGTACGATTGGTGAGATATGAGCGAAATATGTCTAGCACAACTCCACGTATCCCGACGCCTTCCATTGTGTCAAGTAACAGAGGAACAGAGACAGTGTCGAACGCCTTAGAGAGATCCAGAGACAATCCAAGCACTTTTAAATCGCGGTCTAGGTTCTTTACTATGGTCTCCGTTAATTGTAGTGTTGCATCTTCCGTGGACTTACCTTTTATAAATCCATACTGGTTAGGTGCAATTAAATTGTTTTTTTAAAAGATATTTTGTAAGCCTAGAGTTCAGCAGTTTTTCTAGTATCTTGGATAATACTTTTAACACGGAGATGGGCCTATAGTTGCTGACACTGTCTCTGTCACCACTTTTGTAGATAGGGTGTACGAGAGCCCTTTTTAGGATATCGGGAAAAGTACTAGTAGTTAGACACAGGTGAAAAACATATGTGAGAGGAGGTAAGAGGCTACTACTTGCACTTTTAATCACTCGACAAGGTATTTTATCTACGCCTGTGGCCGTATCGCTTTTTAGACTCCGAATAATAGACTCGATCTCACTACAATCTGTGCCGAGTCTCCGATCTCTAGTTAAGGGGCATTCATTTGAGTTTTTGAGATTGTTGGGTCCATCATAAGATCTATTATTAGTTCCAATAGCATTTGCTAATATAGGGTCAATACTTGCAAATATATACTATACTTGAAAATAAATTATTGCAATAGTTGCGATACCTTGTGTAGGTTACGTGCAGTATAGCGTTTTTAGAGTCCAATTTCAGTTTTTTATGTAACTTATCCCTATGTCTGATGCACTTTAAGAGGCCTGGAGTGATCCAGGGTTTTATGGTGCGTTTACGATTAGGGATAGTTACGTTTGTGGAATGACGTGTTATTGCGCTTGTTATCATGGCTGATAAAAGAGTAGCCGCAACATTCGCGTCTGTGGAAAGGTAAATTTGAGCGTAGTCTATTTCATCTAACGTTTGGACAATCAACGGGTAGTCTATTTTAAGAAAAGTGGCTCGAGGGAGATTTCTTTTCACTTTTAGGTTCAGACTGAATATAAGTGGTGCGTGATCTGTTATTAGGGTATCGAGGATATAAGTTGAAGCGCATCTATCCGATCTAAGCATAACGTGATCAATGCAACTATCGTTGCGAGTAGGGATTTGATGCGCGGGAAGAAACAAATGATATGCCATTAAATCTAAGTATTTCGAACAGTTACCGTCCCTACTGCTTGGAGAGATATTAATGTTGATATCACCAACTATGACCACAGATTTAACCGCACTCAAAGAAGAAAGAAATTGATCGAGACTGTCATAAAATCTATTAATGTTTCTTTGTGAAGGTGAACGATAAATGTGGGTATTTATCGTTCACCTTACCACAGCATACTCCCGGTCAGATGTTAGTACAATGCAGTTAGCGTCAGACATTGAGGGAGTGGACACATTATGTTGTATGTCAGATCTTATGTATAGTACATACCGTCGTTTTGATTAAAGTAGTTTGATGAGTATGACGTATAGCCAGTAATTGTCGGTATTTCCGTGGCTTTACTTAACCAACACTCAGTCAATACTAGAATGTGACACTGTATGCGAATTCTTTCTATGAGAACATGTAGGGCATCAATGTTACAGTTAACACTGCGTATGTTGGAGTGAAATATAGTTAATGAGGTTTCCTTTACGAGGTGTATAAAATTTTCTGGGCACGATATGACTGACTCGGTGATCTGAGCAGTGTCAATTTCTTTGTGTAAATTGTCAAAATTAGCCATTATAATATTTTGGTATCGGTACCATGGACTCTGTCTACAAACGATTGCGCTAATAATTCTGATGTTGCAACAACTAAGTAAGTATTTTTATCAATGTAATTTGAGGTGGTATGTAGATGAATATGTTTATATGTAACTCTAAATGTGTTTTTTGTTGTAGTGTAAATTGTGATAGTGTGATAATATGGAATATAGAATATTATGTATGTAGTATTGTAGTACACGAAGTTTTGTGACACACTCCCTAACTTATCGCTAATTATAAAAATAATGCAAGTGATATTTTGAAAAGTTGAAATAAGCATGCAAATAATATAATAAAAATAACATACAGGGCCTTGTAGTCATAGTGCTGGTTTGGTGTCTAGTTGTTCCAAGTCTTTTCCGGAGTCAATTCGGTGAAACTGCGAGCCAACTTTTTTACGAAGGAACACTCTTCCATGTACCGTCCAGCAAAAGTCATAGCCGTTTTTCTTGGCGTACTCACGAGCTAAGTGATACGTTTTCTTTGCCTTCTGTGTAAGATATTCCGAGACAAAGACAGGCTTAGGTTGTCCAGAAAGGTGAAAATGGGATGTGTTTAATTTATTGCCTTTGTTTGATCGATTAAAAGTTTGTATCGATTTCAAGAGCTTTTCCTTCAGCATGACGGAAGAGAGGTCGACGATTACGGTCTTATTGCCGCTTTTGTCTGAATTTAGGCGGTATAGATCTCTTATTTGGTGCTCTTCAATGTTGATGCTTGTGACTTTACCTAAATTCCTTACCAGCGTCAGGAGGTCGTCTTTGGATTCCGTTGACTGTATTGGAAGGTTACGTATCTCGATAGATGTTTGTTTTTGGCTTCTTTCTAGATTTTCAACTTTCTGTTCCAACATTTGTATATAAGCTAAATGTTCGCGTTTCTCAGTTTCCATTTTAATTATTTTTTCCTTCATTTCCTCGTACTGTTTAGATATAAAATCCATTGATTTCATTATTTCTTTGTTTTGAGATAATAATAATATGTCATTGATTGACCCTTGTATTGAGGATTGCTGATTTTTTAAGGTATCGAACGTCTTTTTTGTCTGTGCCATATAAATATGCAGTTCATCATCATGTTGGCGCTTGCGAGGGCGTTTGTTTGAGTTATTCAACGAGCTCTCGTTGTCAGTGTCCGTCAAGGGCGCAGAATTTATGTTTGTCGTTGGTATGACATTATCCCTTGGTGTATTTGGCGGAGTTCTTTTCAGCTTCAGTGGCATTATTACAAAGATCCGATAATTGTCGAGTACTAGGATCGCAGCAAGCGTGTAGAGTTGAACGCAGGACGCTTCAATTCTCTCGTGCGTTGGGCAGGGTAGCGGCGCGTGCGGGTGCGCAGCTATTGGGCCACACCCCCAGGGCGGGTTCAAAGCAGCGGTGGGCGTGGGTGGAGATGGCGATGATTGACGTACGGGTGGTGCGTCACCGCGTGCTTCTTGCTATTTATGTGCGCCTGGTATCTTACAGTGAATATTATATTAATTTTTTTGTATTATTTAATTAATAAAAAACGACACGGAATATTATTTAAACACGTCTGAACACCTCAGCGGTCCGGGGGGAAGGAACGGACGAAGATAGCCGGATTATAGATCTTTGCAGTTATCTTACCTACTAAGTTAATAAATCTGTCTAGCCTATAAAGCGGACCCTGGGCTCCAAGGTAAAGATCACTGGATCACAGTAGGTATTAAAACGCAAATATATATCAATAACTCGTATTTATGTCCTAAATCGCCATCTCCGACCCTAGTCGTTTCGAATATAGTCGGCATTCTCAAAAGCTAAATTACTTTGAAAATTGCGTGTGTGCCATTGAAAATTAATGCACTAAAAAGCCAATTACGATTTAGGACCCGGGAACAGACGGTTATTATTTTTATAAATATATACGTGGTTCTGATATGATTATTACCGCCATCGATTACAATCGTTTTCATCAGACTACCTTGAATCGTTTTATTTAGAACTAGACTTTAGCACGTGAATGATATACATAAACCATGGACAGGAATTCTTATTCCTATCTAATAGTGGAAATCATAAAAAGATCCATTAGGTAGTTTTTGAGTTCATCACTTTCAAACAGGCAGACAGGACGTGGCGAGCACTTCTTTTTACAATATTTATAGACAAAACAGCGACGTCAAAGTGTGTTAAGCTACGCATTAAGTCGAATTCCTTAATTGCCCTGGCCTTAAAGGGACTCAATCAAAATACTTATTTCAAGCGCAAAGGATCATAAGATTTTTGCTTTTATCTCTGAATTGCAATAATTATACTTCAAGAAATAATCTACAACTAGACGAAATTTACTGAAAACTACTAGAGAATAGACTTGTTCCGACGCCCGGCTAACAATAGACATAAGCTTCATTAAGTACAAACTTTCGCAAAATGCCTGTTCGCGGCCTGGAGTCAGACATTCGTCCTTGACTTGTATGTGCAATGTGCACTTTATAGTATAAGTGGTCATCTCGAGATTGGTGATTATAAGATTGAAAATAAAATAAATAAATCGTCTTAGCGTTATCACGGTAAAATAGAGGCTTGCGACCCAGGCTCGCAAGCCTTAGATGTAACCGTACGCCTACTAGTCTAACCAGATATGACAGAATATAAGTTTTGTTTATAACTAGAAACATATAAAGAAAACTAAGTCTCAGTAAATAAAAGAATTACATCATCGACATCGCCGCATAAATTCCATAGACTACAACCATTTTCGTAAATTTCAGTTCTAAAACTACAGAATAGACGTATCTAGATTTTATCATTCCATTTAAATGCGCACGAATATTCCCATTCTACGGCATCATAAGATATCTTCTATACTACATATGAGGCATTTAAAATTTGATTTATTTGAATTCTGGATGGAACGGCTTACTAGCAGATGTGACTTATTGACGGCATCTCTGTAACTTTCCCACGATTTGTATTCTACGGGTATAAGAGCCAGAGATAGACATCATTTTATTAGGATATTGTTTTTGACTGATGAATACTTTCCCAAATGTTGAATTTACGAGAGAATATAAATTATCTTTGGTTAAACGCTGGTAAGAAATTAAAACGTGAATTTCCACCAATCTGTGCTGACAGCTGAAACATACATCGTCTTGCTCACTACGAAAATGATCACAATTGAATGTTACGAAATATTAAAACAGTATAGGCAGTAAATTTACATTCATTCAACTTTCTATATTGAATCGATGAGTTTTTTGAGCTCGCGAATTAACAATCATATTGAGATGACATTACAGAATTTTATATAATCTCTCTCGTAGGTATACGGAGAAGGATCAGCTAGTTAGTAAATATGTATATCCACATTCGAATTACATAATATTATCACAATAAAAACATACCTATGCTATAAGGACTTAAAGCTCTATCTGTACAATAATGGGAAAGCCTCAGCCTGTCGATCGGCAAAATGTATAAACATTCCTTAATAATTTTGTCAAGGCCAACACTAAGCACATACGTACCTACAAAACTATATCCCAGAATTAACAGCAAACGCACTAGTGATAAATATATGCATATTGCTCCGTAACAAATCTAAATAAATTAGTGCTATAACTTTATTACACGATTATTCTGTCACGCCGCAATGCTGCAACTTAAAAAAACATTACATCTCAGCCGCCACCATTTTCATTTTTAATTCAAAACAAATGGATAAAAACTGCGCATTACTAAACTTCCGACAACTCCGTATTCTGCTATAAAGTTAAGTTCATACGATAAAGGGTCAGAGAGAAGTTGACCCTTTTCACTTGAATTGTTCAGTGAGGTCCCTCCGAGGTTCCCGTGTGACCTCCGATTGGTTTCAGATCGCCGAAGATAAATAGTTAAATTTTGTGGCTCGTGTCAACGTGTATTGTCTGCCAATACTGGATTTGGGCGAGGATTTGTGTGAATAATTTATTTGTATTTACATTCCGATTTTTTGCAAAATAGACGGTACAGAAGTTGATGTTACAGAAAATTTAATCCTAATAAAACTAGTTCCACGGCTTGTTATTTTATAACCTTAGCATTTTTAAGGCTCATATGTCGGCATAACAGATAAAAGAACCTCTTATCTTCTCATAGTTATGTATTTTAGCATGCCAAGTGCTATGGTTAAGGCTCCTAGAAAATTAATTGCTGGCAAACATTCTTACAAGCTAATTAGCAATTACGACATACATATGTATGCTTCATAGCTATTCTTTAACAAATTTTTACAGAAAGGGATAACTTGTTTCAAACTTATTCACATAAAGAATCGATAGCCTTCCTAGTAGTCAGATGAACAAACTTAGGTACACCACAAATTTCGACTTAACAAAATCTCTGTAGCGACAATAGTGAGGCAGTGCGATGATCTTGAAATATTTCTCTAGTCTCTTTCTGTAGTCTCTAGACACTACTCACACTTCAATTTATAAGTACACAAGGTTATAGCCGTATCTAACAATCAAAAGAAATAAAACTAAACAAGAAAGACTCAATAAAGTGAGTGCAACTAGCCATCAAAGTTTCCAATGATTCTGTATTTTCTTTTCTAAAACTTCGTTGCAGTTCTCTCTAAGGATAAATAATTCAGCACTAAAATAAGATTTGTGCAAGGCCCAGCTTGATGTTCTGAAAACAAATTGTGTGTATGCGAAGCGTTTTCCAATACTCCTCGGAATAATATCAGCCTTTAGTCTAACCAGATACAGTTGAATATCAGATTTTGCAATACTCTTAGCATATTTTGGACCAAACGAAGTGGATTCAGAATAATATTTTCGTTTATTTGGGTAACAGGTAAAACTGTAATACATTCATATTTTTTAATTGAAACAAGTCAAATAGATATATATTTTTAGACATGAACGTTTTTATTATTACTTACGTGTCACGAAGTTACCTAAAAGAAGGAGTGCAAAAAAGGTACTAATAGCTAGTAAAAGCCCATGTTTCATCCTTTGTCGCAAAACGATAATTTGTACGAGGCAATCGTTCTTTGTTCGGGAAATAGCAGTAAGCTACGTCATACAATGCTATGACCTTTCTGTCTAACCAGCAATACTAAGGATCTTGTAACTAGATCAATACGAAGATTCTGATTCTGTCATGTGAATACAATGCGAATAAGAACGTACTATTTTTTGACATAAAATATATTTAGCCAACAGCGTTATCACAACAGAAACTTCTTCATTTAGAAATTTGTTTCCTTAATTATTTGAAGAAAGTAAAACACAACAGAGTAGTAGAGCAAATCAGATCAACTAAAATGCTACAACTCTATTTTATAAACTATACAACGTCACATAACTTCCTCGAGCCAATCAGCACGCGAAATCTCATCGCACGTACAACTGCGAATTAATTATCTACGTCCAATCAGTGCAGCACAATTCCGCCATTGTTTTCCCTCTGAACAGATAGCTGATGCATTAATCAATGCGTTATAGTGCGCAATCGTGTGGAAACGATCCTGCTGTGATTGACAACTGGTTATGATTGGAAAAGTTACTGGTTTGTCTGTGTCCAATAAAAGAGAAATAAATATACACTTGTATACTGAGGGCCTAGCCAAATGGCATTCGCTTTGCTTACTACTTTTGCTAACGCTTGGTTGCCATAGCAACATAAGGAATTCCCACAGAAGAATACCTAAAGCATGGAAGGAACGATATTTTTAAGAACAAATTGATATTTTTATTTATTTTTATTTATTTTATTGATTTTATTTTTACACTTCTGCAATTTAAATGCAAAGGCGGACTTAATGCTATATAGCATTTTCTGCCAGTCAACCTTAGGTTGGTGCAGAGATGATTGTGGCAGGTGTATAAACTGCAAAGATTGATATAATTAATATGTAATCCAACACTATACTACTTTTTATACATAACATATAAATATTATGATAATACATACATATATAAATAATACATACTTATAAATACTATATAAAATAAATATATAAATATATACATACGTATATTTAATACACAGTGAAACAAATGTAAGAGATGATGTTTCTATGGTCTTTCAAGTGACAGTTTGATGTAATACTAGCGCACCTTAGCCCTAAACGTGAAACGATTCGTCGCCATCCTAATCTCGAGAGGGAGCGCATTCAGGAGACGTACTGATTGTACAATGAAAGAAGAATGTACAAGACTTGAGCTAGGAGAAGGACACGAGAGAAGAGAATTATTAGAAGACCGAAGATTTTTGTCATGGTTGGAACAGCGGTATTGAAAGTAAGGAGCTAGGTAGCTGGGACTAGATGAATGGAAAAAAGTGAAAAGAGTAGTCAACGTGCGCATATTACGACGCTGACGTATAGGTAACCATGACAGCTGTTTACGATATGTGGACACATGGTCATATTTACGAAGATTGAAATTGATAGCTACACTCTTCACTCATATGACAAATTAGAGTTGCCGGAAGAAGATGGCACTTTGTTTGTCAGTAAGGGCTAAAGACAATCTGAACACAAATTTCGTAACTTTTTAATTTAATAGTGATTGAGCAAATTCGCCATCGATATCGATCAAAGTTTCAATATAGGTTCAAAATAAAACAGACTTGTAAAGTATGTATGTATAATGTACATTTTAAATTCCGTAAGTTTGTGTCCACAGTAGTCAGAACGCTAGTTGATGGAAACTGGACAGACTTTAAATAATTATTACAAAAACTTCTATTTTTAAACTGAACTTATATATTTTTGTTTCAAATGGGTACTCAGTAGCACATAATCTTTCGAGGCGTTATTTTCTCATTTTCATGGTATTTTTCTTGCACCACTTGCAGGTGAGGTTGGCTTGAGACCCTGCGTTCTTGGTGGGAACCCTATGCACTGTTAATAAAATTGAACAATATAGTAAAATTAAATTATTCTTTTGGTTGAAACATCGAATGGAGCCCAAGATCCGACTCCTGTTTGGCGCTGCTACTCTAATAAAAGTAAAACCAAGTAATTATTTAAACACTCACACTGATACATTTAGAAGGGAGGAGTAATGTTGGCACAGAATTTTTTTTTAGTCTGCGCCATCTGTCATTACTATAAAAACATTCCGCACACCCAATTTTCTCCACGACATACTGCAGCAAGTGAATTGCTATTTTGTAAATCTTTATTACGTGAAAATCTAAAAAGTAACGAGGTAAAAATATACGGTGGATAGACATATCGATAAGATTTTTTACAACACTTGACAATGTCGATATAAATATTATACGGCTAAATTCAAAATTATGACAGAACTGTCATAAAAGAAAAATCACGAAGGTTATATAATTTGATGGCATGATATTGTCTAAATTGTATCTTACACGTCAGTTGACTGTGTTCAATTTGTACGTACTAGGACTACTTCTATGCTTTAGTTATTGTTCTGTGGGAATTCCTTCTTCGCTGACCGCGTGCCATATCGAAAGCCTATGTCAGTTCCATACATTTTTGCACTAAGCGATTAGCGATATCGCAAATCGAATGCCATTTGGCTACAGGTCCTATATAGTAATTTTTAGATGATATGTTCTTAAAATGAGTAAAGCAGCGATAGCCTAGTGGAGAGACCGCCAGACTGCTACGCAGAGGGTCCGGGTTCGAATCCACGGCGCGCACCGATGACTTTTCGGAGTTATGTGCGTATTAAATTGTTAATTATCGCTTGCTAAACGGTGAAGGAACACATCGTGAGGAAACCTGCATGTCTGAAAGTTCTCCATAATGTTCTCGAAAGACATGTGAAATCTGCCAACCAGCACTTGGCCAGCGTGGTGGACTATGGCCTTAACCTTCTCATAATGGGAAGAGGCCCGTGCCCAGCAGTGGGACAGTACAAAGGGCTGATGATGTTCCTAAAATGCGCACTTTTCAGATAACTTTATAAGCAGCATCATCATCATTCTAGCATTGCCCCGGTCGCGATCCAAGACTCTCGACTTGGAACCCAGGACCCGGTTGTGTCACCTAAGTCATACTGGTTGAAAACACTTTTGCGTTGGAGTTCACAACTCGCCTCTTAGCTTAACCATATTTAACGGAATATTGGTTTTTCCACACAGCAACAACCACATGGTAACTCAAAGTGATAGCCAAAGTTTATGGATAGGTAACACAAGAGTCAGGTATTCAAGCACTCAGTAATTACTGTCATAGATCTTTATAACAGGCGGGACTGACCGCTTAACTTGTCGAGGCATGGAAACGTATGACCTTGCTACAATTCAGCTTTCTCGAATCTCTAACCATTGGACAAATGGACACAGTGAAACTTAAGGCTTTCTGGTTGTAAACTACAGAAAGGGTCCTAAAAAGGCTTATATTGTGTCACAATTGCTGCGAAAATTAATATTATATTTTATGGATAGTTTAATAATCAATGAAATATGCAAACATTCCTTAGCAACACCAATATTTGTCCAACCTTCCAAGCCTCCAACATTGAGCCGAGACAAAGAAGGTGTCTATCAAACTCGATTGCCATGACAACGGCGGTAACAATCTCCAAGCGATCACTGCGCGCTGTTCTTGATTTCCCTAGAGCACTAATGAACAGATTATTTATTTATTTATTTATTTAAGACTTTATACACAAACAAGGTGTACATAGGTGGACATAATGCCATGAGGCATTCTCTACCTGTCAACCTACAGTTGGTGTAGAGATAAATGTGGTAGGTGTATTAACGCATATTAAAAGGATGTCATATTCTTAAATATAATGTAAATAAGGGTGCATACTTATAGATACATAAATACATAACTACATACATACTTACATACTTATAATAAAGGATGAGAGTGATGTGCAGATTCCTTTAGTCTTTTATATAGGAGATCCCGTACTTTCAATTTAAATGCAAAACGGTCAGTGGACATACTGATTTCAAGAGGGAGCGCGTTCCACAGTAGGATAGACTGTACAACAAAGGAAGAGTTGACAAACCCAGAAGAATGACTCGAGCACGAAAGAAGAAGATTCTGCGAAGAACGAAGGTCTCTCTAATGTGTAGATGATAGGTATTGGAAATACTCGGAAAGATAAGAAGGAGAGGGAGACTTAAGAATCATGAAGAGAGTATTGAGAGCACGCAAGCACCGGCTATGACGAGTAGGCAACCAATTAAGTTCTGAACGATAAGTAGAGACATGGTCATACTTACGAAGATTAAAAATGAATCGAATGCAGTTATTGAGAAGTCGGTCATATTTATTGAGATATTCTGTATTCAGGTCATAATAGCACAAATCACCATAGTCGATTAATGGAAATATTAAAGCCTGCACAAGCATAGTTTTAGTCCTGGAGGGAAGGAAATTCTTTAGACGATATAGTGCACTAAGTGTTCCGGTTACTTTCCGGTAACCGGAACCAACCAATCGAGAGTGGAATCTATATACATTCCAAGGTCTTTGACGACTGAGTTGAAAGGGATGATTAGACCGTTGAACTTTACAGGCGACAGAGTTTTTAAATCTAATTTAGGCACTAAACGGCGACTGCCTACAATAATGGCCTGGCATTTTGCTGGGTTTACGTCTAGACCAAATCGATTGCACCAATCCATCATCGTCTCAAGATCTCTGTTCAAGACAGCAATGGCTATTGATATATCTTCCACTCTCGCTTGGGAGTACAACTGCAAGTCATCAGCATAGAGATGATACGCACACCAAAGATTAGGAGTTAAGAAGTTAATAAAAATTGAAAAGAGTAAAGGAGAGAGAATACCACCTTGAGGAACACCAGAGCCGATGACACGCCAACTCGACGTAGTCTCGTCAACGTGAACTGACTGCTGACGTTCCTGAAGATAATTTGAGAACCAGTCCAGTACAACAGGTGAGACCAAGAGATGGGAAAGGATAGATAGAAGGATATCGTGACTGACGGAATTGAACGCGTTCGAGAAGTCGACCAAGGTCAGCACAGTGACCTTAGTGTCCTCCATGCCGGGTCTTATATCGCCAGTCACTTTCAGGAGGGTGGAAGTCGTGCTATGTCCAGGTCTAAATCCAGATTGGAATGGACTGAGTAAGTTGTTAAGGTAAACAAATCGAGACAACTGCTTATGTACACAAGCTGCCACCACTTTGGATAGGAAAGGAAGGATAGAGATAGGACGGAAATGATTGGGTAGTGTAGGATTCGAGATCTTAGGAAGAGGGATTACAAAGGCTTTACGCCAGAGGGACGGGAAGGAACCACTGTCCAACGAGAAATTGACAATGTGGGTAATGGGAAGGATGAGATGATCAAGGATCGGAATGATCATGCGGCGGCTAAGGGAGTCGTAGCCCACTGCATTGGATCGAATGGAGAGGATTATCTTCTTGACCTCACCCGAAGTAACTAGAGAAAAATTAAATGGGTCTATGTTGGGACGGGGGAGGGCAGCAACAAAGGCCACCGTTTGACACCTGGTTTGGTTATCCAATTGAGAGGTAGCTGTGAAATGAATATTTAAATCCTCAAACCAACCGTCAAACGGCGATCAGTAAGTTGCTGTTTGCCAATACCTAGAGTTCCAAGAAACTTCCAAATATTGGCTGGAGAAGAGGAGTTTATATTGTCGAAAATATGGCAACGCTTAGCGTTGCGAATCATCTGATTACACCGATTTCTTGCAGTCTTGTACAGGCTCCAGTTTTCGTCAGAACGCTCTTTTTTAAACCTCCGAAAAGCTCTTTCGCAACGCCTCATGGCCATTTGAACACCTTTGGTAAGCCAAGGAGCAGGAGGACGTCTTAATTTAACTTTAAGATTAGTCGCTCACCTTTAAGATTAGTCGCTCACCTTAGAATAGCTTCTTTTGTGCGTGGTTTTAATCTCATGCGAGATTTAATAATGAATTTTAAAAGTACAAAGGCTGAAATTAATTTAAAATGTGTCTCACGTAATGTAGGTCACTGTTTAAGTACTAGCTTTTCTGAGTTTATTCGGTATTTATATACCGGTTGTCGTGGTTACTAACACTTAAATTGAAGCCTAGGCCTCGTATACGCAATTTAAGGTTTCAATTTTTCAGCACTGTTGCAAGTTCATCAGTGCGCGATTATGATATCACTTGCAACCAGCGCCGTATTATCAGAATCTCAACTGTTTTAGACATTTTTAATTACAAGCATTATTTTTATCAAACTTTTTATTTCCATAGTAACGGTACAGCAAATTTCTGCATCATCAATTCCAGTAACTAAAATTATTTTGCTCGTATCCCGTTCCCTACACAAGGTTTCGTATGAAGTGGCCAATTTTGCTAAACGTTGCAAATATTTCTGATACATGTTACTATCAGGATAGGATGATCACAATTTATTCGGGCAGGCGATGGTACACAATATACATACATACCTACAGCACATTTTGCCTTTGCTCAACTTTTAAAATACGAATCAAGTACAACAAAATGTAATAAAAATTCCAATAATATTAACTAATAGCGCCTAAAGTAATATCATGAAATCTTTTTCCGTTTTTAATACGATAGATATCGAGCTTTAATTAGTCCCGCGCTATAATATTTGAAGTGCACATTCCCGATGTGTGCCGTGTATCGGAACGTAGCACACGATAGTGTAACCCCGCCAATATTCGGCATTGCAAGAGCCAATATTTGAATTTAGAACCAATAGCCCGCCACATTCTTAAGGGGTATGGTGTGTATGTGTAATGCTTGGCTATTTTTGTTTATGTTTAGGCATTTCAGTTGTACAATGACATACATAAGTTGTAATGTTTTATTTGCTGGTTATTAAATATGCAATAGTCATTTATGATTAATTGAATATGTTATCGCAGAAAGTATAGGACAATATTAAATTAAAAATTTAGCTGATAGCCGAGCTGCGATGCAGCTGCTGTGATATTATGTGATTTTATTGATAATCATCGTGTAATTATTCTTGAATAAATCTTTTATTTGCTCCGACGTTTCGGCAAAGGCCGTAATCATGGCGTGGTATGACATGGCGGATGACTGTTGTCCGCCATAGGCCATTGGGATCCTATTACATAGATCTTAAAATCCTGGAACATTATTTTATACAGAACTTTAATACAACATGTAACAAGTTTAATGCACATCTTGAAAGTACTTTGTTCAGAATCGGCAACTGAATCCATTTCCGTCATTTTTAATATTGTTTATTTTTAGTCTTAAAATAATTAAAATAACGTAAATTGTAATCACTCGTTTTTTAAAAAAATGAGCTATTCGAAAATAAACCTTAAATCAAAGCAGAACAGCTTATTTTTAAATGCATTTGTTAAATGGTTCCACGTTGACTTACACAAACGCACACATTAAAACAACACAATTTAAAAAAAAATTGAGCTATTCGAAAATAAACCTTAAATCAAAGCAGAACGGCTTATTTTTAAATGCATTTGTTATATGGTTTCACGTTGACTTACACAAACGCACACATTAATACTACACAATAGACAGCAAAAGACAATAGCACACAATTGACCACCAAAATGTCTATCATCTATCTTTCACTAACGTAGGTAATAAACAACGGGAAAGAGCGAGACGTAATGTCTCGCTCGCGCTGGCGCATGACAAGCGCAGCGGGCGATGCGCTTAGACATGTTATGACAAGAACAACCGGCAATATAGATCTATCTGATTCTATCAGTGAGTGCTGTGAAAACCTTTTTAAAAGTTCACTTGTTTACAAAATGTGTAGTGGTGTATAATTTAATCATTCAACAACAAAGTGAAAAGTTCAACATCATCTTGATGTTGACTTGTCACCCCTGGACTTTCTCATTGTGGAGAAATATTAAATCACCAGTTTATTGTGACAAGAGAAAAAGTGCCGAGTAGTTAATTAATTAAGATACTAGCTGCTTTTGAAACAGTGAAAAGATGTGATTTGTGAGGAAATACTGAAGTGCTACGTGGACGAAAGAAATGTGATTTAAGCCTGTAAGTTATTTTATTATTCTATTATTGTAAGTATTTAGATTCACAAGACAACTTTAAACACGCCGTTCTTGTTTATTTCTCTCATTGATATTCTTTTATTTTATCTGATTAAGTTAAGATAGTCACAATAGTCACTTACGATTTTAAGAAACAATAGATCGTGCATATTAATAACAAACAATAAATGATTCGACTGTCCACACCATAGCTTAAAAGTGTGATGGAAAGAAATACTCATAATATCTTTGGTAATATCAACAGTAGCCGACAAATTGTTCAAACATCATTTTTGTAAACCCCACTCTATCAGAGTGTGGTTTACAGACTGAATTTCATACATTTTGTTATATCGTATTGTGTTTCGTTCCTATCAGATCGCTGTTGTTTGTTTACCATAGCAACCGTTTCGTTTGTGTGCGTGCGCAGATTTAGAGTGACCACGATTTTCACTTTTAATTGAGTTAATACTTTCTTTAAAAAACATTATTTACGCAAATAAAAAAAATATTTCAATGCATGCATTATGATTGTAACAAGGTTTTCTAATTGGGGTGTCTGAGGATGTGCGTTATTTCCATTACACGTTGTATATAGGTTGGTTGGTAGAGTGACCTGACCTTAACAAACTAAGAGAGTAACTCGAAGCGATTTACAGGCAAAATAATCACAAATACCGCCTGGTATTATTATAATATTGCATCTATAGACAAGAGAACGGGACATTTCCATTATTTTGAAATGCCAATGATCACGATTACATGTCGAAATTATTTTATCTAATATCCTCTCAATTATCACAAGAATAATTGGGAATACCTAATTACTCCGTTTATAATAAAACAGAATTTCAATCGTCTGGTAGAAATAACTTTTTATCGGTAGTACAAACCACGATCATATAACATCGAATTAACCAGCTTTAAAAAACAATTGACATCTAACATACATACATAGTCTCACGCCTATATCCCCGAAGAGGTTGGCAGAGGTATATTGCTACACCCACTTTTCGCCAGATTTATTTTAGTCCCACGTAATAGGGGGCGAGTCTATTGCCGTACCGGGCACCTTACCAGACTCCGTGCTGCTACTGAGAATTTCCTAACGGACCCAGTAACACTTTTCCCGACCCGGGGATCGAACCCGAGACCTCCCACGCAGACATCTAACAATACAAACGAAATAACAAAACTATAAATGTTTTTACATATTCTTCATCCTAAAAACTAGCGAACCGATTTTCATGCGATGTTGCACAAGTAATAGCTCGATAGGAATGCTGGTGACTAGTGTTGGGGTTTTATCCGGATAAATACTCAAAATGGATAAATACTCATATATATCCATTTTTACTCGAGTATTTATCCAAAATAGCGGATAAATACAACTTCAGTTTTAGTTACGTTATTTACGTAAATTTTGTTATTTTAAGAACAAAAGAATAGAAATAAATGAAAATCTGAAACCACAGATTTGTACCGAGATTTATTAACACTTTTATAATAACAAAAAGCCTGTAATACTCAATCATGAATATTTCAGTCACTGTTAAAGTTAAATAAAATTATTAATTTGTGCATAGCATAAATGCACACATTTGGTTACTTGAATCATTGTAATAATAATAAGATTACATAAAATATAAAAGATAATCTCCAAAAAACTTTTACAATCACGATCTTCTTCGTCAAACGATGTCAATATAATATGAAAATATATATCAGTGCGTTACTTACTCTAACAATAATAAAATCCCATAAAATCAATACTTCTCAAAAATATCAAGCCTCGCGACCGTAAAAAGTTGTGAGATCCATGTAATACCAAATCGGTTAATTAAAAATCTTTAATGATTTAATTAAATATAGTGATTGGCGATCGCATTAAACACGGCGGCGCATTAAAAAGCGGCACGGCGGCCGTACCATCCTTTTCTCGAAAAGAAAAGGATGGCACGGCCGCTTTGTTGCTCGACTTGGTGTGGGCACTGCCGTGCCCCCAGATATTATAATAACAATAACTTCAATACACTTACGAATATTTTGTCAATTACTGTCAATATGAGAATTTGGTTTACTACTTATCGTAAATATTTTTAGAATCAATCACTATAATCATAAATATTTTCTGAATTAAACTACCATCACTATTAGACGCTTGTTCATCATTATTAGAAAAGCAATTTACAAACTGGAACTCATTTCTCGATTCTCTCAAATCCACGGATTCTTCATCAGTATCTGTCTGTACAGGACATAGCGATCATAGATTATACATATATACTGGTAACGGACACTATGCGGTGCTGAGATACCGGGTGGAGGGCTCAGATAAGCAAAACAAAGGAACGGGACAAAAGGACAGTGCCGGAGGCCCTATCCCCTATTCCTTCTTTCTCATCCCATCTCTTTTCCCAACCCCAAGGGGCGGCAACGCACTTGTGGCTCCTTTGGTGTTTGCTTGTGTCCATGGGCGGCGGTCATTGCTTACCATCAGGCAATCTGTCTGCTCGTTTGCCGCCTATTACTATAAAAAAAAGGAGCCTGGGATAGGTTGCAGTGAAAAACACGTTGCTTCGTCTTGATAACAGCACTAAACGTACCTACCTATTCTGACAACGAATAATACTAATACTAGTCATTAAATTTATAAAAATAACCAACTGATTCGCAATAAAATATAAATATCCATCATTTTGAGTAAATATCCGATAAAAACGGGTAAAAACGAGTATTTATCCATTTCCGATAAATACTCGAGTTTTTATCTTTCGAGTATTTATCCGTCGCCCATCTCTACTGGTGACAGCTGAAAAATGAACAACATACTGTAAATTTAAACCAAAATATACGGGACCATTCACGCGGAAATGTCGCATTCACAGGCTTCCCTTGGCTATGTTTACTTGAGTGGATAAAAGTAATAAAGATACTGGAAACCTAATATTACCGTAGTATTTCAAAAGTGGTTCATTTTACTGGCAGAAAAATTGAATAAAGAATACACAACGCAGGAACAATTTCATGTATTGAATATAAGAAACAATGAGAATTTTCAAGATAAATGGTGCATTGGCTTGAGGTGCTAAGCTCTGAGGTTACATTTTAGCACGCTGAAGATTCCGTTATTTTATATTTTGCTTGTTATTTCTTAGTCGAATGATACTGTTCGGTGAAATGACATACGCGGTAGATGGCAGTATATCACTCGAATGCCGTTATACCCTGCCTGTCGTAAAACTGTCGGCTACCACCCTTGTCACAGGGATTGTCCCTGGTTCAAAGGATTGGAACAACGAATACACAACACCATTAAATTGAATATAATTATTTGTTCAATACGCACGTTATTGTTTTGAACAGATTTTGAATATGGTGCAAAACAATCCTGTGACAGAACACTGAAGTATTATTTTATGTGGTAGAACTAAAAAGATAGATGATAAGTTGATGACAGATTTTTAATGGACAAAAGAAAAATAGATTTCTGTGCCTTGACTCACTGACGAAAATATTACATAAAACTAAATACAAATAACACGGTATCAATGAAGACACTATCTTGCAATATTTTGCATTTAAACGAGCGCACAGTTATCCCGTCTGATCCCTGAAATTGGCAGTGTACTCCACCAAAGACATAGACTTTTTTAAAATCGATTGTATTACTAATCTAAGAAAAAGTACCATTTGTTATTATTTTTAGCTTGCAATAATTGTATATTTTGGTAGAAAAATATTTGGATGTGGTAACATCAAATAATATCTGTTAAATTCAAAATGTCTTCGAAGCAGTCTGGTGTATCTGCGTCACGGGTAAGATTTTTCAGTTTTTTTACGCTTTTTTGGATGGGACTTGCGGTTATTAGGCTTTAAATTGCATGGGAATATTATAAATAATATCAATCATCCGGAATTTTATTTGTAAATAATGTAATCGCAATTTTATAAGATCATAACTTTGTATGTACTCCCTGAATACCGTTGCCAAGTACGTAGTAAAGAACACAAAATAAACTTTGGTATAACCGAAGTACATTGCCTTTGACTTAGAAATGTAAACTAGCTTTTTTTTGTTTGATTTTTTATATAAAAAATCTTCGGTTGCGGTGTGGATTGTATGTCATACAGCATGTTCTTTTTCTTTTTCTGCAGTGCTTGAATCTGACACGATCGCATAAGATTTTAGCTTTGATCCCGAAAGAAAATGCATGTTCCGATGACAGTTCTAGTTCTGATGACGAATCACACATCCTTCCACCATCTTCACCTAAGCTCAGCTCTGACCCACCTTCATTAGACTCCTCATTTGAAAGACTGAACATTCTAGAAGACGACCACAACGACTCCGATAACGTCTTTGACTGTAAACTTGATGATGTACCACTAACACCAACAATTCAAGAGGTTTTTCCGTCTCCGTCAACTAATAATTACGCTGCCATCCCAACATTGAATTCAATTCAATCATTACCCACTCCATCTGTAGAACTTCTGCAGTCACCAGTTCCTAGCACGTCAAAAGCTTCGCCTGTGCCGATCACTAGATCTAAACGTAAAAAGCCTTCAATGGTAGTCAAAAAGGTTAAGAAAACTAAATTTTCACTGATTTACAGCTGGAACAAATCTTATTTACGCCATAGGGGCTACGTGGATGAAGGGATACACGAACTTCATGAAACACAAAACAAAACGGTATTGGAATACTTTCGCTGTTTCTTTTCACCAGACATCATTTCAGATATCGTTCACAATACAAACTTATATTCGGTGCAACAACATGGCAAGTCTATACAGTTGACAAATGAAGAGTTAGAACGTTTTCTTGCTATTGAAATGTTATTGGTTGTGGTTCACATGCCAGCATACACTGATTATTGGGCAAGAAAAACCCGATATCCTCTAATAGCTGATGAAATGCCCCTAAAGCGTTATCAACAAATACGCCGCAACATTCACTTCGTGGATAATAGCATGGAGAATTCAGATCGCTATTACAAAATACGCCCTCTGTTATGGAGAAGATCAGACAAAATTGTTTGAAGATAGTGGAAGAAGGCAGTACTCAAAAGATGAAATGATGATCCCATACAAAGGCACGAAAGCTGGGAAAAGGAGGCAGTATATAAAGAACAAGCCGAAAAAATGGGGCTTCAAAAATTTTGTACGCGCTGGGGTTTGGCATAATATATGATTTCATCATGTACGGTGGAGATGACACGTTCCGTGAACACACTTTCACAGCCAAAGAAGCTTCACTTGGGGTTGGTGACATGGTGGTAATAGCATTATGCAAAACAATAAAAAAGAAGCCATCTATCATATACGCGGACAACTTCTTTACTTCTCCAGAGCTTATTTATTTATTACATACATACATATCGTCACGCCTTTTATCCCCGATCACCCACTTTTCGCCAGATATACTTTAGTCCCACGTAATAAGGGGCGAGCCTATTGCCGTACCGGGCACATTTCCAGACTCCGTGCTGCTACTAAGAATTTCGTGACAGAAAAACCCAATAACACTGCCCGACCCAGGAATCGAACCCGGGACCTCCCGATCCCACGCGCATTTATGCCGCGAGACCAACGAGGCGGAATTTATTTATTGCGAGAAGAATATGGTATATTTAGCCTGGGAACAATACGAACAAACCGGCTCAGGGGTTGTCAAGATCTGTTACCCTCTGAAAAAGAAATAAAAAAGAGAAGGAGAGGATACAGTGCCCAAGTTGTGTGCAATAACAATAAGTTAGCTATCGTAAAGTGGAACGATAACAAGGTGGTTACGCTTATTAGTTCCTACGTGGATTCTCATCCTATAGAAAAGATAAGGAGATACTCGAAGGAAGGCAAACGCAAAGTCGATGATGACTGCCCTCAACTTGTGAAGCAGTATAACAAGCATATGGGGGGCGTAGATTTAGCAGATATGCTCATATCTTTGTACAGGACCCCTTTCAAGTGCCGACGGTAGTATTTGGGTATATTTTCGCAATTGCTAGATATATGCATAAATAATGTTTGGCTTCTTTACAGGCGAGATGGGAGAATGAAAAAGTCTCTAAAAGAGTTTAGGCTTGATTTATTTGAAGGACTTTGTCGGGCTGGAAAAATTGCCAGGTCAAGTGGAAGTATCGAGAAGGTGAAGGGGAAAATAATTCTGAAAGCTGAACGGTTGATGGACAGTGTCAGGTACGATGCTGTCGGACATTTTCCAGAATCAGCAAATAAGCAATCACGCTGCAGGTTTTGCAAAGAGGGAAGAACCAAAGTTTTTTGCGTGAAATGCAATATGCATCTGTGTTTTGTGGTAGGAGAAAGTAACAATAGAAACTGCTTCCGCCAATTTCACACCCAATAAATACATACCTATACTTTGATAAGAATTATGATAAATAAAGTGAAGATTGAACTAAGATGTGTTTCATTCATATTTTGGCAACGTGCTCCACGTAGTACAAACAGAAGAAGACGTACTTTACACTACAGTTGGCAATGTACTCCCCGGAGTACATAGATTTTCGCGAAAACTGTAATAGGTAGATTTTTTTTTTCATTTTTTTTTTCAGTCATCTGGCATCATAATAAACCAGGAAATAACAAAAAATGATTAAATTTTAGAAATTAATTTATTAGCCACTTTAAGGGTTAAACTAATCTGAAAAAAAAACGCACTCTAAATCTAATGACACTCATAACTTGGAGATGATGAACATCTTTAGTACCTTTAATAACCACGTTCATATAAATTATTCCACGCATTTCAATTCTAAAGTTATATCAATTCCTCAACTCAGTTACCATCAGCAGGTACAAATATACACAGTGCATTACATAATTCGCCTATTCGTATGAATCAAGACGGGAACGCGTAAATTCGGCCCTACTTACACACAGACGGCAGCGTGTCACAAGCTTTGACAGATGTAAAACGTAGCTGCCACGCGAAATAAAATAACTTGCAAACACACTGGAGAATATTGTGGGCGTGAACGAAATGAATCAGTAAGTTTTAATTCCATTGACGATGTATAAATTACTTCTGTATTACCTACCGCGCAGAACATTCAGTCGAAAATGAATCGGACCGTTCCTATTCCCTATTCCTTTTTTATCGACAAATCCCCTTTATCTACATAATTTATTCGTTTGGGAGAAGTTGTGTGTTCTATTCTAGCTACCTTTCAAATAACTATACATAGATTAGGCTTGAAGCATATCCAGGAAAGCGCCTTCGCCTTATCTTTAATAATTCCATGTCATAACATAGCAGGATTTAAAAATAGCTATTAAGGTTTATACGAAAAATATCGTCTATTTCGCAACAATACAAATGAAGCATCCAGCGATTGAAACAGACGACATTTTTGACCGTGTAAACCAATCGATCAGCTATGGAGTTATTTATCAACGAGCCCGTAAAACGTTCAATCAATCAACAGTCCGCTACAGTCTACCAATTGCCTTTGTTTGGTAACCAGATTCTATACCTGTTTTTCTTCGTTGAACAATTTCGTCTCAGTCTACAAAAACTTTTTGATAGACAACTAAATTTAACACCAGTCTCGGTTGCTTGATATTCTATAATATTGATAAAATAATAATAATAATATTTATAATATAAAAGCTGCAGAATATTTCGTACCAATGCTTTAAGATAAAAATTCAAGTAACATGCACATAAAAATAAAAAGAATAGTCAAGTTAAAATCATATAAGATAGTAATTTCTAAAACATACAACCAATATCATGCGTTCATGACTACACTCGTTACAGATATCATCGCTGTGAGAAGATGTCACATCTTCTTCACTTATCATCATCATCAACCCTGTATAAAAACTTGTCCTAGCTGGGCACGGGCCTCTTCTCACAATGAGAAGGGTAAGGCCATAGTCCACCACGCTGGCTAAGTGCGGGTTGGCAGACTTCACATGTCTTTCGAGAACATTATGGAGAACTTTGAGACATACAGGTTTCCTCATGATGTTTTCCATCACCTTCAAGCAAGCGATATAATTAATAATTTAATACGCACATAGCTTCGAAAAGTCATTGGTGCGCGACGCAGTCTCGTAGCAGTTCGTCGAAAATTTAGGTAATACAGAAGTAATTTATACATCGTCAATGGAATTAAAACTTACTGATTCATTTCGTTCACGCCCACAATATTCTCCAGTGTGTTTGCAAGTTATTTTATTTCGCGTGGCAGCTACGTTTTACATCTGTCAAAGCTTGTGACACGCTGCCGTCTGTGTGTAAGTAGGACCGAATTTACGCGTTCCCGTCTTGATTCATACGAATAGGCGAATTATGTAATGCACTGTGTATATTTGTACCTGCTGATGGTAACTGAGTTGAGGAATTGATATAACTTTAGAATTGAAATGCGTGGAATAATTTATATGAACGTGGTTATTAAAGGTACTAAAGATGTTCATCATCTCCAAGTTATGAGTGTCATTAGATTTAGATTGCGTTTTTTTTTTCAGATTATTTTAAATCAGACGGGATAACTGTGCGCTCGTTTAAATGCAAAATATTGCAAGATAGTGTCTTCATTGCGGCCGTGTTATTTGTATTTAGTTTTATGTAATGTTTTCGTCAGTGAGTCAAGGCACAGAAATCTATTTTTCTTTTGTCCATTAAAAATCTGTCATCAACTTATCGTCTATCTTTTTAGTTCTACCACATAAAATAATACTTCAGTGTTCTGTCACAGGATTGTTTTGCACCATATTCAAAATCTGTTCAAAACAATAACGTGCGTATTGAACAAATAATTATATTCAATTTAATTGTGTTGTGTATTCGTTGTTCCAATCCTTTGAACCAGGGACAATCCCTGTGACGAGGGTGGTAGTCGACAATTTTACAACAGGCAGGGTATAACGGCATTCGAGTGATATACTGCCGTCTACCGGGTATGTCATTTCACCGAACAGTATCATTCGACTAAGAAATAACAAGCAAAATATAAAATAACGGAATCTTCAGCGTGCTAAAATGTAACCTCAGAGCTTAGCACCTCAAGCCAATGCACCATTTATCTTGAAAATTCTCATTGTTTCTTATATTCAATACATGAAATTGTTCCTGCGTTGTGTATTCTTTATTCTATTTTTCTGCCAGTAAAATGAACCACTTTTGAAATACTACGGTAATATTAGGTTTCCAGTATCTTTATTACTTTTATCCACCCAAGTAAACATAGCCAAGAGAAGCCTGTGAATGCGACATTTCCGCGAGAATGGTCCCGTATATTGTGGTTTACATTTACAGTATGTTGTTCATTTTTCAGCTGTCACCAGCATTCCTATCGAGCTATTACTTGTGCAACATCGCATGAAAATCGGTTCGCTAGTTTTTAGGATGAAGAATATGTAAAAACATTTATGGTTTTGTTATTTCGTTTGTATTGTTATATGTCTGCGTGGGAGGTCTCGGGTTCGATCCCCGGGTCGGGAAAAGTGTTATTGGGTCCGTTAGGAAATTCTCAGTAGCAGCACGGAGTCTGGTAAGGTGCCCGGTACGGCAATAGACTCGCCCTCTATTACGTGGGACTAAAATAAATCTGGCGAAAAGTGGGTGTAGCAATATACCTCTGCCAACCTCTTCGGGGATATAGGCGTGAGACTATGTATGTATGTTAGATGTCAATTGTTTTTGAAGCTGGTTAATTCGATGTAATATGGTCGTGGTTTGTAATACCTATAAAAAGTTATTTCTACCAGACGATTGAAATTCTGTTTTACTATAAGCGGAGTAATTAGGTATTCCCAATTATTCTTGTAATAATTGAGAGGATATTAGAAAAATAATTTCGACATGTAATCGTTATCATTGGCATTTCAAAATAAAGGAAATGTCCCGTTCTCTTGTCTATAGATGCAATATTATAATAATACCAGGCGGTATTTGTGATTATTTTGCCTGTAAGTCGCTTCGAGTTACTAAAATAAATTGAACGAGGCTAGCAATATCTTTAATATCCAAAAAATGTTCAGTATTACAGTATTGATATTTGTAAATTTTCGCTTCGAAATTATTGCGAGTCAAAGACACGAGTATAGTCATTAGTCATTTCTATTCAGACCCGGGTAACATTTTAAATTAACTTGTAACGTGATGCATTTAAAGACATTTTTGAGGCACGACAATATTACAGTCTTAATATTCTTGTATCCTTTTTAACTCGTAGAGGGTCTCTTCACAGGTTATAAAAAATAAAAATAAATGTCTATAGGCGCAAAAATTAGTAAGTCACAAGTAAATTTTATAACGTGCACGCCACAATATTGGTGGTAAGACTGTTCTGAACATAGTGGCTGGAGAGGCGTCACAGCATTCTCACCTTACAGTAAACCCAAGTGTTGACCAGCTTTGACCAGTGCTCGATGTATTTTAAGTAGCCGCGGATGTTGAATCTTGCACTATGAAAAAAAAGGTAAAAGCTAAATTGCATAAATAGCATACATTGATAAAATAAGTGTCAACCATGAGTCCGTTAGAGTGCAGGGTTGTTGATCGCTAAAATGAACAAGCAAGTATCACGGGGCTACTGATATGTTTACCGTCACTGGCTATGTCTTTGTAGTTTGTTAACTTAATGCTACGTTTGCTATAGACACACATGCGATATGACATACACATGATAAATGTGGATTTATGTTTACTTATCTGAGTGAGAGTATAATTATATTTAAGTTTCTTCATATGCTTATGTTTCTCCTAGTGCAATTTGCAGCTTGAATAGAAATATGTTCCGTGTTGCAAAATAAATGTATTCTTTTCTTTAAATATGTTAATAGGTACTTATTATCGCTGCGCTGGAAGACGTTTTCAAGCTTCTGGACTGGGAAGGATTCGGCTTCAACATCAACGGCGAGTACATAATTCACCTTCGATTTGCTGATGATATCGTTGTCATTGCTGAGACCATGGAAGACCTTAGCACAATGCTCGATGGCCTCTATAGAGCCTCCTAACAATTAGGTCTTAAGATGAACATGGACAAGACGAAAATCATGTCTAACGTCCATGTCGTACCTGCTCCTATTCAGGTTGGGAACTCTAGACTCGAAGTTGTCGACGAGTACGTTTACCTGGGACAAATGATCCAATTGGGTTGGTCCAACTTTGAGAAAGAGGTCATTCGTCGAATCCAACTCGGTTGGGCGGCGTTCGGGAAGTTACGGCATATATTCACGTCCAATATCCTGCAGTGTCTCACGGAGAAAGTCTTTGACCAGTGTGTGTTGCCAGTGATGATCTACGGCGCTGAGACGTAGTCGCTAACTATGGACCTTATCCGAAAGCTTGGGGTCACTTAGAGGGCGACGGAGAGATTTATGCTCGGTGTTTCCCTGCGAGATCGAATCAAAAATGAAGGGATCCGCAAGAGAACCAAAGTCACCGACATAGCTCTCCGAATAGCCAGGTTGAAGCGGCAATGGGCAGGGCCCATAGCTCGAAGAATCGATGGCCGTTGGGGCCGGCAGGATCTGGAGAGGCGACCACGTACTGGACGACGCAGCAGGGGTAGGGCTCCCGCAAGGTAGACCGACGATCTGGTTAAGATCGCGGGAAGCGGTTGCATGCGGGCGGCTCAAAATCGGTCTGTGTGTAGAACCTGGGCGTCTCTAGGCTGACATGATGATGACTACTATCATATACTATTATTATTATCCTCATTCGTAGGCTATAATTATTATCATAAATTATTTCAATACCAATCTAAAAAAGTATTGTAAATAAACCCAGTCAAGGATCTTTTTTTCAAAATCGTCTGAAAATAATCCAGTAAGTAGCCCCTCAGTCATATATTACTAAAAGACTGAAATGGTTAAATCTCGCCACTTCCCTATTCCATCCTTCGCAGCTAGTTTCAGACATGCTTTTTAATGAGAATTACGAAACGACGATAAGTCTGATTATATTATTCATATGAAAAAAAAAAATAGATAATAAAAAAGCACAACAGATTTGTCTTTATTTTTAATAAGATCATAGAGCTGAATAGTTATGTTGTTAATTTATTCGAACGCGCTGGAACTGGACTAAGATATACTAAAACACCCCACTAAAATAAAACTGCAGACGTTGTACGTACTTATATACTGTACTAGCCGTTTCCCGCGGTTTTACCCGCGTCCTGAGGGAACTACTTCGCGTACCCGAAAAACCCAAATATCTTTCGGACCTCTATATTTCCTAAAATAATATATAGCCTATGTTACTCGCAGATAATGTAGCTTTCTAATGGTGAAAGAATTTTTAAAATCGGTCCAGTAGTTTTTGAGTTAATCCATTACAAACAAAAATACAAATTTTTCCTCCTTATAATATTAGTGTAGATATACTGAAGTACTACAAATGAAACCACATAGCCCGAAACGTACATGATACTATTAATAGTGTACCTCGGTATGTAGGGTACTTCGGTAATGTTTTACTAAATGTATTATATTTCTCATCTCATATCCAAATACAGACCTGCTCCATCGTACTATCCGAATTACGAAATCTATTTTACTTGTAATTCTAAAATCAATGTGGAACTAACATAACAGGGTATTTATAAGACGATTTGGTACATCCATTATAAATTCTATATATTGATGATTCTATTTTTTATGCGCGGTAAATTAAATTCAAAGTAAGTGTACCCTATTAATTTAAAAATATTCATCCCAATCCGTTTCATTTTTATTTCGAGGGAAAGAGTAATAAATTCTACCACATAATGTTACACATTCATCCATTCTCACAATCTTCCGTACCTATTTATATTTTTCGTAAGATGTATGTAATTCTGGCGGTGTTAAAATTTCGTAGGTCTTGAAGTGTCCAAAATGTTTGTGAGCATTTCAAATGATTCAATTTACCTCCGTCGGCCAAATAAGCAGAAAGCAAAAGGAATGTACACGAATAAGCTTAAGTATCCTCCCAAATAAAGGGCTCCTTCGATCGTAGTCCCTGATAATTGTGTTTGTTCGGGACTACGGGTGTTTTGTATTCGCCCGAACTTCCCGAAGTTACCTGACTGATAAAATAATGAAGAGCTCTCCTTGAGATGCTCCGTGAATGTGTATGTGATTGGTTCTTGTTTTCGTAGCGAAAGATTTTATTATTAGAGTGATTTTTGCTTGAGAGTTAATCATAATTGGGAATAGTTTGAGCGACCTTTTAAAAGTTAGTGTCAGTCGTTCAAATAAAACTTTATTTTCTTCTTGAGCTCCTAAGCGCCAGCTAGAATAATGTTCTATGGCCGCCAATGTGACCATATTAATTATATAAAATAAAACTTGCTGATGAAATTAATGAAAGTGTTTATATACCTACTCCCCTGCTGTTACCTCTGCAGCCTTGATCTACTAATACTTACGGACACTAAGCTTGAGGAGATAGTATTTTTATTTTATTTTTAGTTTTAGGTAATATGACAGTTAAATAATGTTACAACGTGACCTTGAACGTTTGTAACGATAAAAACTGTAAGCTGAAAAAGGAATGCAACATTGATAAGCATTCTACGACATTTTTTTCTGATAATAACTGAGGGACATCCCCGTTACTTCTATAAATAAAAAAATGGAAAAATAATTTTACCGTTTTGGTATGAATTTTCACTCCACTACGATTTGACATGTCCCAAATCACTCGCATTTTTCAGACCCGATCGTCACTCTATATATAAACTGTTGATAAATAAAAGAGGATGGACCCTTCAACGTACGCCGTTTAAAACTCTCTTAGATTGCTGTTCGTTTTCCTTTAATATTACCTGTGCTAAAAAATTCTCAGACGTTTAATCACAACACATGTTATGCGACATATCAGATATGCGTTGACGTAGCTAACTGTATTTCTTTGTGAAAACGTATCATACCTACTCTGTATATTAATTATCCCAATGCTGGACACGAGCATTTCCTCACTATAGGTAGGGTCAAATTCGGCTTGCTACACTCTACATGTATTCCGAGAAAATTATTAGAAAACGATCATTAATGTGTACATAACTTTGAAAGACAGTGGTGCACGTCGTGAATTTGTACCTGACTCGCTCTGCGTTTCATTCCTTTGGTCTTCCTACTATCGCTACTTTTAAAACTAAATATCGCATCGCCTTGCGAATATTTTGTCTTAAAGTAAGCACTACAGCACTAATCTGGGATTATCCAGCTCACGCGATACATAGTCTTTAGCTCACCACACACTAATCACGAGGCAACACACGAGCCAGCCTTGAACGATCAAGATATTAATTATTTATACATATACTAGCTGTTACCCGCGGTTTCACCTTTATTTTCTGTTATATATATATATATATATATATATATATATATATATATATATATATATATATATATATATATATATATATATATATATATATATATATTATAATCTGACCCGGTAGGTGGCGCTGTTGCTATTATAAAAGATTGCTATGTGACGACTAAGCTACAGTGAAATAAATAATATTAAAGTTTTGAAACGCATAGTCTACATTGATGTTTACTCAGCTTTCAAGGCTAGTCTTGGGGAGGAGCAGCATGGGTTTGTTAGGAATCGCTTAATGACTACTAACTTCTTCTGTCACATGAATTTATAAGTTACGGAATGGTACGAGGACAGATCGACGTAATCTATACGGACTACTGTAAATGTTTTGACCGGATAGATAGACCATCGGGTGCTGCTGGAGAACCTATCGCTTGCCGGAATAAACGGAGACTTGTACCGATGGTTATCCTCTTACATAGAGAACCGAACATAGGCGGTGGCTCTTCAGGGTTATGTCTCAGATTGAAGGTCTGTCCCATCTGGAGTCCCTCAAGGATCAATTCTTGGACCTTTGTTGTTTATTTTATTTGTTGTCGATATCAAACAGTGCTCCCGTCATTCGTACATCCTACTCTACCTCTAAACCGAAGTTACCATTGACTTAGTGCTTAATCGGTTCAATTTCAGAGTCTATAAATGATTAACAAAAACCATTGATTTTATTAAGGTGACCCCCGCAAAGGTTATTTTACCATAATATAAATTATTTCCAGGTAATTTCTAGGGCAGAAAAAGAAAGTAACTTATTGAAGATAATGGGGATGTGGTATATGGTGATAGAGGCAGATAACTGATCTAGTGATATGACAAAATTACTAATATGGCTATTCAAAAAAAGAGGTTTGTTATAGAAGGGTGAAAATTAAGAGTTGTATGTATTCTAAACGCCACTTCATAAAAACAAAAATTATTCGTCCAAAAATTAAGAAAGCATCTTTGGGTTGGACTAACCGTATGACTTAGGGGTTCTTAATTTATTATGGTCAATTCTCAAACCTATCGAATATACATATAAAATTTCATGTAAATCATTCCAGCCCCTTAACTGATCTAGTAATATGGATAAATTACTAATATGGCTATTATAAAAAGGGGTTGGTGATAAAAAGGAGAAAATGAAGGGTTGTTTGTATTTTTCATAAAAACATAAAATTAATTGTCCAAAAGAATAAAAACATAAATGTTGCGTTGGATCACCTTAAGGACTTAAGGGACTGAAAATTTGATAACGACCGATTTTCAGACCTACCGAATAATTACATTAAAGTTTCGTACAATTCGGTCAAGCCGTTTCGGAGGAGTATTGTGACTAACACTGTGACATGATTTTTTCTGACACCGGTATGCTTGTGGCATGGATAACTGATATAATGATATGATTAAATTATGTACTTTTATGGCTATTAAAATATAGGGGTTGGTGATAGAAAGGTGAAAATTACGGGTTGTATGTAATTTTTAATGCCACATCATAAAACAATAAAAATGTACAAAAAAAAATTGTGTTGGGAACCCTTATGATTTGGGGGTTTCAAAAATAGATAACGATCGATTCTCAGACCTACCGAACATACACATAAAATTTCATACAAATCGGTCCACGCGTTACGGAGGAGTATTTTGAAATGAAATGAAATAATTTATTTACATCACTAGGTTTTACAATTTTCTCTTAATCTACTAGAAGCAAGTACATGTATGTTTTGCGTTTTAAATATTATAAGAGAATTCGATGACGACCGTACCATAAACTGTGCTACAGTCGTCAGAAAATTTTAACTAATCATATATATTCTACCACATTCAGACAACCCCATCTAGTCCCAAATTAAGCAGATCTTGTACTATGGGTACTAGACAATGTATAAACATACATACATATACAGGGTGTCACAAGACCCATCACCAAGCCGAAGTCTACTCGTTGTGGACATCATGCCAAGTCATACTAACCAAAAATTATACCTGGGAAACGATATTTTTTTTGAGATTTTACATTTTTTAAACCGCAATTATAAGCGCGCGCAATTCTCGAAATACCTACTTACCCACGGGGTTATGGGGCACCTAAAGAACAAATTGGCGGGGTAAATGCATCGATTTTGTACCTAATTAGAAAAAATCCATACTAACTTTGAGCCTCATTATCTCCTGAACCAGTAATTTCCCAGGTATGGTGCCGAAGTAAAAAACTTTCGTAGTAATTGGTACAACATGGGATTTCAGTTTTCGTTAAGGGTCTTTTTACACCCTGTATACTAACACTGTGACACGAGAATTTTATATATATAGATGAAAGATAATATTACATAAAGACGAATGTAAAAATCGTCAGAAATAATACGCCATAATATCTAGCAATGGTTTTCGTGAATTAACATTTTTTATTATAGTCCAGTCACCTTAGGGTTTCACCTCGGAATTGGAGATAATAAGCTTAAAACTCATATACAGCTTCGTTTTGGCGTTCTAAAAGTTGTCTCAAAAGTCTCATATTATCTCGTGTCTGCGTCGTAAGTTATTCGAGGTCAAAGGTCACGAAAATCGTTTTTTTTGCAATTATCTCCGTTTCTATGGTTCCAATCACTTCAACACCTATTTGAAAATTGAAGATCAAAAAAATTGCCACAACTTTTGTCTCAACTCTTTTTCTGTACGCTCAACCCTTTTCGAGATAGAGAGCGGAGAGCACCTAGCGCTCAGGCATATGTATGACCATTTTATTATTTTTGTCTGGCCCTTAAAAGTTGTGGTGTAATTTTATATAGCCTATAGCCTTTCGGAATAATTGGGCTATCATAGGCAATAACAATTTTTAAAATCCGACTAGTAGTTCCTGAGATTAGCCGACATTATCTTTTAGCCTTTTGCCCGGCCACAAAGGGTCGAAGCGTTATGTTATATATAACATTCCGGAAGGCTATAGGCTATAGCTTATAGCCTTCCGGAATAACTGGGCTATCGTATTCAAAAAGAATTTTTCAGATCCGACCGGTAGTTTCTGAGATTAGCGCGTTCAAACAAACAAACTCTTCCGCTTTATTATATTAGTATAGATATACATATATAATAAATATATTCAATACAATGTATTAACTTATAAATAATACAAATTATTTATTGTTGATAATATAATATTATGTATATAAAATTAATGATTTAGTAACTATATACAAGGTATTATTCACCGAGATTCACGGTTGACCTTGTATAACAGTATTATGCCTGAGCGCTGGGTGCTCTCCGCTCTCTATCTCGAAAAGGGTTGAGCGTACAGAAAAAGAGTTGAGACAAAAATTGTGGCAATTTTTTTTATCTTCAATTTTTATAATAAATGTTGAAGTGATTGGAACCATAGAAACGGAGATAATTGCAAAAAACCGATTTTCGTGACCTTTGACCTCCAATAACTTACGACGCAGACACGAGATAATATGAGACTTTTGAGACAACTTTTAGAACGCCAAAATGAAGCTGTATACGAGTTTCCAGCTTATTATCTCCAATTCCGAGATTGACCTCTTTTTATGCCTAGTGACTGGACTATTATTATCCCTGTTGGAAAGAACGACGACCAAATCCGCGTGTAGTATTATTTTTGTAACGCATGCTGTAATTTTTAAGCATCGCAGTGATAGTTAATAGGTATTATTTTAGTACTTTATACCACAACAATAGTATAGACTTATACTGTAACACAGGGTTATTTGTCTGTCTGAACGCTTAAATCTTATTAGCTGTGAAACAGAATTTAATGCCTTTTACAAATTTAGTTTTATAGAATTTCTATGTAATGATTTATGAAATAAAGAAATCCTTTGCGAAGCTGAGGCGAGTCACTAGTTTAAGATAAGATCTACCCAAAATAAAACACCTTACAAATTGGCTGACTTAAAAAATGCTGTTGGTTTATCGGATTGGGTTGGTTACTCAAGTCACCTGTATAACTATAAGATAAACTACGATGCAGAAAATAAATCATCATAATCAGCCTTGTTTATTATCTGTCCCACTGCTGGGCAAAGGCTTATTTTAAAAAGGATAGCACTTGGGCCATAGTCCACCAAGTGTGGACTGGCAGGCTTCACATGACTTTCAAGAATATTATGTATCCTCTCGATGTTTTCCTTTATTGTTTAAGTTTCGTGAATCTATACGCACTTATCTTCGAGACGTAACGAAGCAGTGGTGCGGGCCGCGGGTCCATAACTAGGACTAGGCTACTGCTAATTTAACTTTACCGCTTAATGTGATAAGATCCTTTAAGGCATGAGGAAATTACCGAATTTATTATATACGAATACATCAATCAACCGTAACACCATACTTTAAAATATTACAAAATCATTAAAGGTATTTTAAATTGATCACTAAAACGATCAAATGAATCATTAAGATTTAATCAGACGGTACAAGTACATATCGTTTTATGTGTTACTTTGTTATCGAGAATTCATTGGAACTCAATTGAGGATCGAACCTATAAATTATTTTATGATATCGCCGCGCGTCAGCCCTAGAGATAATAATGTTTTAGGGTTAGTCTAGATGGTGTTTCTGTTTTTGGGAAATTGGATTGGAAAGGCTTTCGGCATGGGAGAACATAGATAAAATTGGAATACTAGAATATATTTTACTTATTTCTGCACAGCAGAATTATTGGCTAATAAACGCGTAATACAGGGGCGTGCTACACGCAAAAATTTGTCCGTCATTTACCGTAAATCCATAAACTCTATGCCATTTTATTATAATCTTTTGTCAATAGACACCATGGAATCTTTTATTTAAGATGAATCCGTTTCCCAAGTGAAATTGAAACAAGGACTACGAAGAGAAGAAAATATTTCATAATTGTTTGCAGTAATAAAAGTAATCAAAATCATCCTTGCCAGAAACATTTTCAAATTTTTTAAGGGATTTTAGCAACCCACTTATAATAGTAATGTACTATAAAGTCTAAAGAGTTCACCAAGAACCATCCTTCTTGTATAAACCTAAACCATATGTTGCTCCCACATAGTCGAACAATAAACCGACAACACAAAGCAAGCTTGTATAATAGCTAGTCCTAAATCCAAGGTTGTCGATAAGCTACGATAAACCTGCAAGCAATTCGTCCGGGCATCCACCAAACTGAAACTTGCACGAACTTGCCAACAATAATATTTGCTTGAGCACTTTGCTCGAGAATATTTCATAATATTCTGTTACGTTCTCGTATTAAATAAACAACCTTTTTATTGAGTTTAAATATTGATTTTTCATTACATTATATTGCTGTTTCATCGAATTTAAATTGGATGGAAATATTGTTTTGTAAATTCGTAAGAAAATTCACGCCGAAGGTAGAACTGATGCTTGTGAAAGTGGTTTTATTTATATTCCTACAAAAAATACATACTTAGTAGTCATATATATACCATAATAGCAGCAGAATTAAGTGGGATTTTAGGGCATGAATGGGAGGAACTAGGCTACACATGCCTTAAAATTATACTTAATTCCTTTTTTAAATCATTATGTTCTTTCATACGTTTACAAAACAAGAATTAAAAAAATAGTTTATTATACAGGGTGTAAAAAACCCATCACCAAGCCGAAGTCTACACGTTTTGGACATCACGCCAAGTCATACTCTGCAATAATTTTACCGGGAAAACGTTTTTTTTTTAAGTATACTGATTTTGAAATTGCACGTAAAAGGGTGCACGTCATCATCATCATCATCATATCAGCCAAACGACGTCCACTGCTGGACATAGGCCTCCCCCAAGATTCTACACACAGACCGGTCTTCAGCCGCCCGCATCCAACCGCCTCCCGCGATCTTGACGGGATCGTACAATAGGCACACGATTGATTGATCGTAGGGCGCACGTGCAATTAACGAAATACCTACTTATCCTTGGGTGCATAGGACATCTAAAGAAAGAATTGGCGGGGTACTTGCATCGAATTTGTTAGGTACAAATTCGATGCAAGTAATTAGAAAAATTGTATGGTGACTTTGGGCTCAATATCTCCTGAACCAGTAATTTCCCAGGTATGGTGCCGAAGTAAAAAAATGTTCGTAATGATTGGTACAATATAATATGATAATAATAATTAAAACATTTATTGGTTTCAATACACTTTACAAAATAATTACACCCACCAAACTGAGTGTCAGTTTGTCGGCGGGAATAGATTTCAGTTTTCGTTAAGGGTCTTTTTGCAACCTGTAGGTATTGAGACCGTGCATGACAGTAGCGCCACCTAGCATGCGCAACTATTCGGGATTATGCCAAATAATGACATATCAGTATTTTATTGCTTTCTAGTAATTATAGTAAATTAAAGATAAATAAAAAGACGAAGTGGTATTTTTACTATCAACGGTCATCCACTGCTGTCGGTATTTCAATTCGGAATTCAGTACAGTCAATATTAACTCTTGTATTGATGTAATCTGGACTGAAACACTTGGTCATTGTTGCTTCTACGGTGGCTCTATTCGGCCAAAAGATTAAATTAGTAGTTGCACAAGCTAGATTTTGTAAGATCAAATGAAATATTCGTGAGATTGTGGTTCTGCTGTACACCAAATAATACACTCAATGCTGAAAATGTCATGCTAGTTTTCATTTTTATAAAAAAAATAAGAAGTCAGTACCTACATATTTAATGGAACCTGTACATTTTTGCACAAATTTAATATGTAGTTAATCTTGTTAATAAAAACTGCAAATTGCTAAATGACACACCAGCAAGATCTAGGAGTTCTTGATCATTTTTATTGATGAAATACCAACAAATTATTGGCTTTTTGTTTCGGTACATTGATTACCATACAATATTTTGTCAGTGCAACAGCTTTTATCTTTCATTCCTGCATTATTTATTGCTACAATTTTTGAATTTCCAGTTCTATATCCACTTGGATTTCAGCATCAGAGTGATCACTGTAAATTAATCTATTACAAATAATGGTTGTTTCTTTTAAATTCGATTCAGAAAACAGATCGATTTGGCATCCTTGGTCAGCCACACGAGGTTCAATTTGATTAAATTCATTTTCATCTTCAACTCTTACTCTTACTTGATTTGATGTGATATCTAAGACTTTTGTGGTACTACGTTTTATAAAACATGTATATCTAGCTAACACCTGTGACTGTCTAACTTTCTTCTGTCGATATATTTGAGGGAATATCGTAGGAACATAACTTGGACTTGTTTGCACATCAGATTTTTGGCCTCCAATAAAATGTTCACTACAAATTGTGTCGTGACGTCTTGGAGTCCATGGCGAGCCATCAGCTCTAAAAAATAAAACATTATTTAATATCACATAAAATACAGAACAAATAAAAATACTTTATTTATTTAGTATCGTATCTAATCTTTCTTTGATCTAATTTCCACTCTACTGTTGGCAAAATATAAAATGTACACAGACTATTTGTGCCGTTATTTTTGCAGTCCACAACACACCAACAATTATGACCCATTTCAAAGATGATAATATTTAAGATCAAGAATGAAATTATCAGATAGTGTATTTGTTATGATAACATTCAAATCAAAAATCAAATTGACTTCCCGAATAGTTACGGATTTCTGCCACGGCATGCGCTGCGATCGTTTTAGCTACCCCCTCCATGCACTTCGCACGTAGCGAATACATATATTAAATATTTGCATAGACGACGACATTAGACGACCGGTTGGCGCAGCGGTAGTGTAAGCGACTGCTACGCTGAAGGTCGCGGGCTCGATTCCCGCTCAAGTCAAACATTTGTGTGCATGAACATGGATGTTTGTCTTGGTCTGGGTGTTTCTATGTATAATATGTATGTATTTACAAAAAAAAGAGTATATATGTATGTTTATCCATTATCTAGTACCCATAGTACAACCTTCTGCTTAGTTTGGGACTAGATGGTGTTGTGTGAATGTGGTAGAATATTATTATTATTTGCAATTTTTTTTATAAGTTGTTTTGTCATAAAAACCTTCTCCTGACAATAACGAATACATAAAAGAAAGAATTATCCAATTTGGTGTACCAATTTGTTAAGGGATCATCATCAGAGATGTATATTTATTATGCTAGATACTGTTATTTGTTATTCTTGTTTTTAGTATTAATGTCATCAATAATCTAATAATCAACGACTATTGTGTTTTTAGCCCACAAGTTATTGGGTGAAACGTTGTAATCCCCAAAATATTCAGAAAAAAAATATATTTAAAATAAGATTTATTAATAACGTCGCAGCATTAATTACAAATGTCAATGTCAAAAAATGTGTATTTGACGTGAAAAGGGAAAACATGCATGCTCATTGACTAACCCTTTAAGCCATGTATTCACTAGGGGACAAAGTCGCTCGACTTATCGCGGACAGTCGCAGGACATTTACGTGCGACTGTCCCGCGACAATGTCGACCGACATTTCGCTCGTCCACATACCAGCATTGTGATCGAGATGTCGCCTAAGTGTTAACACAGTTTCGTTGGTAGTGTGGACCAACGAAGTGTGCTATAATCGCGGGTAGTCACGGAACAAAAACAAATAGCAACACACGTCCTCACAAGTCAAATGCCGTCGGAAACTGTCGAGGGACACGAAGTCGCGCAAGGTCGACGCTAATGGACCGTCGACAAGCGACTTGTTCCCCGACACGTAGATGTCGCCTGCGATGTCGGGCGATGTCCCCCGCGACGTCGCTCCACACGTAGAATTCGTGTCGGGCGACAAGGTCGCGGGACAAATGTCCCCTAATGAATACGAGGCTTTAAGATGCCTAAGATCGTCCGATATAAAAAGTTAGTATCAGACGTAGCAGAAGAAAATAGCACGTATTATATCAAATTAATTAGAAATCAAAACATATTAACAGGCAGTCTGAGTTCACCAGCCACGCAGCACGTTCAGCAGCCAGCACTTTCGATTACCTACACGGAATGTTCTAGTGCAAACTAATGGGAACAAGGGGTTGTCGAGCCAAATACTTTGAGAATCCCTGATCTACAAATGGCGGTGTGCAAAACAGTGTTCTCCGCCTTGCCTTTTCCCGGAACGAGCACGTTATCGGGGTTTTTCTCGACATTTCGTTTGCCTATGACAATGTCCAGCTTCCGCTACTCATGCAGAAAATGCTCCAGCTGAGTCTTCCCGTGAGGCTGATCAACATAATATTTAACCTTTTAAGGTGCCGTTCCATCGCTGTCCGTCATCAGGGTAATCTCCTCCCTCCCCGACTTGTTTGGAAAGGGCTCCCGCAAGGATCAGTCCTGAGTCCAATCCTTTATAACCTTTATACCTATGACCTTGACCGCTCTGTTTCCTCGTTCTGTAAAATCCTTCAGTACGCTGATGACATTGCCCTGTACTCTAGCTCCTCTTCCTTTCAACAGTCATCTGCCCGTTTAAATTCCGCCCTACACTATTTGGATATCTGGCTCTCTGACCACAACCTTTCCCTCTCTATCTCCAAATGCAGCACCGTTGTGTTCTCTCGAAAACGCAACATCCCAGACATTCATCTTTCTGTGGGTGATGAAACTATCGGCATCATTGATCACGTCAAATTCTTGGGCGTCATCCTTGACTCTAAACTTTCCGGCATATACCACTTGAATTACATTCAGCGGAAGGGCGAAAGGGGTGTGAACGTCATACGGGCCCTTTCAGGGGATCGTTGGGGGTCACACCCTTTCTGTCAAAAGCTTTTGTACAACGCTGTGGTACGTAGTCACTTTGACTACGCTGGGTTCCTGCTAGAACCATGCAACAAAATTGCTCTTGCTAGGCTAGAAAAAATTCAGTCAAAGTGTCTGCGAATTATAGCGAGTGCTATGAAATGCTCCCCGATCAATGCACTTCATGACACACTCATCACTGATAGATATCTCTACAACGCCCTTCAACTTAGCTCCCACCCTCTGATTCCCTTAATCAGACGATGATCCCTTATGATATAATAAGGTATCTCTGTCACACCTTAGTATTCGTGTTACTATCTCTGTCTTGAGCACAGACGACGACAGAAGTTTTCACTGTGGTGTTTGTTCGTTATTTTTTAACTGTTTCTTTGCACTTTATTGTAATTGTTGCATCATTTAATTATTGCATGGTTGGCGTAGTGGTTTAAGCGGCCGCCTCGCCGCATGGCACTACGCCGAGTGTTGTAGGTTCAATTCCCATACGAGACAACACTTTGTGTGATCTGTAAATTGTAGTTTCGAGTCTGGGTCTTCTCAGAAGTAAGGATACTCAGGCTATCCAACGTACCCTTACCCTTCCTGAAGCCGAACTGATTATTGGAGAGTATACCTTTGCTTTCCAGAATCCATTCCAGCCGGTTTTTAATAAGGTTTTCCATAATTTTGGCTAGGACTGATGAGAGGGCAATATGACGATAGCAAGAAGGAATTTTGGGGTCTTTGCCAGGTTTGAGAATTGGGATAATTATTTGGTTTTTCCAGGATGCCGGGATTAGACCTGTGAGAAAGATTGCATTGAGGATGTCAAGAAAAAAGTGCTTGCAGGTATTCGAAGACTTACAGATAAAAGAATAGGGGATACCATCTATGCCAGGTGAAGAATCACGGAGATGGCCAATGGCAGTGATTAGTTCGGAGAAGGAGAACGGGTCATTCATAGGGTCTGGAGGGAGTGCAGCAATAGTGGGGTTGGGAGGCGGAAGACATTCAAATTCTGGAACATAGGGAGGGGCTAAGTTGCATTCAAAACCGTGGATGAAGGATAAATGATCATTTGACGTGATGTTAGGATCTTCCACGTATTTACGGTAAGATTTAATATTTCGCCAAATAAGAGATAAATGGGTCCGGGGGCTCAGGGAATCACAAAATTTTCGCCTACCTTCAGCTTTTTTGGAAGAGAGGAGTCTGGATGTGGTAGCGGCAATCTTTTTGTAAGTGAGGAAGTCGGACATGTTTAACGATGACGCAAACTTGTTCTCCGCCTCCCTGCGAGATCGAACGCTTGCAGAACATTCAGCATCCCACCAGGGAGGGGAGGAAAGAAGTCTACGTGAAGGTGATTTAAGAGGGATAGAGGAATTAGCGGCGGATAAGAGGGCAGAGGTAAAGCGGTTATATAAGAGTAAAAGGTTTGAAGGGTCGATGGAGGGGTATGAACCAATTTCAGAATCTACCAATACTGAGAATTGGCCCCAGTTGGCCTGGGGGAGACAGTATTTAAGTAAGGGTTGGAAAGAGGATGTACGTGGAGGAGGTAAAGAATAATTAAAGGTAATTAAGATGGGAAAGTGATCACTGCCAAAAGAATTAGGTAAAACGGACCAGGACAGATGTGATACTAAGGATGGAGAGGCAAATGTAAGATCCGGGACACTGATATTCTGAGAGGGGGAGCTTCTACGGGTTGGAGAGCCATCATTCAGAACACATAGAACTGTAGTGTCAAGGAGATCTAGTAAGGAGGAAGAGGAGGGGTTATTACAATGAGATCCCCATAGTGTATTACGGCAATTAAAATCACCAAGTACTACAATAGGGGTCGGAAGAGAAGAAATAATAGAAGTTAGGTTAGAAATAATTCTAGGATTAGGGTATGGAATGTAAATGGAAACAAAGGAGACATTAGCCACTCTAGCGGCAACAACATTTAAGCCTGGGTCATGAGATGGTAAGGGAATTTGGGAAAAAGTGATAGATCTATTGATCAACAGGGCGCAACCCGCCCAACCATCCTCTCTGTCATCTCGGAGGCACGAGAATCCTGCAACCCTAAAATGGGAACCAGGCCTTAACCATGTCTCAGAGACCGCAAAGACAGAAGGCTTGTAACGGTTGATCAGATAGATGATATCATGCTTATTGCGCCTAATGCTCCTACAGTTCCATTGAAGGACTTGTAGATCCATTAAGCGCATTGTTACGGGAAAAGACTTAGAACAGTTGTTCTACAAGAACAGAGACATTGTACGGTAGGGTGTTAGAAAACTTCTGTTGATTAGTGAGCACAAGAGTAATTCAATTAAGTTATCATTTGGAGTGGCTAGGGGAGTGGGGTCAGTTTGGGAAAAAGGGCACAGCCATTAGGTTGGGATGAAGATGGAGAAGAAATGATGGCGTTGTGAGCAGTACTGTCATACGATTTGCCAAGCACAGGATTGGGTCGAGGAGGTTGGAAAACAGTTTTTTTACAAGAAGTAGTAGGACTAGACGGAGATACTGGTGTAATGAGGGTAGCATTCTGAGTAGTTTGGGTAAGAAGTTGAGTAGATTGAGGTGTTGCAGCCGCCTCGGAATACAGACGTCTAGCCTGGGGGAATCTAACTGATGCCTCTAGAAAACTGACGTTCTCCTGGGACATTAGACACCATTTTGATGGATTTTTGGCGGGAGTGTTCTGGACAGTTACTATCCATTGCTGTATGTCTGCCCCCATTACATAGGAAGCAGGACACCTCGGAGTCAACAAGAGTACAACTATCACCGGGATGGGGTTGGGCACATTTAAAACAGCGGGGTTGAGAGCGACGTTGGTTGGCAATATGGCCGAAACGGCAGCACTTTCGACATTGGATAGTGGGTAATTTGTAGGTGGAGACAGGAAGGGAAGCATTATAGCAATATACCTTTTCAGGGAGGGATTGCCCCAGAAAAGTGAGGACAACAGAGTTTGATGGGATCCAAGTGGTCTGACCATCCTTTTTAGTTTTAACATTGAGGCGTCTCGCTTTAATCACATCACCACAATTTACCGGCGTGTTGATGGCATTCACAAGTTCTTCGAGGGACCAGTCAGTAGGAATGTTTCTAACCACACCCATTCAAAAAATTTGAAAACGGGGAATGTACGCTGAGTATTGGTTGCTACTCAGTATGCTCAGGTCTAAAAAATTATTTACAGATTCTGCCGAGTTAAACTCGACGGAGATTTTGTTACGACCTAGATTTTTTATACCGCCTTCCTTTATACCAGAGATATTATTTTTATGTAAAAACTGCGCAAATTTCAGGATCTTGAAAGATTGGCCTGACGAGGGGTTAGGTTCCATTCTGGAGACATAGACCGAGAATGGGGCCTTATCCGAGACAGAGTACTTCGGCATGGCGTCGTTATCGAACCCGGGTTTTACATATAAAGATTGAATCGACTCAGCTGGCGATCGTGTTTTCTTTGAGTCAGTGTTGGTCGTATCGACGGCTGACCGTTTCAGTGTTTTCCCTTTATCGCGAGGAAAACCACCGCCCTCATCAGGGTGCACCTCCATGACCTCCATCGGAAACAATGAACAACTACAATAGAAGGGTGGTTTTATTAACAACTAAAGTAGTAAAACCATTAACCATCACAAAAACAGCACAAACAAACACAATTTGGAGACACAAACAGAAACCGACCGCGATATTTTTAAATGGTAACCTAAAAACGTTTTTCAAGTCACTCTTTAACCACCAAGTCCTTATAAATTTTAACATAATAAAGTTATTTCAATTTAATAAAATTATTTCATGATTTCATTCATAATATTTGTTGACATTAAATGACATTCAGATAATCAAAAGGTTTACACCAAAATTGCCTTAAACTGTATATTTTTAACTTTGAAGCAGCAAACTTCAGATTGTTTGCGTTACAAATGTCAATACTTACTTAAAACAACCACAAACAATAATCATCCTCTATGCAACACGACGGACATAGCTGGTGTTTGTTGTATTGTCTATGCTAATGAGGCATCGAGACAATGTAAAGATAGCCCTTTGTTCGCACAAAAATCGCAGTGATGAAACAAGAAGTTCAATAAGCAAAGTTCAATGTAACGAGGAACGTCAGCGATACCCAATCTTGTCATCGTCACCCCTGGCTTCTTCTAGTGAATACATACATAGACTCACGCCTGTTTCCCCGAAGGGGTAGGCAGAGACATATTAAACGCCCACTTTTCGCCAGTGTTCTGATCCCACGTAATAGGTGGTGAGCCTATTGCCGCTTATCGGGATATTTTGTTTGCCAGAGCCTCGTCCGTTGATCGGCAGGTGCACCACTTGCAGGTGAGGTTGGCTTGGGACCCTAAGTTCTTGGTGGGAACCCTATGCACCCTTCTAGTGAATGTATCACGCTTAAGTTCAAAGTTTGCAGTGAGGTTAATAAAACAAAATATGCCAGCGTGGACACCGAGCTCCAAAGCGTGGGTCTTATATCAACCAACCGGGACAGCGCTGGAATATGATAAAGATTATATGTATATTTATTATGCTAGATACTGTTATTTGTTATTCTTGTTTTTAGTATTAATGTCGTCAATAATCTAATAATCAACGACTATTGTGTTTTTAACCCACAAGTTATTGGGTGAAACGTTGTAATCCCCAAAATATTCAGAAAAAAAGTATATTTAAAATAAGATTTATTAATAACGTCGCAGCATTAATTACAAATGTCAATGTCAAAAAATGTGTATTTGACGTGAAAAGGGAAAACATGCATGCTCATTGACTAACCCTTTAAGATGCCTAAGATCGTCCGATATAAAAAGTTAGTATCAGACGTAGCAGAAGAAAATAGCACGTATTATATCAAATTAATTAGAAATCAAAATATATTAACAGGCAGTCTGAGTTCACCAGCCACAAGCACTTTCGATTACCTACACGGAATGTTCTAGTGCAAACTAATGGGAACAAGGGGTTGTCGAGCCAAATACTTTGAGAATCCCTGATCTACAAATGGCGGTGTGCAAAACAGTGTTCCTTTATGCCATGCTTTGATTACAAATCAGCGGAGATTATACGATGCGACTTACTTCGCTGTGTCTGTTATGATTTTAAGTATTAATAAAAGTAGATGAGTAGAATTTGCAGAGCACAAAGACAAAATTAATATCTCCGTGGCGTTACTTGCCAAAGTTTACATGAACTGAATTTACAAAGTTTTGGAAAAAGTATGTGACTAATTTGCCATCCCTATCATACAAAATCTTGATTTGTATGAAGCAGATGAAAAAGGTTTACACTGATTTAGAAAACTCATATCCAACTAGGTATATTGAAGCGCTAGTACATTAATATGTAGTCATCACGACTTCTATAGATTATAGCGTTATATTCAGTGTTGAATGAAAATGGAAAATGTTGAATGTCCTATTCCTGAATATGCAAGACCATACATCACTTACTATACTAATATATAAGATCATTTGTATGATTGAAAATGAAACAAATCCAAACGAATAGTATAAATTTAAAAGAATTTTTGTTTGTCATTATTTCACGTCGCAATGTTAGGATGTGATTTAATGTATGTTGAAATAGTAAGAAACCTGGAGTATACCATAGGCAATTTTAACCACTATAAGTGACTGAACTAAGCCAAGGACGAAATCTAGTAATATATAAATTACTGCATCACTGTATAAGCAGTAGGTAGGCAGTAATAGCCTCAAGTTTTCACCGCTGGCGTCCGCATCGGGCTCGACGTGTGAATTTCGTTATCAACTCTCTGACACTCCATTATTATAGAATTTATTGCACGAACAACGTTGCGAGGACACCTGCTATGCTAATGTACTCTAGAATACTGTATGAGAGGAATTTCTGCTATTCCTTACAAAGGTTAGGTGTTATATGCATCATTAAACGTGCAAATGAGGGCTGATAATGCGTTTTATTTGTGAAGATAATAAGTAAATACATATACTGACTCAATAGATAGGTATTTTTTTGTAAATTAACAACAGACAATATAATTGATTATTTTATTTTTAAATAATCAATTATAGTGTCTTAAAAAATATCAAAAACAAATACAAAGTAAAAATAATAATATTATATGACTTAATCTTAGACACAGGGTCCATATACAAAAAAAAATGTAAAAAAAATCTTATGGTAATAGTCACAGAAGCTTAAGTTATTATTTTCAGCCGCACAGTATTTCAAACTGTACTATTTATTTTTGTAAACGGTAACAATAAAGACTATGTTTTAAACAACAAACAAAATAAACCCTTAAAAGTAAAACGAATCAATTGGGCTAAAACTTTAAAACGCAATACGGCAATAAATAAAATGGAGTTATACGTAAACTCGCGTTTAACATTCACAACACGTGCGTTTACTATGAAAATTGTATACATTTATAATATACGATTACCCAAAAGTTTGGCGACTAAATCGCTAACGTAATGGCAAGTGAGATGAGTGGTGGGCGAAAAAGAGAAAGCGTATTGGGATGCGTAGCCAAACATTCATATATCCAATTGGCAAAAATGCAAATGAATCTTAATACATCCCACAGTGAGCAGAGTATCAATGTTGGTTTATATCAGAGAAAAGGGCGTCGCGATGGAGAATAATTCCCGCCACGGTATTATGCGGTTGTCACAACACACATACACTATTGCTTTCAATCATCAATTAATAATAGCAAACTGAAACTTTGAAATCCTGTTTTTATTTACCTAAAAATAAAGAAACAAAATATTATACATATGTCTTTCAATACGAGTTTACTACTTAACAAATTATACGTTCTCAGATTATTACCACTCAGCTGAGTTTGGGTCTATCTACCTGTTTTCTTATAACTACAAACCACTTATATTATTACCTATATCCCTTTTTAATGGCACTATTAAAGGTAATAGCCGATAATGGTACCTAATTTCGATTAAAACTACATGTGATATCGTATCGTAGGTTCTAAATAGTATCATTCCAGTATATGGTCGGTTAGAAGCTTAATTCGGTACCCTTTTAATCCCGCGAAAGGTCGAATCATAAATTTGGATTGGAAATATCTAAATTGCCTATTATCCGTGTCGGGATCTGCATGAGAAAAAGTTTATTTCAATGCGGTCGTAACGGGAAATAAAAGCCAGCATAAAAATAGGGTGCATGTTTTAGATTCTTAAATGGGCTTTTATTGTCTTTCGATAACTTTCGATAAAGCAGATAGGTAAGCCTTCATATAAAGCTTAAAGCGCCCGTCAATAAAGCGTTCGCACGCATTTGGTGACTCGTATGCATTCAGTGAAATCATGACGTTAGCCACGTCGTGGAAAATGAAATTGTCATTTATGACCACAGGAACATAATAATATATTAGTGCACATTGGGTTTTAGATTCTACGGATATTTTTTTTAAATATTGGCGGATTATTGGATGATAAAAAGGGGTTCAGATAAATAGTCAACCTTACGGAGATCTAGTACAATTGAAATTGAAATTTTAGTGGCTAAAATGATGAATGTATTTGTTGCGAACATTAATTTCGTCCATTTTGCAGTATCCAATTTGCCTTCTCACTATAAGCTTCAAATACTTTATAATTACAAACTTCTATGTAGAATATAGCTAAAACTTCAATAAAGTTTTATGTAGCGAAGTCTGCATGTTTTTTAACAAATTTATTAATGTATATTAAATATTTATAAATATATATATAAAATATTTATAAATAAAACAAAAAAAAAGCAGCGATAGCCTAGTGGAGAGACCGACAGACTGCTACGCAGAGGGTTCGGGTTCAAATCCACGGCACGCACCAATGACTTTTCGGAGTTATGTGCGTATTAAATTGTTAATTATCGCTTGCTAAACGGTGAAGGAAAACATCGTGAGGAAACCTGCATGTCTGAGAGTTCTCCATAATGTTCTCGAAAGACATGTGAAGTCTGCCAACCCGCACTAGGCCAGCGTGGTGGACTATGGCCTTACCCTTCTCATAGCGAGTAGAGGCCCGTGCCCAGCAGTGGGACAGTTTATATATGGGGCTGATGATGATGATTAAATATTTCAGATATTTTTCTCCGGTGCTATAAGGGTCACAATAAAACTGAATTAATTGACCAGCTTTCAATTATATCCTCATCATATGATAATGATGATGATATAATTGAAAGCTCATGATCATGTCAGCCTAGAGACGTCCACTGCTGGACATAGGCCTTCCCCAAGGTTCTCCACACAGACCTATTTTGAGCCGCCCGCATCCAACCGCCTCCTGCGATCTTAACCAGATCATCAATTATATAATTACGCACAAACCATTTTTATATTAAACTAGCTTTAGCCCCCATATTCATAGTCATCAGCCTGCCATAGTCCACTGCTATACATAGTGTTAGCTACAAAATTAGTGGATCTTCAAATAAACTTTTTACCGCCCATATAATTTATAAATTTATTTATGCATTTATATTTATAAAAATACCTTATAACTAGATATTTGCCTACGCCGTTAAAGGAACTCACAGTCCAAATGTCATGTTTATATTTTTATGTCAACCGGGAAATGTCTTTCTATAAGAATAGAGACTACTTAAAAAATATTGGTAATAAAGATGAGCCACCACTATCACTAAATAGCGATCATAATGCGGCAATATAAGTATTAAAAGCCGAAGAATTCCTTTAAGAATAACCACATATTTGCGTGGAAGAACAAAAATGTGATCCAAGGCAAATAGAAGCACTATTTCCGCAATACTTTCCTCTGGCTTGCATTTTAAACCTAAATAACCGGATAGTTTAGTGCCGGTATTTTCTCATACGATCAAAGTAAATCTCACGGTAAAAGAATTTTTAATGTAGTCCCAGTAGCTTAGGAAATTGAAGTGTGTTCCTGTAGAATAATACGTTTGTTACTTGATATTTTAAAATGTTTGTAACGAAAGTGAATGTAGTGCAAGGCTTTTGGAAGTTTTTTAGTTGTACTTTGTAAAATAACAATTCTTAGTCTAAATACCTAATATGACAACTTAAAGATGAGCACAAGTTGCTTCTAATGTTACTCTAACCCAGCAAATCTGATGTAACGATATTGAAAAGATAAACAAAAGTATACATGCAACATAAGCAAGTATATATAAGTTCGCACTCCATTACACCGGATAAAATATCAAAAATAGGGACGATAGAATGTATTTACAGGACTTATACAAGAAGTTACATGTATTTTGCAAAATAGAATAAGAGGACGAAGGACAAAAGCAATTGTCGCTGAAGCTGAGATAAGATGCTTAAAGTAAAGCTTTCTTCAAATTATGGTACGTTAATTTAGCAGTGACGCTCGTTTGCTCCAAAGGACTGCTATTTTCTCTGAATGCATCGGAACTACGCGATAACATGCGATTTGCGCGCTCATTTAAAAGTTTTTCGGAGTCTACATCAGGTTAGAAGCATAATTGAATTTCATACTCCAGATGTATTTCATCAAAACAGAAGCTAAAACGTACCCGACTTCTATTATACACATCAGACCATAACGATCCTCTTTAAACTCAACATCCAATAATAAAAATACAGAGCAACCGTAAAGATCATAACTTAAAGCATACATAAAAGAACTTATTTCCTTCTACCGCAAGAAACCCCTTTGATCTGAAAAACATTCGATTAAACTCCACTCAAACGGCTTTTCATAACTTATGGCTTTGAAATTCTCATTGCAGTGAGCAATGTAAAAACATGGCAGTGGCGCCGCGGCGGCGGTCAGCGTGAAATGAAATTCATAATAACCGCTGTTGACTTTTATGTACAGAAAATATGCAGAAGGACAATTTGGTATTTAATTTCAGATACATGGTTCATTTATGCCAAACTGGAATATATTATAATAGTAGCATTCTTGTCTCTTCATCAGATGATCTTTACATGCAGACGTATAAAGTTGTATTCTTATCACAATTTAAGAATAACTGTAATGTTTACTAAGTTAGCTTCGTAAAGATTATGCTTACTAGTTCATTTTGCGGGTCTTATTTCGATTACTTAGATATTAAAATACCTCCGCTTTTTTCGGCTGTTTCGACCAAATTGCAACGGTCGCGATCTTGGAAAGACTGGCTTTTAAAAGCCGACTTTGTAAAGCTCCACACATGACAGCGTAAAACCTGTTTCAAACCGAACAACGAACATTTTTGCGATCTTTCTAGCGAACACTGTAATCCTCAGAATATCGAAAGTATATAGAAACCGCACTACAACAGCCGTTGTACCCAATATATTTACTTCAGTTTGACTCATGAATTCATTCTAGAATAAGAGTAAAATACATAAAAAAATAACGTTTCGATCTTTTTAAGGTTGTCACTAATTTTAATTTGACTAATGATGGGCTTACTCATAATGAATATCGAGAAAATATGGATAATGTTTAAAATAATACACAGATCCAAATCTAAGGATTTATTGTAAACATAATCAATATTTTTCGAAATTCATTCTGAGTAAGCACATTACTAGTCAAGTTAAAATTAGAGAACCTACGAAGTTTCGAAACGTAATTTGTATATTTATCTTTCTTTTCATCATCATTATCATCAGTCCTGTATATAAACTGTCCCACTGCTGGTCACGGGCCTCTTCTCACTATGAGAAGGGTAAGGCCATAGTCCACCATGCTGGCCTAGTGCGGGTTGGCAGACTTCACACGTTTTTCAAGAACTTTATGGAGAACTCTCAGACATGCAGGTTTCCTCACGATGTTTTCCTTCACCGTTTAGCAAGCGATAATTAACAATTTAACTCCGAAAAGGCATTGGTGCGTGCCGTGGATTCGATCCGGACTTTCTGCGTAGCAGTCTGTCGGTCTCTCCACTGGGCTATAGCTGCCATATATTTCTTTTATATTAGATTCTCTTATATTAGATAAAAATCATAAGTCAAAGTTAAGTAAATATTTGGATGTAAACGCTATTGTAGCATGGTTTCTATGTATTTTCTATATTCTAAGGTTCACCAGAATGTTCGTAAGAATGCTCGCTAAAACGCATTCATTTGTTTTTCTGTTTTGTGACATTCGCGCGAATGTTCATTACAGGTGAATGCTCAAGTATATCAGCGCCATAATGAGAAGAGGCTCGTGCCCAGCAGTGGGACAGTTTATGTACAGGGCCGACGATGAATAAGTATTTTCAAACATGTTTTAGGGTATTACGTATGCAACTTTAGAACAGTTTTTATAGGTCAACAAAAACATCAATTATCGGTTCGTCAAGTCATCTGCTTTCTAGTCATCATCTTTTCTAGTCCTAGACTTATCCCAGTAGCACCCACGACTCACACGTCTAATATGGGCTATATTAGTGCACTTACTAGTCCAGGTACAACCGAATATCAGCTTTTCCACAGAGCAAAACTGCTTGCCTCTGCTTCCTAGTAGGTTAATGTAATTTTCAAACCACATAAAATAACGTATCAAGCAAATCCACATCTAACGGTAATACCGTTGCCTAGCAACAAAGCAATCGATATCAGCTGTTACCCCTTACTCAAAGCACTCAAAGCCCACACTTAACATGCAAGTATGTTAACTACTTAACAATTAGAGGCACGCCGTGACAGCCTATAATTAAGTTTACACTTAACTAAGGTAGCTTGTAACGTGCTGATAACAGGGAGCTGCTTGTGCGGTTTTATTTAACTAGTTCTACTATAACATGTATTTACGTGCGCTAAAAATTAACTAAAAGGTTAGGTTTTTTAAGAGAATTGTCTAAAGCAAAAAATATATTTAGACTCCTATCTAAACCGAACAAAAAGGATAGTGTCTTTGTTGTAAATGGCAGACAAGAATGTAGTCTACCTGATGCTTGAACTTTAAAGGTGCTATTTAACGAACGAGATATAGATAGGATAAGCGTGGTTTCAAATCACGCTGAAAAATTACCTTTACTTACGATAAATTTTCTCGGGCTGGCCAGAGCGAGATTTGTGTTTCAGCTTTGCAGAGTTATAACAAATATTCTTTTGTACAAACAAACACTTATATTCACGCCTCGCCTTTTCACTTTATTTTGATTGAAATTTTGTTATACATTTTAACTTGCTACAAGGAATCAGTTCGGAGAAGATGCTGTAATTTGTCTCCGGTATCTTATTCACAAAACAAAATGAAATTAATATCAAAGCAGTGATTTTGTCGGAGCGCGAATTATATGTCATCAAAACGAAACGTTTATAAGCTACATAATATAAATACTGCACTACTGCCCAAGATTACAAGGTGGCTAGCTCAACAGAACGCGCGGCGAAGCTTTCATACCACGACTTATTCAAATAAGATACGGCTCGTTTCACAGCCTTTGTTCCTTTGCGTTAAAAATACCGTATCCGAACATTACTCTGTAATATTTATTGTAGATAGCCTCTGAATGGCACCAAAACAAAGCTTAAACACGTGGGCGTGATCCCTAAGAAAATAGTTGATACGAATGTTTTGAAATTAGATAGCGTTTAACGGTTATCGTTATAAGGTTAATATGGGTAATGAGGAATAATTATGGAAAGTTTTTGAAAGCGTTTCAGATATATAATATCTAGGTCATTCTGTGATATGTGAATGGCCCGCAGCAAACAAGTTATCGAACCACGAGGTTGAGCGCATTCATCATTGTCTGATTTGTGCAAAGGTGACCGGTCAGTCTGAAAAGTCTAGTTGACATCACTTTGTTGACTAGAGGACGCTTACAAAACTACGATGAGTGAAGAGAAATGATAAAAGCTTTAAATTACTTTGAAATTAAAATATGAGCTTGAAAACAGCAAAACTAGGACATGAGATTGGCGGGCAACTTGTACAGTTTTTTCCGATATATGGCGACCCTCTGGGGAAATTAGCAAAGAAATGCTTCGGCGTGTAGTGCACGATATCTAGCAATCATGGTTAATAATAACACTTTACTTGCCATAAACGGTTCTTAAGTACAAATCGTCATGGAGGCATTCTTTTAAGTATCGATGTGCCTACTTTAGTCACACGAACAGGTTGTGATTCTGGTGTCAGAATATAATCCTTTTAACGCTTTATTAGTACACTAAACCTTATTTCTCATATAAATAAGAAAGTTTTTGTGGATACAGAATGGTTGGAATAGATATTTGTTACTTTGTAACAAATATCAGTGTTACTCGCGATTATTCTACATTCTACTTCCTATCTACTGTCCCGCTGAGGGTAAGCATATTCTAGTTGTCTGTATGCCTATATGTTCTGTCTGTAGTATCTGTGTCTCCTAAGCATAACAGCCGATCTAGGGACAGCCTGTTCCTGACCGGTTGTTGTGTATTCTCTATGCTGTTTCCAGTTCCTCCTACGGGCTACGTTCTTCCTACGGGCTACGTTCTTCCTACGGGCTCACTGCACCTGTCTTCTTCCTACGGGCTACGTTCTTCTACGGGCTACAAGCCACGAGCTGCTGGCGCCGTGCCGCTACTAGCCAGCTGCCACCCAAGCCTCCGTTCCTGCCTACGAGCTCCTACAGCCAGGCCACGGACGCCTGAGCCTGACCGCTCGGCCCACATCGGCTGCACCGCCTGAGACCCCGCTCAGCCTGAACCTCGACCACAGAGCTGCCTGCGCAGCGCACCTTGGCCAGCTCATCGGCGACCCTACGAGCAGCTACCCTGCGAGTGTCGAAGAGCAGCAGGAGTCTACGCTCCAGCCAGCTCAGGCCAGTGCTTACCTAGTTCAGTCATACTGTATGTAAGCGGTAGTGAGACATAATAAAGAACCTGTTCAGCCTAGCAGTGTTTCTCTCGAACCCCGACATCCTACCTGAGATCCTCCGTCTCAACTTTTTCTCGAAAAACTACTTAACTTATTTTGATAAAATATGCAGTCATCATCACCCTAACGTTATCCCGGTTGCATCCTAGACTTACACGCCTTAGAGCCCAGGGTCCACTTACTGGTCTAACCAGATATAAAAGAATATCTACTTTTCCACAGAACGACTGCCGTCTGACCTCCACAACCCAAAGGGATAGCGATATTCCATGGTTTAGACCAGTATCAGTTTATTTGAGGGTACTGACTCCCTGTAACGACTGTCAAAGATCTTTATGACAGCCGGCACCGACGGTTTAACGTGCTCTCCGAGGCACGGGGCAAGCGATAATTAACAATTTAATACGCACTTAACTTCGAAAAGTCATTGGTGCACGCCGTAGATTCGAACCCGGTACCCTCTGCATGGCAGTCCGTTGGTATCTCCACTAGGCTATCGCTGCCGGCAAGCTGATAAAATATGCAGTAATATAGCTTTTAGTGAAGTAAGAAATAGTGGGATAGATGAACATCGGCGACATTTTTATATACCTAAGTACCTCTCTAAACTTTTCGCAGTCGAACCCGCGGATCAGTTAGTATCTTCAACACGAATGTCACCACGTTCAACACGAATGCCAACTCTTAAGTCGAATAGACGTCACAAATCCCAATAGTTTACGAATTCATACTAATGAAATGGAGACCTCTAATGAAGACGGATGTGGAGTAATTAAGTGGGCGTGGCTCACGATTAATTACTAAGTACCCGCACAACCTGATGAAGTACTAAAAGATCTTAATTAATAACCAGAAGGCTAACTTTTGAGCTGAAGAAAGAAAACTCGATTTGATTCATTATACGTCAATTGATCCGTGCGTCTAACTAGGTACTGTAAACTTCAGTGTTACAATAAACTAAATGAGCCAGCGGTTACACCCGCGTTATTTAAAGCGTGATGTTAAATAGCCTTTAGCCTTCCTCAATAAATGGGCTATCTAACACTGAATGAATTTTTGAAATCGGTGCAGTAGTTCCTGAGATTAGCGCGTTCAACCAAACAAACCAACTCTTCAGCATTATATATTAGGTATAAGATTATTTTATTTTTGGTCCTTGAAGTCCGTAACGGTGCACTAAAAAGAGATTTACCGAAATTCCATTGGGATCGGACAGAAACGGTTAAGTGAACATGAAACGTACGGGCGAAGCTGCTGCATCCTCCATTTGTATAAGTTGCTACACTTTACAGGTGATCATGAGGACTATTTTGCTGTTACAAATACTTATTAACTGAACTTTATTTGTTAACTGTCTCTTTTTATCTAAGTATAAGGATTTGTGTGATGTTACTAACTTGACATTGAATAAATCGAAGGCACACATACAAAGAAAAATAAGCCAATTATTATTACCTACTAGGTTTCAAGAAACAATACAATCATAAAACATTTTACAAAGCTTGTAAGGATTTTTATCTATATGTCGCATAGCAGGTTAATTCACTAAACAACGTGCATTCAAAAACCTCTTTTATAACACAAGCAGGCCTAAAAACATAATTGTACTACCGTCAACAGTAAAATGAAAATGGCTACGTGAGTGAATGAATAGTGAAGCCCAATGGGAAATCAGTGGCACAACCAATAAATAGACTGTTTCTTACATGACAACATAAAGGGTTATGGGCTATTGTTAGACTTTGATAAAGGTAATGGTGATACTAAAAGAGCTTGGGACTTTCCAGTTTTTAATAAGGGAGGTGTGTGTTTCTAACAATTCTAACGTTAAAGTTATGGCGTATAAATAAGTACAACGGAAATATTCTGACAAGATATAATATAATTTAATTTCAAAAAGTATTGCTTTTTCGTGTCAAATACACATGTTTGATCTTTATACATGTGTAATGTCGTTCCGTAGTCGCCTTCATATGTTGCCCTATGAAGAACTTGAACACAATATTCATGAATATTTTTAAACTTTCGCGAGTTGTACACAATGTACACATATTAATATTTAGAAATCTACATCTCGTAGTTATTGGCCAATATGTATAACCGTTTCGGTTGAGGAAAAAATGAATATTGTGAATACAGGTAAAATACCCCCTGTATTTTACCTGTATTCACAATATTTATTTTCACCCTGATAAATAAGTTTGAGTTAATCGAATATTAAGAGTTAACTCTGAAAGTCTAATTAGCCGCGATAATTTGCCTCGTAACTTGATTTTACAAGCCACTCTTTATTTGGTTCATAAACTCACAGATACTATAATACTTTACTACATATTTTATGGTAGGCAATGATTACGTGTCTCACGTTATAATTGACGGTTTATACAAAATATTTCGCAAACTTTGAATAGAAAAAGTGTTTAAAGTAACACACGGGGTACCTTAAACGTATAACTAGTTAGAAATATAAAGATAAATAACATTCTCGTAACAAAAACCTAGTTACCAAAACATTTATTTTTTTCACATCCATCACGAATCTCTGCTATTCATACTAAAACAATTTCTGTTATGGAGGAAAAGAGGAAACCTACATACGTCAATATTTTCTCAGTCTCGATGCAATGTAAACTGGAGCGATTTGGCCAGAAATATTTGAAAACCGTATCTCATGTATGCAGCATAGATTTACATAAACTCTATAAAAAAATTTTACAAAAATAACCGCCTCAAAATCTGAAAAATGTGTGAAAATAGCACTAAAAAGTAAAAAATAAATTCCGTTATTTTTACTTCAATTTACTTATAAACATCACCTATTCAACTGAATATTATATACTTGTACGAATTATACGTATCTACCACTTAATTCACATACCTGACACAATACATATTTTTATATAACTAACGAACTAAATTAAATACCTATCACCAGAAATCAGATAAGTATATCATATTTTTGGACCAAGTACTTAGAAAAAATTCTTTTATTAGGACTATAATATACATTATTATACTTTTTTTTGGAGTCGGTGCCAGCTGAGATTTTAACAATTAAAGATGTTATTAAGTGACCGACCCGAACGCGGGTAGGGCAGACGCGTGAGGGCAGACGTGGTTGACAGTTGTCTCCGATATCCATTTTTTCTATGCTCTTGTATGTAGGTAATTATTGTATTGCAGTGGATTGTGGTTCTTTAGAGTTATTTTACACGAAATCTGTGTTCATTGAAATAGGTTTGATTTGGTTCTTGCTGCATTTTAGTATTGCATCTTTACTTAATTAAATTTTTCTTGTTTTTCAAATTTTGAGATCTTTTTGTAAAATCTTCTCAGATTTTGATTTGTTCCAAGTATCGCTTTAAGTTCTTGTTTTGGTTAGATAGGTAATTGTAAATAGGTATTTAGGTTAATTTGTAACTGGGCTGTCGCGCCTATTGCCAGGTTGCGTTGTTTTCTTTATTTGCAAAATAGGTTTGGTTAGATCCTACATTGTGGTGTTAATGTAACTTTAGGTACATATATTTTGTGTTATAGAAAACTTCCCAAAATTTGATTTATATTTGTTGATTAGATTTCTCGTCATTTGTAAATTAATTACAAGTTTGATGAAGTTTTGCAAAATTATCGTATCAATACAGCTTTTCATATATTTTGAACATTATCAAGAAATTATTTACTAAAATGTTTCGCTGGCACCGACTCCAAAAAAAAGTATAATTGTATATTATAGTCCTAATAAAAGATTTTTTCTAAGTACTTAGTCCAAAAATATAATATACTTATCTGATTTCTGGTGATAGGTATTTAATTTAGTTCGTTAGTTATATAAAAATATGTATTGTGTCAGGTATGTGAATTAAGTGGTAGATACGTATAATTCGTACAAGTATATAATATTCAGTTGAATAGGTGATGTTTATAAGTAAATTGAAGTAAAAATAACGGAATTTATTTTTTACTTTTTAGTGCTATTTTCACACATTTTTCAGATTTTGGAGGCGGTTATTTTTTGTTAAAAAAAAATTATTTCCTGTTTTTTAGTGAATTTTCCTTTCTGCAGTTATCTGATTTATCGAAATGAAAGATGGGTACTTAGACTTTTTTTTTACTGGGGAAACTCTTTTGCTGAGTGCCTCTCCGCGTGGTGGGCAAAGAATGGGATACAGAGAACGCGGGTGTCCTGCTCCTGGGTCCCGTTACGCTTGTCCCGTAAGTAGGGCTCAGTCTCTGGAAGTGTCCTCCCCACTCGCACAGTATGAGGTAGCGCCTCAAACTGTGCGAGTACAGTGGTTCCTCGGCTATCCGAGACCGCTGTCTTCTCGGGGTCGTTCGTGGTCGGGCAGCCAGATTGCCATCTCTGATTACCCACGGGCTTAAGGAAGATCTTGGGCTAGCGGCCATTGCCACCACCACGGCGCCGCCTGCGTCTGCGAGCGGGATCGGCTCTCTCGCGATCCCGCTCGGCGGCCTCCTTCTGGAGCATGACCGCTTCGCAGAAGGAGACCACAGCATCCCACCGGATGTCTTCTACCAACATGGCCTGGACGACGGCCTGCGGAGAAAGATCGCCTCCGATAACAGAGACCAAGTCTAGCCGCTCGGTTTCCCATGCAGGACACTTAGAGAGCGTATGCTGGGTAGAGTCCAGGTCACTGCCACAGTGGTGGCATGCCGGCGTCGCCTCGCGGCCGATTCAGTTCAAATACTCGCCAAAACATCCGTGTCCGGTGAGTATCTGAGTCAACCTAAACGTCACGCAGGCACTTCTCATCTCGATCAAAGATGGGTAGACCTACTAAACGCGCTGCCCATATGAGACAGCGCCGTTAAAACTATTTTATTATTGCTGCTTGTGGCAGACGAGCAAACTGCCCATCTGATGGTAAACGGTAACCAGTGCTCATAAACTTCGCTAATATCAGGGTATACACAGCAAAGCCGCTGCCTACCGTGAAAGTAATGCTCTCTTTAAACCTCGTTTGTAGAAGGACAAGTCATAGCGCTCGGGAAACACCGCAGCAGGTAGTTCATTCCAGAGCCTACAAGTACGTGGTAAAAAAGATCGCTGGAAGCGCACCGTACTAAATGAGAACGCTTCCAGGTAGTACGGGTGAACTCTACTGCGTCGGCGAGTGGTACGTTGGTAGAAGGGTGACCCTGGTACCAAATTAAACAATTCTTCGGAGCACTCCCCGTGAAAGAGTTGGTAAAATACGCAGGGAGAACTAAAGTCTCTCCGCTGCTCCAGCGACTCTAGTCTAGCCGTGAGATCGGGATCATCGACGATTCGAACAGCTCGTCTCTGTAGGGAGTCAAGTGGATCAAGCTGATAGTTTGGCGCTCCGGCCCAGAGATGTGAGCAGTACTCCACAACTAGCGAAGAAATGGAGAAACGTCTATCTCAAAGTAGGGAATCTCGGTCCAAGGCCAATTCAAGAGAAAGTAGTGAACTGCGTGAAAAGAGGTTATCACAAATGCGGGCTTACAGTGAAAAATATTAAATCGTGTAAACACTGAAGAACGTACTCATTGTCTGCTCTTTGAATTAAACCGTACTACTATTAGTTATTCTGGGATTTATAATCAAAGTTATTATATGTATAAGTTAGCAGTTGGCGGCTTCGCTCTTGCGTAATGACGGACTTTCTAAAATACAACCCCTATTTCCAAAAACGCGTAAATATATGATCACTTATTTCTAATCAGAAGCTAGTTTATGAAATTTCACTTCGCATAAAAACTTTCGACCCCTATTTCACCCTTTTAAACGGTAGATTTTAGAAATCGCTAAAACACGTATTTGTTTTATTTCTAACCAGAAGTTTGCACACAAAATTACACGCTATCGTTTTAAAAATGACGGACCTCCCATACAAACTTTCTACCCTACATACTCTTTCAACTTTATATCACCCTCTTAGTTGTTAGATTTGAAAAAATCTAAATTGCGTGTTTATTTTTTCTAACAAAAAATATGTATAAAAATCCTTCCTTAGTGGGTGCTTACGTCATAAAATGCATCGATTTGCAAAATTTCAAGTCTCAAGCCCCTGTGGATTTGGCTCTGCGTTGATGAATCAGTCAGCCCAAGCAATTTTATATATATAGATTTACTCTCCAACCTTTCTTCCTCCCGGTTTCATCAATACCTGGTAATGAAGCCCGAAGTAGGCCCATTGATCGAGACTATTCTAGTGTCCACTGAAGAAAAGTCAAAGTAAATGCTTAATTTCGTTTACTTGGATGACTTAATTTTTGAAGTTTTTAATGAAACTATTGGATTGATTTTGATAAAATTTGAGTTTTTAATGAAACTATTAAATTTATTTTGATAAAATTTAAATGGGACCCACCTGAAAGTATATGCTTTCAAACAAAAAAAGAATTTTGGAAATCGGTCGATAAATAACGGAGTTATGAGGTAACAAACATAAAAAAAAAATACAGCCGAATTGAGAACCTCCTCCTCTTTTTGGAGTCGGTTAAAAACAGTGTACGTCACTTCTTCGTCATGGAGCGTAGGTAAAAAAACGAAGCGTAAGCCTCTGTAGGTCGCTTTGTGCGAAACTCTTGAAGCGTGAAAACACGCTTGGTAAGCTCTGTATGGTAACGATATCGTATAGAAATTGGTTGTATCCTAGAGGTTTTATCAGGTACTCACTCAATTATTACGTATTTGGAGATTTTGTTATAACAGTCTTAATATGACTTCCAAGTTCTGTGATTTGAGTCTGAAATCTGAATGCATAACGACGTCACAGACCAGTCTAGCCTACTCTATCTAAATGGCGAATTAAAGTTATAATATTTAACTTTCTATCATTACCAAAATGCAACAACTTTATCTGAGTGCGATATTTTGGAAACGGAAAGTAGGTACTCTAGTACTCAGTCGAGTCTAAATTGAAAAGTTATGTTGCCATAACGTACATTACTCACCGCAGTATGAATCCTATTCTACAACCAATCCAATCCTTTAAGGCTGTTAAGCTTCAAACTCGACAGATGATCTAGCCTAGACACGAGAGAAGGCCAAAAAAATAACGAAACTTTTGCAAGTGTTTATTACATCAGCATCAGCCCTGTATAGATATGAAATATCCTACTGCTGAGCACGAGCCTCTTCTTTCTCTGAGAAGAGTCAAGCCAAAGTCTCCAAGCTTATATTGTTTCGTTTTCTTTTCTACGAAACGACTCCCACACTAGGACTTAATCTTGTGTCGCGGGAGCTTTACAAACATTCAATCAATAGACACAAAGCAGATCCAAACTCGAAACAACAATTTATGAATCACACAGTGTTGTCCCGTGTGGGAATCGAACCCACAACACGCAGCGCAGTGTCAAGCGGTGAGGCGGTCGCTTAAACCACTACCGCACAGTGAAAGTGCAGGTTTATAACGAGATGCAAAAAAGACTTTCGTCTTCGTAGCTGATTACTAAACTCAGCTGTGATAGTTCTTCAATGGAGCTAATGGATTCTTCAAAGTTTGCAGTATCAATCGTCGGATCGGGCCAGCTAAGTGCTATCGTCGGATCTGATAGTTTTTTCCAATGCAGACCACGTCTATAGTACTTTTAAACTACGCATACGTAAAAGGGTACATACATAAATACATTTTCTAATATTTATTTAACGGAACGTTATACCCAAACTCAAACTATGTGTACGTATAGTGCAGTAACACTATGTGCGTACAGTCAAATGGAAAATAAGAAGTCCTCACAGAGCTGTAATAGATACATTTAAGTAATTCCTACATAGGGACGTAGTTATGCAAACAAGAACTAACCCACAACATGTCACTTTCGAGATAATTAGGTTTTTGTTTTAAAGATGTGAAGAAAAAAATAGGCAAGTTGTATGAGGCCAATGAATTGAGCTATTTAAAAACGCTGTATTGGCGAGAATATACCCTTAAAAGTACATTTAGTGATAGTTTATTATTTAATTTTAATAAAAAACCTGATGGTTCTTTATTAAAATACTATAATTTTGTGGGTTGGTTCTTCGTTACCACAAAGGACCAACCCACTAAATAGTAGTTTTGCATTTTCTTCAAAGAAATAACAGCAAGATAAATGTTTTAATCATATTTTTTATTGTACGATTGAACATACAAACTATTTATACTACTTATACACAATAATATCGTTAATAACTACACAAATAAACCATAAAGTTATTTAATTATTGTGTTCAACTTCTACTTCAAAGTTAAGTCTACCAGAAAACCCATCATGCCACCCTGAACATTTGAATTTTCGGTTAATCTGTATGTCTAAAATTCTTGCGCTAATGACTGATTGACAGACAAGTCACAGCCAAAACTATTGAGCGCAAGAAGTTAAAATTTGGTATGTATGTTCTTTGGGGACTGTATGGTTGCACCAAGATGGGATGGATTCCCACGGGATCGGAAGAAATGTGTGGACGTAGCTACGGGCATCCACTAGTTTTTTATAATAGTGTTCAGCATCATCTGGTGACCATCGGTTCAGCGGCATATATGACCTACTCACTGCCACTGCAGCTTGCTTATTCGCTGAGCTATGTAGGTTACTTTAGTTGTCTTTCGAATAATTTTGTTCCAGATTCGATCCCTAACCTGAAGCTCCAAGCATAGATATTTCGATAGCTCGCTGAACAACCCTGAATTAGTGGACAAGTCGTACAGTGAGTGGCCACGTCTCCGAAGAATTTTTCCAAATGCTGCTCAGCCCAGCCGGTTCTGCCTCTTGACTTTCTTTTTCGAAGTTGTTTCTAGCTAATTGGATAATCTGTCCTAGGTATATAAATTCGGAAATAAGGTCGATAGAGAATCTATTTACGGGGACCGGTACGACATACGGATTGACACACTTGTTAATCATAATTTTTGTCTTTTCAAATTTCGTCAGGAGAGCAATCCGCTGAGTCGAGGTAGCTAGACTGTCCAGCATTTGTTTTAATTCCTGCAACATTTCTGCCACGATTATAATGCGTCTGGTAATCGTAGGTGGGAGATATGTTTGCCGTTTATATTGATGGCGTGATCTTTTCAGTCCAACATCAGCACTCTGAACATATTCTCCAATGTGTTCTCCTCCATTATTTTTCAGTGTGCCGATTCGGTACTACAAAGGTCATCGTTGCAGCTTCATATAGGCATCAAAGCATTTCGATGTATTGCCAGTCGACTTGACATTCTTGCAGGAATCCAGAATGGAAGTTTCAATAATGTCAAAGGCCTCCTCATAATCCACAATTGCTAGACAAAGGGGCCGATTGTATTCCTCTGTCTCCTCAATAATCTGGCGCTCTGTGTATAAGTGGTCTATGGTGCCATATTCACTTCGAATCTGGCTTGCACCGGCGGTTGGAATTCCTCGAATTTTCGCGCAAGACGGTTCGTGATGGCCCTTAAAAAAAGCTAGTAAACATGACTCAAAAGCGATATGGGCTGGTACATTTTCAGTGAGGTTTTAGCACCTCTCGAAAAACTAATCGACTTTGCTTCTTTGCCATGCATTTGGAGTTCTCCTAGTGAAAAGGACGATACTAAACAGCTCCTGCAGCTTTTTAGTTCAGGGGTATCGGCTGCCTTCAAAAGTTCACTTGTGATTCCGTCCTCACCCGAGCCTTTTCATTTCTGAGCTGTTTAAGGGACATCACTATCTTGTTCATACTAATCTCGGGCAAGTCCTTCGTGAAGTAGTATTTTCTTGAGAAGCGTATAGTTCGCAGTAAAAGTCTCTCACTTTCGAGATAATCTCCGGCTTAGAGGTTATAACTGTTTCTGTTCGTGTGGTCAGTCTTGTCAGGTGGTTTCTCCCTAGCTGGTCGAACACTTGAGATCCCCGGTTTTGCTCGATTGCTGTCTCAATTTAAAGCATCTTAGAAGTTTGGAGGTGGCGTCGTACTAGTTCTTTATATTTTTATTTAGAGCTCATTTTTCTGACAAGGCTGATGCGGGCTTTTGACGATGCTCTTTCATAAGCTCCAGAGTTTATTTCGGCAGCTTCGACCTTTTCCCGGAACGTTTAATTTCGCAAAATTGTTCGCTCTGTTCTCTTAGCGTGCTCACCACTTGGTCGAGCTTTTTCTAACGCAGTCGGTGGTTTCTAAGGCAAACGAATCTGTTCTCCAGTTTTATTTGGAATTTTTTTGAGCCTAAGGCTCTTTACAGCTGGACTTTTTCGAGCTTCTAGTCGATGTACAATGTGCACTGCATAAGTCTGTGCTCGCTTCCAGTGTTGAATCTCGCGATCACCGAGACATCCCTGAACATGCGCTTCTCATCCGACAGAATGAGATCAATCAAAGTTTTTATAGCTTCGCCAGGTCCACTTTCATTGGTGCTTTTTTTTTAAGAACGAGTTTATCATAAACAGCCCCTCGTTTCTGCTGCCATAACCATATAGACCTATTGAAGATTTACTCCCGCTTCGACGTTAAAGTCTCCCATTACAACATTGTGGTAGGGTCTAGGTGTGCTATGAAGAGCCTTGGAGATATCCTCGTAGAATAATTTTATTATGCATCTTTGACCGAGTGTGCCAAAGTCGGTGCATAAGCCTGAATAACCTTGAGGGTGTATCCCTAGTATAAACTAGATATTTCTACAGTGTTATCATCAAAGGACCGGAAACCTGACGCCACCTAGGTAAAGTTGGTCTCCTGCTCTGAAGTACAGGAGAGCCGGCTGGACTCAAGGTTAGGGTGTCCTGCCCCTCTCTATGGACTTTACTCAAACTTATAATGTCCCATCTTATACACTTCAGTTCTTCTTCCAGTTGAAGAAGATGCTCATCGAGTCGCAGCTTTTGTCCGTTATACGTAGCCAGGGTCAGCTTTAGTTTAATGGGGTGGCGGCTCCGACTCCGCCGGAACCATGACCACCGCAGTAGTCAGGTAAAGCGGAGTGACTGGGAATTAGGGGCCGTAGTTTGCTGCCAAGGCCACGCTGGACATGTGTATTGACGAACGGGACGTAGATCCTCGCCCGGCGCTGCTGCCCGTTACTGGTCTTAATTTTCTACGCCATTTTGAATGGTTGTACTGCCGTTGGTGGGTCACCAGAGACACTTCCGTTAGACAACAGGATGCGCCACGAGCAAGAGCGGTTATCTTGGGGTACTAAGGTGGTAGCTGTATACCCTTGCATTCCCTTTTTCTAGGTGAGAACTTTACAGAAAGTCACAGATATATCATTTAAATTCCTGTCAAAACCTTATTTCCATAAACACAAACAGACCCAAGCTTCTTAGTTTACTATTAATTTCTGATAAAAAGAAAATACAATTATCGATACGCAACTAAGCATCTTGGTTATTTTCTAGCTAATTTATTTGATTCGCAAAATAGAACCAAGCCACATGGTTCTCTTTAGAAGAAAAAAAGACAAACACATTGTGTATTTTTATTTTCTTGCGTAATATAAATGTTGAAGTGCTATATGTACCATGCCACATGAGTCCGATTTACTTGTAAAAAGTGATTCAAACTCGGGTTGGTACCTTATGCGGCTTCGTTTTTTGGCTTTGTAGCTTGGTAAATTAGCCAGGATTTATAGTCTATCTACATACATAACTCAATTTCACTCAAAATGTGGGTTGGTTCTTGTTTGCTTAACTATGTCCATTAGTACCTAGTTAGGTAAATAAATGTTTAGCAGTATATAAATTAAAAGAGTAACTCTTCCTGGGTGTACATCCAGCTCATCCAAATCAGGGCTAAATCGCTGAAATGATTTTCATGACATTTTGATACGCACTTGTATATATATCTAAGAAAACATAGACTAGCTTCTTAAGGATCCCTTGAACGGGCAACATATTTATTATCAACCGTTTGAAACTATAGATTCAACAAATAAGGAATCATAAAAATAAACTTTCAGCTGCCTAACACATTCTTTAGTATAGTTGAAAGCTCACTTTGAAATTTCCATTTTATTTGTGTGCACCATTCTAGGGTTAAATACATACGTCGGTCATTACTTTACGCCGGCTGAGGTGCCCCAGTGAAAAACTGAGGGTTTTTTATACCTGGCTGGATTGTTCTGACTTATGGGCGGTTATTTTTCTTTTTAAGCTTTTTATTTCCGGTGGTTGTGTTTTTGTAGTTGCTATAATATGTCTGAGGCACAAAGAGAGAACTGTACGGACTTAAATTTAACGCTAAACACCTTAAACTATTTAGCCTTTGTGACTTTTAGGTTTTTTATCTTTTATATCTTACTTTGTTGTAGATAAGTGATGAATATTTGACTGCATGCCGTTTAAGATTGGGCCGAGTTTTGTGGTCGAGATCCCTTTACGGGACATCACTTTGTGTTATCCACAATTTTTGTTTTGATTCTGGATATTTTTATGCCCGTTCCTAAATGTATGCAAAGGTCTCTATGATACAGGATTTAATCCTGAAGGGAAAGGATATGTTACACAGTTTCACTATACTGGTAAAATCTGTTAGTCAAAATAAATTCTGTTCTTTGTAAATATCCTGATGCTTTCAACGGACTGCAATCTAGAACAAAAAAAAAAACAACCACGGTATGTGGAAATTTAAAATTACTCTAAGATTTTAGGAGCTGAGGTAAAAGCAAAATATCGTAAGCGAGCCAAAACGATGGATTTAGTCGCGGCGCATTATTGATACCAAATAAATGAGAAATAATAGGAAATCATATAGATTTCCTATTATTGCTAATTTATTTTAGTATGTAGTGACCGTATAATGATTTGATTTGACGTTCGTAATAAAATAATAATAATATTCTACCACATTCACACAACACTATCTAATCCCAAACTAAGCACAGCTTGTACTATGGGTACTAGACAATTGATAAACATAAATATTGTTTTTTTGTAAATACTTACATATTATACATAGAAACACCCAGACCAAGACAAACATCCATGATCACGCACACAAATGTTTGACTTGAGCGGGAATCGAACCTGCGACCTTCGGCGTGGCAGTCGCTTAAATTCCCGCTGCGCCAACCGGTCGTCAAAAAATCAAAGTAAAGCTACGTTTGTACAGTTTAAAAACCCATTTTATATAACGATGTCATTGTGGAGAAGACGTCGATAGCCTCGGACGCCATGGGCTATCTTGCTGCAGCAGAAGCGCTGGTAGAATAGGAAAGTTTCCTGCAAATGAAATAAATTATACAAGATTTTTCATCTAGTGAAACATGTCAAAATAATAGTAGTTTCATTCATCAATTAATGTTAAAATTTTATTTAACATTTTTTATCATCAGTTTATTGATAATAAGCATTCTACTTGACAGCAAAAAACTATGACGTCACTACGTCATATTTCATACAAAAGCCTTAGCAAAGGTCGTTTTTGACATTTCATTAAAAGTGCTTGATTTGACTAGTTGGAAACAAACCTATTCCTTGTTATGCCCATCTGAATGACATGATCCGCTTGCTCTTGTTGCGTCTGGCGTACCAGCTGTACTTGAACCAAAAGGTTTGGTATGCGATATGTCATTGTTGCCTTGGAAAATGGGCAGGCCTTTGGTGTGGGACGCAACCTGCGTAGACACCCTCGCGGCATCACATCGCTGCAACTGCGGCAACACGCAAAAAAAAGTACTTTATGTAGTAATTACGTGTTTGAGCCGTTCGGGGTGGAAACGCTAGGCTCATGGGGTCCGAGCGCTCGTTCTCTATTCCAGGAAATTTCTAAACGATTAAACGACGTCTCACGTGACCAGAAGGCTAGTTTATTCTTTGCTCAAGGAATCAGCATTGCCAATGCTGCCAGCCTTCTGGGCACGTTACCCGATGACATTGATGCGGAGGCATATTACGACGCCTAAACCATGTACCTAAATATTTTCACTTTTTAATTTGTTTTGATGGTTTTTATATTAGATTAAATTTCAGTTATAAAATTATGTTTCTTTAATATTCTTACTTAAATCAATAGTACGTTTATGGTTTTTCTATAACTAGAGGATGCCTGCAGTTACGTCCGCACATTTCATTTTAATTTTCCCGGTACCGTGGGTATTTCGGGAAATCTATGACCCCTGAGAGTCATACATGCCACATTTCAGCTTCTTTGCACAATAGTTTTGACTGTGCATTGTCAATCATTCAGTAATGCAAGAATTTTATATATACAGCGATAATATAATGTCTAGTATGTAACTACATTTATTTACCAGCAACATAGTATCTTTATCTTCGTCAATAGTTATTTGTCACCCTCGAGGTGTCTACATCCGGGATGTTATGGCAGCCTAAACGTATTTTCATATCTTAGCGACATAGTGCTGCACAGGAAATTGGATTACATCGGTTCTCAGCCTGTACTGTATTCCTATCAACACAAGGTAAATATCGCACTTGTCGCTAGGGTATGCAAAATAGGTTTATTTTCAAGAAAACTGAACTATGTTGTAGATTCCTAGTGATATCTAAGTTGGAATGTACGTTAAATTTCAATATGGAAAGCACCAAGGTTCTTCAAACGTGGCGGCGACTTTAGAATCGCACGCTATTCAAATAGCCCGTGCACCGGGTGCGTGTGGCGTGCATGACACTTGTCACTTAGCCCTATTTGCTATGTCTGATTAAAACAAATACACATAAAAATGAAAAGGCTCTTAGTATAATAGTTATGGATATTTTTTTATGAACTATTCTATATATTTAATTACTAATTATAAAGGAATTGAAAACACAACATACGGACTCAAATTGAACTTAATTTGCTACTTGTATTACAAATATAGTCTAATACTATTGTTGAAACTAAAACGATTTCAAAGTCATTACTGGTTATTTTCCTATTTGATTAAATTATGATTGGTTATTGTAGGTCTGTGCCTACTTAGCAGTCCAAACAGTGTATGGACAATCTCCCGTGGGAACTGTACCAAATTACGTTTAGTGGTGTCCCAAATATTGAGCACAAACCTTTTAGCGTGTATTTAACTGAAATAGATAAGTGAGGTTAAGAAATTGTAAGAGAAACATATTATGAAGAGATGCTAAAAATGCTTTCCGTTAAAAATGATGTTCTGATAGTAGACTGCAGGTGAGGCGTAATGGTTGAAACGAGTGCCTCATGTGGTCGATAAATTGTTTAAAATCTCGATCTGTGTACTTTGATGAAATATTTATTAAGTCCCTCGAGACACAGAATTTGTTCCTAAAGGGGAATTGTCTTTTTAAATAAAAAGAGAAAATACCTGTTATTACACAACAACATCTGAAATTGAAATACAATAACAAACATTACTTATCTTTTAATTATTATAATTACGCTAAGAGTACCTATACAAATCTCAGAAACTACTGGTCTGATTTAAATAATATTTTTTGTTTTGGATATCGATCCACCACGAAGTCACGGATCCGGTGTAGTAGTGCATAAATCGCGAGCCCATCTAGTACAATAATCAAAAACAACATGTACAAATCAGCTGTGAATCTTACTGATGGCCATCGATAACTCATGTCCACTGTACAATGGACGAATCAAGACTGGACGACCCTCTGTGATGAAGGATCCGGATCGTTACTCAGAAGGCTAACGAGCCGTGTCCATAATATTTGCTTATCCTTTATAAGCCTTAAAGTAAGCCGCGCTCGTAACAGTTGGCAATATTGAGAATCGCCGGCATTCCGTTGATGACACCCGCATCATGGTATCTCATTATTGGTATATAATTGGATTTTAGTTAAAAGTATTGTATATTTAGTGACAGCTATACGTGTATTAGGTACATATAACCTAAGGGCAGGAACTGGCTAAGTACCTAGACACGACATTACACATTAAACAACGACCTGTTTATATTTACACTTATATTTTTGTCGTCAACCACTACAGGAATTAAAAAAAAAAATTGCATATTTTAAAAGAAAGTCTACCATCAACTCAACATTAAACGGATGGTGATTTGTGTGAAACTAGGGTGTATAATTTTTCGCTACCGGACATGTGAAAACAGAATTCAGTATATTTAATTAATCACTTCTATTAATTCTTCTACTTAATTTTTACATGTATACAACTATAAAATGCCACACAAACAGAATTAGCCATCAAAAGAACAAAATAATATACCTACATATTACTTATATATATTTTTTAAATTATTTAGTTAATTAGACTGCCTCCGTGGTCCAGTGGATAGCGTATGCGACTGCTGATCGGAGGTTCCGGGTTCGATTCCCGGGTCGGGCAAAAGTGTTACTAGGTTTTTCCGAATACTCAGTAGCAGCCCGGAGTCGGGTGATGTGCCTGGTAACGGCAATAGGCTCGTCCCCTATTACGTGGGACCGAAAAATTCATGCCGAAATGTGGGTGTAATATACGCCTCTGCCTACACCTTCGGGGAACAGGCGTGAGACAATAAATAAATAAATAAAAAAATATTATTTTTAAATTGAACTTAACTTTCGTTACATAAATATACAATTACCCTACCTTAATCAAGAATTAAACATGGAACCTCATATTCGGTGACAAACGCAACCAAACAAACGCCATATCACTAACAAGGCACTCTTACTTTATAGGCAAGCAAATAATACACATGGATTAAATATCAAACCAAAAGGTACACCATAACATTAAATAAAGGTGCCTTCTGATACAATTCAGACGTTACCCATGTGGGTATAATGTGCCCTGCATTAGAGAGCTTATACACGCTAAGAGAAGTTGCTGGGCCTATGCAAGAATTTGTGTCGTTTCTACACACGACCCGTGTAAACTACGTCGGCGTTGAATAAGAAAAATATCTTGTTTAAGCTAAAAATATTCGTGCCTTAATGCGAAATAATACTTGTCGTATACATGATGATTCGGTCTTATCTGAAGCAGTCTCTACACACGACCCGTATACACTACGTAGACGTCGATTAAGAAAAATATCTTGTTTAAGCTAACAATGTTCGTGTCTAGATCCGAAATAATTCTTGTCGTTGACATTATTCGGTTTTATATGTGAAGCAGATACGGTGGATTTTCTTAGCGTGAACAAGGGCCCTTACCCAACGCAGGTATATAACCCACTTATAATTGGGAAAAGTCCCTTGGCTGCTTAACCGATTTTATAATAAGGGCCGGTGATCGCGATGCCGCAAGCGCTTAATGGTGTCAATTTTGATCTGCTCCTTAACAAGCAAATGTTATACTAGCAGATATCGCCAGTTTTGCTTAATTACACATTGAGAATGTTAGAATATTTAATGGAAGTAAAAAATGGCTGAAATCTACTTGGTTTAAATATTAATGCTGGATAAACAATGAGTGAATATATATTAACATATCAATGTCAAATCAAGCCTTGCACTGAATCTGACCCACTGCTGGGCATAGAGCTCTTATCTTAGTTTTAATCAGAATTTAATTCAATAGTGCCATTAAAATACTTTGATATGTATACTTAAATATTTGTAACTCGGCGTAATATATAGCCCATTATAACTTGATCGCCTATAATAACAGTAATAATAACGTCCTTATAAGGATTGTCCAATGAAAGGATTAGATCGGCGAAAATTGCGGTCAATGACCTGACCGCCATTATGGTAGAACAGGAACGCTACGGAGACGGCACAAACAAAACTTTGAATACATTGTGTCTTGATTAGTTTTTTAGTACATTTTTCTTTGTAAGGTTTGTTTGTCATGAATAAGTGTTCTACATCTTAATATATATATTTCTTGTGTGCGTGTGTATGTCACTGAACTACTCCCAAAGGACTGGGCTGATCTTGATGAATTTTTTTGTGTGTGTTCAAGGGGACTTGAGAATAGTTTAGATTCACAATTTAGTCCACTGGAAAATGTTTTTTACTTAATTTTTAATTTGTAAGTAGTTGTGGATTTTGGAATGTTTCACATGGGAACCGACGAACTGCGCTGCAATACCAGTGTCAAATCTTATATTAATAATTTCGGAAAGGAGTACATCAAAACCTTACCTGAATAATAAAACATAAAAAAATAAAGATTTCGAGTCGACAATATATATCCGCAAAATTCGGATCGTCGAGTATTTTGTTAAATTCTAATGGTTCTGACAGACAAATTACAGTCCCCATATTGGCCACTCTAGCAAAACGCCACAGATACCGGATAACATTTTGAGTACTACTAATTAGTCTTAGTACTAAGGAGTTTGTATGTTTAAATACTTTTTGCAGTTATATTTCTAAAAGAGAGGTTGAGAGCCACCACGCTACAAGAGCTGATATTCTTAAAGAGTTAAAACGACACCAAAAGGAGATTTGTGTCACCCTGAACATAGATGATATACCTACTATATAACTAGAGAACCCCGAATTTACGCGAGCGAAGCTGCGGGCAAAAGCTAGTTTATTATATTATAAGAAACTAGTGTATCGGGTTGTCTACTTACATTTGATTAATTTTAAGAGAGTTATTCGTGAAATTTATTAACAATACAAATAGCCTACTATAATTAAGATTAAGAATAAATCAAGTTTTTTTGCCGCTCTTTCTATTTTTAATACCTAACAACATAAAAAAGTACATAGTTTAGAATTCATTAAATACACAACTACGTAGGAAACTCTTCGGTTTTCTGTTAATTAATCGTTATCTTCATTAAAAATAACGTGACTCTAAGCCAGCTTTGACGTCTAAGTAACGTTACGGTGTTCCTGGATCAGGTTACGTAGCTCGAAGCTACTTAACCTGATCCAGAAGCTACGAAGCTTCGTAGAATCCGTAGCGTTCGTAGAACACGTAGCAAATTGTGTCTACGATTATCTATTGTTGTAGAGATAGCCCGATTATAGATCTTTGCAGTTATCTTACCTACTAAGTTAATAAATCTGTCTAGCCTATAAGGCAGACCCTGGGCTCCACGGTAAAGATCACTGAATCACAGTAGGTATTAAAACGCAAATATATATCAATAACACGTATCTATGTCCTAAATCGCCATCTCCGACCCTAGTCGTTTCAAATATAGTCGGCGTTCTCAAAAGCTAAATTACTTTGAATATTGCGTGTGTGCCATTGTAAATTAATGCACTAAACATGTCCAATTACGATTTAGGGCCCGGGAACAGGCGGTTATTATTTTTATAAATATATACGTGGTTACTGATATGATTATTACCGCCATTGATTACAATCATTTTCATCAGACTAGCTTGAATCGTTTTATTTAGAACTAGACTTTAGCCACGTGAATGATATACATAAACCATGGACAGGAATTCTTATTCCTATCTAATAGTGGCAATCATTAAAAGATCCATTTGGTAGTTTTTGAGTTCATCACTTTCAAACAGACAGACAGGACGTGGCGAGCACTTCTTTTTATAATATTTATAGACAAAACAGCGACGTCAAAGTGTGTTAAGCTACGCATTAAGTCGAATTCCTTAATTGCCCTGGCCTTAAAGGGACTCAATCAAAATACTTATTTCGAGCGCAAAGGATCATTAGATTTTTGCTTTTATCTCTGAATTGCAATTATACTTCAAGAAATCATCTACAACTAGACGAAATTTACTGAAAACTACTAGAGAATAGACTTGGTCCGACGCCCGGTTAACAAGAGACATAAGCTTCATTAAGTACAAACTTTCGCAAACTGCCTGTTTTCGGCCTGGAGTCAAGCATTCGTCCTTGACTTGTATGTGCAATGTGCACTTTATAGTATAAGTGGTCATCTCGAGATTGGTGATTATAAGATTGAAAATAAAATAAATAAATCGTCTTAGCGTTATCACGGTAACATAGAGGCTTACGACCCAGGCTCGCAAGCCTTAGATGTACGCCTACTAGTCTAACCAGATATGACAGAATATAAGTTTTGTATATAACTAGAAACATTAAAGAAAATAAGTCTCAGTAAATTAAAGAAAATAAGTCTCAGTAAATTAAAGAAAATAAGTCTCAGTAAATTAAAGTAAATAAGTCTCAGTAAATTAAAGAATTACATCATCGACATCGCCGCATAAATTCCATAGACTACAACCATTTTCATATATTTCAGTTCTAAAACTACAGAATAGACGTATCTAGATTTTATCATTCCATTTAAATGCGCACGAATATTCCCATTCTACGGCATCATAAGATATCATTCTATACTACATATGAGGCATTTAAAATTTGATTTATTTGAATTCTGGTTGGAACGGAAGTGCCTTACTAGCAGATGTGATTTATTGACGGCATCTCTGTAACTTTCCCACAATTTATATTCTACGGGTATAAGAGCCAGAGATAGACATCATTTTATTAGGATATTGTTTTTGACTGATGAATACTTACCCAAATGTTGAATTTACGAGAGAATATAAATTATTTTTGGTTCAACGCTGGTAAGAAATTAAAACGTGAATTTCCACCAATCTGTGCTGACAGCTGAAACATACATCGTCTTGCTCACTACGAAAATGATCACAATTGAATGTTACGAAATAGTAAAACAGTATAGGCAGTAAATTTACATTCATTCAACTTTCTATATTGAATCGACGAGTTTTTTGAGCTCGCGAATTAACAACCATATTGAGATGACATTACAGAATTTTATATAATCTCTCTCGTAGGTATACGGAGAAGGATCAGCCAGTTAGTAAATATGTATATCTACATACGAATTACATAATATTATCACAATAAAAACATACCTATGCTATAAGGACTTAAAGCTCTATCTGTACAATAATGGGAAAGCCTCAGCCTGTCGATCGGCAAAATGTATAAACATTCCTTAATAATATTGTCAAGGCCAACACTAAGCACATACATACCTACAAAACTATATCCCAGAATTAACAGCAAACGCACTAGTGATAAATATATGCATATTGCTCCGTAACCAATCTAAATAAATTAGTGCTATAACTTTATTACACGATTATTCTGTCACGCCGCAATGCTGCAACTTAAAAAAACATTACATCTCAGCCGCCACCATTTTCATTTTTAATTCAAAACAAATGGATAAAAACTGCGCATTACTAAACTTCCGACAACTCCGTATTCTGCTATAAAGTTAAGTTCATACGATAAAGGGTCAGAGAGAAGTTGACCCTTTTCACTTGAATTGTTCAGTGAGGTCCCTCCGAGGTTCCCGTGTGACCTCCGATTGGTTTCAGATCGCCGAAGATAAATAGTTAAATTTTGTGGCTCGTGTCAACGAGTATTGTCTGCCAATACTGGATTTGGGCGAGGATTTGTGTGATTAATTTATTTGTATTTACATTCCGATTTTTTTCAAAATAGACGGTACAGAAGTTGATGTTACAGAAAATTTAATCCTAATAAAACTAGTTCCACGGCTTGTTATTTTATAACCTTAGCATTTTTAAGGCTCATATGTCGGCATAACAGATAAAAGAACCTCTTATCTTCTCATAGTTATGTATTTTAGCATGCCAAGTGCTATGGTTAAGGCTCCTAGAAAATTAATTGCTGGCAAACATTCTTACAAGCTAATTAGCAATTACGACATACATATGTATGCTTCATAGCTATTCTTTAACAAATTTTTACAGAAAGGGATAACTTGTTTCAAACTTATTCACATAAAGAATCGATAGCCTTCCTAGTAGTCAGATGAACAAACTTAGGTACACCACAAATTTCGACTTAACAAAATCTCTGTAGCGACAATAGTGAGGCAGTGCGATGATCTTGAAATATTTCTCTAGTCTCTTTCTGTAGTCTCTAGACACTACTCACACTTCAATTTATAAGTACACAAGGTTATAGCCGTATCTAACAATCAAAAGAAATAAAACTAAACAAGAAAGACTCAATAAAGTGAGTGTAACTAGCCATCAAAGTTTCCAATGATTCTGTATTTTCTTTTCTAAAACTTCGTTGCAGTTCTCTCTAAGGAAAAATTATTCAGCACTAAAATAAGATTTGCGCAAGGCCCAGCTTGATGTACTGAAAACAAATTGTGTGTATGCGAAGCGTTTTCCAATACTCCTCGGAATAATATCAGCCTTTAGTCTAACCAGATACAGTTGAATATCAGATTTTGCAATACTCTTAGCATATTTTGGACCAAACGAAGTGGATTCAGAATAATATTTTCGTTTATTTGGGTAACAGGTAAAACTGTAATACATTCATATTTTTTAATTGAAACAAGTCCAATAGATAGATATTTTTAGACATGAACGTTTTTATTATTACTTACGTGTCACGATATTACCTAAAAGAAGGAGTGCAAAAAAGGTACTAATAGCTAGTAAAAGCCCATGTTTCATCCTTTGTCGCAAAACGATAATTTGTACGAGGCAATCGTTCTTTGTTCGGGAAATAGCAGTAAGCTACGTCATAAAATGCTATGACCCTTTCTGTCTAACTAGCAATACTAAGGATCTTGTAACTAGATCAATACAAAGATTCTGATTCTGTCATGTGAATACAATGCGAATAAGAACGTACTATTTTTTGACATAAAATATATTTAGCCAACAGCGTTATCACAACAGAAACTTCTTCATTTAGAAATTTGTTTCCTTAATTATTTGAAGAAAGTAAAACACAACAGAGTGGTAGAGCAAATCAGATCAGCTAAAATACTACAACTCTATTTTATAAACTATACAACGTCACATAACTTCCTCGAGCCAATCAACACGCGAAATCCCATCGCACGTACAACTGCGAATTAATTATCTACGTCCAATCAGTGCAGCACAATTCCGCCATTGTTTTCCCTCTGAACAGATAGCTGATGCATTAATCAATGCGTTATCGTGCGCAATCTTGTGGAAACGATCCTGCTGTGATTGACAACTGGTCATGATTGGAAAAGTTACTGGTTTGTCTGTGTCCAATAAAAGAGAAATAAATATACACTTGTATACTGAGGGCCTAGCCAAATGGCATTCGCTTTGCTTTCTACTTTTGCTTACGCTTGGTTGCCATAGCAACATAAGGAATTCCCACAGAAGAATACCTAAAGCATGGAAGGAACGATATTTTTAAGAACAAATTGATATATTTATTTATTTTATTTATTTTATTTTTACACTTCTGCAATTTAAATGCAAAGGCGGACTTAATGCTATATAGCATTTTCTGCCAGTCAACATTAGGTTGGTGCAGAGATGATTGTGGCAGGTGTATAAACTGCAAAGATTGAAATAATTAATATGTAATCCAACACTATACTACTTTTTATACATAACATATAAATATTATGATAATACATACATATATAAATAATACATACTTATAAATACATACGTATATATAATACACAGTGAAACAAATGTAAGAGATGATGTTTCTATGGTCTTTCAAGTGACAGTTTGATGTAATACTAGCGCACCTTAGCCCTAAACGTGAAACGATTCGTCGCCATCCTAATCTCGAGAGGAAGCGCATTCAGGAGACGTACTGATTGTACAATGAAAGAAGAATGTACAAGACTTGAGCTAGGAGAAGGACACGAGAGAAGAGAATTATTAGAAGACCGAAGATTTTTGTCATGGTTGGAACAGCGGTATTGAATGTAAGGAGCTAGGTAGCTGGGACTATTAGATGAATGGAGAAAAGTGAAAAGAGTAGTCAACGTGCGCATATTACGACGCTGACGTATAGGTAACCATGACAGCTGTTTACGATATGTGGACACATGGTCATATTTACGAAGATTGAAATTGATAGCTACACTCTTCACTCATATGACAAATTAGAGTTGCCGGAAGAAGATGGCACTATGTTTGTCAGCAAGGGCTAAAGACAATCTGAACACAAATTTCGTAACTTTTTAATTTAATAGTGATTGAGCAAATCCGCCATCGATATCGATCAAAGTTTCAATATAGGTTCAAAATAAAACAGACTTGTAAAGTATGTATGTATAATGTACATTTTAAATTCCGTAAGTTTGTGTCCACAGCAGTCAGAACGCTAGTTGATGGACACTGGACAGTCTTTAAATAATTATTACAAAAACTTCCATTTTTAAACTGAACTTATATATTTTTGTTTCAAATGGGTACTCAGTAGCACATAATCTTTCGAGGCGTTATTTTCTCATTTTCATGGTACTTTTCTTGCACCACTTGCAGGTGAGGTTGGCTTGGGACCCTGCGTTCTTGGTGGGAACCCTATGCACTGTTAATAAAATTGAACAAAATAGTAAAATTAAATTATTCTTTTGGTTGAAACATCGAATGGAGCCCAAGATCCGACTCCTGTTTGGCGCTGCTACTCTAATAAAAGTAAAAGCAAGTAATTATTTAAACACTCACACTGATACATTTAGAAGGGAGGAGTAATGTTGGCACAGAATTTGTTTTTAGTCTGCGCCATCTGTCATTACTATAAAAACATTCCGCACACCCAATTTTCTCCACGACATACTGCAGCAAGTGAATTGCTATTTTGTAAATCTTTATTACGTAAAAATCTAAAAAGTAACGAGGTAAAAATATACTTTGGATAGATTTATCGATAAGATTTTTTACAACACTTGATAATATACAAATATAAATATTATACGGCTAAATTCAAAATTATGACAGAACTGTCATAAAAGAAAAATCACGAAGGTTATATAATTTGATGGCATAATATTGTGTAAATTGTATCTTACACGTCAGTTGACTGTGTTCAATTTATACGTTCTCGGACTAGTTCTATGCTTTAGTTATTGTTCTGTGGGAATTCCTTCTTCGCTGACCGCGTGCCATATCGAAAGCCTATGTCAGTTCCACACATTTTTGCACTAAGCGATTAGCGATATCGCAAATCGAATGCCATTTGGCTACAGGCCCTATATAGCAATTTTTAGATGATATGTTCTTAAAATGAGAAAAGCAGCGATAGCCTAGTGGAGAGACCGCCAGACTGCTACGCAGAGGGTCCGGGTTCGAATCCACGGCGCGCACCGATGACTTTTCGGAGTTATGTGCGTATTAAATTGTTAATTATCGCTTGCTAAACGGTGAAGGAAAACATCGTGAGGAAACCTGCATGTCTGAAAGTTCTCCATAATGTTCTCGAAAGACATGTGAAATCTGCCATCCAGCACTTGGCCAGCGTGGTGGACTATGGCCTTACCCTTCTCATAATGGGAAGAGGCCCGTGCCCAGCAGTGGGACAGTATAAAGGGCTGATGATGTTCCTAAAATGCGCACTTTTCAGATAACTTTATAAGCAGCATCATCATCATTGTAGCATTGCCCCGGTCGTGATCCAAGACTCTCGACTTGGAACCCAAGACCCGGTTGCGTCACCTAAGTCATACTGGTTGAAAACACTTTTGCGTTGGAGTTCACAACTCGCCTCTTACCTTAACCATATTTAACGGAATATTGGATTTTCCACACAGCAACAACCACATGGTAACTCAAAGTGATAGCCAAAGTTTATGGATAGGTAACACAACAGTCAGGTATTCAAGCACTCAGTAATTACTGTCATAGATCTTTATAACAGGCGGGACTGACCGTTTAACTTGTCGAGGCATGGAAACGTATGACGACTGACGACGTATGACCTTGCTACAATTCAGCTTTCTCGAATCTCTAACCATTGGACAAATGGACACAGTGAAACTTAAGGCTTTCTGGTTGTAAACTATAGAAAGGGTCCTAAAAAGGCTTATATTGTGTCACAATTGCTGCGAAAATTAAGATTATATTTTATGGATAGTTTAATAATCAATGAAATATGCAAACATTACTTAGCAACACAAATATTTGTCCAACCTTCCAAGCCTCCAACATTGAGCCGAGACAAAGAAGGTGTCTATCAAACTCGGTTGCCATGACAACGGCGGTAACAATCTCAAAACGATCACTGCGCGCTGTTCTTGATTTCCCTAGAGCACTAATGAACAGATTATTTATTTATTTATTTAAGACTTTATACACAAACAAGGTGTACATAGGTGGACATAATGCCATGAGGCATTCTCTACCTGTCAACCTACAGGTGGTGTAGAGATAAATGTGGTAGGTGTATTAACGCATATTAAAAGGATGTCATATTCTTAAATATAATGTAAATAAGGGTGCATACTTATAGATACATAAATACATAACTACATACATACTTACATACTTATAATAAAGGATGAGAGTGATGTGCAGATTCCTTTAGTCTTTTATATAGGAGATCCTTTGTACTTTCAATTTAAATGCAAAACGGTCAGTGGACATTCTGATTTCAAGAGGGAGCGCGTTCCACAGTAGGATAGACTGTACAACAAAGGAAGAGTTGACAAACCCAGAAGAATGACTCGGGCACGAAAGAAGAAGATTCTACGAAGAACGAAGGTCTCTCTCATGTGTAGATGATAGGTATTGAAAATACTCGGAAAGATAAGAAGGAGGAGAGGGAGACTTAAGAATCATGAAGAGAGTAGTGAGAGCACGCAAGCACCGGCGATGACGAGTAGGCAACCAATTAAGTTCTGAACGATAAGTAGAGACAGGGTCATACTTACGAAGATTAAAAATGAATCGAATGCAGTTATTGAGAATTCGGTCATATTTATTGAGATATTCTGTATTCAGGTCATAATAGCACATATCACCATAGTCGATTAATGGAAATATTAAAGCCTGCACAAGCATAGTTTTAGTCCTGGAGGAAAGGAAATTCTTTAGACGATATAGTGCTCTAAGTGTTCCGGTTACTTTCCGTTAACCGGAACCAACCAATCGAGAGTGGAATCTACACGCTGATTTTTAATTGGTTTTGGAGCGAAAGCCATCTTATTACTTATCGTTAATAGAACCTAACCAGCTAATAATATTTGAAATATAAGCTAAAAAAATCTGGAGAAATTCATTAATTTAATAGTACAAGAACACGAAGTATCACTTTGCCGCACACTGGCGAAGTACGTGCGATCGTGTCACACACACACTGGCATTAGTCATTGAACGCGCGCCACCCTCCGCTGCAGGGCGCCAGCAGGGCGCGGGGGCGCGGCGGGGTACGGCCGTGCGGCGCGGGCGCAAGTTGACCTTCAGTCTTAAGAAATTAGGTCAATGGGACAGTCGTATATCACGCTCCCGTCACTCTGTGTCCGTGTTACGTAATAAAACTACAATCGTGCATCCTTACAATACTGATGTGTTCGCTAGTGGATTGATAGACCGTAACCTGACCTGACTCCATAGGGTTTTATTAGTGGATCGAGGTTATAAGATTTGTGTACAAAGAAGAAACAGAGTCGCGAGAACGCGAGAAACATGCGCTGTAGGTACTCCGAGTGTGGAATGTGTAAATTGATTTTGATGTAAGCAGAAGACTGGAAAGGTAAATGATTTGATTTATTAATTGTTGTGATAATATGTTTAAAACACGCCAGAAATAAGTAAATACCTAAATTCGGCTTTTACTAGTTATTGAAAATGATTGTACCTTCGACTAATACGTAACTAATAATAAGTTCTTCGTTCTTTCTCCTACTAGTTTATTATGATTGCGTGAACCCACAGCTTATTTCTGTTGACTTACGAAGGAATAGTTACATGTGTTTATTACTTTAATCATTATTATGTGCTTAAAATTGAAGTTGTCATCGTAACTAATTTGTGTTTTGTAAGTACGTAAATTAGATATCACTATCAATCCGTACTTTTTAGTGCTGTGCTGACTGATACGTGTTTTATGTGTAGGTACCTAGTTGCCTACTGTTACACGCGCTGTATAAAACAGCTGTTGACCTCGCCGCGGTACTTCAACAGCTGTTTTAGGTACAGTGCGCCGACGCGCTCGATCGAGTCGTGTGTTACTACGTAGTTTCTAGAGTTATAGACTTTTATAACTTTTTTATTTTACGGGGTAGGTAAATTTTGATTTTGAATATGAATAGCAGATATTTTTTCCAACGTGAGGTTTTTTTTCCTAAACCAATAAAAAATCAGCGTGTATATACATTCCAAGGTCTTTGACGACTGAGTTGAAAGGGATGATTAGACCGTTGAACTTTACAGGCGACAGAGTTTTTAAATCTAATTTAGGCACTAAACGGCGACTGCCTAAAATAATGGCCTGGCATTTTGCTGGGTTTACGTCTAGACCAAATCGATTGCACTAATCCATCATCGTCTCAAGATCTCTGTTCAAGTCAGCAATGGCTATTGATATATTATCTTCCACTCTCGCTTGGGAGTACAACTGCAAGTCATTAGCATAGAGATACGCATATGCACACCAAAGATTAGGAGTTAAGAAGTTAATAAAAATTGAAAAGAGTAAAGGAGAGAGAATGCCACCTTGAGGAACACCAGAGCCGATGACACGCCAACTCGACGTAGTCTCGTCAACGTGAACTGACTGCTGACATTCCTGAAGATAATTTGTAAACCAGTCCAGTACAACAGGTGAGACCAAGAGATGGGAAAGGATAGATAAAAGGATATCGTGACTGACGGAATTGAACGCGTTCGAGAAGTCGACCAAGGTCAGCACAGTGACCTTAGTGTCCTCCATGCCGGCTCTTATATCGCCAGTCACTTTAAGGAGGGTAGAAGTCGTGCTATGTCCAGGTCTAAATCCAGATTGGAATGGACTGAGTAAGTTGTTAAGGTAAACAAATCAAGACAACTGCTTATGTACACAAGCTTCCACCAGTTTGGATAGGAAAGGAAGGATAGAGAAAGGACGGAAATGATTGGGTAGTGTAGGATTCGAGATCTTAGGAAGAGGGATTACAAAGGCTTTACGCCAGAGGGACGGGAAGGAACCACTGTCCAACGAGAAATTGACAATGTGGGTAATGGGAAGGATGAGATGATCAAGGATCGGAATGATCATGCGGCGGCTAAGGGAGTCGTAGCCCACTGCATTGGATCGAATGGAGAGGATTATCTTCTTGACCTCACCCAAAGTAACTGGAGAAAATTTAAATGGGTCTATGTTGGGACGGGGGAGGGCAGCAACAAAGGCCACCGTTTGACACCTGGTTTGGTTATCCAATTGAGAGGTAGCGGTGAAATGAATATTTAAATCCTCCAAACCAACCGTCAAACGGCGATCAGTAAGTTGCTGTTTGCCAATACCTAGAGTTCCAAGAAACTTCCAAATATTGGCTGGAGAAGAGGAGTTTATATTGTCGAAAATATGGCACTAAACGTTGCCATATTTTCGACAATATAAACTCCTCTTCTCCGTTTTCTCTCTTCTCGTTGCGAATCATCTGATTACACCGATTTCTTGCAGTCTTGTACAGGCTCCAGTTTTCATCAGAACGCTCTTTTTTAAACCTCCGAAAAGCTCTGTCGCGACGCCTCATGGCCATTTGAACACCTTTGGTAAGCCAAGGAGCAGGAGGACGTCTTAATTTAACTTTAAGATTAGTCGCTCACCTTTAAGATTAGTCGCTCACCTTACAATAGCTTCTTTTGTGCGTGGTTTTAATCTCATGTGAGATTTAATAATGAATTTTAAAAGTACAAAGGCTGAAATTAATTTAAAATGTGTCTCACGTAATGTAGGTCACTGTTTAAGTACTAGCTTTTCTGAGTTTATTAGGTATTTTTATACCGGTTGTCGTGGTTACTAACACTTAAATTGAAGCCTAGGCCTCGTATACGCAATTTAAGGTTTCAATTTTTCAGCACTGTTGCAAATTCATCAGTGCGCGATAATGATATCACTTGCAACCAGCGCCGTATTATCAGAATCTCAAGTGTTTTAGACATTTTTAATTACAAGCATTATTATTATCAAACTTTTTATTTCCATAGTAACGGTACAGCAAATTTCTGCATCATCAATTCCAGTAACTAAAATTATTTTGCTCGTATCCCGTTCCCTAGACAAGGTTTCGTATGAAGTGGCCAATTTTGCTAAACGTTGCAAATATTTCTGATACATGTTACTATCAGGATGATCACAATTTATTCGTGCAGGCGATGGTACACAATATACATACATACCTACAGCACATTTTGCCTTTGCTCAACTTTTAAAATACGAATCAAGTAAAACAAAATGTAATAAAAATTCCAATAATGTTAACTAATAGCGCCTAAAGTAATATCATGAAATCTTTTTCCGTTTTTAATACGATAGATATCGAGTTTTAATTAGTCCCGCGCTATAATATTTGAAGTGCACATTCCCGATGTGTGCCGTGTATCGGAACGTAGCACACGATCGTGTAACCCCGCCAATACTCGGCATTGCAAGAGCCAATATTTGAATTTAGAACCAATGGCCCGCCACATTCTTAAGGGGTATGGTGTGTATGTGTAATGCTTGGCTATTTTTGTTTATGTTTAGGCATTTCAGTTGTACAATGCCTAAGTTGTAATGTTTTATTTGCTGGTTATTAAATATGCAATAGTCATTTATGATTAATTGAATATGTTATCGCAGAAAGTATAGGACAATATTAAATTAAAAATTTAGCTGATAGCCGAGCTGCGATGCAGCTGCTGTGATATTATGTGATTTTATTGATAATCATCGTGTAATTATTCTTGAATAAATCTTTTATTTGCTCCGACGTTTCGGCAAAGGCCGTAATCATGGCGTAGTATGACATGGCGGATGACTGTTGTCCGCCATAGGCCATTGGGATCCTATTACATAGATCTTAAAATCCTGGAACATTATTTTATACAGAACTTTAACATATAGGTTGGTTGGTAGAGTGACCTGACCTTAACAAACTAAGAGCGTTACTAATTGAAACGTACTCAGTAGTGTCAGTAGTGTTCAATAATTCTGTATCTTATCCAAGTTTTGTTTGAACAGAACTGCACTATTTGATAGAAATGGTTTTATTTCGAACGTGTCTCTGTGTGCTCACCAATCAGGATTTAATTAAGTTGTAAATTTAAATTAATAATAGATTACACTACGTCGCTAGCTGAATGAAGATCTGAAATAAATTATAGATGAAATAAAAGACCGACTTTAGAGCTTTAGAAATACGGTTTTAGTAGTTGTTTATTGTTTCTCTTAAAAGGTTTTAGGTGCCGATACAGCTTTAAATTGTATGGTATATTCATATGATCACTTTTTAAACTGAAGCACCGCATCCTGTGATGCCAAAAACATTTTCAGTTTGAATTCTTGGAAGGAATTACAGTGACACTCGATATATTTATTATTATTTCTCCGACGCACCGTAGAATAAATTAATTACCAAAATAGATTAGATAAATAAATAAACATAACGACAATATAAAAAACGTTAAAGTTTCAAAAGTCCATAAGCATCGACTGAAAATAAAGGAAAACCATGCCGCATTTCTCAAAACCTAACACTGAAAAGCCTGCATTTTGTAAAAGAGCCTCCAACAATACCATACATTCACCTTAATTACTGCCTTTACCGCACTCGTAAGAAACTACGCAGTACATATAAGAGCATGTTTATCTTCGGCGGCAAGTTATAAATCTTCCGTCTCGACTCAGTTTTTGCTTGACTTCGACGAAGCCAAAATGAGGGTTATGTTTTTCGCGTAAATCCATTTCTGTGAATGTAGATGGGCGTGTATTTACATGCTGTTACATTGTGTGTGTTTTGTACTGCATTCAATCTTTAAAATTTTTATCGTGATTCGTTTTTACTTTTAAATAATGCTGCACACTAGCATGCTATTTCAATTACAGACAACGATAGATATACCAATAGGGTATAGGGTTCAAATCCACGGCGCGCACATAACTCAGTGAACTTAAGTGCGCATTGAATTATTAATTAACGCTTGCCAACGGTCCCGGCTGTCATGAAGTTCTTTGACAGACATTGTAGGGAGTCAATACATCTAAATAGACTGATACTAGTCAAAATTATAGAATATTGCTATACATTTGGGTTGCGGAGTTCAGTCGGCAGTCCCTCTATGGAAAAAACTAATATTCAGTCAAAACCGGTTAGACTAATAAGCGGACCCCGCACGGCTTGTAACTGGGATAACGCCAGAAGTATGATGACTAGCATACTATTTAATTTAACTAAATCGTAAAAATATTAGTAAGTACATGCAATATATGCAATCTTCTCAAATCAAATAATTGCGCATGTGTACCAGTCGCGAAAATGTATAAATATCAATACTGTATTACTGAACATTTTTTGGATATTAAAGATATTGCTAGCCTCGTTCAATTTATTTTAGTAACTCGAAGCGACTTACAGGCAAAATAATCACAAATACCGCCTGGTATTATTATAATATTGCATCTATAGACAAGAGAACGGGACATTTCCATTATTTTGAAATGCCAATGATCACGATTACATGTCGAAATTATTTTATCTAATATCCTCTCAATTATCACAAGAATAATTGGGAATACCTAATTACTCCGTTTATAGTAAAACAGAATTTCAATCGTCTGGTAGAAATAACTTTTTATCGGTATTACAAACCACGATCATATTACATCGAATTAACCAGCTTCAAAAACAATTGACATCTAACATACATACATAGTCTCACGCCTATATCCCCGAAGAGGTTGGCAGAGGTATATTGCTACACCCACTTTTCGCCAGATTTATTTTAGTCCCACGTAATAGGGGGCGAGTCTATTGCCGTACCGCGCACCTTACCAGACTCCGTACTGCTACTGAGAATTTCCTAACGGAGCCAATAACACTTTTCCCGACCCGGGGATCGAACCCGAGACCTCCCACGCAGACATCTAACAATATAAACGAAATAAAAAAACCATAAATGTTTTTACATATTCTTCATCCTAAAAACTAGCGAACCGATTTTCATGCGATGTTGCACAAGTAATAGCTCGATAGGAATGCTGGTGACTAGTGTTGGGATTTTATCCGGATAAATACTCAAAATGGATAAATACTCATAAATATCCATTTTTACTCGAGTATTTATCCAAAATAGCGGATAAATACAACTTCAGTTTTAGTTACGTTATTTACGTAAATTTTGTTATTTTAAGAACAAAAGAATAGAAAAAAATGAAAATCTGAAACCACAGATTTGTACCGAGCTTTATTAATCACTTTTATAATAACAAATTGTTCATTCACATAACCTGGAACGCATACAGAAGCGATTTTTGTACCAATTATCATATGTAAACAACTAATGCAAAAATCTGATATCCTACGAGTCTAGATTAGAATATTTTAAAATGTCAACCTTATACTCTAGAAGGAAAGCAGCAGATGTTCTGTGTCTTTTTAAGTTGGTAAATGGTATCATAGACTGTGAAGCTTTGCTGGAGAGGATACAACTAGTTGTGCCACGCCAAAATAGCCGCTTGTGCAATAGGCGCACTTTCGAGATGCCTAGATGTCGAACTAATGTGGGCCAACATGCCCCGTTTTATAGAATGTTTTCAGGTTACAATGGCATGAGACAACATTTTGATATTTTCTCCGGGAGCCTAACTGCAGCTAAAGCTGTTATTAAGAAAATACTGGAGAGTCGTTTCTCTAATACTTAGTCTTACTGCTTCAAAATTGTTTAGTAATTTATATTATCATAACCAAATCCTGCATAAGTGAATTTGGTCAAACTCATATTCACAAAGCATGCTGTGTTCACTATTTTAAGGCATGCAATTTAATATGTATAATAATATCTAGTTCATAAGCGTGTGATAATTGTATTGCCCGATTTGTGAACCAATAAATAAAAAAAAAAAAAAAAAAACAAAAAGCCTGTAATACTCAATCATGAATATTTCAGCCACTGTTAAAGTTAAATAAAATTATTAATTTGTACATAGCATAAATGCACACATTTGGTTACTTGAATCATTGTAATAATAATAAGATTACATAAAATATAAAAGATAATCTCCAAAAAAATTTTACAATCACGATCTTCTTCGTCAAACGATGTCAATATAATATGAAAATATGTATCAGTGTGTTACTTACTCTAACAATAATAAAATCCCATAAAATCAATACTTCTCAAAAATACCAAGCCTCGCGACCGTAAAAAGTTGTGAGATCCATGTAATACCAAGTCGGTTAATTAAAAATCTTTAATGATTTAATTAAATATAGTGATTGGCAATCGCATTAAACACGGCACGGCGGCCGTACCATCCTTTTCTCGAAAAGAAAAGGGTGGTACGGCCGCCGTGCCGCTTTGTTGCTCGACTTGGTGTGGGCACTGCCGTGCCCCCAGATATTATAATAACAATAACTTCAATACACTTACGAATATTTTGTCAATTACTGTCAATATGAGAATTTGGTTTACTACCTATCGTAAATATTTTTAGAATCAATCACTATAATCATAAATATTTTCTGAATTAAACTACCATCACTATTAGACGCTTGTTCATCATTATTAGAAAAACAATTTACAAACTGGAACTCATTTCTCGATTCTCTCAAATCCACGGATTCTTCATCAGTATCTGTCTGTACAGGACATAGCGATCATAGATTATACATATATACTGGTAACGGACACTATGCGGTGCTGAGATACCGGATGGAGGGCTCAGATAAGCAAAACAAAAGAACGGGACAAAAGGACAGTGCCGGAGGCCCTATCCCCTATTCCTTCTTTCTCATCCCATCTCTTTTCCCAACCCCAAGGGGCGGCAATGCACTTGTGGCTCTTTTGGTGTTTGCTTGTGTCCATGGGCGACGGTCATTGCTTACAATCAGGCAATCTGTCTGCTCGTTTGCCGCCTATTACTATAAAAAAAAGGAGCCTGGGATAGGTTGCAGTGAAAAACACGTTGCTTCGTCTTGATAACAGCACTAATCGTACCTATCTATTCTGACAACGAATAATACTAATACTAGTCATTAAATTTATAAAAATAACCAACTGATTCGCAATAAAATATAAATATCCATCATTTTGAGTAAATATCCGATAAAAACGGGTAAAAACGAGTATTTATCCATTTCCGATAAATACTCGAGTTTTTATCTTCCGAGTATTTATCCGTCGCCCATCTCTACTGGTGACAGATGAAAAATGAACAACATACTGTAAATGTAAACCACAATATACGGGACCATTCTCGCGGAAATGTCGCATTCACAGGCTTCCCTTGGCTATGTTTACTTGAGTGGATAAAAGTAATAAAGATACTGGAAACCTAATATTACCGTAGTATTTCAAAATTGGTTAATTTTACTGGCAGAAAAATAGAATAAAGAATACACAACGCAGGAACAATTTCATGTATTGAAAATAAGAAACAATGAGAATTTTCAAGATAAATGGTGCATTGGCTTGAGGTGCTAAGCTCTGAGGTTACATTTTAGCACGCTGAAGATTCCGTTATTTTATATTTTGCTTGTTATTTCTTAGTCGAATGATACTGTTCGGTGAAATGACATACCCGGTAGACGGCAGTATATCACTCGAATGCCGTTATACCCTGCTGCCTGTCGTAAAATTGTCGGCTACCACCCTCGTCACAGGGATTGTCCTTGGTTCAAAGGATTGGAACAACGAATACACAACACCATTAAATTGAATATAATTATTTGTTCAATACGCACGTTATTGTTTTGAACAGATTTTGAATATGGTGCAAAACAATCCTGTGACAGAACACTGAAGTATTATTTTATGTGGTAGAACTAAAAAGATAGATGATAAGTTGATGACAGATTTTTAATGGACAAAAGAAAAATAGATTTCTGTGCCTTGACTCACTGACGAAAACATTACATAAAACTAAATACAAATAACACGGTACAATGAAGACACTATCTTGCAATATTTTGCATTTAAACGAGCGCACAGTTATCCCGTCTGATTTAAAGTAATCTGAAAAAAAAAAACGCAATCTAAATCTAATGACACTCATAACTTGGAGATGATGAACATCTTTAGTACCTTTAATAACCACGTTCATATAAATTATTCCACGCATTTCAATTCTAAAGTTATATCAATTCCTCAACTCAGTTACCATCAGCAGGTACAAATATACACAGTGCATTACATAATTCGCCTATTCGTATGAATCAAGACGGGAACGCGTAAATTCGGCCCTACTTACACACAGACGGCAGCGTGTCACAAGCTTTGACAGATGTAAAACGTAGCTGCCACGCGAAATAAAATAACTTGCAAACACACTGGAGAATATTGTGGGCGTGAACGAAATAAATCAGTAAGTTTTAATTCCATTGACGATGTATAAATTACTTCTGTATTACCTACCGCGCAGAACATTCAGTCGAAAATGAATCGGACCGTTCCTATTCCCTATTCCTTTTCTATCGACAAATCCCCTTTATCTACATAATTTATTCGTTTGGGAGAAGTTGTGTGTTCTATTCTAGCTACCTTTCAAATAACTATACATAGATTAGGCTTGAAGCATATCCAGGAAAGCGCCTTCGCCTTATCTTTAATAATTCCATGTCATAACATAGCAGGATTTAAAAATAGCTATTAATGTTTATACGAAAAATATCGTCTATTTCGCAACAATACAAATAAAGCATCCAGCGATTGAAACAGAAGACATTTTTGACCGTTTAAACCAATCGATCAGCTCTGGAGTCATTTATCAACGAGCCCGTAAAACGTTCAATCAATCAACAGTCCGCTACAGTCTACCGATTGCCTTTGTTTGGTAACCAGATTCTATACCTGTTTTTCTTCGTTAAACAATTTCGTCTCAGTCTACAAAAACTTTTTGATAGACAACTAAATTCAAGACCAGTTTCGGTTGCTTGATATTCTATAATATTGATAAAATAATAATAATCATATTTATAATATAAAAGCTGCAGAATATTTCGTACCAATGCTTTAAGATAAAAATTCAAGTAACATGCACATAAAAATAAAAAGAATAGTCAAGTTAAAATCATATAAGATAGTAATTTCTAAAACATACAACCAATATCATGCGTTCATGACTACACTCGTTACAAATATCATCGCTGTGAGAAGATGTCACATCTTCTTCACTTACCATCATCATCAACCCTGTATAAAAACTTGTCCTAGCTGGGCACGGGCCTCTTCTCACTATGAGAAGGGTAAGGCCATAGTCCACCACGCTGGCTAAGTGCGGGTTGGCAGACTTCACATGTCTTTCGAGAACATTATGGAGAACTTTGAGATATACAGGTTTCCTCATGATGTTTTCCATCACCTTCAAGCAAGCGATATAATTAACAATTTAATACGCACATAGCTTCGAAAAGTCATTGGTGCGCGACGCAGTCTCGTAGCAGTCCGTCGAAAATTTAGGTAATACAGAAGTAATTTATACATCGTCAATGGAATTAAAACTTACTGATTCATTTCGTTCACGCCCACAATATTCTCCAGTGTGTTTGCAAGTTATTTTATTTCGCGTGGCAGCTACGTTTTACATCTGTCAAAGCTTGTGACACGCTGCCGTCTGTGTGTAAGTAGGGCCGAATTTACGCGTTCCCGTCTTGATTCATACGAATAGGCGAATTATGTAATGCACTGTGTATATTTGTACCTGCTGATGGTAACTGAGTTGAGGAATTGATATAACTTTAGAATTGAAATGCGTGGAATAATTTATATGAACGTGGTTATTAAAGGTACTAAAGATGTTCATCATCTCCAAGTTATGAATGTCATTAGATTTAGATTGCGTTTTTTTTTTCAGATTACTTTAAATCAGACGGGATAACTGTGCGCTCGTTTAAATGCAAAATATTGCAAGATACGAGGGTCAAACTGAAAGTTCTTAGAACTGGCCACTTATAAACAATATAATAAAAAAAATATTCTAAAATTTGAAAATAGAACTCTTTGCCAATATCACTGAGTATATATTTCATTCATTTGTCATTTGTTTTACGATTTGGCGGCAAATTGAAAATTGTCTGTGTCACGTCAACATGAATTTAACACGAGAAAATTTTCGTGCAATGATTTTTCATGACTTTCGATGTCATTTAAGTCAACAAGAAAGTTATGATAGACTACGATTGGCCTTTCACGATGAAGCCCCATCTTGTGCGACTGTTTACAACTGGTTTAATGAGTTTAAACGTGGTCGCACTAATCTCACTGATGATGTACGTGAGGGACGGCCTTCTACGGCGACGACTGAAAATAACATCTGTGTTGTGCGGCGTATGATAGAGATTGACAAAAGAGTGACCTATCAGCAGATTCGGACAAGCTTAGGCATCGGTATGAGTCAAGTGCACAAAATCCTCCACGAACATTTAGCGGTCAGGAAGCTTTGCGCCCGGTGGATACCTCATAATTTGACTAAGGCTCAAAAACTCCATCGTGTGGATTGGTGCCGTAAAATGATTGAAAGATTTAACGGAGGTGACTCAAATGCTGTGTTCGACATACTAACAGGTGACGAAAGCTGGATTTACTGTTATGATCCTGAAACCAAAAGACAATCTGCTCAGTGGGTGTTTCCTTTCGAGGAGTTGCCAACTAAAGTGAAGAGAGATCGAAGTGCGGGAAAAAAAATGGTGGCCTCGTTCTTTGGAAGGATAGGTCATTTCGCAACAATTGTGTTAGAGGATCAAAAAACAGTTCCTGCAGAATGGTACACTACCAATTGTTTGCCACTTGTCTTGGAAAAAGTTCGAGAGAAACGACCTCGCAGTAGGATCCTTCTTCACCACGACAACGCCTCGTCGCACACCGCCAAGCGAACGATCGACTATTTGGCGACATCAAACGTTGAATTACTGGGTCACCCGCCGTATAGCCCCGACCTCGCGCCTTGTGATTTTTATTTATTTCCAAAAATTAAAGAAAAACTTAAAGGAAAGCGGTTTATGAATGCTGAAGAAGCGGTGGCTGCGTATCGCGATGCCATTGAAGAGACCCCTAAGGACGAGTGGGCAAAGTGCTTTTCCCAGTGGTTCCATCGCATGCAGCGGTGTATTGACGTCAATGGACAATATTTTGAAAAGATATAATAAAACTAATAACTGGCTAATGTAATCAGTTTTTGATTTTCTAAGAACTTTCAGTTTGACCCTCGTAGTGTCTTCATTGCTGCCGTGTTATTTGTATTTAGTTTTATGTAATGTTTTCGTCAGTGAGTCAAGGCACAGAAATCTATTTTTCTTTTGTCCATTAAAAATCTGTCATCAACTTATCATCTATCTTTTTAGTTCTACCACATAAAATAATACTTCAGTGTTCTGTCACAGGATTGTTTTGCACCATATTCAAAATCTGTTCAAAACAATAACGTGCGTATTGAACAAATAATTATATTCAGTTTAATGGTGTTGTGTATTCGTTGTTCCAATCCTTTGAACTAAGGACAATCCCTGTGACGAGGGTGGTAGCCGACAATTTTACGACAGGCAGCAGGGTATAACGGCATTCGAGTGATATACTGCCGTCTACCGGGTATGTCATTTCACCGAACAGTATCATTCGACTAAGAAATAACAAGCAAAATATAAAATAACGGACTCTTCAGCGTGCTAAAATGTAACCTCAGAGCTTAGCACCTCAAGCCAATGCACCATTTATCTTGAAAAGTCTCATTGTTTCTTATATTCAATACATGAAATTGTTCCTGCGTTGTGTATTCTTTATTCTATTTTTCTGCCAGTAAAATGAACCACTTTTGAAATACTACGGTAATATTAGGTTTCCAGTATCTTTATTACTTTTATCCACCCAAGTAAACATAGCCAAGAGAAGCCTGTGAATGCGACATTTCCGCGAGAATGGTCCCGTATATTGTGGTTTACATTTACAGTATGTTGTTCATTTTTCAGCTGTCACCAGCATTCCTATCGAGCTATTACTTGTGCAACATCGCATGAAAATCGGTTCGCTAGTTTTTAGGATGAAGAATATGTAAAAACATTTATGGTTTTGTTATTTCGTTTGTATTGTTATATGTCTGCGTGGGAGGTCTCGGGTTCGATCCCCGGGTCGGGAAAAGTGTTATTGGGTCCGTTAGGAAATTCTCAGTAGCAGCACGGAGTCTGGTAAGGTGCCCGGTACGGCAATAGACTCGCCCTCTATTACGTGGGACTAAAATAAATCTGGCGAAAAGTGGGTGTAGCAATATACCTCTGCCAACCTCTTCGGGGATATAGGCGTGAGACTATGTATGTATGTTAGATGTCAATTGTTTTTGAAGCTGGTTAATTCGATGTAATATGATCGTGGTTTGTAATACCGATAAAAAGTTATTTCTACCAGACGATTGAAATTCTTTTTTACTATAAACGGAGTAATTAGGTATTCCCAATTATTCTTGTGATAATTGAGAGGATATTAGAAAAATAATTTCGACATGTAATCGTGATCATTGGCATTTCAAAATAAAGGAAATGTCCCGTTCTCTTGTATATAGATGCAATATTATAATAATACCAGGCGGTATTTGTGATTATTTTACCTGTAAGTCGCTTCGAGTTACTAAAATAAATTGAACGAGGCTAGCAATATCTTTAATATCCAAAAAATGTTCAGTATTACAGTATTGATATTTGTAAATTTTCGCTTCGAAATTATTGCGAGTCAAAGACACGACTATAGTCATTAGTCATTTCTATTCAGACCCGGGTGGCATTTTAAATTAACTTGTAACATGATGCATTTAAAGACATTTTTGAGGCACGACAATATTACAGTCTTAATATTCTTGTATCCTTTTTAACTCGTAGAGGGTCTCTTCACAGGTTATAAAAAATAAAAATAAATGTCTATAGGCGCAAAAATTAGTAAGTCACAAGTAAATTTTATAACGTGCACGCCACAATATTGGTGGTAAGACTGTTCTGAACATAGTGGCTGGAGAGGCGTCACAGCATTCTCACCTTACAGTAAACCCAAGTGTTGACCAGCTTTGACCAGTGCTCGATGTATTTTAAGTAGCCGCGGATGTTGAATCTTGCACTTTGAAAAAAAGGTAAAAGCTAAATTGCATAAATAGCATACATTGATGAAATAAGTGTCAACCCTGACTCCGTTAGAGTGCAGGGTTGTTGATCGCTAAAATAAACAAGCAAGTATCACGGGGCTACTTATATGTTTACCGTCACTGGCTATGTCTTTGTAGTTTGTTAACTTAATGCTACGTTTGCTATAGACACACATGCGATATGACATACACATGAGAAATGTGGATTTATGTTTACTTATCTGAGTGAGAGTATAATTATATTTAAGTTTCTTCATAAGCTTATGTTTCTCCTAGTGCAATTTGCAGCTTGAATAGAAATATGTTCCGTGTTGCAAAATAAATGTATTCTTTTCTTTAAATATGTTATTAGGTACTTATTATCGCTGCGCTGGAAGACGTTTTCAAGCTTCTGGACTGGGAAGGATTCGGCTTCAACATCAACGGCGAGTACATAATTCACCTTCGATTTGCTGATGATATCGTTGTTATTGCTGAGACCATGGAAGACCTTAGCACAATGCTCGATGACCTCTATAGAGCCTCCTAACAATTAGGTCTTAAGATGAACATGGACAAGACGAAAATCATGTCTAACGTCCATGTCGTACCTGCTCCTATTCAGGTTGGGAACTCTAGACTCGAAGTTGTCGACGAGTACGTTTACCTGGGACAAATGATCCAATTGGGTTGGTCCAACTTCGAGAAAGAGGTCATTCGTTGAATCCAACTCGGTTGGGCGGCGTTCGGGAAGTTACGGCATATATTCACGTCCAATATCTTGTAGTGTCTCACGGAGAAAGTCTTTGACCAGTGTGTGTTGCCAGTGATGATCTACGGCGCTGAGACGTAGTCGCTAACTATGGACCTTATCCGAAAGCTTGGGGTCACTCAGAGGGCGATGGAGAGATTTATGCTCGGTGTTTCCCTGCGAGATCGAATCAGAAATGAAGAGATCCGCAAGAGAACCAAAATCACCGACATAGCTCTCCGAATAGCCAGGTTGAAGCGGCAATGGGCAGGGCCCATAGCTCGAAGAATCGATGGCCGTTGGGGCCGGCAGGATCTGGAGAGGCGACCACGTACTGGACGACGCAGCAGGGGTAGGGCTCCCGCAAGGTGGACCGACGATCTGGTTAAGATCGCGGGAAGCGGTTGCATGCGGGCGGCTCAAAATCGGTCTGTGTGTAGAACCTGGGCGTCTCTAGGCTGACATGATGATGACTACTATCATATACTATTATTATTATCCTCATTCGTAGGCTATAATTATTATCATAAATAATTTCAATACCTATCTAAAAAAGTATTGTAAATAAACCCAGTCAAAGATTTTTTTTTCAAAATAATGGCGGTATATCTAATATGAAATCGTCTGAAAATAATCCAGTAAGTAGCCCCTCAGTCATATATTACTAAAAGACTGAAATGGTTAAATCTCGTCACTTCCCTATTCCATCCTTCGCAGCTAGTTTCAGGCATGCTTTTTAATGAGAATTACGAAACGACGATAAGTCTGATTATATTATTCATATGAAAAAAAATAATAGATAATAAAAAAGCACAACAGATTTGTCTTTATTTTTAATAAGATCATAGAGCTGAATAGTTATGTTGTTAATTTATTCGAACGCGCTGGAACTGGACTAAGATATACTAAAACACCCCACTAAAATAAAACTGCAGACGTTGTACGTACCTACTTATATACTGTACTAGCCGTTTCCCGCGGTTTTACCCTAGTGTACCCTAGTGTACCCTATTAATTTAAAAATATTCATCCCAATCCGTTTCATTTTTATTTCGAGGGAAAGAGTAATAAATTCTACCACATAATGTTACACATTCATTCATTCTCACAATCTTCCGTACCTATTTATATTTTTCGTAAGATGTATGTAATTCTGGCGGTGTTAAAATTTCGTAGGTCTTGAAGTGTCCAAAATGTTTGTGAGCATTTCAAATGATTCAATTTACCTCCGTCGGCCAAATAAGCAGAAAGCAAAAGGAATGTACACGAATAAGCTTAAGTATCCTCCCAAATAAAGGGCTCCTTCGATCGTAGTCCCTGATAATTGTGTTTGTTCGGGACTACGGGTGTTTTGTATTCGCCCGAACTTCCCGAAGTTACCTGACTGATGAAATAATGAAGAGCTCTCCTTGAGATGCTCCGTGAATGTGTATGTGATTGGTTCTTGTTTTCGTAGCGAAAGATTTTATTAGTAGAGTGGTTTTTGCTTGAGAGTTAATCATAATTGGGAATAGTTTGAGCAACCTTTTAAAAGTTAGTGTCAGTCGTTCAAATAAAACTTTATTTTCTTCTTGAGCTCCTAAGCGCCAGCTAGAATAATGTTCTATGGCCGCCAATGTGACCATATTAATTATATAAAATAAAACTTGCTGATGAAATTAATGAAAGTATTTATATACCTACTCCCCTGCTGTTACCTCTGCAGCCTTGATCTACTAATACTTACGGACACTAAGCTTGAGGAGATAGTATTTTTATTTTATTTTTAGTTTTAGGTAATATGACAGTTAAATAATGTTACAACGTGACCTTGAACGTTTGTAACGATAAAAACTGTAAGCTGAAAAAAGAATGCAACATTGATAAGCATTCTACGACATTTTTTTCTGATAATAATTGAGGGACATCCCCGTTACTTCTATAAATAAAAAAATGGAAAAATAATTTTACCGTTTTGGTATGAATTTTCACTCCACTACGATTTGACATGTCCCAAATCACTCGCATTTTTCAGACCCGATCGTACTCTTAACCCTTTTCGTCACTCTATATATAAACTGTTGATAAATAAAAGAGGATGGACCCTTCAACGTACGCCGTTTAAAACTCTCTTAGATTGCTGTTCGTTTTCCTTTAATATTACCTGTGCTAAAAAATTCTCAGACGTTTAATCACAACACATGTTATGCGACATATCAGATATGCGTTGACGTAGCTAACTGTATTTCTTTGTGAAAACGTATCATACCTACTCTGTATATTAATTATCCCAATGCTGGACACGAGCATTTCCTCACTATAGGTAGGGTCAAATTCGGCTTGCTCACTACTACTCACTACTCACTACTACTACTACACTCTACATGTATTCCGAGAACATTATTAGAAAACGATCATTAATGTGTACATAACTTTGAAAGACAGTGGTGCACGTCGTGAATTTGTACCTGACTCGCTCTACGTTTCATTCCTTTGGTCATCCTACTATCGCTACTTTAAAAACTAAATATCGCATCGCCTTGCGAATATTTTGGCTTAAAGTAAGTACTACAGCACTAATCTGGGATTATCCAGCTCACGCGATACATAGTCTTTAGCTCACCGCACACTAATCACGAGGCAACACACGAGCCAGCCTTGAACGATCAAGATATTAATTATTTATACATATACTAGCTGTTACCCGCGGTTTCACCTGCGTTATTTTCTGTACTCGACAACAGCGCCACCTACCGGGTCAGATTATAATCTGACCCGGTAGGTGGCGCTGTTGCTATTATAAAATATTGCTATGTGACGACTAAGCTACAGTGAAATAAATAACATAAAAGTTTTGAAACGCATAGTCTACATTGATGTTTACTCAGCTTTCAAGGCTAGTCTTGGGGAGGAGCAGCATGGGTTTGTTAGGAATCGCTTAACGACTACTAACTTCCTCTGTCACATGAATTTATAAGTTACGGAATGGTACGAGGACAGATCGACGTAATCTATACGGACTACTGTAAATGTTTTGACCGGATAGATAGACCATCGGGTGCTGCTGGAGAAACTATCGCGTGCCGGAATAAACGGAGACTTGTACTTAAAGTTTCATACAATTCGGTCAAGCCGTTTCGGAGGAGTATTGTGACTAACACTGTGACATGATTTTTTCTGACACCGGTATGCTTGTGGCATGGATAACTGATATAATGATATGATTAAATTATGTACTTTTATGGCTATTAAAATATAGGGGTTGGTGATAGAAAGGTGAAAATTACGGGTTGTATGTAATTTTTAATGCCACATCATAAAAAAATAAAAATATACAAAAAAAAATTGTGTTGGGAACCCTTATGATTTGGGGGTTTCAAAAATAGATTACGATCGATTCTCAGACCTACCGATCATACACATAAAATTTCATACAAATCGGTCCAGGCGTTACGGAGGAGTATTTTGAAATGAAATGAAATGAAATAATTTATTTACATCACTAGGTTTTACAATTTTCTCTTAATCTACTAGAAGCAAGTACATGTATGTTTTGCGTTTTAAATATTATAAGAGAATTCGATGACGACCGTATAAGTATAAACTGTGCTACAGTCGCCAGAAAATTTTAACTAATCATATATATTCTACCACATTCAGACAACCCCATCTAGTCCCAAACTAAGCAGATCTTGTACTATGGGTACTTGACAATGTAAAAACATACATACATATATACTAACATTGTGACACGAGAATTTTATATATATAGATGAAAGATAATATTACATAAAGACGAATGTAAAAATCGTCAGAAATAATACGTCATAATATCTAGCAATGGTTTTCGTGAATTAACATTTTTTATTATAGTCCAGTCACCTTAGGGTTTCACCTCGGAATTGGAGATAATAAGCTTGAAACTCATATACAGCTTCGTTTTGGCGTTCTAAAAGTTGTCTCAAAAGTCTCATATTATCTCGTGTCTGCGTCGTAAGTTATTCGAGGTCAAAGGTCACGAAAATCGTTTTTTTGCAATTATCTCCGTTTCTATGGTTCCAATCACTTCAACACCTATTTGAAAATTGAAGATCAAAAAAATTGCCACAACTTTTGTCTCAACTCTTTTTCTGTACGCTCAACCCTTTTCGAGATAGAGAGCGGAGAGCACCCAGCGCTCAGGCATATATATCACCATTTTATTCTTTTTGTCTGGCCCTTAAAAGTTGTGGTGTAATTTTATATAGCCTATAGCCTTTCGGAATAATTGGGCTATCATAGGCAATAACAATTTTTAAAATCCGACTAGTAGTTCCTGAGATTAGCCGACATTATCTTTTAGCCTTTTTAGCCTTTTGCCCGGCCACAAAGGGTCGAAGCGTTATGTTATATAGCCTATAGCCTTCCGGAATAACTGGGCTATCGTATACAAAAAGAATTTTTCAGATCCGACTGGTAGTTTCTGAGATTAGCGCGTTCAAACAAACAAACTCTTCCGCTTTATTATATTAGTATAGATATATATAATAAATATATTCAATGCAATGTATTAACTTATAAATAATACAAATTATTTATTGTTGATAATATAATATTGTGTATATAAAATTAATGATTTAGTAACTATATACAAGGTATTATTCACCGAGATTCACGGTTGACCTTGTATAACAGTATTGTGCCTGAGCGCTGAGTGCTCTCCGCTCTCTATAGCCGTATACAGACTTTGCGAGGCATGCGCTGCGCACGGCGCACAGCGCATGCCTCCCAAGGTGTGTACCTTTATATTCGTGGCGAGGCATGTGCTACGCACGTGCGAGGGCGAGCCAACGAGTGTCGGCAAATGCTACAAGATCAAAGTGCCTCAGTGCGAGCATTACATTAGTTGTGGACGTAGTCGCGCATGCACGTTCGAGGTGTGCATCGCGTACAATATCCACGTACGCCTCGACTGCGAAAATGAAACTGCGTTTGTTCGGGACAAACAGCGCGCAGCGCATGCTCGGGCCGATCCAATCCACACTTGGCACCTTTGCATCGCGTGCGCGTATCCACTGAGATCTGCTTTTATGAATATTAATTCAATTAATGAAAAAAAAAGGAAAGAAAAATTCGTCGTCGGTGGGTTAAAAAGTTCCTCCGCCTGCGTTATGAATGCGGAAATAAGCTGTAATAAAATTTCTTTGTCGTCCATAATGCGTGCGAACATAACAGCGACGCGGACACAACCGTCCAAACCAAACGCAACGCACTGCTCGCAATGAGCCGGCTGCCGCACCGCACTGCGCACACGCGCGGCTCGCACGCGCGCGTCTGTGCGTAGCACATGCCTCGCAACAAACATGAAGACAGACAAACGAGGCGTTTGCTTCGTACGCGATGGCTCGACCCGAGCATATGTTGGTATAGTTTTTCAAGACGCACGCCTCAAACAGAGGCATTCGTTGTGCGCCGTTCGTAGCGCATGCCTCGCAAAGTCTGTATCCACCTTATCTCGAAAAGGGTTGAGCGTACAGAAAAAGAGTTGAGACCAAAGGTGTGGCAATTTTTTTTATCTTCAATTTTTATAATAAATGTTGAAGTGATTGGAACCATAGAAACGGAGATCATTGCAAAAAACCGATTTTCGTGACCTTTGACCTCCAATAACTTACGACGCAGACACGAGATAATATGAGACTTTTAAGACAACTTTTAGAACGCCAAAATGAAGCTGTATACGAGTTTCCAGCTTATTATCTCCAATTCCGAGATTGACCTCTTTTTATGCCTAGTGACTGGACTATTATTATCCCTGTTGGAAAGAACGTCGACCAAATCCGCGTGTAGTATTATTTTTGTAACGCATGCTGTAATTTTTAAGCATCGCAGTGATAGTTAATATGTATTATTTTAGTACTTTAAACCACAACAATAGTATAGACTTATACTGTAACACAGGGTTATTTGTCTGTCTGAACGCTTAAATCTTATTAGCTGCGAAACAGAATTTAATGCCTTTTACAAATTTAGTTTTATAGAATTTCTATGTAATGATTTATGAAATAAAGAAATCCTTTGCGAAGCTGAGGCGAGTCACTAGTTTAAGATAAGATCAACCCAAAATAAAACACCTTACAAATTGGCTGACTTAAAAAATGCTGTTGGTTTATCGGATTGGGTTGGTTACTCAAGTCACCTGTATAACTATAAGATAAACTACGATGCAGAAAATAAATCATCATAATCAGGCTTGTTTATTATCTGTCCCACTGCTGGGCACAGGCTAATTGTGGAAAGGGTTGGAACTTAGGCCATAGTCCACCAAGTGTGGATTGGCAGGCTTCACATGACTTTCAAGAATATTATGTATCCTCTCGATGTTTTCCTTTATCGTTTAAGTTTCATGAATCTATACGCACTTATCTTCGAGACGTAACAAAGCAGTGGTGCGCGCCGCGGGTCCATAACTGGGACTAGGCTACTGCTAATTTAACTTTACCGCTTAAAGTGATAAGATCTTTTAAGGCATGAGGAAATTACCGAATTTATTATATACGAATACATCAATTAACCGTAACACCATACTTTAAAATATTACAAAATCATTAAAGGTATTTTAAATTGATCACTAAAACGATCAAATGAATCATTAAGATTTAATCAAACGGTACAAGTACATATCGTTTTATGTGTTACTTTGTTATCGAGAATTCATTGGAACTCAATTGAGGATTGAACCTATAAATTATTTTATGATATCGCCGCGCGTCAGCCCTAGAGATAATAATGTTTTAGGGTTGGTACTTTAGATGGTGTTTCTGTTTTTGGCAAATTGGATTGGAAAGGCTTTCGGCATGGGAGAACATAGATAACATTGGAATACCAGAATATATTTTACTTATTTGTGCACAGCAGGATTATTGGCTAATAAACGCATAATACAGGGGCGTGCTACACGCAAAAATTTGTCCGCTATTTTGAATACCGTAAATCCATAAACTCTAAGCCATTTTATTATAATCTTTTGTCAATGGACACCATGGAATACTTTATTTAAGATGAATCCTTTTCCCAAGTGAAATTGAAACAAGGACTAAGAAGAGAAGAATATATTTCATAATTGTTTGCAGTCATAAAAGTTATCAAAATCATCCTTGCCAGAAACATTTTCACAGTTTTTAAGGGATTTTAGCGACCCACTTATAATAGTAATGTAGATATAAAGTCTAAAGAGTTCACCAAGGACCATCCTTCTTGTATAAACCTAAACCATATGTTGCTCCCATATAGTCGAACAATAAACCGACAACACAAAGCAAGCCTGTATAATAGCCAGTCCTAAATCCAAGGTTGTCGATAAGCTACGATAAACCTGCAAGCAATTCGTCCGGGCTTCCACCAAACTGAAACTTGCACGAACTTGCCAACAATAATATTAGCTTATGAAATATTCTAGAGCAAAGTGCTCGAGAATATTTCATAATATTCTGTTACGTTCTCGTATTAAATAAACAACCTTTTTATTGAGTTTAAATATTGATTTTCCATTACATTATATTGCTGTTTAATAGAATTAAAATTGGATGAAAATATTGTTTTGTAAATTCGTAAGAAAATTCACGCCGAAAGTAGAACGGATGCTTGTGAAAGTTGTTTTATTTATATTTCTACAAAAATGCATACCTAGTAGTCATATATGTACCATAATAGCAGCAGAATAAGTGGGATTTTAGAGCATGAATGGGCGGAACTATAGGCTACACATGCCATAAAATTATAATTAATTCCTTTTTTAAATCATTATGTCCTTTCATACGTTTACAAAAAAAGCATTAAAAACAATAGTTTATTGTACAGGGTGTAAAAAGACCCATCACCAAGCCGAAGTCTACACGTTTTGGACATCATGCCAAGTCATACTGAGCAATAGTTTTACCGGGGAAACGTTTTTTTTAAGTATACTGCTTTTGAAAATACAAATAAAAGGACGCACGTGGAATTTCCGAAATACCTACTTATCCTTGGGTGCATGGGACATCTATAGAACAAATTGGCGGGGTACTTCTATCGAATTTGTACCTAATTAGAAACATTCTATAGTCACTTTGGGCCTCAATATCTCCTGAACCAGTAATTTCCGAGGTATGGTGCCGAAGTAAAAAAATATTCGTAATGATTGGTACAATATGGGATTTCAGTTTTCGTTAAGGTTCTTTTTACAACCTGTAGATATATTTAATAAATATTTGCAATTTCTTTTTTAAAAATTGTTATATCATAAAAATCTTCTCCTGACAATAACTATTACATAAAAGAAAGAATTATCCAATTTGTTGTAGTCGTTTGGAAGTTCTGCGCGTACAAACATTTCAGTGGTCCATTTTTATTTATACTTATAGGTACACCACTATTTTTTAATAAGTACAAAAAATGTAACAGGGCACTAAGTATCTTTAACTGATCATATTTATGTAGTTAAAAAATAAAAACACTAAGTCCCAAAACTGTCTCAAAACTGTCCACAAAAATACGTAATAATTGGTAAATGCATAACTAATACTATGACCGAGCCGCGTACTATCATAGTAAACTGACCCATTGATAAATCCCTCTCCCTCCCCTCTGCGCCTGCGCCGCGCCCCGACGATGAAACAAACAGTGCTAAATTGCTAGTGAAAGTGAGCGTATATATTTTTTCGTTGTAAAAGTTAATTGTTTGTCTACGTTTGCCCGACGCGATGGCCTATCATAATTATCAGTTCTTATCACGGGAGTATGTAGCTATGCTTCGTGCGTACTTTTTGAGTGGAAAAATCGCGAGTGCAGCTGTGTACCCATGGACATCTTATTGTGAGTGTACAAAAGTGAGCCGTTAGTGTCGAACAAATAAAACAGCGCATATTGAATGCTTTTGACAAAGTAAAAAGACAGAAGCGTACTTCTCTCGTTAAAAAATTGTCTGTGTATTGACAACGGTGGTGGACATTTCGAAGGACAATGGAAATACTTGTAAGTTTAGTAAATAATACGTAGTTAAGTAAATAATAATTTGTTGCGGGCGGCTAAGAATGGGTCTGTGTGGAGAACTTTGAGGGAGGCCTATGTCCAGTAGTGGACGTCTCTCGGCTGACATGATGATGATAAAATAATATTTGTAAATAGCAGATGATTCTAACTTCATAAATACGCCAAAATTACTATTTTCTTTTATTACAGAATACCTTCTTTTACTTTGATATGTGTTTGCTTTCTAAATACATGCCTCCATATTTAATTACTTGTAAAACGGTAAATTTTGCCGGTCCTAAGCCCGGATGAAGTATGAAGGAGAGGGTAGAATTAAAAAAAAATTAAAAGTAACTACCTACATTTATTATTTTGCTTCATTTTATTGTCTAAGGCTACCTACATTATAAGTGCGACGCACATAGGGGTATTTTGCATTCCTAGCCGGGCGAAATTAGTAAAAACAAATTTTAACACAAAAGCAAAAATGAATACTTATCAGTGAGCCAGGAAGCTACTGATCAAAATACGACCCTTTCCGGGCTTCTGCGCCTGCGCCAGCCAGCCACAAAACAATCAGAACTTGATCATTGTCGCATGCGTTCGCGTCAGTTACAAGCTACATTAAAAACGTACCGTGTTTAAGACCTCGGTGCATTTTTATTGTGAGTTATTTAACCAAAACTACTATGGATTATCATAATACAGGTAAGAACAATTTTATTTATTACGATTTACTAATGTTTACGTGTAGTTTTAAGGTTCAAAATCAATTTATCATTGTCTCAATTTTTTGAACAGTTTTTTTCTGAATTCTGCATTTCAAAGTGATTATAGTTACCCTTCCGAGTGCTTCCGGCTAACGATTTCTGTTGTAACGTATGACAAAAACTATCAGATGATGGATATTTTACGAACTGAGTGCTACTTTTTGCTACTTTTGTCAAAACTTACACGTTAGTGCTGGTGTTAGCCAAAAACTATTAACCGTTATTTTCAAGCAAATTATGAAATGTTTTCTTTTTTATTGTTTTAGGGATACCAGGGGGTTCTAACTACAAAGTTGTAACTAGAGAATACCTGTTCAATAAAATGCAACAACGAGAGTTACATACTTTTGACGAAAAAGTTGATTATTTGGAAAATTACCGTTTAACGTCTGACAACTTTAATGAAGAATAATTAAAGGTTTTGAAACATTTAATTGTTTGTTCACTTTTTAAAAGCTTCCGATAAAAAAATTCCAAGTGAGGTCAGATTCGGACAAAGCTACAGTTAGAGAAAGAAAAGTCAACATACAACGAAGATTAAGAAACGAAACTGGATTAATTGTGGATATGCCGAAAGCTGGGTTCGGCAATACCAATGATGGTAACACCAGCAGGCGATTTGTCGGTGACCCACAGAAGGCTACAGAAATTACCGGTATCGATTACAACCTGATATTCAGATTTTAAATAATTCTCGAGGTAATTTCAAGCGGTCATAAAGTTGACTTGAAAAATTTACTGGTTACTGTTGGGACACAGCAAAACTCTATGTCTCGCACTACGACTGGCATCCGATGAGTCCGACTATGCACAAAATTTTGATGCATGGTGCTACAGTAATGGAAAAGGCGTTATTGCCTATAGGACTACTATCGGAAGAGGTTGCTGAAGAAAGAAATAAACATTTCAGGATGTATAGGTATAATTTTGCGAGGAAGTTTTTGAGAGTAGATTGCAATGCAGATGTAATAAATCGCCTTCTACTATCCTGATCCTGATTCACTGCTCACAAGTCTGAGGCCAAGCCAAAGAGCAGGATGCATTTCTTTTCAAAAAAAGCAATAGCTATGTTGTTGCACCCTTCTCTAGAATCTCTCATAATTAGTTAATCAATAAAACCTTCGGCAAATCATGAATACTCCTTTATTTTATCATCATGTCAGCCCGTGACGCTCATTGTTAGATAAAGGCCTTTCCAATCGTCGTCTGTAAATATTAGTAAGTCCTACCTACTTTACAGCAGAAAAAACTGCACTAATAATTTCGCCCGGCTAGGAATGCCAAATACCCCTATGTGCGACGGAAAGAATGCGTAAGAGTAGGTCGGAAAGTAAGTACTATCAATGAAGTAGTGAATGGATTGTAAAAAATGTTTATGATTTAGGTGAGATTTTCTACAAAAAACAAATGATTATAACTTTGCTATTTAAAGATATTATGAAATTCTTACGTCACATATATGATAATAATGTCTTCGCTAATATGTCCTTAAAATTTTTGTACTAATTAAAAATAGTGGTGTATATTGATGATGTGCTATCGTGTCACAAAACGTTTATCTATGCAATTAGGTTATATTGACATTCAAAAATATATTTTCCTAAATGGAATACAGTGTAACGCCCATAGTAATAGATGTTCCTAATTACAACATTAGACGTCGTATCTTGGCGGCTCTGAAGTTAGCCTTTGCGAATTGCCGCGCTTGTACACTCCTGTAGAAAACTGTTATTGCCACAAATCGTTAAAATAATTTTATAAAGAATGGATCTCACTGGTCAATAGTGGCAGATATTTTAACCGGAACGTCCGTCACGTCTTGCAGTTAATTCAAATAAAGTTTTGCAAACACTAAACAAAAAAAATTAAACAATGTAATTACATATTTTTTATTTATGTACGCGCTACAACTAGGTATATAAAATTCTTCTTTTTTTTAACAACGCCCGCACTAGGAATCAATCGTGTGGCGCGGGGAATTTTACAAAGCATACAACCAACGGCCGCAATGAAGATCCAGACTCGAAACAACAATTTACGGATCACACAGAGTGTTGTCTCGTATGGGACTGGAACCTACAACACTCGGCGCAGTGCCATGTGGAAAGGCGGCCGCTTAAACCACTACGCCAACCATGCAATAATTAAATGATGCAACAATTACAATAAAGTGCAAAGAAACAGTTCAAAACATAACGAACAAACACCACAAAGAAGAAAACTTCTGTCGTCGTCTGTGCTCAAGACAGAGATAGTAACACGAATACTAAGGTGTGTCAGAGACACATTACATCGCACCGAAAACTTCCGAAGAAGCACGAAGTTGCATAAATTAAAAAAGGGGTGTCCAATGTACGTGTTTTACGCTCTTTTTAATCGATTTTTATTGATATCGATTAAAATAAATAAGGAAAAATGTATGTGTATTCAATTACAAGTAAAGATTTTAAATGCATTCTATCTCTTTTCATTTATGTCAGCCTTAATTTAAACCGAGAAAATAAATTTATTACATTTGTATTTTTACTAAAAACAAAATCTCACTATATTGCTTGGTTTAATAAATCTTTTTCATTCATTCATTCATTCATTCATATATTTATTTGCATAAAACATGGTATTCGAGGATGGTACATTATACATTTAGATCACATGTTTTGCTACGGTTTTATAGCATGCATTAATAATATTAAAATTTATTTATAAACATCATACATTAACACTAGGTAACATTTTGCAATTTCTTCTCTAAAAATGCCTTAACACTATAAAAATTGTGCTCAACTAGCCATGCGTGTAATTTAGTTTTAAACAAGTGCATATTACTGAGTTTAATTTGGCTAGGTATTTTATTATACATGCGAACACACATAGCTAGGCAATTCTTATTATATTTGGTTGATCTGGGAATATCATTCAGCACCAGTCGATTTGGATCTCGACGGTTTCGAGGGTTTACATCGTTGGCCGTTACAAAACAATGTTTATGCTTATGTACAAAGACACATATTTCATAAATATAAAGCGATGGCAGCGGTAACAAACCAAGTTTTTTAAATATTGGTTGACAAGATTGATCTGACTTAATGCCGTACATAGCCCTAATACATTTTTTTTGCGCCACAAATCCTCTATTTATATCAGTGCTATTGCCCCACATAATAAGACCATAACGTAGAACTGATTCTATATAAGCATGGTAAGATATCAGTGCTGTTTTGATATTAGTTATGTTTCTAATTTGCTTTAGAGCATAAACAAATTTATTTATTCTACCAGATACATTGTCAAGCTGTGCCTTCCAGTTCATGTCTTCGTCTATAATCAATCCTAGGAATTTTGTTTGACTTACTTGTTTTATCTTTGGTATATTTAGTTTAATGTCATATATACTATTATTAGATTTATTAAATTGGATATAAAATGATTTGTCAAGATTAATTATCAAATTGTTTAGGTCGAGCCAGTCAGTAAGTTTGTCAATGGTATTGTTTATGTCAGTTTCATGATTATGGATATTATATTTATTTTTATTTGATGTCACTATAATGGAAATATCATCTGCGAATAATACAGACTTATGATTCGTTATGTCAATTATGTCATTTAAATATAGAAGAAACAAAACCGGTCCTAACACGCTCCCTTGTGGGACACCGTGTTTGATCCCTGTGTATTCTGATATGTACTGCGACATATCTCTATTTTTATCTAATCTGGAAATGATAACCCGTTGTTGTCGATTAGTTAGATAAGAGGATATCCATTGTAGTGCTAGTCCCCTGATCCCTAGTTTTTCAAGCTTTTCAAGTAAGATGTCGTGCGTAACCAGATCAAAAGCTTTTGTTAGATCAAAAAATAGGCCTGTAGTATAATTGTTCTCATTGATGCCCGTCAATATAGCTCTGAACAAGGCAAACATTGCTAAAGTCGTTGATTTATGTTTTTGAAAGCCATACTGATTTCTATTAATTATATTAAATTTATTGCAATAACTAATCAATCTTTTAAGCATACACTTTTCATATATTTTGGATATGACAGGTACAAGCGTTATTGGCCGATAGTTATTCATGTCACATTTATCTCCCTTTTTAAAAAGAGGTTTAATAATTGCCAACTTTAGTGCCTCTGGGAAAGTTCCTAGTAAAAACGATTGGTTGATTAAATGCGTAAGAACTTCAATTATTTCAGTAGCGCATGTTTTTATGATTCGTGTACTGATTTCATCATATCCTTCAGAATTTGTGTTTTTTAGTGACATTATCTCTTGTTTAACCTCACGTTCAGACATAGGTGTGATGAACATAGAGTTTACACAAGAATTTTGACTATAGCTGGCCTTTTTGTGCTTTGGGTTGAGATTCAGATTGGTGAAGTGATTATTAAAGGATGAAGCTATTTCGAAGGGATCCGTAATAATGTCATTTTTAATTTTTATATTTTCAATACTATTTGTCATATTTGGTGCATTTATTTCATTTTTTATTATAGTCCATGTCGCTTTACATTTGTTTTTATTTTTATTGATAAATTTAATGTTAGAATTATTTTTTGATCTGTAAATACATTTTTTTAGGAGTGTGTTGTATCTAGTATATTTAATTTTATTTTGTATACTTTTGTCTTTATAATAGTTGTACCGTAAAACACGTTTAGTTTTGCAACTCTGTTTTAGGCCCTTGCTTATCCAATTTTGTTTTTGAGTTTTGTTAAAACTTATCTTTATTCTGTTTTTGGGGAAACACAGACGGTAAAACATGCAATAAATTTCATGGAAGTTATTGAATGCTATATTGGCATCCTTCTCAATATACACATCTGACCATGATAGTTGTTGTAAGCATTCTCTAAACTTATTAATATTTTGTAAATTATAGTCTCTTTTATAGATGTAGTATGTTGCGACTGTTTTTAGGTTACGTTTTAGGGGAAAACTCAGCATTTGTGCTGTGTCATGGTCTGAGAGGTGAAGTGGTAGTACTTTTGCGGTTGCATTTGGAATATTACTCAATACTTGATCGATACAAGATAATTTTCGCGTAGGCACGTCAATATGGATTTTCAAATTATAGTTGTATGCTAAATCTTGTAATTCGTTTGTAATCGTTCCTTTTTTTAAGGTATTAATATTAAAGTCTCCTGTAATAACCAATTGTAGTTTTAATTTACTTTTGTTTGTTATTTCATCCAATAAATTATTTAGGCGTGATAAAAACTGTGTTGGGTCAGATTGAGGTGTCCTATATAGGCAAATAATTATTAATTTATCGGAGCTTATTTCTATGCCACAGGCTTCGAATGTATTTTGAGTAGCATGATTTTTAACAAATAGTAGTTCTTTGAAATTCATACCACTTTTGACCAGAATGCAAGTTCCACCTCTCTGTTTATCCCTGCAATAGCTGGCAGCTAGACTGTAGCTGTGGATTTTAAGATAATTTTCGTATCCTTTTTTTACGAATGTTTCAGAGAGGCATATAACGTCAGGAGCGTTTCCTGTCTCTTGTAAGTCTTTTATTGTTATCTCCAGCAATTCCCGCTTCGATAGAACGCTGGCAATGTTCTGATGCATTATTTTAAAATGACATATTGCAGAATAATAAATAAAATGGTATGGTACCCTTTTGCGACTTCATATAAGGCTTTTTAGGTAATATATCAATATCTGAGAGTTCAACATCTGCTGGTTTCAGGCGTTTAAAATAATAAGGAATCGTCCCTTTTTTAAACTCACTTGTCTTTTTATCTAATTTAAAACTGGATTTGTTAGCGGCCATTAGCTTTTTAAGATTACTAGGAATAAGATATTTATCATTGTAGTCACAGCTATCTATGTAAAAGTTAATAGATCTACAAATATTATATAATTTAAAATTTTGGCAGTCTAGAAAGTGACAATTCTCTCGGCCATTGCACATTTTTTTAATCCTATTGTTCAGTTTATTCACATCTAATTGATTATTCCAAAAGGTCTTAAGTACAAAAACAGTGTTTAGGTGAAATGTTTCCAATAAGTTCTGAAGCTGTGTGATAACAGAATTCAGATTAGAATCATTTTCACCGACACATAATATGAGTTTATCATTCGACTTTAGTTTGATATTTCGACAGTTTTTTATTACTTCACAAGTTGGGGCACCTGGGCTCGTTACGGCGGTGACGCTATACGTCTCATGCTTCGTGTTCACTCGGGAGCGCGTTATGGCTGCGGCCAGGTCCACGCATTGTTGAGTACCGAAGATATAAATTTTTCTTCTCAGTTCGTCATATTTTTGTTGGTGAGCAGTAGAATGACAGAAAAAGGAATGTTGGAGTTCTTTTTCCGTCGCTTCGTCTGAATGTAAGGATTTCGTAAGGCTGTCTATTTGTAAAGTGAGTGCTGTGATCTCCTGCTCTGCGTCCTTGAGTTGTTGCTGTAATTGTACTATTTCCCGCTGCAATGCTAAAGATGATGCGATGTTAGTACAAGGGTCAAGGTTTGAAGCCAATGACAGCGAGGAAGGGGTGGACGATGAGTTTAGCTGCAGAATAGCTTTCTCTCTGGAGTTCTTGTACGGGCTACATTCCAATGCTGTGGTAGTATGACACAGCGATCTCAGCATTTTTATTTCTGTACTAAGTCTTTGTATCTGATTGTTAAGGTCATTATTTTGCAGAATTACATTTTCTAGCTCATTTTCCGTACTTAATAGCTTAGAAGTGAGTTCAGATATAGTTTCCTTCATTTCAGCATTAGATAACATGTCATTAATAGTAGTATCCAAGCTTTTTGACATTTTATTGGGTGTGGTATATGATTCATATGACTCGTCCAAATCAGTAAGTACTTGTGAATCCATCAGACTAGGCATATCGTGAACCGTGAGTTTTGCTGTGTCAGTACATTGAATAATCATTCTATTGCTAGATGTTTCTGGCAGTGAGAGGGATGGTCTGGTTTTGGAGTTAATTTTATACATTTTCCTCGTAGTAACACCTAAAGGTAAGTCAGCGGAGCTATTGCCCTTTTTTTGCTTTATGCATACTTTGCATCGCCATTTCTTTTTGGCTTCCTCATCCTTCATTCGGTATGTTTGTGCCGGATAACCGTCGCAGTCCAGATCGTATCTGTTTTTGCAAACCATACATAACGCCGTATTCTTTATATCGACAGACTTTTTACATTTGAAGCACTGTACAAGTGTAGACATCTTGCGGCCACTGCTAGAAGTATTTTTATTGATTTTAGATGACATGTTTCTAATTCAAACCAATGCCAAAATAGTTCGATCAATATCGACATGAGTGGTCGGCTTTATTGTCTCTGGTTCTAGTTACTAATCGGTCATATGTCACAACACTACGGATGAAATGTCAGATGGGTCTTGGCTATTAGTCATATCAATGTGATTCAAAACAATTTTTCTCCAACGGTTTTAAATTATAATTGCGTTGTTATACCTCACTTCTGTATAGTGAGCATGTGTTTATTAGTGTAGAATATGGTAAGTACTCACGATTTCCTCAGACAACAACTCACAAGCCTCACAAAAATCGCAGTGAAAAAGTTAATCCGTTAGTAGTATTGGAAGTAGTTTTTACGATTTGGCCACACGTACACTGCTGCAAATATTTATTCGATAGGTTTTTATACACTTAGGCACCAACTGATTACATTATAAACAATCTGATAAGCAATTAATGATTTATAGAAATTTAATTACGGAAACAATGTTTACATTGCGGTGACAGCTGTCACTTTTTATATCTTATAGTATTTTTATTATATAACAAAAATAAATTAATTCAAAATAGTGAATAAAGTATTAATTTGTATTTACGTAAGGTGCATCACTGGCCTAGACTACTACCCCGCGCAACCCACTTCTTGCCACCGCCTAGTTCCTAAAAAGGATTACTGCGCCCCCTTCTGCGCGAACTTCAGACCAGCCATCATAATAACGACTGTACTGTACCAGTACTTTCATTTGACATTAAATTCATTGATGGCCGCCAATATATGTCAATGATGGCCGCCGACTGCCCAAAACTACCTAATGTCCTTTGTTAAGTACTACTAAGTCATTGTTAAACTGTTTAAGTACTGCTAAGTCATTCTTAAACTGAGTCAAAAACATAGGTATTTATACCTTAAATTAATTAAATATCGCGAATAAGACCCGTTTCAAAAAAATTGTATGGAGTCAGAAAATGTCTTAACCATTAATGTTTAACATAATATTTTCTTGGGTTTACGCGAATGTTACACATTGAAATTAAACTACAGTTTACGGATTTTATCGCGTTATATTACTTTCACTGGTTATTTGTTATTACATTTAAACCGTAAGATCTAGAAACTATATTTTTATTACTAGCCGACGTTTCGAATTCTTTACAGGATTCATGTTCACGGCAGACTGACGTGATATTTGTCTTTGTCTTGAATTTAATATAACGCGATAAAATCCGTAAACTGTAGTTTAATTTCAACATTAATGTTTAATTTAAAATTGCTTTAAACTGTATATTTTCAACTTTGAAGCAGCAAACTTCAGATTGTTTGCGTTACAAATGTCGATACTAACTTAAAACAACCACAAATAATAATCATCATCTATGGAACACGACGGACATAGCTGGTGTTTGTTGTATTGTCTATGCTAATGAGGCACCGAGGCAATGTAACGATAGCCCTTTGTTCTCACAAAAATCCCAGTAATGAAACAAGAAGTTCAATAAGCAAAGTTCAATGTAACGAGGAACGTCAGCGATACCCAATCTTGTCATCGTCACCCCTGGCTTCTTCTAGTGAATATATCACGCTTATGTTCGAAGTTCGCAGTGAGGTCAATAAAACAAAATATGCCAGCGTGGACCCCGAGCTCCAAAGCGTGGGTCTTATATCAACCAACTGGGACAGCGCTGGAATGATAACGATTATGTGTATATTTATTATGCTAGATACTGTTATTTGTTATTCCTGTTTTTAGTAATAATATCATCAATAATCTAATAATCAACGACTATTGTGTTTTTAACCCACATGTTACTGGGTGAAGCGTTGTAAGCCCCAAAATATTCCTAAAGTATACTGAAATTAGATTAAATAACAATTTAATAGCTTTTGAAAAGAAAGTGAGCATCTAAGCAACATAATATAAAACTAGAGGACCCCTGCTGCTCCACAGCATATTTTAATATTATAAAAAAGCTCTTACATAGTTATAGCGTTTATCTACTCACACGGTAGGTAGAATACTGTATGTAATACATTATGTCAGTAGACAAAAATGAACTATATTTCGACATTATTCAAAAAAGTTTATATTTGTTTAGAAAAAAAGGTTTCATTACTGCTAACAATTAATTAAGAGAGGGAAAAATCGAAAAAAATCCCTATGCCAATCCGTCTGGCCAGCGTGGTATAATCGGACAAAACCAACATAAGGAGAGGTTTAAGTCCATCATATATGCCAAAAATACAATTTCTACCAAAACTACAATTCCTACCGAAAATACTATTCCGATCAAAACTACTATTTGTACCAAAACTACTATTCGTACTAACACTATCATATTTACCATGTTTTCAAAACTACCATTTCTACCAAAACCGCCGGTGCTGTCAAAAGTACATTTTCTCTTAAACCTACTATTCTTACCAAAGCTACAATTTCTACCATAACTTCCACTTGTATAATATATCTAATTATATGACAATAGTACTATGAACCGCTGTAATATGTTCCACATAAAAAAATAAGATTTAACTGGTAACAATCGGGGAATATTACCTGCCATCCAATCTGCCTGAAATCCAATTCACTATAGTGATAATTTTACCAACATCGGGTATAATTTTACACACCACCACACTCACACCCGTATGAAAGTATGGCAAGGTCACCACGGTAGGACGCACCGGAGGCATAACGGTTTTTCCTGGCAGTTACCGCAAGAAATTTATTAGATGCCATAAAAATATTTTTGAATTTAGAACCGTCCATGTAGAGACAAAGTAATGGAATCTTAAGAAAATAGGAAAATATTGAAAAATAAGTTCAATGTCCACACCTATCTTCCTTCAAACTTACCCAATTTAAATGAGCATACCATCAAATGAAAGAGCTCTTTTCAGCGCGTGTTATAGACCTATAACGAAACGCCTACCTCAATGAGAACCAGATATATAGAAGCAGAAAGTCATTGACTACGGCTACGAAAATGTAAAAAATGTATGGGAGAAAACTGTTTTTGCATATAACTTGATGAATGTGCAAGTTAGATAATTTCTAATGCTTGATGACAAATCTATGCAGCGAGAGCTTTCATTAAAAAAAATGCAAATCGGTTGGGTAGAACGGGCTGGCCGACTCGTATTATAAAATACAAATTCTTTTAATATATAGAAGATTTGTATGGACCTGCACAAAAATGTATGTAATTTTTATATAACAAACGTCGCAGCATTAATTACAAATGTCAATGTCAAAAAATGTGTATTTTACGTGAAAAGTCAAGGAAAACATGCACGCTCATTGACTAACCCTTTAAGAAGCCTAAGATCGTCCGACATAAAAAACTGCATTGTGGTCTACGCGGTCTGGGACAGTGGTAGGATATTTTTTCGTGTTGTGACCAGACTCGGAAAAATTACAAAAAAAAAATATGACTTAGAAATGACTGTAAACTTCGATCAAAGTTAGTATCAGACGTAGCAGAAGAACATAGCACGTATTATATTAAATAACTTAGGAATCAAAACATATTAACAGGCAGTCTGAATTCATCAACCATAAACACTTTCGATTACCTACACGGAATCTTTTAAGTGCAAACTAATAGGAACAAGGGGTTGTCGAGCCAAATATTTTGAGAAACCTTGATCTACAAATGGCGGTGTGCAAAACAGTGTTCCTTTATGCCATGCTTTGATTACAAGTCAGCGGAGATTATACGATGCGACTTACTTCGCTGTGTCTGTTATGATTTTAAGTACTAATAAAAGTGGATGAGTAAAATTTGCAGAGCACAAAGACAAAATTAATATCTCCGTGGCGTTACTTGCCAAAGTTTACATGAACTGAATTTACAAAGTTGTGAAAAAAGTATGTGAATCTTCGAATCCACGGCGCGCACCAATGACTTTTCGGAGTTATGTGCGTATTGAATTGTTAATTATCGCTTGTCCCGTGCCTCGGAGAGCACGTTAAGCCGTCGGTCCCGGTTGTCATGAAGATCTTTGACAGTCGTTACAGGGCGTCAGTACCTTCTAAATCAACTGACACTAGTCTAAACCATGGAATATCGCTATCTCTTCGGGTTGCGGAGGTCAGACAGGCAGTCGGTCCGTGGAAAAGCTAATATTCAGCCAAATCCGGTTAGACTAGAAAGCGGACCCCAGATTGAAACTGGGATAACGCTAAGAGAAAGAGAGTGGAAAAAGTATGTGACTAATTTACCATCCCTATCATACAAAATCTTGATTTGTATGAAGCAGATGAAAAAGGTTTACACTGATTTAGAAAACTCATATCCAACTAGGTATATTGAAGCGCTAGTACATTAATATGTAGTCGTCACGTCATCTAAAGATTATAGCATAATATTCAAAGTTGAATGAAAATGGAAAATGTTGAATGTCCTATTCCTGAATATGCAAGACCATACATCACTTACTATACTAATATATAAGATCATTTGTATGATGGAAAATGAAACAAATTCAACCGAATAGTATAAATTTAAAAGAATTTTTGTTTGTCATTCTTTCACGTGGCAATGTTTGGATTTGATTTTATGTATGTGGAGATAGTAAGAAACCTGGAGTGTACCATAGGCAATTTTTTACCGCTATAAGCGAATGAACTGAGGCGCGAACGAAATCTTGTAATATATAAATTACTGCATCACTGTATAAGCAGTAGGTAGGCAGTAATAGCCTCAAGTCTTCACCGCTGGCGGCCGCATCGGGCTTGACGTGTAAATCTCGTTATCAACCCTCTGACACTCCATTACTATAGAATTTATTGCACGAACAACGTTGCGAGGAGACCTGCTATGCTAATGTACTGTGGAATACTGTATGAGAGGAATTTCTGCTATTCCTTACAAAGGTTAGGTGTTATATGCATTATTAAACGTGCAAATGAGGGCTGATAATGCGTTTTATTTGAGAAGATAATAAGTAAATTTGTTTTTATTTTTGTTTTTTGTAAACTAACAACAGACAACATGATTGATTTTTTTTTTTACATGATTAATTGTCAGTTTTGAGTTGAATTCGTGGCCATTACAAGTGCCACATACGTGTGTACCGTAAAAAGGTACAAAGCACACATCCTAAAAAAAAAATTAAAACGAATACAAGTTAAAAATAATAATATCATATCACTTAATTTTAGACACGGGGTTCATATACAAAAAAAATGTAAAAGAAAAACTTATGTTTATAGTCAAAAAAGCTTAACGTATTATTTTCAGCCGCACAGTATTTCAAACTGTACTATTTATTTTTGTAAACTATAACAATAAAGACTATGTTTTAAACAACAAGCAAAATAAAACTCGTAAAAGTAAAAATTAATCAATTGGGCTAAAACTTTAAAACGCAAAACGGCCATAAATAAAATGGAGTTAACGTAAACTCGCGTTTAACATTCACAACACGTGCGTTTACTATAAAATTTGTATACATTTGTAATATACGATTAGTCAAAACGTTTGGCAACTAAATCACGAACGAAACGGCGAGTGAGATGAGTGGTTGGAGAAAAAGAGAAAGCGTATTGGGATGCGTAGCAAAACATTCATATATCCAAATGGCAAAAATGCAAATGAATCTTAATACATCCCAGTCCCACAGTGAGCAGAGTATCAATGTTGTTATATATTAGAGACTAGCTAGCGGCCGGTCCCGGCTTCGCACGGGTGGACATTAACTTTTAAATATCTATCTAATATTTTATAGAAATAAATATATGTCAGTCAGGGATAACGCCGTATTACAATAGTGAAATATTTTTTAAATTCGGTTCAGTATATTTTTGTTTATTCATTACAAACATACAAAAATACAAATCTTTCCTCTTTATTATATTAGTACTTATAGAAAAAGGCGTCGTGATAAAGAATCATTCCCGCCACGGTAGTATGCGATTTTCACAAAACACATACACCATTGCTTTCAATCATCAATTAATAATAACAAACTGAAACATTAAAAAAACTGTTTTTATTTACCTAAAAATAAAGAAACAAAATATTATATTTGTTTTTCAATAGGAGTTTACTACTCAACAAATTATCCGTTCTCGACCCTTGAGCCGAGTTTGGGTTTAACTACCTGTTTTTTTATTTCTGCAAAACACTTATATTATTTCCTATATCCATTTTAATGGCACTACTAAAGGCCAATAGAAAATAGCCAATAATGGTACCTAATTTCGATTAAAACTACACGTGATATCGTATCGTAGGTTCTAAACAGCATCATTCCAGCATATGGTCGGTTAGAAGCTTAATTCGGTACCCTTTTAATCTCGTGAAAGGTCAAATCATAAATATGGATTGGAAATATCTAAATTGCCTATTATCCGTGTCGGGATCTGCATGTGAAAAAGTTTATTTCAATGCGGTCGTAACGGGAAATAAAAGCCAGCATACAAATAGGGTGCATATTTTAGATTCATATATCGGCTTTTATTGTCTTTCGATAACTACAAATCATTATGGATAAAGCAGATCGGTAAGCCTTCATATAAAGCTTAAAGTGCCGGTCAATAGAGCGTTCGCACGCATTTGATGACTCAAATGGATTCAGTAAAATCTTTACGTTAGCCACGTCGCGGCAAATTAAATTGTCATTTATGACCGCAGAAACATAATAATATATTAGTGCGCATTGGGTTTTAGATATATTGACGGATTATCGGATGATAAAAAGGGGTTCAGATAAATAGTCAACCAAATGGAGATCTGGTACAATTGAAATTAATATTTCAGTGGCTAAAATTGATATAAAAATGCATAGGTACCGAGTGCAATAATGTGCACTAATGTAAATATGTTTATAACAAGAACAATAATTTATTTAGCTACTGGAATGGTACGTAAATGTATGTGTTGCGAACATTAATTTCGTCCATTATGCAGTATCCAATGTGCCTTTCTCACTATAAACTTCAAATACTTTATAATTACAAGCTTCTATGTACAATATAGCTAAAACTTCAATGAAGTTTTATGTAGCGAAGTCTGCATGTTTTTTAACAAATTTATTAATGTATATTAAATATTTCAGATTTTATTCTCCGGTGCTATAAAGGTCACAATAAAACTGAATTGATTGACCAGCTTTCAATTATATCATCATCGTCATCATGCCAGCCTAGAGACGTCCACTGCTGGACATAGGCCTCCCCCAAGGTTCTCCACACAGACCGATTTTGAGCTGCCCGCATCCAACCGCCTCCTGCGATCTTAACCAAATCATCAATTATATAATTACGCACAAACCATTTCTATATTAAACTAACTTTAGCCCCATAATCATAGACATTATCATATCATCAGCCTGCCATAGTCCATTGCTATACATAGTGTTAGCTACAAAATTAGTGGATCTTCAAATAAACTTTTTACCGCCTATATAATTTATAAATATATAATTTATACATTTATATTTATAAAAATACCTTATAACTAGATAGGTATCTGCCTACGCCGTTAAAGGAACTCACAGTCCAAATGTCATGTTTATATTATTATGTCAACCGGGAAATGTCTTTCTATAAGAATAGAGACTACTTAAAAAATATTGGTAATAAAGATGAGCCACCACTTTCACTAAATAGCGATCATAGTGCGGCAATATAAGTATTAAAAGCCGAAGAATTCCATTAAGGGTAACCACATATTTGCGTGGAAGAACAAAAATGTGATCTAAGGCAAATAGAAACGCTATTTCTGCAATACTTTTCCTCTGGCTTGCATTTTAAACCTAAATAACCGGATAGTTTAGTGCCGGTATTTTCTCATACGATCAAAGTTAATCTCACGCTAAAAGAATTTTTAATGTAGTCCCAGTAGCTTAGGAAATTGAAGTGTGTTCCTGTAGAGTAAATCGTTTGTTACTTGATATTTTAAAATGTTTGTAACGGAAGTGAATGTAGTGCAAGGCTTTTAGAAGTTCTTTAGTTGTACTTTGTAAAATAACAATTCTTAGTTTAAATTCCTACTGTGACAACTTAAAGATTAGCACAAGTCGCCTCTAATGTTACTCTAAGCCAGCAAATCTGCTGTTTCGATATTGAAAAGGTAAACAAAAGTACACATGCAACATTAGCAAGTATATTTAAGTTCGCACTCCATTACACCGGATACAATGTCAAAAATAGGGACGATGAAATGTATTTACAGGACCTATATAAGAAGTTACATGTATTTTGCAAAATAGAATAAGTGGACGAAGGATAAAAGCACTTGTCGCCGATGCTGAGATAAGATGCTTAAAGTAAAGCTTTCTTCAAATGATGGTACGTTAATCTAGCAGTGACGCTCGTTGGCTCCAAAGGACTGCTATTTTCTCTGAATGCATCGGAACTATGCGATAACATGCGATTTGCGCGCTCATTTAAAAGATTTCCGGAGTCTAGAAGCATAATTAAATTTCATACTCAAGATGTATTTCATCAAAACAGAAGCTAAAACGTACCCGACTTCTACTATACATATCAAACCATAATGATCCTCTTTAAACTCAACATCCACTAAAGAAAAATAAAGAGCAACCGAAAAGATCATAACTTCAAGCATACTTATAAGAACTTATTTCCTTCTACCGCAAGAAACCCCTTTGATCTGACATACATTCGATTAAACTCCACTCAAAAAAGCTTTTCATAACTTATAGCTTTGCAATTCTCATTGCAGTGAGCAATGTAAAAACATGGCGGTGGTGCGGCGGCGCCGGCGGTCAGCGTGAAATGAAATTCATAATAACCGCTGTTGACTTTTATGTACAGAAAATATGCAGAAGGACAATTTGGTATTTAATTTCAGATACATGGTTTATTTATGCCAAACTGGAATATATTATAATAGTAGTATTCGTGTCTCTTCATCAGATGATCTTTTCACAATTCTTCTTCTTTCACAATTTAAGAATAACTGTAATGTTTAATAAGTTAGCTTCGTAAAGATTATGCTTACTAGTTCATTTTGCGGGTCTTATTTCGATTACTTAGATATTAAAATACCTCCGTTTTTATCGGCTGTTTCGACCGAATTGCAACGGTCGCGATCGTGGAAAGACTGGCTTTTAAAAGCCGACTTTGTAAAGCTCCACACATTACAGCGTAATACCTGTTTTAGTTAATCAATCTGAATTTTTCCAATACACAATAATAGCCGTATAAGTACACGGCTCAGGCAATAATTTGAATGGAACAACTATTCAGCCATCCCCAGTGCATGTCTTGTGCACAAGTGCTGTTTATATGCAATCTGATTCACACACATTACATAGGTGCCGCAATTTGTTTGTCGTCTACAAAGGCGGAGTACATTGTACTCATTAACTCACGCAGCGACTTATTCGTACGGAGGAAATGTGGAAAGGATTTAATATTGCATCGATTAAAATCTACCAAATAAATTAACCAACCTAAATAAAAACTGTTTTATGATTGGTCAAATTACACCTACAGGACCCTACTACATCACTTTCACAGTAAATATTATTTACTGTGAAAGCCACGTTAGAAACTAATTTTCTTTATTATTGAGTAAATAAAATTAAATAATAACTTATTACCCGCACTTGGCCAGCGTGGTAGGCTATGACCTTACCCTTCTCATAACGGCGCTGATACACCTGAGCATTCACTTGTAACAGAACACCGAGCATTCGCCGTTTTTTGTTTTGTCAAACCGAACAACTAACATTGCTACGGACATTTTAACGATCTTTCTAGCGAACACTCTAATCCTCAGAATATAGAAAATATATAGAAACCGCACTACAACAGCCGTTGTACCCAATATATTTACTTCAGTTTGACTCATGAATTCTTTCTAGAATAAGAGTAAGATACATAAACAAATGACGTTTCGATTTTTTTATGCTTGTTACTAATTTTGATTTGACTAATGATGGCCTTACTCATAATGAATATCGAGAAAATATGGATAATGTTTAAAATAATACACAGATCCAAATCTAAGGATTTATTGTAAACATAATAATCAATATTTTTCAAAATTCATTCTGAGTAAGCCCATCACTAGTCAAGTTAAAATTAGAAAACCTACAAAGTTTCGAAACGTAATTTGTATATTTATGTTTCTTTTCATCATCATCATCATCAGCCCTGTATATAAACTGTCTCACTGCTGGCCACGTGCCTCTTCTCACTATGAGAAGGGTAAGGCCATAGTCCAACACGCTGGCCTAGTGCGGGTTGGCAGACTTCACATGTCTTTCAAGAACATTATGGAGAACTCTCAGACATGCAGGTTTCCTCACGACGTTTTCCTTCACCGTTTAGCAAGGATAATTAACAATTAAATACGCAAATAACTCCGAAAAGTCATTGGTACGTGCCGTGGATTCGATCCGGACCTTCTGCGTAGCAGTCTGTCGGTCTTCCACTGGGCTATCGCTGCCGTATCTTTCTCTTATATTAGATTCCCTTATATTAGATAAAAATCATAAGTCAAAGTTAAGTAAATATTTATAATGGATGTAACCGTTATTATAGCACGGTTTCTATGTATTTTCTATATTCAAAAATTCACCAGAATGTTCGTAAGAATGCTTGCTAAAATGCATTCATTTGATTTTCTGTTTTGTAACGTTCCCGCAAATGCTCATTACAGGTGAATGCTCAAGTATATCAGCGCCATAATGAGAAGAGGCCCGTGCCCAGCAGTGGGACAGTTAATATACAGGGCCGACGATGAATAAGTTAATAATAATATTTTTAAACATGTTTTAGGATAGTACGTATTCAACTTTAGAACAGTTTTTATAGGTCAACAAAAACATTTATAAAGCTTCAAGAACATAATATAAGAAAAAAAAACGGTTTTATTTATCGGTTCGTCAAGTCATCTGCTTTCTGGTCATCATCTATTCTAGTCCTAGACTTATCCCAGTAGCACCCACGACTCACACGTCTAGGAGACCATATTAGTCCACTTACTAGTCCAGGTACAAGTTAGTTTCAGCTTTGCAGAGTTATAACAAATATTCTTATGTACAAACAAACACTTATATGCACGCCTCGCCTTTTTACTTATTTTTATTGAAATTTTGTAATACATTTTAACTTGCTACAAGAAATCAGTTGGGAGAAGATGCTGTTATTTGTCTGCGGTGATCTTGTTCACAAAACAAAATGTAATTAATATCAAAGCAGTGATTTTTCCGAGCGCGAATTATATGTCATCAAAACCTTTTTAAGCTACAAAATATAAATACTGCACTACTGTCCAAGATTACAGGGTGGCTAGCTCAACAGAACGCGCGGCGAAGCTTTCATACCACGACTTATTCAAATAAGATACGGCTCGTTTTGCAGCCTTTGTTCCTTTGCGTTAAAAATACCGTATCCGAATATTACTCTGTAATATTTGTTGTAGCCTCTGAATGGCACCAAAACAAAGCTTAAACATGTGTGCGTGATCCCTAAGAGAATAGCTGATACGAATGTTTTGAAATTAGATAGCGGTTAACGGTTATCGTTATAAGGTTAATGTGGGTAATGAGGAATAATGATGGAAAGTTTTTGAGAGCGTTTCAGATATATATCTAGGTCATTCAGTGATATGTGAAGGGCCCGCAGTAAACAATCTATCGAACCACGAGATTAAGCGCGTTCGTCATTGTTTGATTTGTGCATAGGTGACAGTTCAGTCTGAAAAGTCTAGTTGACACCACTTTGTTGACTAGACGACTAGGACGCTTACAAAACTATGACGAGTGAAGAGAAATGATAATAGTTTTAAATTACTTTGAAATGAAAATATGAGCTTGAAAACAGCAAAACTAGGACATGAGATTGGCGGGAAACTGTATATTTCCGATATATGACGACCCTCTGAGGAAATTAGCAAAGAAAATAAATGCTTCGGCGTGTAGTGCACGGTATCTAGCAATCATGGTTAATAATAACACTTTACTTGCCATAAACGGTTCTTAAGTACAAAACGCCATGGAGGCATTCTTTTAGGTATCGATGTGCCTACTTGAGTCACACGAACACGTTATGATTCTGATGTCAAAATATAATCTTTTTAACGCTTTATTAGTGCACTTAACCTTACTACTATTAGAAACACGAAAGTGACTGCCTCCGTGATCCAGTAGATAGTGGATCGGAGGTCCCGGGTTCAATTCCCGGGTCGGGTAAAATTGTTACTGGGTTTTTCCGAATTGTCAGTAGCAGCACGGAGTCTTTTGATGTGCCCGGTAACGGCAAAAGGCTCGCCCCCTATTAGGTACGTGGGACCTAAAATTCATGGCGAAATATTACACCTCTGCCTACCCCTTCGGGGATACAGGTGTGAGACTATAAAAAATACAAAAGTTTGCGAGGATACAGAATGGTTGGAATAGATATTTTTTACTCTTTCACGAAAAACTACTAAACTTATTTTGATAAAATATGCACTAATATAGCTTATAGTGAACTAAAAAATAGTGGGATAGATGAACATCGACGACATTTTTATATACCTCTTTGAACTTTCGCAGTCGAACCCGTGGATCAGTTACTATCTTAAACACGAATGTCGTCACGAATCTTAAGTCGAATAGACGTCACAAATCCCAGTAGTTTACGTATTCGCACTAATGAAATGGAGACCTCTAATGAAGACGAATGTGGAGTAATTAAGTGGGCGTGGCTCACGATTAATTACTAAGTACCCGCACGACCTGATGAAGTACTAAAAGATCTTAATTAATAACCAGAATGCTAACTTTTGAGCTGAAGAAAGAAAACTCGATTTGATTTATTATACGTCAGCTGACCCGTGCGTCTAACTAAGTAATGTAAACTTCAGTCTTATAATAAATTATTTTATTTTTGGTCCTTGAAGTTCCTAACGGTGCACTAAGAAGAGATTTACCGAAATTTTCTTGGGATCGGTAGAAACTGTTAAGCTAAAATAAAACGTACGGGCGTAGCTGCTGCATCCTCTATTTGTAAATAACTTGCTACACTTTACAGGTCATCGTGAAGACCATTTTGCTGTTACAAATACTTATTAACTGAACTTTATTTGTTAACTGTCTCTTTATATCTAAGTATAAGGATTGGTATGATGTTATTTACTTCATATTGAATAAATCGAAGGCACACAAAGAAAAATAAGCCAATTATTATTACCTACTAGGTTTTAGGAAACAATACAATCATAAAACATTTTACAAAACTAGTAAGGATTTTTATCTATATTTCGCATAGCAGGTTAATTCATTGAACAACGTGCATTCGAAAACCTCTTTTATAACACAAGCAGGCCTACCGCAGCTTAATAAAAACGTAATTGTACTAGTGACAACAGTAAAATGGAAATGGCTACGTGAGTGAATGAATAGTGGAGCCCAATGAGAAATCAGTGGCACAACCAATAAATAGATTGTTTCTTACATGCAAACATAAAGGGTTTATGGACTATTGTTAGACGTTGCTAAAGGTAATTGTGATAGTAAAAGAGCTTGGGACTTTCCGGTTTGTATTAATGACGGTGTGTGTTTCTATCGTCAAAGGTATGGCGTATGAATAACAACAACGGAAATATTCTGACAAGACCAAATTGAATATTCTACATTTTATTTGAAATAAGATTGTCAAATACATACTGTACTTCACGCGTAATGCTGAATTTGTATGACGCACTTTGAAAAATCTGAACACAATATTCATGAATACTAACTTTCGTGACTGTTACACATATTAATAATTCGGTAACGGGTGTATATCGCGTAATTATTGAAAAATATAACCGAAACGTCGTGGAAAATATAAGGTACCCATTTTACGTATATTCCTAATATTCATTTCTCTCTCATAAATCACACTCATTAAGCCCCTCTATTAAGGATCTCGGTTTGCACATCGATGCAACTCTAGACTGGAAAGTTCAAGTGTCGAAAGTCAGCAAGAAAGTGGTCAATACTTTACGTTCTCTCTATCGGCTGAAGAATTTCCTCCCGATCAAGACAAAGATAATGATTGTGCAAACTTTGGTATTCCCTGTTATTGACTATGGTGATGTATGTTATCTCGACCTGAATGCAGATCTGCTCAACAAACTTGACCGACTTCTCAATAATTGCATTCGGTTCATTTTCAATCTTCGTAAATTTGATCACGTATCAAATTACCGGTCCCAACTGAATTGGTTACCAATTCGTCAGCGCCGGGACTTAAGAGCATTGACTACCCTTTTTTCTCTTCTCCACTCTCCTAACGCACCTTCTTACTTGATGCCTAATTTTAAATATCTATGCTCCACGCACACTAAGCAGTTAAGGTACTCTAATAGTCTTCTTCTTCTTTGTCCTTCCCATCGATCTAGTCTCTTACATTCATCTTTCACTGTCAAGTCCATACATCTTTGGAACGCGCTCCCACTGGAGGTCAGGACGAGCCCGAGCCGTGCTATCTTTAAATCTAGAGCCCGCAGATTGTTTCTCGAATCATTGTCTCCGGACAATGACTAGTGAGAGCTCCGGCTCTCACTAGTCAGTAATTGTATATATTTATTATATATGTATATATTATATTTATGTATGTTTTATATTGTATCTACGTATTCTGTCCTTATATATTCATATATTATGTATTCTGTGTATATTATAGATAAGAATTAATCAACATCTAAGTAAGTTTTACTCTTAATTCTACACCTGCTACATCATCTCTGAACCACCTGAAGGTTGACTGGCAGAAAATGCCTCAGGCATTAAGTCCGCCTTATGCAAATTGTTTGCAGGAAAGTTTAAATAAATAAATAAAATAAATAAGTTTGAGTTAATCGAATATTACGAGTTAACTCTGAAAGTCTAATTAGCCGCGATAATTTTCCACGTAACTTGATTGTACGAGCCACGCTTTATTCGGTTCATAAAACTCACAGATACTATAATATTTAACTAAATATTTTATGGTAGGCAATGATTACGTATCTCACGTAATAATTGATGGTTTATACAAGACATTTCGCAAACGTTGAATAGAAAAAGTCTTCAAAGTAACTAGCCGTGTAATGTAACTAGATTTCAGATTAGCGTATTTTTCTGCACGTATACGGTCGTTTCAGCATAAGCGCTTACACGCGCGCTACGCTACGCGCTTCAAAAAACCGGACTCGCATATTTCGGCGTGTTCGCTCGAAACTGTAGTGACATCTTGTAAGTGCCAACATGGATTCTGACGACTCACGCGTATACGAGCTTAGAAGTGCGCCAATGCTCGTACGAGTTGCGCGTGTGCCAAAAGGCGCGCCTATACGCGCCTACATACGCTTTCAGAAACGAGCTTATACGCGCGTATTAAACGCTAATACCGCTAATATCTGAAACCGCCATAAGGGCGGTATCAGATTAGCATATTTTGCTGCGCGTATACGGTCGTTTCAGCATACGCGCTTACACGCGCGCTACATTACGCGCTTCAAAACGCCGGACTCGCGTAAACGGCCATATTTCGGCGTGGTCGCTCGAAACGGTAGTGACATAGTGTCAGTGTCAACATAGATTCTGACCGCTCGTGCTTATATGAGGTTAGAAGCGCGACAACGCTCGTACGAGTTGCGCGTGTGCCAAAAGCCGCGCCTACATGCGTTGCCAAACCGAGCTTATACGTGCGTATAAAACGATTATCTGAAACCGCCCAAAGCCTTGACGTGAAAAGGACATTTCAAACTAAAATATAATGCATAGCAATGAAGATAGAAAGATAAATAACATTCTCGTAATAAAAACCTAGGTACTAAAACATTTATTTTTTCACATCCGTCACGAATCTCTGCTATTCGTACTAAAACAATTTCTGTTATGAAGGAAAAGAGGAAACATACATACGTCAATATTTTCTCAATTTTGATTCAATGTAAACTGGAGCGATTTCGCCAGAAATATTTAAAAAACCGTATCTCATATATGCAGCATACATTTACATAAACTCTACAACAGTGTACGTCACTTCTCCGTCATGGAGCGTAGGTAAAAAAACGAAGCGTAATTACGCCTCTGTAGGTCGCTTTGTGCGAAACTCTTGAAGCGAGAAAACACGCTTCGTAAGCTCCGTGTGGTATCGATATCGTATCGAAATCGGCTGTATTCTAGAGGTTTTATCAGGTACTCACTCAATTATTACGTATTTGGACATTTTGTTATAACAATCTTAATATGACTTCCAAGTTCTGAATCTGATTTGAGTCTGAAATCTGAATGCATAACGACGTCACAGACCAGTCTAGCCTACTCTATCTAAATGGCGAATTAAAGTTATATTATTTATCTTTCTTTCATTACCAAAATGCAACAACTTTGAGTGCGATATTTTGGAAACGGAAAGTACTCTAGTACTCAGTCGAGTCTAAATTGAAAAGTTATGTTGCCATAACGTACATAACTCACCGCAGTATGAATCCTATCCTACAACCAACCCACTCCTTTACAGCTGTTAAGCTTCAAACTCGACAGATGATCTAGCCTAGACACGAGAGAAGGCCAAAAAAATAACGTAACTTTTGCAAGTGTTTATTACATCAGCATCAGCCCTGTATCTGATATGAAATGTCCTACTGCTAAGCACGAGCCTCTTCTTACTCTGATAAGAGTCAAGCCAAAGTCTCCAAGCTTATATTGTTTCGTTTTCTTTTCTACGAAACGTCTCCCACACTAGGACTTAATCTTGTGTCGCGGGAGCTTTACAAACATTCAATCAATAGACACAAAGCAGATTCAAACTCGAAACAACAATTTATGAATCACACAGTGTTGTCCCGTGTGGGAATCAAACCCACAACACGTGGCGCAGTGTCAAGCGGTAAGGCGGCCGCTTAAGGACGCGTTTACGCTTGTATCAAAAAACCACATATTTCCGGTACATTTTACGACAATTTTAGATAATTACTAATAAAACTAATGATTACGATAAATTGATTACTTTTTTATCTATAAATCAATTTGAAAATAAATAAAAAATATTTAATTAATATTAATGTAAAATCGATTCGAAACGGCCTCTTAAATCAAAAATAGGTATATACTGCTATTTTTGGGTACAATTTTCTCTCTATTTTTACATTTATTTAGATTTTCAAAGATAGAATAGGGTAGTAAATATAGTCAACTCAAAAACAATTTGATTATTTTTTTTCAAAATATTGTAAATGGACTCAAAAAAAGCAAAAAATCATCTTACATTTTTCTTCTATTTTGCTTGCATACGTGTGTCTTAATATGTGGCAATAAGGTTCGTTTTATTTAGCCACTTTCTTGATTTATATATCCAAATTCTGCAATGAGATCTCAGTCTGCGCTTGAGCGCCGTCGGGAGTGGACTCTATGTCGCTTGTCGCTGCAGCCCGAAGACGAAAAAGCAATATACGAATACAAAATATTCGCTAAAATCAATTTGATACTTCTCGTATTCTGTGCGAATTACGTACAAGTAAATTTCTTTTGTATAAATGGACATTATTACTTTATTTTCTCCGTAATGTTGAGTCAGGATATATTTCGGTATTTAGATATTATTTTGTTTCTTGCGTTGAAATCTGGTAAGATTATCTGGACTGATGGTATACCATCCCGTTCAAGTGTTGCGACTGGAACTCATAAAAGAGTAGACCTAGTTATGCCAGGTTGGGGCTCATTTTATTTGTTTTGGTGAGACCCTACCACTGGTACTAGTGAAGTAACCTTCCAAGGTGATTAGGTGAATCTTGCTGGTACTCATATGTGAGTAAAGCTACGCATGCCGAGTTTGGGCTCATTTTGTTTGTACATAAGAGACCCTACCACTGGAACTTATGAAGTAACCTTCCAGGGTTATTCAATGACTCTTGCTAGTACTCATGTGTGAGTAGAGCTAGGCATGCCGAGTTTGGGCTCATTTTGTTTGTACATAAGAGACCCTACCACTGGAACTTATAAAGTAACCTTCCAGGGTTATTCAATGACTCTTGCTGGTACTCTTGTGTGAGTAGAGCTAGGCATGCCGAGTTTGGGCTCATTTTGTTTGTACATAAGAGACCCTACCACTGGAACTTATGAAGTAACCTTCCAGGGTTATTCAATGACTCTTACTGGTACTCATATGTCAGTAGAGCTAGGCATGCCGAGTTTGGGTTCATTTTGTTTGTACATAAGAGACCCTACCACTGGAACTTATGAAGTAACCTTCCAGGGTTATTCGATGACTCTTACTGGTACTCATATGTGAGTAGAGCTAGGCATGCCGAGTTTGGGCTCATTTTGTTTGTACATAAGAGACCCTACCACTGGAACTTATGAAGTAACCTTCCAGGGTTATTCAATGACTCTTACTGGTACTCATATGTCAGTAGAGCTAGGCATGCCGAGTTTGGGTTCATTTTGTTTGTACATAAGAGACCCTACCACTGGAACTTATGAAGTAATCTTCCAGGGTTATTCGATGACTCTTGCTGGTACTCATATGTGAGTAGAGCTAGGCATGCCGAGTTTGGGCTCATTTTGTTTGTACATAAGAGACCCTACCACTGGTACTAGTGAAGTAACCTTCCAAGGTTATTCGATGAATCTTGCTGGTACTCATATGTGAGTAAAGCTACGCATGCCGAGTTTGGGCTCATTTTGTTTGTACATAAGAGACCCTACCACTGGAACTTATGAAGTAACCTTACAGGGTTATTCGATGACTCTTACTGGTACTCATATGTGAGTAGAGCTAGGCATGCCGAGTTTGGGCTCATTTTGTTTGTACATAAGAGACCCTACCACTGGAACTTATGAAGTAACCTTCCAGGGTTATTCAATGACTCTTGCTAGTACTCATGTGTGAGTAGAGCTAGGCATGCCGAGTTTGGGCTCATTTTGTTTGTACATAAGAGACCCTACCACTGGAACTTATGAAGTAACCTTCCAGGGTTATTCAATGACTCTTGCTGGTACTGATGTGTGAGTAGAGCTAGGCATGCCGAGTTTGGGCTCATTTTGTTTGTACATAAGAGACCCTACCACTGGAACTTATGAAGTAACCTTCCAGGGTTATTCAATGACTCTTACTGGTACTCATATGTCAGTAGAGCTAGGCATGCCGAGTTTGGGTTCATTTTGTTTGTACATAAGTAACCCTACCACTGGAACTTATGAAGTAACCTTCCAGGGTTATTCGATGACTCTTACTGGTACTCATATGTCAGTACAGCTAGGCATGCCGAGTTTGGGTTTATTTTGTTTGTACATAAGTAACCCTACCACTGGAACTTATAAAGTAACCTTCCAGGGTTATTCGATGACTCTTGCTGGTACTCATATGTGAGTAGAGCTAGGCATGCCGAGTTTGGGCTTATTTTGTTTGTACATAAGAGACCCTACCACTGGAACTTATGAAGTAACCTTCCAGGGTTATTCGATGACTCTTGCTGGTACTCATATGTGAGTAGAGCTAGGCATGCCGAGTTTGGGCTCATTTTGTTTGTACATAAGAGACCCTACCACTGGAACTTATGAAGTAACCTTCCAGGGTTATTCAATGACTCCTACTGGTACTCATATGTCAGTAGAGCTAGGCATGCCGAGTTTGGGTTCATTTTGTTTGTACATAAGTGACCCTACCACTGGAACTTATGAAGTAACCTTCCAGGGTTATTCAATGACTCTTACTGGTACTCATGTGTCAGTAGAGCTAGGCATGCCGAGTTTGGGCTCATTTTGTTTGTACATAAGAGACCCTACCACTGGAACTTATGAAGTAACCTTCCAGGGTTATTCAATGACTCTTACTGGTACTCATATGTCAGTAGAGCTAGGCATGCCGAGTTTGGGTTCATTTTGTTTGTACATAAGTAACCCTACCACTGGAACTTATGAAGTAACCTTCCAGGGTTATTCGATGACTTGCTGGTACTCATATGTGAGTAGAGCTAGGCATGCCGAGTTTGGGCTCATTTTGTTTGTACATAAGAGACCCTACCACTGCATTTTATAAAGTAACCTTCCAGGGTTATTCGATGAATCTTGCTGGTACTCATATGTGAGTAAAGCTACGCATGCCGAGTTTGGGCTCATTTTGTTTGTACATAAGAGACCCTACCACTGGAACTTATAAACTAACCTTCCAGGGTTATTCGATGACTCTTGCTGGTACTCATATGTGAGTAGAGCTAGGCATGCCGAGTTTGGGCTCATTTTATTTGTACATAAGAGACCCTACCACTGGAAATTATGAAGTAACCTTCCAGGGTTATTCAATGACTCTTACTGGTACTCATATGTCAGTAGAGCTAGGCATCACGAGTTTGGGTTCATTTTGTTTGTACATAAGTAACCCTACCACTGGAACTTATGAAGTAACCTTCCAGGGTTATTCGATGACTCTTGCTGGTACTCATATGTGAGTAGAGCTAGGCATGCCGAGTTTGGGCTCATTTTGTTTGTACATAAGAGACCTTAGTTGTACAAACAAAATGAACCCAAACTTGGCATGCCTAGCTCTACTCACATATGAGTACCAGCAAGAGTCATCGAATAACCCTGGAAGGTTACTTCATAAGTTCCAGTGGTAGGGTCTCTTATGTACAAACAAAATGAGCCCAAACTCGGCATGCCTAGCTCTACTCACACATGAGTACTAGCAAGAGTCATTGAATAACCCTGGAAGATTACTTCATAAGTTCCAGTGGTAGGGTCTCTTATGTACAAACAAAATGAGCCCAAACTCGGCATGCCTAGCTCTACTCACATATGAGTACCAGTAAGAGTCATCGAATAACCCTGGAAGGTTACTTCATAAGTTCCAGTGGTAGGGTCTCTTATGTACAAACAAAATGAGCCCAAACTCGGCATGCCTAGCTCTACTCACACATGAGTACCAGCAAGAGTCATTGAATAACCCTGGTAGGTTACTTCATAAGTTCCTGTGGTAGGGTCTCTTATGTACAAACAAAATGAGCCCAAACTCGGCATGCCTAGCTCTACTCACATATGAGTACCAGCCAAAGTCATCTAATAACCCTGGAAGATTACTTCATAAGTTCCAGTGGTAGGGTCTCTTATGTACAAACAAAATGAGCCCAAACTCGGCATGCCTAGCTCTACTCACATATGAGTACCAGTAAGAGTCATCGAATAACCCTGGAAGGTTACTTCATAAGTTCCAGTGGTAGGGTCTCTTATGTACAAACAAAATGAGCCCAAACTCGGCATGCCTAGCTCTACTCACACATGAGTACCAGCAAGAGTCATTGAATAACCCTGGTAGGTTACTTCATAAGTTCCTGTGGTAGGGTCTCTTATGTACAAACAAAATGAGCCCAAACTCGGCATGCCTAGCTCTACTCACATATGAGTACCAGCAAGTGTCATCTAATAACCCTGGAAGGTTACTTCATAAGTTCCAGTGGTAGGGTCTCTTATGTACAAACAAAGTGAGCCCAAACTCGGCATGCCTAGCTCTACTCACATAAGAGTACCAGTAAGACTCATCGAATAACCTTGGAAGTTTACTTCACTAGTACCAGTGGTAGGGTCTCACTAAAACAAATAAAATGAGCCCCAACCTGGCATAACTAGGTCTACTCTTTTATGAGTTCCAGTCGCAACACTTGAATGGGAATGTATACCATCAGTCCTCATAATCTTACCAGATTTCAACGCAAGAAACAAAATAATATCTAAATACCGAAATATATCCTGAATCAACATAATGGAAAAAATAAAGTAATAATGTCCATTTAGGTATATAAAAATAAGAAACTTATTTGTACGTAATTCGCACAGCCAGGCCTATAACACATATAGATACATATCACAAAAAATTCTAAGTCTCAAAGTTATTTAGTTGAACTACATTTCCGCAAGTTACCGTACGTAGTACGTACTGTTGCCGCCGTGTCGCTGTAGTGACGCGATTTTGTACCTACTAATTTTGTAAACGCGTCCTTAAACCACTACCAACGAATAGGTACATATTTACGTTTAAAATTTCGTGTGCCGATTCCAAGTGACGAATTGGCGGTTGTCAGCGTAGTACGTAGTTGGCGCCGTTGGCGGCGCTGGCGTCGTTCTCCGTCTCTCTTGCTCTCGTAGTTAAGATACACAGGAGGAACGTTCGTCTCTCTTGCACTCATAGAGACTACTGTAACAGACTCACAGCGCGACTGCCACGCCGCCAAGCGGTAATTTGGGTCACAGAAAGTTTGTCTACAGAGCGCCCATAAGAAATGCGCCTCTATTAATAAATATCTATGCTCTATGCCACTACGTCAACCGCAAAGTGAACGTGCAGGTTTATAACGAGATGCAAAAAAGACTTTCGTCTTCGTAGCTGATTACTAAACTCAGCTGTGATAGTTTCTCAAAGAAGCTAATGGATTCTCCGGATTCTCCTAAGTTTGCAGCATCAATCGTCGGATCAGGCCAGTTAAGAACAATCGTCGGATCTGATAGTTTTTCCAATGCAGACCACGTCTATAGTAATTTTAAACTACGCATACGTACATGGATAGATACATTTTCTAACAAACAACAACATTTTCTAATATTTATTTAACGGAACGTTACACCCAAACTCAAACTATGTGTAGGTATAGTACAGTAACACTATGTGCGTACAGTCCAATGGAAAATAAGAAATCCTTACAGAGCTGGAATCCCTACATTTAAGTTATTCCTACATAGTATTTAGGTAAATACATTTTTAGAAGTATATAAATTAAAAGAGTAACTCTGTCTGTGTATACATCCAGCTCATCCAAATCAGGGCTAAATCGCAGAAATTATTTTCATGAAATTTTGATACGCAGTAAACTTTTATCACAGATAGAGTAGATATGAAAGTTTGATCATCAGCTTTTAACAGTCCACTGCTAGACTAGGCCTTTCCTTTGAAAGGAGGAATTGGCCTACTATACCACGCTGGCCAAACGGGTTGGTATAGGGTTTGTATTGAGTTTTCCTTCTCTTACAGTGCTGTTCTCTGCATAATATGCTCCCTCTGTCGGCTCTTACGACACCCATGGGATGATATGGGGTGTTGACATTCCGTATTCTTAATCCGTCACCACACGGACATCTTCTCGACTTTTAGCGTGTATTTAAATGACATAGGTAAGGGAGTTTACGAAATTCATAGTCAAAGTAATTATGATGTGATGCACGGGTTGCATTAGCCCTAAAAAGCATATTCCTCGAGCGTATGCCCGGGCGTGCACTCCGCTTTCACTGTGAAGTACAAAGTGAACGCCGGGCGCACGCCGAACGGACGCCGAGCGTACGCTCGAGGAACTCTCATGAACTATGTGAGGCCTAAAGGGTACACAACTCTTTATAAGAACTATGAACTAGTTGCCCGATCTCCTCAGATCCGAATGATTTGGAGGCCCTTACGCCGGGCCATTTTTTGTTTGGTCGCCCACTTGTCGCCTTGCCTGAGTACCCCTACATTGATACGAGACCTGGTCGTCTTTCGCGTTTTGAATTGGTACGCCAGATTACTCAAAGCTTTTGGAAACGCTGGAATTTGGAATATTTGCACTAGTACTATTACTAATAACATAACACAACAACCTGGCATAAAATAGCAAAGTAATCTTGAAAACCTTTTTTTTCTCCACTATTTGTTTAGACTTTACGGTTTAATAAAAATTCAAAACTTCAGCTGTGTAGGTGTAGAGTGGCAATTACTTTAAGCCACGGAGCCGTTTGTCGTACCAATTATATTGCATTGTCCTCCTCACATAGCGCGAGCTTATCGAATACAATAACAAAAATACACACATCAAAAAAGGTCTAAGCAACACATAAAAATTTTAATTTTACAATGTGTTTTCGCATTAAATCCTTAGTATTTTCTTATTTAAATAATATTTTTTAATGCTTTTTTGATATTAAACAACAATTAGATTTTTTTTAGGGTCCGGTACCTCACAAGGTAAAAAAAGGAACCCTTATAAGATCACTTTCTTGTCCGTCTGTCTGCCTGCCTGTCTGTCCGTGTGTCACCACCGATTTTCTCAGGAACGGGTGGACCTAGCAAATTGAAATTTAGACCAGATACTGAGGTCTATGGTTCCTATTAGGTGTATAAAAATCGGGTCCTGGGTCAACCCGATAAAAAGATATGATCAAAATTAGATTTTTGCGAAAACTTGTAAGTACCAAAATTAACCTTAATATACAACTTTTTTTTATTTTCGGATTTTTTCCTTTACTTGTGCTGTAAAACCTTGGTTTTAACCAAAATTGTCAATTCTAGGTAAGTACCCTATAGGTTTTGGGTCGAAAACCTATATGGTAGTTCCCGTTGAACTATAATTATGAAATTTGGCCAAAAGCAGGGTGCTTACAGCACAAATTAAGGAAAAAATACAAAAAATTAAAAAAGTGGAAAATTTAAGGGTATCCCCATACATACATAGTAGACTCCATTTAAGATAGTCCTCTAAGTTGTATGGGCGCTCATACAGATTTAGAGGACTAGCGTAATTAGCACCAACCTCAAAAAAGGTAAAATTCGTACGGAACCCTCAGTGCGCGGGTCAGACTCGCACTTGCCCGATTTTTTTTTTATAATCTTAATTAACAATAATTACGAGTAAGTACTGTATGTACGTAGTACAAAGTAAGGTGCCTAATCAACTAAACTTAAACTAAAATTAAATGGTTGTACAAAAATTGCATAATTTCATACGAAGTGTGGCATCCTCTGTTATTGAGAACTTGCTGGCACCGATTATTCATAGAATCGATGAGATTGTTAATGTTATCCTACGGCAATCGCTTCCAATGAAATTTTAGTAAATCCGTCAGTTTTTGGGTTGTTGTCACTCCATCCAAGTCCTTTAAAACACGTCTCAGGAGCATGTCCCATACATGCTGGATGGGGTTGAGGTCTGGCGATTGTACAGGATAAGGCAATACCAGGCTGTTTTCCCTTGCCAAGTACTCCCGTGTGTGCAAAGCTGTATGCGAACGCGCATTGTCATGCATCAACATAAAATCGGAGCCAAACGTTTGTGCGAATGGACGTACATAAGGCCTTAGAACATTCTCAACGTAATTTACAGCGTTCATGTTACCATTTACAAAAACGAGCTCAGTTCGTCTGTTCTTCATAATACCCGCCCATAGCATAACTGTTGAGCCGTTGCATAGATGCACTTCCTGAACACACCTCAGTCTTTCAGTATTTCTAGGACGACGGTACACTCTTACCCTTCTAGTATCAGGCTTGAACCCAAATCGAGACTTATCGCAAAATAAAATTTTATCCCATTGTTCCCGGGTCCATGTAATGTGTTCTCTACACCATTCATTTTGACGAGCGCGATTCCCGTGACGTATCGTTGGGCACCTAATTGGCCGTCGCGCTCGTAGGCCATACTCATGCAGTCGATTTTGCACAGTTTGGCAGCTAACAACAACACCACTTGAATTTTGTAGCCTTAAACCTATATCTCGGGCGGTTAACATCGGCTGGCGTCTTGCAGTCAGTTGTATGTATCGATCTTGCCGTGTGATTGTACACCTACCCCGACCTGGGTGCTGCTTAGCAGGCACTCACGTGTTAGTGTAACGCTGATGAAGACGGCAAATAACGCTTCTGTTGATACCAAAGTACTGAGATACCTGAGATTGACTTCTTCCCGCTTGCAACATCCCTACAGCTCTTTGCATTTCATCTGCGTTCAAATGACGTCGCTCCATGACGTAAAAAATGTCTCAAAATCCAAATTTGTTCAAAATTTTTTCAAATTATTGTTTAAATCAAAAAATTGATAGAGAATACTAAATTTTAATAAGCAAAGAAAACGCTATAAAATTCGAACAAATGCATTCGCATTTGAATTTGTGAATAAAAACAAATATGATACTCGAATTTTTTTTACAACCAGCCAGTATGTCCTCTAGCTCAAAAAAGTTTACATAGGTATTACCTACTTGGTAAGCAATTATATAATAATTGATTAATAATTTGAAACAGTATGTAATAATTTGAAATAGTATGCGTTGCTTAAACTTTTTTGATGTGTGTAACATCAACAAATAAACCGAACTTGAACGCGCAAATTTCAGGAACTTCTGGCAAACAATTTCAATTAGTTTTGTGTTGGATAGCCCAAATATCGAGAAAAGCTATAGGCTATATAACATCACGCTATAAGCCACGGGTGCGGAGTAGTAGACTTAAAAAGCGCGAGAGTAACCGAGGGCTCATCTAGTACAGTAACAAAAAATAACATCAACAAATAAGCCGTGAACCTAACAGATGGACATCGATAACTCACGTCCACTGTACAAAAGACGAATCAAGACAAGCCACGCCTCTGTCATGAAGGCGGATCGTTACTCAGAAGGCTAACGAGCCGTGTTCATAATATTGGTTTATCCTTTATAAGCCTTAAAGTAAGCCGCGCTCGTAACAGTTGGCAATATTGATAATCGCCGGCATTCCGTTGATGACACCGCGGCACCGCCTCTATAAGCGTCATGGTGTTTCATTAGGGGGATATAGTTTGATGGGTTTTAGTGAAAGGAATTGTATATTTAGTGACAGTTATTTGTATATTGGGCGCTATAATACGTATGTTAAGTATAACCTAAAGCCAGAAACTGGCTAAGTACCTTTTTTTTTGTTGTCGGGTTGGGAAATCCTCATGGAGTCCCGCCGCCCTGGGGGAAGGGCAAAAGGGACTGTCAGACTCTTACTGACTAAAAACCCGTGTTCCTCATGGAGTCCCGCCGCCCTGGGGGAAGGGCGAAAGGGACTGTCAGACTCTTACTGACTAAAAACCCGTGTTCCTCATGTATCCGTGTGTCGGAGGGTCGGGTATCGCCGAAGCATTCCTCGCTACCCCCCGACGGGTATTGGCCCGCCAGATGGTCAGGCGGGCCCCGAACAAGACACCCTTGGCGGCGGATGAAGGTGTTGGGTTCCGCCACCTAAACACCAGCGGCGGCAGTGAATAGGGAGGACGGCAACGCAAAACCGCATCTCCTCTTCCTCTACGGCCCCACCGCGACGCAACGATGGTGCGCCTCCATTTGGTCGCGGGAGATAGGGCGCGCGGCAACGTAATACCGACACGCCTCTCCTCCCGCGACCGCGCCCGACTGTGAGGGACAGAAGAACTTTCCCTCGCACCCGCACCTTTGGACGCATCCCGCGCACGCCCACGTGGAGCGTCTACTCCCGGGATCTCGCTTAGCTTCACCGTGGGTGACCTAACCACGGTTACTGAGCCCCCTCACCACGACAAGGTGGAGATCCCACGGGAGGGTGGCTAAGTACCTAGTACGACATTAGGCATTAAACAGCGTACATATGGACGAAAAGATTACACATAGGATACGTGTGTTGTTTTTATATGTTTTACGTGTTTTTATCGTCAACCACTACAGATCTTAAAATTGAAAATCCTTACATCTCGTAAAATAAAAGTCCACCATCAACTCAAAATCTATATAGGTGTATAACTTATCTGTCGCTACCCGGAATATATTCATGCTGAAACCAGTATTTAGTATTAGTATTCAATAATTTCAGTATATCGAATAGTCCCTTCTATTATTACTCCTGCTTAATTTAATAAATTTACATAAATCATTCCAAATAAAATATTTAGGATCACAAAAACAGAATAAGCCATCAAAGAACATATTAATATATAATATTCTATAATATTCTACCACATACACACATCACCATCTAGTCCCAAACTAAGCAGAGCTTGTACTATGGGTACTAGACAATGGATAGACATACGTATGTATATACTTTTTTTGTTGTAAATACATACATAATTATTATACATAGAAACACCCAGACCAAGACAAACATCTATGTTCATGCACACAAATGTAAGACTTGAGCGGGAATCGAACCCGCGACCATCGGCGTAGCAGTCGCTTACACTCCCGCTGCGCCAACCGGTCGTCATTTATTATAATAAATTAAAAACGTATTCAAAGAATTTGATGTTTATAAAATATTTAATTACACTTTACCTTAATCAAGAATCAAACCTTGAACCTCATCTTCGGTGACAAAAATAACCAAACAAACGCCATACCACTAAAAAGACACTCTTACTTCATAGACAGCAAATTAATACACATGGATTAAATATCAAACCAAAAGGTACACCATAACATTAGATAAAGGCGTCCTCTGATACAATTCAGACGTTACCCATGTGGATACAATGTGCCTAACGTTATCCAACGCAGGTATATGAATGTATATACCCACTTATAATTGGGCAAAGTCCCTTGGCTGCTTAACCCATTTTATTATAAGGACCGGTGATTGCGAAGCCATAAGCGCTTTATGGTGTCAATAATTGTGATGTGGTCCTTAACAAACAAATTTTATACCAGCAGGAGTCTCCGGTTTTGCTTGCTTACACATCGAGAATGTTAGAATATTCAATGGTAATAAAGAATGGCTAAAACATAATTGGGTTTGGTATCAATGTTCGATAAATAATAAGTGAACATCTGTTAATAAATCATCACCAGCCTTTGATATAATCTGTCCCACTGCTAGGCAGAGACCTCTTATCATTACGAGCTTTCATAAGAATTAAATTCGTTCATGTACTCGTACAATAACAAGCTTTCGCATCTTAATATTTATACTAAAATATTCGTAACGCGGTGTTATACATAGCCCATCATAGCTTGATCGCCTATAATAACAGTAATAATAACGTTATAAGGATTGTCCAATGAAAGGATTAGATCGGCGGAAATTGCGGTCAATGACCTGACCGCCATTACAGTAGAACAGGAAAGCTATGGAGAAGGCACAAACAAAACTTTGAATACATTCGACCTTGATCAGTTTTTTATTACATTTTTCTTTGTTAGGATTGTTTTGAATAAGTATTCTACATTTCTATATTATAAGAAACTAGAGAATCAGGTTGTTTTAAAAATCCTCTTACAGTTGAGTCATTGTGAAGCAACTAACAAACGATTCTTTTTGACATTACGATTAGTTATTTTTTTAGATTTACTATCGTTAAGATTAATATAATATTAAATTTGTTTGCTGGTCTCTCTTATTTAATTGCCCACTAAGTTTAGAATGCATTAAATACAAAGCTACGTAGACATTACGTAGATATCCTACTAATATTATAAATGTGAAAGTTTGTGAAGATGTATGTATAGATGGATGTTTGTTACTATTTCACGCAAAAACTACTGAACGGATTTGGATGAAACTTTATAGTAATATAGTTTATACATCTGAATAACACATAGGCTACAATTTATAAAGACTTTGTATAATGTTGCCATACTATATGGGAAAGTAACAACTAAGTCGGCAAAAATCCTGTATTATCTTTGTTTGCTTGGGTCAAATTTAGTAATTGGAATTTTACCCTCTTCCTGATGATTGATCAGATATTTGGTAAACACTCATATCCTCTCTTAAATGATTGTAAATTCAAGATGGCCGCCGATACAAAATGGCGTATCACATATTACTTCACAAATACCTCATTAAGGGTATCAAATGAAAGGGCTTGATTCGCAGAATAGAGCTCACTATGAAAAATCCAAGATGGTTGTCGCCGCAAAATGGCGGATTACATACTTTCCATAAATAACTCAATATGGGTATCGAACGAAAGGGCTTGATTGGTAGAATAGGGCTCACTATGAAAAATCCAAGATGGCTGCCGCCACAAAATGGCAGATTACCTATTTTCCACAAATACCTCAATATGGGTATTAAATGGAAGGGCTTGGTTGGTAGAATGGAGCTCACTATGAAAAACCCAAGATGGCCGCCGCCAAAAAAGGCGGATTACTTATTTTCCACAAATACCTCAATATGTGTATCAAATGAAATGGCTTGATTCGTAGAATAGAGCTCACTATGAAAAATCCAAGACGGCTGTCGCCGCAAAATGGCGGATTACATATTTTCCACAAAAAACTCAATATGGGTATCGAACGAAAAGGCTTGATAGGTAGAATAAGGCTCACTATGAAAAATCCAAGATGGTTGTCGCCGCAAAATGGCGGATTACATATTATCCACAAATACCTCAATATGGGTATCAAACGGAAGGGCTTGATTGGTAGAATGGAGCTCAGTATGAAAAATCCAAGATGGCCGCCGCCACAAAACGGTGGATAACATATTTTCCACAGATATCTAAATATAGGTATCAAATGAAAGGGCTTGATTGGTAGAATAGAGCTTACTATGAAAAAGCCAAGATGGCCGCCGCCACAAGATGGCAGATTACCCATTTTCCACAAATACCTCAATATGGGTGTCGAATGACAGGGCTTGATTGGTAGAAAAGGGCACTATGAAAAAAGAATGAGAAGTATCAATTAACAAAAAAACTAAAAACTTGAAAATAAAATTAACTAAAAAAATATTTTTGGGCGTAGCGTATCCAGAGTAAACATTATTAAAAAAAAATCACTTGCCCAACAATTATATTTGTCTGATCAATACCCAAGATTGATGAGAAGATTGGTGCAATCTGGTAGCTAGGACTTACCGAATTACTGTTTAGCTTTTAGTACATAACCTAACTACATCATTTTTGTTGTAATAAAACAGTATAACATAAAAAAATATATTTATGTTTTTTACAATGTTCATTCTAGAGTAGTTATCAAATTGTTTTCATTATTGATTGATTTATTGCCTTCAGTATTTAATGTAGATGAACTTTGTCTTTACAGTAAGTAGTTTGGAGGAATAGTTTAAAAGTTTATTACGATATAATTGACCTAAGTGCAGAGTCATTAAAAGCGCTTTTTAAGTATGAGTTGGCGCGCTTGAGCGTGCTTATGACGGTCTGATATGTACTTTGTGGTAATGCTTTCAGTTTTTATTTTAGCTGCTGTTATATTCAGTAGGTACATAAGCTCTTCATAACTTTAATAATATACCTACACACTAATCTTTACCTGAAGTTCGAAGATTATGAAAATATAAGTAATATTTAAGAATTATCTGTTTATATGTATGCGACACGGCTAATCTGCAGAGCCGTTTGTGATGAAATATATATGAATATTCTGAAACCTGGGAAAGTACAAAGGCTACTCTCTATTAAAATTTCATGCGGGCGAAGCCGCGGGCGAAAGCTAGTAATCTATACTAATATAATAAAGCGGAAGAGTTTGTTTGTTTGTTTGTTTGTTTGAACGCGCTAATCTCAGGAACTACCGGTCGGATCTGAAAAATTCTTTTTGCATACGATAGCCCAGTTATTCCGGCAGGCTATAGGCTATATAACATAACGCTTCGGCCCTTTGGAGCCGGGCAGAAGGCTAAAAAGGCTAAAAGATAATGTCGGCTAGTCTCAGGAACTAGCAGTCGGATTTTAAAAATTGTATTTGCCTAAGATAGCCCAACTATTCCGAAAGGCTATAGGCTATATAAAATTACGCCACAACTTTTAGGGGCCAGACAAAAATAATAAAATGGTCAAACGAGAAGGGGGAGGGTTGGGTCATAGGCAAAAAAAGGCTAAACGAATAGCATACAATCTATATGGGTAACGTTTTCGAGATTTTCGGGCAGCTGATTAATAATATGAAATTTATTTAGTGATCCAAGATGGCGGACGGGAAATTAAAGATGGCGGATGAGAAAATTTTAAAAATCAATATGGGTATCGCCTTCGATAATTCAAGGGGTGGGGAATCGAAATACAACATCTATTTCGTGATCAAAGATGGCGGATGGGAAATCAAAGATGGTGGATGGGAAAATTAAAAAAAATCTATATTGGTATCGTCTGCGATGTTAACAGGGATGGAGAATCCAAATACAACATCTATTTCGTGATCAAAGGTGGCGGAAAGCATATCAAAAATGGCGGATGGGAACAATTTTAAAAATCAATATGGGTATCGTCTCTGAAGATTTAAGGGATGGAGAATCCAAATACAACATCTATTTCGTGATCAAAGATGGCGGATAGGAAATCAAAGATGGCGGATGGGAAATCAAAGATGGTGGATGGGAAAATTTAAAAAAATCTATATTGGTATCGCCTGCGATGTTAACAGGGATGGAGAATCCAAATACAACATCTATTTCGTGATCAAAGATGGTGGATAGGAAATCAAAGATGGCAGATGGGAACAATTTTAAAAATCAATATGGGTATCGTCTCTGAAGATTTAAGGGATGGAGAATCCAAATACAATATCTATTTCATGATCAAAGATGGCGGATAGGAAATCAAAGATGGCGGATGGGAAATCAAAGATGGTGGATGGGAAAATTTAAAAAAATCTATATTGGTATCGTCTGCGATGTTAACAGGGATGGAGAATCCAAATACAACATCTATTTCGTGATCAAAAATGGTGGATAGGAAATCAACGGACGGGCTTTTTCTAAAAGTCGATATGGGTATCGTCTCCGATATTTTTAAGGAATGGGGAATTCAAAAACACCATCTATTGCGTGATCAAAGATGGCCGACGGGAAATTTAAAAAAAATCAATATGGGTATCATCTCCGATGTTTAAAGGAATGGAGAATCCAAATACAACATCTATTTCGTGATCAAAGATGGTGGATAGGAAATCAAAGATGGCGGACGGCATTTTTTTAAAGTCGATATATGGGTATCGTCTTCGATATTTTAAGGAATGGGGAATTCCAAAACACCATCTTTTTCGTGATCAAAGATGGTGGATGGTATTTTTTTCTAAAATCAATATGGGTATCGTCTCCGCTGTTTAAAGGCATGCAGAATCCAAATACAACATCTATTTCGTGATTCAAGATGGCGGATGGGAAATCAAAGATGGCTGATGGGGAAAATTTTAAAATCAATATGTGTATCGTCTCTGATGATTTAAGGGATGGTGAATCCAAATACAACATCTATTTCGTGATCAAAGGTGGCGGATAGGATATCAAAGATGGCGGATGGGATTTTTTTTTAAAGTCGATTTGGGTATCGATCGTCTCCAATATTTTAAGGAATTCAATATTATATAATATTATATAAAAATCTATGTTTGTTTGTTCATCATTTATAGACTCTGAAATGATAAGAGATTAAGCGCTAAGTCAATGGTAACTTTGGAAACGGGGCTTGGAAAAAGGGAATTAAATAAAAACTCTTAAAAAGGCGATACGGAGTTCGCTGGGTCAGCTAGTATAATATATAGCTCTTCGGTTTTCTGTTGTAATCGTTGTTTTCATTAAAAATAACGTGACTCTGACCCGGCTTCGACGTCAAAATAACGTTACGTTGTTCCTCGATCGGATTATGCTCTAGCTAGAAGCTTCGTAGAACCCGTAGCGTTCATAGAACTCGTAACAAGTTGTATCTACGGTTATCAACAGTTGTAGAGATTGGTGGATCCGTAGAAAAATTGCGACCGCATGAATTTATCGATGCGTGAGGATAAGCTCATTAGTCACCGTCTGGCTTAAAAATGGATGTCCGGTAACGCAAAATTACAGACTGCCGTGTTTTTAGAGTAAGTATAATATATAAAGCTTTGAATGGTAGTTCAAGTAGTTAGAAGTTATTCATATTCAAATATAACTAGCCCAAAAGCGGACCCTGGGCTCCCAGAATAAGATTACTGGATCACAATAGGTATACCTATAAAATGATGCTAATGGGCTTTTAAAACACAAATATAAATTAATATAGATGTGTGAAAGCTAAAGTTAAAGAATGTATAGAGAGGAAGAAAAGTGAGAAAAAAGGGCAATCAATTCGGCTCAAGTTTCCGAAACAATATAAAACTATTTTGGAAACTAGTCAAAGAAGCGCGGGGCAAACATATGAATGGATCGATTAAAGTTATTAGGAATGAAAAAGGTGAAGTCATGAATGAAGAAAAAATTATACTACAGTGCTGGAAGGACTATTTTGAGAGTTTATTTGAGAATGTGTGTGAAATAGAGCAAGAAAAGATGATAGATATGTACGATGTCCCTAGTGATAAAATTGGAATGGATGAAATTATGAAAGCGCTAAAAGTTATGAGGTCCAGCAAGTCTGCTGGGTGTGATAAGGTGACGATTGAAATGTTGAAGGCTGGCGATGGACTAATAGTAAACCTGCTGCATCGCCTTTTTAACCTGTGTTGGAAACAGGGCCAGGTTCCAGATGGCTGGACGAAGGCAGTGCTTGTCCCAATTTATAAAGGAAAAGGTTCGCAGCAGGAATGTCAGAATTATCGCGGGATCAGCCTTCTTAGTGTTGTAGGAAAAATGTATGCCAGAATATTGATTGACAGGGTAGTAAATGTGACTAATGAGAAGATATGGGATGTGCAAGCGGCATTTCGGAAGGGAATCCCATTCCCTTCCCTGTACGGATCAGGTCTTTTCCTTACGCTGCGTAACCGAAAAGTGTCTGGCGAAAAACCAGAAGGTATATTGCGCGTTCATAGACCTGGAAAAGGCTTATGATAGAGTGAATAGAAAGGAATTGTAGAAGGTGCTATCTATGGGGGACAATTTTGTAATTAGGGCTCTGAAAGCTCTGTATAGGGGTTTTTAAAGCCTGTGTTCGGATTAACGGTCCCTATACAGACTGGTTTGACATCTCTCTAAGTGTCAGACAGGGGTGTGTAGCCTCGCCCTGGTTGTTCAACTTATTCATGGATAGCTGCATGAACGATATGAGGGAAATGGAATGCGGGATCGATATAGCAGGATTGCGTGTTAAGTGCCTCTTGTACGCCGATGATCAAGTCATTTTTGCATCGTCGACGACTTAGTTACAACAAATTATGAACTGCATGAATGAGAGCTTTAAAGCGAAAGGTATGAAATTGAATGCAAGAAAGAAGAAAGTGATGGTGTTTGAGAAGAATGAAAATGTGACTGAGAGTAAGATTGCGTTTGAAGATGAAAACATTGAAACAAGTTGAAGAATTTGTAAATTTGGGTAGCATGTTTACAAGAGATGCAAGATGTGAAGGAGATATTAAAAGTAGAGTGATTGCGGGCAACTGTGTAAATGGAGCGCTGCATGCCTTTATGAACGGCCAGAATGTACCAAAACAGGCGCGACTGGCGGTTCATAATGGATTGCTTGTGCCTACGTTGGTGTACGGTAGTGAGTGTTGGGTGTGGCAGAAAAAGCATGAAAGCAGAATTAACGCAGTTGAGATGCGTTCACTGCGTAGTATGTGTAGGGTAAGACTGATTGATAGAATTCCGAATGCATTAATACGAGAGCGATGTGGCCAGAAAGAAGATGTCGTGTCAAGAATTGAGAAAGGAATGCTGAAATGGTTTGGGCACTTGGAGCGAATGAGTGAAGAAAGAATGACGCAACAAATATATGAGGCTAACGTGTATGGGTAAGCCGGTCGCGGCCGACTTCGTAGGACATTCGTCGACCACATTGGTGACGTTCTGCAAAACGGAAAGGTCCGAAGCACCCGGAGCCGGCGAGCATGTATGAACAGAGTAATGAATGTAGAAGAAGCGCGTGAGGTTTGTAAGGATAGATGCAAGTGGCGTTCCGTTGTCTCTGCCTACCCCGACGGGAAAAAGGCGTGAATATATGTATGTATGTATGTGAATACATGTATGTATCACGTATTCATGTTCACTTACGTTACGTCAGTTCCGACCCAAGTCGTTTCAAATATCGTCGACGTTCTCAAAAGCAAAATTACTTTGAATATTGCGTGCGTGCCATTGAAAATTAATGCACTAAACACGGCCAACTACGATTTACGCCCAGGGCAAAATAGGGTTATTATTTTTATAAATATATACATGATTATTACCAGAATTGGTTACATTCATTCGCATCAGAATCTACCTTAAATCGTTTTATTTAACACTAGTCCTAAGCCAGGTACATAATATAACTACCCAAGATTCAGACTATCTATTTGTGAAAACCCTTCAAAGATCCTTTTGGTAGTTTATATCGCGTTCATGCGGACAGACGGGACGGGGAAACGAAAGCTTTATTTTATAATAATTATGTATGGACAAGACGACCATGTCAAAGTGTAGGCATTAAGTCCAATTCCCATTGATATAAATACCCAATTCCTTAATTGCCCTGCCTTTAAAATGACTCAATCAAAATACTTATTTTCGAGCGCTTTGCTTTTATCCCTGCGTACGATGATACTTAAGTGCAGATGTAATTATTTTTAAATAATCCACAACTAGACGAAATTCTCTGAAAACTACTAAAGAATAGACTTGGTCCGGCGGCAGCACTCCCGCTAACAAGAGACAGAAGAGCCATTAAAGGGGTACAAACTTTCCAAACTGCCTGTTCGCGGCCCGGATTCTAGCAGTGGTCCGAGACTTGTATGTATGTGCAATGTGCACATACAAGTCTAGGACGACTAGATACTTTATGGTATAAACTATAAGTGGTCATCTTGGGGTTAGTGCAGTCTATTTATTTATTTATTTATAGTCTCACACCTGTATCCCCGAAGGGGTAGGCAGAGGTGTAAATATTATACCCACATTTCACCATGAATTTTTAGGTCCCGCGTAATTGTGGGTGAGCCTATTGCCGTTCCGGGCATGTGCCCGGAACGGCAATAGGCACACATCACCAGACTCTGGCTGGGCTGTTACAGAGTATTCGGAAAACCCAGTAACACGTTTGCCCGACCCGGGAATCGAACCTGGGACCTCCGATTAGTGTTGCCCAAATGCAAGAACAAGACGAGACTTAGCCAGTCTTGGTCTTGGTCTTGCGCCAATACACCTGGTCTTGGTCTTGGTCTTGGTATTGCGCTCCCAGTCTTGGTCTTGGTCTTGGTCTTGCAGCAAGAGTCTTGCAAGTCTTGCAATTACCTATCAGTCTATTACTATTTATTAAAGTTTTTAAATCTTAGAAAAACGTATTAGAATTGGAATTATTATGACATCTACTACCTATCCTTACCATTTTATCCTAATCATAATACTGCTTGCGTGATCAGTATAATGTATTCATTTTCATTCTAAGCACTCTGAAACTTATTTATTCTTTGGAACACCTGTAGGTACTCTTAAAATTCGAAATTATTTTGCATGAGTCTACCTACGCCCTGTGGCGGCAATCAAATAGTGTCAAATGTTGTGATTTCGGCGCGGCGGCAACGATTGTTGTATATGATTTCAAAAGAAGCCGCCGGCGCGTGTATCATAACCATGTACTTCCGAAAAGCGGCAAATTTCTTTGAGAAGTAAGTACAAAACCTTTGATGCCGCATTATCAAAGTGTCGATGGTTAAAACATAACTATGCATGCACTCAGTTTGATTTTAATGGATATTTTTTTATTCGCTATGTAGGTATGTTTATGGTACCTATTAGTCGTAATGCGCATAGGTCCAGTTTTTCATATTCTTTGATACAGTTTTTTGCGTCTCATAGAATTCCTAAGCGTACCTATACACCGAACTGTTACACCTAACTACTCCGTGAAATAGCGCTAAGTCCTAGCTGCAAGACGCAAGAGTCTTGCAGGCTTAGTCTTGTTCTTGCTCAAGTCTTGCACGATCAGTCTTGGTCTTGGTCTTGCTAAAAATACACGGTCTTGTTCTTGGTCTTGGTCTTGCAAAAACGCAAGAACAAGACCAAGACTGCAAGACCAAGACTGAATTTGGGCAACACTACCTCCGATCAGCAGTCGCATACGCTATCCACTGGACCACGGAGGCAGTCTATTGTAAGTTGAAAAATAATATGAAAAATCGCCTCAGTGTTGTAACGGTTACATCCAAGACTTTCGCTTTGAAGCCTGGGATCCACTTACTAGTCTAACCAGATTGGTCGGAATCTTAGGTTTGTTTATTAGTAGACACTCATAAACAATGTCTCAGTAAATAAGAAAATACATTAACTTAAATTATTTCCATAGCCTTTAACCATACTCATATATTTCAATTGGTTATGACCATAGCATAGTCGTATAGATTTCATCATTCCATTTAAATGCGCATGAATATTCCTATTTTACTATATCATAAGGTATCATTCTTTACTACATATGAAGCATTTAAAATTTGATTTATTTGAATTCTGGTTGGAACGGAAGTGGCTTACTAGCAGATGTGATTTATTGACGGCTTTATTGTAACTATCCCTCGATTTATATTCTACGGGTATAAGAGCCTAAGATAGACATCATCTTATTAGGCAAACTGTTTTTGACTGATAAATACGTATCCAGATGTTGAATTAACGAAAAATATAAATTTTTTTTTGTATGAACACTGGCAAAAGATTTACAACTCAATTTCCAACAATCTGTGCTGAAACATAGAACGAGCATTGCCTTGAACTTACTTCTTTGTCGCCACCGTGTTACCCTCAAACCAGATGTATCTAAGATTTTTCATCATGGATTAATAACAGACTAACCAAGTTTGACAGAATGTTAGCTTATCCACAGATAATTCCTTGAAAAATTAATTAAACCACATCAAGCTGTCAAATAATTTGTATTGAAAAATGTGCAAAAGTGCAAAAGTAATCGTCTCATCTCTTTTTACAATTTCGTAAAGGTATTGCCGAAGGACATATTTTTCAAAGCCGTATTTGTAACGCCAGCTACGGTAAGCCAAACACATGTATGGAAAAATGCAAGCGAGTGTAGTAATACGAAGAAAGATCATAAAGACCAATCATATCGGCCCATAGACGTCACTTCTGGACATAGGCCGCCCCCAAGGCTCTCCACAAGGACCGATCTTCAGTCAACCGCATCCGTGCGCTGCCTGCGATCCCAACAAGGTTGTCAGTCCGCCTATTATCATACACACATAATAAAACATATACAATATTATACCAATAAGTATCTACCTATGATATAAGTACTTCAGGCTCTATATATTAGGAGAGACCCTCAGCCTCTCGATCTGCAAAATATGCGCAAACATTGCTATATAGATCTTTAATTTTTAAGGCCGACGCCAAACACAAATACAAAACTATATCCTGTAATTAACGAAAAACGCAGTAGTTATAAATATATGCTTAGAAAATTGATTGCTCCAAAACAAATCTATATAGATTATAATTATTAGTGCTATAAATTTATTACACGTTTATTCGCCCATGCCGCAATGCAGCAACTTAAAAAAAAACATAACTTCTCAGCCACCACCATTTTTAGTTTTTATTCAAAACAAACGGATGAAAATTGCGCTTTACTAAACTTTCGACAATTCCGTATTCTGGCATAAAGTTCAGTTCGTACGATAAAGGGTCAGCGTCAAATTGACCCTTTTCACTTAAATTGTCCAATGTGGTCCCTCCGAGGTTCCCGTGTGACCGCCGATTGGTTTCAGATCGCCGAAGATAAATAGTAACATTTTGTGCCTCGTGTCAACGTGTATTGTCTGCCAATACTAGATTCTGGTGAGGATTTGTGTGAATGATTTATTTGTATTTACATTCCACTTTTTTTGCAAAATGGACGGTACGAAAGTTAGTAAGTTAGTACCATCGTACAGAAAATTTAATCGTAATAATAAGTTTAGTTCTGTATACTGTAAACTACTGTATTACTATAACCTAAGCATCTTAAAAGCTCATATGACAGAAAAACATAAAATATCTCTTTATCTCTCATAGTTCCGTATACATCATGTCAAGTGATGATTGACAGGTTTGATTGAGTGGTTAAGCCTCCTAAAAAGTTATGGCCATGAATTCTTACATTTATTACTTGCAATTGCGACATACATATATTTCAAAGCTATTCTTTAACTAAATTTTACAGAAGGGTATAACGTATTTCTAACTTACTCACATAAATAATCGATAGATGAACAAACTTACACCACTAATTTCGACTTTACAAAATCTCTGTAACGACAACAGAGAGCAAGTGCAATGATCTTGAAATATTTCTCTAGTCTCTTTCTGTAGTCTCTAGACACTACTCACACTTCAATTTATAAGTACACAAGGTTATAGCCGTATCTAACAATCAAAAGAAATAAAACTAAATAACAGAGACTCAATAAAATGAGTGCAACTAGCCATTAAGGTTTCCAAGGATTCTGTATTTTCGTTTCTAAAACTTCGTTGCAGTTCTCTCTAAAGAAAAATAATTCACCAGTAAAATAAGATTTGTGGAAGCTTGATGTACTGAAAACAAATTTTGTGTATGCGAAGCGTTTTCCAATACCTCTCGGAATAATATAAGCATTTAGTGTAACCAGATGCAGTTGAATATCAGATTTTGCAATATTGTTAGCATATTTTGAAACAAACGAAGAGGATTCAGTAAAATGTACGTAACTCAAACTCAAACTCAAATATGTTTATTTCCATAAAAATGTTTAAATTTTTTGGACACGTCAGAAAGTCATACAAATAAAAAAAAAAAAGTAACTTTAAATGCATATTAACATAGTTTAGCATTGAAAAAAAATGCCTGTTCAGAAAGTAGAGCCTCGGAGAAGAATCAGGCAAGAAACTCCGGGCCACTCTTTTCTACGTCTTGATTCTATACAATTTAAAAACTTAGTAACTACATTTAATTTTTCATAGATATATGAGCTGGTGTGTCTATAATGTTGTTGTCAATTAATAAGGCTTTTTTAATGATAATATAATAGTACTAACTAGCATAATATAGACACAATAACTCACACTCAAATGAAACTTAACACTAATCAAACATAAGTAGCCTGTGGGACAGAGCAAATTAATCCCAAGCATTTTTATCTTCAATATAATCTGGCACTGAATAGTACCCTTTTTGACAAAGTTTACGTTTTATAATCTTTTTGAATTTATTATAACTTAAATTTTGAATATTGCTTGGCAGTTTATTGTAAAAGCGCACACATTGGCCTTGAAAAGATACCTACTAGCTTACTCTTATTTCTAGTATTCAAATTGTGGATATCACTTTTCTTTGAGTATGAGGCCTTGTTTTGGAATAAATATATTAGGTTGGAATAAATGTACTGGCTTGCAACTGTTAAAATGTTTATTTCCTTGAATTTATTCCTTAACGAAGCCCCATAATCCAAATTATAAATTGCCCGAATAGCTCTTTTCTGCAGAACAAAGATGGTCTGAATGTCGGCAGCATTTCCCCAAAGGAGAATACCGTATGACATTATACTATGAAAATAGCTATGATATACAAGCCTGGCAGTGTCAATGTCAGTTAACTGGCGAATTTTCCTGACTGCGTATGCTGCAGAGCTGAGTCTATTTGACAATTTACTAATATGTGGTCCCCATTGCAGCTTAGAATATAGTGTAATGCCTAAAAATTTGGTGTTATCCACAAGATCCAACACATCATCCTTAACCTTTACTGAGGTGTTCACTTGTTTGACGTTAGGCATCAAAAATCGAATACATTTAGTTTTTAGTCTATTTAAAAGCAGGTTGTTAACCTCAAACCAGCGAACCACCTTTGAGATAGCAATGTTTACATCGTCCATATCAATTTGCTGTCGTTTTAATTTAAATAAGAGTGAGGTATCATCAGCAAACAGTACTATCCCGTGCTTGTTATTGACGAGGTGTGGTAAGTCATTAATATAAACTAAAAATAAAAAAGAACCGAGGATTGAACCCTGTGGGACGCCCATTTGGACTACAGACCCATGCGAACGCGTCCCGTTGACATCAACTCTCTGAATCCTATTACTCAAATATGAAGTAAGAAGATGCAGAGCAGAACTACTTAAACCATAGTGATGTAATTTCCTGATCAATGTGTCATGTTCTACACAATCAAAGGCCTTGGACAAATCACAGAAGACACCTAAAGCATCATGTGAATCCTCCCAGGCATCAAAGATATGTTTTACAAGCTCAACACCGGCATCGGTCGTGGAGCGCCCCTTTGTAAAACCAAATTGTTTAGAGTGTAGAAGCTCGTTGTTATTAAAATAACTTTGCAGTTGGTCTAGTATCAATTTCTCGAAAATTTTGCTAAATGTGGGCAGCACAGAAATTGGCCTATAGTTGGTGGGGTCTGATGTGCTACCTGCTTTGTACAAAGGTATTACCTTGCTATCTTTCATAAGATCAGGAAATACACCACAGTCAATACACTTATTAAATATTAAAGCTAATCTGTTAGCAGCTAAAGCAATAATGGACTTGGTAATAGTAACGGAATTTCCCCACAAGTCTGCAGTCTTCTTTAAATTTATAGTATTAAAAGCTTTTATAACATCATTTGAATTTATATACTGAAATGAGAAATTACTATAGGTTGTACTCATGTTTTCTTTTAAAAGAGATTCCGCTGCATTGGTTGATGAGTCTAAAGATCTAGTAGTAATAACGGGGATATCAGTAAAAAAACTTTCAAACGCCGATGCAACTTTTGAGTCTGATGTAATAGTGTCGTTATCAATGTTCAAACTAAATTTTGAACTTTTACTTTTAACTTTCCCAGTCTCGCTGTTTATTATATTCCATGTCATTTTCATTTTATCGTCACTACTCCTAATCCTTGAACTCAGGTAAAGAGACTTAGCAATCTTGCAAAGTTTCCGAAATATCCTAGCATAGCTTCTAACATAATCCTGAAATTGTTCACTTAAATTAAAGTTTCTCTCGTCATATAGCTCATACAATCTCTTTCTACTTTTGTGAAGCCCAGTTGTTGCCCATTCACAGAAGGTTGCATTACCTCCAACTGTAATCGTTCTAGGTGTGAAAACCGAATTAAAGTCTGTACAAAACGCTTTGAAAAAGCTATTATATAACAAATTAGGGTCACGTTCATCATCTAACCGTGACCAGCTAGTCATTAGTTTACTTTGAAAACTAGCAAAACGAGTTGCAGTTTTAGGTATTACAACTATATTTTGCCTAGAAACATTCTTACTATTATCATTAAAGGAGATCTGCTGTCCACAATGGTCTGAGTCTAACTGTCTAATAATTTGCTTGTCTCTTACTATGATATCTGTAAATATATTATCTAGGCAAGTAGATGTAGAGGAAGTAACTCTTGTGGGCTCTAAGAATAAGTTCTTCAGATTATATGATAGAAACAGCGCTTTCAATTTTGTACTAAGACATCCTCCAATAAATTTACATTAAAGTCACCACACACAACAACATTTTTATTTATTTTTGCAACTTTGTTTAATATCTCATCCATAATACGCTCGAAGCTATCATACAATGCTGAAGGAGGCCTGTATACACTTATTACAATAAATCTCCTCAGTTCCACACAGGCTACCTCAATAGTTCGCTCAACAGACAGACTTACAATATCATGACGCTCCTTAAATTTAAGTTGCTTATTTAGTAAAATCATCGAGCCACCATGTACTGCTTGCTGCCGGCTAAACGAGCTTCCTACTATATGATTACTGAAATTGAACATGAACTGGTTGCTTTTTAGCCAATGTTCAGTGATGCAAAATATATCAACAGCATTACAGTTCATAAACAATTCCATTTCTAAATCTTTATTAATCATGCTTCTAATATTCTGATGTACTAATTTAATCAAATTTTTGTTATTATTATGTTTAAGTGTATTAGTCAATGAGTTACGAGTAATCTTATTATAGCTAGAGGTGTTCTCTATTGTCTCAGAATTTAATTTAAATTATTATTATTATGAATGACAATAATGGAATTGTCATGTACTCTAATAGTACTTGGGTCACTGTATAAATTAAATGCTAATAATTTAGCAAGTTGTCGTTTAAAAGAGTGAGAAAGATACATAGTATCTTTTGTTAAAATAAAATTACTTTTAATAAAAGTATTAGTGTCAAAGAATAAAATTTTGTCATTATGACGATATGTACTATTATATAATAATAGATTTAATTTACTTATCTGGTTGTTTTCTTTATCAGATAAGGTCTTTGAATAAGGAAATGCATAGACTATAAAATTGCACCCCACTTTAGAACTTCTATCAGTCATTATATCCGATAAAGCTAGTATATCTTTCCTAGTAACTAGTAAGCTATCACCATACATAATAATAACCGTAGAATGTTTATTTAATTCTGCATGTTTTAACTTATTAACTAATGAAGACATTCTTTCTCCTGGATAACAAAAGGACGTAAATTTGGATAAGAAAGAACGAAAGAAAGAAAGAAAACTTTATTGCTTGCAGCTTACAGGGACACAGTGTGTAAAGGAAAAAGTATAAAATATAGAAAATATAAAGAAACGAGTAAATCACTGATAGTCATACATGACTATATGGGATACATCCCACAGCTACAGCAATCAGGTCACCAGTTCAGTATTTGCCTGGTCCTAAGGACCAGGCACTGGTCTTCGACTGGAGCCTGCCATAGTGACGTACGGAAGCCAATAAGCATAAATAGCTATATAAAAATGTATACTTAATATATTGTATTAGCATATGTAGATATAAAATACATAGATAAACGATAAGTAGGTACATAATTACATATTCAAATATATAAATACAACAGTAGATCTATCTAGCGAATAAATATGTTACCTAACGTGCATTTACTTAAAACGATATAACAGTAAAATTGTAATACATTCATATGCTTTTATAGAAACAAGTCACATAGATATTTTTGAGATGCATGCTATGATGGTTTCTTACGTGTAATGAAGTGCCCAAAGGCAAAACTATCGAGTCTTTATAAAGCATACATTTTGAAACTAAAAATGTACCCACAGATTTTCCTAGCTTCGATCGTAGCTAATCCAAATCTGCCTGACACCATATTGGTCACATTTTTGGACAAAGTTAGTAAAAGCGCGTCGTGTCATCCTTTGTCGCAAAATGAACATTTGTATGAGGTAATTTGACATTATTTGGAAGACGAGAAGCAGTACCAGTTACGAGTTCATGCCATGTCCTCTCTGTCTAAATAGCAATGCTAAGGATCTTGTAACTAGATCTACACGAAAGCAATATTTTACAGTTTCGCTAGTCAAATCAGTATTTCGATACCTTTGGGTAGAAAGGTCGTATAAACCAAAACCCGACTTTTCAGGAGAGCAGAAAAACATTTTTTTTACATAAAATTCATAACTTCTTTGTTTTTGAAGTTATAAAAAAAAGATATATGAGAAAGGTTCTTACAATTTGCGAATGAAAAAGGTTAAATCATCAAAACCTATCTATCTTCTTTAGTTTTAAAGTTAGCTTGGATTTACGTCCAAGAAAAAAACAATTCCTGGTTAATACACCCCATAAAAATGTACTTTAAAAAAACTGTATAGGTTGTATATCCATTTTTGGTAAGCTTATGGTCACATTTACTGTCGTAAAAACCCATATATGCAGTTTTTTGTATTAAAAACCATTTATAATCATTGATCAATTGAATTCTAACTAATAAACAATCCTGTTACTCTCAGAATTAGTAGGAACTTAATTATTATTATTCTAATACCCAATAATGGTCGATTCTAATAAAGTAAAACTACCTGAAATACGAAATTTTATTCAATAATTTATTTAATTAAGTACATTTAAATATATAACTTAGTAATTATGAAACTTAAATAAATGATAAACCGAAAACCAATACCAGTGATCCAGTGCATGATACCACATGAGTAGATAATTTACTCATGTGATGATACTGAGGCCCTTGGCGGTCGAATTTTTCCAGTTAAGGGTAGACATTTATGATTTTAACAGGCTACCGTCACTGATCGGTCGTATGAGGCTACCACGATTAATACCTACAAATCGCAATAGCTACGTGCTACAATTTATGAAGGCTAAAACACTCTTGTGAGTATATGCGAGTAGGTGCTGAGTTCGGTAAGTTGTAATTCAGAATAATTATTTTTATACTCGTATATCCACTTACTTAAATTACAATACATTTGTTTGATCAGCTAGGAATGGGTTAAATTATCACGTAACTTCAAGTTGATTCTGAAATGTAATTACTTACATCACATAGAAATTTAAACTTTCGTGGTATCATTAATTTTAAATTGTGATTCGGGCTATATACTGCGTACCTTCTACTCCACCTACCTTTGTTTCGAGAAACCGATATCGGCAATATTGCAAGAAATAATTCATAATTCGTTTTAAAATAATTTATAACGATAGGTACAATAATTTTTATTAACAATTCATAAATAATTTTAAACTAATTATGAATACAAATTTATATCATAAATAAATTACTTTTTAGTACATAAATTAGTTACGTTTAGTGCTCGATTGTTGTATACTTGTTTTTTTTATTTAGTTGCATAATACTTCAAACATTATCTTAAACTTTGTGCTTTGAGTATACATTATATTTTCGGCATAAAATTTTATATTCAGTTCGTATTAAGAAGAATTTTATTGTGTCATTGTCAAATGAAGCGACAGCTTCATGGTAAGTAAGATATACATATATATATATATAATTATATATAGATATCCCCTTCATCACAATGTTGATCAAGCGTGCCATATAAGTAGTTTTTGTTTGATCCGTTTTCACTTGTCGATCCGGCCATGATTTCTTGATCCATTGCGAGCGCCCAATTCTCATGTGGTTCCCTTCGGATCAACTAACGCCAACGTCGTTGCTAATAATAACTACGCCATTTCTATACAAATCCACACTTCAGATATTTTAGATTTACTTGATCCGATTCAAATGGGCCAATCGCAGCGGAGTATTCCTCACGGAGCGCAGTCATTGGTTCTTGGTCACTTTTATGTATTATTGTTCTGTATTTCTTATCAATTCTCATAACTTGCGAATTTATTACATTAACTTGGTTTCTATGTCCATTTTCCAGCAGATTTTTGTTACTTCGGAGTTTTTGGTTAAATATTTGTAGTAGGTAGGTACATTACCTACCAGACAAAGTGGCGACCATTCAAATCTTTCAAAAATTCGTGAGGTAAAACGCGTTCGTCACCGTCTGGTTTATAGATGGGTTTACCATCAACACAGGTGTTAGACAGGGATGTGTAGCGTTGCCGTGGCTGTTCAACCTCTTCATGGACAGTTGTTTGCAAGACTTGAAACATAGTGATTGTGGATTAAGGATGAATAAGTTACTTGTCAAATGCCTCCTTTATGCTGATGATCAGGTTATACTTGCGTCTTCAGCGGAGGAATTGCAGGAGATGGTAACAATCATGCATGGTGCGTTAGAGAGGAAAGGAATGAAAGTGAATGTAAGTAAAACGAAAGTTATGGTTTTTGAAAAGGAGGAATGCGTTACGGCTTGTTATGTTATGATCGATGGACAGCGAGTGGAGCAAGTGAATGAGTTTGTATATTTAGGTACGCTGTTTACAAGAGACGGTAAGAATGTAGAAGATATTGAAAGAAGAGTTAATGCAGGTAATAGAGTGAATGGAGCTCTGAAGGCGTTTAAGAATCGCCAAAACGTGTCCAAAAAGGCACGTTTGGCTGTGCATAGAGGGGTGTTAGTACCTACTCTTATGTATGGTAGTGATAGTTGGGTATGGCAGAAAATTCATGAAAGTAGAATAAATGCTGTAGAAATTAGAGCACTGAGAAGTATGTGTGGTGTCTCTCTGACTGACAGAGTAAAGAATTGTGTGATAAGAGAGTGTTGTGGGGTAAAAGAAGATGTAGTGACAAGCATCGAGAAAGGTATGCTAAGATGGTTTGGGCACGTGGAGAGGATGGATGACGAAAGACTGACCAAGCAGATATATAAGGCAAGTGTGGAAGGGACAGGACGAAGGGGAAGACCTAGGCGGACGTTCTCTGATCAGATTGGAGACATCCTAAAAACAGGACAGGTGAGAAGTACCCTGAACAGAAGAGCACGCATGAGGAATCTGATGGGAGTGAATGAAGCAAGAGAGATATGTCTGGATCGTTGCAAATGGCGTTCCGTAGTCTCTGCCTACCCCTCCGGGAAACAGGCGTGAGTCTATGTATGTATGTATGTATGTATGTATTAGGTAAGATTTTACAGGACACACCGTTACTCACTGTTTCAACCTCACGTTGTGTTTTGTGTAGCTTGGCAAATGAATTTTTTGAAGTATCAAAATTTAGAAGAGCTGTGCCCGCGATTACATCCACGTTGTTTACTACTGCTCCGCACCCGTGGCGCATAGCGTGATGTTATGTTATAGCCTTCTTCGATAAATGGGCTATCCAACACAAAAATAACAAATATTAAAATCAGCCCAGTAGTTTTAGAGATTAGCGCGTTCAAGCAAACAAACTCTTCAGCTTTATAATATTAGTATCGATGATTTTATTTATTTATACAATTTTATCTTACAAACTAACAGATGTAAAATCCAAAACGCTTACAAGACTAGTTTTTTAACAATTTAGATACTAAGTTACTCATGATCATCGTTATACATACAATATTTTTTATAAGATAATTATGTCCAAGTCTGTAAATAATCATGTACATTATATAACAATGATAAATAAATATGTAGAATAAAATGTCAGTTATTATCAATTTAAAATATATAAAAAAGAAGTAATGATTATAATATGTCAGTTTAAAAGTATTGAGTACAATATTTTTTATAAGATAATTATGGCCAAGTCTGTAAATAATAATGTACATTATATTACAATGATAAATTATTAATATGTAGAATTAAATGTTAGTTAATATTAATTTAAAATATATGAAAAAGAAGTAATGATTATAATATGTCAGTTTAAAAGTATTGAATATGAATAATTATTTAGATATATTATTGTGTCTTAAGCCTATAGTATGTCATTTAAAATTGTACGAAATTTATTAATTAGTTGTGCTAATCCATCGGCAAATAAGTCTAGTTCGTGGTGCTGAGCAAGTATGTCCCCAATCGCGCGGAGTGCGCGGTTGGTGGGCGCGTGTCGGCCGCGGTCGGTGCGCGCGGCGGGCCGCTCCAGCAGCCGTGGGCGTCGGCGCGGCGCGACTTGACCCGCTGAATCCATTGATATGTTCCCGGGGACCAAAATACCCACTTGCGACAGAATTTGGGGACTATCAATTCTATTACGAATTATCGACAAATATTGGATGACTTGAGACATAGCCCTCCTAAATCTCAATGTTTCCATGTCCACCATACTCGAGACGAATAAAGAATGGTATAGGTAGGGATAGTATCCGTACTGTTTCTTGTATATCCATCGAGCAAATTTACGTTGGATTTTCTCGATCATAGGAGCATATTTTACCTCATAAGGGTTCCAAATAGTATCACCATACTCGAGTTTACTGCGCACATAAGCATTATACAATAGTTTTGCAACCCCTATATTATCGAACTGTGACGCAGTCCTCATGACAAACCCTAAGGTTTTTTGTGCTGTTTTGCAAATTTTGGTAGTGTGCGTGTGGAAGTCTAATTTGTGATCCAATACTAATCCTAAGTCCCTAATCTCATTAACTCTATCAAAAGGAGCGTTCGTCAACTTATAATTAATTATCATGGGCTGTGATTTCCGTTAAAACTTTATTATTTTACGTTTGAGATTATTGAATGGGAGATGGTTGTCTCGACTCCAAGTGGACACCGCATCAATATCTCTCGGTAATGCCACCGAGTCAGCCTCTGTTTTGACACCCAGACTTAGTTTTAAATCGTCTGTATATAGGAGACACTCAGAGGTCAAAACAACTTCCGGTAAATCATTAATAAATATAATGAATAACAGAGGTCCCAACGTACTACCCTGACTCACTCCTGACCTTGTAAAGTAATCTCTAGAATCGTATCGACTGAGCCGTACATATTGACGACGATTATTTAGGTAGCAGGAAAAAAACTTGAGGAGCTTTGGTGCGAATCCACTAATCGCCAATTTCTCTAGTAGTATATCACTATCCACCAAATCGAAGGCCTTTTTGAAGTCGAAGTAAGCCGGATCGACCTGCTTACGCCTATCCATCTGTGAGCAAACATAGTCTACATGCGCGACCAAGTTGCTGGTGGTGGAGCGAGCGCTGCGAAACCCATGCTGACTATTATGTAGTTGGTGACCGATTTGGCTATTAATGCGATCACTTAGAATTGCCTCAAAAATCTTAGCAAAAACTGATAGGACAGCAATAGGTCTAAAAGAAGAAACGTTCGTGTCTCTCTCTCCTTTAGGAACGGGAGTGACCCTGGATAACTTCCAGCATTCAGGATATCTTGATTGGGTTAGTGACATATTTTAAAGGTACAGTAGAGCCCCCCCAAGAACTGATATACAGTCCTTAGCTAGAAATACAGGAATGCCATCGGGTCCACCAGATAATCGCGGCTTGAGTCGCTGCACTGCCTTTCTCAAATCGATCACATCAACTGCTTCTATCGAAACGAAGGTTGCATCTCGATAATTATGTGCAGCTATAACAGCCAAATCCGGGTTCAACATTGGTTTATCTGCATGAAATATGGATGCAAAATATGTGGCAAAAGCGTCAGCGGCTGCTGGATCCTTCACTTCAGTCTTTTCATATATGTATGTATCTAAATACCTTCTATCTTTTTTCTTCTCTTTCACATACTTCCAAAACTGCTCTGGATCATCAATTATATTTTTTTGAAGTTCTGTCATATATGATGATACTTTTTATAAAACTATTATAAAAAGTACATTCCTCTGTCTGTTTTCATTATGTTTCCATTCATGCTAGCGGAAAAATCTGCAAGATCTCCATGAAAATTGTTTTTTTTTTTTATTATTATTATTATCAGTTATTTCAGAATAAGTTTTCCATATAAAAGTGTTAGTAATACTTATAGTTATGTTAGTAAAATAAAATGAAGACCAAAAACAATTATTTTGTATTGAAAAGGGCTACACCAGAACCATGTAAATTATTCCAGTGCCTCACAATAGGACAATCAACCCTTTCCAAAACGGAATTTAGAAGGCTATTGGAGCTGACCCGCACACGACGCATCAGGGAGGCCACTCTTTTCCGTACTATTACTCTTAAGCAATCAGTGTTGGCCTCAACAAACATAACTGATGCACTGCAAAAAAGCGGGAACCCCAACAACATTCTAAAACCATTATTGTATAGGACTCGTAGGGCATTGAAAGGGTTCTGCGTATAACGAACCCACAAGCTGCAGGTGTAAAATGTCTGGCAATATGCCTTAAAAAGAGCCCACAACACGTTATAGGATACCAGGTCAAATGCCTTGGACAAGTCCAAAAAAACAGCCGTAAATTGGCGTCTTCCTTGTAACATAGTACTGGATAGTATGCTTGAGTCGCAGTATCGCAGCTTCAGTTGATAGCCCAGCTCTAAACCCGAACTGGGCATCGTGCAGGTCTATATGATTATTTAGGTGACAATCAAGCAAACCATCCAGCTTCTTGGCGATCACCGTAGCCAGTGAGATTGGTCTGTAGTTGTTCCCGTCGGACGCATCGCCCGTCCTGTTTTTAATAATAGGTACGATGGTCTTCATAAGCTCCTGGGGTAAATATGAATGTCCTATACACAAATTGAATAACATGACTAACACTCTTGGTTAATGAACATCTTATGCATGTGTCAAAAAATAATCATTGGCTACCTACAAAGCCGTATTTGTAACGCCAGCTAAAGTAAGCAAAACACATTTATGGAAAAATGCAAGCGAGAGTAGATAAACAAAGAAAGATCAGTCAAAAAATAAGTACAATATACAAATACATTCACATACAACTCTGCGAGTGCTGACTTGTCCACACTTTTTAACCACACACACACACACACACAAAATTTTAACACAAACCTAATGTTTAGGAAATGAACGTTTAAACTATAACTTGTTTACCAACTAGTACTTTTAACATTTTTTATTTAGTCAAATATTTCAGTTGGAATAACAGTTTTTACGCAAAATCAATAATTATCCTAATCTAAATAGTTCAGTTCCGGGTAACCTACTAAAAACAACCTCTTTTTTAAATTAATGCAAGTCGTTTCTGGCACTCGCTACCGCGGCAGCGCTCGCTTCGCTCGCTCGGCTCGTGCGTAGGAGGTCACAGTTCTAACCTAACCTAACCTTACCATTTTTTTAATAATTGACCTACTCTTACTACTTCCATAAATAAACTAATATCACCTAAGGCTTATTGTCTGAAGATTGTTTGCTGTGATAAATCATTTGATTAAAGACCTAATGCCATAATGGCATTATACTTGGTAATATTTTGCCAAGTAAAAATTTGACCAAATAAAAATATGCGTACTAAAATCATTCGAAATATTGCAATGGTATAAAAAAGGTTGCTAAAATTTGTTTGGGTAATGAAATGTTGTCAAAATCTTTTCGGCAAAACGGCAGGATCCCGCTAATTTTATATTAGTATGTAGCGACCGTTTGATTAAACTTGCTGTTCGTAATAAATTGGCAAATTTTAACATCACACACAACAGTTTAGAAACCCATTTTATATCTAACTAGAGGACGCCCGCAGCTCCGCCCGCACATTCTATTTTAATTAAACCGTTTCTTATGGAAATTTTCAGCTTCTTATGCCCAATAATTTTGACTGCGCTTTGTCTGTCAGTTATGCAATTTTATATAGAATTTTATACAGCGATAATATCATGTCTAGTATGTATATGGTATATTTATTTACCAGCAACATCATATCTTTATCTTCGTCAATAGTTATTTGTCACCCTCGACGGGTCTACATCCGGTATATTATAGTAGCCTAAACATATTTTCATATCTTAGCAACATAGTGTTGTACAAGAAATTGGGTTACATCAGTACTCAGCCTGTACTATATTCCTATCAACAGAAGGCAAATATCGCACTTGTCGCTAGAGTATGCAAAATAGGTTCATTTTTAAGAAAATTGTGAGATATGATGTCGAATTCTAGTGAAATCTTAGTTGGGATTTTATGTCGATATCTCAATATGGAGAGCAGTGGGAGAATAGTGAAGAGACAAACAGACTGCCACGCAGAGGGTCTCCGGTTTAAACTCACTGGTCCCCCTGATAACTTTTCGAATAAGTAGCATGTTAATAGAACAGCCCGTGCGCCGCGTGCGTGTGATGCGCATGATAATAAGAACATGTATGAAACGATAGGTTGCCTGCATACGTGCAAGGCTCACCGGGATGTAATTATTAGTAGGTGCAGTCCTACGTAACCTTCATTTGTCCTCCGAACAGCCGAGGTACGTATAAGCATTTTACCCGCATTAAAAAAAGGTTGCACGCATGCTTGCCTGACCTGCACTAGAGCACAATACGCATGACAATGAAAAGGCCCTAGTCTGATCATAGTTGTATGGATAATGTTCAAAGAACTATTCTTAATACATTTATGATTTAAAAGAATTACTACTAATAAAATTGAGAACTGCCTCGTTGGTCTTGCGGCATAAATGTGCGCGTGAGATTAGGAGGTCTCGGGTTCGATTCCCGGGTCGGGCAAAGTGTTATTGGGTTTTCCCGTTAGGAAATTCTCAGTAGCAGCACCGAGTCTGATAATATGCCTCGCCCCCTATTACGTGGGACCTACAAAATTCATGGCGAAATGTGGGTGTAATATTACACCTCTGCCTACCCCTTCGCGGATACAGGCGTGAGTCTATAAAAAAAAAGATTTGAAAACACAAAAAACGGAATCAAATTAAAACTAATGTGCTAGTTGTACTTATTACAAATATTCTCTAATACTATTTTTTAAACTAAAACAATTTCAAAGTCATAACTGGTTATTCTCCTATTGATTAAATTATGATTGGTTATTATAGGTCGGCGCCTACTTCACAGTTTAAACAGTGTATGGACGATCTCCCATGGGAACTGTACCAAATTACGTTTAGTGGTGTCCCAAATATTGAGCACAAACCTTTTAGCGTATGTTTAACTGAAATAGGTATAAGTCAAACAAATTATGAAGAGATGCTGTTGCTAAAAAAATATTTCCATTAAATTTTATTTTCTGGGAGTAGACTACAAGTGTAGCGTAGTGGTTTGAGCTACTACCTCGTGTGATTTATAAATTTATGTGGCGAGTCTAGGTCTGTGTACATTTTGTCCTTTGATGTAATGTTTTAAAAACCCTGAGACACAGGACTTATGTCTAGATTGGAGATGCCGTTTATAAATTTAAACGAACTGCTATTTCACAACAATATCTGAAATCGAAATCCAGTTACAAACATCATTTATCTATTACTTGATATAATATAGCTAAGAATTTGTTTGGTCAGTTGAACGCGCAAATTTCAGGAACTTCTGGCAAACAATTTGAATTAGTTTTGTGTTGGATAGCCCAAATATCGAGAAAAGCTATATAACATATATAACATCACGCTATAAGCCACAGGTGCGGAGTAGTAGACTTAAAAAGCGCGGGTGTAACCGAGGACTCATCTAGTACATTTACAAAAAATAACATCAACCAATAAGCCGTGAACCTAACAGATGGACATCGATAACTCACGTCCACTGTACAATAGACGAGTCAAGACAAGCCACGCCTCTGTCATGAAGGCGGATCGTTACTCAGAAGACTAACTAGCCGTGTCCATAATATTTGTTTATCCTTTATAAGCCTTAAAGTAAGCCGCGCTCGTAACAGTTGGCAATATTGAGAATAGCCGGCATTCCGTTGATGACACCGCGGCACCGCCTCTATAAGCGTCATGGTGTTTCATTAAGGAGATATAGTTGGATGGGTTTTAGTGAAAGGAATTGTATATTTAGTGACAGCTATTTGTATATTGGGAGCTATAATACGTATGTTAAGTATAACCTAAAGCCAGAAACTGGCTAAGTAACTTTTTTTTTGTTGTCGGGTTGGAAAATCCTCATGGAGTCCCGCCGCCCTGGGGGAAGGGCGAAAGGGACTGTCAGACTCTTACTGACTAAAAACCCGTGTTCCTCATGTATCCGTGTGTCGGAGGGTCGGGTATAGCCGAAGCATTCCTCGCTACCCCCCGACGGGTATTGACCCGCTAGATGGTCAGGCGGACCCCGAGCAAGACCCCTTTGACGGCGGATGAAGGTGTTGGTTTCCGCCACCTAAATACCAGTGGCCGCAGTGGATCGGGAGGACGGCAACGCAACACCGCATCTCCTCTTCCTCTGCGGCCCCACCGCGACGCAATGATGGTGCGCCCCCATTTGGTCGCGGGAGATAGGGCGCGCGGCAACGTAATACCGACACGCCTCTCCCCCCGCGACCGCGCCCGACTGTGAGGGACAGAAGAACTGTCCCTCGCACCCGCACCTTTCGACGCATCCCGCGCACGCCCACGCGGAGCGTCTTCTCCCGGGATCTCGCTTAGCTTCACCGTGGGTGACCTAACCACGGTTACTGAGCCCCCTCACCACGACAAGGTGGAGATCCCACGGGAGGGTGGCTAAGTACCTAGTACGACATTAGGCATTAAACAGCGTACATACTGACGAAAAGATTACACATAAGTTATGTGTGTGTTTTTTTTTTTATATGTTTAACGTGTTTTTATCGTCAACCACTACAGATCTTCAAATTGAAAATCCTTATATCTCGTAAAACAAAGTCCACCATCAACTCAAAATCTATATAAGTGTATAACTTATCTGGAATATATTCATGCTGAAACCAGTATTTAGTATCAGTGGTATTCAATAATTTCAGTATATCGAATTATTCCCTTCTATTATTACTCCTGCTTAATTTGATAAATTTACATAAATCATTCCAAATAAAATATTTAGGATCACAAAAACAGAATAAGCCATCAAAGAACATAATTATTAATATTTAATATTCTACCACATACACACATCACCATCTAGTCCCAAACTAAGCAGAGCTTGTACTGTGGGTACTAGACAATGGATAGACATACATATGTTTATACTTTTTTTTGTAAATACATACATATTACACATAGAAACACCGAGACCAAGACAAACATCCATGTTCATGCACACAAATGTTTGACTTGAGTGGGAATCGACACGCGACCATCGGCGTAGCAGTCGCTCACAATCCCGCTGCGCCAACCGGTCGTCATTTATTATAAAAAATGAAACTCGTATTCAAAGAATTTGATGTTTATAAAATATCCAATTACACTTTACCTTAATCAAGAATCAAACCTTGAACCTCATCTTCGGTGACAAAAATAACCAAACAAACGCCATACCACTAAAAAGACACTCTTACTTCATAGACAGCAAAATAATACACATGGATTAAATATCAAACCAAAAGGTACACCATAACATTAGATAAAGGCGTCCTCTGATACAATTCAGACGTTACCCATGTGGGTACAATGTGCCTAACGTTATCCAATGCAGGTATATGAATGTATATACCCACTTATAATTGGGCAAAGTCCCTTGGCTGCTTAACCCATTTTATTATAAGGGCCGGTGATTGCGATGCCATAAGCGCTTTATGGTGTCAATAATTGTGATGTGCTCCTTAACAAACAAATGTTATACCAGCAGGTGTCTCCGGTTTTGCTTGCTTACACATCGAAAATGTTAGAATATTCAATGGTTATAAAGAATGGCTAAAACATAATTGGGTTTGGTATCAATGTTCGATAAATAATAGGTGAATCATCTGTTAATAAATCATCACCAGCCTTTGATATAATCTGTCCCACTGCTAGGCAAAGACCTCTTATCATTACGAGCTTGCATAAGAAATTAATTCGTTCATGTACTCGTACAATAACAAGCTTTCGCATCTTAATATTTATACTAAAATATTCATAACTCGGTGTAATACATAGCCCATCATAGCTTGATCGCCTATAATAACAGTAATAATAACGTTATAAGGATTGTCCAATGAAAGGATTAGATCGGCGGATATTGCGGTCAATGACCTGACCACCATTACGGTAGAACATGAAAGCTATGGAGAAGGCACAAACAAAACTTTGAATACATTCGAGCTTGATCAGTTTGTTTTTTACATTTTCTTTGTTAGGATTGTTTTGAATAAGTATTCTACATTTCTATATTATAAGAAACTAGAGTATCAGGTTTAAAAATCCTCTTACAGGTAAGTCATTGTTAAGCAACTAACTAACGATTCTTTTTGACATTAAGATAAGTTATTTTTTTAGCTTTACTATCGTTAAGATTAATAAAATATTTAATTTGTTTGCTGATCTCTCTTATTTAATTACCCACTAAGTTAAGAATGCATTAAATACAAAGCTACGTAGATAAACATGCTCTTCGGTTTTCTGTTAATTAATCGTTGTCTTCATTAAAAATAACGTAACTCTGAGCCGGCTTTGATGTCAAAGTAACGTTACGTTGTTCCTCGATCGGATTATGTAGCTAGAAGCTTCGAAGAAACCGTAGCGTTCATAGAACTCGTAGCAAGTTGTGTCTACGGTTATCAACAGTTGTAGAGATTGGTGGATCCGTATAAAAATTGCGACCGCATGAATTTATCGATGCGTGAGGATAAGCTCATTAGTCACCGTCTGGCTTAAAAATGGATGTCCGGTAACGCAAAATTACAGACTGCCGTGTTTTTAGAGTAAGTATAATATATAAAACTTTGAATGGTAGTTCAAGTAGTTAGAATTTATTCATATTCAAATATAACTAGCCCAAAAGCGGACCCTGGGCTCCCAGAATAAGATTACTGGATCACAATAGGTATGCCTATAAAATGATGCTAATGGGCTTTTAAAACACAAATATAAATTAATATAGATGTGTGAAAACTAAAGTTAAAGAATGTATACGCCTCGTGCCTTGCGTTTTGTAAGAATATATTATTTTATTTTCTTTTTTAGTTATAGGTTTATAAGTATAGTTTTAGCTGTAAATAGTAATTAAGTAATAGTTAGTAAAAATGTAATTAGTTGTAAAATAATTGAATTGAAATAAATTTTGTGTCCTTAAAAAAACCGTAAGGTTCATTTAAGAATGTATAGAGAGGAAGTAAAGTGAGAGAAAAGGTCAATCAATTCGGCTCAAGTTTCCGAGACAATATAAAACTATTTTGGAAACTAGTCAAAGAAGCGCGGGGCAAACATATGAATGGATCGATGAAAGTTATTAGGAATGAAAAAGGTGAAGTCATGAATGAAGAAAAAATGATGCTACAGTGCTGGAAGGACTATTTTGAGAGTTTATTTGAGAATGTGTGTGAAATAGAGCAAGAAGAGTTGATAGATATGTACGATGGCCGTAGTGATGAAATTGGAATGGATGAAATTATGAAAGCGCTAAAAGTTATGAGGTCCGGCAAGTCTGCTGGGTGTGATAAGGTGACGATTGAAATGTTGAAGGCTGGCGATGGACTAATAGTAAACCTGCTGCATCGCCTTTTTAACCTGTGTTGGAAACAGGGCCAGGTTCCAGGTGACTGGATGAAGGCAGTGCTTGTCCCAATTTATAAAGGAAAAGATTCGCAGCAGGAACGTCAGAATGATCGCGGGATCAGCCTTCTTAGTGTTGTAGGAAAAATGTATGGCAGAATATTGATTGACAGGGTAGTAAATGTGACTAATGAGAAGATATGGGATGTGCAAGCGGTATTTCGGAAGGGAATGGGATGTACGGATCAGGTTTTTTCCTTACGCTGCTTAACCAAAAAGTGTCTGGCAAAATACCAGAAGGTATATTGCGCGGTCATAGACCTGGAAAAGGCTTATGATAGAGTGAATAGAAAGGAATTGTAGAAGGTGCTATCTATGTATGGGGTGGACAATTTTATAATTTGGGCTCTGAAAGCTCTGTATAGGGGTTCTAAAGCCTGTGTTCGGATTAACGGTGCCTATACAGACTGGTTTGACATCTCTCTAGGTGTCAGACAGGGGTGTGTAGCCTCGCCCTGGTTGATCAACTTATTCATGGATAGCTGCATGAACGATATGAGGGAAATGGAATGCGGGATCGATATGGCAGGATTGCGTGTTAAGTGCCTCTTGTACGCTGATCATCAAGTCATTTTTGCGTCGTCGACGACTGAGTTACAACAAATTATGAACTGCATGAATGAGAGCGTTAGAGCGAAAGGTATGAAATTGAATGCAAGAAAGAAGAAAGTGATGGTGTTTGAGAAGAATGAAAATGTGACTGAGAGTAAGATTGCGATTGAAGATGAAAACATTGAAACAAGTTGAAGAATTTGTATAGTTCGGTAGCATGTTTACAAGAGATGCAAGATGTGAAGGAGATATTGAAAGTGGAGTGATTGCGGGCAACTGTGTAAATGGAGCGCTGCATGCCTTTATGAACGGCCAGAATGTACCAAAGCCTACGTTGTACGGTAGTGAGTGTTGGGTGTGGCAGAAAAAGCATGAAAGCAGAATTAACGCAGTTGAGATGCGTTCACTGCGTAGTATGTGTGGGGTAAGACTGATTGATAGAATTCCGAATGCAGTAATACGAGAGCGATGTGGCCTGAAAGAAGATGTCGTATCAAGAATTGAGAAAGGAATCCTGAAATGGTTTGGGCACGTGGAGCGAATGAGTGAAGAAAGAATGACGCAACAAATATATGAGGCTAACGTGTATGGGTAAGCCGGTCGCGGCCGACCTCGTAGGACATTCGTCGACCACATTGGTGATGTTCTGAAAAACGGAAAGGTCCGAAGCACCCGAAGCCGGCGAGCATGTATGAACAGAGCAATGAATGTAGAAGAAGCGCGTGAGGTTTGTAAGGATAGATGCAAGTGGCGTTACGTTGTCTCTAACTACCCCGACGGGAAAAAGGCGTGAGTATAATTATGTATGTTTGTATGCATCACGTATTCATGTTCACTCACGTTACGTCAGTTCCGACCCAAGTCGTTTCAAATATCGTCGACGTTCTCAAAAGCAAAATTACTTTGAATATTGCGTGCGTGCCATTGAAAATTAATGCACTAAACACGGCCAACTACGATTTACGCCCAGGGCAAAATAGGGTTATTATTTTTATAAATATATACATGATTATTACCAGAATTGGTTACATTCATTCGCATCAGAATCTACCTTAAATCGTTTTATTTAATACTAGTCCTAAGCCAGGTACATAATATAACTACCCAAGATTCAGACTATTTGTAAAAACCCTTCGATCCATTTGGTAGTTTATATCGCGTTCATGCGGACAGACAGGACGGGGAAACGAAAGTTTTATTTTATTATATGTAAGGACAAGACGACCATGTCAAAGTGAAGCATTAAGTCGAATTCCTTAATTTCCCTGCCCGTAAAATGACTCAATCAAAATACTTATTTTCGAGCGCAAATTTTTGCTTTTATCCCTGTGCACGATGATACTTAAGTTCAGATGTGATTATTTTTAAATAATCCACAACTAGACGAAATTCTCTGAAAACTACTAAAGAATAGACTTGGTCCGGCGGCAGTACTCACAAGTCACAAGTGCACGTATCTAGGACGACTAGATACTTTATGGTATAAACTATAAGTGGTCATCTTAGGGTTAGTGCAGTCTATTTATTTATTTATTTATAGTCTCACGCCTGTATCCCCGAAGAGGTAGGCGGAGGTGTAAATATTATACCCACATTTCGCCATGAATTTTTTGGTCCCACGTAAGGCGGAGGCGCGAGCCTATTGACGTTCCGGGCACATCACCAGACTCTGGCTGGGCTGTTATACAGTATTCGGAAAACCCAGGAACACGTTTGCCCGACCCGGGAATCGAACCTGGGACCTCCGATCAGCAGGCGCATACGCTATCCACTGGACCATGGAGGCAATCTATTGTAAGTTGAAAAATAATATGAAAAAATCGCCTCAGTGTTATAACGGTTACATCCAAGATTTTCGCTTTGAAGCCTGGGATCCACTTACTAGTCTAACCAGATTGGTCGGAATCTTAGGTTTGTTTATTAGTAGACACTCATAAACAATGTCTCAGTAAATAAGAAAATATATTAACTTAAATTATTTCCATAGCCTTTAACCATACTCATATATTTCAATTGGCTATGACCAAAGCATAGTCATATAAAGACATAAAGACATATTTATTTCTGCATTTTGGTTGTTTACAACACTTATACATGTCAAAACCCTATTCTAGATGATGCCGGCTTTTCCTAGCTAAATGACTTCTTGAGAAGAAAGGCCGAAACAAACTCAGAGTCATTTTTTTTTTTTGTCACTTCATTTTGTTTAGTATTTTCTTCATCTTTTAAAGTCCAGACAAAAAAAAGGGTTTAGTATGCAAGTACAATGCAGGAAATCATCTGACGCTTTTGACTGACTCGGCCAACTGATGGCCCGCATTCAACAGCAATCGTACGGCTCAACCTTGATTGAGGGAGCCAGCACGATCTGTATCACTATGCCTCCACGCCATCAGAAGGTGTATGCATAAGCATGTCAGCCTAAGCCATCAGACAGGTTGCGACAACTATTTGTTTATATGTTTAATAATGCCCACATCATACTCACAACTTTACAAGCTAATACATAGTAAAATACATGTTGCAAACAATATGTAAAAATAATAAAATTTTAACAATAAAATGTCATATTATATTTAAAATGTCAAAAAATATTATTGAATGTCAATTCAGGAATAATAATATATTACTTAAGTAATTTTAAAAATAGTAAAAATTTAAACAATAAAATGTCATATATTTAAAATGTCAGAAAATATTATTGAATGTCAGTTTAAAAATAATAATATATTACTTAAGTAATTTTAAATGTCAAAAGAAAATAAATAAAAATAACAATGTCAAATCAAACAATGTCAAAACAAAATAAATAAAATTACAAATGTCAAATTAAAAATGTCAAAATGTAAAAATATAAGTATTACAAATGTAAATAAAAATATCTTGTCACTAATTTCAAAATGTCAAAATTCATAATTTTTAAACTCAATTCCAGGCATTTTTGTCTGCTAAATAATCTTTAACTGTGTAATAAGCTTTTGAACACAAGCTCTGTTTAATAAATACTTTGAATTTATTAATGCTTAGTTCCTGAATATTGCCTGGAATTTTGTTGTAAAAACGTATAAGTATAAAAGTATAAGTATAAATACAGACTCAATATAATACAAGCAACACCATCTAGTCCCAAACTAAGCAGAGCTTGTACTATGGGTACTAGACAATGGATTGACATACATATTTTTAATTATGATATATATCTTACAGAATAAACGTACATACAATATACAATTTTTGTTAGTAAGTATACTTATGAACTATGTTAAAAAAAACTTGCACGATGATGCTGTGCGTTCGTGTGGCACTTGTCCGCGGAAGCGACGGAACACCACACCGTTCGGCCAAAAGTCCTCCTTCATGACGACATGTAGATAGCAGGTCGGAATCCGCACCACAAACGCCTTGAAGTTGACATTACGGCGCGACTCCAGCAACTGCACTCTCGGCATGTACTTGGCCTTTTGACGTACGTACTCCGCGATGTCCCCCGCCGTCGTGGTGTAGTGCAGGCGAGAGATGTACACGGGTGTGTTCGGTGCGGCGGCGCGCAGGTTCGCACCAGGCTCCACAGGAGCCGTGCCACAGCAGTTCTTAACGGTTTTCTGACGACGCTTCTTTTTCTGCACCGTCACAAAACCATCATCAGCTACCACGTTCCTCGATGCCTTTTCTGGCATAAACTTCTTAGTAGCAGCAGGGGTGCTAGCAATCACTCGCTGCGCCTCTTCTTTTTTAGGTCGCGCGGCGATAGTGGGAGCCGCGGGGACGGGGGCAGGGCTGCGCGGCGCACTCAGCAGTCACAACATTCCGCGGCGACAAAACTGCTGACGCGAAACTTTGGACTGACGTATCAACGCACGCCCCTCGGCGCGTGTTGATGTTACTACGCGCCGGTGACCCAGTTACTGCAACTGCATTACGTAGGTCGTCCACCTCCGTGCGCAAGTGTGCGACGGTTTCCTGGGATGCTTCCAATTTTTTGTTCACATCCGCTAGACTTGCCTTAAGAAAGACGATGTCTCTCAAGAGGCTTGTGACACTTTGCTTTGACACTTGTAGGAGTTACTTATTTTTTGTAGTCTAGTTGAAGGTAGAACAAGTTTGTTTTTATTTCGTGTGTTTAATTTATGATCAGATCATACACACATAATAATACATTCACAATATTATCCCAATAAGTATCTACCTATGACTGATATAAGTACTTTAGGCTCTATATATTAGGAGAGACCCTCAGCCTTTCGATCTGCGAAATATGCGCAAACATTGCCTATATAGATCTTTAATTTTTAAGGCTGACGCCAAACACAAATACAAAATTATATCCCGTAATTAACTAAAAACGCAGTAGTTATAAATATATGCTTAGACAATTAATTGCTCCAAAACAAATCTAAATAGATTATATTAGTGCTATAAATTTATTACACGTTTATTCTCCCATGCCGCAATGCTGAAATGCAAATGCAAAAACATAACATCTCAGCCGCCACCATTTTTATTTTGAATTCAAAACAAACGGATGAAAATTGCGCCTTACTAAACTTCCGACAATTCCGTATTCTGGCATAAAGTTCAGTTCTTACGATAAAGGGTCAGCGTCAAGTTGACCCTTTTCACTTGAATTGTCCGGTGTGGACCCTCTGAGGTTCCCGTGTGACCCCCGATTGGTTTCAGATCGCCGAAGATAAATAGTAAAATTTTGTGCCTCGTGTCAACGTGTATTGTCTGTCAATACAAGATTTTGGTGAGGACTTGTGTGTATAATTTATTTGTATTTACATTCCGCTTTTTTGCAAAATGGACGGTACGGAAGTTAGTAAGTTAGTACCACCGTACAGAAAATTTAATCGTTATAATAAGATTATTTCTGGGTACTGTAAACTACTGTATTACTATAACCTAAGCATCTTAAAAGCTCATATGACAGAATAACATAGAATAACTTTTTATCTATCATAGATCTGTATACATCATGTCAAGTATTACGGTTAAGGCTCCTAAAAATGTATGGCCATGAATTCTTACATTTATTACTTGCAATTGCGACATACATAAATTTCAAAGCTATTCTTTAACTAAATTTTACAGAAGGACATAACTTATTTCTAACTTACTCACATAAATAATCGATAGATGAACAAACTTACACCACAAATTTTAACGACAACGGAGAGCAAGTGCAATGATCTTGAAATATTTCTCTAGACTCTTTCTGTAGTCTCTAGTCACTACCCACACTTCAATTTATAAGTACACAAGGTTATAGCAATATTGATTAATTAATTGTAATTCATCTAATTGACATTGGATCTAAGAACACCGATCAATATTTAAAATTGACATTAATATACAAATATTTAATAAACATATAATATAAACAGAAAATATTTCAATTTAATAAATAACGTATCTCTAGAAAATTTTAAAAGGCGAAATCAAACGCGACTCAGAAAAATCGGAAATTAAAAATAAGGTCGGCACGTCGCGCTATTTCGGCGCTCTGCCACGCCCTGCAAGACATCCACAAGAAGTTATAATAAGTACCAGCATACCAGCAACAACCAAAGACTACGTCCCACTATGCCTTCGCCGCCACCTGCCATGCGCAACTCAATGTGACATAATATTATTATGACATTATTTTTTCATTATTTTCTTAGAATCATGTGTATCTATATTTTAATATTTTGTAAATACTTTACTGTAAATACATAGTTGTATAAAGTAATTAAGTGCAAATAGTACGATGCAAGCAGACAGTGATGGCAATGGTGAGGTAGAAGGGGGCGCAAGTCAACCTACCACATCACTGAGTGAATTAGTACGCTGCCCCTACTGTGACCAGGGCCGCTTCTTTAAAGGTAAGCGGGGTTTGAAAGTACATATTGGCAAAATGCATAAATCCCAAGATGTACTTTCTGACCCCTTAACTTCATATTCAATTTCTACACAAGACTGTGTCCAAATTCCCTTTTGGCAACATCTTTCGAATTAAAAAAAATCTGTTCCGGTTTTGAAAAGAGTTCCCCGTGGTGCAAGGCCATCAGTCACCAAAAAATTGGCTGACTGCATAGGTCTCGTTGTGCGGGAGAACTCAAAAACAGCCTGGGAACGACTATTAACCTTTCCTTATAGGATTTTACATATTGAAAAAGATCAGGCCTCAATAAAGACACTTACTGCCCAAATTAAACACAACTGTTCTGTTTCGGTCCATACTTTCGACACCAAATTTACTTTTAATACAAATAGAACGAATTATCAATATGTAGAATCCAGACTTAGGGAGGGTGATATAAGGGGTGCGTCGAGACTCTTATTCAGTACTGATGTGGTGGCGCCTTGCTCTCCAAACACGCTTGCGGGTTTGAAGAGCAAGCATCCAGCGCCGATGGATGGCCTCTCTTTTCCTGATGCCCCGGGTATGGATTCGGAGCATCTGATTACTACGGCCATAGACGTGTTCGCAGCAGTTTGCTCCTTCCGGACTGGATCGGCTGGTGGCCTCGACGCTCTAACACCACAACATCTCAAAGATCTTGTGTGTTCGAGCGCCGGGGAGGCTGGCGATGCACTCCTGAGGGAGCTGACTGCTCTCATGAATTTGATGCTCTCCGGCAATGTGGACGCTGCCATCACTGACATATTGTATAGAGCAAATTTATGCGCTCTTATCAAGGAGGGTAGTGGCATTCGTCCCATTGCCGTAGGTTGCACATATAGGCGTATGGCAGCCAAGATATGCTGCAGATATTATAGCAATGATTTATCTGCTAAATTCCAACCCCTCTAATTAGGTATTGGCTCAAAGGGGGGTTGTGAGGCTGCCATACATGTCCTGGTCACGTACGTTGGTTGTGGTAATGGAGAGGTCATCCTTAAGGTTGACATAAAGAATGCCTTCAACGCAGTGAATAGTGACACCTTGTTGTCCGAGGCAAAATTAGAAACCCCCAAAATTTATAAATTTCTTTCGCAATGTTACAGATATCCCTCAAAATTATTATACAAGGACAACCTATTGGAATCGGCAGTTGGATGTCAACAAGGTGACCCACTTGGACCAGTCATTTTTAGCTTAGCAATTCACCCAATTATTCGTTATATATGGTTCTTGGACGATGGAACCCTTGGTGGAGACGCTGACATAGTGCTACAAGATTTGGCAGTTCTAAAAGACAAATTTAAATCGATCGGTTTGGAGCTAAATTCAAGTAAGTGTGAGTTATTTCTAAATAAAATTGACGATGAAAAAAATCTTTGGTATTATCAAAATTTAATAGTTTGGCACCACATATTAAAACTTGTGACAAGAATTCTCTGCGCCTCCTTGGGTCTCCTATATTTCAAGAAGCCTACGAATCTTTCGTACATGAAAAGATTAAAAATTTTAGTGAAATTTCAGATCGCCTGCTAAAAATTAATATTCATTCGGCTTTTACAATCATTCGATATTGCCTTTTCGTTTCCAAATTTACGCATGTCTTGAGATCTTCACCGCTTTGGAAAATTTGAAATGTTTAGAAAAAATGGAACAAATTATTAAAAATACACTTAAAGAAATATTAAATGTGGATTTGAACGACCGAGCCTGGCTGCAAGCGTCTCTTCCTGTACGTCTGGGTGGGCTCTGCGTTTGCAAAATTTCGGATGTTAGTTTACCGGCGTTCCTGTCCTCGGTGCACAGCACGGAAGATTTAACCAGGCAAATATTAGCACCTACACTGGTTAATTCGGAAGTGCTGTGTAAAACCGATGCCGTGAACGCCTGGAAAATGGCTTGTCCAAGCTCTGCTTTGCCTACCAACCCATTCTCCCAAAGGCAGTGGGACGGGCCACTTTGCAACACGGTGAGAGAAAAACTTATTTTATCGTCTACAAGTGTTGCTGAGCGTGCTCGCTTGCTGACTGTGGGAGAGTGGCAGTCTGGTCTTTGGCTTCAAGCGCTCCCGTCTTCCAATGTGGGCACAATGTTGGACGACACGACATTTTGCCTCGCCACTAGCCTCCGTTTAGGTGCTCCGTGTGTTTCTCCGCATCGTTGTCATTGTGGAGAAGCCGTCGATAGCCTCGGACACCATGGACTATCTTGCGGCAGAAGCGCGGGCCGAATGCCTCATCACGCCTATCTTAATGACATCATCCGTCGCACTCTTGTCACCGCCGGAGTACCAGCCGTACTTGAACCCAATGGTTTGGTACGCAACGATGGGAAGAGGCCCGACGACTTGGAAGTTGGGTAGGCCTTTGGTATGGGACGCAACGTGCGTAGATACCCTTGCGCCATCACATCTTCCAAGTACAGCCAGCTGTGCCGGCGCTGCTGCTGCAAGCGCAGAATCCCTCAAGCGGCGAAAATACGGTAATTTAATAGGTAATTACGTATTTGAGCCGTTTGGGGTGGAGGCGCTTGGTCCATGGGGTCCGAGCGCTCGTACTTTGTACAGAGAAATCGCCAAACGATTAATCGACGCTTCACGTGACCAGAATGCTGGGCTGTATTTCGGCCAGCGTATCAGCATTGCCACCCAGCATGGCAATGCTGCCAGCCTTCTGGGCACGTTACCAATAGACAGCGATGCGGAGGAATTCTACTACGCCTAAACCTGTCTGTACTTTGTATTTTGTCCCCGTTTTTGTACATATTTCTTTTTTATGTACCTATGTAAATAAACAGTTACTTCGTTCGATTTTTAAATAGTAAATAGGTCAGTACATCAATAATAAAAAAAAACAGGTTATAGCCGTATCTAACAATCAAAAGAAATAAACTAAATAAGAGAGAATCAACAAAGTGAATGCAACTAGCCATCAAAGTTTCCAAGGATTCTGTATTTTCATTTCTAAAACTTCGTTGCAGTTCTCTCTAAGGAAAAATAATTCACCACTAAAATAAGATTCGTGCAAGGCCCAGCTTGATGTACTGAAAACAAATTTTGTGCATGCGAAGCGTTTTCCAATACTCCTTGGAATAATATTAGCCTTTAGTCTAACCAGATACAGTTGAATATCAGATTTTGCAATATTCTTAGCCTATTTTGGAACAAACGAAGAGGATTCAGATGTTAAAATGTACATAAATTTGGATAACAGTAAAATTGTAATGCATTCATATGTTTTTATAGAAACAAGTCACATAGATATTTTAGAGATGCATGATATGATGGTTTCTTACGTGTAATGAAGTGCCCAAAGGCAAAACTATCGAGTCTTTATAAGCATAAATTTTGAAACTAAAAATGTACTCACAGATTTTCCTAGCTTCGATCGTAGTTAATCCAAATCTGCCTGACACCATATTGGTCACATTTTTTGGACAAAGTTAGTAAAAGCGCGTCGTGTCATCCTTTGTCGCAAAATGAACATTTGTATGAGGTAACTTGACATTATTTGGAAGATGAGAAGCACTACGAGTTACGAGTTCATGCCATGTCCTCTCTGTCTTAGCAATGCTAAGGATCTTGTAACTAGCTCTACACGAAAGCAATATTTTGTAGTTTTCGCTAGTCAAATTAGTATTTATGCAGAAGATGCGTGAGATTGTCTTGCGGCCTGGTACAGTTTACCTATTTAAGTAAGTAGGTAGCTACATAAAAGTTTATTACCTACTGAAGCGGGCGGAAACAACCATGTGACGGTTATGTGAATAGATTAGGAGTATAGCTAGGTGCTATAACTGCCTAGGTATAGCGATATAACGTATAAAAACGTAAATGAATCCGGCTCGAAGGACCAATTTACATTTTTTTTGTTGTCGAATTTTATTTAGTCAACTGAGCACAGTATCGGAACAGAAATTTATCTGAAGAGATATATCATTTATGATTTTAAGATAAGTGAAATTGACTTGAACGCAACAATTCTGTTCTATAAACTAGACAATAGCTCATAACTTTCCTCGAGCAAATAAGTACGTGAAAGCTCGTCGTACGTACAACTACGAATTAATTATTTATCTACGTCCAATCAGTGCTGCTCAATTTCATCATTGTTTTCCCTCTGAACAGATAGCTGATGCATTAATCAATGCGTTATCAAGCGCTATAGCGTGGAAACGATACTGCTGTGATTGACAACTGGTTATGATTGGAAAAGTTGCTGGTTTGTCAGTGGCGTTAAAGAAGAAAAAAACAAAAAAGTGGTTAGTACTGAATGATTTAATTGCGACCTGTGCTGTATTTTATTTATTTAAGCGAATGGTTGTCTGACTACCACTGTGATCTAGCTATAGCGTAGATATCGAACGGAGATTTTGAGTTTGATACGGTGGTTAAAAAGAAAGCGATTATTTTTATTCCTTCATGCGAGGGTGGCTCGCCCTCACGAACCTTGTGATCATATTATGCTTGCTTGCGAATAGATTATCTTGTCTCGGTCTTACTTTATGGACTGTAATAGTAGAGAGAGAGTGAGCGTACAGGCCGACTTGCATTATTCCAAGCAAGTGCATTTGAGTGAAACGTGCTAGTTATGGTTCTAGTGCAGTTGTAATATTGGTTTTAGAACCAACACCCATCTTTGGTTGGTGTTCTGCTAAATCTAGAACAATAACTCCGGTCTAGACTGTCATTCGCAGGGCAGCGGCGCTAAAGTTGGTAAACTAATCGAATCGTACATACTAAGTTCATAGTGTAAGACTGTGCGGAGCTATTGCTTCTGAATGTGCTGATTTTGTGTAGAACAGCTTGTAGATTTTATTTCTTAAATAGACGTGTGAACTGCGTTAAGACGAGTGCGGTTGGTTGGTTAGTGCAATGTTGGGATTTGGTTCGTAAATAAAAGATCATACTCGAAACATATTGCTAGCGCCATTATTTTATCGACTCGTGGTGTTGATAATACCTAACGGTTTTCGTTTAAACGTGATCAGAGCCTAAGTAAAAAGTGGCACTGTTACTCGTTGTAATTCTGAGTTGTACAGACGATCTCGGTGTTGCAATTACACCTGCTTCTTTGTGTGCATAAATTTTTAACATGGCATATTAAAATGTTTCTTACTCATGATTATTAGATGGCACCACTAGTAAAATTAAATTCAATTTTAAGATTTTACGCATGAAAACTACCTACTGTGTGTTTTTTAAATTGATGTGATACGCTGGGAATTTTTATCAAGTGCCCCGAGTTCTCTGGCCAATTCCAAGTTATGATTAGGACGTTTAGGAGTGATAGTGTTTCTAATAGAAGCTGTTAAACTCGATTATCAGACGTAGAAGAAAATGATTGAGTTATTATCGTAGTGCGTTACGATAATCAGTTTCAGAGATTTTAATTTTCATTGTAGGTAGAAGGTTAGTGATAGTTAGTGATGATTGTATGCTTAACCTTATTCTCATTAAATGGGTACTTTGTTAGTCGTTATTGTGATAATTTTGTGGTACCCACGTTTCCGTTGGTGTAGATTTGCATAAACTGGATAAGCCGTTTGTGCGGCTGCATGATATGCCATGCGTTGCCATTGGTTGGAGCGGCAAAGTGCCTTTCTGGTTAGCCTAGTTTACCCTGAAGCTTTTGTATTAGTCATATTTTCCGTTCGTGCGCAAACAAGACAGCCATTAGTGCATTTATCATAGTATCACAAACGTTGTCCATCGTTTTGAACGCGAAAGGTCCGTTGCTGTATCGCTAATGATTAGGTTAGGATAAGCTTCGTATTTAGACTATCCATGAAAAAATTATAAAGCTGAAAACACTGGTTGGATACTTGGTAGTAATCTTAACATCTAGAGTATCAGCCTAGTAAGATTTTCTTATAGTCTGCTATGTGATAAGGAAAACGAAAGCAACACGTTGAACAAACCTAGTTTAAGATTATTTTGTTAAACGCTCGAAATGATTATCCGGGTGGTGTTGTGTAACCGGATGGAGGTTGCATAGCGTGATATTGAAGACCCGATGGATGTCAGAGTATGAGTCATGCAATATTTTAATGAGTTGCCTATTATTTTAACTAGTATGCGTGTTGTTCAACATGTCAGCTTCGAGAGAAAGAGTTATTTGTGATTTTCATTAAATCCTGTAATGATTTTGATCAGAGTACGTTTATTTCCCACCGACTTGGGTCAGGAATAGCCGAACGACTAGATTGAGTGTTGTGCGATCATTTTCGTTTATTCCTAGAGCGAAGTGCAATAAGGTGTAGTTGTTGGTCGCAATCATGGATTCCCTGCTGCTCAAGTAGCTCTGCTTTGATATTTGTTCACTAAAATTTTTAGATACCTCTGGTTTCTGTGTTATATGACAAGAGCGTTCTTGGCAGGATTCATTAGCCGAAGTCCAACTCGCGATTAACTGTACGGTTAACCGAACGACGAAAGCTAGTCCCCTAGAGTTGTTAATAGGCAAGGTGTGTGCACGGCCTCTATCACTGATGGCAGTTGATGTAAAATCTGAGCTTGACCTGTTGTATTTATACCGTGAGAGATGATGCGTAACGTAATATTGAGAGTGTAGCCCATAAGACAAAGGCAAGACTTAGTAAATTCGCATAGCCATGATCGCATGTAAAGCTTAAATGTTTTGGTTTACTTGGTTTGAAATAATATCTTGAGAGATACCGCGATAGTGAAATGTCAGTTTTACTTTGAGTTTCCTGATTATTGATTTTGATACTGAAACTTTGTGCAAGAGGATCAGAGCATAACTGACGATCTTGAAGAGAGCAAAGTGTGAATCTTAATACTGACAAGACAGTAGAAAACTAAGCTTACATCTTGATTGGTTGTGTGATTAAATGTTAGAGGTTGAATTGTAGCCGTAGCTCAGTAGAAATCGGTATCAACTGTGTAGACTACTGTAGACAGTTGTCCGTGAGTACGCGGTAGGCAGACAACTCTGGTGTTGGGGTTTCGTAGGAGACCATAAAGTCCAGGAGGGACTTGGCGCTCCTTGTGACGATGCGCAGATAAATGGGTGGCAACCGAGTGACTGGTTTAGTAACTGGAGGTTACTGAATGGTGGCAACCGAGTGGTTGGTTGAGTACCTGCTTTAGTAACTGGAGGTTACTGAATGGTTATGAATCACATGTAGAGCTTTAGTTATTTGATTTGATTATAACGTGTGTCTATGGTAATTGAGTGTATTGTCAGTGATGCTCTGAATTCAGCTCCATAAGTTGTTAGGAAAGTAATGTAGAAGGTAATTTTGTAATAAATTTGATTGGAATCCTAACACTGTTTTACTTTGATTCAACCCTTACCTGGGTTAAGTCAGGAATGACCGAGCAATGTGATACTGTGCGTGTCCCCCCGTGGGAACTCCACCTTGTCGTGGTGGAGGGACTCAGTAACCGTGGATTGGTCACCCGCGGTGAAGCTAAGAGGGATTCAGGAGGGGGCGCTCCGCGTGGGCTTGGAGGGGCCTGCGCAGGATACGTCCAACGGTGCAGGTGCGGGGGACAGCTCTGTCTGTCCCTCGCAGTCGGGTGCGGTCGCGGGAGGAGAGGCGTGTCGGTGTTGCGTTGCCGCGCGCCCTATCTCCCGCGACCAAATGGGGGCGCACCATTCGATGCGCCGCGGTAGGGCCGCAGAGGAAGTGGAGATGCGGTGTTGCGTTGCCGTCCTCCCTATCCTCTGCGGCCGCTGGGTGTTTTGGCGGCGGAGCCAAACGCCTTAATCCGCTGCCAAGGGGGTTTTGATCGGGGCCCGCCTAACCATCTGGCGGGCCAATGCCTATCGGAGGGTGGCGATGAATGCTTCGGCGATGCCCTACCCTCCGACACACGGGTACATGAGAAAGTCGAGGTGGTTTTTAGTGGAAACACCACATACTCCGGCTCTCATTTCCCCCAAGAGTCGGAGATCCGAAGTGATTTTCCACCTCGTAAAAAAATACTGTGCGTGTAAAATTTTGTCACAGATTAACACACAGGGACGTGTGTCTTGTAGGATGGCCGTATCGGAATGGTCATGAATACAGGACGTCAACTGACTACGAAACGGAGGTGTGAAGATGGTGCGCTTCAACAGAGTCTAGTATGGCGTTCGCTACAGTTGAAGAAGGGGGTGACGGTTGACCTTCAACGGAGCAACACAACTCTCACTTCTCTTGGAAACTCCGGGCAGACAACAAGTACTTATAAACTGAAATAATTATAGTCAGTTTTGTTAATTTGATTTGGTGTGAACTTATAACAAACTGTGAAGCGTTGATACCGGCCAAAAATCAAAGCAACCCGTCGTCATATAAATTCGTCATAGGATGGTAGGTCTGACGCTGGTGAAACGGGTTGCAAAGCAGCCCATTGTCGGATCTGACGGTGGTAGTCAGTGTCATTCTCGAGTCGATCGTTGGGTATCAGAGAACTCCTACCACTGGCTACTATCAAAATAATAAATTATCATAGTGTGTGAGTCTGTGATGATGATGATACAGGGTCCACGCCTGAGCGAGCTGCCAGAAGTAACGATGTGCCTTATTCCGAAAACGCCTTGGAGCCCGTGCCAGGCACCTCCAGAGCATCGGAAGCCCAGCAACCTGAGGCATGGGAGCACGAGGACGTCCTCCAGTCAGGAGAGGCCGTGTTAGCGGAAAAGGAATAGACAAGCTGTTGGTAGTGGGGATGACGCATAGTGGTGGGAGCGCGCCTTTATAAGCGCGTGCACCAACCATTCCGCACTTCTTCGCCACAGTGTCAACTTGTTAAGGGGAATCCCTGCCCGATTGTACAGTCAAATTGCCTACTCTGATTAATTATTTTTAATTGTTTAAAATCAGTATAAGTTACGCCTGATAAAGTGTTTAGTTTGTAAAATTTACTTGGAAATACATTTTCATTGTGTTGTTGATTGTTTTTTTTTAATTAATTCACCCCTAGAGTGATAAAATCAGAAGTGGGATACGTTTTCACGTATCCGGGCGGCTTGACTGTTCAACTCGAATACATTTTGCAAAAAAAAAGTGGGTTATCGTGTAAGTGTGAAGTCGTGTGATAAATAGTGATACGTGCGTTGTAATGACACTCTGGTGAGTACGTTCCAATTTGTTGAGGTCATTAGCGAGTTTTCGAATACGCATTATCGAGGTTAAAGTGCTTTTCGTATTATTTTTACTCGCTGTTTATACCCACATAAGTCGCTGTGATAATTAGTTTTGTTTATCCGTGCCGATTATACGGTTTCTAGAAAAGAAAATGCCTAATAAGAACCGTAAGAATAGAAGCCGTTCTAGGAACCGCAGCACATGGTCTACGGAGCGTGAATCCCGTTCTAGGGACCGTGATTCGCGTTCTAGGGGCCGTGATCGGCGTTCTGGGAACCATGCCTCGCGTTCCAGTAACCATTATCTGGACTCCAGAGACCGACATTCCCGTTCTTACATTAACCGCAAACAAAGTAACTCTCCTAGCAATGTATTAATTGTACAAATGCAAAACATACAGGAACGACACCGTCCTCCTTTACCGCGATCACGTGAGTCGAGTGCTGGCGCAACAACGCCGCCGCGGTCTAAGTCGACTGCGACCGAGCCTCGAGAGTCTGCGGTCCTGTCTTCGCCAGGGCGTTCCGTGGGTGCAGCCATGACTCATGATGGCGGCGCTGCTGATCGTATTATTGACGCAATACGATCAATCAACACGACAGTGAGATCTACCCAATCTTATTATATTTCGAATTTTGATCCAAGCATCAACGACATAGACAACTGGTGTGAGGAAGTAGACCGCGCTAAAATTTTGAATCATTGGAGTGATAATAAGTGTCTGTCCCGTATTGGAAATTGTTTGAAAGGTGATGCTAAGACCTGGCTCAATGAGTGGGTTACAAATGACCGTAGTTGGAGTAACTTTAAAAAGGAATTTAAACCCTTGTGCCCTAAGAAGCCTGACATCGCGAATATTTTATATGAGGTTATGTCTACAAATTCCGATAAGTACCCGACATATGCCGATTTCGCCCGCAGGTCCCTGTTAAGGCTACGCATAGTTAAAGGGTTAAGCGAGGAGCTGATCTTTGCAATAATAATACGGGGCGTTACAGATCCGCAAATCCGTGCTTCGGCGACTAATGCTAAATTGATGCCGAATTAGCTAGTAGAGTTCTTTTCTATCTACGTTAAATCAAATATTCACTCCACTTTTCATAAGAAGTCTAACTATAATTCCCGTAATGATCGTTCTTCAAAAACAAATTTTGATGCCAGCTATCGTAAACGTAGATTCGATAATGGTAAATGTTTTTCGTGCAATCAGTATGGCCACATTCAGTCTAGTTGTACTAAAAAGCCTAAAACCACGACCGACGATAGTAGTGGCAATAATACTAATCAGAAAGATAGTTCCGTTTCTAATCCCAATAGGACAGAAACATGCGCTTACTGTAAAAAGCCCAGTCATAGAATTGAAACTTGTTTTGAAAAACAAAAAGCAGATTCACGTAATAAGAACAATGTTAACTTTAGTCAAGAGTACCCCAATAAAAACAAAGATATTGCCGTGGCAGTCATACAGGGGATCCCTGTTGATGTCCTCATTGACAGTGGTTCAAGTATATCATTGGTTTCTTCATCTTTGTTAAAACATTTTAAATGCCCGCGTAGACCCGCTCTCAGGATTTTGCGAGGTTTTGGCGGTAAGGAAATCGAGTCAACCTATTTTGTTACTTTGCCAATAGAGTTTAATGAAATAACTTTAGAAGTAGATTTGCATGCTGTGTCCCCCGAGTTCATGAACACCTCTATTATTGTTGGTACCGATGTATTAAATCGGGAAGGCGTTACTTATGTCCGCACTCGCGACCAACAACACCTCACCTATGAGCCTCGTCTTATACATAACGTTATGTGTACCGTGTCGCGAATGCAGGTTCCGATTCAGACACCTTTAACTGGTCAGGACTTGAAGGAGTTGCTTAATTTAATTGACGAATTTTCAAAATTCTTTATTTCCGGGACAGTTACTTCCACTGTTAACACTGGCTGTATGTCGATTAAATTGAATAGCAATACCCCTGTTAATTACAGACCATACCGTCTCTCATATTCTGAAATATTAAAAGTTCGTGAAATCATTCGAGACCTCCTTGAAAAGAATATTATTCAGGAGTCTGAATCGGAATATGCTAGCTCCATTCTTATTGTTAAGAAGAAGGATGGATCAGACCGAATGTGTGTCGATTACCGGCAACTAAATGAAATCACAATTAAAGATCGTTTTCCGTTACCGTTGATTGACGACCACATAGACCAGTTGGGCAAACACAAGTATTTTAGCAGTCTCGATATGGCAACAGGGTTCCATCAGATTCCTATGAATAAAGACTCGATACCACTCACAGGTTTTGTCACACCGGAGGGTCATTATGAGTAATTGAAGATGCCTTATGGTCTGGTAAACGCACCTATCATTTACCAACGAATAATGTCAAAAACCCTCCGTGAGCATCTGGAATCTGATGAAACACTCGTGTACATCGATTATGTGCTTATCCTGAGCAATACGGTTCAGGAAGGACTATTTATTCTTCGTAAAGTGCTCCAAACTCTGACAAGTTCTGGTTTTTTCCATAAATCTTAAGAAATGTTCCTTTTTGTCGACTAAAATAGAATACCTAGGACGCACTATAAGTCAAGATCAGGTACAGCCGAGCGAATGTAAGGTTCAGGCTTTAGTTGAAGCACCTATTCCCAAAAACTGTAAAACAGGTCCGTAAATTTTTGGGCCTCGCGAGCTATTTTCATTGCTATATACCTGGTTTTGCGAGTAAGACTGCTCCTATTACTAAATTGACAAAAAATGGTGTACCTTTTGTCTGGAGTAGTGAACAAGAAGAAGCACGGCAGGATATTATTACACGACTTACGAGCGAGCCTGTACTGGCTATTTATGATCCCGATCTGCCTTTTGAGATCCACACAGACGCCAGTTCTATTGGATTTCGTGCAGTGCTTCTCCAGGTTCACGAAAAGGGCTATAAACGAGCTGTTAGCTATTTTAGTAAACGAACCCAGGGTGCCGAGCCAAGGTATCATTCCTATGAGCTCGAGACCTTGGCCGTCGTTAGAGCACTGCAGAATTAGACACTATCTGGTCGGTGTCCATTTTACAGTCGTAACCGACTGCAATGCATTAAAAGCTACGCAGCAAAAGAAAGATCTTTTGCCTCGCGTGGCCAGATGGTGGATATACCTACAAGATTTTGACTTTTCTTTAGAATACCGTAAGGTAAGGACTTCAATGTCACACGCAGATTATTTAAGCCGTAATCCCGTTAATGTTTGTAAGGCAAGAAAACAGCAAAACTGGGCTAAAATGGCTCAGGCTGCTGATGAAGAAACCTAACGGCTTCTGCAACAAATGACTGACGGACAGCTAGACTCTAAACGTTATGTCCAAAAGAATGACCTCCTCTACTATAAATACTCCCCAATAGGAGAGGAGACTAGATTTTTGTGCTTTGTACCCAGGGGTCATAGACTCAGTTTGCTCAGGATCTTCCACGACGAGCATGACCATCCCGGAGTAGATAAAATACTAGAACTCATAAGGAAACATTTTTGGTTCCCTTCTTTAAATTCATTTGTGCAAAAGTATGTGAGTCATTGCCTTGTTTGCATAACACATAAAAGGGTTCCTAGAGCTCCTCACCAGCTCATACACTAATGGGAAAAGCCAGGTGTCCCTTTTGAGGTCATTCATGTAGACGCGTTAGGTCCCCTGCCTCAAGTCTAACGGTTATAAGTACGTACTAATTGTCATAGACGCATTTTCTAAGTATTGCCTTTTATACCCTATGTTTGGTCAAGATGCGAGCGAGTTAAAAAGACTTTTAACTAATGTGATCTCTCTGTTTGGAACCCTTAAATTAATTGTAGCAGATCGTGGTAGGATGTTCCTAAGTTCAGATTTTACACAATTTGTAACAGAGTTGGGCATTGACTTGCACCTCATAACACCTGAGATGCACCACTCGAACGGGCAAGTTGAACGTTACTGCCGTACGTTACTGAATATGGTGCGTTTAGAGTGTAATCATCGGCAAAATGAATGGTCCGAGGTTATGTGGCGATCACAATTGGTTCTGAACATAACCAAACAAAAAACTACTAAGTCATCGCCTTTGAACCTGCTAGTAGGCATAGAAGCAGCTACGCCTCTTATACATCATCTCGTTCGAGACGTCGCTCTAGATAACTCACATCAGAACCGTGAGGCGCTAAGGGTGATGCAAAGACAAAGAGCTTCTGAGCGTCTAAAGATAAACCAACATCAACAAGATGCAAAGGTTAACGATAACCGGAGGCCTGTTCGATCATTTGATATTAATTCGCTGGTTTTTGTTATCAAACAGGCACAAGCGACTGGCAAGCTCGACTCAGGCATGCGCGGACCATATCGAGTGGTCAAGGCGCTTCTCCATGGCCGCTTCGAGCTGCAGCTGCTGGCTGGCTCGTATGGAAAAGCGACCCAGGCTGCGGCAGAATTTATGGTGCCGTGGCGAGGGGAGTGGACTCCTGATGCTTGTGTAGCCTTCTTTGAGGTTGAGACAGCGTAGTATGATATGCGAACGTCGTGCCTATGTCATACGAGCGTTGACGCCACATGGTACGCTAAAGTCGTGCCTATGCCATGTGTCGCGTGTGTTGCCTCCTGATGCTTGTGCAACCTTCTTTGAGGGTGTGCCAGCGTAGTATGATATGCGAACGTAGTGCCTATGTCATACGAGTGTTGACGCCACATGGTACGCTAACGTCGTGCCTATGCCATGTGTTGCGTGTGTTGTGAGAAATATGCTAACGTCGTGCCTATGTTTCTCACAGTCGGAGATAGCGAAGGTCGTGTTTCCTCTCTGGCTTGGGTGAACGTGGTTCACTGTGGTAATATTGTTCCTTGGTTGTGGTGATGCAGCTGAGGTGTCTGCAGCTTCTGTTGCATCACTCCAACGCGTAATTTATTTAATTAGCTTGTGACTTATTTAATTGTAAATGTTCTCAGGTGCAGACTGTGATGATGATGATACAGGGTCCACGCCTGAGCGAGCTGCCAGAAGTAACAATGTGCTTTATTCCGAAAACGCCTTGGAGCCCGTGCCAGGCACCTCCAGAGCATCGGAAGCCCAGCAACCTGAGGCATGGGAGCACGAGGACGTCCTCCAGTCAGGAGAGGCCGTGTTAGCGGAAAAGGAATAGACAAGCTGTTGGTAGTGGGGATGATGCATAGTGGTGGGAGCGCGCCTTTATAAGCGCGTGCACCGACCATTCTGCACTTCTTCGCCGCAGTGTCAACTTGTTAAGGGGAATCTCTGCCCGATTGTACAGTCAAATTGCCTACTCTGATTAATTATTTTTAATTGTTTAAAATCAGTATAAGTTACGCCTGATAAAGTGTTTAGTTTATAAAATTAACTTGGAAATACATTTCTATTGTGTTGTTGATTGTTTTTTTTTAATTAATTCACCGCTAGAGTGATAAAAATTGGATATTTTTTGGTTCAAATCCACGTTGCGTACCCGAACATTTATATTCCTACTTGAAGTCATGTGTGTATAAATTTTTCTCCATGTTTGCCCCGTTCCTAGGAGAGCACTTAAGGGTGTCGGTTTTGGCTGTTATAAAGATCGTCGACAGTCGTTAAGGCGAGTAAGTACCACTGAATGAACTAACACTTGCCTAAACCATGGAATATTCCTATCCTTTTGGCTGTGGAAGTCAGACGGCAGTCGTTTTGTGCACAAAAAACTGAACTCATACCCGTCATCGCTCTTTCACATCGCATTTTGTTAATATAAGCAATTTATAACTAACTCAATGATAATACAGATTATTACATTGTTTTCTTTGTTCCACATCGTTATTACTCTATTTCATATTCTTGGCATAAAACGTAGTCTTACAAGCCTTCATTAACAGAAATTATAATCACACATCTAACGTTATAATCTCTAACTTAATCCATTAATTAGATGAACCAATTACATCACAATCTGCTCTCTAATTATTTCTAAATACGAGCCTTTAATTGAGTACATACATGTGTGGTGTTTGCGGCTTGGCGACGCGGCCGACATAGCCAGCATGTACACGATGTTCAAGATCTTTGGGCAGGTGGCGCGGCCGCGGAATGTGGTGCCACCGCAGGAGCGAGAATGTTTGGGTATGAAGCTATTTATTGCTGTAGCTGGCACAGTTGCTAGGTAGAAGTTTAAGGGTAAATTACCTGGCATAGATTTTTGGGAATATTCTGTTTTAAGTATCTTCCCTTCTACTCGTTCAAAGACCTTGAGTTAGAACTTTGGCCTAGTGGTTATCGAGGTTTCAAACTGTGTAGAACTTGAAGATAAAAGCATACGTCATATTCAAGCACTTGACGGCATAGATTCCTAACTAACTGATCTTCACGATGTTTTTCAGCTAAGCCGGCAATCGTGGGCTCGATTCTTAATTTCTCAACCAGGAAATATCTTCGTGTAATGAGCTTGATTATTTGTTGTGTATCTGAGTGTTATGTAACTGCACTATGTATAACTGTATGTATTTAACAATAAATAAGTATATTTCGCAGGACTCGTTGGATGTGAGCAGCTTTAGGTCGGTCCGTGTGGAGAGCCTTGCCAGAGTCATATATATCCATCAAAATTAAAGAAAAAATATTTTAAGAAAATTCTACTCGAGATTTTTGTAGTTGTTCAAGACTGTTGTTGGTCTAAAAGGAGGTTTCTTGTTGACGATATTTTGGAATTTTTAAAATACCAAAAAAATAGCCAAACGGGATTTGGATTTTATTTCGGGTTATTCCCATATTTATAATATGCTGGCCAACACTAGATTACTAAAGACAATTCTCATAGCCGTTGTCATTGAATACACCTAGCAAGACAGAATAAGAATCGGAACCAAAACCTCCAAAACCAGTTAGAAATTCGAAATCCTCTCCAACTGGATAACATTAAAATTCAATCATGAAGCTATTATTCAAATGGCGTAGGTAGCACGGTAGCGGCACATTTCAATTGGGAGATACCTAAGGAGTTATGCAACGGATCGGTTCTATAGTAGATCCAGTTTATCTGCACTGATGGCTCCAAAATGTAAAATAGACCGGGAGATATCGCTGGATATTATTTTCTCTATATACCTGCATAGCTAGAAAGGGATAGTATAGAAGTTGAAGATGGACACTTTTAATTTTTTTTAATGGCTATTGCCTCTCTAGGCACGAAATATAACTGTTACTCTGCCTAGCAATAAATGCTCAAAATAAACCCTCTTTCTCTCGCATCCACTAAAAACATCACTATGTTTTTAGTGGATGCGAGAGAAAGAGGGTTCGGTTCTTTAACAGTTCAGCACTTAAGCTTTGGTTTCCTAAAAAAGCGGTGCCGTTATATAGTTTCCTAGAGAGCGGTAGCTGACACCGTAACTTCAAAAAGCGGTGCCACCATTTGCATGACGGCCGTCTTGTCGGTGTCAGATGGTTTCGTGAAAGTTTCATTGATAGCAGTGAAGCTATTTTTAATACGTATTTGTGTTTTTTTTACCGGAACAACGTACAAAATATAATACCAAGTTGTAATCATTGCTCAGTAAACGGCGACGTACTAAAATCTCAAATGCATCTTCAGTACCACGACATTTGAATAAATCGTCTTCCGCCATACGACTATTTTCCTCTTCTGATGATAGTTCATCCTCCAAGTAAATTACGAAAGCTAAATCAAGGTCGTCGATTTTCTATCTTGGATACTTTTCGTTTGACGTTTGTTTTAAAAAATGACTAACAGTGTGTTAAAACGGCCGTGGAACTTTCCACATGTCGTCACCGTAAAGACGGCCGCCTTTTTGCGTTCGTAATATTACGGCCACTATATGACGGCATCGCTTTCCTAGGAAACCAAAGCTTTACTACTTCGATGGCGATAGGAGTTCTCTTTATAACTTTTCATATAGTTATACGTTTTTATATTTGAATACTTGCTGCATATATTCCTGAAATTAGACAAGCAAAGGTCGATTCCTTTTAACTATGTTTTTTTTTATTTATTTATAGTCTCACGCCTGTATTCCCGAAGGGGTAGGCAGAGGTGTAAATACTACACCCACATTTCGCCATTAATTTTTAGGTGCTACGTAATAGAGGTCGAGCCTATTGCCGTTACCGGTCACATTACCAGACTCCGGGCTGCTACTGAGTATTCGGAAAAACCCAGTAACACTTTTTCCCGACCCGGGAATCGAACCCGAAACCTCCAATCAGCAGTCGCATACGCTATCCACTGGACTACGAAGGCAGTCAGTAATTAGATATAACAATGTTATTACCAAAAATACTTACTATGTCATCCACGCCAGTAAAATTACTCGACTGCGGTCATAAATCAAATTGATGGAATTTGATTTGCCCGTTCTACAATCGAGATAGAATAACTCTACAGGCTCTCTCTATTATTGCCTGAGCCGGCATTCGATGCCCATTTCTAAATCCAATTTTGCACTAGTCTCAACAGCTGGATTTACATTGCATTGTAGATGAAGCTGCAAAAAATTTGCTTTTTTAATTAAAATTTATTTTTTCAAATGTTAGTAAGTGTAGAGCCAGTTTTATGAGCATTTTTTAATAATAATAGATAATAATGGCCTCCCGACCGATTTCGGCCACTGCGGCTTGTCTTTATAGGTATGAGAGTTGCCAACTGCGCGGGACATATTATAGTGCACAAGTGTGTGTACATACATACATGAGTGCACTCTCGATTCCCTCACTCTCATAGTAGTCCGATGGGACGCCACAAGCGACACGACCGGAGAGAGATTCGGCGCAGGACCAACGGCTTAACGTGCTTTCCGAGGCACAGGATGTGACACCGCCAATTTCCGAAACATCTGACTGTGAACATCTCTCGGATAATTCCTAACTAACAAAAAACCCAATATCACTTTTTGTTCGACCCGGGAATCGAACCCAAGACATCGTGATCCGCAATCGCTAACACTACCGCAGGACCTCAGAGGCACGTCAGCATATTTGTTGCATTGTTGAAATATGTATATTTTATATCAGCAACGTTGCTTTTAAATGAAAATCCCGTAAAGTCATTTTTAGGCAATTTTGAGGCCAAAATGTCGGAATTGACAAATTGACTGTATTGATTTTCCTTAAAATTTTATCCTATTCTGTTCTCGATATCTATAAAAACCCAAAAGCATTCATATGACATACGAGTACATATAACACTAATGTTACTTAACCGAAATAATATACCACCTTCTTTACCTATATTGAACAAAAAACCAAAGAGAATCTGCGATAACTAACGCGCTCCTTTCAAACACGACGTCTCTTCGGTAAAGAATGAAAGCGCACACTTTTATCATCCCAAACACACGTAGAAAAAAGTGTCATTTGCCCGCAGAGTCAATACGGACGCCGTTCAAGCATCTATTGTCCAAATACTATTGTAGCGTGAAAGAAAATATAATAAAAAACATATCCTAAAAATGTCTGTCAAAAATCGTGAAAATACGTGACAGCCCTACTTCGCGTACCCAGCAAGGGTTGTCATTCTGGCAAATTAATTATCTACTTTTGTTCGGGTAATAAAATTAAATTCGATGGTTCATGAGCTCCTTATCATTATTGTGAGAGTTATAACTTTGTTATGACTGTAGCTGAATTGTTCACTTACAGTTTGTCGTTGTAGGATTATCGAGAATCGAAATTATTGCGAGTCAAAGACACGATTATAGTCATTAGTCATTTCTATTCAGACCCGAGTAATTTTAAATTAACTTGTAACATAATGCATTTAAAAGCTTAATAACAGTAAATTCTAATGAAATATAAAAATAAAGTATCAACTTACTTCATTTTAAAATTGCCTGTTGGTCGTTATAAACTTAAATGAGTTCAGACCACAAAAAAATATATTTGAACTAGAGGACGTAATTTACCCGTTTTGGCCGATCCCGTGGGAATTTCGGAAATCCCTTCTTAGTGCACCCCTACGGTCCCCAAGGAACATACATGCCAAATTTCAGCTTCTTGCGCCCAAAAGTTTCGGCTGTAGCGTGTCTGTCAGTCAGTAAGTAACGCAAGGATTTTATATATTAAGTTTATACAGGAATTTTAGGCTATAGCAATCACTTAAGAAAACTCACATATTTATGTGAAAAATACGCCTGTATTATAGGAGAAAATAGGAAATACCATAATATAACTTGAAAGATCTGGTCTGCGATTCTACTGAATAGGATGATAACTATTTCGTTAATAGACAACTCACACTCGTGAAAGAGTTAAGAGGCTTGTAAGCTGTGATTCTCAATAGTTTATGTACACACTTGATTTTTATTGCCTTCGTCGACATGTTATCGTTCGAGTGATCACGCGACATGATAGTAAAACTCTCGGTGCTGGAAATTCGACCATTTCCTAATTTATCACTTATTGCACCAAAACTCGTAAGCAAAAAGTAATAAAGTAAGGCTCATAAACATAGAAGATTCTTAACAGTTTTCCTTTGCTTTCTTATACGGGTTGACTCTTCTAATATTTCTGTTTGAGGCACGACAACATTATAGTCTTAATATTCTTGTATCCTTTTTAATTCGTAGAGGGTCTCTTCACAGGTTATAAAAGATCCCCCCCGTGGGATCTCCACCTTGTCGTGGTGGGAGGGCTCAGTAACCGTTTGAGGCACAACACCCACGGTGAAGCTAAGCGGGATCCCGGGAGGGGACGCTCCACCTGAGCTTGCGTGAGGCCTGCGTAGGATGCGTCCCAAGGTGCGGGTGCGGGGGACAGTTCTGTCTGTCCCTCGCAGTCGGGTGTGGTTGCGGGAGGATAGGCGTGTCGGTGTTGCGTTGCCGCGCGCCCTATCTCCCGCGACCAAATGGGGGCGCACCATCGTTGCGTTGCGGTGGGGCCGCAGAGGAAGAGGAGATGCGGTGTTGCGTTGCCGTCCTCCCTATCCTCTGCGGCCGCTGAGTGTTTTGGTGGCGGAGCCCAACACCTTCATCCGCCGCCAAGGGGGTTTCGTTCGGGGCCCACCTGATCATCTGGCGGACCAATACCCGTCGGGGGGTAGCGAGGAATGCTTCGGTGAAACCTTACCCTCCGACACATGGGTACATGAGGAGCACGGGTTGGTTTTTAGTCAGTAAGAGTCTGACAGTCCCCTTCATCTTTCCCTCTCAGGGCAGAGGGACTCCATGAGGATTTTCCAACCCGACACCAAAAAAAAGTTATAAAAGATAAAAATAAATGTCTTTTGGCGCAAAAATACTAACAAACGCGGGTTATGTTGCGCTAGAAGTACTAAGTAAATGTCTTAAGTCACAAGTACATTTTATAACGGGCACGCCACAATTTTGGTGGTAACACTGTTCTGAACATAGTGGCTGAAGAGGCATCAGGCCATTCTGACCTTCCAGTAAACCCAAGTGTTGGCCAGCTTTGACCAGTGCTCGATGTATTTTTTTTAAGTAGCCGTGGATGTTGAATCTTGCACTATGAAAAAAGGTAAAAGCTAAATTTCATAAATAGCATAAATTGATAAAATAAGTGTCAACCCTGACTCCGTCAGAGTGCAGAGTTGTTGATTGCCAAAATAAACAAGCAAGTTTCACGGGGCTACCGTTATGTTTAACGTCACCGGCTATGTCTTTGTAGTTTGTTAACTTCAATGCTACGTTCGCTATAGACACACATGCGATATGACATACACATTTGGAATATGGATTTATGTTTACTTATCTGAGAGAGAGTATAGGAGCCAGGCAGCGATAGCTGAGTGGAGATACCAACAGACTTCCATGTAGAGGGTATCAGGTTCGAATCCACGGCGCGCACCAATGACTTTTCGGAGTTATGTGCGTATTGAATTATTAATTATCGCCTGTCCCGTGCCTCGGACAGCACGTTAAGCCGTCGGTCCCGGTTGTCATGAAGATCTTTGACAGTCGTTACAGGGCGTCAGTACCTTCTAAATAAACTGACACTAGTCATAACCATGCAATATCGCTATCCCTTCGGGTTGCGGAGGTCAGACAGGCAGTCGCTCTGTGGAAAAGCTAATATTCAGCCAAATCCGGTTAGACTAGTGAGTGGACCCCAGATTGAAACTGAAATAACGCTAAGAGGATGATGATCTGAGAGAGAATATAATTATATTTAAGTTTCGTCATAAGATTATGTTCCTCCAAGTGCAATTTGCAGCTTGAATAGCAATATGTTCCGTGGTATTACTTATTATCGCTGCGCTGGAAGACGTTTTCAAGCTTCTGCACTTGAAAGGATTCCGCATCAACATCAACGGCGAGTACATCACTCACCCTTGATTTGCTGATGATATCGTTGTCATGGCTGAGACCATGGAAGACCTCAGCATAATGCTCGGTGGCCTCTGTAGAGCCTCCCAACAATTAGGTCTTAAGATGAACATGGACAAGACGAAAATCATGGCTAACATCCATGTCGTACCTGCTCCTATTCAGGTTGGGAACTCTACACTCGAAGGTCCAGCTTCGAGAAGGTCATTAGTCGAATTCAAGTCGGTTGGGCGGCGTGCGGGAAGTTACGTCATATCTTCACGTCCAGTATACCGCAGTGTCTCAAGACGAAAGTCTTTGAGCAGTGTGTGTTGCCAGTGATTATCTACGGCGCTTACCTCATCCGAAAGCTCGGGTCACTCAGCGCACTCACTCACTCAGCATAGCTGGGGTCACTCAGAGGGCGATGGCGAGCCATCGCCCTCTGAGTGACCCCAGCTATGCTCGGTGTTTCCCTGCGAGATCGAATCAGAAATAAGGAGATCCGCAAGAGAACCAAAGTCACCGACATAGCTCTCCGTATAGCCAGGCTGAAGCGGCAATGGGCAGGGTACATAGCTCGAAGAATCAATGGCCGTTGGGGCAGGCGTGTTCTGGAGAGGCGACCACGTACCGGATGACGCTGCAGGGGTAGGCCTCCCGCAAGGTGGACCGACGATCTGGTTAAGATCGCGGGAAGCGGTTGGATGCCGGCGGCTCAAAATCGGTATGTGTGAAGAAACCTTGGGGGAGGCCTATGTCCAGCAGTGGGCATCTCTAGGCTGACATGATGATGACTACTATTATAATACTATTATGTACTATAATTTTTTATCTTATTCGTAGCCCATAATTATTATCATAAAAACTTTCAATACCTATCTAAAAAGTATTGTAAATATACCCAGTCATAAGGATTTTCGAAATCTTCTGAAAATAATCCAGTAAGTAGCCCTTCAGTCATATTATTACTAAAAGACTGAAATGGTTAAATCTCGTCACTTACCTATTTCATGCTTTGCTGCTCGTTTCAAACATGCTTTTCAATGTTAATTACGAAACGACGATAAGTCTGATTATATTATTCATATGGAAAAAATTTATTGATAATAAATGATTTACTACAAAAGCACAACTTTCTTTATTTTTAATAAGATTATAGAGCTGAATAGTTATGTTGTTATAATTTATTCGAACGCGCTGGAACTGGACTAAGATATACTAAAATACCCCACTAAAATAAAACTGCAGACGTTGTACGTACGTATATACTGAAGTACCTACTACAAATGAAATCAAATTGCCTGAAACGTATATGAAGCAAATATTAGTGTGTAGGATACCTCGGTATTGTTTTACTAAATGTATTATTTTTCTCATCTCATATCCTGCACTATCCGAATTACGAAATCCATTTTGCTTGTAATCCTATTTTTTTTATTTATTATCTTTATATACACATAGCGTATAAAGGTGGACTTGATGCCTTAGGTGTTTTCTGCCAGTCTACCTTAGAGTGGTGCAGAGATTAATGGTAGGTGTATTTTAGAAGTGGAGTTTGACTTATATATTTAATAGAAATTAATAGGTATGATAAACGCATACATTACATAAAATTTAATCATAATAATACATAAATACATATACTTACATACACATACATATTATATATACATACATAAATAAATATATAGGTAATCAAGTTATAAAATAAATACGTAAAATATATATAAATGTTACGATACTTCTGCCAACTAAAATCAATGTGGAACTAACATAACATAGATATATACGTAAAAGAAGATTTGGTACATTCATTATAATTCTACATATTGATGATTATATCTTTTATGCACGGTGAATTAAATTCAAAGTAAGTGTACCCTATTAATTTAAAAATATTATTAGATAGTATTTTTCTTTATCAACTAGCTTTTAGCCTGCTGCTTCGCCTGAGTCGCTCAAGGGTAGCATGTGCCATTTTGAGATATATGTAAGTTGCTTAATTTATACAATGTTTCATCAAAATCCGTTTCGTTTTCTATTTCGAGAGAAAGAGTAATGAATTCTACCACATTCATCCATACTCACAATCTTCCGTACCTATTTATATTTTTCGTAAAATGTATGTAGCTCTGGCGGTATTAAAATTTGAAGTGTCCAAAATGATTGTGAGCATTTCAAATGATTCAATTTACCTTCGTAGGCCATATAAGCAGAAAGCAAAAGGAATGTACACGAATTAGCTTAAGTATCCTCCCAAATAAAGAGCCCCTTCGATCGTAGTCCCTGATAATGTGTTTGTTCGGGACTACGGGTGTTTTGTATTCGCCCGAACTTCCCGAAGTTACCTGACTGATGAAATAATGAAGAGCTCTCCTTGAGATGCTCCATGAATGTGTATGTGATTGGTTGTTGTTTTCGTAGCGAAAGATTTTATTAGTAGAGTGATTTTTGCTTGAGAGTTAATCATTATTAAGACTAGTTTGGTCGTAGACCTTTAGACCAATAGTGTTAGTCGTTCCAATAAAAATTGTACAACTTTCTTCCAAAGCGACGGCGTGGATGATGTTCAAGGGCCAATGTGACTGCATTAATTATATAAAATAAAAATTGCTGGTGAAAATGAAGGGTTGTTTGTATTTTTAACGCCCCATCATAAAAACATAAAATTAATTGTCCAAAAGAATTAAAACATAAATGTTGCGTTGGATCACCTGAATGACTTAAGGGTCTGAAAAATAGATAACGACAGATTTTCAGACCTACCGAATAATTACATTAAAGTTTCATACAATTCGGTCAAGCCGTTTTGGAGGAGTATTGTGAATAACACTGTGACATGATTTTTCCTGACACCAGTATGCTTGTGGCATGGATAACTGATATAATGATATGATAAAATTATGTACTTTTATGGTTATTCAAATATAGGGGTTGGTGATAGAAATGTGAAAAATACGAGTTGTATGTAATTTTTAATGCCACATCATAAAAAAATAAAAATATACAAAAAGTAAAAAAAGAAATTTGGGTTGGCAACCCTTATGATTTGGGGGTTTCAAAAATAGATTACGATCGATTCTCAGACCTACCGAACATACACATAAAATTTCATACAAATCGGGCCAGGCGTTTCGGAGGAGTATTTTAACTAATCATATATATTCAGACAACACCATCTAGTCCCAAACTAAGTAGAGCTTGTACTGTGGGTACTAGGCAATGTATAAACATACATACATATATACTAACACTGTGACACGAGAATTTTATATATATAGATGAAAGATAATCTTAATATATAAAATCCTTGCGTTACTGACTGACTGACAGACACGCTACAGCCGAAACTATTGGGCGCAGGAAGCTGAAATTTGACATGTATGTTCCTTGAGGACCGTAGGGGTGCACTAAGAAGGGATTTCCCGAAATTCCCACGGAATCCGCCAAAACGGGTAAATTAAAAAAAAATTGCAGGCGTAGCAGCTGGCGTCGTCTAGTATTATATAAAGACGAATGTAAAAATCATCAGAAATAATACGTCATAATATCTAGCAATTATAGCAACTTATTACTAAATGCTTAAAATACTGGCAGCTTTTTTATCTGAATATTTTGAATGGTTTTCGTGAATTAACATTTTTTATTATTATCCCTGTTGGAAAGAACAACGACCAAAGCCGTGTGCAGTATTATTTTTGTAACGCATGCTGTAATTTTTAAGCATCGCAGTGATAATTAATAGGTATTATTTTAGTACTTTACACCACAACAATAGTATAGACTTATACTGTAACACAGGGTTATTTGTCTGTCTGAACATTTAAATATTATTAACTGCGAAACAGAATTTAATGCCTTTTACAAATTTAGTTTTATAGAATTTCTATGTAATGATTTATGAAATAAAGAAATCCTTTCCGAAGCTGAGGCGAGTCACTAGTTTAAGATAAAGTAAACCCAGAATAAAACACTTTACAAATTGGCTGACTTAAAAAATGCTGTCGATTTATCGGATTGGGTTGGTTACGCATGTCACCTGTATAACTATAAGATAAACTGCGATGCAGAAAATTAAATCATCATAATCAGCCTTGTTTATAATCTGTCCCACTGCTGGGCACAGGCTCATTGCGGGAAGGGTTGGAACTTGGGCCATAGTCCACCAGGTGTGAATTGGCAGGCTTCACATGACTTTCAACAATATTATGTATCCTCTCGATGTTTTCCTTTATCGTTTAAGTTTCGTGAATCTATATGCACTTATCTTCGAGACGTAACGAAGCAGTGGTGCGCGCCGCGGGTCCTTAACTGGGACTAGGCTACTGCTAATTTAACTTTACCGCTTATAGTGATAAGATACTTTAAGGCATGAGGAAATTACCAAATTTATTATATACGAATACATCAATCAACCGTAACACCATACTTTAAAATATTACAAAATCATTAAAGGTATTTTAAATTGATCACTAAAACGATCAAATGAATCATTAAGATTTAATCAAACGGTACAAGTACATCTCGTTTTATGTGTTACGTTGTTATCGAGAATTCATTCGAACTCAATTGAGGATCGAACCTATAAATTATTTTATGATATCGCCGCGCGTCAGCCCTAGAGATAATAATGTTTTAGGGTTGGTACTTTAGATGGTGTTCCCGTTTTTGGCAAATTGGATTGTAAAAGCTTTCGGCATGGGAGAACATAGATAAAATTGGAATACCAGAATATATTTTACTTATTTGTGCACAGTACATGAGCGTGCTACACGCAAAAATTGTCCGCCATTTTGAATACCGTAAATCCATAAACTCTATGCCATTTTCTTATAATCTTTTGTCAATGGACACCATAAAATCCTTTATTTAAGATGAATCCTTTTTCCAAGTGAAATTGAAACAAGGAATTCGAAGAGAAGAAAATATTTCATAATTGTTTTCAGTCATAAAAGTAATCAAAATCATCCTTGCCAGAAACATCTTCACAATTTTGTAAGGGATTTTAGCGACCCACTTATAATAGTAATGTAGTATAAAGTCAAAAGAGTTCACCAAGAACCATCCTTCTTGTATAAACCTAAACCATATGTTGCTCCGACATAGTCGAACAATAAACCGACAACACAAAGCAAGCCTGTATAATAGCCAGTCCTAAATCCAAGGTTGTCGATAAGCTACGATAAACCTGCAAGCAATTCGTCCGGGCATCCACCAAACTGAAACTTGCACGAACTTGCCAACAATAATATTTGCTTATAAAATATTCTCGAGCAAAGTGCTCGAGAATATTTTATAATATTCTGTTACGTTCTCGTCTTAAATAAACACCCTTTTTATTGAGTTAAAATATTGATTTTCCATTACATTATATTGCTGTTTAATAGAATTTAAATTGGATGAAAATATTGTTTTGTAAATTCGTAAGAAAATTCACGCCGAAAGTAGAAAGGATGCTTGTGAAAGTCGTTTTATTTATATATCTAAAAAAAAAAAACATACTTATTAGTCATATATATACCATAATAGCAGCAGAATTAAATGGGATTTTAGAGCATGAATGGGAGGAACTATACTACACATGCCTTTAAAATTATACTTAATTCATTTTTTAAATCATTATGGCCTTTCATACGTTTACAAAAAAAGAATTAAAAAAGATAGTTTATTATACAGGATGTAAAAAGACCCATCACCAAGCCGAAGTCTAAACGCTTTGGACATTATGCCAAGTCATACTAAGCAATAATTATACCGGGGAAACGTTTTTTTTTAAGTATACTGATTTTGAAATTGCAAATAAAAGGGCGCACGTGCAATTTCCGAAATACCTACTTATCCTTGGGTGACATCTATAGGACAAATTGGCGGGGTACTTGCATCGAATTTGTACCTAATTAGAAGAATTCTATAGTGACTTTGGGCCTCAATATCTCCTGAACCAGTTATTTCCCAGGTATGGTTCCGAAGTAAAAAAATTTTCGTAATGATTGGTACAATATGGGATTTCAGGTTTCGTTAAGGGTCTTTTTACAATATGTAGGTATATATATTAAATATTACCATTTTTTTTTGTTATAAATCGTTTTGTCATAAAATCCTTCTCCTGACAATAACGAATACATAAAAGAAAGAATAATCCAATTTGGTGTAGTCGATTGGAAGTTCTGCGCGTACAAACATTTCAGTGATCCATTTTTATTTATATATATTGATAATGTGTTACCGTGTTACAAAACGTTTATCTATGCAATTAGGTTATATTGACATTCAAATATTTATTTTCCTAAATGGAATACAGTGTAACGCCCATAGTAATATATGTTCCTAATTATAACATTAGACGTCGTATCTTGGCGGCTCTGAAGTTAGCCTTTGTGAATTGACGCGCATGTACACTCCTGTAGAAAACTGTTATTGCCACAAATCGTATAATTTTATAAAGAATGGACCTCACTGGTCTTGCAGTTAATTAAAATAAACTTTTGCAAACACTAAACAAAAAATGTTAACAATGTAATTATTTTTTATTTATGTACGTTCTACAACTAGGTATATAAAATTCTTCGTCTTTTTTTTAACAACACCTGCACTAGGAATAAATCGGGTGGCGCGGGGAATTTTACAAAGCATACAAACAACGGCCACAATGAAGACCCAGACTCGAAACAACAATTTACGGATCACACAAAGTGTTGTCTCGTATGGGAATTGAACCTACAACACTTGCGCGCAGTGCCATGCGACGAGGCGGCCGCTTAAACCACTACGCCAACCATGCAATAATTAAATGATGCAACAATTACAATAAAGTGCAAAGAAACAGTTCAAAACATAACGAACAAACACCACAATGAAAACTTCTGTCGTCGTCTGTGCTCAAGACAGAGATAGTAAGATGAATACTAAGGTGTGACAGAGACACATTACATCGCACCGAAAACTTCCGAAGAAGCACAAAGTTGCATAAATGAAAAAAGGGGTGTCCAATGTACATGTTTTACGCTCAATTTAATCGATTTTTATTGATATCGATTAAAATTAATAAGGAAAAAATTTATGTGTATTCAATTACATGTAAAGATTTTAAATGAGTTCCAACTCTTTTCATTTATGTCAGCCTTAATGTAAACCGAGAAAATAAATTTATTACATTTGTATTTTTACTACAAACATAATCTCACTATATTGCTTGGTTTAATAAATATTTTTCATTTTATATCTTATAGTATTTTTATTATTATAACAAAAATAAATTAATTCAAAATCAATTATAAAACTACTTAATCGATTTCAATTTTTGATTGTATTAAGTATTAATTTGTATTTACATAAGGTGCATCACTGGCCTAGACTACCGCCCGCGCCTTAGACTATATATATATTATGTAATAGTCGGAGGGATCCTATCACTCAAAGGTCTGACACAGGACACCGTAGTGGACCCCATTACCCATCAAAATTTAATAGAACTTTATTTGAAACTTTGATACTTCGTTCATAGACATTTTGATTTATTGGCATAAAGATTGTAACGCATAAACATAGTGACGTTATAACTTTATCGATACTTTTATTTTACAGACTAGCTTCGGCCCACGTATTCGCCGATGTGGGTGACATTTATTGCAAAACAAAATGTAGCCTTTGCACTATTGTGATGTAGAAACTATACTGCAATATTTCTTTGAAAAATAAGTATACTTGAATACAATTATATATCTCAAGAAAGGTGTTTTCATCGATCATCACAAACTTTCCTCTATCGCGCACAGGCTATCGCTGCCTTCACGTACAACCTTTACTGTAACTTTAAAAATATGTAATACACATTTTGATGGTTAGACTAGTCCTCCTCTGTCTTTTACTTTTATAAAAATAATTACATAAACCTGCAGTACTGCAGGTTTGTGTAATAATTTTTATTAATATTCTATTCACTTAGTATATACTGAGGGATGGTGCGATTGACATAATATGGTGGGCATGTCACCAGCCCGGGGAATTTCTCAGACATATAGTATCCGGTTGTTCGAGTTTTGCCAATGGCCAGTATTTGCACAGACGCAATCAAGTGGCCAAGATAATCCATCAGCAACTAGTCCTTAAATATAATCTCATTGGTTCACCGTACTACAGATATCGATTGTGCCTGACCCAGTTCTCGAAAACATGGTCGTACGTTGTTGTCCTGGTATAGGTCTATCATTACAGACAGGTTTATTGTGGCCCATAAACGTGATATTGTAGTGATCGACCGAGCAGAGCGACTCGCATTGATAAACGTTATTACCATATCGCATGACAGCAATCTCGTAAAAGCAGCAAAAGAGAAGGAGTTCAAATATTTGGTCCCAGCTCATGAGATTGTCGATATGTGGGATGTGAACTCGGCGATCATTGCGCCGATAGTTGTGTCAGTAAATGGGCTAATCGCCAAGAGCCTTTATAAACATCTAAAGATGCTCGCACTAGGCAGCAGAAAACTAATATTTTTAACAACAACACTTTTTGAGTTCGGTGCCAGTTAGAAGTACGCACACAATTTTATTTTCTTTCTTACTCACCATGCGGGCTCCTGATTTAATTCTTTTAAATTATTTTATTTCTCACATATTTTAGACCTAGGCGTATCTATAAGGGCGTAATTAATTTGACCTGTATATATAATATGATTTTGTAAAGATTTGAGCTTTTCTCTAACCAAGCCAATAACACTGTCAGTGACTTTTTCTATTTTACCTTAAATAAATGTGATTCATCATGTGTGAAATATTTTATTTAAAATTGACTCTGAAGTTAAATTTTATTTCTAATCTATTAGTTAACTCACTTATTACTGCAGCCTGCTCTCAATTGGTGATTTAATATAATTATGTAACTGAGCATACTGGGCTCGTGCCTCCCTTCAATTTGAGAAGGCCTAATTTAGTTTGGAAGATTTTAGACAAACACTTGACGATCGTGCTAATTTGCTAAATAATAAGCATATAACTTCCAAAAGTCTGAAATACGTAACGTGGTTTGTGGTTTAATGATCTCTTCATTGACCCTATCATTGCATATAGGTAGTGATTATTATTGATATTATGAATATCAATTGCTTTATTCACCTTAAAAAGGTAATTTAAAAAAATATTTTTTATCGTTACTTATTCACTAGTGTTTAAATATAAGCTGGATTTATTCACATATTTTACTTTATCTGAGGATTTACCAACATTCAATTGATATTCATTCTGAGTAAACCAAATCTAAGGATTTTTTGCAAACATTATCGATATTTTATCGAAATTCATTTTGAGTAAGCACATCTCTAGTCTTGTTTAAATTTACGACAATTTCGAAGATTCGAAATGTCATTTGTATATTTATCTTTTTCTTACATGAGAAAAAAATCATAAGTCAGATTGAAGTGAATATATTGGGTTAGGTTGCTATTTTAATGCGGTCTCTATTACTTACTTTATGGCCCGCGCACCCCACTTCTTGCCACCGCCTAGTTCCTAAAAAGGATTACTGCGCCGCCTTCTACGCGAACTTCAGACCAGCCATCATATAACGGCTGTACTGTACCAGTACTTTCATTTGACATTAAATTCATTGGTGGCCGCCAATATATGTCAATGATGGCCGCCGACTGCCCAAAACTACCCAATGTCCTTTGTTAAGTACTACTAAGTCATTGTTAAACTGCTTAAATACTGCTAAGTCATTCTTAAAATGAGTCAGAAAATGTATTAACCATTAATGTTCAATTTAAAATTGCTTTAAACTGTATATTTTTAACTTTGAAGCAGCAAACTTCAGATTGTTTGAGTTACAAATGTCAATACTTACTTAAAACAACCACAAACAATAATCATCCTCTATGCAACACAACGGACATAGCTGGTGTTTGTTGTATTGTCTATGCTAATGAGGAGACGAGACAATGTAACGATATCCCTTTGTTCTCACAAAAATCCCAGTAATGAAACAAGAAGTTCAATAAGCAAAGTTCAATGTAACAAGGAACGTCAGCGATACCCAATCTTGTCATCGTTACCCCTGGCTTCTTCTAGTGAATATATCACGCTTATGTTCGAAGTTCGCTGTGAGGTCAATCAAACAAAATATGCCAGCGTGGACCCCGAGCTCCAAAGCGTGGGTCTTATATCAACCAACCGGGACAGCGCTGGAATGATAACGATTATGTGTATATTTATTATGCTAGATCCCGTTATTTGTTATTCCTGTTTTTAGTAATAATATCATCAATAATCTAATAATCAACGACAATTGTGTTTTTAACCCACATGTTACTGGGTGAAGCGTTGTAATCCCCAAAATATTCGGAAAAAAGTATGTTGAACTTAGATTTATTAATAATTTAATAGCATGTGAAAAAAAAGTGAGCAGCTAAGCAACATAATATAAAATTAGTACGGTATCTTACACTAAATTGATTTGACCTGCACAAAAATGTATATCATTTTTATATAACATTGGAGTGGATGAGATACCCATAAACGTCGCAGCATTAATTACAAATGTTAATGTCAAAAAAAGTGTATTTGACGTGAAAAGGGAAAACATGCATACTCATTGACTAACCCTTTCAAAAGTCTAAGATCGTGCGATATAAAAAACCGCATTGTGGTCTACGCGGTCTTGGACAGCGATAGGATATTTTTTCATGTTGTGACTCGGAAAAAAATACGAAAAATTTTTATGACTTAGAAATTACTGTAAACTTCGTTCAAAGTTAGTATCAGACGTAGCAGAAGAATATAGCACGTATTATATTAAATAACTTAGAAATCAAAACATATTAACAGGCAGTCTGAGTTCACCAGCCACAAGCACTTTCGATCACCTACACGGAATCTTCAAAGTGCAAACTAATGGGAACAAGGGGTTGTCGAGCCAAATACTTTGAGAATCCCTGATCTACAAAATAGCGGTGTGCAAAACAGTGTTCCTTTATGCTATGCTTTGATTACAAATCAGCGGAGATTATACGATGCGACTTACCTCGCTGTGTCTGTTATGATTTTAAGTATTAATAAAAGTAGATGAGTAGAATTTGCAGCGCACAAAGACAAGATTAATATCTCCGTGGCGTTACTTGCTAAAGTTTACATGAACTGAATTTACAAAGTTTTGGAAAAAGTATGTGACTAATTTGCCATCCCTATCAAAATGTTGATTTGTATGAAGCAGATGAAAAAGGTTTACACTGATTTAGAAAACTCATATCCAACTAGGTATATTGAAGCGCTAGTAAATTAATATGCAGTCATCACGACTTCTGTAGATTATAGCGTTATATTCAGAGTTGAATGAAAATGGAAAATGTTGAATGTATAGGACATTCAACATTTTCCATTTGAATATGATGTATTGATATATATCATCCTGAATATGCAAGATCATACATCACTTACTATACTAATATATAAGATCATTTGTATGATTGAAAATGAAACAAATCCGAACGAATAGTATAAATTTAAAAGAATTTTTGTTTGTTATTCTTTCACGTCGCAATGTTAGGATGTTATTTTATGTATGCGGATATGGTTAGAAACCTGGAGTGTAAAGGCAATTTTTTACCACTATAAGTGACTGAACTTAGCCGCGGACGAAATCTAGTACCTAATATATAAATTACTGCATCACTGTATAAGCAGTAGGTAGGCAGTAATAGCCTCAAGTCTTCACCGCTGTCGTCCGCATCGGGCTCGACGTGTAAATCTCGTTATCAACCCTCTGACACTCCATTACTATAGAATTTATTGCACGAACAACGTTGCGAGGAGACCTACTATGCTTATGTACTCTAGAATACTGTATGAGAGGAATTTCTGCTATTCCTTACAAAGGTTAGTTGTTATATGCATCATTAAACGTGCAAGTGAGGGCTGATAATGCGTTTTATTTGTGAAAATAATAAGTAAATAAATATACTGCCTCATAATTGATAGGTATTTTTTTGTATAAACTAACAACAGACAATATAATTCATTATTTTTTTAACATGATAAATTGTCAGTTTTGAGTTGAATTCGTGACCATTACAAGTGCCATATACGTGTGTACCGTATAAAGGTACAAAGCACACATCCTAAAAAAATATGAAAAACTAATATAAAGTAAAAATAATAATATTATATCACTTAATTTTAGACACGGGGTCCATATACAAAAAAATGTAAAAGAAAAACTTATATTAATATTCACAGAAGCTTAAGTAATTATTTTCAGCCGCACAGTATTTCAAACTGTAGTATTTATTTTTGTAAACGGTAACAATAAATACTATGTTTTAAACAATAAACAAAATAAACTCTTCAAAGTAAAATGAATCAGTTGGGCTAAAACTTTAAAACGCAAAACGGCAATAAATAAAATGGAGTTATACGTAAGCTTGCGTTTAACATTCACAACACGTGGATTTACTATGAAAATTTTATACATTTATAATAAACGATTACTCTAAACGTTTGGCAACTAAATTGCGAACGAAACAGCGAGTGAGATGAGTGGTTGGAGAAAAAGAGAAAGCGTATTGGGATGCGTAGCCAAACATTAATATATCCAAATGGCAAAAATGGAAATGAATCTTAATACATCCCACAGTGAGCAGAGTATCACCCACCACGGTATTATGCAGTTGTCACAAAACACATACCTACACCATTGCTTTCAATCATCAATTAATAATAGCAAACTAAAACATAGAAAAACCCGTTTTTATTTACCTAAAAATAAAGAAACAAAATATTATATTTGTCTTTCAATACGAGTTTACTACTTAACAAATTATCCGTTCTCAGATTATTACCACTCAGCTGAGTTTAGGTTTAACTACCTGTTTTCTAATTGACAAAAAAAAAAAGTTTGACAAAATAATAATAATAATCTTTATTCAAAAATAATGTTTACAGTGGATGGATACATTAGGTCTGGATAATCTTATAATAATATAATACTTTATAATCTAATAAACAATAAATACTTAACATATAGGTAGTTTAAAGCCGGTATAGGTTATTTTTACTTTGCTATCTAGTGTTTAAAATTAATTGCCTGAACTAGGTTTTCACCTGTGTTTCAGGCTATTTTGTACTTATGTAATATAATTGTGCAAATAAAACAAATGTGCATACGCTTAAATTTAACATTGATGCAATAATAATTAAAATCGAGGCTATTGAATAGTAGGTGATTATTTTATGACAGTAAGCAAATTCTCAGTATCGGAGTAGGTCATTGTTTGTAAGTGTCTAGTTATGATTATTTTACATTGTTTATAACTAAAATTATATATATCTAGTAACTTATTTAATCTATTGTATAAAAAAGGGCCTATGAATAAGAAAAATCTATTTATAAAGACATGTTTACCATGAAACTTAGTACAGACTAGATCTTTCCGTCTCTTGTCCGGGGGCAGTGGTTTGAATGGAATTAGTGCGTGTTGTTTTAGTATGGTGTGCAGTATGAACAATTGACGTACAGTTAGAACATTAGTGGACTGATACAATTCATAGGTAGGAAATATGTAAGGTCGAAACGTCGCCACTTTTAGAATAGCTCTCTGAGCGCGTTCTAATGGCAATAAGATGGTTTTGGATGCCCCTCCCCATGAAGTAATGCAGTAGGCTATAATTGACTGACACAATGACAGGTAGATTTGTTTTATTAATTTAAAATTTGCAGCGCTACGCATTGTTTTGAAAATAAATATTAATTTGTACTCTTTTACATAAGAGGTCTATGTGAAAGCGGAAATTAAGATTGTTGTCAAGTGTTATTCCAAGGTACTTGATACATTGTGTAGATTCTAAAGTAGGGCAGGAGCATGCAACGTCAGCAGATGAATTACATTTACTGTCGTGAGCGAATATTGTGTTGTTAGGTGATTCATTAATGTTATTGTTACGTATTGAGAAGTGGATATATTTTGTTTTCTGGGTGTTTAAAGTTAGTATATTGTCAAAAAGCCAGTTATTTACAGTATTGAAACCTAGTTGAGCATGTGTATATACCTCAGTACGAGTATTTCCTGTGAATAATAGTACCGTATCATCTGCATAAGACACAACGACACCATTATGAAGACTTAGGTTACATAGGTCATTAATATTTATTAGGAACAAAGTTACTCCTAAAATGCTCCCTTGAGGCACCCCAAACGGGGGATTAGGAATATCCACGCTAAGGTTTGTGCCTAGTTTTACACACTGACATCTGTCGCTAAGATAGTCAGTAAGTAATTGCAATTGTGTGCCTCTTATTCCCACATACTCAAGCTTTCTTAATAGACCTGGAACTGAAACAGAGTCAAAAGCTTTGGCAAGGTCTAGGAAGATCCTAATAGTATGCATCCCTTTATCCAGGTTAGCCACAATGTGATCAGTAACCATGTGAACTGCCTGGTTTGTTGATTTATGCGCTCTAAAACCAAACTGCCTGTCTGAAAGTATATTGTTCGATTCCAGGTATTTCACTAATCGATTATTTATTAGTTTTTCCAAGACTTTAGATAATGCTGGCAAGATTGAAATCGGCCTATAGTTGTTTACACAACTTCTTTCTCCCGTTTTGTATATTGGGATAACAATAGCTTTTTTCAAAGACTTCGGAAATATACCTTCAGACAAACATATATTAAAAATGTGGGTAAGTAGAGGAGCAAGGAAGTGCTTAAATCTTTTGATTATAGAGGTAGAAATGCCATCCCACCCTATTGCGTAAGTATCCCTTAGTCCTTTTATTATTTGAACGACTTCGTCAACGTCAGTATCTAATAATACAAAAGATTTAAGCGCGGAGTTACATGATTTGTTACAGGTGTCGTGCAATGAGAAGTTTCTTTGGTGCAAGATTCTTTCTCCAAGTGATTTGCCAGCGTTAGCGAAAAACATATTTATTTTGTTAAGTGCCAGTGTGGGATTTGATTCGGATTGAAGTAAATCTGATGGTGGTTCTTGATTTTTAGTGGTGAAGGTGCATTTTTTTATAAATTTCCATACTAATTTGCTGTTATGCCCTGCCTTTTCTAGTTCAGCTTTGTTGTATTGAATCTTTAATTTTTTTTAGGAGGTTGTTACAAAAATTGCGATATCGCTTGTAAGACATACAGATAATTTCATTATCGGGTGCTTTCTTAGCCTTCGAGTGCAATTTGTCTCTATGTCTTATGCAGCGCAAAAGACCTTGTGTAATCCACGGTTTTGTTATTTTATGTCTGTTTGATAATTTTAATTTTATTTTTGTGGAGAACCTTGGGGGAGGCCTATGTCCAGCAGTGGACGTCGTTTGGCTGATATGATGATGATGATGATGATAATTTTATAGTAGTAGTATTTTTGTGAATTGCACTTTGTAATTCGTTTATGAGGTAATCGAGTGAAATATTAGGATCAGCACAATAGTAAACGGGGTCAAGATCTATGTTAGGTATATCAATTGCAAGGTGCTCCATGTTTATTTTAGTATAGCTGGGTGTGCCTTTATGTTTAGGAAATGATAGTTGTAAAGATAATAGAATAGTGCGGTGATCTGTGATTGAAGAGTTAATGACCAAGGTGCGTGATGGATGCATTGTTTTGATAATGAAGTGGTCTAAGCATGATCCACTTTGATGAGTAGGAAGAGTATGAGCTGGCAAGAGACCATGAAAAGAGCAGACATTAAGATAATCATGTCCTCGGACGTCATTTCTCCCAGACAAAATATTTATATTTAAGTCACCTGTTATAATTATATTCTTGTAAGATGATAAACTGTTTAGTACTAAATCAAGGGAATTAAGAAACTTATCTGTACTAAGAGATGGTGGCCTATACAAAGAGATTATGGCAGTCTCTTGGTTAACTTTAACGAGCAGACAGTTGCTTTCATCAATATGAGGTTTTTCTATAACTACATTTAGATGTTTTCTAATGTATACTACAACGCCGTCATTCTGATTGAAGTGATTATCACTGCAAAATTGTCGATAACCGTCTAACGTTGGTAGAGCGTCAGATCTATTAAATAACCAGCATTCTGTCAGCACTATTATGTCGCAAGTTATGTCAATAGTATGAAGCAAAATTTCTAGTTCCTGAAAGTTTTTATAGATAATACGAATATTTTGCGAGATAATAGTTAGACACCTATCATGTGGTGGAAGTAGGCTTTTACAATCCTCAATATTACACACTTTTGAATCTGAGATAGAGAAGTTGTCCAAGTCATCTATTAGCTTATTAGCCATAACTATAATTAACGAGTACCTTTAGAAGCGGTGCTTTTACTTGTAGTTGGTGGCGCTCTCAGGCGCCTTCATAGTCGATGGAATTCAGGTACCTGTCCTCGGCATATTTACTTGCTGGGCAGCTCTCGTCCCCAGTTTGGTGATTACTGGGCTTTTTGAATTTCATACAGGTGGCGCAGGAAGGTGGTGATGTCTTCTTACTGCACTCTTTGATGACGTGTCCTGATTCTCCGCAATGACCACAGGTAGGACTTGTTTCGCGGCAGAATTTTGCTGCATGTCCGTATTTTTGGCAATTATAACATCTTGTAACAAGGGTAAAGTCCCTTACGGGACATGATGTCCAGTTTATGAAGACTCTCCCCTGGTTTATAAGGGCTCTTCGTATTCCCGGTGGTACTTCAATTATATAATTGCACACCGACGTGTTCTTTTTCCCAGATTTGTGACTCAATTTAATGGAGGCAATGAAGGACTCTCTTGTATTGTCTGGAAATGTCTGTGCTAAGTTTTGTTCAAACATGCATTCGAAGACCTCTTTTTCACTGAGTGCTGTAGGAACTCCAATAACGACTATCCTAGGACGACGCTTAGTCTGCTCTTCGACAGTAAGTCCTGATGTTAAAAGCTTTGTAGAGCTTTTGAGCTTCTCGACGTCATCCTTATTTTCGGTGCTGATGACTACACCGCCATTTTTTGTCTTTCTGACACCGCGTACATGCAATTTCATTTCCTCGGGCGAGATTATGGTCTGAATAAGGGCTTTAGTGTCATCACTGCTTTTACTTTTGTCGGCTGGATATATGGTCACTGAATTAACGGTATTGGGGCGAATAAAATTGTTGCTACCTTTTTTAACCATATCAGCAAAAGTATTCTTCTGGGTCTGGGTATGATTTATTTGCACGACTTTCTTAATCTCCTCAAGGGTATTTGAGATATTGTTTGTCTCTTGAAGGTGCTGGATGGTGGAGTGTGCTTGCATCGCCTTTTGTTTCACTGACTGATAGTTTACAGCCATCTCAGATGCAACAGTGCTCACTTGGCGGCAGATATTTGTGACTCGTACTTTTGAGTCTGTGTTGAGCTTACTTTCTGTAGCAATTGAGCAAACTTCAGTCAGATAAGTATTGATTATCTTCATCCATCTTTCTACTTCTGCTGTAGTGATAAGTTCAAGTGTCGGCTTGGCAGTGGCAGCGGGTGGTTTGTCTTCAGGACGAGGTGACGGCAACGGTGATGACGGCGTAGGGCTCCTACACGTGATCTGACTGCGCGCAAAAGGACTGGCGCTCGACATTTTTAAGTTACACTTCTTACTCAAATATATGTACCGGTAAACATTATTTTAAGTTATTGCACATAAAAACGTACGAAAGTCTCGTGACACACTTTTATTTTTTTTTTGCTATGTCATAAGAATATCAATTATAATAATTACTGCTCTGCAGAAACAATAAACGCGTCTGCATCTATTGAGCGCAAACAACGAAATCCGCAAATTACTGCAAACCACTTTTATTATTACCTATATCCCTTTTTAATGGCACTATTAAAGGTTATAGCCGATAATGGTACCTAATTTCGATTAAAACTACATGTGATGTCGTATCGTAGGTTCTAAATAGCATCATTCCAGTATATGGTCGGTTAGAAGCTTAATTCGGTACCCTTTTAAACCCGCAAAAGGTCGAATCATAAAAATGGATTGGAAATATCTAAATTGCCCATTATCCGTGTCGGGATCTGCATGTGAAAAAGTTTATTTCAATGCGGTCGTAACGGGAAATAAAAGCCAGCATACAAATAGGGTGCATATTTTAGATTCATATATGGACTTTTATTGTCTTTCGATAACGTTCGATAACGACAAATTCTTATGGATAAAGCAGATAGCTAAGCCTTCATATTAAGTTTAAAGCGCCCAATAAAGCGTTCGCACGCATTTGATGACTCGTATGCATTCAGTGAAATCATGACATTAGCCACGTCGCGGAAAATGAAATTGTCTTTAGGTGGGTCCACACAGAGCGAGCAGCCTCGCGAGGCATTTGCCGCGCGAGGAAACGGTCCCCGAACGAGCGAGGCCATAGAATAAAGCTGCGTTCACATTTATCTGACGTGATCTCTCGTGACGGTCTCTGTCGTAATTACTTACCGTTCACATTTGTCTGTCGCCGTCTGTCGCGATCTGACGCAATTTTAAATCAGTTCTGTCTTGACTCTCGTGGAGTTCACACTTTCGAAATGTTTTTGATGAATTATCCGATTCAGATTAAGTAGATATCCAATTATATCCATAAATTATTTACATAGGATTATATTATTTCGTTTTCAATTAGCTCATCTATAGGTACTGTATAAGAATAATATCATAAAAAGGAAGTCAATTAGTTCGTCGTCCATTGCGCACAATTGCATACGCGCGTCTGACGCTTTACGACAGACAGTGGCGCGTCCACATTAGTCTGACGAGTTGTGTCGCGCGAGTTAACTGTACGGAACCCAACAATGTTAGCTTCGTCAGTACATCTCTCCCCACCAAATTATCTAGATAATCTTATTGTCATCTTAGCATTAATTTATTATAAATACCTTTGTAGATCTAACATTAGCGATTACTATTTCTCGATTACTATTTCATATTTTAAATATACTGTTAAGCTGTTATAATTAAATAAAGTATTTTTTTACAATTAATCTGAGTCCAATCTCTTAATTCGCGCTGTGCCGTCTCCCTCCCTCTCTGTCGCAGACCGGGATATTGTCTGTCGCGACACGATAGACGCCGTCATGACAGATTACATCAGATAAATGTGAACGCGGCCTAGAGCGCGGCAGCCTCGGCACCGTAGGAAAAAAACAAAATTGTAGTTGTCATAAAGTTTGAATTCAGAACATGAAAATATAGTTGAAAATCTATTATGTATTACTGCGCATGTATCAAATTGTCGACTTGTGAATTAGAGTGAAATAGTACATTTGCCATCTATCGGTCTACGTATCAATGTGAGATTGTTGGTCTCTCCTCTCTCTTATTTTTAAATTTTGTTTATAAATATAGTACTTGAAAATGGTCATACTGCAATGTGGTTGTGGCATGTGTTTTTACTAGCCGGCTGCCTGACTGACGCCAATTGCTGTACCTACTTTGGGTACTAGACAATGGTAATAATGGGCCATAATATACATATTTACTTATACTTACTTTTTTGTAAATATATACATAGAAACACCCAGACCAAGACAAACATTCATGTTCATGCACACAAATGTTTGACATAGGCGGGAATCGAACCCGCGACCTTCGGCGTTGTAGTCGCTTACACTCCCGCTTTGCCAACCGGTCGTCGATTATTGTTATACCTAAAGGATGGAATAGGTAGACATGGAAAAAATATAGAATGAATTATAGGAAATGAATGTCTGTAGGCAAGGATACTGTAATCGAAGCACAGACTGAAGGATTATTATTCGTACAATAAATAGCGTCAAAGATGAGAATGTTATGATGAATACATATATCCTCCGTCATTCAGTGACCAGTGGATAGGGCATGCGACTGCTGATCGGAGGTCCCGGGTTCGATTCCCGGGTCGGGCAAAAGTGTTACTGGGTTTTCCCGAATTCTCAGAAGCAGCACGGAATCTGCTGATGTGTCCGTTAACGGCAATAGGCTCGTCCCCTATTACGTGAGACCTAAACATTTCATGGTGAAATGTGGATGTAATAATATTACAACTCTGCCTATCCTAACGCGGATACAGACGTGAGTCTATAAAAAAAATGTCCAACATACAAACACACTTGCGAATTTAAATTATTAGTAGGGATTACTATGTTCGAGCGAGGCACGAAACTGCATCCCGACCGCGGCAAAACAAAAAACCAAACTCGATGGCTCGGCCGCTCGGTCGCTCGCCCGCGGCGGCACACGCGCTTGCCTCGGCCGGGGCACGTCCACACAGAGCGCGCAGCCTCGCGCGCCAATTCCTCGCGAGGCTGCGCGCTCTGTGTGGACGTGTCTAATTCGGTAGCTCGGGCGCACGGTAAGCTCGGCCGCGGCGGCACATGCGTTTTCCTCGACCGAGCCACGTCCACACAGACCGAGCAGCCTCGCGAAGCATTTTCCTCGCGAGGCTGCTCGGTCTGTGTGGATCCGCCTATTTATGACCGCAGGAACATAATAATATATTAGTGCACATTGGGTTTTAGATTCTACGAATATTTTTTAAAAATAATGACGGATTATCGGATGTTAAAAAGGAGTTCAGATAAATAGTCAACCTAATAGAGATCTGGTATAATTGAAATTTAAGTTTCAGTGGCTAAAATTGGTACAAAAATGCATAGGTACCAAGTGCAGTAATGTGCACTAAAATATTTTTTAAAGAAGACCAATAATTTATTCAGCTACTGGAATTGTATGTGAATTTATGTGATTCGAATACTAATTTCGTACATTTTGCAGTATCCGAGTTGCCTTTCTAACTATGAGCTTCAAATACTTTATAATTATAAACTTCTATGTACAATATAGCTAAAAATTTAATAAAGTTTTATCTAGCGAGGTCAGCTTGATTTTTAACAAATTTACTAACGTATGTTAAATATTTCTGATTTTTTCTCTGGTACCAAGTATAAAGGTCACAATTGATTGACACGCTGACAATTATATAGTATTATTCCGCAAAAAGCAGCGATAGCCTAGTGGAGAGACTGACAGACTGCTACCCAAAGGGCCCGGGTTCGAATCCACGGCGCGCACCGATGACTTTTCGGAGTTATGTGCGTATTAAATTGTTAATTATCGCTTGCTAAACGGTGAAGGAAAACATCGTGAGGAAACCTGCATGTCTGAGAGTTCTCCATAATGTCCTCGAAAGACATGTGAAGTCTGCCAACCCGCACTTGGCCAGCGTGGTGGACTATGGCCTTACCCTTCTCATAATGGGAAGAGGCCCGTGCCCAGCAGTGGGACAGTATAAAGGGCTGATGATGATTCCGCAAAAACCATTTCTATATTAAACTAGCTTTTCCCTCATATTCATAGTCATCATCATCATCATCATCAGACTACCATAGTCCACTGCTATGCATAGTGTTAGCTACAAAATCAGTGGATCTTCCACCAAACTTTCTACCTTCTACAGTTCGTCGTTGGAATTTGTGGAGAACGGTTGTGCTACATTTTTGCTTCCTACTATCCGAAATTATACTGAACTTGTATTGTGATTTTATCGGTCCCTCCTGCTCTCTCCTGGGAGATTTGCCGTAAACACCCGCGGCCATCTTGTTTTGTGTCGGACGTCTCTTTCTACTGTCAAACTGTGCAAGTGCTAACATCGGAGCCATCGAAGTCGGAAAAAGACCCACTGCCAGGTGAGATTTGAACCCACGGACATCGGATCACAGGTCGGTCGTTAAGCCCCTGGACCACCAACGCAGTGACGCCGCCGATGAAACAAGCTGTTCACTCTCTATGCGTTGCTAATTATATTTGGTAGGCGCTTTAGTACTAATAACAAATAGCGTCATTGCTATCCTTTTCTAAACAGGCGCTTACAATTCTGCTAATAAAATTGCTACAGGCCTAAGACAGATACATACACGGAAATGTCCACGATTCAGAGCTGTGTGGGATGCAATAAAAGTATCATAGCTAGCAATAGAGAAATAATGAAATGTTTCACTTGTTGCTCAATTCATGATTTGGAATGCGCTAATATAACATCTAAACGCTTCCATTCGATGATAAAAGACAGCAAATTAAATTGGAAATGCCCGCAGTGCCGATGCACTGAACCTAAGACCGGTAATACAAATACACCAATTCGTACCAATACTCAATGTGGGCAAGATATATCATATGTGACCACAAGAAACACACAGAAACCTCGTCGGAAATCTTCAGATGATACTCCGAATGCCGAAGCACATGTTTCTACGGATAATCTTCGCATACTAATAAGGGAAGAACTCAGTGCCGTTTTAAAGACGACTATTAATGAAATTGTTACTGTCCAACTAAAGTCAATAAACGATAAAATGGTATCCTTTGAAGAGACCCTTAATTTCTTTAACTCTGCATATGAAGATATGAAGATCTGCCTTGAAGCCAAATCGAAAACAATCGAGGCACTGGAGAGAGACAATGCCATCCTAAAAAACACAGTGAAGGATATGGGTAACAGACTTGGAGTGGTGGAACAATACCTTAGAGAAAGCAACCTTGAGATAAACGGAGTACCGGAAGAGAACGCAGAAAATCTACCGTGTCTAGTTACACAAATAGCTAACACTGTACAATGTCAAATAAATAATGATGATATTATCCACGTTACAAGAGTAGCTAAACAGTCTAGAGAAGGTAACCGCCCAAGATCAATAATAGTTAAACTTAAAAACCGTACCCTACGTGACAGACTACTTTCATCAACAATGAAGTTAAACAAGAACCAAGACCACCCTAAACTTAATAGCCACCATCTGGGTTATGGAGGTAAGCCTGTGCCGGTCTATGTATCGGAACATCTTAGCCCTGCAAACAAAACCCTGCATGCGGCTGCAAGAAGAAGAGCAAAGGAAACTGGATATAAATTCGTCTGGATCAAGGATGGACGTATTTATGCGAGAAAGGATGAACAAAGTGCGGCAATCTACATACGCGACCAAGAAAGTCTGGCTTCAATATCTTAATTACACATGTTACATATAACTATATGCTATTATTAGATTGTAAAGTATATACTCATGGCTACAAATAATTTGATCGCAGAAATAGACAAAGATAACATGCAGCCAGTATTACGCATTGTAGAGCCAGAAAACTGTAAAAAATTGTTAAATATCACTGATAAATGCTTTAATATTGTTACACAAAACATACGAAGCCTGAACCATAACTATGATAATTTCATCGCGTATACTTCAAAATTCAATTTTGATTTAGATTTGATTATTTTTACCGAATGCTGGTTATCAAAAGGCTACGATACTCCAATCATGGAAAATTATTATAGTTATGCTTCAACAAAAATGTACAATCAAAACGATGGAGTAGTTGTTTATATAAAAAATGGTTTAGATTTTAAGTTTTCGGAACCTGAATGTGCTGTGGAATTTAATTGCGTAGTTGTGACTGGTAAAAAGGAACTTGCAGTTATATGCATATATAGGCCACCATCATTCCGTAACATTGACAACTTTATATCCTCTCTAAACGATGTCCTATGTACTTTCAAAGACTATGCACAAATTATACTCCTGGGTGATATAAACATTGATATCACTGAATCTAATCTGGACAATCCATCATCAACGTACTTAAATCTCTTAGCATCACATAAGCTTATTGCTACCCATAATCAACCCACTAGGGAAAATACGTGCCTGGACCATAGTTTTGCTAAAATCCCTGCGCGCATAAATACTGCCATACTAGAGTCAACAATAACAGACCACAATTGCATACTTTTATCCATAAATAAATCGCCAAAACAATATGTACAGGAACGTAGAATATACTCAAAAATAAATTACAATGCCATATTAAACGAGCTGACTGAGACCAACTGGCTCGTATTATTTGCCGATAAAGACGTAAAAACCTGCACTAACATATTTATTAATAAGTTACAACAATTAATTAAGACGCATACTTCAACAATTAGAATAAAAAGAAAAGTCCGTAATATTAAACCGTGGATAACGCCAGGATTAATCCGATGCATAAAAAATAGAGATAGACTGCACCTAAAACTGAGAAGGGATTCAGAGAACGTCATATTAAAGATTACATATCTACGTTACAGAAACACTTGCAACAAAATCATAAAAAACTTAAAAAAACAGTTCTACAGAAACGAAATGCAAAAGTATAAACATGATGCAAAAAAACAGTGGAATTTAATTAAAGATATCTGCAATTTCCCTAAAAATAAAGTTAATACACACAACTTATTAAACATCAAAGATAATCCTAGTAAATCACTAAATAGCATAAATAATTACTTCGCTAACGTTGGCTCTAACCTAGCAAATGTAATTCTCGACAGACTAAATTGCAATGAACTTGACCTTGCCACATCAGTAAATAAACTACCTAGCCCTTTGGATTCATTCGCCCTGCTGCCTACTGACGAAAAGGAGATTAAAAGTATAATCATGTCATTAAAAAACAGCTCCAGCACTGGCTGGGATGGGATCCCTGTAAACATTTACAAGATTGGTGTAGATGTCTTGGCTCTACCTATTTCAATTATATGCAATGCTTGTTTCGACAGTGGAGTATTTCCGGATACTTTAAAAAAGGCGAAAATTATCCCAATCTATAAAAAAATAGATAAATGTGATATAGTAAATTACAGGCCTATTTCGTTATTAACAAACTTATCTAAAATTATAGAAAAAGCAATAAACTATAGATTAAAAAAATATTGAGAGAGTAAAGAACTTATATCGAAAAATCAATTTGGATTTCGTACGCACAAATCAACGCAGGAAGCAATTCTTACCTTAACTTCACAAATTACTAAATCCCTAGATGCTAAAGATAAGTGCTTAGCTATATTTATCGATTTATCGAAAGCTTTTGACACTGTCTCAATACCTATACTAATTAATAAGCTTAATAAATTAGGAATCCGTGGTAAACCATTGAACCTCCTCACTGATTATTTAACAAATAGAACACAAGTAATAGAGGTGAGCGAACACCGAAGCCCTAACACGGAACGCATAACTTTTGGTGTCCCACAGGGCAGTGTCCTCGCACCGTCTCTTTTCATCGCTTACGTCAACGATCTTTGCAATTTGTACTTAGTAAATGGAAATATTACTACTTATGCAGATGACACTGTATTATTTTTCCACGGTAAAACCTGGGACGATGTCTACTCAAGTGCTAACAAAGGACTAAACGCAGTAGCTAAATGGCTCGAAAACAATCTTCTTTCACTTAACCGGACAGGTTCAAAACCAATTATATAAACTTTAGTATCCGTGCCGATGGTCAACCTTTAAAGAATAAGTACCATATAATACTACATCAGTGCAATAACCACAATGCACAAATAATAAATACTTCATGTAATTGCCCTACCCTCAGCTCAGTCACATCAATTAAATATTTAGGAATACAACTTGACAGTAACCTTAATTATAAAGCACATATAAACAGTGTATCATCGCGTATTCGAAAATTTATTTTTATGTTCAAAACATTAAGATACATTTGTGACCCTAAACAATTAAAAACAATTTATCTGGCACTGTGTGAGTCCATTCTCGCGTACAGCATTGTGTGTTGGGGTGGATGTTGCAAAACCACGCTACTACTCTTAGAAAGGGCACAGCGTGCCGTGCTCAAAGTTATGAATTTTAAGTCTTTTCTATTTCCTACCACACAATTATACGGATTATCGGAGACCCTCACCGTAAGACAAATATTTATACTACAAACTACACTAGAACAACACAAAAATGTCTCCCATGCTGCATCCTTTATCAATAAAAGGCGCAGGGACAGAATTTTTACGGCCCCGCTCTGCAGAACAGCTTTCGCACAAAGATCAGTCATGTTTCTTGGACCCTTTATATATAACAGACTTTCTAGAAATATTCCAAATCTTCCTAAGTTAACCAAAATAAAATGTAAACGAGCTATTTTTAATTACCTTAAATCTCTAGACTATGATTCCACTGAATACCTTCTCGATACCCTAGGTTATAAGTTCACCGATTCATTAGGATATTATTATTATCAACTGGGAAGAACTTGTACTTTTATATACCATCTCCACATTTGTAACTTAGGACATTATCAGCACCGATGAACAGCTACCTTCTGAGATACAGTATACACTAGTTCAGAAGGTACGGAACTCTAATGCAAGAATAACCTATAGTTATAACTTAATTACAACAGTTTTTATGTTAGCGGAAACACTTTAACTTTAAGCATAATATAATGTAGTATAAGTTTCTCTCTCTCTCATATTGTAATAGGTTTATTTCTGAAATAAAGAATTTGATTTGATTCTATATAATTTACAAATATTTTATATTATATGTGATCATTGCACATTAGTACTTGCAATTCACAACCACAAAACACTTAAAATCACTATGTCCCAATTACTGGAGATTCAAGCAGGACAGAAGAGCCTTGAAGACTGCTTTGCTAAGCGAATGGACGAGTTGGAGGCTCAAATACAAAGTAGTGGGCCGGCCAAGGACACCGTCGCGAAGGTAACTGAAGAGTTCAGGTCCTTCAGGGAACTCGCCTTTAGTATGGTTGGCATACTAAGAAAACAAATCTCGGAGTGTGTCAAGATGTGTGTCACGATGGATATGAGGCATCGAAGAAAGGCACTTGTCTTCTCTGGTTTCAACGAGGCTGCCGGAGAGGACTGCACTGCTATTATCGCTGGGAGCCTACAGAGTACATTGCATCTGAAGAACTTCTCCATTGCTTCCATCAAGACTTGCCACAGGCTCGGTAGCCCGAGTAAGGACCATACCCGTCCCATTTTGGTGCGCTTTAACAGTGTTGAGGATAAGTTGGCTGTCTGGAGGGCGAAGAAAGCTTTCAAGGGCTCATCGGTTTCCGTCAAGGAGTTCCTCACTAAGCTGCGACAATCTGTGTTTGGCCGTGCTCGTCAGCATTTCGGCATGCGGTCCTGTTGGACGCAAGACGGCATCATAGTGGTAAAGACTCCGGATGGCAGCCGTTCTAAAATCACCAGCATGGACGAGTTGAATTCCTTGATGGCCAAGAATCCAAAACGCACAGAAGATGCTTCGACTGCGACCACAAGCGCTGCCGGGAGTGCCAGTTCTACAGGCGTATCAGGCAAGAACGTTTCGCGTAAGAACTGAGGTATTAAACAGCGTATTTCTTCGCACACATATGTTTATCCCTTATCTGTAGTTTTATTGCTATGTTTATTATTTTCTAGATTTGTAAGAACTTGACTCCATTGTTTACAAGTATACATTAACTCTTATTTACCCACATATTAATAATAACTAAATTTTTATTGCTATCATTCGCTAACCTTGTTTTTGTAATCGTTGGTATAAAGTGTAATTTATTGTCAAACTCATAACATCTGTCATTAACGTCATTACTGTTAAATACTACCCAGTTAGTGCAATAACGAAACGTGTATTGTACGCGTTATAATTTAACTTTTCAATAACTTTGATAAATACTGAGGAATTGCAGGGTTTGTGTTTTTTCTGTTGTATGTTTTTATTTTAGTTGTACGTGCAATGTGTAAATTCTGCTGGCGGGTGGTGCAGTGATGATATTGCCTTTTTTGTTTAGACTCAGATAAATTATTAAGTTAAAATATTTTTTATTTTATTTTATTGATATATTTATATTGTATTTATATATATGTCTGCTGAAAATGATTTATTTATGTCTGCTAACAATTCTTTAGTTTCATCTGCTGATGACAGTTTTTGTTCAATTGACGATGTGTCGCTAGGTGACTTTGTTCGTAATACATTTAACCACAATCAAAATAAATTACTGAACGTGTGTCACATTAATGCTCAAAGCGTGGCAAGTCACTACAGTGATCTTCTTGACGCATTCTCTGACGTTGATGTTCACGCCGTCCTAATTTCAGAGAGCTGGCTCAAACCTCAACTTCTCTCAACTACTTACCCTCTTCCAGGATATATTCTTATTCGAAGCGATCGTATAGGTAAACGGGGTGGTGGCGTTGCAATTTATTTACGAAGCGACTACACCTATACAATTCTTGCCTCTTCTTCTAATAATACTGTAAGTCCTGCTGAATTTCTTTTCTTAGAGGTTTGGGTCAGGAGGACTAAGATTGTCCTTGGAGTAGTATATTGTCCCCCTACTGTTGATTATTTCACCGACTTAGAAATGGTATTAGAATCTTTAGGGTCTGAGTACGAGCATCATGTCATTATGGGTGATTTCAACACCAACCTCCTATCTATCCAATCTCCTCGCACACAAAAACTCCTTCACATCCTCAAGTCAGCCAACCTTAATGTTTTACCGCTTCAAGCTACTCACCATAACATCAATGGTGATGATACCTGGCTCGACTTGATGTTAACCTCCAATCCCTCTCTAGTTGTTTCCCATGGTCAATATCCCGCTTCCGGATTTTCCCACCACGACCTCATTTTCCTTGGATATGCCCTTAAACCCCCTAAACCTCAACCTAAAGTGTTGCAAACGCGTTGCTTTGGTAGGATGAATGTGGAAAGGCTCCTCTCCGATGCTTCATCCATCGATTGGGAACCTTTGATGATCGCAGTTACAATCGATGATAAAGTTGAAATTTTCAATAAAACTGTTATACAGCTTTACGACAACCACGCGCCCATAAAAAAAATCAAAATGAAACGACCACCAGCACCATGGATGTCCAGGTTGGTTCTGATAGCGATGAGAAGAAGAGATCGGGCTTTCCGAATATTTAAAAGGAATCGTTCGGATGAAAACTGGTCCTGTTACAAGGCTGCAAGAAATCGCTGCAATCAGATGATACGCAATGCCAAATGCCGACATATCATTAGTAATATTGACTCCGGATCGCCAGGTGATATCTGGAGATTTTTGGGGACTCTAGGGATAGGCAGGTCGAAGCAGTGCAATCTTCCGCCGGCTATTGGGTCGGACGATATAAATAAACATTTCATCACCTCAAATACTTTAGATCGTCTAACCCTGCGTCAAACGGTTGATTGCATTGCAGGATGGCCTTCTCTAAATATTAATTCCTTCAATTTTTCTCCCGTTACCTCAGATGAAGTTAAAAAATCTATCCTTTCCATCAAGTCAAAGGCAGTGGGCTACGATGAGATCAGTCGTCGCATGATCACCACTGTCCTCGACCAACTCCTTCCCGCCATTTCCCATATCATCAACTTCTCCTTATCCTCCTGCCAATATCCCAACGTGTGGCGTAAAGCTTACGTTCGTCCTCTTCCCAAAGTCTCCAATCCCACTGTGCCGAACCACTATAGACCCATATCCATCCTCCCATTCCTATCCAAAATCCTAGAGGCTTGTGTTCACAAGCAGCTTTCCAGATTTATCCTTTCCAACAATATCCTTAGTCCTCTCCAATCCGGGTTTCGACCTGGGCACAGCACTATTTCCGCTCTACTCAAAGTGACTGGCGATATTAAGGCGGGCGTGGAGAAAGGCGAGTTAACTGTGTTAGCTTTGGTTGACTTCTCAAACGCCTTTAATACCGTCAGTCACGATGTTCTCCTGGCTATCCTTTCTCACCTTAATATTTCATCTGAGGCTCGGGATTGGTTCTCTTCATATCTTCGTGGACGCCAGCAGTCGGTTTGCATTAATGAAACATCGTCGAATTGGTGTGATCTGGATGCTGGTGTTCCACAAGGCGGAATTCTCTCTCCACTTCTATTCTCATTGTTTATTAATCTCATAACTCGTAAACTTCAGTGTGCGTATCACCTGTATGCTGATGACTTGCAGCTTTACTCTCAGGCACGGGTAGACAAGCTGTTAGATGCAATCGGTAAAATTAACCAGGACTTACAAGCAATAAAGGTGTGGTCTGATCGATTCGGTCTTTGCGTGAATCCATCCAAATGCCAGGCTATCGTTGTAGGAAGCTCGCGCATGATTTCTAGAGTAGACTTCATAAGCCTGCCATCGGTCACTTTCAATGGATGTGTAATACCATTTGCTACAACCGTGAAAAATCTCGGTTTACACATAGATGCCACTCTTGACTGGCGGGCTCAGATTGCAGCAGTTAGCCAGAAAGTTTTCGGGACTCTTCGCTCTCTTTATCGCCTGAAGAACTTTCTTCCTTCAAAAACTAAAGCAATGCTTGTGCAAACTTTAATCTTCCCCATAATTGACTATGGTGATGTTTGTTATCTCGACCTGAATGCAGATCTGCTCAATAAACTTGACCGACTTCTCAATTATTGCATTCGATTCGTTTTCAATCTTCTTAAGTTCGATCACGTCTCGAAATTCCGTACAGAATTAAAATGGTTGCCAATTCGTCAGCGACGGAATTTGCGTACATTGACGACCTTATACTCACTTCTCCACTCCCCTAATGCCCCCTCTTATCTAATGCCTAGTTTCCAATATCTCTGCTCCAACCATGTTAAGAACTTGCGATCATCTAATAACCTTCTTCTTCTTTGTCCTACTCACACTTCTAATCTAGTTTATTCTTCTTTTCATATACAATCTATCCTACTCTGGAATGCTCTCCCTCCTGAAATTAGGATGGCCACTACTCGAGACACATTCAAGTTCAAGGTTCGTCAGTTATATCGTGGATTGTCGGAAGCTTGTCAGTAGCAGCACTCTTCTCTTATTACTTATTAGCAGTTTTCATTTATGGAATATTTATGTTTATGTAGAAATTATGGTTATAATATTATATATATTAGCTATTTATTTATTTAAGTATATATAATTAATATATTTAAACGTGTATATTTATTCGTATGTATGTATGTATGCTGTATGTATATATAGGGCGTTTATATCCGTAAATATGTATTACCTGGTATACTTAATAATCTATTGTTATATTAAGTTTTCTTGTTTTAGTCTCTAAAACACACCTGCCACTATCATCTCTGCATCACCCTAAGGTTGACTGGTAGAAAATGCCTTTGGCATTAAGTCCGCCTTGTGCAAATTGTATTGCAGGAAGTTTAATAAATAAATAAATAAATATATATATATTTTATTTAAATTTATAATTTATAAATTCATATTTATAAAAATACTTTATTACTAGATGTCTGCCTACGCCGTAAAAGGAACTCACAGTCCAAATGTTATGTTTATATTATTATGTCAACCAGGAAATGTCTTTCTATAAGAATAAAGACTACTTAAAAATATTGGTAATAAAGATGAGCCACAACTATCACTAAATAGCGATCATAGTGCGGCAATATAAGTATTAAAAGCCAAAGAATTCCTTTAAGAGTAACCACATATTTGCGTGGAAGAACAAAAATGTGATCTAAGGCAAATAGAAGCGCTATTTCCGCAATACTTTTCCTGTGGCTTGCATTTTAAACCTAAATAACCGGATAGTTCAGTCCCGGTATTTTCTCATACGATCAAAGTTAATCTCATGCTAAAAGATTTTTTTATGTAGTCCCAGTAGCTTAGGAAATTGAAGTGTGTTCCTGTAGAGTAAATCGGTGTTTACTTGATACTTTACAATGTATGTAATGAAACTAAATGTAGTGCAAGGCCTTTAGAAGTTCTTTAGTTGTACATTGTAAAAGAACAATTCTTAGTTTAAATACCTACTGTGACAACTTAAAGATTAGCACAAGTTGCCTCTAATATGACTCTAAGCCAGCAAATCTGATACCACGATATTGAAAAGATAAACTAAAGTATACATGCAACATAAGCAAGTATATAGGTATATGTCCGCACTCCATTACACCGCATACAATGTCAAAAATAGGGACGATGAAATGTGTTTACAGGACCTATATAAGAAGGTACATGTATTTTGCAAAATAGAATAAGTGGACGAAGGACAAAAGCACTTGTCGCCGAAGCTGAGATAAGATGCTTAAAATGATGGTACGTTTATCTAGCAGTGACGCTCGTTGGCTCCACAGGACTGCTATTTTCTCTGAATGCATCGGGACTACGCGATAACAAGCGATTTGCGCATGCGATTTAAAAGTTTTCCGGAGTCTACATCAGGTTAGAAGCATAATTGAATTTCATACTCCAGATGTATTTCATCAAATTAGAAGCTAAAACGTACCCGACTTCTATTATACACATCAGACCATAACGATCCTCTTTAAACACAACATCCACTAAATAAAAGTAAAGAGCAACCGTAAAGATCATAACTTTAAGCATACGTAAAAGAACTTATTTCCTTCTACCGCAAGAAACCCCTTTGATCTGACATACATTCGATTAAACTGCACTCAAACGGCTTTTCATAACTTATAGCTTTGAAATTCTCATTGCAGTGAGCAATGTAAAAACATGGCAGTGGCGCGGCGGCGGTCAGCGTGAAATGAAATTCATAATAACCGCTGTTGACTTTTATGTACAGAAAATATGTAGAAGGACAATTTGGTATTTAATTTCAGATACATGGTTTATTTATGCTAAACTGGAATATATTATAATAGTAGTATTCTTGTCTCTTCATCAGATGATCTTTACATGCAGACTCATAATCCCAGCAGCCAGCATGGCATTATGGCATGATGGCCCTCACCTTGACGGCCTTGAGAAAAGCTTTTTCACGCCCCGCTTAAAGGACCCAGGATCATAAGTTGAGGGAAACACGTGGGCTGGTAAAGAGTTCCACATCTTAATGGTACGGCAGAGATAAGAGGCGCCTAACCGTTTGGTGCGTGACGGCATCTGTTCTACCGTGTAAGAGTGGCACCTCAACCCAACACGTGTCGTTCGGGATAGGAAAAGAGAGGGTGGGATTAGTTGAAAGAGCTCTTCAGAGCACTCACCGTGATAGATGCGGCAGAAGACAGCCATTGAGACCACGTCTCTGCGTAATTGCAGTGACTCAAGAGTCTTAGTGGCCTCTGGATCCCCAATGATACGGACAGCACGCCGCTGCAACCTATCGAGGGCGTCCAATAAGTACTGAGCGGAGCCATTCCAAAGGTGTATGTATGTAATCATATGTAAGTATGTCCCGTTTTCACGCTAAAACGGCTCAACCAATTTTGTTGAATTTTAATATAGAGATACATACGAGTATATTGGACCATGGAGACGGACATAGGCTACCATAAGTTGTAAAAATTAAACTGGAAGGGATTGTAGGGAGGATAGAAGTTTGTACGGCTCAAATTTACCTCTTGGAAGTAAGAACGCATGCGCTGATAATTGAGTGCTGCGCATGTGCTATCGCATACCTGTCAGTACTGTCATGGGGTCTCATTCCTTAGAACGTTTTCCGTCATTCTTAACTCTCTCAACAGATGGCTTTACTAGTATCGATTGTTATTGATGACTTTTATGCATAAATGATAAATAAGAAAATAAAGTTCTAAAATATGATATTTATTAATTAAAAAATCCCTTTATTACGATTAAATAAAAAAATGAAACATTTAATTGAATATGAATATTTTTGAAAAATATGATGTGCAATTCGTTGCTCTGGTGGCCAAAATAAGTACTAGCTTGTAGTAAAACGTTACAATGAGTTAACTTTCACTCGGCATTCATAGATGGCGCTTTTACGTATGTATATATTTATTTTTATTTAATTTGGTATTAATCTGTAGATGGTAAAATAAATAAATATTTATTAAATAAACATAAAATATTTGAAAAAGTAAGATATTATGTTAACCAATGAACGCCATGAGCATTTATTTTAAAAAGTACCTGTATAGGTACCTAGTTGAGCGATTGCGTTTTGTTTTTACATTTAAGTACGTAAAAGTAGTGTAATTTAAATTTTATACATAATAAAAACTTACTGTGTTTGTAGTAGTATTATATAATTAATTTTCATAAATTAAGTTAATCAATATGCGTCTTACATTTATAGGTACCTACCTATAGTCTGTTCAAGATACGAAAAAATAAAATGTAAAGAAACCATAAAATGGTTATTTTAATGTCGCCTTCGCAACAAAAGTAGATTTAAGTTAAATACTCCAAGCGAAAGATGCAGTTAGTTTTACAAAAATACGCCTGTCCCTTCAATTCATAAAATGATACTGTATATTTTTTACCTTTTATTTTTTTCGTAGGTATCTTGAACAGACAATAGCAACTAATAAACAGTTGATGTTGAGTATGTTGTAAATCAAGCTAATGAAAAAAACAAAACGCATTTTTAAACTTTGATAGCTGACTTCTCTAGAAGTCTAGAACTCATTCGCTTGGTTCCCGATAGGTATAGTATTAAATTTATCTATGCCGATAGTCATGATTTCATGAGTCGCACAATTGCAAAATCGCGTACCAAGTACACCAAGTGCGTCTCTATAAAAATACCAGGGTCGAAAACCAGGTATCAATATACTTGCAAGTTTTTGGGCACTCGAGTATACAAAACTTCGTGTGACGCCCTGGTAATGCAAGTTTGTATTGAAAAATAAACCTTATCTTAATATGAGTAAGGATGTTTATCGCAAAATTTGGTAATGGACTTTTCTAAATACTTTCATGGAAATGTATTTCTTACTACCATATATTTAAGGAACTTTGTCGCGCAAAACCTTGCAATTTTTATATTCCTGAGTACTCAAAATACTTACAAGTATTTTAGTGTTTTGTGCGATAAAGTTCCGTAAATGTATGGCAGTAAGGAATATTATTTCATAAAAGTATCTGTAGGGTAAATACGCCATACGTCGGCCCCTCCCCAAACTTCGGCCGTCTGCACATTTTCGGCTTGCGTTCATTTAAAACGTTTTGAAGTTACAAATTTGCCACTCGAATAACAATCTTAGTTCATAATCTATATGTACAACCGTTACTTTCCGATTACGTTACACACTCTTCGCACACTGAGCGTCAGTAGCGATTGCGCCGTCGAAGCGTCAATTTCATATTTAAAGTACCTTACTTGCTGTGAATACCCACACTTCGGGGATTGATATTAGAACGGTCAGACATTCCTTTTTTATTGTTTTAAGCATTATTATTGGTAATAAGTGATTTTTACTATATTTTGAGATAGATTTTTCAATGTTTAACGTATTGTTTTAAGGGAAAATAGGAGGCCGCCAATAGAATACCAATTTTGAATTAAAACCGGATTCTCGGCCGTGGCCGACTAAAAGTAAATGCAGTCTGTTTTATAATTTCCAATTGTACTAATTCCATTGCCTTAATAAGAGAATTTGCAACGCATATAGGCAAATAAATCTATTTTACGTTTAATCGCCAAATACCGGCCGGGGTGATATTAGTTGAATCTCGAGAAATAATGTACACAAAATAGAGGCTGGCTTTAGAAACATTAAAGATCGTAATGTCGACCAGCCTCGAATTCGAGCCCAACTATACAGGCTGATTACTTTTCTTATTTTCTCAAAATTAAATATTTATTATATGTTTATTTATTTATAATATAAAGAGTTAAGTTTAAATGTAGGAGTTGATATTATTGAAAACATTTATATTAGCTTATTATGGTATGGAAATATAAGATATAAATTGCTCTTTGGAACTTGCTACCTTAACCCATGTTAATTACGTAGCTTAAAAATATAAATATATTCAATAATGATACTCTGGGCCAAAAATGGTATGAATTATTTTTGTAAAGATATCCAGAACTAATTATAATTATTTTGATGTTTACTTTGTTATAAATTGTAATACTTACCTAATGTTATTTAAGTGCAAATAAAAAAATACTTTACCTACTATTAAACAAATACGATTAATAACGTATATTTAGTGAGACTCCTGCCAAAATAAATCATATTAATAATATTTATCCGTCTTAATTTAAAACAACCTATACTCGGCCGATATTTGGGAAAAACGCGACCGACCATGGCCCGTGAATGGCCGACTTTAGGGATTTTTCGTTCTCGACGCATATAAACCTTAGTACTTTTTCCTTGTAGTAGAAATGTCAACCTTATGCCCATAAACATGAAATAGATTTATCAAACTATCCAAAACCGCATCGGAAGCTATCCTCTCGTTGCAAATTGATGGTGCCAGACCGATTCCAAAACAGAAAAACCGTAAGGATGCCGACATTTAGCGTATTTACCCTACTACGTTACGGTCGGGAGTCGGTAATACGCGAAACGTGTTCGCGTACGTTCAAGTAAAAAATACTTTGAAAGTGTTGCAAATATTTTAGTGTTTTGCGCGACAAAGTTCCGTAAATGTATGGCGGTAAGGAATAATATCCCATGAAAGTAAAAGTACTCCGTTACGATCGTGGATCGGCAAAACGCGAGACGCGATCGCGTACGTTTAATTCAAGTAAGAAATACTTTGAAAGTGTTGCAAGTATTTAAAAAAAAATCGTTACAATCAGCTTCAAAATTACGAATCCTACAAAATAAATGATTTTATAATAGTTAAATTTAGTTTTTTATCTAATTCTGTTTATCCACTTTAATGGAGGAATAAAAAACGACCTTATTTATCAATTTAAAAATATTAATTTGCCAACATCTGGATTTGAGTTAATTATCTAAATAACTAACTTGCACGTTTGCATAACTTGCTTGTAAGGCCGAATTGATAAACCAATTGTAATGACTAGCTTTTGCGCGCGACTTCGTTCCCGTGAAAGTTGAAGAGAAAAAATTCCAACGTTTTTGCAAGATTTTTTGTTAGTTGACGAGGTTTCATGGTTTCATAAATAAAAAAATAAAAATGAACTGTTGTTTCATTTCTACATTTGAATAGTTACCTACCTATTCCCCTTTTGCAATCTCGACGTTCGCTTCGCCAGGGGTTCGCCATTTAGGTTACATTAATTTCGCCTGAATACCAATTTAATTAAGAATATAATAATACAAATAAAGAACAACAATTTTCACGAAGCCGAACTCAAAGGAAAGCACCACCTAGTATAGTAATGTACCTATTATATTATCTGTAGCATGCACCACAGACCCTGGGACCACCGACCATCAGACCAAGGAAACCTCACAAGGTCATAGGTTTTGTCAAGTCTATTCAAACTAGCCCAAACACTACTAGTTTCTCATGTGTAGTTTAGGAGTTTCAGTGACCACATGCCGGCTTCATCATCAGACCAAGGCAACCTCACAAGGTCATAGGTTTTGTCAAGTCTTATCAAACGAGCCCAAACACGACTAGTTTATCATGTGTAGTTTAGGAGTTCCTGTGACCACCTTCCGGCTTCATCATCAGACCAAGGCAACCTCACAAGGTCATAGGTTTTGTCAAGTCTTATCAAACGAGCCCAAACACGACTAGTTTATCATGTGTAGTTTAGGAGTTCCTGTGACCACCTTCCGGCTTCATCATCAGACCAAGGCAACCTCACAAGGTCATAGGTTTTGTCAAGTCTTGTCAAACGAGCCCAAACACGACTAGTTTATCATGTGTAGTTTAGGAGTTCCTTTGACCACCTTCCGGCTTCATCATCAGACCAAGGCAACCTCACAAGGTCAAAGGTTTTGTCAAGTCTTGTCAAACGAGCCCAAACACGACTAGTTTATCATGTGTAGTTTAGGAGTTCCTGTGACCACCTTCCGGCTTCATCATCAGACCAAGGCAACCTCACAAGGTCATAGGTTTTGTCAAGTCTTGTCAAACGAGCCCAAATACGACTAGTTTATCATGTGTAGTTTAGGAGTTCCTGTGACCACCTTCCGGCTTCATCATCAGACCAAGGCAACCTCACAAGGTCATAGGTTTTGTCAAGTTCATTCAAACGAGCCCAAACACTACTAGTTTATCATGTGTAGTTTAGGAGTTCCTGTGACCACCTTCCGGCTTCATCATCAGACCAAGGCAACCTCACAAGGTCATAGGTTTTGTCAAGTCTTATCAAACGAGCCCAAACACGACTAGTTTATCATGTGTAGTTTAGGAGTTCCTGTGACCACCTTCCGGCTTCATCATCAGACCAAGGCAACCTCACAAGGTCATAGGTTTTGTCAAATCTATTCAAACGAGCCCGAACAGTACTAGTTTATCATGTGTAGTTTAGGAGTTCCTGTGACCACCTTCCGGCTTCATCATCAGACCAAGGCAACCACACAAGGTCATAGGTTTTGTCAAGTCTTGTCAAACGAGCTCAAACACGACTAGTTTATCATGTGTAGTTTAGGAGTTCCTGTGACCATCTTCCCGGCTTCATCATCAGACCAAGGTGCATTCACAAGGTCATTCATCACTGCACCATTTCAATGTTACCGTAACATAGCCACCAAACTTACGTAAGTATGTCAAATATCAGCTTTATGGAACAGTGTACAAAGTGCATTCCAAATTTTGAACGGAAAGACACGAAGTCATAAAAATATCGCTAGATGTTTTAACGCCACCGGTACATACGTAAAATAGGTACCTACTAGATCGGTTGATCGTGTTATAACCTTGAAATGAGGCACACTTGGGTGACAAGGTGAAATATCATAATATTTCTACATTTTAGACAGAATGCTTTTTTATTATAGCGCCATCTCTTCTTTTTAATTTAAAATAACATTGCTTACAAAATGAGACGTAAGATGTCGCTACCATCGACTCCCATTTTTTCGTCGCTAGCGCCATCTGTTGTATTATTTACGGTATTAACAAGTACTTATAAAAATAAAGGTCTAATATTAAGGATCTAACGTGGCCAATTTTTATGAACGACTTGCGGCATCTGTACTGTAAAGTATTATATTTATCTATGGTACTGTCACGTCATACATAATGTCATATTGTGCACGTTGATTAAATTGTTCGCATATCTATACTAATATAATAAAGCGGAAGAGTTTGTTTGTTTGTTTGAACGCGCTAATCTCAGGAACGAACGGTTGGATCTGAAAAATTCTTTTTGTATACGATAGCCCAGTTATTCCGGCTATATAACATAACGCTTCGACCCTTTGGGGTCGGGCAAAAGGCTAAAAAGGCTAAAAGATAATGTCGGCTAATCTCAGGAACTAGCAGTCGGATTTTAAAAATTGTTATTGCCTATGATAGCCCAAATTATTCCGAAAGGCTATGGGATTTTTTTTAAAAATCAATATGGTTATTCTCTCCGATATTTAAAGGGATGGAGAATCCAAATACAACATCTATTTCGTGATCAAAGATGGTGGATAGGAAATCTAAGATGGCCGACGGGATTTTTTTAAAGTCAATATATGGATATCTTCTCCGATATTTTAAGGAATGGGGAATTCAAAAACACCATCTATTAAGTGATCAAAGATGGCGAATTGGAAATTAAAAAAAAATCAATATGGGTAGATATCGTCTCCGATGTTTAAAGGGATGGGGAATCCAACTACAACATTTATTTCGTGATTCAAGATGGCGGATGGGAAATCAAAGATGGCTGATGGGAAAAATTTTAAAAATCAATATGGGTATCGTCTCTGATGATTTAAGGGATGGTGAATCCAAATACAGCATCTATTTCGTGATCAAAGATGGCGGATAGGAAATCAAAGATGGCGGACGGGATTTTTTCTTAAAGTCGATGTGGGTATCGTCTCCGATATTTTAAGGAATGGGGAATTCAATATTATATAAAAATCTATGTTTGTTTGTTCATCATTTATAGACTCTGAAATGATAAGAGATTAAGCACTAAGTCAATGGTAACTTTGGAAGCGGGGCTTGGAAAAAAGGTAATTAAATAAAAACTCTTAAAAAGGCTATACGGAGTCCGCTGGGTCAGCTAAGTAGTATTAGATAAAAATCATAAGTCAAAGTTAAGTAAATATTTATAATGGATGTAACCGCTATTGTAGCACGGTTTCTGTTTTTTCTATATTCTAAGGTTCACCATAATGTTCGTAAGAATGCTTGCTAAAACGCATTAATTTGTTTTTATGTTTTGTAACGTTCGCGCGAATGCTCATTACAGGTGAAAGCTCAAGTATATCAGCGCCATAATGAGAAGAGGCCCGTGCCCAGCAGCGGGACAGTTTATGTACAGGGCCGACGATGAATAAGTTAATAATAATATTTTCAAACATGTTTTAGGGTAGTACGTATGAAACTTTAGAACAGTTTTTATAGGTCAACAAAATATTTATAAAGCCTCAAGAACATAATATAAGAAAAAATCGTTTTTATTTTTTAGCAAGTAAGTAAATCATTTCTTGACACACCAAATACAATGCACAATACAATAAATATAATAAAAACAGCTACGTATACAATTCACAATACAACAAATACAATACATACATAGATAGAAGTCAACTAATACACGTTAAGTGATCATCTATTGTAGTCCTAGACTTATCCCAGTAGCACCCACGACTCACACGTCTAGGAGCCCATATTAGTCCACTTACTAGTCCAGGTACAACCGAATATCAGCTTTTCCACAGAGCGAAACTGCTTGCCTCTGCTTTCTAGTAGGTTAACATAATTTTCCATGAAATAACGTATCAAGCAAAACCACATCTAACGGTAATACCATTGCCTAGCAACGACACAATCGATATCAGCTGTTACCCCTTACTCAAAGCCCACACTTGACATGCAAGTATGTTAACTACTTAACAATTAGAGGCACGCCGTGACATACTATAATTAAGTTTACATTTAACTAAGGTAGCTTGTAACGTGCTGATAATAGGGAGCTGCTTGTGTGCTTTTATTTAACTAATTCTACTATAACATGTTTTTACGTGCGCTAAAAATTAAAACGTTAGGTTTTTAAAAGGTTAGGTTTTTTAAGAGAATTGCCAATAGAAAAAAAAATATTTAGGGGAGTCTAATATATTTTTTTGCTATAGGCAATTAAAATCTAAAACGACCAAAAGTATAGTGTCTTTGTTGTAAATGGCAGACAAGAACTTAGTCTACCTGATGCTTAAACTTTAAAGGTGCTATTTATCGAACGAGATATAGATAGGATAAGCGTGGTTTGAAATCACGCTGAAAAATTACCTTTAACTACGATAAATGTTCTAGGGCTGGCCAGAGCGAGATTTGTGTTTCAGCTTTGCAGAGTTAGAACAAATATTCTTTTGCACAAACAAACACTTATTTTCAAGCCTTGCCTTTTCACTTATTTTGATTGAAATTTTGTTATACATTTTAACTTGCTACAAGAAATCAGTTGGGAGAAGATGCCGTAATTTGTCTCCGGTGATCTTATTCACAAAACAAAATGTAATTAAATATCAAAGAAGTGATTTTGTCTGACCGCGAATTATATTTCATCAAAACGAAACGTTTATAAGCAACAAAATATAAATACTGCACTACTGCCCAAGATTACAAGGTGGCTAGCTCAACAGAACGCGCGGTGAAGCTTTCATACCACGACTTATTCAAATAAGATACGGCTCGTTTCACAGCTTTTGTTCCTTTGCGTTAAAAATACCGTATCCGAACATTACTCTGTAATATTTGTTGTAGATAGCCTCCTAATGGCACCAAAACAAAGCTTAAACGTGTGGGCGTGATCCCTAAGAAAATAGCTGATACGAATGTTTTAAAATTAGATAGCGGTTAACGGTTATCGTTATAAGGTTAATGTGGGTAATGAGGAATAATGATGGAAAGTTTTTGAAAGCGTTTCAGATATATATCTAGGTCATTCAGTGATATAAGGGCCTAAATGTTTAAAAAATAATGAAAAGCTTTATTATAGTCGTCCACCTTTTTTTTTTTGTTTTACGAGGTGGAAAATCCCTTCGGATCTCCGACTCTTGGAGGAAATAAGAGCCGGAGTATGTGGTGTTTCCACTAAAAACCACCTCGACTTCCGCCATGTACCCGTGTGTCGGAGGGTGGGGCATCACCAAAGCACTCGTCGCCACCCTCCGACGGGTATTGGCCCGCCAGATGGTCAGGCGGGCCCCGAACAAAACCCCCTTGGCGACGGATTAAGGTGTTGGACTCCGCCGCCAAAACGCCCAGCGGCCGCAGAGGATAGGGAGGACGGCAACGCAACACCGCATCTCCTCTTCCTCTGCGGCCCCACCGCGACGCATCGAATGGTGCGCCCCCATTTGGTCGCAGGAGATAGGGCGCGCGGCAACGCAACACCGACACGCCTCTCCTCCCGCGACCGCACCCGACTGCGAGGGACAGACAGAACTGTCCCCCGCACCCGCACCGTTGGACGCATCCTGCGCAGGCCCCTCCAAGCCCACGCGGAGCGTCCCCTCCTGGATCCCTCTTAGCTTCACCGCGGGTGACCAATCCACGGTTACTGAGCCCCCCCACAACGACAAGGTGGAGATCCCACGGGGGGGATAATCGTCCACCTAAAATTGTCTACAGTCCGTTCACAGCTATTTTACCTCTAGCTGTTAGATTGGCCAACCTGGGCGTTGTGTTGCTATATTTAGTTTATAATACTCCCATTTTAAATATACAGTACTGCTAAAAATGTACTTATTTTTTTATTGCCTACGCGATCGTATTAAATATTTGGAAGTAATGTTAGTAACAAAACCTCTTGATATCGGCATGGCTATACGCATGTACATTTATTTTCTTTCGAATTAACTAATTTCCTATGAAGATAAATAGTTCCAATAATTTTTTTGTATATTTAATATCCAAGGGTAAACGCATCATAATTACGTCAATGTGAGGTTTTAATTATCAAATACATAAACTGCGAATTTAATTTTCATATTTATTTCGAATAAGAATGATCCATCCATCATAACATTGGCAGTCCACATGACTGCCAATGTTATGATGATTCGTAACTGCTGTCAGATTCTCGGACTGCCAGTGATGATTCGTAACTGCTGTCAGATTCTGTATCAGACTCAGAATTTAATTCTATTATGAACCTGTTCATTTCAGCATACGTAGACCCATCTGTTTCACGAAGCGTGTCTTCAATGTGGCGCACATGTTTGCATTGTTTTTGCCAGTCTTCTACTGATAGATTGAAAAGCTTCTTCAGCTAAAATCACAATGTTGGTTGCCTCTTGTCCTACATTTTTGCTTGTGACTCGCATTTTAATGAGACTCCACATACATTCATCTTTCTTTTCGTTCATTAACACGATTCAGACCCGTTACATAATCTTTAGTATACATTCAATTGCGTTTAGCTCGCAGTGGTATGGCGGTAATCTAACCACTTTGTGGCCATGAGCTTCAAGCATTTGATCAGTTTCATATATTGGAGCTTCTTTATGGTCTTTTATAATTTCATACCGTTGAGCTTTCACCATGGTGGGCAGATAAGATAACCCCTTATTTGAACTTAGTGTTGGTACCTTGTTTAACTTGACTGTGTGATAAGGGGCATTATCCATAACAACTACATTATTAGGCGGCAAATGAGGAATTAGTCTTTCCTGAAGCCATTTCATGAAATTTGTTTTGTTCATGTCTTCATGGTAGTCACCCGATTTCAACTGGGATTTAACATTGGACATTCTAGTTTCCACTAAAATTGGGTAAAATGTTATGCACGGGTAACCCTATTTTTCATACTTGTCATCACAGAGTACCATTCCAACATAAAGAAAACAAACTCCGTCATTTGTCAGAGGTGAAATAACTGTGAACGGACTGTATATATACCTCTGACGCATACTTGACAGGTTTTTACACAGATTATACTCTACTTGCATATTTTTCATAAATAATCTAAACCTTTAAAAAGTTTTTAATAACGAATAGCAAAAAGGTTTTGTATTTTTAATTAAATGGGGTTATCGTAGCAGGTCTATACTGCTTCATGCGACCGACGCTCAAGACGAACACGTCCTCTCCTCCGTTGCTGATACGTATAATACTATACTAACCAACGCATGGAAAATATCGATACTCTGTGCTATCAAGTATTTTTCCTTTCGATATCCATAATTTTGTACTTGATACTTTGCATTCGATGCTTTTACTCAACAAGTACTTAATGGCAGGTATCGTATCGAATCATTATTATCATCCAAAGCCCGATTTCATCCACTGTTAGATATAGGCCTCTGTTTGATTTTGCGATTTGCAACGTTCGTGTGCCATTCATATCCAGGGATCATTTATTTTTAGGCATTATCTACATATCGCACCTACATCTTACAAATTATCTACTTTAAAAAATTGACCTTACGCCTCATGTTTATGGCAAAGTTATCTTATAATAATATAATTGGTACCCATATTTGCTAGCATACTGGGCAAGAAATCTACTATATTTTTATAAGCATTGGAGCCACACTAGTTTTAGAACGAATACTTAGACTGGTCCGACTGGAGAAGAATTAACTTCTCTAATATCGACGTAAAATAAGTTAGATCTATCGAAAGTGAACTGACGTCATTGATTGTCTTGTCATGAAATATAATTATGTGCACATTAGCCCATGTTCTGCGTGGCAATCGTGTGCAAAGCAATCTGATTCGTGTCGAACAAAATGTGACCTACGACTGCGTTGACAATAATGTGTTTGACAATTAACGCAACGCGTCGCGCTCGAATCTTACTTAGGGTACGGACAAAGAAAAGTACTCGATACTGTATGTATCGATATCTACTTTTAATACTTACCTATATTTGATACATATACGAGTATTGTTCAACACAATCATTTCTTTTGTTGAACACGTAATAAATAGTACCTAGATGAATAAAAAAAACCTTTTACGGTCTATCTAAGATGTCAACTGCGACATGGAGGCTTCCATTCAGAACTGTAATTTCACAACTTTAAAAGTAAATGATGCCACATATTTAGATTGTATATGTTCGCCTGTATGAGCCGATAAGCCAACTATCGGTGCTGTACGTCGGCAATCACTACAAGAGTCAACATTAGTTTGCGTTGATATTTTTAAATTTTTGTGCAAAGCTCAGTTAGAACTGAAGCTTTGTCAGTACTGGCAGGTGTACTTTCGGTTGATTTTGAGGTCCAAAAACGTGCGTGAATGTATTATACCACACGAGAAAGCATGGATTCAAATTTCCTAGCACCTCGTGATAGAAATAAACTGCTTAGGTTGTTCAACCAGCACGCCGATTTACGTACGTAGGCCTCCTCGACGAATGGCAGTTTCGTTGGAATACATCAACCAAGGGCCGTCCCCTTCTACCAATTCTTTCCAGACGTTCGTGAGCGACTGGCCGGACCTGGTTAGGAGGGGATCACTGTGTTGCTCAATTTCGTACGGGGCATGGTAATTTTTGGAGGAAGTTGCTTTGGTTTTTATTTAGTTTATTCACCATTGTGCCAATATTCAAGCTCTGGCAACAAATGTGAGTAATCTGCACATCACATCTTGTGGGAGTGGGCTCTTTGGCAATCTGAAATTAACAATACGAGTATGCCTAATGATTTCCATGGTTAATCACTCCTGGTCTAGCATATTATCCGGCTCTTGCGGCAAGCAGATCGAATATCCGTGCGTTTAGCCGTCTCTGCCATGCATATTACTGGAAATAGGCACAGCTCGCAAATTGTCGGTAATAGGGCCATGCTGATTCCAGCACAAATGGTTTGGCTTGACCGGAGAAGTACTACCCTCTCACAGAAGATCGATGTCAAGCAACGGTATCTGTTATTTTGTGATTTGTACAGTGAGTGAGAACGCCGGAGGCCCAATCACCTTTCCTTTCCCGGTCCCCATCCTGATCCTTTTTCCTTCTCCTCTTCCTTCCGGTAGGCAGCAACTTGGTTGTACTTATTTGACATGGTTTCTGTAATACTAAGTAAACGCAGCTAAGTATGAGCCATGGATACCACTTACCATATCACGTGGGCCCTTGGCTCGTCTGCAAACGGTGAAAGCAATAAAAGTTTCGTAGTAAAATCGCAGCGCCAGTCAGCTTGTGACCATGGGACGTGCAACCGTTCCGAAACGTCAAACGTAAATGGTATGTAAATACGTATAAAAATTGCGTTAATTCTCGTGTCGTGAATAATTAATCAAACATGAAGCACTTTCAATGAAAATTATAAGGGCTCATTAAGCTTTACTATTAACTAGTAATATTCATAACATAACATAACTTCACGCCTTTTATCCCCCAAGGGGTAGGCAGAGGTGCATTACACACCCACACTTCGCCAGTTATGTTTCGGTCCCAATGTAATAGGGGGCGAGCCTATTGCCATCTACCGGGCACATCATTACGCGATCGTTATTACCTTCTAAATAAACTGATTCTAGTCTAAACCATGGAATATCGCTATCCCTTCGGGTTGCGGTGATCAGACAGGCAGTCGCTCTGTGGAAAAGCTAATATTCAGCCAAATCCGGTAAGACTTTTAAGTGAACCCCAAATTGATTAACATAAACTTACATTTGCAAGCGATTAAATTAATAATTATTGTGCTTGAGTTCTTTTATCCTTAGGACACTAGATAAAGGCTAATACGGGACCCTACATTGTGCGTGGCTCGATATACACTTGTCCGGATTTTTTAGTAGGTACCTAATATTTTGTCACAGGTATTTTTCACACAAACAATTAAATCACAGTCATGTAATACCTAATATTTAAATTACCTATTTAGCCCATGTCTAAGCCAAAGGAAAATAAATGAAAATCGCTTTGCTCACGGAATGAACTGAAAACGGTTCTGAAAATCGGACCTGAAAATCGGGCCTGAAAACGGATGTGTGCGGCCAGGCTAAATTGTCTAAGTGTAAGGATTTGCATGATGTTACTAACTTCATATTGAATAAATCGAAGGCAATACAAAGAAAAATAAGCGAAGGTTTTAAGAAACAATACAATCATAAAACATTTTACAAAGCTTGTAATAATTTTTATTTATATTTCGCATAGCAGGTTAATTCACTGAACAACGTGCATTCAAAAACCCCTTTTACAACCACCAGTAGGCCTACCGCAGTTTAATAAAAAAGTACGTAATTGTACTAGCGTCAACAGTAAAATGAAAATAGCTACGTGAGTGAATGAATAGTGAAGCCCAATGGGAAATCAGTGGCACTACCAATAAATAGATTGTTTCTTACATGCAAACATAAAGGGTTTATGGACTATTGTTAGACGTTGCTCAAGGTAATTGTGGTAGTAAAAGAGGTCGGGACTTTACGGTTTTTAATAAGGCAAGTGTGTGTTCCTAACGTCAAAGATATGGCGTATGAATAACTACAACGAAAATATTTTGATGAGATATTTTATAATATTTTTAATTAAAAAAAAAAGAAAATTTGTCAAATGCACGTGATATGTCGTGTTCCGTACTCACTTTTATGGTTGTATGACGAACGGTTGGCGCAGCGGGAGTGTAAGCGACTGCTACGCCGAAGGTCGCGGGTTCGATTCCCGCTCAAGTCAAACATTTGTGTGCATGAACATGGATGTTTGTCTTGGTCTGGGTGTTTCTATGTATAATATGTATGTATTTACAAAAAAAGTATATATTTATGTTTATCCATTATCCAGTACCCATAACATAAGCTTTGCTTAGCTTGGGACTAGATGGTGATGTGTATATGTGGTAGAATATTATTATTATTATTCACTCCATTTATTATCTAACGCATAGTTTCTTTTATATTAATAAAGTACATTTCATTAGAAAAAAAATACGTTTAGTAATATAAAAGGGACCACGGAGATACACCAGTGTCGGGTACAGGGACCAAGCCACCGGCGGTGGTTAGGGCCTCAGAGACAAGAACTTCCTCACTATGCGCGCCGTGTCGAGAAGAACTGCCTTCTGAATAAAAGACTTCATCCAGCTGCCTAGTGTGAGCCTCTTTAGGTGTTGGTCGAGGCTCTTAGCGATTAAACCATTCACCAACACGACTATCGGCACAATGATCACCAAATCTACATCCCACATGTCAACAATCTCGTGAGCTAGGTCCAAATATTTAATCTCTTTCTCTTTTTCTGCTTTCACGAGACTGCCGTCATGCGGTATGGTGATATCGATTATCATTGCGAGTCGCTCTGCTCGGTCTATCACTACAATATCAGGCTTATTGGCTACAATAGTCCTGTCTGTAATGATAGACCGATCCCAGTACAACAATGCACGACCATTTTCGAGAACTGGGTCGGACACATATCTGTAGTGCGGTACCTCAGAACCAATGAGATCATATTTAAGGGCTAGTTGCTGATGGATTCTCCTGGCCACTTGGTTGTGTCTGTGCAAATACTGACCATTGGCAAGACTCGAACAACCGGATACTATATGCCTGAGAGATTCTCCGGGCCGGTGACACGCCCGACATATGTCAACCGCACCATCCCTCAGTATATACTTTCGGTAGTTGTTTGTCATGACAACTTCGTCCATAATTGCAAAGACAAAACCTTCGGTTTCTCCGAAGAGATCACCGGAACGTAACCAGGCTATGGAAGCTTTAAAATTGACGTCTGGGTCATGTAAAACTCCATAAAACCGTCCATGCAGCTCCTTGCCCTTCCATATTTCTCTTCGGTTATCAGTACTAAGTACTGCAGGTTTGTGCCAGTTCTCTTTTGCCAGAGCGAGCGGGGTAAGTCCGGTATCAACAGCGACTACATCACGATGCACATTGCACACCTCGCGGTTGTGGAGGGTCTTAGCACATAGAAAGCCTCGACCCCCACATTTCCGCGGGATGTACAGCCTCATTACCGATGAGCGTGGATGATGCATGCGAGATGCAGTCGGCATTGACCGGACTTTTCTATCCAGGGTATCTAGTTCAGTCTGGGTCCACCTGAGTATGCCGAAGGAATACATTAGGACTGGCATGGCCCACCCGTTGCAGGCCCGCGCCTTGTTGCCACCTGATAAAAGACTGTTAAGTACTTTTTTCAGGCGGCCAAAGAAACGAGCCTGCAACGTCTGTTTCATGTCAGTCTCAGCAATATTCAAAGACCAGGTATTTGTAGGTCACGGTAAGGAAGAGGGGTCTAAGTTGTATGGAATCTGAGAGTTGTATCCCTGCAGATTCCATAATCCTGCCTCTCTTCACATGCATGACCGCACATTTATCCACACCAAATTCCATCCTGATAGAATTACTAAAGGTTTCGGTTACCTTAAGTAATGCTGTCAGTTGGAAATTGTTGGGGGCAAATAATTTCAGGTCATCCATGAAAAGGAGGTGAGATGTAACATGACCTCCTCTCCTTAACCGATAGCCTAGCCTTGAAGTCTCTAACAAGGTACTTAGGGGGTTCAGGGCCAGACAAAACCACAAAGGATTCAAACTATCGCCCTAGAATATACCTCGCTCGATCCTTATTGGAGCACCGCAACCCAAACTCGTTCGACACCCTGGATAGCACAGTACGGTCCTCCATTGCCCCATACATGACCTTAAAAAGGTGCATAGAGTTGCATCTACTTTATACAACTCCAGCACCCTCAAAAGCCATGTATGTGACACGGAGTCGTAGGCCTTCTTGTAATCTATCCAGCATGTCGATAGATTCTTTCGGTTACGGCGCACCTGTTGGCTAATGGCCATGTCTATCAGCAGGAGTTCTATAGTGCCACGAGCCCCACTCCTACATCCAATTTGAGAAACAGATAAAATTGAATTATCAGCTACATGTTTCGACAATTTCGTTCTCAAAATGGATGTAAGGAGTTTATACATCATTGGCAAACAGGTTATCGGCCTGTAATTCTTGGGGTCCGTGGCACTACAAGACTTATGGAGTAGGTGAGTGACGCCGGATGTTAGAACATCTGGTAGCGATCCCGATTCCAGTGATGACTGAAATTGAGATGCTAAGCAAATATGCGAACCACGGAGCCAATTGAGGAAAAATTGTGCAGCCCGTCCGGTCCCGCTGATTTCCAGTTTGGCAACGAACGGACTGCACTGGCTATATCATCATCTGTTATTGATATTGGCTCCATTGTTGGTATTTGTTCGCATACTCGCTCAACAGTCCCAATCCAATCACTCTCAGTGTGGCTGACAGGCGTCGACCAGATGCTGCGCCAAAATGTATTAGTAGCATCATCATCCGGTCGACCCCCATCAACGTCACCGGCCGTGGACTCGGGCCCCCATCTTCTCTACACCCACCTCTCGTCTCTCTGGAATGTGCGATTCAGGCAATACCGATCCACCCTTTTTTTGGTATCGCCTTATACGGTTTGCCCATGCATAAAGTTTTTGCTTTAGGGGGTCGATGCGCTCTGTAACCCGAGATAAATAATCTTGGGAACTGATATTAGTTCCCGCAAAGGCTCACAAAGGTTACAAAGCGCATCACTCTCGGTCGGGTATTGCCCATACTAAAACAAGAGAGCTTGCCAATGAGTGCCCTAGTCTCAAGCGATACGACACTCAATCCTGCGTTGCCAACCCGGCACAGCAGCGGTCTGTCGAATAGCGGTGTTATTTACATGAAATTTAACCCCCCTACTCGACACGCCGCAACCGCCGCACAATACAGGATTGAGTGTGTGTCGCTGAGATTTTCACAATTCTCGAAATAAATTGATAGTACCTAATGCATCTAGGGCACTCACCAGCGCTATGTTTTTCTTATGCATGAGCAAACGAGGCAAACGAGGCCGAACATTTGGGTCCATGGATCGGTATTCCGCAATAGCACATTCCAAAGCACTTCTTAACTGATCGTTGTACTGGGTACTTACATGAGAAGTCTCGTCATCTACCTCTTCAGCGGCCTTTAAGAGTTGTTGCTGCGCAACCACTGTGTCAGTCTGCGCTAAAGAAGTGATGGGGAGACTTCTTTGCACGTCAGAGCAAAGTCTCTCAAGCACGGTATCATCCAAAAGGCGACACCGTTGGATGGCCCGCACTTGATCCAATAGCCGTTGTGTTGAGACGTTGACAGCTGGCTCAAGCGCCTGAAACAAAGGCAGCATTCGATCTGGTACGCACTGAGGTTAGTTCCTCCCTCTGTGGCCACAAAATATGCCCGCATGACGTTTCCATTTACTGAACTAGTCCATCTCATGCGGTGCACATCACCACCGGTAGCGGGGGCCCCGTTCGAGACCGGTGGGTCTCGGGGTCCCAAGCGTGTCGGTGGCTGGCCTCACCCTCGCCGACGTACAGGTGGTGGCGACGTCGGCGGAGAGAAATACTCGTCGATCGAAATCCCGTCTTAGTGCACCCCTACGGTCCCCAAGGAACATACATGCTAAATTTCAGGATTTTGCGGCGAGTAGTTTCGGCTGTAGCTTTTCTGTCAGTAAGTCAATAACGCAAGGATTTTATATATACAGACTAGAGGACGGTAGCAGCTACGCCTGCAATTTTTTTAAATTTAACCGTTTTGGCCGATCCCGTAGGAATTTCGGGAAATCCCTTCTTAGTTCACCCCTACGGTCTCCAAGGAACATATGTGCCAAATTTCAGCTTCCTACGCCCAATAGTTTCGGCTGTACAGTGTCTGTCAGTCAGTCAGTAACGCAAGGAATTTATATATTAAGATTTGGAGATTTTGTTATAACAATCTTAATATGACTTCCAAGTTCTGAATCTGATTTGAGTCTGAAATCTGAATGCATAACGACGTCACAGACCAGTCTAGCCTACTCTATCTAAATGGCGAATTAAAGTTATAATATTTATCTTTCTTTCATTACCAAAATCCAACAACTTTATTTGAGTGCGATATTTTGAAAATGGAAAGTACTCTAGTACTCAGTCGAGTCTAATTGAAAAGTCATGTTGCCATTACGTACAATACGTACATTACTCACCGCAGTATGAATCCTCTCCTACAACCAATCCAATCCTTTACGCCTGTTAAGCTTCAAACTCGACAGATGATCTAGCCTAGACACGAGAGAAGGCCAAAGAAATAACGTAACTTTTGCAAGTGTTTATTACATCAGCATCAGCCCTGTATAGATATGAAATATCCTACTGCTGAGCATGAGCCTCTTCTTACTCTGAGAAGAGTCAAGCCAAAGTCGCCAAGCTTATATTGTTTCGTTTTCTTTTCTACGAAACGTCTCCCACACTAGGACTTAATCTTGTGTCGCGGGAGCTTTACAAACATGCAATCAATAGACACAAAGCAGATCCAAACTCGAAACAACAATTTATGAATCACACAGTGTTGTCCCGTTTGGAAATCGAACCCACAACACACAGCGCAGTGTCAAGCGGTGAGGCGGCCACTTAAACCACTACGTCAGCCACACAGTAAAGTGCAGGTTTATAACGAGATGCAAAAAAGACTTTCGTCTTCGTAGCTGATTACTAAACTCAGCTGTGATAGTTCTTCAAAGGAGCTAATGGATTCTCCAAAGTTTGCAGTATCAATTGTCGGATCGGGCCAGCTAAGAACTGTCGTCGCATTTAATATATAGTTTTTTCCAATTTAGACCACGTCTATAGTACTTTTAAACTACGCATACGTACATGGATACATACATAAATACATTTTCTAATATTTATTTAACGGAACGTTATACCCAAACTCAAACTATGTGTACGTATAGTGCAGTAACACTATGTGCGTACAGTCAAATGGAAAATAAGAAGTCCTCACAGAGCTGTAATCCATACATTTAAGTAATTCCTACATAGTACCTAGTTAGGTAAATAAATGTTTAGCAGTATATAAATTAAAAGAGTAACTCTTCCTGAGTGTACTTCCAGCTCATTGATTTTCATGACATTTTGATACGCACTTATATATATATATATATCTCTCTAAGAAAACTTAGACTAGCTTCTTAAGGATCCCTTGAACGGGCAACATATTTATTATCAACCGTTTGAAACTATAGATTCAACAAATAAGTAAACATAAAAATAAACTTTCAGCTGCGTATCACTTTCTTTAGTATAGTTCAAAGTACTTTGCACTTTTTCACACGCTTGTACACGGTACACACCCAACACTGCGAGTGCTGACTCGTCAAAGGGACAAAACTACGCTACGCCGGTCAAAAGTTCCCTATATAGCTTTCATACATACATACACTCACGCCTGTTTCCCGGAGGGGTAGGCAGAGACTACGGAACGCCATTTGCAACGATCCTGACATACCTCACTTGCTTCACTCACTCCCATCAAGTTTCTCATGCATGCTCTTCTGTTAAGGGTACTTCTGACTTGTCCTTTTTTCAGGATGTCTCGAATCTGGTCAGAGAACGTTCTCCTAGGTCTTCCCCTTTGTCCTGTCCCATTCACACTAGCCTGATATATCTTCTTTGTCAGTCTATCGTCATCCATCCTCTCCATGTGCCCAAACCATCTTAACATGCCTTTCTCAATGCTTGTCACTACATCTTCTTTTACCCCACACCACTCTCGTATCACACAATTCTTTACTCTGTCGGTCAAAGACACACCACACATACTTCTCAGTGCTCTAATTTCTACAGCATTTATTCTACTTTCAAATCTCTTCTGCCATACCCAACTTTCACTACCATACATAAGGGTAGGCACTAACACACCTCTATGCACAGCCAAACGTGCCTTTTTGGACACGTTTTGACTGTTCATAAACGCCATCAGAGCTCCATTCACACAATTACCGGCATTAACTCTCCTTTCAATATCTGCTTCATTCTTACCATCTCTTGTAAACAACGTACCTAAGAAAACAAACTCATTCACTTGTTCCACTCGCTGTCCATCGATCAAAACATTACAAGCCGTAACGCATTCCTCCTTTTCAAAAACCATAACTTTCGTTTTACTTACATTCACTTTCATTCCTTTCCTTTCTAACGCACGATGCATGATTGTTACCATCTCCTGCAACTCCTCCGTTGAAGATGCAAGTATAACCTGATCATCAGCATAAAGGAGGCATTTGACGAGTAACCCATTCATCCTTAATCCGCAGTCACTATGTTTTAAATCTTGCAAACAACTGTCCATGAAGAGGTTAAACAGCCACGGCGACGCTACACATCCCTGTCTAACACCTTTATCGATGCTAAACCAGTCAGTGTATGCCCCGTTTATCCTCACACAAGCTCTAGAATCCTCATAAAGGGATTTCAGAGCTCGAATGAGGCTGCTGTCCACCCCGTTAATTGACAGCACCGACCACATTTCATTCCTCACCACTTTATCGTAAGCCTTTTCCAAATCCACGAATGCGCAATAGACCTTTTGACCTTTGGCCAAAAATTTTCCGGCTATGCTTCGCAAGGAAAAAACCTGATCCGTGCATCCAGGGTATCTTTCGGAATCCCGCTTGTACATCCCATATTTTCTTGTCGGTTACTTCTATAACTCTTTCAATAAGTACCTTTGCATACAATTTGCCAACAATGCTGAGAAGGCTAATGCCTCTATAGTTTTTGCAGTCTTGTTGCGAGCCTTTTCCTTTATACAGAGGCACAACTACAGCTATGGTCCAGTCATTAGGTACTCGGCCGGTGTTCCAACACAAGTTATATAACCGCTGCAACTAACCAACTATGATGCCCTGTCCAGCCTTCAGCATTTCGACTGTAATCCTATCATATCCTGCAGCCTTACCTACTCTCATACTTCCCAGTGCCTTCACGATCTCATCCACGCCAATAACGCTTTCATCATTGCTATCATTACAATTCACTTCAGCTATCGGTGTCTCTATCGCCGTTCTTTCGAATAAACTTTCAAAATACTCTTACCATCTCTTCAGCACGCACAATTCACCATTTACTATACTTCCATTCTCGTCTCTGATGGATGCGTGTTCTGAGGATTGAGTTCTTCCTCGAACTGCACGAACAGATTTCCAGAAAAACTTAATGTTACTCTGGAAATCGTCAGATAATCTGCTATCAAACTCATCTTTCTTTTCCTCTTTTTTCCTTTTAACCATTTCTTTCACTATTCTTTTTGACCTAACAAACTCCTTTTTTGCTTCATCTATGTCTACACTCGTTGCTTTTCCCATTCTTTCATTTGCTCTGGCAGCCAACCAATCTGACCAAGCTTTCTTCTTCTCTGACACTGCTGATTGTACATCCTTGTCCCACCATGTATTCTTAACCTTTCGTATTTTCCTCCTCTTGATCATACCACATACTTCAGACGCTACACATACTACCTCTTCTTTAAAGGCCTGCCATAATTCTTCCATATCATTTATGCCATCGAATCTCTCAAATCTTGCTATCAATCTTCGTTTATACTCATCTTTCACATCTTTCTCTTGTAGATTTTCTACTTTAATTCTTTCCAAGACCCTATTTTCATTACGCTCTCGGTGTCGCCATCCTTTAAAGAGCCCACTTATCCGGCTCAACACCAAGAAGTGGTCTGTGTGGATGCCGATCCCGCGATATACTCTTGTATCCAACAAATCCTTTCTCAATCGTTCATCTACTATCACAAAATCAATCATACTTCTTCTAACATTTTTCACCTCTCGCGTATACATATGTATCCTTTTATGATCAAACATGGTGTTTGTCACACAAAGGCTCCACTCCAAACAAATCTCAAGCAGTGCTTTTATATAGCTTTCTTCTTATATAGCTTTCTTGCAAATTAAAGCTCACTTTGAAATTTCCGTTTTATTTGTGTGCACCATTCTAGGATTAAATGCATACGTCGGTCATTACATGACGCCGGCTGAGGGTATTTTATACCTGGCTGGATTATTTTAACTTATGACAGGTTACTTTTCTTTTTAAGCTTTTATTGCCGATGGTTGTGTTTTTGTAGCTACTATAATATGTCTGAGGCACAAAGAGGGTATTGTACGGACTTAAACTTAGTGTTTTACACCTTGTCTAGAGTTTGGCTAGAAGCTGGGAAAGGTTTGCAAGATACAGTGGAAGCGATAAATTCATCCAGTCTGGTCTAGCCAAGGCAAAGATCTAAACACCTATGTACTCTGTTTCACAGCGATGAATTCATAGTAATAGGTAGGTACATGTGCAATTTTACCTTAGATCTCCTGGTGATGTTCTTGAGTGGTCCTATAAGATTACACTCATAATTTTGGCCAAAATAACAAGCAAATCGTTATAGCTAACGGTCCAGTGGTCAGGGTTTTCTTCAACGAAGTCCTCGGGCACCAAACACGATGCACGTGGGCGGATTCACACAAGTTTTACAATGTTCAATATGTTACAAGTTTATCTTTTATCACAAAACGATTCGCGAAGCTACCAGGATGTGCTTTCCAAAAGGCGATCAATATAATTAAATTCCAAAACGCAAAATTACAAGACTGCGTGAGCGCAAGACAATTTTTACCGGGAAAACGACAATGAATGAATGAATGACAGTTCAGAAAAACTGAGGGTTTTTTATACCTGGCTGGATTGTTCTGACTTATGGCCGGTTATTTTTCTTTTTAAGCTTTTTATTTCCGGTGGTTGTGTTTTTGTAGTTGCTATATTATGTCTGAGGCACAAAGAGAGAACTGTACGGACTTAAATTTAACGCTAAACACCTTAAATTATTTAAATAGCCTTTGTGACTTTTAGGTTTTTTATCTTTTATATCTTACTTTGTTGTAGATAAGTGATGAATATTTGACTGCATGCCGTTTAAGATTGGGCCAGTTTTGTGGTCGAGATCCCTTTACGGGACATCACTTTGTGTTACCCACAATTTTTGTTTTGATTCGGGATATTTTTATGCCCGTTCCTAAATGTCTGTAAAGGTCTCTATGATACAGGATTTAGTCCTGAAGGGAAAGGATATGTTACACAGTTTCACTATACTGGTAATATGTGTCAGTCAAAATAAATCCTGTTCTTTGTGAATACCCTGATGCTTTCAAAGGACTGCAATCTAGAACAAAAAAACAACCACGGTATGTGGAAATTTAAAATTACTCTACGATTTTAGGAGCTGAGGAAAAAGCAAAATATCGTAAGCGAGCCAAAACGATGGATTCAGTCACGGCGCATTTTTGATACCTATATGATTCTCTATTGTTGCTAATTTTATTTTAGTATGTAGCGACCGTATAATGATTTGATTTGACGTTCGTAATAAAATAATAATAATATTCTACCACATTCACACAACACCATCTAATCCCAAACTAAGCAGAGCTTGTACTATGTGTACTAGACAATTGATAAACATAAATATTTTTTTTGTAAATACTTACATATATCGGAATGGTCATGAGTACGGGACGTCAACTGACTACGAAACGGAAGTGTGAAGATGGCGCGCTTCGACAGAGTCTAGTGTGACGTTCGCTACAGTTGAAGAGGGGGGGTGACGGTTGACGTTCAACGGAGAAACACAACTATCACTTCTCTTGGAGACTTCGGGCGGGCAACAAGTACCTAGAAACTGTCACTCGTTTCGTGTTCAGTAATCCAAAATAATTATAGTCAGTTTTGTTAATTTGATTTGGTGTGAACATATAACAAACTGTGAAGTGTTGATACCGGCCAAAAATCAAGCAACCGGTCGTCACATATTATACATAGAACCACCCAGACCAAGACAAACATCCATGTTCACGCACACAAATGTTTGACTTGAGCGTGAATCGAACCTGCGACCTTCGGCGTGGCAGTCGCTTACACTCCCGCTGCGCCAACCGGTCGTCAAAATAGCAAAGTAAATCAGCGTTTGTACAAATTAAAAACCTGTTTTCCATAACGATGTCATTGTGGAGAAAACGTAGGTAGCCTCGGACGCCATGGGCTATCTTGCAGCAGAAGCGCTGGTAGAATAGGGAAGTTTCCGGCAAATGAAATAAATGATACAAGTATTTTTACCTAGTGAAACATGTCAAAATAATAGTAGTTTCATTCATAAATTAATGTTAAAACTTTATTTTAAAAATGTTATCGTCAGTTTATTGATAATAAGTATTCTACTTGACAGCAAAACACTATAACGCCACTACGTCATATTTCATACAAAAGCCTTAGCAAAGGTAGTTTTTGACATTTCATTAAAAGTGCTTGATTTGACTAGTTGGAAACAACCATATTCCTCGTTATGCCCATCTGAATGACATAATCCGTCGTGTTCTTGTCGCGTCTGGCGTACCAGCTGTACTTGAACCAAATGGTTTGGTACGCGACGACGGTAAGAAACCTGGTAGTATGTCATTGTTGCCTTGGAAAATGGGCAGGCCTTTGGTGTGGGACGCAACCTGCGTAGACACCCTCGCGCCATCACATGTTCCAAGCACGGGAGGCCATGCTGGCGCTGCTGCAATTGCGGAAACACTCAAAAGGCGCAAAAAAAGTACTTTAGTAAGTAATTACGTGTTTGAGCCGTTTAGGGTGGAAACGCTAGGCTCATGGGGTCCGAGCGCTCGTTCTCTATTCCAGGAAATTTCTAAACGGTTAATCGTCGTCTCACGTGACCAGATCTTCTTCTTATTCTTTGCTCAAAGAATCAGCATTGCCATCCATCGTGGCAATGCTGCCAGCCTTCTGGGCACGTTACCCGATGACATTGATGCGGAGGCATATTACGACGCCTAAACCATGTAAATATTTTCACTTTTTAAATTTGTTTTGATGGTTTTTGTATGAGATTAGATTAAGTTTCACTTATCAAATTATGTATCTTTAATGTTCTAACTTAAATAAATTTTCTATAACTAGAGGATGCCCGCAGTTACGTTCGCACATTTCATTTCAATTTTCCCGGTCTCGTGGGTATTTCGAGAAATCCTTTCTTATGACCTATGACCCCCAAGAGTCATACATGCCACATTTCAGCTTCTTTGCCCAATTGTTTTGACTGTGCATTGTCAATAATTTAGTAGTGCAAGAATGTTATATATAGAGAGACTACCTAGCTGACCCGGCAAACGTTGTTTTACAAAATTTTTTTTTTTTTTGAAAGGTAGATGTTGGCCTATTCTCATAGATACCGGATAAGCACAAAAAATTTCATCAAAATCGGTCAAGTCGTTTCGGAGGAGTATGGGAACGAAAACTGTGACACGAGAATTTTATATATTAGATAATATAATGTCTAGTATGTAGCTACATTTATTTGCCGGTAACAAAATTTCTTTATCTTCGTCAATAGGTATTCGTCACCCTCGAGGTCTACATCCGGGGTGTTATGGCAGCCTAAACATATTTTCATATCTTAGCGACATAGTGCTGTGCGGCAAATTGGGTTACATGGGTACTCAGGCTGTACTATATTCCTACCAACACAAGGTAAATATCGCACTTGTCGTTAGAGGATGCAAAATTGATACATTTTTAAGAAAACTGTGAGCTATGATGTAAATTTCTAGCGATATCTAAGTTGGGATTTAAGGACGAAATCTCAATATGTACAGCGATACTTTAGTGAAAAGACAAACAGACTGCTATGCAGAAAGTCTCGGGTTATAACTTGGCGGCGAATTGCCTGTGCACCGCATGCGTGGGGCGCGCGTGACAATATAACAAATGATATAATCGGTTCCGGGCAACACGCACGCGTGCTTGAAAAACACGCATGACACCTCTTTATTGTCATCCGTACCTTAGTCTGATAGTAGTTGTACGGGAGATATTACTCAATGATGTGTTCTTAAAACAATTGAAAACACAATATACACAATCAAATCAAAATTAATTAGCTAGTTGTATTACAAACACTGTCTAATACTATTGTTTAAACTAAAACAATTTCAAAGTCATTACTGGTTATTCTGCTATTTGATTAAATTATGATAGGTTGACGGCGGTTGAGTGGTCGGCGCCTACTTACTAGTCCAAACAGTGTATGGACGATCTCCCATGGGAACTGTACCAAATTACGTTTAGTGCTATCCCCAATATTGAGCACAAACCTTTTAGCGTGTATTTAAATGAAATTGGTAAGGGAGTTTACGAAATTCATAGTCAAAGTAATTATGAAGTGATGCACGGGTCCGATACATTAGCCCTAAAATGCACGGGTGTAACCGCGAGCTCATCTAATACAATAACGGAGTGTATGGACGATCTCCCATGGGAACTGTACCAAATTACGTTTAGTGCTATCCCCAATATTGAGCACAAACCTTTTAGCGTGTATTTAAATGAAATAGGTAAGGGAGTTTACGAAATTCATAGTCAAAGTAATTATGAAGTGATGCACGGGTCCGATGCATTAGCCCTAAAAAGCACGGGTGTAACCACGAGCTCATCTTATACAATAACAAAAAATAAATAAACCGAACTTAACCCATGAGAAGGCGCGCCCTAAAAAGTTACACAACCAGTCGCGCGTGAGCAAAACTCTCACGCTACTTCAAATTACGTTTTCTTTGAGGTCAATTATATTTTTCCATAAATTTACATGTTTTAATAAATTAAAAGTCTTTATTTAATTACATAAAGTATTTTATTAATTGCGTATTGAATTGTTAATTATCGCTTGTCCCGTGCCTCGGAGAGCACGTTAAGCCGTCGGTCCCGGTTGTCATGAAGATCTTTGACAGTCGTTACAGGGCGTCAGTACCTTCTAAAATAAACTGACACTAGTCTAAACCATGGAATATCGCTAACCCTTCGGGTTGCGGAGGTCAGACAGGCAGTCGCTCTGTGGAAAAGCTAATATTCAGCCAAATCCGGTTAGACTAGTAAGCGGACCCCAGATTGAAACTGGGATAACGCTAAGAGAAAGAAGATAAAGTATTTTATTAATAGTAAGTAACAAAAAATGCAGTGTTATGTGCAAGCTAAAAAAAATATTGCACTTTGGCTTTAATATTTGGCTAACTTTACATAAAATATATATATAAAACAATATAGGAATTTAAACTATCGTGGTCACTATAATTACTTTTTACTGTTTCTACGGGATATATACCACGTACCTTTGTTTTGAGTAACCGATATTTCGGCACTGTTGCAAGCGCCATGTTCACGGATATATATTTTTCGGTTACTCAAAACAAAGGTACGTGGTATATATCCCGTAGAAACAGTAAAAAGTAATTATATAAAACAAAATCACAATAAAAATGGAATTATCTTATCTTCCATTAAATCTTGAGTTATGTGTCTTTCATAATACATATCGCAGATAAAAGTAACATACTCTGTGCACACTGATATACTGCACAAAATGTATGCATTTTTTTGCATTTTGCTAATGTGGCATATAGAAAGTGTCGTATTTTGCGAAACTAATATTTCACGAATGTGGCATTATGTGCCTAATCATACTGGTGTCTACTAGTGATACAACAATTCATTTGCCTAGCATATTCTTATGCATATTTTAATTATCTACATGACATTGCTTAACTGTTCGCTCAGATAAGACCGCGCGAGTTTTTATTTTTTACATTTTCCCTGCACATCCTGCACATGTTGCAGAATTACACCAATACAAAAAAAAATACACTTATTGCGATCTTTCATCTGTATAAATAAAATTCTTGCGTCACTGACTGACTCATATACAAGCTACAGCCAAAACTACGGGGTGCAAGACGCTGAAATTTGGCGTGTATGTTCCTTAGTGACTATAGGAGTACACTAAGAAGAGATGTCCCGAAACTACCATGGGATCAGGCAGAAACAGTTAAAGTGCGGGCGTAGCTGCTGGCATCTTCTAGTTTGATATAGGTCTCAAGATCATACAACACTTGGGACAAAACCGCCTATTCTCCTTTGTAGGGCTTTCCGATCAATCATGCTAGACCTTGTTTACTGTAAGAAACAAATGAAACATGTAAATACTATATCCACTAAGTTAATCAATAACTGTGCACAATAACTACGCAAAAACAATCAAATCAATTTTGTTATTAAGAAAAAAATACTTACACGAGCGGGCGCGTGATGAGCAAAATGCCGCGCTTCATGATGCACCGCACACAAACTCATTACCACGCAGTCATGGTGGCACTGAGCACCGCGGCGTTGCATCAGGTGTCAGGGGATGAAATTTTAGGAAGGTACTGTGAAGCTAGTAGTGCCACAATATAGCTAAAGTTGAAATTTACGCCAATGAATTTATGCGTGAGCAAAATGCTCATAGCGCGCCTTCTCACGGGTTAAACGCGCAAATTTCAGGAACTTCTGGCAAACAATTTAAATTAGTTTTGTGTTGGATAGTCCAAATATCGAGAAAAGCTATAGGCTATATAACATCACGCTATAAGCCACGGGTGCGGAGTAGTAGACTTGAAAAGTGCGGGTGTAACCGAGGGCTCATCTAGTACCTTAACAAAAATAATATCAACAAATAAGCCGTGAACCTAACAGATGGACATCGATTACTCGCGTCCACTGTACAATAGACGAATCAAGACGAGCCACGCCTCTGTCATGAAGGCGGATCTAGATCAGAAGGCTAACGAGCCGTGTCCATAATATTTGCTCATCCTTTATAAGCCTTAAAGTAAACCGCGCTCGTAACAGTTGGCAATTTTGAGAATCGCCGGCATTCCGTTGACGACACCGTCCCTTAACGTCGTGTTGTTTCATTATTAGGGAATATAGTTATTGGTACAGAGTTGTGTTAAAGTCTTTTAGTGCAAGGAATTGTGTATAAGGTGAGAGCTATTTGTGTATTAGGGACAGCTTAAAGAGAAAACTGACTAAATAACACGACATGAGACAAACACGACTGTGTAAATTTATTTTTACATGTAATGTTTTTATCGTCAACCACTACAGATCTTAAAATTGAAAATCCTTACATTTAGTAAAAGAAAGTCCACCATCAACTTTTAATATTTGTTATTAGTTTTTGTCGTCAACTACTTCAGGTTTAAGAAATAAAAATCCTTACATGTTATAAAAGAAAGTCCGCGATAAATTCAAAATCTACTACACGGACGAACTAATGAGAAACTTTCAGGTGTACCTATAACTTATCTGTCGCTACCCGGAATGTATACACATGCGGAAACCAGTATTCAGTATTATTGACTTATTCGTCAACTGGCGCGTGTGAAACTCACGTGTACGCGCCAGTTGATACCTACCGATTTTACCTAGTTTTTCTGTTGTCATCTCGCTCGATCCAAAAATCTGATGTATCGATGTACAGTCAACTACAAAAACGTCTTAAAGAATGTAATATAGATCCAGTTTAAATGTATAAGAAATTATATGTTAGAGGAAGTTTAAAAGTGGCACCATTGATAAAGTTGAAAGGGAATCGTTTGGCTTGGTTTGGACACGCTATGAGAAGAGAAGAAACGCATGAGGGTAAGAAAGTAATGAGTATGAATGTTGATGGATGCAAAAGTCTCTTTGGAAGGCCAAAGAAAAGATGGATGAAGTGTGTGGGAGAGGATAGGAAAAAATTGACAAGATAATGAGTAACAGAAAAGTATGGAAGGTGAAGACATATTGCGCCAACCCCAAATAAATTGGGAAAAGGGTGGTAGGATGATAGTACGACTAAGTTTAAAATAAAACAAATATAGTTTTACTAGCTGACCCGGCAAACGTTGTTTTGCAATTTTTTTTTTTTTAAAATAGGTGTTGGCCGATTCTCATAGATACCGGATAAGCACAAAAAAAATCATCAAAATCGGTCAAGCCGTTTCGGAGGAGTATGGGAACGAAAACTGTGACACGAGAATTTTATATATTAGATTAAATTCTAAATATTTAATATAAATCAACATGGTACTAATGTCAAACTGCTTATGTATAACTAATAATTATCAACAATATCACAAATCATCATATCACAATAAATCAAAAATATGGCTTAATAAATATTTTGTAAATTGTCTAAAACAAATAAAAACAGTTAACATTATCACAATTTGCCAGTGAATAATTTTGCTTATTATCATCTATATTATTAAAAACCAAAATGTGAAAATAAAAAGGTAAGTGTAAAAAAACTTAAAAAAAGTATGTGAGTGACAACAAGTATAATTTGGCTAATAATCTCATCAGTTTTAGGAGCAATAGAAATCACAGATTAGGGTTTGTTGTAAATAATTTCCATAACAAACAGTACTATAAAAATAACTATTACTCATCAGTCTTAGTAACTATAAAAAATCAAAGATGAGGGTTTCTTGTAAATAATTTTTATAATAAACAGTACTATCTAAAATAATTATTTCTCATCAGTCTTAGGATCTATAAAAATCACAGATTATGGTTTGTTGTAAATATTTTTTATAACAAACAGTACTATAAAAAATAATTATTTCTCATCAGTCTTGGGAGCTATAAAAAATCACAGATTAGGACTTATTGTAAATATTTTTTATAACAATCAGTACTATCTAAAATAATTATTTTTCAACAGTCTTAGGAGCTCTAAAAAAATCACAGATTATGGTTTGTTGTAAATATTTTTTATAACAATCAGTACTATCTAAAATAATTATTTTTCAACAGTCTTAGGAGCTCTAAAAAAATCACAGATTATGGTTTGTTGTAAATAATTTTTATAACAATCAGTACTATCTAAAATAATTATTTTTCAACATTCTTAGGAGCTCTAAAAAATCACAGATTAGGGTTTGTTGTAAATATTTTTTATAACAAACAGTACTATAAAAATAATTATTTCTCATCAGTCTTAGGAGCTATAAAAATTCACAAATTAGGATTTATTGTAAATATTTTTTATAACAATCAGTACTATCTAAAATAATTATTTTTCAACATTCTTAGGAGCTCTAAAAATCACAGATTAGGGTTTGTTGTACATAATATATAATTATTGTTACACATTTGCCCAAAGAAGCTGTTGAGAGTGGTTTATTATGTCTCAGAGTCCGAATGATAAAAATATTTGTAAATTCAATGATTATTTTTTAGAGACTTGGTTAGATAAGAGTTCATTTTTTGCCGACAAATGGTCTTGCAATAATATGCACCACCGCACTACAAGCATGGTCGAGAGTTGACATTCTATTGTAAATAAAAAAAATAAATAGTAAACCTAAAGGTATAGCACATTTTTTGAGCATCTTACAAAATGAAGATAATTATTATCAAACATTATATTTAAAAGGGTCTAATATAACTGCAAAATTAAAAGAAACCTGCGCTATTGATGAACACATTAACTTCACCATTAACGAATTTTCCACGGAGTTATAAGTATTGATTTATATACCGAACTTCTAATCTTGTGATATTTATATATTTAGTAGATAGTACTGTTTGTTATAAAAATTATTTATTTCAAACCCTAATATGTGATCTAAGACTGATGAGAAATAATTATTTTTGATTGTACTGTTTGTTATAAAAAATATTTATGTTCAGGGCTCGTACAGAAATTATTGACATTTGGTTCTCTTAACACCTCCACATATTTTCAATACACATGGCTGTGCTGCAACAACTACAGTGCAGCCTAGATTTCGATGGAGTCAAAAGCTTTTTCAGCATCCACAAAAGTCAGATGACTACAGCTTCTCTGCCTCATCACACACAAACATCATGTCAGCCTGTTGCAGTCCACTGCTAGACGTAAGCTTCCTGCAGGGTACGCCACAAGACCTGATCTCGCGTTTTCGCCGTCCAGCCACTACCAGCTACCCTCCTCAAGTCGTTAGTCCATCTGGTGGGAGAGCGTCCAACACTATGCTTGTCGAGAAGTAGCCACCACTCGAGAACCTGCCTACTTCACCGCCCATGCGTTCTGTGATACATGTGGCCACCTGCCACTTCAGTTTGCTATTCCTCTGAATTATGTGAATAGAGTAGACTTCTGCCGAAAAATCTCGTTCCGGACTTTGTTCCTCAACGAGATCCCCAGCATTGACCGGTCCATAGCTCTTTGAGTGACATGTAGTCGGTGGGCTAGCGTCATGTTCCACGTCTCAGCTCTTTACGTCATGACTGGCAGCGCACATTGGCAAGAGCAAGGTATTCAACCGAACACCTTGGTCTTTAGGCATTGAGGCAAAGATGACTCGAAGATACGAATCAGCTTCCCAAATGCTATCCAGCCCAGCTGCACTCTTCTGATGAATTCACTCTCAAAGTTGTCTCTACCTAGCTACAACTTTTGCCCCAAGTATACTTATACATACTTCTGGCAAACTTCGAGGGCTACACCTTCGATATAAATTGATTCAGAGATTTATCCCGAGCCCAACACGTCTTCAGGCAGTATTGAGACTGGGCAGCATTTTGTGCAAATCTTGCAGCGATTCTGCCATAATTACCAAGGCATCGGCAAAGCGGAGAAGTGTAAGATACTACACATAGACATTGATTCCCATTCCATACTACAGCTGTGTTTTGAAGAGATCCTCCAGCGCGTTGGAGAAGAGTTCCGAGGATATAACATCACCCTAAGAATTATCACCCTCACACTAACATCACCCTGTCTTACACCACGAAGCATCTGGATGGGTCTTGTTTCGTAATTTTGGACTTAAACTGCCGACAGAATGGATGTGGTCCACGGTACCTACGGTAGCTTTACCTTTACGAAACCCATTCTACTTCGACGGCTGGGAGTCGTTAAATCTTGATGCCAGACGATTCGTGACGACTGTTGAAACACACAACAGCTTATAAACGTGGCTCAATGGTATGATCTGCCGATAGTTTTATCTCCTTTTCTGAAAAACAACGCCACAACATATCTGCTCCATGCCTTTGAGTTTTTAGTCCCATTGATTATTACAGAAGTAAATAGCCTTCTAAGCTCCTCAAGTAGAGGTTTTTTTTCAGTTTTTAGGAGCTAAGAGGCCACTTCATCTTCCCCGTGCTCCTTACTATTATTAAGCTGTCTTAGAATCGCTTCGATTTCATCGACATCTACGTCAGGAAAATCCTCCATATAGTGGCCGGTAAGTGGGGCTCTAGGATCGTTCGTGTTTGGTGCAGGCTTCGGTGCACGATTGGCATACAGATTGCCATAGAAGTCTTCAACTTTAGCGAGGATCTCTGGGACTGTTAACAGGGTCCCTTTGAGATAGTCAGCTTTGTCAGGTGACCCCTTCCCAGTCTTTTGGAAAAGACTTTTGACCACGATTTTGCTCAATAACTTTTTGTACGAGGCGAGTGTTCCAGCTACCAAGGTCACGCTTTACTAAGATTCGGAAAGCCTCCGGTGCTTCCCGTCAAATCACATCAGTTTCAGAGTCTCGCATGAAAGTTTAGAAAATGCCGCATTCCCAGTTCCTGTACTGCCCCGATCATGCCGTTCAGGTCCTCATCAACATTTTCAGATTTGCTGCACCAGAGACCCCTGCCAGGGGTCTCTAGGGCAGCAAATCTGTTTTTCAGCTTCAGTTAAAACGTATTATGTCCCGCTATCGGGACAGTTGGACTAAGAACAGACCTCATCATGCTTGAAATAGATATTTAGAGTGCCTCTTATAAGTCGGTGGTCGCTGCCGGTATTGAACCTATTGATCACTGAGACATCTCTATATATATGCTTCTTATCCGTCATGATGAAGTCAATCTTGTTATTTGTGCAGCAATGGTAACAATCCCTGCGTACTGAGGAATTTGACCAGCATTTGTCCCCTAGTTTTGTGCTCCCATAAGCATTTGGACCCAAACACGATTCGCCACGCTCGTACCTTTGCGTTGAGGTCCACCATAAATACAGTGAAATGTGTATTTATGGAGCAATGTATGGCTTTCGTCACATCGTTGTATACGGCCTCCACCTCTGCATCTGAGCTACTTGATGTCAGCGCATATACCTGAACCATCTTAAGAGAGTATCTCTCGGTCAGTTTCAATACAAGGTATGCTATCCGAATCGAGACGCTACAGATCTATTACGTTTTCACGAAGGGCTTTGTTAACGAGAAACGCTACGCCACCTTGGGATCGTTGGGCTCCCACCCTGAAGTAGAATAGAGGCCTGATGCAAAGGTGACCGTGGCCTCCCCTTCTCTTCGGACTTTTGATAGACTCAGTACATGTTCTGGCTCTATCTTGGGTTCGTATCTTGTCTAATTCTATTATTCTACCTCAAGAATGTGGAGGCTTTCTTCAAGCCGTAAATTACGTCCATTGTATGTAGCCAGGGTCAATTGGTGTTGGGAGCTGTCCGTAGCCCGGGGATTCTTAGCACCTCATACTCTGCCACGACCAAGGCCACTGCCGTGACTTGGAACAGTAAGGCGGCCGGGAACTAGGGGTTGTTTCTTTCATGGGGAGTTTTGATCCATAGTCCCATACCACCCTGGGAAGGGGTGTTGACAATCGCAATATGCTGAGCGGTACTTACACAGATAAAGGCTACTACTCTGCCTGAAAAAACTTAGCTTTAAAGTTCAGCTCTAAGCTCGCCGATGTCTGGTTGAGGCGTCAGGGCATGCGAGACATACATATTACCACTATTCGAGGTAGTCAGCTTTGTCGGAAGGCTCTTGCCGAGTAACTTCGACTCTTTATTTTGCCTAATCACCCTTATATGAAAAGAGTGTTCCAGCTTCGGGGGTTACGCCTCTAGTTCCAGATCGTTTTGTAGCATGTATGAAGAGTGAATTTGTAGGGTCTTAGAAGGCTGTCCGATGTTTTTCATTAAAATCAATTCAGTTGTGCTATTATAAGCCATAGGGCGCTTCAGTTCGATTTATAAGACATTTTTTTACAAAACATTCGCGGGCCGCAAGTAGGACGCTCGCGGGCCACATGTGGCCCGCGGGCCACGTGTTGCCGACCGCTGCTCTAGATGTTAAGTTTACTACCAAGTATCCAACCAGTCTTTATAGCGTTATAATTTTGTCATGGATAGTCTAAATACGAAGCTTATCCTAACCTAATCATTAGCGATACAGCAACGGACCTTTCGCATTCAAGACCATGGACAACGTTTGTCTTGTTAACTAACTGCTGTCTTGTTTGCACTATGACTAACACAAAAGCTGAAGGGTAAACTAGGCTAACCAGAAAGGCACTTTACCGTTCCAACCAATGGCAACGCATGGCTAAACATGCAGCCTCACAAACGGCTTATTCAGTTTATGCAAATCTACACTGACGGTAACGTGGGTACCACAAAATTATCACAACAACGACTAACAAAGTACCCATTTAATGAGAATAAGGTTAAGCATACAATCATCACTAACAATTACTAACCTAGTTCCACTTACTATGAAAATTAAAACCTCTGAAACTGATTATCGTAACGCACTACGATGATAACTCAATCATTTTCTTCTTCGTCTGATAATCGAGTTTAACAGCTTCTACTAGAAACACTATCACTCTTAAACGTCCTAAGCATAACTTGGAATTGGCCATAGAACTCGGGGCACTTGATGAAAATTCCCAGCGTATCACATGAATTTTATAAACACACAGTAGGTAATTTTCACACGTAAAATCTTAAAATTGAATTTAATTTTACTAGTGGTGCCATCTAATAATCAGAGTAAGAAACATTTTAATGTGCCATGTTAAAAATTTACGCACCCAAAGAAGCAGGTGTAATTGCAATACCGAGATCGTCTGTACAACTCAGAATTACAACGAGTAACAGTGCCACTTTTTACGTAGGCTCTGATCACGTTTAAACCAAAACCGTTACGTATTGTCAAGACCACGAGTCGATAAAATAATGGCACTAGTAATATCTTTTGACTATGGTCAGGTTACACTAACCAACCAACCGCACTCGTCTAAGCAGCACTGCAGTTCACACGTCTATTTAAGAAATAAAAGCTACAAGCTGTTCTACACAAAATCAGCACAGTCATAAGCAATAGCTCCGCAGTCTCACACTATGAACTTAGTATGTACGATTCGATTAGTTTACCAACTTTAGCGCCGCTGCCATGCGAAGGACAGTCTAGACCGGAGTTATTGTTCTATTGTAACGGGTTCTGGTATTAAAACGCAGAAAAGAGGTTCTAGATGCGTTTATTGCCGAGTATTGTCTCACTTCCCTTGCACGAGTATGACCGACCAACAACACGACACTGACCTGAACACTAAGGGCTGCAGTCTCCCACGCTGTTCCCTCCGGTAGTGTGTAGGCAGGCCGCTCGAAGGCTGCGCGTAGCGGTAGATCCTCGCAGGCCGTTGGTTCAGCTGGCAGACGCCGGCGGTGCGAGTACGATGAGCAGGGCAGGCCAGACTCTTCGGCAGAGGTGACGCCGAAGGCGATGCAGGAAAGTGTAGCGGTCTAGGAGCGTAGCCGGAGTTTTAAGGTGAATCTGGAACCTGAAGGGAAACAGCATTAGGAAAGCCACAACCAATAGAGTCAGGCAGGCGGCGTCAGCCGGCCTCAGCCAGCAGGTAGAGAGATGGGCTACTGCCCATTTCTCTACCTGCTGGCTGAGGCCGGCTATACATTTACTGCTATCGCAGTAAATGTATTGACTTACCCAGCTGCTGAGATCAGGATACACGTAGAATGTATAATTATAGATATAGCGGTATTGAATAGAGTAGCGGTAGTAGGTTCGTGTAGAGTAGCGGTGCTGGCCACTCTGTCGACCCCTTTATATACTGGGCCCTCCATCAGCGTTGGAGTCCGTTCATGACCATATTTGGTCAAGCTTCGCGAGCGCGGACGATGGCCTTCTCTGATTGGCCGAGCGTATGGGCGGTACTGTGACGCAAACGCGGTAAGTACCGGACATACGTTACACTACATATAGCAGAAAACCAACCTACGCTGGGTGTTGGTTCTAAAACCAATATTACAACGGCACTAGAACAATAACTAGCACGTTTCACTCAAACGCACTTGCTTGGAATAATGAAAGTCAGCCTGTACGCTCACTCTCGTTACTATTACAGTCCATAAAGGAAGACCGAGACAAGATAATCTATTTGCAAGCAAGCATAATATGATCACAAGGTTCGTGAGTGCGAGCCAGCCTCGCATGAAGTAATAAAATAATCGCTCATTTTTTAACTGACGTATCGAACTCAAAACCTCCGTTCGCTATCTACGCTTTAGCTAGATCACTGTGGTAGTCAGACAACCATACGCTAACTTATAATACGGAAAAGGTCACAATTAAATCATTATTACCCACATTTTTTTTTTTTGTCTTTCTTCTTTAAGCCATTAAAAAGAAGATTATTCATGAGATTATGCAATGGGAACCACGACACCGCAATAGTAAAACGGTTTCACAACTCACTGTCTCGTGTAGGAATCGAACCTACAACACTGGGTACGATGTGATGGCGATATCACCACAACGATTATGACATTTCCAAGGTTAAACGCGTAATGTTTTACTACTACCGCCACTAAACAAAATTGGCAGTACCAATAAAAAAAATTAGACAAAATACGCTCACCACGGTTGCAGTTGACAGCTCAGCTGATTCACCAACATAGCGGTGTTAACAGTCGTCCTCGCTCGCGCCCTGTGGTCGCGCTGGTCCATGATGCCACTTCTGATGTCGGCGGGTTGCTTGATCCTTGGCCGGTATCAACACTTCACATCACAGTTTGTTACAAGTTCACACCAAATCAAATTTAACAAAACTGACTAGCTATTTTGTGTTACTGAACACGAAACGAGTGACAGTTTCTAGGTACTTGTTGTCCGCCCGGCGTCTCCAAGAGAAGTGATAGTTGTCGTTGCTCCGTTGAACGTCAACCGTCATCCCCCCTCTTCAACTGTAGCGAACGTTACTAGACTCTGTCGAAGCGCGCCATCTTCGCACTTCCGTTTCGTAGTCAATCGACTTCCTGTACTGATGACCATTCCGATATGTATATATAAAATCCTTGTGTTACTGACTGACTGACAGACAAGCTATAGCCAAAACTATAAAGCGCAGGAAGCTGCAATTTGGCATGAATGTTCCTTGGGGATCGTAGGGGTGCACTAAGGGGTTTCCTGAAATTCTCACGGGATCGGGCAGAAACAGTAAAATAAAAAAAAATTGCGAGCATAGCTGCGGCCGTCCCCTAGTTTATTAATATAATTATTGCAACCAGCCATGCTTATAATTTGTTCCATTGCTGGGCACAGACCTCTTATCACTATGAGCTTTTATGAGAATTAAATTCGAGCATGCATTCGTACAATAAGACGCTTTCGCGTCTTGATATTTATGCTTAACTTGGTACATAGCCCATTATAGCTTGATCGCCTATAAAAACAATGATAATAACGTTATAAAAAGATTGTCCAATGAAAAGATTAGATTAGCGGAAATTGCGGTCGACGACCTGCTCGGCCACTATGGTAGAACAGAAACGCTATGGATACAGCACAAACAAAACTTTGAATACATTCGAGCTTGATTAGTTTTTATTACATTTTCTTTGTAAGGTTTGTTTATCATGGATAAGCATTCTACATTTCTATGCTATAAGAAACTAGCGTATCTGTTTGTTTAAAAAATTCCTCTTAATGTTGAGTAATTGTTAATCTACTAATTCACGAAATTTATGGACATTACAAATAAACTACCAACATAAAGGTTAAGAAAAAATATCATGCACCGCTCTCTCTCTCTTATTTTTGATATCTACTTAAAGAGTTCGTTAGGATGCATTAAATACGCAGCTACGTAGGTAATACTTAGTGGGTATGTCCCGCCTAAGGAGAGCCTCCACACACCTCTTCCGCCAGTCCCAAGTTAATACTCTTCGGTTTTCTGTTAATTAATAGTTGTCTTTATTAAAAATAAAGTGACTCTGAGCTTTATTCCTGGATCGGATTACGTAACTCAAAGCTTCGTAGAAACCGTAGCGTTCGTTCGTAGAAACCGTAGCTAACAAAGAACACGTAGTTTTCGTAGAACTCGCAGCTATCTGTGTCTACGATTATCACAGATATAGAGATTGGTGGATCCGTAAAAAAATGGCGACCTCAAGAATTTATCGATGCGTGAGGTTAAGCTCCTGAGTCACCGTCTGGTGCAAAAATGGATGTCCGGTAACGAAAAACTACACACTGCCGTGTTTTAAGAGTAAAAAAGAGAGAAAGAGTTAGAGTAAAAGTAGGTACATGGAGCTTTGAATGGTAGTTCAAGTAGTTAGTAGTTATTCGTATTCAAATATAACTAGCCCAGAAAACGGACCCTGGCCTCCAGAATAAGATTACTGGATCACAATAAGTATACCAATAAAATGATGCTAATAGGCTTTTAAAGCACACATATAAATTAATATCACGTATTCATGTTCACTTACGTTACGTCAGCTCCGACCCAAGTCGTTTCGGATATCGTCGACGTTCTCAAAAGCAAAATTACTTTGAATGTTGCGTGCGTGCCATTGAAAATTAATGCACTAAACAGGGCCTACTACGATTTACGCCCCGGGAAAATAGGGTAATTATTTTTATTAATATATACGTTCTTACTGATATGATTTTGACCACCATGGATTACAAAAATTATCAACAAAATTTAACTCATTATCTAAATCATTTATTTGAAAAAATATTTCACCCACTAGGATTATATACCTATATCGTGGCCAGGAATCAGACTATCTACTAGAGAAAACCGTACAAATATCCATATAGTAGTTTTTGAGTTTATCGCGTGCATATAGGTAAACATTATAGGAGAGAGCTTTATTTTATAACATGTAGACAAAGCAACGATGTCAAAGTGTATTAAGCTACTTATTAAGTAAAATTTCTTAATTGCTCAGCTCTCAAAAGGGCTCAATTAAAATACTTATATTCGAGCGCAAAGGAAGTTAAATGAGATTTTTGCTTTTATCTCTGCTCACGGTAATACTTGAAGAGTTACGTTAAGATGGGATTATTTTTAAATCATCTACAACTAAATGAAACTCACTGAAAATTACTAGAGAAAAGACTTGGTCCGACGCCTTGCTAAGAAGAGACAGAAGCGTCATTAAGGCGGTACAAACTTTCCAAACTGCCTGTGTGCGGCCTGAATTCTAACACTCGTCCACATACAAGACGTGCAATGTGCAATAACTTTGTAGTATAAGTGGTCATCTTGGGTTGAGTGCAGTCTATTATAAGATAGAAAAGAAAGTTTAAAATAAAATAAAATAGTCGCCTTAGCGCTATCCCGCTTGCATCCAAGACTTTCACCTTGTAGCCTGGCGTACGCTTACTAGTCTAACCAAATTTGACAGAATATTTGTTTAAAAGTATAAGTCTCAGTAAATGAAAATAAAATGGACATCGTTGAATTATTTCCATTGACTTCAACCATAGTCATCAATTTAATTGTCTATGACTACAAAATAGACTATCTAGATTTTATCATACCATTTAAAGGCGCACAAATATTCCGATTCTATTGCGATGACATATCATTCTATACTACATAAGAAGCATTTAAAATTTGATTTATTTGAATTCTGGTTGGAACGGAAGTGGCTTACTAGCAGATGTGATTTATTGACGGCATCTCTGTAACTTGCCCGCGATTTATATTCTATGGGCGATATTCTGAGCCAGAAATAGACATCATCTTATAAGGATACTGTTTTTGACTGATGAATACTTACCGAAATGTTGAATTTACGAGAGAATACAAATTGTTCTTTATGAACACTAGCAAGAGATAAAAACCTCAATGTCCACCAATCTGTGCTGAAACATAAGTAGAATGAGCATTTCCTTGAACGCTCGCGATCGTTTTGCACACTACGAAAATGATCATAATTGAATGTTACGGATTAGTAAAACAGTTAATATCCATTCATTCAACTTTCTATTTTGAATCGACGAGTTCTTTGAGCTCGCGAATTAACAATCGTATTGAGATGACATTACAGATTTTTTCATAACCTCTCTCGTACGTATACTGAGAAGGATCAGCCAGTTAGAAAATATATCCACTATCCAATCACAAATTATCATAAAAATTACGTACCTGTACTTAAAGCTCTATCTATATAATAATGGTAAAGCCTCAGCCTCTCGATCTGCAAAATGTATGAACTTTCCTTAATAATATTGTTAAGGCCAACACTAAGCACATACCTATATACCTACAAAACTATATCACAGAATAGGTAAACGGAAAATGCACTAGTGATAAATATATGCATTTTGCTCCGTAATAAATCTAAATAAATTAGTGCTATAACTTTATTACACGATTATTCTCTCACGCCGCAATGCTTCAACTTAAAAAAACATAACATCTCAGCCGCCACCATTATCATTTTTAATTCAAAACAAACGGAAGGAAACTGCGCATTACTAAACTTCCGACAACTCCGTATTCTGGCATAAAGTTAAGTTCGTACGATAAAGTGTCAGCGAGAAGTTGACCCTTTTCACTTGAATTGTCCGGTGTGGTCCCTCTGAGGTTCCCGAGTGACCCCCGATTGGTTTCAGATCGTCGAAGATAAATAGTTAAATTTTGTGGCTCGTGTCAACGTGTATTGTCTGCCAATACGGGATTTGGGCGAGGATTTGTGTGAATAATGTATTTGTATTTACATTCAGCTTTTTTATAAAATGGACGGTACAGAAGTTGATGTTACGGAAAAATAAATCGCAAGTCTAAAACTAGTTCCATGGCCAGTATTTTTGTAACCGAAGCATTTAAAAAGCTAATCTTAATATATAAAATCCTTGCGTTACTGACTGACTGACAGACACGCTACAGCCGAAACTATTGGGCGCAGGAAGCTGAAATTTGGCGTTTATGTTCCTTGGGGACCGTAGGGGTGCACTAAGAAGGGATTTCCCGAAGTTCCCACGGGATCGGCCAAAACGGGTAAATTTAAAAAAAACGCAGGCGTAGCTGCTGGCGTCCTTTAGAATAATATAATACCATATAAAAGAACCTGTTATCTCTTAAAGATCTGTATTTTAGCACGCCAAGTGTTACGACTGCTACTACGTGGTCCAGTGGATAGCGTATGCGACTGCTGATCGGAGGTCCCGGGTTCGATTCCCGGGTCGGGCAAAGTGTTACTGGGTTTTTCCAAATTCTCAGTAGCAGCACGTAGTCTAGTGATGTGCCCGGTAACGGCAATAGGCTCGCCCCCTATTACGTGGGACCTAACAATTCATGGCGAAATCTGGGTGTAATATTACACCTCTACCTACTCCTTCGGGGATACAGGCGTCAGTCTATAATAAAAAAAAAAGTGTTACGGTTAAGGCTCTTAGATAATTGCTGTCAAAAATTCTTATATTTTTGCTAGCAATTGCGACATACATAATAGTATGAGTTATTCTTTAGTTAAATTTTACAGAAAAGTATAACTTTTTTCTAACTTATTTACATAACTGATGAACAAATCTACATCACGAATTGACTTTACAAGATGTCTGCAGCGACAACAGAGAGCAAGTGCGATGATCTTGAAATATTTTTCTAGTCTCTTTCTGTAGACGCTAGACACTACTCACACTTCAATTTATAAGTACACAAGGTTATAGCCGTATCTAACAATCAAAATAAATAAAACTAAACAAGAGAGACTCGATAAAGTGAGTGCAACTAGCTATCAAAGTTTCCAAGTATTCTGTATTTTCTTTTCTAAAACTTCGTTGCAGTTCTCTCTAAGGAAAAATAATTCACCAGCAAAATAAGATTTGTGTAAGGCCCAGCTTGATGTACTGAAAACAAATTTTGTGTATGCGAAGCGTTTTCCAATACCCCTCGGAATAATATTAGCCTTTAGTCTAAACAGATACAGTTAAATATCAGATTTTGCAATACTCTTAGCATATTTTGAACCAAACGAAGTGGATTCAGAAAAATATTTACGTATATTTGGGTAACAGGTAGAACTGTAATACATTCATATTTTTTCATTGAAACAAGTCACATAGATAGATATTTTTAGACATGAATCTTTTAATGGTTTCGTACGTGTCACGCAGTTTACCTAAAGCGATGGGTCCCAAAAAGGTATCAATCGCTATTCCTAGCATGAATGTTGATGCTACGACCGCTCAAGATAGAGCAAAATTGAGAAGGCAGACAAGGAGAGCCGACCTCAGATAATGGGATAAGGCGAAGGAAAGAAGAAGAAGAATAGCCTTTGCTAGCTTCGATCGTAGATAATCCAAATCAGCTATGTTAGTAAAAGCTCATGTTTCATCCTTTGTCGCAAAACTATGATTTGTATGAGGCAACCATCCATTATTTGGAAAGCAACGTCATAGTATGCTATAGCCCTGTCTTCTTAAATAGTAATACATTTTTTTCTAACTAGCAATATTTCTAGGATATTATAACTAGCTTAATACAAAGGTAATTACTGTGATGTCTTTGCTATTCGAATGAGGATGTTTTCTTGACATTAAATACATATTTAATGTCAAGAAAAAAACCATATATTTAGCCAACAGCCTCATCTCAGCAGAAACTTCTTCGTATGTAAAACCCAGGACAATAATAGATCAAACCAGAGCAACTAGAATGCTACAACTCTATTTTATAAACTATACACCTCCGCATGACTTTCCTTGAGCAAATTAGCACGCGAAATCTCATCGTATGTACAAATGCGAATTAATTATCTACGTCCAATCAGTGCAGCACAATTTCGCCATTGTTTTCCCTCTGAACAGATAGCTGATGCATTAATCAATGCGTTATCGTGCGCAATCGTGTGGAAACGATACTGCTGTGATTGACAACTGGTTATGATTGGAAAAGTTGCTGGTTTGTCTGTGTCCAATAAAAGAGAAATAAATATACACTTGTATACTGAGGGCCTAGCCAAATGGCATTCGCTTTGCTTTCTACTTTTGCTAACGCTTGGTTGCCATAGCAACATAAAGAATTCCTTCTTCGCTGACCACGTGATATATCGAAAGCCTATGTCAGTTCCACACATTTTTGCACTTAGCGATTAGCGATAACGCTAATCGAATGCCATTTGGCTTCAGGCTCTATACAGCCATTTTTAGATAATATGTTCCTAACATGCGCACTTTTCAGATAAGTTTGCGTTTGCGTTTCGTTCGGTAAGAGAAAGTGCCGGAGGTCCTATCCCTTATTCCTTCTTCCTCATCCCACTCTCCTATCCCTTTTCTCAACCCCAAGGGTCGGCAACTCACTTGTGACTCCTGTGGTGTTGCTTGTGTAAATGGGCGGCGGTAATTGCTTACCATCAGGCGATCCGTCTGCTCGTTTGCCGCCTATTACAATAAAAAAAAAGTTTATAAGCAGCATCATCATCATTCTATCATTGCCCCGGTCGCGATCCAAGACTCTCGACTTGGAACCCAGGATCCGGTTGTGTCACCTCGTCTTCCCACGGTGGTGAAGTCATACTGGTGGAAAACACTTTTGCGTTGGAGTTCACAACTCGCCTTTTAGCTTAACCATATTTAACAGAATATTGGATTTTTTCACACAGCAACACCCACATGGTAACTCAAAGTGATAGCCAAAAGTTATGGATAGGTAACACAAGAGTCAGGTATTCAAGGACTCAGTAATTACCCGACTGCGCAACGCAAAGGAGGGTAATGTGTTTATCAGTCTATGTATGTAAGTATGTATGTATGTATGTATGTATGTATGTATGTTTGTTTCTATGTGGCGTTCTAGAGACCAAATGCGTAGGCCGATTATGATGATTCTTACGTCAATCGATTCGTCTTAACCTTGTGAGTGTCACTAAAGACATGACAGTTATCAAAATTCACCACAGCGTCAACCAGACGCCATATTGTCAAAATGAAATAAAAATATGTCGATGAACTATGTCATGTGGGGTGTCGTTGAATAGGTATTTTAAAATCATCTTTAGGTTTATTTTATCATTTTTCATTTAAAATAATAGTTTAGGATATATAACGATTTAAAGTTTAACAAAACAATCATTCTCGCTAATGTTGTTACTTATTGATTTAAGTTTTTACTTCAAGTATAAACGATAAACAAACAAAAAAGCAGTGAATAACTAAAAAGTATAAAATAAAAAAAATATTTAAAGAAAAACAAAAAACTCGACTGCGTAAAAAATAATTTTAAAAAAATACGTGACAAAATAACTTAAATAAAAACTAAAAATAAAGAAACAAGGCTAGTAGTTTAGAATTCTAATGCAGAACAGAACGACTCACAGTCGGGGCCCCTTGGAAACATTTGATTGGTAAAATTTGAATGGGCCCCGACTGTGAGTCGTTCTGTTCTGCATTAGAATTCTAAACTACTAGCCTTGTTTCTTTATTTTTAGTTTTTATTTAAGTTATTTTGTCACGTATTTTTTTTTAATTATTTTTTACGCAGTCGAGTTTTTTACTGTCACAGATCTTTCTATCAGGCGGGACTGACCGCTTAACTTGTCGAGACATGGAAACGTATCACGATTGACGACGTATGACCTTGCTACAATTCAGCTTTCTCGAATCTCTAACCATTGGACAAATGGACATAGTGAAACTTTAAGGATGCCTGGTTGTAAACTACAGAAAAGGTCCCTAAAAAGGCTTAAATTGTGTCACTATCGCTGCAATGTATGTACATACATACATAGACTCACGTCTGTTTCCCGGAGAGGTAGGCAGAGACTATGGAACGCCATTTGCAACGATCCTGACATATCTCTCTTGCTTCATTCACTCCCATCAGATTTATCATGCATGCTGTTCGGTTAAGGGTACTTCTAACCTGTCCTTTTTTTAGGGTGTCTCCAATCTGGTCAGAGAACGACCATCTCGGTCTTCCGCTTCCTCCTGTCCCATTCACACTTGAATAATATAAATTCTTGGTCAGTATTTCGTCATCCATCCTCACCGTGTGTCCAAACCATCTTAGCATACCTTTCTCAATGGTTGTCATTACATCTTCTTTTACCCCACGACACTCTCAGCACGGTTTTGCTTTTATTTTTATTCTCATGGACTTTGGAAACGAACTTAAATAAACGTAAAGGTTATTTATCATGCTTTTTTATCTATTATTGAAATAGGGACGTATCTTAAGGAATATTTTGGAAAATAATTTATTGTACCGAACAGTGCATCGCACTAACAGTAATAAATATACTGAGTGCCACTGACTTAACACTGGAAAAACTAAAACTATCCATGTTTTTAGCATCACATGATACGGTATTTGAGATTAAAAGTTGATTATAATATATACAATTTAAAGCTGTACGCATTTATATACAGCGATACAGCTCTAAAAACTTTTTGAGAGAAATAATAGACAACTGCTTAAACTGAATTTCTAAAGCTCTAATAGTCGGTTTTTTATATCATCTATAATTTATTTCAGATCTTCATTCAACTAGGGACGTAGTGTAATCTATTATTAATTTTAATTTTTTTACTTAATTAAATCCTGATTGGCGAGCACACAGAGACACGTTCAAAATAAAACCATTTCTATTAAATAGTGCAGCTCTGTTCAAACAAAACTCGGATAAGATACAGAATTATTGAACACTACTGAGTACGTTTCAATTAGTAACGCCCCTAGTTTGTTAAGTTCAGGTTACTCTACCTACCAACCTATATATTAAAGTTCTGTATAAAATAATGTACCAGATTTTAAGATCTATGTAATAGCATCCAAATGGCCTACGGCGGACTAGTCATCCGCCATATCATACCACGCCATGATTACGGCCCTTGCCGAAACGTTGGAGCAAATATAAGATTTATTCTAGCATAATTACACGATGATTTTCAATAAAATCACATAATATCACAGCAGCTGCATTGCAGCCCGGCTATCAGCTTATTTTTAATTTAATATTGTCTTGTACTTTCTGCGGTAAAATATTCAATTAATCATAAATGACTATTGCATATTTAATAACCAGCAAATAAATCATAACAACGGAAATGCTCAAACATAAAAAAACATAGCCAAGCATTACACATACACACCATACCCCTTAAGAATATGACGGGCCATTGGTTCTAAATTCAAATATTGGCTCGTGCAATGCCGAAAATTGGCGGGGTTACACGATCGTGTGCTACGTTCCGATACACGGCACACGTCGGGAATGTGCACTTCAAATATTATAGCGCGGGATTAATTTTTTCTTGATTCGTATTTTAAAAGTTGAGCAAAGGCAAAATGCGCTGTAGATAATTATGTATATTGTGAAACATCGCCTGCCGGAATAAATTGCGATCATCTGATCCTGATAGTAACATGTATCAGAAATATTTGCAATGTTTAGCAAGATTGGCAACTTTATACGAAACCTTGTCTAGGGAACGGGATACGAGCAAAATAATTTTGGTTACAGGAATTGATGGTGCAGAAATTTGCTGTACCGTTACTATGGAAATAAAAAGTTTGATAAAAATAATGCTTGTAATTAAAAATGACTAAAAAGTTGAGGTTCTGATAATGCGGCGCTGGTTGCAAGTGATATCATAATCGCGCATTGATGAATTTGCAACAGTGATGAAAAATTGAAACCTTATTGCGTATACGAGGCCTAGGCTTCTTAATTTAAGTGTTAGTAACCACGACAAATGGTATATAATTACCGAATAAACTCAAACGTTCTTAAACAGTGATCTACATTACGTGAGGTACATTTTAAATTCATTTCAGCCTTTGTACTTTTAAAATTCATTATTTATTCTCACATGAGATTAAAATCACGCACAAAAGAAGATATTGTAAGGTTAGCGACTAATCTGTACATTAGTGCTCTAGGGAAATCAAGAACAGCGCGCAGTGATCGCTTGGAGATTGTTACCATGTTGTCATGGCTACTGAGTTTGATAGACACCTTCTGTGTCTCGGCTCAATGTTGGCGGCTTGGTAGGTTGGACAAATATTTGTGTTGCCAAGTAATGTTTGCACATTTTATTGATTATACTATCCATAAAATATTATAATCTTAATTCGTTTTCGACTCTTTAAGGTTATGTTCATAAATTGATGTGTATACTATGTACATACAATATGAAGATTCTAGAGCTTGTGTGAGGATAAAAGGGTCGTACACTGATTGGCTTACCATCGAGACAGGTGTTAGACAGGGATGTGTAGCGTCGCCGTAGCTGTTCAACATCTTCATGGACAGTTGTTTGCAACATTTGACAAATAGTGACTGTGGATTAAGGATGAATGAGTTACTTGTCAAATGCCTCCTTTATGCTGATGATCGGGTAATACTTGCGACTTCAGCGGAGGAGTTGCAAGAGATGGTGGCATTCATGCATGGTGCTTTAGGGAGGAAAGAAATGAAAGTGAATGTGAGAAAGACAAAAGTTATGGTTTTTGAAAAGGAGGAATGTGTTACGGCTTGTAATGTTATGATCGATGGACAACGTGTGGAGCTAATGAATGATTTTGTATATTTAGATATGCTGTTTACTAGGAATGGTAAGAATGAAGAAGATATTTTATTTTATTTTTTTCATGACAACTCCCGCACTAGGACTAAATCCTGTGTCGCGGGGGACTTTACAAACCTGCAACTAATGGACACAATGAACACCCAGACTCGAGATAACAATTTATGAATCACACAAAGTGTTGCCTCGTGTGGGGATCGAACCCATAACACTCGGCGCAGTGTCAAGCGGCGAGGCGGCCGCTTAAACCACTACGCCAACCGTGCAGAGTTAATGCAAGTAATAGGGTGAATGGAGCTTTGAAGGCTTTTATGAACAGTCAAAACGTGTCCATAAAGGCACGTCTGGCTGTGCATAGAGGGATGTTAGTACCTACACTTATGTATGGTAGTGAAAGTTGGGTATGGCAAAATAGATATGAAAGTAGAAGAAATGCCGTAGAAATGAGACCACTGAGAAGTATGTGTGGAGTGTCTTTGAACGACAGAGTAAAGAATTTTGTTATAAGCATTTCTCACAACCTAACACTGAAAAGCCTGCATTTCGTAAAAGAACCTCCAACCATACATTCACTTTAATTACTGCCTTTACCGCACTCGTAAGAAACTACACAGTACATATAAGAGCAAGTTTATCTTCGGCGGCAAGTCATAAATCTTCCGTCTCGACTCAGTTTTTGCTTGACTTCGACGAAGCCAAAATGAGGGTAATGTTTTTCGCGTAAATCCATTTGTGTGAATGTAGATGGGCGTGTATTTACATGCTGTTACATGGTTTGTGTTTTGCACTGCATTCAATCTTTAAAGATTTTATCGTGACTTGTTTTCAATTTTAAATAATGCGTCACACTAGCATACTATTTGCTGAATCGTAAATATATAAGTATATGCGATATACTGAACTTTTTTCAGATAAAATAATTGCTCGTAAACCCGTTTCATAAATACATATAAGTATAGTACCAGTCGCAAAAGTTTATAAGTGTTAATAGTGAAACATTAAACATTTTTATATGATTCGGCTATTTCTAGCGTCGGTCATTCAATCAGTTTTTAACTCGTAACAACAGACTGGCAAAATAATCATAAGTATCGCCTGGTATTATTATAATAAAACATCTAGCTCATGGCTACTGTCTAATCTCTTAGAAAAATTACTTATAGTTGAATATCAGGTATAGGTAGAGTTAGAAATCGTAATAGCGGCAAGGGGGCTAATGCTAGATAAGAGAATGAGACCTTTCTTTTCTTTTAAATACTTATAACACGACTAAATGTCGACATTATTTTACTAATCTACCTATCAGTTACGATAAGAAATTATTATTCTGTCTACTTCCGATATCAAGCAAAACAAAATTATAACGTAAGGTAAATTTTTCTCTTTCCTGAATTTAACCATCTGTTAGATATAAGTAATAAAATCAATTGTCGTCTAACAATACAAACCAAATTCCAAACATAAAATATGTTTTGACATATTCTTCATCCTAAAAACTAGCGAGCCGATTTTCTTGCGATGTTGCACAAGTAATAGCTCGATAGGAATGCTGGTGACAGCTGAACGATGAACAACATACTGTAAATGTAAACCACAATATACGGGACCATTCTCGCGGAAATGTCGCATTCGCAGGCTTCCCTTGGCTATGTTTACTTGAGTCGATAAAAGTAATAAAGATACTGGAAACTTAATATTACCGTAGTATTTCAAAAGTGGTTCATTTTACTGGCAGAAAAATAGAATAAAGAATACACAACGCAGGAACAATTTCATGTATTGAATATAAGAAAAAATGAGAATTTTCAACATAAATGAACGCACCATTTATGTTGAAAATTCTCATTGTTTCTTAGGCTTGAGATGCTAAGCACTGAGGTTACATTTTAGCTCGCTGAACATTCTGCTATCTCATATTTTGTTTGTTATTTCTTAGTGGAATGATACTGCTCAGTGACATGACATACCCGGTAGACGGCAGTATATCACCCTAATGCCGTTATACCGTGCCTGTCGTAAAATTGTCGGCAACCACCCTCGTCACAGAGATTGTCCCTGGTTCAAAGGATTGGAACAATGAATACACAACACCACTAAATTGAATATAATTATTTGTTAAATACGCACGTTATTGTTTTGAACAGATTTTGAATATAGTGCTAAACAATCCTGTGACAGAACACTGAAGTATTATATTATGTGGCAGTACTAAAAGATAGATGATGAGTTGATGATAGATTTTTAATGGACAATAGAAAAATAGATTTCTGTGGCTTGACTCACTGGCGAAAACATTATATAAAACTAAATACAAATAACACGACATCAATGAAGACACTATCTTGCAATATTTTGCATTTAAACGAGCGCAGAGTTATCCCGTCTGATTTAAAGTAATCTGAAAAAAATACGCAATCTCTCAAAATCTAACAACACTCATAACTTGGAGATTATGAAAATCATTAGAACCTCAAATAATAATAATAAATAAATAATAATATTCTACCACATTCACACAACACCATCTAGTCCCAAACTCTTTTTGTAAATACATACACATTATACATAGAAACACCCAGACCATGACAAACATCCATGTTCATGCACACAAATGTTTGACTTGAACGGGAATCGAACCCGCGACCTTCGACGTAGCAGTCGCTTACACTCCCGCTACGCCAACCGGCCGTCAAATAACGACGTTCATATAAATCATTCCACGCATTTCAATGCTAAAGTAATATCAACTCCTCAACTCAGTTACCAGCAAGTACAAATATACACAGTGCATTACATAATTCGCCTATTCGTATGAATCAAGACGAACGCGTAAATTCGGCCCTACTTACCCAGAGACGGCAGCGTGTCTCAAGTTTTGACAGATGTAAAACGTGGTGCCACGCGAAATAAAATAACTTGTAAACACACTGGAGAATATTGTGGGCGTGAACGAAATGAATCAGTAAGTTTTAATTCCATTGACGATGTATTAATTACTTCTCTATCACCTACCGCGCATAACATTCAGTCGATAATGAATCGGACCGTTCCTATTCTCTATTCCTTTTCTATCGTCAAATCCCCTTTATCTACATCATTTATTCGTTTGGGAGAAGTTGTGTGTTCTATTCTAGCTATCTTTCAAATAACTATACATAGATTAGGCTTGAAGCATATCCAGGAAAGCGCCTTCGCCTTATCTTTAATAATTCCATGTCATAACATAGCAGGATTTAAAAATAGCTATTCATGTTTATACTATAGATTGAAACAGACGACATTTTTGACCGTGTAAACCAATCGATCAGCTCTGGAGTCATTTATCAACGAGCCCTTTAAAGGTTCAATCAATCAACGGTCCGCTACAGTCCACCGATTGCCTTTGTTTGGTAGCCAGATTCTTTACCTGTGTTTCTTCGTTGAACAATTTGGTCTCAGTCTACAAAAACTTTTTGATAGACAACTAAATTCAAGACCAGTCTCGGTTGCTTGATACTCTAGAATATTGATAAAATAATAAGCTGCATAATTTTATTTCGTACCAATGCTTTACCATAAAAATTCAAGTAATATGCACATAAAAATAAAAAGAATAGTCATGTTAAAATCATATTAGATAGTAATTTCTAAAACATACAACCGATATCATGCGTTCGTGACTACACTCGTTACAGATATTATCGCTATGAGAAGATGTCACATCTTCTTCACTTATCATCATCATCAACCCTGTATAGAAACTAGTTCTAGCTGGGCACGGGCCTCTTTTCACTATGAGAAGGGTAAGGCCATAGTCCACCACGCTGGCTAAGTGCGAGTTGGCAGACTTCACATGTCTTTCGAGTACATTATGGAGAACTCTGAGACATACAGGTTTCCTCATGACGTTTTCCATGACCGCTAAGCAACTTCAATACGCACATAGCTTCGAAAAGTAATTGGTACGAGCCGCAGTCTCGTAGCAGTCCGTCGGTCTCTCTACTAGGCTATCACTTTATTTTATTTTATTCTTCAGTTATATGTTTTTATGTCATGTACACTTGCTTTTGAATGGAATGTATTTTTTTTAAGATTAAGCTCGCCAAAGAAGAACGTCTGTTTTATTTTTCGTAGATCTCCAATTCCAGCTTAGTATTGAAAAACCAAGAAAAATCCGATCGATCACCCGATTCAACAAAGGTTTTTTAGTAACCATGTCAAGATTCACACTCAGGATAAAACTAGTTCAGTGACATTAATTTTGACATACAAACTTACAAACAAAAATATCTACAAAACGTGTGTGATACAGTCCCGTATATTTTCACATTAAAAAAATAAGCGTCACGCTGGCGTAGAGCGACTTATGAATTCATTACGTTCAGATGACTTTTTAGTGTGTTCATTACTGACAAAATCCATGCTAATTATTTTCGAAAGTGAATAATACCTTTAGGGAATAATTTTTCGGATTCAAGTTTATCAAAACATATCGTATGAATATTTTAACAGAAGACATTGCATCCATGTACACAAACATTATAATCAGCTATCACATTTTGCTTGCAGTGTAGAGAAAAAAGTCAGAATAAGGGAGACACTGGCACTGACAGTTAGAAGGTTTCATCAAAATCGGCCAAATCGGTTCGACAATCAGGTGAAATACATAAACCAGCAAATAAAATATATATGTCGGTGGGCTGCTTGATTCTTGGTCGGTATCAACACTTCACATCACCGTTTGTTATAAGTTCATACCAAATCAAATTTAAAAAAACTGACTGTTACTATTTTGTATTACTGAACACGAAACGAGAGAGTTTCAAGGTACTTGTTGTCCGCCCAGAATCTCCAAGAGAAGTGATTGCTGTCGTTGCTTCGTTGAACGTCAACCATCATCTCCCCTCTTCAACTGTAGCGAACGTCACTAGACTCTGTTGAAGCGCGCCATCCTCGCACTTCCGTTTCGTAGTCAATTGACGTCCCGTACTGATCATTCCAATACGGCCATCCTACAAGACACACGTCGCTGTGTGTTAATCTGCAACAAAATTTTACACGCACAGTTGATTCAGAGCATCACTGACAATACAGTCAATTACCATAGACTCACGTTATAATCAAATCAAATAACTAAAGCTCTACATGTGATTCATAATCATTCAGTAACCTCCAGTTACTAAACCAGTCACTCAACCAACCACTCGGTTGCCACCATTCAGTAACCTCCAGTTACTAAACCAGGACTTAAACCAGTCACTCGGTTGCCACACATTTATCTGCGCAAGTCCCTCCTGGACTTTGTGGTTTCCTATGAAACCCATTTATCTGCGCATCCTCACAAGGATCGCCAAGTCCCTCCTGGACTTTATGGTTTCCACGAAACCCCAACACCGAGTTGTCTGCCTACCGCGTACTCACGGACAACTGCCTTCACAGTTGTATTGAATCCGATCTGTACTGATTTGTGGCTACAAATCAACCTCTGACATTGAATCACACAAGCAATAAAACACCAGAGTCGCCTGCCTACCGTGTACTCACGGACAACTGCCTTCACAGTTGTGTTGAATCTGATTTGTACTGATTTACGGCTACAAATCGACCTCTGACATTTTATCAAACAACCAATCAACAAGTAAGCCTAGTTTTCTACTGTCTCGTCAGTATTAAGGTTCACAATTTGCTCTCTTCAAGATCGTCAGTTATGCTCTGATCCTCTGGCACAAAGTTTCAGTATCAAAATCAATAATCAGGAAACTCAAAGTAAAACTGACATTTCACTATCGCGGTAACTCTCAAGATATTTTTTCCAAACCAAGTAAACCACAACATTTAAGCTCTACAAGTGATCATGGCTACGCATAGCCCAGTAACCTCCAGTTACTCTACTTTCTACGAACCCCACATGGGAACGCCGAGACCTCCGCCAGAGCTGACTGCAATACCGCCTACTCACGGCCTACTAAGTTAGTAGCCACCGATTTCTACCGAGCTACGGCTACACGTCAGCCTCTGGTACGGTCCGATTCGATCATCATGTAAACTAATCATCATGTAACTTGATTGTACGAGCCACGCTGTATTCGGTTCATAAAACTCACAGATACTATCATATTTAACTTAATATTTTATGGTAGGCAATGATTACCTATCTCACGTAGGTAATAATTGATGGTTTATGCAAGACATTTCGCAAACGTTGAATAGAAAAAGTCTTCAAAGTAACTAGCCGTGTAAGGTTTCAGATTAGCGTATTTTTCTGCGCCTATACGGTCGTTTCAGCATAATCGCTTACACGCGCGCTACGTTACGCGCTTCAAAAAACCGGACTCGCATATTTCGGCGTGTTCGCCCGAAACTGTAGTGACATCTTGTAAGTGTCAACATGGATTCTGACGACTCGCGCGTATACGAGCTTAGAAGTGCGTCAATGTTCGTACGAGTTGCGCGTGTGCTAAAAGGCGCGCCTATACGCGCCTACATACGCTTTCAAAAACGAGCTTATACGCGCGTATTAAACGCTAATACCGCTAATATCTGAAACCGCCCTAAGGGCGGTATTAGATTAGCATATTTTGCTGTGCGTATACGGTCGTTTCAGCATACGCGCTTACACGCGCGCTACATTACGCGCTTCAAAAACCCGGACTCGCGTAAACGGGCATATTTCGGCGTGGTCGCTCGAAACGGTAGTGACATCGTGTCAGTGTCAACATAGATTCTGACAACTCGTGCTTATATGAGGTTAGAAGCGCGACAACGCTCGTACGAGTTGCGCGTGTGCCAAAAAGCCGCGCCTACATGCGTTTCCAAACCGAGCTTATACGCGCGTATAAAACGCTTATCTGAAGCCGCCCGAAGCCTTGACGTAAAAAAGACATTTCAAACAAAAATATAATGCATAGGAATGAAGAAAGCAAGATAAATAACATTCTCATAATAAAAACCTAGTTACCAAAACATTTCTTTTTTTCACATCCATCACGAATGTCTGCTATTCCTACTAAAACAATTTCTGTTATGAAACCTACATACTTCAATATTTTCTCAATCTCGGTGCAATGTAAACTGGAGCGATTTCGCCAGAAATATTTGAAAACCGTATCTCATGTATGCAGCATACATTTACATAAACTCTAAAACAGTGTACGTCACTTCTCCGTCATGGAGGGTAGGTAAAAAAACAAAGCGTACGCCTCTGTAGGTCGCTTTGTGCGAACCTCTTGAAGCGAGAAAACACGCTGTATCCTAGAGTACTCACTCAATTATTACGTATTTGGAGATTTTGTTATAACAATCTTATAATATGACTTCCAAGTTCTGAATCTGATTTGAGTCTGAAATCTGAATGCATAACGACGTCACAGACCAGTCTAGCCTACTCTATCTAAATGGCGAATTAAAGTTATAATATTTATCTTTCTTTCATTACCAAAATTCAACAACTTTATTTGAGTGCGATATTTTGAAAATGGAAAGTACTCTAGTACTCAGTCGAGTCTAATTGAAAAGTCATGTTGCCATTACGTACAATACGTACATTACTCACCGCAGTATGAATCCTCTCCTACAACCAATCCAATCCTTTACGGCTTTTAAGCTTCAAACTCGACAGATGATCTAGCCTAGACACGAGAGAAGGCCAAAAAAAATAACGTATCTTTTGCAAGTGTTTATTACATCAGCATCAGCCCTGTATAGGTATGAAATATCCTACTGCTGCTAGTACTTTTCACCAACAAAAGGAACACCCGTATGACCAGAAAACCAAAACTTTTTGGCAAGGAGCTTAACTTATCGAGTGAAGTCAAGTACCTGGGCGTAACACTCGACCACAAGCTCAACTGGAATAAACACATCACCACTAAAACCACAAAAGCATGTACAATCTTCTGGCAGTGCAGGAGAATAATAGGCAAGAAATGGGGTCTAAAACCATTCATCACCCTATGGATCTACACTGCCATAATACGCCCCATGCTCACATACGGTGCAGTAGTGTGGTGGCCACGCACTCAACTAAGCACAGTCAAGAGCAAACTGCAGAGCATACAACGCCTCGCCTGTTTGGCCACAACAGGCTGCATGAAAACAACTCCAACGGCGGCACTGGAGGTGCTTCTCGACTTGCGACCACTGCACCTCATCATCCAGCAAGAAGCAGGTGCCGCTGCGATCCGGCTCGATAAGTTCGGGCTGTGGAGGAGAGATGACCGCATAACCCACGCACGCCTGAAAAGGACGTTAACAAACGAGATCCCGATGCTAGATGCAACGTGTGATCTCATACCTAAAACCTTTGTCTTTGACAAAAAATACCGCATACAACTGCAAGAAGAGCAGAAGGATAGTTCTGGTATACACGAAGTTAGAGTATACACAGATGGCTCAAAAACAAAGTATGGGACGGGTGCCGGAGTGTTCTCCCATGACTTGAATATCAATCTCTCAACATCGCTTGGTAAACTCAACACCATCTTCCAAGCTGAATGCGTTGGGATAACAAGGGCGGTGACGGCGATCGCGGCCAGAAATGTGAGCAACCTGTCAATACGCATCATCACAGACAGCGCCTCAGTACTACAAGCTCTCGATGGCAACTGCTTTAATAGCGGCCTAATTATGGAGTGCCACCAAGAGCTGCAGAAAACTGCAACGAGAAATCGGGTCACGCTCCAGTGGATACGAGGACACAGTGACTCCACGGGCAATGACGCAGCAGACCAACTGGCAAAGAAAGGATCGGACACGACAACTCTAGGACCCGAACCAATTGTTCCGATACCGTTCAACCAACTAAGAACATGGTTACGCGAGAGAACCCTACAACAACACGAAAAAGAGTGGGCAGAGTTAAAAGAGTGTAGGCAATCTAAAGATGCCTTTCCCCAATTAGACAAACGACTCTCGCAAAAACTGTTGCACTCCAACAGAAAAACACTCAAGCATCTGACTGGCATAATAACCGGCCACTGTCCACTAAACAAGCATCTCTACAACATCGGAGTCACGGACAGCCCACTATGTAGGGGCTGCATGGGGACCGAAGAAACACCCGCTCATATAATCCTACATTGTACCAGCGTGAGCGACCAACGGACGAAGTTCCTGAACAACCCCAGAACCATGAGCGAAGCCATACGCAATCCTGGTCAACTCATGGCCTTCTGGAAGGAGCTTGCATGGTATGAGTAGCAGGCGACTACCACGTCACTGCTAACGCACAATGGCCCAATTAAGTGGCTAAGTGCGGAAAACACCTGTCCAACTAACTAACTAACTATCCTACTGCTGAGCACGAGCCTCTTCTTTCTCTGAGAAGAGTCAAGCCAAAGTCTCCAAGCTTATATTGTTTCGTTTTCTTTTCTACGAAACGACTCCTACACTAGGACTTAATCTTGTGTCGCGGGAGCTTTACAAACATTCAATCAATAGACACAAAGCAGATCCAAACTCGAAACAACAGTTTATGAATCACACAGTGTTGTCCCGTGTGGGAATCGAACCCACAACACGCAGCGCAGTGTCAAGCGGTGAGGCGGCCGCTTAAACCACTACGTCAGCCGCACAGTGAAAGTGCAGGTTTATAACGAGATGCAAAAAAGACTTTCGTCTTCGTAGCTGATTACTAAACTCAGCTGTGATAGTTCTTCAATGGAGCTAATGGATTCTTCAAAGTTTGCAGCAGCCTGGCGCAAGTTCCTAAGAAAAAACTGAATGTATGAAACGTGCTATCTTTTTAATGGCTACTATTATATGTATAAAACGTGACGATAGCATCCTTCACTATGTACCCTTGGAACAGTGTTCTTTCAAAGTTAGACGGGTCAAGGCTGGCGTCGACTACATTCGAACCGCGTCGAATCGCGCCGAGTCGCATTTTTTCCGTGTGCGTTCATTACAGACGAATCGAATCGAAGTCAGCAGTCGGCGACTGGCTGCTGCTGCTGTAGGTTGTGCATTATGGATAGTTCGGACGAAGAAATGTTCTTATTTCAAATTCTTTTTGAAGAAGAAGAGTGTGAAAGAAAAAGGAAGCGACGAGTGCACAAGCACTGGGTACATAATATAAACAAGAAGCGTAATAGCTTCGGTGAATTTCACCACTTATTTTTAGATCTTAAAAATGACCGTGCTAAGTTTTTTCAATATTTTCTTATGCCCTATGAAAAATTTCAAGAATTATTAAATATAATTGGACTCGAGAAACAAACCACAAAATTTAGGAGACCAATTGAACCGGAAGAACGACTTGCTCTTTGTCTTAGGTAAGTATGTCCTGTGTTACTTTATACTAATTCATCTTCATATTATAACTAGCTTGCCGCCCGAATTCAATTATATTGCGCTCCCTTTTATATCATTCTACAGGAATATATCGGGATAAAGTATATATTTCTGTAGAATGGCTATACTAGTTTAGGCGTAAAAAGGTAACAGACAGACAGAAAGTTACTTTCGCATTTATAATATTAGTAGATACTTATAGGTTTATAATTTACAATATTGATGCTGGTAAACATCTTGTGTACTACCATATACCAATAAGAGATGCGCAGTAGCCATTTTACGTACAAAAAATTCTCCTGCGCATTTTTTTTTATGGCATTAGGCACAAGCAACACCATAGGAATAGGAGTCACCAGTGCGTCGCCGCCCCTTGGGGTTGGGAAAAGGGATAGGATGAGGAGTGGGATGAGGGAGAAGGAATAGGGAATAGGGCCTCCGGCACTCTTCGGCATCTTATTGGTCTATGGTAGTGCTCAAGAAGTTTGCCGGCATTTATACTCGAATACTGAATAAAGGTGAGAAATACACTATGAGTTAAGTAATCTTTTATTTTTAAGGTAAACAAATTATAAAGAATTTAAATGGAAGAAAACAACATCTCTAATTAAATTTATTGTTTTCGGATAGAAATGAACTCCGCCAAACTGTTTCCAGAATCAGTTTGTGACGTTGGTTCTTGAGATGTTTTGAAATAAAATGGCGCACTAGATATATTTTGTGTACTAATCGGAATGTAAGTAGATGGGCCTGGGGTTTGGGATGGTTGGGAAGAGCAGCTAATTAGAACAGTCGTCGGTTGTGTATGGTCTAGAGAAAAAATTGGTTGGCGAATAACCACTGGATGTTCATAAATTGATGAATTGAGAAATGTTGACGGAATTGTAGTATCGTTTCGTCGAATAAATTCTTCTTCTGCTTCATTGACTATATTAAAAACTTCTCTTTTTACACGTACTCGCAAATCAGGTGGAAACTGCTTTACAGTTTGGCCAAGATTTAAAAAAAAAGATTCTATGGGGTCTTCCTCTTCTTGCAGGTTATGACAGTATTTTTTTTCTAAATATGATTGAAATAAGGACTGTGTGCTTGATAGTATCCCTTGTTTTCATTTTTTTGGTGACTCTCTTCGATGACTGTGACTCGGTTGCGGTGGCCGATACTCCTGATGATCCAGGTGCTAACGGTGGTGAAGTTATGTTACTTTGTTCATCATCTTCAATGGTTATTGGCGGCAAATTTGACAGTGCTTCAGATTCACTTCGCAAATATGGCGTTAAAAAACTAAGTTTGGGTTTAAAGTTTTTGGCACCTTGACCACTTTTTGTTTTTCTTAGGTTCATTGCCTTTCTAAAGTTTTCACTGATCTTTTTCCATTTCTCTTTACATTCTTTTGCTAAAAAAAGAAAAATACAATAAATAATATAAACGACTTAAAAAAAATTGCAATTAAGTACCTAATTTATTTGTTTGTTACAGTTTTTGGCCACCGGGAATTCCTTTAGATCGTTAGCTTTCAGTTTTAGAATGGGAGAAAGGACTGTGAGAACAATCGTTTATGAGACTTGCACGGAAATATGGAATAAAATGCAACCAAAACCTCCCAATGAAGAAGAATGGAAAGTAATGGCAAATATATTTTGGGAAAAATGGAATTTCCCTAGCTGTATCGGTGCTTTAGACGGGAAACATGTGGTAATCGAATGCCCACATAATAGTGGTTCAAAGTACTATTCTTATTAAAAAACATTCTCAATTGTTTTATTGGCTTTAGTTGACGGCGACTATAAATTTAGACTTCTGGATATAGGAGGCCTTGGAAAAAATTCCGATGGTTGCATATTTGCTAACTCTAATTTTGGAAAATTATTGGCAAGAAATGAGTTGAATATTCCTAGAGATACATTTCTACCAGGTACAGAGGAATCCGTGCCCTATGTGATTGTTGGGGACGCGGCTTTCCCACTACAAAGACATTTAATGAGACCATATCCTGGCAACCAAACCATGAATGATGAAGGAAAAAAAATTTTTTATTATCGTCTCAGTAGGGCTCGTCGCGTCAGTGAAAATGCTTTTGGTTTGCTTGCAAGAAGATTTAGAATATACGAACGACGGTTGTCTTTGACTCCTGAGCATGTTAAGGTTGTAGTTGCAGCAACGTGTAGCCTACATAATTTTTTAAGACACAGCGTGACGTATTGGTCAGAAGAAGAGTTGAAGGAAAATTTAAGGTCTGACGCGTTAGCAGATTTACCTCTGGTTAGCGGCAATTCATCTCAAGCTGTATTTGCTATTCGGGAGATATTCAATAATTATTTTATGTCTAATACAGGTTCAGTTCCATGGCAAACAAATATTGTCAGGAGGGGATTTGAGAATCATACACAGATATAATAATAAACTGATATCTTACTTACGAGTTTCGTTCATTATTCCCGCTATTTCTTCCCATACATTTTGCCTCCGCTGCTCGTCATGATAATGAGTATCCTCGTGGTCAAAAATTTCCGTATATTTCTGAACTAGCGAAATTAAGAGCTCTTCATTCATTTCGTTAATTTTTTTATGTATTCACGCCAAGTGAATCACTTAATGTAATTTAGATAATAAGTACTGTTTTTACTGTATGCACATATTTTTGAGTTGCAATCTAGAATTAGAACATTGTGTATTGTAAACCTATTTAATTTTACTTTGATTGTTACTTGTCTTGTGCATCTAATAAACAAACAAAATAAATAATACAGTTATGAGATTTTAGCCTTGTTACTAAAAAACTGTGAACATTATTTTAACTGAGTATAAACTTTTATTCCAATTGTTGAATTATTGTTTAGTGCATTATAAAATACTCCAGGCACACACACACACACACATTTTTGACATTACATATTAGTGAGATGATATTTAATCATGATAGTAATTGATGTTGTACAGGAAAATTGGATGTGGAGGCCACATCTGGAAATATAACTTATTTCCAATAAGTGTCTTATTAGAGTCATGTCACAACAATATTTACTAAATGTTCATCAAACAAAACAAGCTGATGCATCTTTAGGGTGTTTATGCTATTAGTGGGAATAGTTGGGCAAGCGCATTGACATTATAAATATGTATCTAATGAAAAAGCATTTTTTTCCTGTATTCTTAAGTGTTTCATCAGGATGTGATTTACAATAACAGTGATCATACATTTTATTTGCATAATGCTGATCCACAGTATAATCTGCTTCTGAAATAAAGAATACAATAATTTATAATGATGAAAATACATTCTAAACTTACAATAAATAAAGTATAATAATATGTCACCTGTAGACTTCGGTGTTTCATCATAATGTGATACAATAGCTACAATAGCTGTGGTCAAAATGTTTCTTCTTTGTATAGGTACTGATGTTCAGCAGTGTAATCTGGTGCTGGAAGATAAGAATACAATCATAATCATGATGATTCGAGCAATTATAAATATGTACAAGGGCAAAACTTTAACGTACCATCAGCTTCGGTCGGATTCAGAGTTATTCCACTGAGAATTTCAGTTTCCAGGAATAAAATGGCCTGAATACTTGACTTCTGAGTCAGGAAGCGCGATTCAAACTGTTTGTGGCACACTTGTAGACTTCCGAAATCACTTTTCTGGCGTAAAGATTCACAGTTACTGCTATAAGCCACTTATGGAGTCTTTTCTTGCACTTCGGCAATTTGTGTAAAATAGCGTCCTGTCGCGAACTTACACAACCCTACACACAACACTTGTGGAACAGAAATATACGGAATTTAATCAACGCAACTACTTTGCTCAACACAATTTAGCAATTGATTTTGACGTTTTTACTAGTTCGCGGGTTTCTTGTCACTTGTCAAAGTTCGGCCCGTGCCCGCGTCGACTAAGGCGCGCCGAGTCGAGTCGAAACGCGTCGCCGCAGAAATTCGCCTGGCGAGCGATGCGCGCGGTAGATTCGATTCGGCGCGCCGCGGCTCGTCGCTAATGAACGCAGGTTCATACAAATATATAGGAGGCGACTTTCTGCGTTTCGATTCGGCTCGACTCGGCGAGCCTAGTGGACGCTAGCCTTCACTCGAATGCCATTATACCGTGCCTGTCGTAAAATTGTCGGCAACCACCCTCTTCCCAGGGATTGTCCCTGGTTCAAAGGATTGGAACAACGAATACACAACACCATTAAATTGAATATAATTATTTGTTCAATACGCACGTTATTGCTTTGAACAGATTTTGAATATGGTGCTAAACAATCCTGTGACAGAACACTGAATTATTATGTGGTAGTACTAAAAAGATAGATGATGAGTTGATAATAGATTTTTAATGGACAAAAGAAAAATTGATTTCTGTGCCTTGACTCACTGACGAAAACATTACAAAAAACTAAATACAAATAACACGACATCAATGAAGACACTACCTTGCAATATTTTGCATTTAAACGAGCGCACAGTTGTCCCGTCTGATTTAAAGTAATCTGAAAAAAAAACGCAATCTAAATATAATGACACTCATAACTTGGAGATGATGAAAATCTTTAGTACCTACCTTTAATAACCACGTTCATAAAAATTATTCCACGCATTTCAATTCTAAAGTAATATCAATTCCTCAACTCAGTTTCCATCAGCAGGTACAAATATACACATTGCATTACATAATTCGCCTATTCGTATGAATCAAGACGGGAACGCGTAAATTCGGCCCTACTTACACACAGACGGCAGCGTGTCACAAGCTTTGACAGATGTAAAACGTAGCTGCCACCCGAAATAAAATAACTTGCAAACACACTGGAGAATATTGTGGTCGTGAACGAAATGAATCAGTAAGTTTTAGTTCCATTGACGATGTATAAATTACTTCTGTATCACCTACCGCGCAGAACATTCAGTCGAAAATGAATCAGACCGTTCCTATTCTCTATTCCTTTTCTATCTATCTATCTATCTATAACGTCACGCCTGTCTCCCATTGGGGTAGGCAGAGACTATGACTATTCCTTTTCTATCGACAAATCCCCTTTATCTACATAATTTATTCGTTTGGGAGAAGTTGTGTTCTATTCTAGCGACCTTTCAAATAACTATACATAGATTAGGCATGAAGCATATCCAGGAAAGCGCCTTCGCCTTATCTTTAATCATTTCATGTCATAACATAGCAGGATTTAAAAATAGCTATTAATGTTTATACGAAAAATATCGTCTATTTCGCAACATTACAAACGAAGCATCCAGCGATTGAAACAGACGACATTTTTGACCGTGTAAACCGATCAGCACTGGAGTCATTTATCAACGAGCCCTTTAAACGTTCGCAACAGTCCACGGATTGCCTTTGTTGGGTAGTCAGATTCTTTACCTGTTTTTCTTCGTTGAACAATTTGGTCTCAGTCTACATAAACTTTTTGATAGACAACTAAATTCAAGACCAGTTTCGGTTGCTTGATATTCTAGAAGACTGATAAAATATTAATAATAATATTTATAAAATAAAAGCTGCATAATTTTATTTCGCTTTACCATAAAAATTCGACTGACATGCACATAAAAATAAAAAGAATAGTCATGTTAAAATCATATTAGATAGTAATTTCTAAAACATACAACCGATATCATGTGTTCATGACTACACTCGTTACAGATATCATCGTTGTGAGAAGATGTCACATCTTCTTCACTTATCATCATCATCAACCCTGTATAAAAACTAGTCCTAGCTGGACACGGGCTTCTTCTCACTATGAGAAGGGTAAGGCCATAGTCCACCACGCTGGCTAAGTGCGGGTTGGCAGACTTCACATGTCTTTCGAGAACATTATGGAGAACTCTGAGACATACAGGTTTCCTCATGATGTTTTCCATTACCTTCAAGCAAGCGATATAATTAACAATTTAGTACGCACATAGCTTCGAAAAGTCATTGGTGCGCGACGCAGTCTCGTAGCAGTCCGTCAGTCTCTCCACCATCTCTTTATTTTATTTTATTCTTCAGTTATATGTTCTTTATATTATGTACACTTGCTTTTGAATATTGATATTGAATATTGATCGCACATAGTAACAAGTTGGCCATTAATATTAATTGAACTGTTGTTATTTGGGTCTGGGTCATTAAAAGCCATGTACTGGGTCTTCGCAACACATGTCACATGATTTCACCCACTAGGATTATATGTATACCTATATCGTGGCCAGGAATCAGACTAACTACTAGAGAAAACCCTACAAAGATCCATATAGTAGTTTTTGAGTTTATCGTGTACATACAGGTAGACAGTATGGGAGAGTGCTTTATTTTATAACAGTCATGTAGACAAAGCAACGATGTCAAAGTGTGTTAAGCTACTTATTAAGTCGAATTCCTTAATTGCTCTGCCCTTAAAGGGCTCAATCAAAATACTTATTTTCGAGCGCAAAGAAAGTTAAATTAGATTTTTGCATTAATCTCTGCTCACGATGATACTTGAAGAGTTACGTTAAGATTATTTTAAATAATCTACAAGTAGACAAAACTCTCTGCAGTACTAAAGAATAGACTTGGTCCGGCGACGGCACTCCCGCTAACAAGAGACATAAGCGTCATTAAGGCCGTACAAACTTTTCCAAACTGCCTGTTCGCGGCTCGGATTCTAGTACTCGTCCTTGAGTTGTATATGTAATTTGCAGTCACTTGATAGTATAAGTTGTCATCGTGTGATTTGTGCGGTCTATAATAAAAAAGAAAATAATATAAATAAATCGTCCTAGCGTTATCGTAGTTGCATCCAAGACGTTCGCATTGGAGCCCACTTACTACACACATACATACATAGACTCACGCCTGTTTCCTGGAGGGGTAATGGTGGGGAGTCTCTACTACGGAACGCCATTTGCTACGATCCTGACATACCTCTTGCTTCATTCACTCCCATCAAGTTTCTCATGCATGCTCTTCTGTTTAGGGTACTTCTGACCTGTCCTTTTTTACGATATCTCCAATCTGGTCAGAGAACGTCCGCCTAGGTCTTGCTCTTCGTCCTGTCCCATTCACACTTACTAATCTTACCAAATTTTACTTCTGTAAAAAAAATTATTTTATTTTTTATCAATACACACTTATAAACATAACTAAACATATCACTGATTTAAAAATTACATTGCCTTGAATAATTTCCATACCCTAAAACCATACTCATCTATTTTAATTATCCTACAGAATAATCATATAGATTTTATCATTCCATTTAAATGCGCACGAATATTCCCATTCTATCGCATCATAAGATATCATTCTATACTACATATGAGGCATTTAAAATTTGATTTATTTGAATTCTAGTTGGAACGGAAGTGGCTTACTAGGAGATGTAATTTGTTGACGGCCTCACTGCAACTTTCCCTCGTCTTAAGCACTGTATACCATCACCATGCATTGTATACCATCCCCATGTACACTTAGTTTTCCAATAAATGATTTGATTTCATTTATATTCTATGGGTAAAAGAGCCGGAGATAGACATCATTTTATTAGGCAAACTGTTTTTGACTGATGAATACTTACCCAAATGTTGAATTACGGGAGAAAATAAATTATTTTGTACTTCATGTACGCTTTTAAATAACATTTCAATTTCAACCAATCTATGCTGAAACAAAGTACAGCTCCTTAAACTCCCACCATTGCCACCGTCTTAACGTTAACCCACTGTATCCAAAACGTTTCGTCTTAAAAGACTTCACTTAATAGACTAACCAGATTTAACAGAATATTAGCTTTTCTACAGAGCATCCCTGTTTAATTTGCATAAATATTGCTTTATTTTTTAGGGCCTTAAACTACAAAAATATATTCCAGAATTAACGCAAAACACATTAGTGATAAATATATGCATATTGCTCCGTAACAAATCTAAATAAATTAGTGCTATAACTTTATTACACGATTATTCTCTCACGCCGCAATGCTGCAACTTAAAAAAACATAACATCTCAGCCGCCACCATTTTCATTTTTAATTCAAAACAAACGGTCAAAAACTGTGCATTACTAAACTTCCGACAACTCCGTATTCTGCCATAAAGTTAAGTTCGTACGATAAAGGGTCAGCGAGAAGTTGACCCTTTTCACTTGAATTGTCCAGTGAGGTCCCTCCGAGCTTCCCGTGTGACCCCCGATTGGTTTCAGATCGCTGAAGATAAATAGTTAAATTTTGTGGCTCGTGTCAACGTTTATTGTCTGCCAATACTGGATTTGGGTGAGGATTTGAGTGAATAATTTATTTGTATTTACATTCAGCTTTTTGCAAAATAGACGGTACAGAAGTTGATGTTACAGAAAATTTTATCGTAATAAAACTAGTTCCACGACTTGTTATTTTATAACCTTAGCATTTTTAAAGCTCATATGACGGAATAACAGATAAAAGAACCTCTTATCTCTCATAGTTATGTATTTTAGCATGCCGAATGGTTAAGACTCCTAGAAAATTAATTGCTGGCAAACATTCTTACAAGCTAATTAGCAATTACGACACACATATGTATGCTTCATAGCTATTCTTTAACTAAATTTTACAGAAAGGGATAACTTGTTTCAAACTTATTCACATAAAGAATCGATAGCCTTCCTAGTAGTCAGATGAACAAACTTACACCACAAATTTCGACTTTACAAAATCTCTGTAGCGACAATAGTGAGCAAGTGCGATGATCTTGAAATATTTCTTTAGTCTCTTTCTGTAGTCTCTAGACACTACTCACACTTCAATTTATAAGTACACAAGGTTATAGCCGTATCTAACAATCAAGAGAAATAAAACTAAACAAGAAATCTCAATAAAGTGAGTGCAACTAGCCATCAAAGTTTCCAAGATTCTGTATTTTCTGTTCTAAAACTTCGTTGCAGTTCTCTCTAAGGAAAAATAATTCACCACTAAAATAAGATTTGTGCAAGGCCCAGCTTGATTTACTGAAAACAAATTTTGTGTATGCGAAGCGTTTTCCAATACCCCTCGGAATAATATCAGCCTTTAGTCTAACCAGATACAGTTGAATATCAGATTTTGCAATACTCTTAGCATATTTTGGACCAAACGAAGTGGATTCAGAAGATTTTTTTTTTATATTTGGGTAACAGGTAAAACTGTAATGCATTCATATTTTTTAACTGAAACAAGTCAAATAGATAGACATTTTTAGACATGAATGTTTTGATTATTACTTACGTGTTACGAAGATACCTAAAAGAAGGAGTGCAACAAAAAATGTACTAATAGCTAGTAAAAGCCCATGTTTTATCCTTTGTCGCAAAACGATAATTTGTACGAGGCAATCATTCTTTGTTTGGGAAATAGCAGTAAGCTACGTCATACAATGCTATGACCCTTTCTGTCTAACTAGCAATACTAAGGATCTTGTAACTAGATCAATACGAAGAATCTGATTCTGTCATGTGATTGCAATGCGAATAAAAACTTACTATTTTTTGACATAAAATATATTTAGCCAACAGCGTTATCACAACAGAAACTTCTTCATTTAGAAATTTGTTTCCTTAATTACTTGAGGAAAGTAAAACACAACAGAGTGATAGAACAAATCAGATCAACTAAAATGCTACAACTCTATTTTATAAACTATACAACGTCACATAACTTTCCTCGAGCAAATCAGCACGTGAAATCTCATCGTACGTACAACTGCGAATTAATTATCTACGTCCAATCAGTGCAGCACAATTCCGCCATTGTTTTCCCTCTGAACAGATAGCTGATGCATTAATCAATGCGTTATCGTGCGCAATCGTGTGGAAACGATACTGCTGTGATTGACAACTGGTTATGATTGGAAAAGTTGCTGGTTTGTCTGTGTCCAATAAAAGAGAAATAAATATACACTTGTATACTGAGGGCCTAGCCAAATGGCATTCGCTTTGCTTTATACTTTTGCTAACGCTTGGTTGCCATGGCAACATAAGGAATTCCTTCTTCGTTGACCACGTGACATATCGGAAGCTTATGTCAGTTCCACACATTTTTGCACTTAGCGATTAGCGATATCACTAATCGAATGCCATTTGGCTACAAGCCCTATATAGCCATTTTTAGATGATATGTTCCTAAAATGAGAAAAGCAGCGATAGCCTAGTGGAGAGACCGACAGACTGCTACGCAGAGGGTCCGGGTTCGAATCCACGGCAGGCACCGATGACTTTTCGGAGTTATGTGCGTATTAAATTGTTAATTATCGCGTGCTAATCGGTGAAGGAAAACATCGTGAGGAAACCTGCATGTCTGAGAGTTCTCCATAATGTTCTCGAAAGACATGTGAAATCTGTCAACCCGCACTTGGCCAGCGTGGTGGGCTATGGCCTTAACCTTCTCATAATGGGAAGAGGCCCGTGCCCAGCAGTGGGACAGTATAAAGGGCTGATGATGTTCCTAAAATGCTCACTTTTCAGATAAGTTTATAAGCATCATCATTCTAGCATTTCCCCGGTCATGATCCAAGACTCTCGACTTGGAACCCAGGATCCGGTTGTGTCACCTCGTCGTCCCACTGTGGTGAAGTCATACTAGTCGAAAACACTTTTGCGTTGGAGTTCACAACTCGCCTTTTAGCTTAACCATATTTAACGGAATATTGGTTTTTCCACACAGCAACAACCACATGGTAACTCAAAGTGATAGCGAAAGTTTATGGATAGGTAACACAACAGTCAGGTATTCAAGCACACAGTAATTACTGTCATAGATCTTTATAACAGGCGGGACTGACCGCTTAACTTGTCGAGGCATGGAAACGTATGACGACTGACGACATATGACCTTGCTACAATTCAGCTTTCTCGAATCTCCACCCATTGGACAAATGGACACAGTGAAAGTCAAGGCTTTCTGGTGGTAAACTACAGAAAGGGTCCTAAAAAGGCTTATATTGTGTCATAATCGCTGCGAAAATTAAGATTATATTTTATGGATAGTTTAATAATCAATGAAATATGCAAACATTACTTGGCAACACAAATATTTGTACAACCTTCCAAGCCTCCAACATTGAGCCGAGACAAAGAAGGTGTCTATCAAACTCGGTTGCCATGACAACGACGGTAACAATCTCCAAGCGATCACTGTGCGCTGTTCTTGATTTCCCTAGAGCACTAATGAACAGATTATTTATTTATTTATTTAAGACTTTATACACAAACAAGGTGTACATAGGTGGACATAATGCCATGAGGCATTCTCTACCTGTCAACCTACAGGTGGTGTAGAGATAAATGTGTTAGGTGTACTAACGCATATTAAAAGGATGTCATATTCTTAAATATAATGTAAATGAAACAAATAACAACATAAAACGACCTAAAATGTAAATTTAATACTTAAATCGGTATACATAATATATACACTTAAATGCATATATTATAAGTATTATACCAAATAAATATACATAAACATAAATATCATACATATTATAAATATATCTATATATAAATATAATACAAAAAATAAATATAAGGGTACATACTTATAGATACATAAATACATAACTACATACATACATACATACTTATAATAAAGGATGAGAGTGATGTGCAGATTCCTTTAGTCTTTTATATAGGAGATCCGTACTTTCAATTTAAATGCAAAACGGTCAGTGGACATTCTGATTTCAAGAGGGAGCGCGTTCCAGAGTAGGATAGACTGTTCAACAAAGGAAGAGTTGACAAACCCAGAAGAATGATTGGGGCACGAAAGAAGAAGATTCTGTGAAGAACGAAGGTCTCTCTCATGTGTAGATGATAGGTATTGGAAATACCCGGAAAGATAAGAAGGAGGAGAGGGAGACTTATGAATCATGAAGAGAGTAGTGAGAGCACGCAAGCACCGGCGTTGACGAATAGGCAACCAATTAAGTTCTGAACGATAAGTAGAGATATGGTCATACTTACGAAGATTAAAAATGAATCGAATGCAGTTATTGAGAAGTCGGTCATATTTATTGAGATATTCTGTATTCAGGTCATAATAGCACATATCACCATAGTCGATTAAGGGAAATATTAAAGCCTGCACAAGCATAGTTTTAGTCCTGGAGGGAAGGAAATTCTTTAGACGATATAGTGCTCTAAGTGTTCCGGTTACTTTCTGACTAACATTAGACACCCCAGGTGTCTAATGTTAGTCAGAAAGTAACCGGAACCAACCAATCGAGAGTGGAATCTATATACATTCCAAGGTCTTTGACGACTGAGTTGAAAGGGATGATTAGACCGTTGAACTTTACAGGCGGCAGAGTTTTTAAATCTAATTTAGGCACTAAACGGCGACTGCCTACAATAATGGCCTGGCATTTTGCTGGGTTTACGTCTAGACCAAATCGATTGCACCAATCCATCATCGTCTCAAATTCTCTGTTCAAGTCAGCAATGGCTATTGATATATCTTCCACTCTCGCTTGGGAGTACAACTGCAAGTCTACAGCATAGAGATGATACGCACACCGAAGATTAGGAGTTAAGAAGTTAATAAAAATTGAAAAGAGTAAAGGAGAGAGAATGCCACCTTGAGGAACACCAGAGCCGATGTTACGCCAACTCGACGTAGTCTCGTCAACGCGAACTGACTGCTGACGTTCCTGAAGATAATTTGAGAACCACTCCAGTACAACAGGTGAGATCAAGAGATGGGAAAGGATAGATAGAAGAACATCGTGACTGACGGAATTGAACGCGTTCGAGAAGTCGACCAAGGTCAGCACAGTGACCTTAGTGTCCTCCATGCCGGCTCTTATATCGTCAGCCACTTTAAGGAGGGCGGAAGTCGTGCTATGTGCAGGTCTAAATCCAGATTGGAATGGACTGAGTAAGTTGTTAAGGTAAACAAATCGAGACAACTGCTTATGTACACAAGCTTCCACCACTTTGGATAAGAAAGGAAGGATAGAGATAGGACGGAAATGATTGGGTAGTGTAGGATTCGAGATCTTAGGAAGAGGGATTACAAAGGCTTTACGCCAGAGGGACGGGAAGGAACCACTGTCCAACGAGAAATTGACAATGTGGGTAATGGGAAGGATGAGATGATCAAGGATCGGAATGATCATGCGGCGGCTAAGAGAGTCGTAGCCCACTGCATTGGATCGAATGGAGAGGATTATCTTCTTGACCTCACCCGAAGTAACTGGAGAAAATTTAAATGGGTCTATGTTGGGACGGGGGAGGGCAGCAACAAAGGCCACCGTTTGACACCTGGTTTGGTTATCCAATTGAGAGGTAGTTGTGAAATGATTATTTAAATCCTCCAAACCAACCGTCAAACGGCGATCACTAAGTTGCTGTTTGCCAATACCTAGAGTTCCAAGAAACTGCCAGATATTGGAGAAGAGGAGTTTATATTGTCAAAAATATGGCGACGTTTAGCGTTGCGAATCATCTGATTACACCGATTTCTTGCAGTCTTGTACAGGCTCCAGTTTTCGTCAGAACGCTCTTTTTTAAACCTCCGAAAAGCTCTGTCGCGACGCCTCATGGCCATTTGAACACCTTTGGTAAGCCAAGGAGCAGGAGGACGTCTTAATTTAACTTTAAGATTAGTCGCTGATTAGTCGCTCACCTTACAATAGCTTCTTTTGTGCGTGGTTTTAATCTCATGTGAGATTTAATAATGAATTTTAAAAGTACAAAGGCTGAAATTAATTTAAAATGTGTCTCACGTAATGTAGGTCACTGTTTAAGTACTAGCTTTTCTGAGTTTATTCTGTATTTATATACCGGTTGTCGTGGTTACTAACACTTAAACTGAAGCCTAGGCCTCGTATACGCAATTTAAGGTTTCAATTTTTCAGCACTGTTGCAAATTCATCAGTGCGCGATTATGATATCACTTGCAACCAGCGCCGTATTATCAGAATCTCAACTTTTTTTGACATTTTTAATTACAAGCATTATTTTCATCAAACTTTTTATTTCCATAGTAACGGTACAGCTAATTTCTGCATCATCAATTCGAGTAACTAAAATTATTTTGCTCGTTCATTCCGTTCCCTAGACAAGATTTCGTATGAAGTTGCCAATTTTGCTAAACGTTGCAAATATTTCTGATACATGTTACTATCAGGATAGGATGATCGCAATTTATTCCCGCAGGCGATGGTTCACAATATACATACATACCTACTGCACATTTTGCCTTTGCTCAACTTTTAAAATACGAATCAAGTACAACAAAATGTAATAAAACTTCCAATAATGTTAACTAATAGCGCCTAAAGTAATATCATTAAAACTTTTTCCGTTTTTAATACGATAGAGTTTTAATTAGTCCCGCGCTATAATATTTGAAGTGCACATTCCCGATGTGTGCCGTGTATCGGAACGTAGCACACGATCGTGTAACCCCGCCAATCCTCGGCATTGCAAGAGCCAATATTTGAATTTAGAACCAATGGTCCGCCACGTTCTTAAGGGGTATGGTGTGTATGTGTAATGCTTGGCTATTTTTGTTTATGTTTGGGCATTTCAGTTGTACAATGCCTAAGTTGTAATGTTTTATTTGCTGGTTATTAAATATGCAATAGTCATTTATGATTAATTGAATATGTTATCGCAGAAAGTATAGGACAATATTAAATTAAAAATTTAGCTGATAGCCGAGCTACGATGCAGCTGCTGTGATATTATGTAATTTTAGTGATAATCATCGTGTAATTATTCTAGAATAAATCTTTTATTTGCTCCGACGTTTCGGCAAAGGCCGTAATCATGGCGTGGCATGACATGGCGGATGACTGTTGTCCGCCATAGGCCATTGGGATCCTATTACATAGATCTTAAAATCCTGGGACATTATTTTAACCAGAACTTTAATATATAGGTTGGTAGGTAGAGTGACCTGACCTTAACAAACTAAGAGCGTTACTAATTGAAACGTACTCAGTAGTGTCAGTAGTGTTCAATAATTCTGTATCTTATCCGAGTTTTGTTTGAACAGAAATGCACTATTTGATAGAAATGGTTTTATTTCGAACGTGTCTCTGTGTGCTCACCAATCAGGATTTAATTAAGTTGTAAATTTAAATTAATAATAGATTACACTACGTCGCTAGCTGAATGAAGATCTGAAATAAATTATAGATGAAATAAAAGACCGACTTTAGAGCTTTAGAAATCCGGTTTTAGTAGTTGTTTATTGTTTATCTTAAAAGGTTTTAGGTGCCGATACAGCTATAAATTGTATGGTATATTCATATGATCACTTTTTAAGCTCAAGCACCGTATCCTGTGATGCCAAAAACATGTTCAGTTTGAATTCTTGGAAGGAATTACAGTGACACTCGATATATTTATTATTATTTCTCCGACGCACCGTAGAATAAATTAATTACCAAAATAGATTAGATAAATAAATAAACAGAACGACAATATAAAAAACGTTAAAGTTTAGAAAGTCCATAAGCATCGGCTGAAAATAAAGGAAAACCATGCTGCATTTCTCAAAACCTAACACTGAAAAGCCTGTATTTCGTAAAAGAACCTCCAACCATACATTCACCTTAATTACTGCCTTTACCGCACTCGTAAGAAACTACACAGTACATATAAGAGCATGTTTATCTTCGGCGGCAAGTCATAAATCTTACGTCTCGACTCAGTTTTGCTTGACTTCGACGAAGCCAAAATGAGGATTATGTTTTTCGCGTAAATCCATTTGTGTGAATGTAGATGGGCGTGTATTTACATGCTGTTACATTGTGTGTATTTAGCACTACATTCAATCTTTAAAGATTGTATCGTGATTCGTTTTTACTTTTAAATAATGCTGCACACTAGCATGCTATTTCAATTACAGGCAACGATAGATATACCAATAGGGTATTGGGTTCAAATCCTCGGCGCGCACAGTACTCAGTGAAGTTATGTGCGCATTGAATGATTAATTAACGCTTGCCATCGGTCCCGGCTGTCATGAAGTTCTGTGAAAGTAGTAATAGGGAGCCAGTAAATCTAAATAGACTGATACTAGTCTAAATTATAGTATATTACTATAGATTTTGGTTGCGGAGTTCAGTCGGCAGTCCCTCTGTGGAAAAAGCTAATATTCAGTCAAAACCGGTTAAACTAATAAGCGGATCCCGCGTGGCTTGTAACTGGGATAACGCTAGAAGTAAGTACATGCAATATATGCAATCTTCTCAAATCAAATAATTGCGCATGTGTACCAGTCGCGAAAATTTACAAATATTAATACTGAAATGCTGAAATTTTTTTGGATATTAAAGATATTGCTAGCCTCGTTCAATGTATTTAAGTAACTGGAAGCGACTTACAGGCAAAATAATCACAAATACCGCCTGGTATTATTATAATATTGCATCTGTAGACAAGAGAACGGGACATTTCCTTTATTTTGAAATGCCAATGATCACGATTACATATCGAAATTATTTTTCTAATCTCCTCTCAATTATCACAAGAATAATTGGAAATACCTAATAACTCAGTTTTTTTATAGTAAAACAGAATTTCAATCGTCTGGTAGATATAACTTTTTAACGGTATTACAAACCACGTTCATATTACATCGAATTAACCAACTTAAAAAACAATTGACATTTAACATACATACATACATACATACATAGTCTCACGCCTATATCGCCGAAGAGGTAGGCAGAGGCTATACCCACTTTTCGCCAGATTTATTTTAGTCTCACGTAATAGGGGGCGAATCTATTACCGTACCGGGCACCTAACCAGATTCCGTGCTGCTACTGACAATTTCCTAACGGACCCAATAACACTTTGCCCGACCCGGGGATCGAACCCGAGACCTCCCAGGCAGACATCTAACAATACAAACGAAATAACTAAACCATAAATGTTTTTACATATTCCTAATCCTAAAAAGTAGCGAACCGATTTTCATGCGATGTTACACTAGTAATAGCTCGATAGGAATGCTAGCGACAGCTGAAAAATGAACAACATACTGTAAGTGTAAACCACGGGACCATTCTCGCGGAAATGGTCGCAATCACAAGCTTCCCTTGGCTATGTTTATTTGAGTCGATAAAAGTAATAAAGATACTGGAAACCTAATATTACGGTAGTATTTCACAAGTGGTTCATTTATTGGCAGAAAAATAGAAGAAAGAATACACAGCGCAGGAACAATTTCATGCATTAAATATAAGAAACAATGAGAATTTTCAACATAAATGGTGCATTGGCTTGAGGTGCTAAGCACTGAGTTTACATTTTAGCTCGCTGAACATTCTGCCATCTCATATTTTGCTTGTTATTTCTTAGTGGAGTGATACTTTTCAGTGACATGACATACCCGATAAGCGGGAGTATATCATTCGAATGCCGTTATTCCCTGCCTGTCGTAAAATTGTCGGCAACCACCCTCGTCACAGGGATTGTCCCTGGTTCAAAGGATTGGAACAACGAATACACAACACCATTAAATTGAATGTAATTATTTGTTCAATACGCACGTTATTGTTTTGAACAGATTTTGAATATGGTGCTAAACAATCCTGTAACAGAACACTGAAGTATTATATTATTAGTACTAAAAAGATAGATTATGAGTTGATGATAGATTTTTAGTGGACCAAAGAAGATAGATTTCTGTTCCTTGACTCACTGACTGAAACATAACATAAAACTAAATACAAATAACACGACATCAATGAAGACACTATCTTGCAATATTTTTCATTTAAACGAGCGCACAGTTATCCCGTCTGATTTAAAGTAATCTGAAAAAATACACAATCTAAATGTAATAACACTCATAACTTGGAGATGATGAAAATTTTTAGAACCTCAAATGACCACGTTCATATAAATCATTCCACGCATTTCAATTCTAAATATCAACTCCTCAACTCAGTTACCACCAGCAGGTACAAATATACACAGTGCATTACATAATTCGCCTATTCGTATGAATCAAGACGGGAACGCGTAAATTCGGCCCTACTTACCCACAGACGGCAGCGTGTCTCAAGTTTTGACAGATGTAAAACGTAGCTGCCACGCGAAATAAAATAACTGGTAAACACACTGGAGAATATTGTGGGCGGAGACGAAATACGAAATGCATCAATAATGTTTAATTTCTAAATTGTATGGACGATGTAGAAATTACTAATGCGTCACGTCTTCTGAAAACGAAACAGTGAATTTACTGCCGCCACCCTGATACTCATTAATAATTGTCACGTCAACTAAGCTTACTACAAGATCTTACATATTATGCTGATAGTATCCCTCTTCGAAGTTTCTGAAGATATTTGCTATACTGATCAAACACAAACGTGATTTTAGTGGTAGAGCTACACTGGTTACAATGTGGATCTAGTGTGGATCAATCGGGTTAATAAAATCTCTTACAGAAGAACTAGCCCCTCTTCCTATTCCATATACATTTTCTACAAATTTATTCCCTTTTCTGTTTTTTTTCGTTTGGGTGTATGTTCTACAGTACCCTTGAAATAACAAGATTAGGTGTGAAGCATATCCAGTATACCGCCTTCGTTTTGGCTTTAATCCTGCCGGATCATAACATTAAGAATATCCATTAATGTTTATACGACAAATGTCGGCCAATTTGAAACAATATAAATGAAGCATCCAACGGTGAAAACTGACAACATTTTGACCGTATAAATCAATCGATCAGCTCTGGAGCCATTTATCAACGAGCCCTTTAAACTTTCAATTAATCAACAGTCCGCTACAGTCCACCGATGGCGTCTCTTTGGCAGCTAGATTCTTTACCTGTTTTTCTTCGTTGAACAATTTAATGTCACTTCACAATAATTTATATTATGTATTTTGCGATAGACAACTAAATTGTGAATCCTTCTCGGCAATTGAAAATCTAAAATATTGATATCAGTGCTTTACGATAAAAATCAAGTATCATGTATATAAAAAAATTAAAACGGACAAAACGTAATATGTACTCATGTTAAAATCAAATGAGATAGTTTCCAACGGAAACTTACTTTTAAATTTGTAAAACATACAACAGATATCCTGCGTTACTCTTTAGAGATATTATGCACTGACAGTACTGTAAACAATATCATTATGTCGTACAGGTATCGCCAAATTTCTAGTTCCCTCTGAAGTTGCTGCGTATAGCTGCGAAGGGGATGGGGGGCGGGTAGCGGGAGGGGACTGCACGATTCGTAGCGTGACACATTCGGCTATGATTGATTCCATTCGGATAATATGTTATATTGCATTTGAAATTTGAATTTGTGTTCGAATCTTCCGTAAAGTACAGTCACGAAGAAACGCGCCACGCATCTTTGAATTATCTATTTGATATATGTTGTGTTTTTAATTGCTTGTTGTTGTTTCAGTTACATTTTTTATTGTTATTTTACACTTACCTATATACTTTTATACGTCTGTGATATTCACTTACTATTTTGTTTAATTGTTTGTCATCCACCAAGAATATTCCTTACCTCTACCGTGAATCGATAAGGAAAATGGGGATGAATGTTCGTAGATAATATATGTTTACAGTTTCAACATCTTTTTGCCTAAATATTAGACCTTGATTCACATTGTTAATGGTTCATTACTTTCTTGTCACAATGAACTAAAAGTTAATTTATTTGTCATGGTAACAAAAATAATTGTGTATATTGAAATATATTTTTTTTGTAAATATTTTCTGTTTGATTGTACCTGCGCAAACACCTGCATAGTTCAACTTTAGAGAGCACAAGAAGTTTGGCGAAAACTATACCAATACATTTTGAATAGATTGAATTTTTTTAAGAACATCTCTTATAGTACTGGTTAGTTATAAGATCTCAGATGCCGCAATAATATTGACAAACCATCAATAAACCGAACGATCACCTTAATCAAAGTTTTTTTTAGAAACCGTGTCAAGATACACACTCAGAATAAAACTAGTTCAGTGAGATTAAAATTTGATATACATAAAAGCAAAAAAAACCGTGTGTGATACAGTCCCGTATTATTTCAACATAAAAAAGTAAGCGTCACGCTGGCGAAGAGCGACTTATGAATTCATAACCTTCAGATGACTTTTTATTATGTTCATTACTGACAAAATCCATGCTTATTATTTTCGAAAGCGAATAATGGCTTTAGGGAATAATTCCTCTGATTCAAGTTTATCAAAACATATCTTATGAATATTTTAACAGAAGACATTGCATCCATGTACACAAACATTATAATCAGCTAATACATTTTGATAGTGTAAAGTTAACAGTAAAAATAAAGAATACACTAGCAGTGAGTTGAGTTTCTATCAAAATTGGTCAAATTGGTTGGACAATCAGGTGCAATAAACAAACAAGGAAGTAAATCTATACTATAGGTGAACTCCATGTTTTCTTTTCCAAAAATCTTTTTTGGTCTCAAAGTTAATATTCTTGTAGATAAAGTTGTGGATAATATGAAGAAGGTAACCTCCAAGCAGGTGATCGGTAGTAATGGAGTAGAACTTATTTTACTAATAGCGTAGGTACTGCCCATATGTACTGTACTTACTATAAAATATTTTATCCTTACCTACTTTATATCTATGCCTAAAATTTTACTGCTAAAATGATCACGTTGTCGTAATTTTAATATCCAGATTTTGAGGACCGTAATTTGAGCGACAGCTTAGGGTCGAATTTGGTTAACATTGTTGGTAGCGCCATCTACCTTTCCATCGAAACTAATCACATCAACGTCAATGGTTCGTCGCTGTTTGGCCAATGCGAGCGATGCCTTTTGTTTCTATCCCTGTCTATCCCATTCCCTGGAAGGGGCACGCCTTTCGCGGATTGGTCGCCGCGATCATCGACGCGAGAGACAGCCAGAACTTTCGAGAAGCTCGAAAATGTGTCCGCCATACCGCACCGCACCGCTATAATTTTACCGCTCCCGCTTTATACTAAAAACCGCCCGTGAGTGAAAGTGATTTGTGTATTGGAGTGATTCAAACAGCTTCAGGACTCTCGAAGACATCAGGAGGCTGCCATTTGCAAGGAAAGAGGACTGACGTACAAGGTAGGTGCCCCTCATCCTTCAGCATCCTTTAGAATATCCTATACCCACTCACAATCCTCTTCCCTTATCCTTTCTAGGCGAGCAGAAATCGCCATCCTCTAGATACAGTCCATTTTCCTTCTCCAAGTCGCCTACCTAAGAAGAGAACCTACGGTTTCGGTGTAACGCCGCGCGCCGAACCATTTTTTTGGTCCATACGAGTCGGATTCATTTACCTTTTTATACGTTATATCGCTATACCTAGGCAGTTATAGCACCTAGCTATACTCCTAGTCTATTCACATAACCGTCACATGGTTGTTTCCGCCCGCTTCAGTAGGTAATATACTTTTATGTAGCTACCTACTTACTCAATTATTATTTCTGGAACTATCATAGTTGTCTTGTAAATCTCATATTTCGAGCAACTTTTAATTCCACAGCTCTAAAGTGTTGCCTACTTAGCCTACTTAGGTAAAATAATAGGTACATTAGATATTCTTATTTTGTTTCGGTCTCATTAGCTTATACTTACGTAAGCATGACACAACAAAAGAAGTCGCGTGTCGGAAGACAAAGAGATGACAATCTTAGAAGCAAAACGCAATATTTTATTTGAGCGCATTCAAAACATTTACGAGCGGTCAAAGACCGCAGCCGCGTCTGACAGTAATAGGGAAGCATTTCTCAGTTATTGTATGACAGTAGGTAGTATTCGAACAGATTTTCATAAGTTGTTAGACGATTATAACGCAAGATTGCTTTCTGCTAATCCTGATGAAAAACCGAATTATCAGGCGTACACCTCATTCGAAGATCTTTATTGTATTATTAAGCGTATACAATCGCAATTAGAGGGTAAATGTTCGGCACAGCCCGTTGCCGCGGCCCGCAAGCCGAAATTACCGCCAATCGAGATTATGTCGTTTGACGGAGATATACGAAATTAGCCGTTGTTCTATGCGAGTTTTAAGTCTACAGTGCACGATAATGGTTCTCTGACAGATGCTGACAGGTTGTACTATTTAATAGGTAAACTGTCACCGAAGGCCCAGTCCGTATTTACAGGTGTCACACCCAGTGCTGAGAATTATCAGGTCATATTTCAGTCACTACTTGATAGATATCAAGACACGCGCGTCCTAGCGTCTACCTATTTTGACCAAGCTTTAAATCTTAAACTGTCCGGTGCCGCATCTGTCTCGAATTTCCAGCTGTTTATTGATAACTTCGTAACCGCGGTTAATTCTCTTAGGAACTTAAAATTAGAAGATCTTTCCGACTTTATGTTGCTTCAACTCGCTTTAAAAAAGTTTGACACTGATACAATTCGTGCTTTCGAGATGACGGAACGCAATAATAAAATACCTACACTACAGTCCATTCACAGTTATTTTACCTCTGACAGATGTCGGTGTTTATTTTCTTTATGTTGGAATTGTACTCTGTGATGACAGGAATGTAAAATAGGGTTACCTGTGCATAACATTTTACCCAATATTAGTGGAAATGCTTCAAAAATTCAAATGCTTGAAGCTCATGGCCGCAAAGCTAGCAAGTTTGCGAGCTAAACGCAATTGAACTTATGTGGAGTCTCATTAAAAGACAAGTCACAAGCAAAAATTTAGGACAAGAGGCAACCAACATTGTGAATTTAGCTGAAGAAGCTTTTTAATCTATCACTGCAGAAGACTGACAAAAACAATGCAAACATGAGCGCCACATTGAAGACAAGCTTCGTGAAACAGATGGGTCTACGGATGCTGAAATGGACAGGTTCATAATAGAATTAAATTCTGAGTCTGATACAGAATATGACAGCAGTTACGAATCATCATAACATTGGCAGTCCACATGGATCATTCTTATAGACTCACGCCTGGTAGGCAGAGGTGTAATATTACACCCACATCATTCTTATTCAAAATAAATATGCAAATTAAATTTGCAGTTTTTGTATTTGATAATTAGAACCTCACGTTGGCATAATTAAGATGCGTTTACCTTTATATATTAAATAGACAACATTTTATTATAACTACTTATCTTCATAGGAAATTAGTTATTTCGTAAGAAAATAAATGTACATGCATATAGCCATGCCAATATCAAGAGGTTTTGTTACAAACATTACTTCCAAATATTTTATACGATCGCTTAGGCAATAAAAAAATAAGTACATTTTTAGCAATAATGTATATTTAAAATGGGAGTATTATATACCAAATATAGCAACACAACGCCCAGGTTGGCCAATCTAACAGCTAGAGGTAAAATAACTGTGAACGGACTATAGATAGTTTTATTTCGTTCATCAAAGATCAGTGTCGAATATTTCATAATACACAATCTAGTTCACCTAGCCCGTCTAACACTAACAGCAACAAACAAAGGTTGAATAAATCGCGAAATAGTAAATAACTCGGTCCCTAATCCACAATCTTACGTAACATGCTCGGAATCTAATAGTTATAATTCACAGAAGTGTCTGTGCAGTAATATAGTGCACGACCATTTCTATAAGTGTCCCGCCTTCAATAGTCTAAATCCGATTGCTCGTTTCAAGTGCGTAAAAGATAACAAACCTTGCATTAATTGCTTAAGCATAAAACATAAAACAAGTAATTGTTCTAGTAAGGCAAAGTGTCGCTCATGTAATCAAAAATATAATTCATTGCTACATTTCGATAAAGGTAACCCGTTGTCAAGCCAAGCCGCTAACCTTGACACACTTACGTCGCAGGTGCAGGCTACGATAACTGCGCCTGCCACGATTCAGAATGAAATATCGTTGTGTACGACATCCATTGCGCGGGCGGCACGCACGCGCGGACGGCCTTCGCGCGCTTGTAGTGATCAGAGCAGTGCTAAGCCGCGATGTATGGCGTCTAAGACTGTTCTGTTAGCGACAGCGCAAGTTATCGTTTATGATGTTAATGGGTCGCCGCACATGGTACGTTGTCTACTAGATAGCGCGTCTGAGACCAATTTTATAACCTTTGCGTTGTTCAAACGCCTCGGATTGTGGAATAACTTTAAAAATACGAACTCAATAGTCAGAGGGATCGGCGGTTCAGAAAAACATTGCAAGGGTTCCGTAGATATTAAAATACATTCGCGTTTTGATGAAGACATTAATTTTAACATTTCTTCGCTTATCGTGGAGCGTATTACGGACACATTGCCAAACGCTAATGTGGACGTATCGCTTCTCACACACCTCGAGTCATTGCCGCTGGCAGACTCGGAGTTTGCAAATCCGGCAGACATTGATGTTTTGATCGGAGCCGCAATATTCCCGCACTTGCTACTAACTAAAGTGGTACGTAGTGAGCAAAATAACTTACCGCCTGCTATTGAGACGGTATTTGGGTATGTGATTATGGGTACCGTACCTACATTACATACTTCTCAATACGTTACGTCTTGCTGTTGTTCTGTTCTTCAAGAAAATAATATTGATTCTCTTCTCAAGCGATTTTGGGAGGTTGAAGAGGTTACCGCACCACCCTAGATGAGCCGTAAAGATCTCGAGTGTGAAGAACATTTCCGCGCTACCACTGTTCGTGACGACAGTGGCAGATACGTTGTGGCGTTGCCATTCTATGGTGACCCTTATTCGTTAGGCGACTCGTACGCTGCTGCGCTCAGACGTTTCCATTGTTTGGAACGTAAACTTGATGCATCACTTAAGTTACGCAGCGCCTATATCATTCGTGACTACATAGATAAAGGTTTTTTGAGTGTAGTTGTAAACAACGAGGGCAACTCTCTACCTTCATATTATATCCCGCATCACTTTGTGCGCCTAGTTTCATTCTAATCGGTTCAGTAGTTTTTTCGTGCGTAACAAACAGACAAACAAATAAAAATCGCATTTATAATATTAGTATGGATAAGGATATGGGATCTCTCTTAGTGCGCCACCAACAGGCATAACAAACCTTATCTGAAGGTGACAGCTGCAAATGAAATAAAGGAATGTTTTTGTAATCAAATACTTACTCCATAATTGATAAAAAAACAGACAATTTGTATTAGATTGCTTTAAAAGAGACACCAATAGACTTATAAAACTCTTTAGTAATAAAACACTGCAAAAGGATTTATTATTTAATAAATACTAAATTAAAGATGAATGGACCTGACGTGGTTCTATTTTCATTTGGATAATATTTATCATGTTCTGTTGTAGTTCGGTCGGGCTATCTTTTAATATTTTATCACTTTGTCTTAGTACTAATGAACATCCACACAAAAGGTACACATTTCTATGGCCTCGTGGACACGGTCCAGCTTGTTCACCTTCATGAGCATCTTGCTGCAAACTCTGATTTACTCAATCCATAGCGAGTTCCCAACATGCTTCACAAACATAATCATCATCAGTAATCTAAAAATTAAGAAAAGTAATTATTACTACAGGCAAAGAAAACGCATCACACTAAGTACATCTAGATAGACTAATGTTACCGAATTTTGTAATATTTTAAACTGCTTTGAAAAATTACTGAAACTTACTTACGCTAAATTGGTAAGTAAGTATAATAATGTTTAAAAACTTACGATTTGTGGATAAACCAAGTTGCAGAGCAAAGTACAAACTCTTGTGTTCTGATCTAAGATTCGATATCGCCGTAGAGTATTGACGCAAATGTTACAATTCTCGCACAATATGCGTGTAGGCCTGCTACTTCGCATCATAACAAAATCTTAAGGCACAATCGAAGTCCGTGTAGAAAAAGCTATAAGTCCAGATGTTTTGAGCGCAGATAGTTCGTAAGAAAGCACAAGTCGTCGTATGGGGCAGCGAATCAAGTCCAGGGGGTAAGCGAGAATAAAAAATAAGGATAATTCAACAAAAAACTGCGAAAACAACGAGAACACTACCCAAAGAGTATACAAACACTACCAAACAAGCTTTTCGGAAAGAAAAGAACGTTGACAATGTCACAGACTATAGTTGGTGCCACGAGAAGATAGACTTTTTGTAAACACACATTCAGGGTTTTACAACCTTTGTTTCTAACAGTTGTTTTCTAACTTTTATGCTTTTTGAACAGTAGTTTTTTTGTTTCAATGCTCAATTATGCTACTAAGTATTCGAATTTATATTTTATTATCTATGACTTCTTGTCGTGGCCATTTTTTTTCTAATTTTACAAAAATAAACATATTTTATTTTGTGTTTGAGTGGTCGAATTTCCCGGAAGTATTTTCATGAATTTTACACGTAAGTAATTCTGTAAATGCAAGACAACAATAGAGAGCCATGCATGTCAATAATAGAGTACAAACATGGTACCCTATTATTGACTTGATTTTTTATCATAGTCAATAGCTAAGCTATCGTAAAATATAAAAATTACCACTAATGAATAATATTACAGACCACTAGCTAGTACATTACATTAAAATGTTTAGGCATAGAGATTTTACATTGTGTATGAATGAAAACGTCACAATGAACTTAAACAAAATCGTGATATAATAGTTTGCCATCTGCAATTCTGCACCCACTTTTCCGAGATGCCGACCGTAGGACGAGCATTGCGACACCAAAAATATTCTTAACATCCAAAAAATATGTTTTATCTTCTGATAAATGCCTAAGAATGAAAAAAAATTATGGATTAACGCAAAATGTTGACGTTCTTGGCGTCTGACATATTCCAGTACCACATAACACTGTTGGCAGCGCATATATCGATAAAAACCCGATCAATTGACTATTATTACCTTGCAATGACACATATTTGTGTACCGTTGCGCTCATTGGATTTGACATTATTTGTTTTTGACAGATCTGTCGCTAAGTTACTTAGTAGAAATTCTTTGTTTCAAAAAGTCTATGTTCTCGTGGCACGTTCTATAGGGATCATAAACAAGGGCAAGGAGTAGGGATACTGACAATGTAGACATTTTCACTTAGTGTTGTCATTAATTATCTTTCAATTGCCTACTGATACCTCCTACTGATAATTAAATGATATCTCAGATCAAGTAAAAAATTATATTTATTTATATCATAAATAAATTCATCTTTTTATATAATATAATATCCATAAAATATATTTTTTTAACATTATCGTGAATTGTTTCTAGATGTAGGTTAAAAAGATACTTACCTTTTTTCTATTTAACAAATACGATTGTTGTGTAAATGGTAACTCTGAAAATGACATTAAACAAGCACCGGAAATGAATGTATTCAATAAATAGTTTATCAATTTAGATAATTTAACGTACGCTTTTATACTTGAAACTAAAAACGTACAAAATACGAAATAATTATATTAATAAGTTTTTCATAAGTTACGTTTATAGACGCTTCTAATACTTCACAGGTATAATCTTGCCATTGTTCTTTATTACACTTTCATCAATGTTTGCATGCCACTATTCTGGTCGAAATAATTTTTACTTTAATGCTATTATTTGTAACACCACTTGTCACAGTATTTCGGCAAATAAATTATTTGATTTTGAGTTTCAGTTCATCCTCAACTGCTGGACTAGGTCTCTTTTTTGAAAGTAGGAATTGGCCTATTATACAACGCTAGCCAAACGGGTTAGTATAGGGGTTGTATCAAGTTTTCTCCTTCTTTTATAGTGCTGTTCTCTGCATAATATGCTCCATGACACCCACACCACAGGATGATTTGGGGTGTTGACATTCCGTAATCTTAATCCGTCACCAACACTACAAAAACAAAATTCACCGATAGGATGCTTCAGTGGCATAGATATGCTGGAAAAACGAGACTAAAAGTTTCTTATCTGAACGTAACGCAACTTTTTTTCGCCAGCAATTAAACACTAAGATTAAGGTAAATAAAATCGATTATCAAATATTGAGCGACAAAAGTAAATGAGGTAATCAAGTAATCATAACATCTTACATGACTACTAGATTTAGCGAACGGCTTCGCTCGGGTGGGAGTCGCGGTAAAATTTTGTCTATGCCACTGTTCTTCCTTCTCACCGTATCTACACACAAAAATCATACCATAATATCGCTCCGTTACGTCGACCGCAAGAAGTACAAACAAACATTTGTATCAATGTTTTATAATATGGATTTATTTATTTTACTTACTTTGATATACGGCACGATACATATGGACTGTTGCAACTCATAATGACGGGCAAAGTCGCTGGAAAGAGAAAGTTCGAGCGAAGAAAGAAATCCTAGGCTCCGCAACATCAGGGAGTGGACGGGGATCGCGAGCGCTGTCGAGCTGTTCCGCCTCGCTACAGACAAGGAGAAGTACACGGAGCTAAAGGCCAACCTCCACTAGTTGGAAAGGCACTGAAAGAAGAATAAAAAAAATAACAAAAACCTCAAAAAAGTATATGATTGCATCAACGATGCGTTTACATCACAGGCAACAACTTGCCTGCCATGTAATAAAACCAAATTTCAGGCAAAAATATTGCACTAATAGAATCCACATTTCAGTCCAAATATTTTGTAATAGAACATTCTGGCAATATCATGACTGTAAGGCCAATTCAAATATCGTAAAAGCAAATCCCTTCCTTGTAATCTAACGATTGATTCCATCATCATAATAATATAACTCACATAAAACCACTAACGTCCAATCCTTTCGATGACTCCGCAAAAACCAAACTTTTACTCACTCCAATATGTCTTGAAGTTAGAAAGAATTCAAAGGATCTTATAAAACACGTAGGTCACAGCCTACCGGCAATAATAAGGATAGATGAGAGGTTCAAGACCTCGCCCCTAGCCTTCAAACCCAATATTGAGTTATAGAGCATAATATGAGAGAATGAAAAGGAAAATCATCATTGGAAGGCTTTGTTGGTTTAAGACTAGTCACCGTAGCTGGGCAGGTGAATTGATTGTTTGATATCGGAGTAAAGCTGCGAGCTTACTAAAGCGAAAGCTAGAAACCTTCACAAAAAAACTTGTATTTGAACAATAACTTTACCAATTACAATGTACACAAACAGGCTTAATGCCGGATTGCCTGAAAATTGTTTAATCGCAGCCTTTTTTAATTTTCGAGTGTTCTTTTAAAAGTTAAATGCAAATTAACTATGAAAGGTGAACCTTTCATAGATCATTTGCATTTAACTTTTTGTTTGTTTCACGCAATTGTCTTCACCATATTTGTACTATATATCCATAATAAGAGGGTTTAAGTGAATCTTAAGCGTTTATATGTCTCTCAAATACACATTAAAAAATATTTAAAAAGTATTTAGCCTCTTAGACAGCGATCAGTGACATACACATCTACATCTTTTTATGTACGATATTCCAACCTTAACAGCAGCTTGTTTTACTCTTTCGCAAATTCTGTTTTAAAAGTGATTATTCAAAAGATCAAAAAATATGTTAAGCAATATATTGGATCTTGAAATGTATGAAGAATACCACATAGAAATAACTATAGCTGGTGCCACGAGAAGATAGACTTTTTGTAAACACACATTCAGGGCTTCACAACCTTTGTTTCAAACAGTTACGTTTGAGATTTTATGCTTTAGTAAACTTTTATACTTTTTGACAGTTGTTTTTTTTAATCTTATTTATGTTATATTATGTATTCGAATTTATATTTTACTACCTATGACTTCCTGTCGTCACCAAAAAATTTCTATTTTTACAGAAATAAACATATTTGATTTTGTGTTTGAGTGATCGAATTACCCGGAAGTATTTTCATGAATTTTCCTATTTTATGTATTTTTTTAAAGGTAAGTAATTCTGTAAATGCAAGACAATAATAGAGAACCATGTATGTCACTGATGGAGTACAAACATGGTACTTTATTATTGAATTGATTTTTTTAATCATATGCTATAAAAATAGCTATGCTATTATAAAATATAAAAAAAATACAACAAAAGATTAATATTACAGTCCTCTACCTAGTAAATTGCATTAAAATTGTTAGCTATGGAGATTTTACATCCTTCTTCAGAAGAAGCCATTTATTTTTATTAGGTGTAACGAGTCTTCTGTGCGACTAATAGTTTGCCATCTGCAATTCTGCACCCGCTTTTCCGAGATGCCGGCCGCTGGACGAGCGTTGCGACACCATAAACTTGCATTTAACTTTAAACTTATCTCTTCTTGACATCCAAAAAACATATTTTTATCCTCTGATAAATGCCCGCTAACTTCTTCCTCGACGCGTCAAGCTGTAGATGGGGTTGTCAGCCGTTTCTAACACGGCTTGTGAAGTTCAAATAAATGTCAATAAAAATATTGTTATTGCTTGCTACATACAACGCAAGTTTGCTTAGATTCGAACTGATATTTTAATCTAATTTTGTGTGCGTAAAGCGATTCATGGACAAACTTGTACCATATGCCATAGCTCTCTTAAATATAGTACTAACTAACTACTAACTTCCCCCCATGTATCCATCCACACAAGGTTTCATATTCATAATAGTTGTAATAAATACTGACCACAGAATTCTCCATCTTTGTCGGCTGAAGAACTTCGGTCGAATTTCTTGGCACCTAGAGATACCATTACACGTCGGCGCCTGAGCCCGATCGGCTACGTAAAGCAATTATAGAGATAGATGGCAATTTCGCCTCGAGCAACCGACGTCATTGAGCTATAGGATTTAATACGAGAAAATAATGGTCCTAATAGAGAAGATATTGGGTATTTCATCGTTTAGGTCTCAATGCAATTTAAAGTCGTTACGAGATTTTAGTGTCTCTCATGTAATAGTTTAATTTTAATTAATTTTAATTTAATAATTTATTTATTCACAAAAATACAAAAGGTACGTACACTACAATTCGTCTTAAATAAAATCCATTGGTATAACTAGCTCAATGTCTTATATTTAGTTTTACATTATATAATAAGTACATGACTAATAAAAACAATAGTGTACATAAAGCCTCATAATCATAATATACATATATTTGCAATATTAGCAAAAACTATGATTGCGTTATAACTCAAGTAATTATCGACTACCTACTCGAACTAGGTTAGACCTGTGTTTCGAGCTGACGCTTGATTAAAACTTAGAGAGACAAACGACAATATTATGTACATGTTTATATGCTAATATTATAACATAATGTGTAAGTAATTAAGTTTATCAAGATTTAGTTTAATTTAGGCAGACTATTTATTATAAATTAATAATATAAAAACGAAATAAAATAAAAATTCACAAACATTTTGGTACGTTACAAATTACAGTTAATATTCCACATGTCACGTAATAAGAAATATAATAATAATATTTAGACAAAATTGTTAAAGATCATTTTAAAACTTCTAGTAATTTTTCTGTGTCGTCGTAATTGAGTTTTTGTAAATATTCTGTTACTGTTGCTCTGCATATTTTATAGCTAAGACTATATATATTCAGAAATTTATTGAACTTATTATACAAGAACGGTCCTAGAAATACGTAGAATCTTTTAACAAAGACATGATTTGTATGAGGCGTTACACAAACAAGGTCCTTTCTTCTTCTTTCAACAGGAATTGGAGAATATGGGAGTTCGGTGTGCTGTTTTTAACCGACTCCAAAAAGAGGAGGAGGTTCTCAATTCGGTTGTATGTTTTTTTTTTTTATGTTTGTTACCTCATAACTCCGTTATTTATCGACCGATTTCCAAAATTCTTTTTTTGTTTGTAAGCATATACTTTCAGGTGGGTCCCATTTAAATTTTATCAAAATCAATTCAATAGTTTCATTAAAAACTCAAATTTTATCAAAATAAATCCAATAGTTTCATTAAAAACTCAAAAAACTAAGTCATCCAAGTAAACGAAATTAAGCATTTACTGTGACTTTTCATCAGTGGACACTAGAATAGTCGCAATCAACCGACCTACTTCGGGCTTCATTACCAGGTATTGATGAAACCGGGAGGAAGAAAGGTTGGAGAGTAAATCTATATCATCATCTTAATATATAAAATCCTTCCGTTACTGACTGACTGACCGACACGCTACAGCCGAAACTATTGAGCGCAGGAAGCTGAAATTTGGCATGTATGTTCCTTGGGGACCGTAGGGGTGCACTAAGAAGGAGTTTCCCGAAATTCCCACGGGATCGGCCAAAACGGGTAAATTTAAAAAAAATGCAGGCGTAGCTGCTGGCGTCCTCTAGTACATATATAAAATTGCTTGGGCTGACTGATTCATCAACGCAGAGCCAAATCCACAGGGGCTTGAGACTTGAAATTTTGACAGTCGATGCATATTATGACGTAAGCACCCACTAAGGAAGGATTTTTATACATATTTTTGGTTAGAAAAAATAAACACGCAATTTAGATTTTTTTCAAATCTAACAACTAAGAGGGTTATATAGGTGTAGAAAGTTTGTATGGGAGGTCCGTCATTTTTAAAAAGATAGCGTGTACTTTTATGTGCAAGCTTCTGGTTAGCAATAAAACAAATAAGTACGTGTTTTAGCGATTTCTAAAATCTACCGTTGAAATAGGGGTTGAAAGTTTTTATGCGAAATGAAATTTCATAAACTAGCTTCTGATTAGAAATAAGTGATCATGTATTTACTCATTTCTGGAAATAGGGGTTGTATTTTATATGGAAAGTCCGTCATTACGCGCGAGCGAACCTGCCAACTGCTAGCTTATACATATAATAACTTTAATTTTAAATCACAGAATAACTAATAGTAGTACGGTTTAATTCAAAGAGCAGGCGATGAGTACGTTTTTCAGTGTTTACACGATTTAATATTTTTGTGATAGCCCGCATTTGTGATATCCTCTTTTCACGCAGTTCACTACTTTCTCTTGAAATAGCCTTGGACCGAGATTCCCCACTTTGAGATAAACGTTTCTCCATTTCTTCGCTAGTTGTGGAGTACTGCTCACATCTCTGGGCCGGAGCGTCAAAATATCAGCTTGATCCACTTGACTCCCTACAGAGACGAGCTGTTCGAATCGTCGATGATCTCACGGCTAGACTAGAGTCGCTGGAGCAGCGAAGAGAAATTTAGTTTTCTCTGCGTATTTTACCGACTCTTACACGGGGAGTGCTCCGAAGAATTGTTTAATTTGGTACCAGGGTCACCCTTCTACCAACGTACCACTCGCCGACGCAGTAGAGTTCACCCGTACTACCTGGAAGCGTTCTCATCTAGTATGGTGCGCTTCCAGCGATCTTTTCTACCATGTACGTGTAAGCTCTGGAATGAACTACCTGCTGCGGTGTTTCCCGAGCGCTATGACTTGTCCTTCTTCAAACGAGGTTTAAAGAAAGCATTACTTTCACGGTAGGCAGCGGCTTTGCTGTGTATACCCTGATATTAGCAAAGTCCATGAGCAGTGATTACCGTTTACCTTCAGATGGGCTGTTCGCTCGTCTGCTATTAGCAGCAATAAAAAAAATAGTTTCATTTAAACGGCGCTGTCTCATATGGGCAGCGCGTTTAGTAGGTCTACCCAATACTACCCATCTTTGATCGAGAGAAGTGGCTGCGTCATGTTTAGGTTGACTCAGATACTCAACGGACACGGATGTTTCGGCGAGTATTTGAACCGAATCAGCCGCGAGGCGACGCCGGCATGCCACCACTGCGGCAGTGACCTGGACTCTGCGCAGCATACGCTCTCTGAGTGTCCTGCCTGTGAATCCGAGTGGCGAGACTTGGTCTCTGTTATCGGAGGCGATCTTTCTCCGCAGGCCGTCGTCCAGGCCATGTTGGTGGAAGACATCCGGTGGGACGCTGTGGTCTCCTTCTGCGAAGCGGTTATGCACCAGAAGGAGGCCGCCGAGCGGGATCGCGAGAGAGCCGATCCCGCTCGCAGACGCAGGCGGCGTCGTGGTGGTGGCAATGGCCGCTAACGTGGGCAATCAGAGATGGCAATCTGGCTGACGACCACGAACGACCCCGAGAAGACAGCGGTCTCGGATAGCCGAGGAACCACTGTATTCGCACAGTACGAGGCGCTACCTCGTACTGTGCGAGTGAGGGAGGACACTTCCAGAGACTGAGCCCTACTTACGGGACAAGCGTAACGGAGCAGCACACCCGCGTTCCCTGTGTCCCATTCTTTGCCCGCCACGCGGAGAGGCACTCGGCAAAAGAGTTTCCCCAGGTAAATAAATAAAAAAGTCTACCCATCTTTAATTTCGATAAATCAGATAACTGCAGAAAGGAAAATTCACTAAAAAACAAGAAATAAAAAATTTTTAACAAAAAATAACCGCCTCCAAAAATTTGGAAAATGTGTGCAAAATAGCACTAAAAAGTAAAAAATAAATTCCGTTATTTTTACTTCAATTTACTTATAAACATCACCTATTCAACTTAATATTACATACTTATACGAGTTATACGTATCTACCACTTAATTCACATACCTGACACAATACATATTTTTATATGACTAACAAACTAAATTAAATACCTATCACCAGAAATCAGATAAGTATATTATATTTTTGGACTAAGTACTTAGAAAAAATCTTTGTTAGGACTATAATATACAATTATACTTTTTTTGGAGTCGGTGCCAGCCAAGCGTTTTAGTAAATAATTTCTTGATAATGTACAAAATATATGAAAAGCTGCATTGATACGATAATTTAGCAAAACTTCATTAAACTTGTAAGTAATTTACAAATGACGAGAAATGAAATCAACAAATATAAATCAAATTTTAGGAAGTTTTCTATAACACAAAATATATGTAAGTACCTAAAGTTACATTAATACCACAATATAGGATCTAACCAAACCTATTTTGCAAATAAAGGAAACAACGAAACCTGGCAACAGATGCGACAGCCCAGTTACAAATTTACCTAAATACAATTACCTATCAACCAAAACAAGAACTTAAAGCGATACTTGGTACAAATCAAATTCTGAGAAGTTTTTACAAAAAGATCTCAAAATTTGAAAAACAAGAAAAATATAATTATGTAAAGATGCAATACTAAAATGCAGCAATACCAAATCAAACCTATTTCAATGAATACAGATTTCGTGTAAAATAACTCTAAAGAACGACCACAATCCACTGCAATACTATAATTGCCTACATACAAGCGCATAGAAAAAATGGATATCGGAGACAACCGTCAACAACGTCTACCCTCACGCGTCTGCCCTGCTTGCGTTCGGGTCGGTCACTTAATTACATCTTTAATTCTTAATCTCAGCTGGCACCGACTCCAAAAAAAGTATAATTGTATATTATAGTCCTAACAAAGATTTTTTCTAAGTACTTAGTCCAAAAATATAATATACTTATCTGATTTCTGGTGATAGGTATTTAATTTAGTTTGTTAGTCATATAAAAATATGTATTGTGTCAGGTATGTGAATTAAGTGGTAGATACGTATAACTCGTATAAGTATGTAATATTAAGTTGAATAGGTGATGTTTATAAGTAAATTGAAGTAAAAATAACGGAATTTATTTTTTACTTTTTAGTGCTATTTTGCACACATTTTCCAAATATTTGGAGGCGGTTATTTTTTGTTAAAAATTTTTTATTGTATAATACTAAGTATAAATAGTTGGCGCACTGTTAGCACGTTACATGATAAATAGAGTTGGTGTGTAGGGAATTTAAAGCGACGAAATGTAGCCACTTTAAGAATTGCTCTTTGTGCTCGTTCTAGCGGTAATAGAACTGATTTAGCCGCGCCACCCCACGATGTAATGCAATATGTTAGTATGGATTGACACAAAGCTAAATAAACCTGTTTTATTAATTTGTAATCGGCTATGTAACGAAGTTTTTTGAAAATATAAATTAATTTCAAAAAACAGTTTACAAAATCACTATCTGTAATTGTGTGTTATTGGAAATGTGGTAATATCTGGTATTCGATATCTTCAAGTACTTTTTTATTATTTTCAAGGTCAGGGCAGAAAGCTTCTGAAGTGGCGGCCATGCTCTGGCGTTGCTCGGTACGTGACAGCGCATACAACAGGTTCCCGCAATGAGTTGTTGTATGCGCTGTCTCGAGATCCAAGATCGCTCTGTGTGGAGAACCTTGGAGGAGACCTCTATGTATGTCCTACAGAGGACGTCAATAGGCTGAGATTGTGATTTTCTAGGTGTGAAAAACAGTAAGCAATCCATCGTTGTAATTATACAGGGTGTCACAAGACCCATCACCAAGCCGAAGTCTACTCGTTGTGGACGCCATGCCAAGTCATACTAACCAAAAATAACGCCTGGGAAACGAATTTTGTTCTTCAGTTTTCACATTTTTTTAACCGCAATTAAAAGCGCGCGCGTGTAACGCTCGGAATACCTACGTATCCATGGGGTCATAGGGCATCTAAAAAACATATTGGCGGGGTAAATTCATCGATTTTGTACCTAATTAGAAAAATTTCATACTAACTTTGAGCCTCAATATCACCTGAACCAGTAATTTCCCAGGTATGATGGCGAAGTAAAAAATGTTCGTAGTGATTGGTACAACATGGGATTTCAGTTTTCGTTAAGGCTCTTTTTACAGCCTGTATAAATCAATAATTTGTAATCGAGAGGCACATTCGAAACGCTTCGTAGGCACGTCTCTTGAATAAAAGTCGGTGTTCCTGATACTGTTCCCTACCATCCTGCACAAGAAAAAGATATTACCGGATCTAGAATTCATCCTTCAGAGAGCTCTACAAGTCAGTACAGCGCAAGCTAGTTTGACCGATAAATTTTAACGGAATCTCAGATTCAGGCGTCTATCTTATGGAGCCTTAACTTGCCTTTGACTTCACGGGCGGCGTAATAGTTTAAGCGGTCACCTCGTCGTTTGGTACTGCGCTCTTGCATGATTCGATCCACATACACAACACACAACAATACTGTGTACGATCCAAAATAATTGATTCTATGTGTTCGTTATTAAAATGTTTGTAAAGTTTCCTGAAATAGAGAATTGATCACTGGTACTGTACACTAGTCGTATTTAATATTTTTATCAAATTATAAGTCAGAAACAACCAAATTCAATGTGTATAAACTTGAGATTAGAAGCTTTGATTGTACATTGTAAACCTTTACAATTTTAAAAAATGCTTTATGTTTCGGTGTGGATGTAATATTACACCTCTGCCTACCACTTCGGGGATACAGGCGTGAGTCTGAGTCTTTATGTTTCGAAAAAAGTGAGCTGTTGTGTTATCTGTTAAAAACATCAACCAATTAAAATGCAAATAAACACAGCAAAACAGCAATTAACGTTCGATATTGTCGGCAAATTTCGGCAGATAACGAATTCAAAAATACAAAATTGTAATGTTTTGCGGAGTTCAACTATCTGCACAAACGAGAAGTGATGACTTACAAACAGACGGAAAGAGGTAAACATTTATTACCTGTCCTGGAATGAGGTCAGAGCGATGGGTAGCGGCTAAGGCGAGCCCTCGATTTGGAAAGTGAGCCGTAGATGTACCTTTGTTTGAACTGAAGAAATAAATGGGGCACGTTACCCCATCTGCAAAGGATCACGCGATTGGGTTGTTTTAGCATCTGATACGGCATGTTATAAAGTGGATCATTTTCACATCGAGTGATGTTTATAATTTTGCTTATGGTTCCTTTGTGTGAATGCTATAATAATTATAAGTTTGATGTACCTAGACTTAATCGAATTAGCACTATAACCAGGTTATTTTCTTTGGTTCTGCAATGAACTTTGCTCAATATAGCCTTTGCAGACAGACAACAATTCATGGAACTAGCGATCCCTAAAATTGCAACTATCCGATCAAAGGCCACAGATAAAGCTCGGTAGGACCAGGCAAGCGAAATCAATAAGTGCCCGGGCAGATTAAACAACTGTCGATTGAACTGATGTTTGTATTTCGTTATTTATTTTTTTGATTTGAATTGTTGCATTGAGATCGTTTATTCTGCATTTGAAGTAACGAATTTAACGATTTTATGTAAGGTTACCTATACATGAGTATAAGTGGATTCTTTTTTCTGTATTTCACATTATTAACAAACATTAATAGAGTTCATATTCCTTTCTGAAAAGGAAACACATATTTGACACCACTCTCTAATAATACCGTAGATAGAATCAAATATATACTTCTTTATACAATAAGATACACACATCTCGCATTGATCAGCAAGTCTACGCAAGATAGCGAGATGGTGCATCATAGACATACATAAATCATCAAATCATCGGAGTAAGTCCCGTTCGCCTAGTTGTAAAAGCACCTTATGATTTCTGTTCCGAATAACAAATGTTCCAAAACCGTAAGAGGCATTCTATCAACCACTATCTCGTTGCCAAGTCCCTAATGCACGTGTTTATTCTTCAATAGCGCCAAATAAATACTATTTCTGCAAAGGCGCTTGAAAATATAACCTGGTAACTTAACCTAAACTCTTATCTAAAGCTACAAAATGCTACAAATGCGCCAAAAAAATTGTAGCAAGGAAAACTAATACTTATCGGGGAGTTATAAATCGATGCAAGCTCACGTTTCGCCATAAATAAAAAGCGCTAAACACTTAGAGAGATATTATCGCTGCGAACGCGAAACTACGGCATTATCGCGATAGTTCGGCGAGCGAAAACATGGCTTTGAATAGAACGAGCCTTTTACATGTATCGGGTAATGTTATATAAATGACGAACTGCTTGAAATTGTGGAGATATTTGAGGCATTTTGAGGCATTATTATAAAAAAAAAAAAAACTCAATTGAATATGTATTTGAAGCAGATATTATGGACACCAAGACCAATTGGAGACGCCTGTTGCTAGCAGTGGACTACGGCAGGCTAATCATAATAAAGTCATATCAAATAGTTCTACAGATGGAAGTTACCAACAAAAATATATATTTACAATCAATCGTATCATAAAATGTTTGCTAGAGGTTTTTTTAACGCAGCTCTCGCGCTAGGAATTAATACTCTGTCGCGAAAAACTTTACAAACCGACTCGTCCGTAGAACAAAGTCCGATCTGCATGGATCGCAATTTTCAGTAGAGGCTGTAGAAGTTCTTGAGTTGTGTAACTCTTTATAAATCTTTTAACGAGAGACTTAATAAAGATAAAGATTTTTTGGTATATTACTATAACAGCCCAGCCTAATTAAATGCTCTATAGTGTATATTTCTAGTCCTTTTATTGTACGAGGTAGTGGGTTACATATCGACCTAGGACGTTTTATGACGGAAAAGCGAGAGTCCGTGGTGAACATCGTGCGTTGTTTTGCGAAAATGTTCGATTTAAGAGACGTTCTATGTCAACAAAGGTTGATTTTTGTTGGAATTTTTCATCCCTCCTTCCTTTGTGATCCGTCCTTTGTGAATAATATAAAACATAAAATTAAATCCTATGTCATTTTTTTTTATAGGAAGGTCTTAAAATAGTTGACAGAACTTTAGGTGGCAAAGATTAGACTTCTTGCATGCATGAGTAATTATAATTTTACTAACTAGACACGTCGTGTAATAGTCGGAGTAATTATATTTACTAATTTAAAAATAAACAAACTGTGTACGTATGTACTTATATTTATTTCACTTTACGTATATTCGTATATACTTATTTAAAAGTCATCAATTTGTATGTATATTATAGAACAATTTATAGCCAATAAATGACATATTGTATCACAAAATTGCAACTACATACCTATCTACACTGGAGCACGGGTTTCACGAGCACTCACAAAGTTATTTTACAAGGACCTACTTAATATAAAATAAAATTATGACTACAAACATCTTTATCATCACCTAAACCTAAGGACATCCACTGCTGGACATGGCCTCCCCAAAGGCTGTCCACACAACTCCAATCATGTGCCGCCTGAATTCCACCGCTTCCTGCGATCTTAACCCAAAATCTTCTTCTTTATAATATAATACACGGTGGAAAAAGCCCCATCACCAAGCCGAAGTCTACTCGTTTTACACATCTTGCTAAGTCATATTTAGCAATACAATACCTCAGAAACGATTTTTTTAGTAGACACATTTTATAAGCTGCTATGTAAAGTACGCGCGTGCAATTCTCGAGAATACTTACCTATACAAGGAAAGGTATCCTATAAAGAACAAATTGGCGCGTGAAATGAATGGATTTTGTATCTAATTAAAAATTGTATGGTAACTTTGAGCCTCAATATCTCCTGAAGCAGTAATTTCCAAGGTATGGTGCCGAAGTAAAGAATTTTCGTAAAAGGGCTTTTTACACCTCGTATAAGAATAACAACCATCTTACATCGTTTTTACTTAGACGTGGTGCACAATATTAACTAAATAAAAATAAAATACAAATAAACATTAACAAAATTGCAAATCGAGTACTCATACTCATTTTAGTACTTAGCTAAACTATTCTATTGAATCTTATTAGTCTACTAAGCAGAGCCTGAGTTCTAAGGCATAAAGTCGTGGCTGCCACCTGGATAACGTTGAGACCATTATAATGACACATTTCAATACTTACTCTACATAAATAACTTAAGCAGCACATGACCATTAGGTCTTAATATATTTGAAACACACTTTTCATTGCATTATCTTTAATGATCTTGTGCCTATCAAGACGGCTCCGCCTGCCCTTCCTCTAGAATTATACTTTTATCCTGTCTCACCCATGCATACATATCTCATCTATGCAGTCTAGCAACAACATAATAATATAACCCAAAATGAGTTAAAACAGCATCAGCAGGAACATAGTTTGGCATACTTCAATTTTCTCGCAGTGACTGTCGCTGGCACCTGTAGTAAATGGCAGACTACTTAATTAAAAGAATGTCTTAATATTTTGTATTATTAGGGCATAATATAATATCGCATGTCGAATGAGCATGTATATGTTTACGAAAATACTACATTTATCCATTTTCCAGTAACCATAATACAAATTCTGCTTATTTTGGAATTAGATGATGTTGTGTGTATGTGGAAGAGTATTTTTATCATTATTTATTAGTAGGAAACAGTATCGGAGTTAGTACTTAAACTACCTGGGGTAGACCCGTGGTTACACTTCTTACTGGTAGAGCTGTATTAACGATGAATTTGAAAAACTTAATGGATTTCCAAAGAAAATTAACTAGGTTGATTACTGTAGACACCTTTGGTAGACTAAATGGACACACTATCCGGTATTGAGGTATTACAGATTCCTTTCTTTTCTTTGTCCCATCACGTTTGTATAGAATTTCTTCCCATAATATATTAAATTCACAACTGGTTCCTTTGTACCAGGAGGCAAAGACGATTCAAGCCCGTTTATCCTTTACTCGTTACTAAAATATAAAAATTATTTTGCACAAATAATTTAAACTATTTTAAGACGTTCTTTGAAACAATAAATTTTGCAATAAATTTAACTTATTTCTAATAAAAAATCTTCATAATTAAAGATTTTTTCAATTGAACAACGTCCTAACTGATTCAACATTTTGAGAAACAACGTCCCATCTTAACATTGAACCCACAAATTGTTTCACAGACTCCGGCGTAAACCGTCCTTTTTTAACTTCAGACGCTTAAAACTTCAATAATGTTCGTAAAAAAACGTCTTAATATTCCATAAGACCTCTGTTTTTTGTTGCTCAATATTGCATAAAAATCTTTTACTCTGTATAATGTAATGTATAATACTAATTACGGTAATCGGCTCTTTGCGCCAGAGTTGCGTTTCTGAACAACTCCATCGAAAAACATTCTAAATAATCATCGATCGCTATTAACTATGAACTGAGTTAAAAAGTAATAAATACAACAATCTGTGTTAATTTAGGAACTTAAAGTTGTATATAGTGAAGTAATACTTGTAAAACATCGTCACTTACCAGAATTGAAATATTGATTTGCAAACGCGGTATGTAAGTTTGAAAACGCCGAACTAAGATCAGGTTTTTCTGCATCTACTTGAATCATATTTAGTATTTTGCGTTATCCTGATATCTTTAAAAGTATTCTTTTTAATAAATATATTGAATTTTCTTAAATATCATGTAAATTAAGCATAGAACACGAAAATGCCCCAATTTTCTTCTTCTTCCAATGAATAACGGCCGGACTGATGATCGATCGCTGAGCTCGCGCCACCCGTATTCCCCGTGCGCCGTCCCTTGTATACATCGTGCGTTGTTGTGCGGAATCAATATCAGATGAGACGTTATTCGATTCTATATCTCCGAAAGTAAATAAGATACGAAAATTCTAAAAACACAGTTTTGTAGAGTTCGTATTCCTTATCCCATTTCGCTATTTAACGCGATTTTGGTCTATAATCACATGGAACTCTATTCTACGGATAGGTCGAAACATACAACAAAGGTCCAGAGTCTAGACCCGAAACTACAATTTATCACACAAGACACAAGGTGTTGTCTCGTGTAGGCATCATCATCTTTTGACATCATTTTTTCTTCTGTGTCGAGAATTGCATTATACTTAAGCTATAAATTTTACTCTAGGCAAGCTTTATGAGCTTTCTAGAAATCATACTACGACTAAGAATATTCTGACTGCAAAACATTATAACGATTAACTGGTTCCAAGAACCTTCTGCCTATAATGTGTTTTACTTTGTACATTCGAGGAATCCTTCATATACTTAATGAATGCATCACACGATTACATCGTTCTTTAATTAAGTCTTCAACGTAAATATCAGGCGAGGCCTGAAATATTATTGAATTTAAAATCCACATAGTAAGTAAGTAAGTAAGTAAGTGTTTTTATTTGCAAGAACATGGTAGAAGTAGATACAGTTGGTCGTTAGTATAGAGTACAGCATATTCTATCATAGGTACTTTGATGTGCAAATTTTATACAGTAGTAAATTATTAGATGAGATTAACTGAATTATATAAGATATTATAATTATTATCAATGTATTACACATGCAGAATTACAGTATTGAATTGCCCTGGATTTATTACAAACATCAAAATGTCATTGTGATAATAAATAAAAAATTATATTATAAATTATATTAATGTCGTTAGTATGCAAATTATAGATGTCTATTCACTAAAATGTCAAATTATCATTAAGATATTCACGGATGTCATAATACATTTTTTCCAATAATATGTCAAATAGCCTACGCTTAAATAATGTCACAGGTAATTCTTTCAAGCCACTGGGCAGATGATTGAATATTTTAATGGCCATACAATAAGCATTCTTTTTATGCAATTCTAATCTTATTTGCGGTAGTCGTAGCCTATCTTTGTGCCTAGTCCTAGAGTTTTCGTCACCAAATTTTACAAATAGATTGGGATGGTTTTTTACAAATATGCACATGTTGTGAATATAGATGCACGGTAGTGGAAGGATCCTATGCTTTTTGAATAGTGGTTTGCAGCTGTCCAGAAAGCCGGCACCACACATAGACCTGACGCACCTCTTCTGTGCTTTAAAAACTCTATCTGCCTCTGTCGAGTTGCCCCATACAATGATACCGTATCGAAGAATTGACGACACGTATGCGTGGTATGCCATTATTGCGGTTTGTAGATTTACAATCTGGCTTAATTTTCTTAATACATAAACATAGCGATCTATTTTACTTAATACTCTCTCAATATGTGGTTTCCAATTGCAATATTTGTCGACACTTATACCCAAAAATACGCAATCGTTGACAATATTCAATGAGTTATTTCTGTGGCAAATATTGATATCACATGGGTTAGCATTGTAGGTCTGAAATTGTATAATATTAGTCTTCGTCATATTAATTTTCAGATTATTATGTTCTAACCAAGTTACAGCGTTGTCAATCGCGGCGTTTATTTCATCGGCTAGTGTGGTTTTGTTTTTGCTTTTTACGAGTAATGTTGTGTCATCAGCAAATAGAATGCATTTCTGATTCATCGCATCTGGGAGGTCGTTTATGTACAGCAGAAACAGTAATGGAGCTAAAAGACTGCCCTGTGGCAAACCGCAGTTGTTTGGACGGTCAGCCGATTGAAATTGAATTTGTTGCGAATTTTCAACTTTGGTTATTTCCACATACTGTAGTCTCTCTGTGAGATAGCTTTTAAACCAGTCGTTTGCCGTTCCGCGTATACCGTAGTTGTGTAGTTTCGAAAGAAGTGTTGTATGACAGACAAAGTCGAATGCCTTTGTCATGTCTATAAATATACCAGCTATGTTAGATTTTTCGTTTAAGCTTTCAGTGATATATTTGATTAAGCAGAAGCATGCCAATGAAGTGCAGCTATTTTTCCTAAAACCAAATTGTTGTGAATTGAGTATGTCACAGGATGATATGAATTGATCTATTTTATTATATATAATTCTCTCAAATACTTTGGCAATCACGGGGATCAAGGTTATGGGTCTATAATTGTTTACGTCTGTTTTGTCACCTTTTTTATACATAGGTATTATTTTTGATTTCTTTAGACGACTTGGGAATATGCCTTCTGATATTGACAAATTTATGACGTATGCAAGCGGGGCTGCTAAGGTTGCAGCACAGCTTTTAAGCACTTTTGTACATATTTCATCATATCCGGTGGAGTTAGTTATCTTTAGATTTTGTATAGCTTTGTGTATGTCGCTGTTATCTGTTGGTGTCAAGAATATTGATTTAGAATTTTGAGGAATGGAAGGTGTATTATTTGAGTTAGTCATGATATTGTTATTATTAAGGGGTTTTGTCATTGAAATATAGAAGTCATTAAATATGTTGGAAATTTGAATAGGATTTTTATAGTTGATATTATTGAAATTTATGGCCTCAATTTGGGATTTTGTAATCTCTTTGTTAGTGTTTTCATTTATTATTTTCCAGGTTGCCTGACATACATTTTTTGAAGACGTTATGTACCGCTGATTATTAAGTTTTTGGGCCTCTCGAATGCATTTGTTTAATAATTTATTGTAATCAGTATATGTTTGTCTGTTTTGTTTTTTTGAGTCTTTGTTTAGATGATACCTAAGATATAGCGTTCTTTTTTTGATACAACAGCGCTTTATGCCCCTTGTTAACCATTTATTTTTAACTGGCTTATTCACATGTTTGATTCTTATTATAGGAAAACAGAGATTGTAAAAAAGTGTTAGTGTGTCATGCAGGCTGTTGAATGCATCATTTGTAGTTTTATGTTCGTATACTTCAGAGAAAGAAAGAGCCGATAGATATTTTTTATATTTTTCTAAGTTTTCGTTACTTAAATCTCTAACCATTCTAAACCAAACTTTGGGCATATTTTTCTTACTATGTTTGTGCTCAATCTGAAATGTTACTGTTTGCCCAGTTTCATGGTCTGAAAGAGCCAAGTAATGAAGATTTGACGTAATATTATCTATATTACTAACTATGAGGTCCAAGCAAGCGGTTTTTCGTGTTGGTAATAGTATATGATTCACTAGGTTGTTGTTTTTTAGAATAGTGTTCAACTCACTGGTGATTTTACTGGTTTTAAGCATGTCAACATTCCAATCTCCGCAGAATAGGAATTTCTTGTTTGAATTCCTACATAGATTATATGCGAGCCTTTCCATTTTATTTAGAAAGATTGTAGCGTTAGAAGTCGGAGTTCTATAAATGCATGCTATAATAAGATTAAAATTTATTAATTCAACCGCACAACACTCGAAATGAAGGGGTATAGAGGGTGTTAGGTTTTTGATTTCTCTGCATAGTAGGTCATTTCTCACCAAGATACATGTACCACCTCTACGTTGATTTGCCCTAGAGTAAAAAGATACTAACTTGTAGTTGTTTAGTTTGACGTTAGAGTGAGACCCTATCTTAAGGAATGTCTCAGATAGGCAAATGATGTCAACGCCCTGGTAGATTTTATTCAAGTCTGTCAATGCTATTTCAAGAATCTCTTGTTTACTGAGTAAGCCTGCGATATTTTGATGGAACAGTGTTATTTTTTTATATTTATGTTGAGGGACGAAAAAAGTCCGCTGCACATTCTCCATTTTTTTGATATATTTTATGATCCTGAAAATATGACGTGATTTTAGTTTGCTTGACTTTTGCGGGAATTACTTTTGTCGTACAGGATTGAATTGGTGTTGCAAGTTTTAAGGGATGGTTGTGTGGTTTAGGTTTAGTAAGGTTCTGTTTAAATTGTCTTTGCATAGTGGATTTATAGTGCACGTAAGCAATTTCAATGTTTATTTTGTGGCAAAGTTCTTGAAGATAATCGTAATGTGAGCTGTTTCGGTATAGGGAATCATTAGTCCGAGTGTCATTGTTGGGTATTTTTAGGTATGTACAATTTTTGTAATTTTTAACTAGGAGTTCGATATGCATATTTATCATATTTTCGTTAAGATAACGATTTTTTAATACATTTGTCACAAACACTGTAGATTTGCTAAGTTTACAAAGAGCGTTGCATAATTCAGACATAAGACTAAACGGGTTTTTATCGTTGGAGCCTATCATTAATATTACAATATCATTTGATGTCAGTCCGTCTGTGAACTGATTATTGCAGTCGTTCAGGATTTGTGTACTCGTTGCATTAGGTTTGATTGTCGCTGTCACATCGTAGTTGTCGTTGCACTTGTTCAATCTGGTTCTAGTGATGTTCTTGCATAATCCTTTTGCCTGTTGATCTCCTAATATTTTTATTTTGTATTTTCGATTATTTGTTTCCATGTTCTTTAGCTGCGCTTTGCCTGTTTGGGACGGGAGACACCCACAGTCCGCATCAGATGTGAGGGGTTGATGTTTGGTGTTAGCGCCAGCCAATGTGTCCGTCCGATTAATCATGTTTGAGGGACGCATTGCGCCATCTGTTGGCACATTTGAGAACTCGGTTGAGTGTTTGATGTTCTTATCATACTTATTTTTTGAGTATTGTGAAGTTTCATCCGTACTATTGTTGTTGAGTGGTTTATCCTCTGAGGGTTTCGTTTTTTTTATTTTTGATTTCGATTTTGGCGTACATTTTGGGGTTTTTTGAGTAATAGGTGATTCTGTGCAAATCTTTTTGTATTGGGTTATGATAGTGTTGCTATTGTTTATTTGAATTTTAAGGGAGTTGTTTTCTAGCAGTAGGTTTTCTATTTCTTGGTGACAGCTTTCTAGTTGCGATTTAAGGGATTTTATTTCGTTTGTCATGCGTTCCATATCAGTGTGTTGGTCAGTTGACAGGTCAGGTAAACTTTTAGTCAAGTAATCTGATAGTGTGTAGTTTTCTGAGGAATCGGAGCAGTTAGATACGTCGAGTGATGTAGTAGATCCAGATGTACTTTTGTTTTTACGTCTTATAGTAATATTATCCATGTTTCTTGTGTCCAAATATATTGTTTTATATGTAAAAGAACCAATATTTCTGAGGTTAACGCCCTCTAGGTTACCAAGTCGGTACCATTAGCTATGTGTACGCGTTGATCTTTTTAATCGATGAGATATTTCCGCTATTCGTAGTTAGATGTCGCTGTTTATTTCTCGTTGTGATTGTACAAAAGTGTTTGGTAGGTAGGTGTCTTCCTACGCAGTTACGCTATTCCTTCATAGGTGTCGCTTTTGTGTAGGCCGTGGGACGTCAAAGGAAGTGCTGCTCTCTATTATTTAAGTAATGTAGACTAACTTAGAAACGGTGACAAAATTTGAATTGTGATTCGCGCTATTCCACGTAGCGAGCGCTAGTGGTCTGCAGATTCTTTTCCTGTTTTAGGTTTATTTAAAACACCGAACTTCTTATTTTGTATGCTTTTTATATTCCTCTCGTGATATTCAATCGTAGAATGGATATTTAAATCAGTTTTCTTACGCAGTGTTGGCATGATCTGAGACACAAATTTTCACAAACACTGTTGTCACTGTTCAGTTCTTGACATTGTCTTAACTTTATTCACAGGGCCGTTATTGTAAATATAACGTTTGTACACAATATTTAGTCACTAATAGTCATTATAGTCCACTCAGATTCATTTTTAACACATAAAGATAATAGTTATAGATTTTTGAAATAGGAGTTGATACGACTACGTGTTTACTTAATCGCGCCATCTAGCGGATCCTATAAAATTATAACTGCACTAAGGGTAGTGGTTTAAGCTGTCGCTTCGCCGTGTGAAACTGCGCCGTGTATTGTGGATGCGATCCCCTCACGAGACATAACTTTCTGTAACCTAAACTTGTTGTTTCAAGTCTGGATGTCCTTTCTCACCGTTGCACGTTGATTGAATTTTCGTATATATCATATTTCTAGTACGGCAGCGCTGTTTAAACCAAACAGTAAGACATTCGGCGCACTAATTACTGAATTAGAAGCGAACCAATGCAATAAATAAAATAATAAAATAAAAATAAAAATAAAAATACGTTTATTGCCGAAAATAAGGTATTTACAAAAATATTACCTGTGGCCCCACACTAGGCGAGCCTGTCCTGTGGGTACCACAATCATAATTACATTAGATACATTAGGTACTTACTTATCATATACAAGGGTTCGTAGTGACAATAATAGTTTAGTTTAAAAACATTTTAAATATGATTGAGTCATTATGTGATGTGTATAAAAAGTGTGTACATGTGTAAGAGTGTCTTTATGCAAAAGTTAAGTAGAATGGAGTGTGTAATTAATATGTATGTCGATGACTATGTGATGTGCAAGTAAAATTTATGTAAAATTGGCCTACTATGAATTACAATATATAATGTATAGGTACTGCAGGCTTATTATGGTATTTGTTTTGCGAAAATTTTGAGTAGTTCACGATAGATGTATCAAAAGCTTTTCGGTTTCATCGTAGGAAAGAGAGGAGAGCCATTTTGTTATAAGTCGCGTTGCTTCTTTTACCGAACAATATTTGATGTCGCACGTACGGGTTGTTTTATTGTACATGTACTTGTCTTTATATGGACTAAAACGTCTGGCAAAAGAAGAGTTTACCTTAGGTACTTGTATTTTAAAAACACGCCGTTTCAGTAGATCTGCATAATCCACAGATGTAATAACAGTTTTGTGGACATTGACGACTGTTTTTAGGATAAAGAGTTGGCGTACATTCAAGATATTACTTTCCTTGTAAAGTTTCGCTGTTGGGTATCGGAAAGGCTTTTTAAACATAGTTTTTAGTACTGATTGCTGAGATCTTTCGGCTTCGATCATTACAGTTTTTGAGGCACACCCCAACATGTTATGCAATACGTGAGTATTGACTGGGTCAGAGCGAAGTACACCATTCTCAATACATCTGCAGATGCTGAAAAGCGAAGCAGTTTTAATATGTTTGCCGATTTACGGACTCTGTTTGACAGCGAGGCTATGTGTTCCCTGAAGTTGAGTTTGTGGTCAATTATAACTCCAAGGTATTTCAATGAGTTTGTATTGGTTATTCTTGTACAGTTGCATATAATGTCCTGGTTTGAACACTCGTGTATTGGAATGGTATGATTCATGCCGGGGGCTGATGCACTAGTTTTGTGGAAGCAAATATATTTTGTCTTTCTAACATTCAATGTAAGTAAGTTGTACTTCAGCCATTCATTGACTTGTTTCATTCCATTTACGGCATTTGAAAACGCCTGTGACCAGTTGGAACCATGGTATACAAGGGCAGTATCATCCGCGTAACATAATATTTCTGCGTTTGTGCTTTCATGTATATCATTAATATACATAATAAATAGGGTAGGACCCAAAATACTGCCCTGTGGGACACCAAAATTGGTGGTTCTTAAGTCGCTTACGTGATTACCAACCTTGACACATTGTTTTCTGCCTATCAGGTAGCTTTTGAACCAGTCCAAGGCAATACCTCTGACTCCATACAGTTTTTCCAGCTTTCTTAGTAGAATTGGGATAGACACGGTGTCGAAAGCCTTAGCCAGATCTAGAAAGATGCCTATACTTGCATTATTTTTGTCGAGTTGACCTGATATTATTGAAGTTAGGAGTGTCACTGCCTCCTCAGTCGATTTGCCTCGCCTGAATCCAAATTGTCTGTCTGAAATAAGGTTGCTGGTCTCAATGTACATAACAAGTCTTTTGTTCACTATTTTCTCTAGTAATTTTGAAAAAGCAGTCAGGAGTGATATTGGTCGATAGTTTTCCACGTTGTCTTTGATTCCTTTCTTGTGGATAGGTGTTACAGATGCTATTTTCCAAACGTCTGGGAAAGTGCCTGTTTGCAGACTCATGTTAAAAATTGTAGTAAGAGGTCTTATTATCGCTGATCTAATGTCTTTTAAGAGAGCATTGTTAAGACCGTCTACACCTGGTGCTTTGTGATTTTGGAGGGAAAGTATCAAAGATTCAACTTCGTATTCATCCGTCGGTTGCAGAAAGCAGGAACTACTAATTTGTTTGCAGTGAATTCTCATTGCTAAATTTTCTTGGCTCAGTTGTATGGTGTTTAATATGTTGTCTGCTAGCTTTTGTCCAACAGTGGAGAAGTATGTATTACATAGGTCTAGGGAATGCTTGGGACTTGAACTGCCGTCTAGCTTCATGAGTTCATTTGGCTCTTTGTTAGTCTTCGTTAAGTGACATACATCTTTTATAACTTTCCACATTTTCTTGGGCTGTTTTGTGCTGTTAGATAGCTCCTTATTTTCGTGCTCTGTCTTTAATTTGCGTAGTAATTCGTTGCAGTAATTCCGGTAACGGGTGTATATTTTGTGTAAGAGTTCATCCTGTGGGAACTTTCTTGTTTTCATATGGAGTCTGTCTCTATGCTGCATGCATCGGATAAGACCAGGTGTAATCCAGGGTTTTATGTTGTATTTGGAGTGACTTATGTGAATTTCACGTGTGTGCCTGTCGATAACATCGGTGAGTCTATTACAAAAGCCTGATGTTGATTTATTCGTGTCTTCGGTGTCGAGTACAAGCGACCAGTCCGTTGCCATTAGCTCTTTCTTAATGGCTTCTACGTCTTTTCTCATGATTATCCTCCCGTGAGTCTTGTCTTTTTTCTTGTTGTCAGACAAGGCGAGTATTACGAAGTCGTGGTCGGTTATGTCTGAAGAACACACTATACCCATTGTGTTTTTAATAGTGTTCACAAAGATGTGGTCGAGGCACGCGTCTCCCCTTGTAGGTTTCGTAATTGCGGGATAAAGCCCATGTTCCGATGTGAGACATAGATATTCAATGTCTTGGCTGCTTATTGCTGAAAGGGTATTTATGTTGATGTCTCCAGCAAGGATTAGGGTTGTGGCTTTATTTGATGTGTTTGCCAGAACTTCGTCAAGGGAACACAAAACGTTATTTATATTCTTAAACGAGGGGGGACAGTAAATGCCAAGGATAGTAAGTGAATTTTGTAGTGTTATTTGCAGACAGTTGGCATCATTAATGCCAGGCTCTGTCACGTGCGCATGTAATGTATCCCTGACATATACCACCACCAGTAAAACCAGTACGTCTGATGTAGTTTCAATCGAGGACAGACATGCAGTGTTTAAAACCTTACTAAGGTCATTGGTATGATCAAAAGATTATCTTTCAACAGTTTTGATCCACATGGGATAGACATTTTCCTTGCTGGGAAACGGTACAAAACAAATACAGTCCATTAAAACCTCAATCCACAAACCATACTGAGTGTTTAATTTCAATTGACCCAAAATTTACATGCAGAAGGTTATACAGCAAGCTGTCAGAATTGGGTACATTTAGAGCCATAATTTTAGAAAGTATAGCAATTTGTAATTGGTGCTGAACGTCGATATAATTTGGTTATTTTATCGACTTGCCCTCTCGGCTACTTGGCGCGAACGGGACGGAAGTGATGCCCAAAGATGTGTCATCAATGGAACAGTCTAATGGTCGAATAAATCATCTTTTGGTATTTATAAAATATTCCACACATAAAATATTTATAAATCACAATCAAAGAAAGAACTAATAATCGAGTTTGGTACATGAGACTTTGTTTGGGCGAAAAGTTATCGGTTCTTGAATCTAATGGTATACCACAAAGACTCTTAATATAATAATTATATTATTTGAGAAAAGCGACAACGGGCTAGTTTGAAATGTATTTCCAAATAGAAGTAAGTACGTGTTCTTTAGATCACTGGCCTTGATTTGAAAATTTCACTGCGTATGTGGTGTTTCATATGTGGTACTTTATGTAAAAAAAACTGAAAAGGCAGCGATAGCCTAGTGAAGATTCCAACGGACTGCCATGCAGAGGGTATCGGGTTCGAATCCAAGGCACGCACCAATGACTTTTCGAAGTTAAGTGCGTATTAAATTGTTAATTATCGCTTGCCCCGTGCCTGAGAGAGCACGTTAAGCCGTCGGCCCCGGCTGTCATGAAGATCTCGGACAGTCGTTAGGGGGAGTCAGTACCCTCAAATAAACTGATACTGGTCTAAACCATTGAATATCGCTATCCCTTTGAGTTGCGGAGGTCAGACGGCAGTCGCTCAGAGGAAAAGTTCATATTCTGTCATATCTGGTTAGACCAGTAAGTGGAACTCGGTCTCCAGGACGTGTAAGTCTTGGATGCACCCGGGATAACGCTAGGGCGATGATTGATTTTATGTAAAAATATGTGAAAGCATCAATCATCATCACCGTTATCATTATCATAATAATTAAAACACTTGTTCGAAGAGTCAAAATTATTATCATAAAGCCCCAACTACTGAAGCTAGAAGAGTGAAACTTTATTAATGTGGTTCCCTTTACAACGTCGCCCATGTCACTCTCTAGTGATTGATTTTTAAATTCTCCATACCTAAAGGTATAAATCGACTTTGAAAATGTATTCTGTCCGCTGATTTTGATATAAAAATGCGGGCAATAGCCAGTTTTATATTAATTCTTCCAGCCACATCCATTCTAATAGCATCGAAGTCCCTCACTAATGGAGTTGCAATGGCTGTCGTCGGCTTCCGCTTCAATTATTCGACACTTGGCCCGATCCCATCACGAACACGTACTGAACTCCACAACAATTATCTGTTAAAACACTAGACACAAATCCTGGGCACTCCTGGCCTAAAGACACTCGTCACCAATCTATCTTATATATTATACTAATATCTAAAGCTGAAGAGTTTGTTTGTTTGGTCGAACGCGCTAATCTCAGGAAATACTGGTCCGATTTGAAAATTCTTTCAGTGTTAGATAGCCCATTTATCGAGGAAGGACATAGGCTATATAACATCACGCTATGAGCCACGGAAGCGGAGCAGTAGCCTTAAATAACGCAGGTGTAACCGCGGGCTCATCTCATACTTAATATAATAAAGCTGATGAGTTTGTTTGTTTGGTTGAACGCGCTAAAGCTTAGAACAACAGGTTCGATTTGAATAATTCATTTTGTGTTGGATAGCCCATTTATCGAGGAAGGCTATACGGTATACAACATTACGCTTTGAGCCACTGTTGCGGAGCAGTAGCCCTGAATAACGCGAGTGTAGCCGCGGACTCAGCTAGTGCATTGTAAACATGGACGTGATTTAAACGAGTGCCTCTATAAATTACGACTTGCGTCGTGTAATTACCAAATTGGTGCGAAATGTGTTTAATTAAGTCACAAAACTGGTTTACCCCTACGTCGCACCAAAAGAGTAAATATTTTTATGTGAATTGTCTCAATGTACACAAATAAATATCTAAAGTAAAATATAAACATATAAATGATGTCTTATTTTGATGCTTTAATTCTTTTTTATAGAATGGAAATTAATTTTAAGTCACGTGATCAAACACACGGGCAAGCTAAGTAACGTTTATTATCTTAATTTAGCTTTCTTTGTATTAATTGAGTACGCAATACCGAGCTGCAACTTTTGACTCAATTGCTGATGTGGAAAAAACACTGCCAACCTGAAATGGAATTTTGTGGGTCATGTTAGGGGATGCAACCCTGTGCTGCATGAAGGGTGGCAGAATAGAGGCAGATTGCTAAAAGTGGACCGAATTTTGGCATATCGATGGCATTAGAAAATTGGTTCGTGGTTGTCTATAATTCTAAGTAACAAGAAATGTCCATAAAAATACAAAGGTAATTCAGTTGCAGTTGTCCAAATATTTATTTTATACACAAATGGCAGAGATCCGCGGTATCACACTTACAATTTACGTTTCTCTAAAAGTGCTTCTCTTGAAGCACTGCTTAACCATTTAAAAATATAAAACACAGTATACTGTGAATATATTTATAAAAATGGTTCGCGTAACGGTTTCTGATGGCGGTACTTCTGTAAATAATTTTCGTTTCGAAACTTTGCTACATAAACATATCGGTACATGTTTGTTTCGAAACGTGTGCCAATTTTTCAGTTGAAAGCGCACGATTTGTTCACAAACTTATTACAGGAATGACAACTTGGTGAAGAGGGTTAAATTCTGCTATCAACGAGAGAATATGAAAAAAAGGTAAAGACAAATTGTGAAAAATAAATGTTAAGTTATTAAAGCTAACCGTTAATTTCATTGAATAGGTCAAGTAGATATCAATTGTGAATATATCCGATGAATTTATGAAAATGATGGGTATGAAACATAAACATTTCTGACTATTAAGGAACCTGTACCATTTCTGTTCTAATATATAGTGTTATGTATATGTATGTTACCTATATATGTAGTTCTAATCTCCTTACCCAGAAACTAATACCATTATCACGCAGTTTAACGAAAGTCTAGTTTTATCAAGGAGCAAGTATACATGGAGTGATAGCTTTAAGCATATCGTTATTTCTTTTTACTTGTATAAAATTTCATATGTGTAACCGAGACAGATGTATTGTATTTATTACCTCTTGAAATACTCATGTCGCAATTTTTTCAAAAGAAGAAATGACTGTCAATAGTGATGTACTTATGCATTAATCTTTTATTGGTATTGGTATGTAATTCGGTATGTAGAGACAAGATAAGCATTTGATTAAGTAATATACCAGTAGTATATTATTTTACGAGCTTTTATTTAGAGTATAGTACTTAGGTGCCTACAAAGAAACAAATACTGTAAAAAGAGAGGTAATAATAAGATATGATTGATCATATCTTATTATTACCTCTCTTTTTAACCGACTCCAAAAAGAGGAGGAGGTTCTCAATTCGGTTGTATGTTTTTTTTTTTTATGTTTGTTACCTCATAACTCCGTTATTTATCGACCGATTTCCAAAATTCTTTTTTTGTTTGTAAGCATATACTTTCAGGTGGGTCCCATTTAAATTTTATCAAAATCAATTCAATAGTTTCATTAAAAACTCAAATTTTATCAAAATAAATCCAATAGTTTCATTAAAAACTCAAAAAACTAAGTCATCCAAGTAAACGAAATTAAGCATTTACTGTGACTTTTCATCAGTGGACACTAGAATAGTCGCAATCAACCGACCTACTTCGGGCTTCATTACCAGGTATTGATGAAACCGGGAGGAAGAAAGGTTGGAGAGTAAATCTATATCATCATCTTAATATATAAAATCCTTCCGTTACTGACTGACTGACCGACACGCTACAGCCGAAACTATTGAGCGCAGGAAGCTGAAATTTGGCATGTATGTTCCTTGGGGACCGTAGGGGTGCACTAAGAAGGAGTTTCCCGAAATTCCCACGGGATCGGCCAAAACGGGTAAATTTAAAAAAAATGCAGGCGTAGCTGCTGGCGTCCTCTAGTACATATATAAAATTGCTTGGGCTGACTGATTCATCAACGCAGAGCCAAATCCACAGGGGCTTGAGACTTGAAATTTTGACAGTCGATGCATATTATGACGTAAGCACCCACTAAGGAAGGATTTTTATACATATTTTTGGTTAGAAAAAATAAACACGCAATTTAGATTTTTTTCAAATCTAACAACTAAGAGGGTTATATAGGTGTAGAAAGTTTGTATGGGAGGTCCGTCATTTTTAAAAAGATAGCGTGTACTTTTATGTGCAAGCTTCTGGTTAGCAATAAAACAAATAAGTACGTGTTTTAGCGATTTCTAAAATCTACCGTTGAAATAGGGGTTGAAAGTTTTTATGCGAAATGAAATTTCATAAACTAGCTTCTGATTAGAAATAAGTGATCATGTATTTACTCATTTCTGGAAATAGGGGTTGTATTTTATATGGAAAGTCCGTCATTACGCGCGAGCGAACCTGCCAACTGCTAGCTTATACATATAATAACTTTAATTTTAAATCACAGAATAACTAATAGTAGTACGGTTTAATTCAAAGAGCAGGCGATGAGTACGTTTTTCAGTGTTTACACGATTTAATATTTTTGTGATAGCCCGCATTTGTGATATCCTCTTTTCACGCAGTTCACTACTTTCTCTTGAAATAGCCTTGGACCGAGATTCCCCACTTTGAGATAAACGTTTCTCCATTTCTTCGCTAGTTGTGGAGTACTGCTCACATCTCTGGGCCGGAGCGTCAAAATATCAGCTTGATCCACTTGACTCCCTACAGAGACGAGCTGTTCGAATCGTCGATGATCTCACGGCTAGACTAGAGTCGCTGGAGCAGCGGAGAGAAATTTAGTTTTCTCTGCGTATTTTACCGACTCTTACACGGGGAGTGCTCCGAAGAATTGTTTAATTTGGTACCAGGGTCACCCTTCTACCAACGTACCACTCGCCGACGCAGTAGAGTTCACCCGTACTACCTGGAAGCGTTCTCATCTAGTATGGTGCGCTTCCAGCGATCTTTTCTACCATGTACGTGTAAGCTCTGGAATGAACTACCTGCTGCGGTGTTTCCCGAGCGCTATGACTTGTCCTTCTTCAAACGAGGTTTAAAGAAAGCATTACTTTCACGGTAGGCAGCGGCTTTGCCGTGTATACCCTGATATTAGCAAAGTCCATGAGCAGTGATTACCGTTTACCTTCAGATGGGCTGTTCGCTCGTCTGCTATTAGCAGCAATAAAAAAAATAGTTTCATTTAAACGGCGCTGTCTCATATGGGCAGCGCGTTTAGTAGGTCTACCCAATACTACCCATCTTTGATCGAGAGAAGTGGCTGCGTCATGTTTAGGTTGACTCAGATACTCAACGGACACGGATGTTTCGGCGAGTATTTGAACCGAATCAGCCGCGAGGCGACGCCGGCATGCCACCACTGCGGCAGTGACCTGGACTCTGCGCAGCATACGCTCTCTGAGTGTCCTGCCTGTGAATCCGAGTGGCGAGACTTGGTCTCTGTTATCGGAGGCGATCTTTCTCCGCAGGCCGTCGTCCAGGCCATGTTGGTGGAAGACATCCGGTGGGACGCTGTGGTCTCCTTCTGCGAAGCGGTTATGCACCAGAAGGAGGCCGCCGAGCGGGATCGCGAGAGAGCCGATCCCGCTCGCAGACGCAGGCGGCGTCGTGGTGGTGGCAATGGCCGCTAACGTGGGCAATCAGAGATGGCAATCTGGCTGACGACCACGAACGACCCCGAGAAGACAGCGGTCTCGGATAGCCGAGGAACCACTGTATTCGCACAGTACGAGGCGCTACCTCGTACTGTGCGAGTGAGGGAGGACACTTCCAGAGACTGAGCCCTACTTACGGGACAAGCGTAACGGAGCAGCACACCCGCGTTCCCTGTGTCCCATTCTTTGCCCGCCACGCGGAGAGGCACTCGGCAAAAGAGTTTCCCCAGGTAAATAAATAAAAAAGTCTACCCATCTTTAATTTCGATAAATCAGATAACTGCAGAAAGGAAAATTCACTAAAAAACAAGAAATAAAAAAATTTTAACAAAAAATAACCGCCTCCAAAAATTTGGAAAATGTGTGCAAAATAGCACTAAAAAGTAAAAAATAAATTCCGTTATTTCTCTTCAATTTACTTATAAACATCACCTATTCAACTTAATATTACATACTTATACGAGTTATACGTATCTACCACTTAATTCACATACCTGACACAATACATATTTTTATATGACTAACAAACTAAATTAAATACCTATCACCAGAAATCAGATAAGTATATTATATTTTTGGACTAAGTACTTAGAAAAAATCTTTGTTAGGACTATAATATACAATTATACTTTTTTGGAGTCGGTGCCAGCCAAGCGTTTTAGTAAATAATTTCTTGATAATGTACAAAATATATGAAAAGCTGCATTGATACGATAATTTAGCAAAACTTCATTAAACTTGTAAGTAATTTACAAATGACGAGAAATGAAATCAACAAATATAAATCAAATTTTAGGAAGTTTTCTATAACACAAAATATATGTAAGTACCTAAAGTTACATTAATACCACAATATAGGATCTAACCAAACCTATTTTGCAAATAAAGGAAACAACGAAACCTGGCAACAGATGCGACAGCCCAGTTACAAATTTACCTAAATACAATTACCTATCAACCAAAACAAGAACTTAAAGCGATACTTGGTACAAATCAAATTCTGAGAAGTTTTTACAAAAAGATCTCAAAATTTGAAAAACAAGAAAAATATAATTATGTAAAGATGCAATACTAAAATGCAGCAATACCAAATCAAACCTATTTCAATGAATACAGATTTCGTGTAAAATAACTCTAAAGAACGACCACAATCCACTGCAATACTATAATTGCCTACATACAAGCGCATAGAAAAAATGGATATCGGAGACAACCGTCAACAACGTCTACCCTCACGCGTCTGCCCTGCTTGCGTTCGGGTCGGTCACTTAATTACATCTTTAATTCTTAATCTCAGCTGGCACCGACTCCAAAAAAAGTATAATTGTATATTATAGTCCTAACAAAGATTTTTTCTAAGTACTTAGTCCAAAAATATAATATACTTATCTGATTTCTGGTGATAGGTATTTAATTTAGTTTGTTAGTCATATAAAAATATGTATTGTGTCAGGTATGTGAATTAAGTGGTAGATACGTATAACTCGTATAAGTATGTAATATTAAGTTGAATAGGTGATGTTTATAAGTAAATTGAAGTAAAAATAACGGAATTTATTTTTTACTTTTTAGTGCTATTTTGCACACATTTTCCAAATTTTTGGAGGCGGTTATTTTTTGTTAAAAATTTTTTATTACAGTACTTAGGAAAGTAATTGAAAAAAAGTCTAAATAGACAAAATCATTTATTTATACCACAAAGTAATGCACACAATAACTGCCCGGCAGGTCTGATACTATATGTATTACCAAAATGGGATGTACATGGGCGGAAACAGTTAACATTTACGAACAATATTTTCATCCTGAGTTTCAGAAGTGCAAGCCATGTTCACTCTTGAAGCTTTATTATCGCTTCTAAAAAAAAGGTTTCCTTATTTCGGACATTTCTAAAAATTACAGCACAAATCTGTTTATGATATATCTACAAATATGTATATATGATTACTATAGCATATTTTAACAGTTGCAATCTTCTATACATATAAATAAAATTGAAGTGTCTGTCTGTGATTTCAAAATAACTATATTTTTTCAAGTGCATATAGTTACACGATTCTAAATCCAAATAACCCTTTTTAACATTTTTGTCTGTCTTTCTGTCTGTCTGTCTTTCTGTTTGTCCGGGCTATTCTCTGGAACGGCTGAACCGATTCAAATGAGACTTTCACTGCAAGGTAGAGGTCTTTATAGCGCTACATATAGGCTACAATTTGACCCGGTAGTTGGTGCTGTTGTCGCGATAACAAGTCTTCACTTTTTCTACTCATCTATACATATAAATCAAATTGAAGTAGACACTTCACAGACAGACAGACAGACGTCTGTGATTTTAAAATAACTATATTTTTTCAAGTGCATATAGTTAGTTACACGATTCTAAATCCAAAAAAAACCCTTTTTACTATTTTTGTCTGTCTGTCCGTCTGTCTTTCTGTTTGTCCGGGGTAATCTCTGGAACGGCTGAACCGATTTAAATGAGACTTTCACTGCAAGGTAGAGGATTTTATAGCGCTACATATAGGCTACAATTTGACCCGGTAGTTGGCGCTGTTGTCGCGATAACAAGTCTTCACTTTTTCCACTCATCTATACATACAAATAAAATACATATAAATAAAATTGAAGTGTCTGTCTGTGATTTCAAAATAACTATCTTTTTTCAAGTGCATATAGTTAGTTACACGATTCTAAATCCAAAAAAAAACCTTTTTAACATTTTTGTCTGTCTTTCTGTCTGTCTGTCTTTCTGTTTGTCCGGGCTATTCTCTGGAACGGCTGAACCGATTCAAATGAGACTTTCACTGCAAGGTAGAGGTCTTTATAGCGCTACATATAGGCTACAATTTGACCCGGTAGTTGGCGCTGTTGTCGCGATAACAAGTCTTCACTTTTTCTACTCATCTATAGGTACATATAAATAAAATTGAAGTGTCTGTCTGTGATTTTAAAATAACTATATTTTTTCAAGTGCATATAGTTAGTTACACGATTCTTAGTCCAAAACAACCCTTTCTTACATTTTTGTCTATCTGTCTTTCTGTTTGTCCGGGCTAACCTCTGGAACGGCTGAACCGATTCAAATGAGACTTTCACTGCAAGGTAGAGGACTTTATAGCGCTACATATAGGCTACAATTTGACCCGGTAGTTGGCGCTGTTGTCGCGATAACAAGTCTTCACTTTTTCTATTCATCTATACATATAAATAAAATTGAAGTGTCTGTCTGTGATTTCAAAATAACTATCTTTCTTCAAGTGCATATAGTTAGTTACACGATTCTAAATCCAAAAAAAACCCTTTTTACTATTTTTGTCTGTCTGTCCGTCTGTCTTTCTGTTTGTCCGGGGTAATCTCTGGAACGGCTGAACCGATTCAAATGAGACTTTCACTGCAAGGTAGAGGATTTTATAGCGCTACATATAGGCTACAATTTGACCCGGTAGTTGGCGCTGTTGTCGCGATAACAAGTCTTCATTTTTCCACTCATCTATACATATAAATAAAATTGAAGTGTCTGTCTGTTATTTCAAAATAACTATATTTTTTCAAGTGCATATAGTTAGTTACACGATTCTAAATCCAAAAAAAAACCCTTTTTACTATTTTTGTCTGTCTGTCCGTCTGTCTTTCTGTTTGTCCGGGGTAATCTCTGGAACGGCTGAACCAATTCAAATGAGACTTTCACTGCAAGGTAGAGGACTTTATAGCGCTACATATAGGTTACAATTTGACCCTGTAGTTGGCGCTGTTGTCGCGATAACAAGTCTTCACTTTTTCTACTCATCTATACATATAAATAAAATTGAAGTGTCTGTGTGTGATTTCAAAAAAACTATCTTTTTTCAAGTGCATATAGTTAGTTACACGATTCTAAATCCAAAAAAAACCCTTTTTACTATTTTTGTCTGTCTGTCCGTCTGTCTTTCTGTTTGTCCGGGGTAATCTCTGGAACGGCTGAACCGATTCAAATGAGACTTTCACTGCAAGGTAGAGGACTTTATAGCGCTACATATAGGCTACAATTTGACCCGGTAGTTGGCGCTGTTGTCGCGATAACAAGTCTTCACTTTTTCCACTCATCTATACATATAAATAAAATTGAAGTGTCTGTCTGTTATTTCAAAATAACTATCTTTTTTCAAGTGCATATAGTTAGTTACACGATTCTAAATCCAAAAAAAACCCTTTTTACTATTTTTGTCTGTCTGTCCGTCTGTCTTTCTGTTTGTCCGGGGTTATCTCTGGAACGGCTGAACCGATTCAAATGAGACTTTCACTGCAAGGTAGAGGACTTTATAGCGCTACATATAGGCTACAATTAGACCCGGTAGTTGGCGCTGTTGTCGCGATAACAAGTCTTCACTTTTTCCACTCATCTATACATATAAATAAAATTGAAGTGTCTGTCTGTGATTTCAAAATAACTATATTTTTTCAAGTGCATATAGTTAGTTACACGATTCTAAATCCAAAAAATCCTTTTTAACATTTTTGTCTGTCTTTCTGTCTGTCTGTCTTTCTGTCTGTCTGTCTTTCTGTTTGTCCGGGCTATTCTCTGGAACGGCTGAACCGATTCAAATGAGACTTTCACTGCTAGGTAGAGGTCTTTATAGCGCTACATATAGGCTACAATTTGACCCGGTAGTTGGCGCTGTTGTCGCGATAACAAGTCTTCACTTTTTCTACTCATCTATACATATAAATAAAATTGAAGTGTCTGACTGTGATTTCAAAATAACTATCTTTTTTCAAGTGCATATCGACGGTTGAAAGGTAATAGGGTATAAGCAACAAAAACTAAATTGTCCAGGAGAGCAATTTAAAGTTTGAAATTGAAGAAGAATGGACATAACTTTTTTATTTATTTTCATATCGAGAAAATGGCAACACCGCTGGAATCAAGAAAAAATAGAGCATATATTGGCACTTTCATTTATTTGATTAGACATTGATTTATTTGATTTTATGTCGCTAAGATCAATTGACCTTATTTGCAACATGCGGTAATTTGGCATAAATTACACAAACGCAGAAAAAAAAAGAGAATAGAAGACTTAGCTACATTTCATCTCCTCATACCAAAAGGTAATATGGCATAAGTCACATGTCTGTAGAATAACTAAAATGGGTAAAGGAGGATAAGTGACAATTCGCCTCATTATGCCGGAAGGTAATGGAGCATAAGATACACTGCTTAGCAAAACATCGTAAGGATATTGAGATTAGCGACAATGTATGTGGGTTAAAAAAAGGTAACGTGGCACTTCCACAGATCAAGCTTTATCTATCAAGAAGAAAACAAGAACATCCAACACACAGTTGACACAGTATTATCTGGACAAATGGTAACGTTCATTAAATGTCATGACTTTAAAATAATAATAATAACAACCAACGTGGTTCTCCTTTAAAGTAAGACTTAAGGAATTGCATACATATAATACAGCGTAAGCGACAGAGTTGTATTATAATAGTACCTAACTGGTAGTAGGGAATAAAAGACATTTCAGTTGCAAATTAGATTTTAATAATTATGTAGAAGCAACAACGACGCTTAATATTTTTGATCACAAAGGTAAAAAGACATAAATTCAACCTTACAAAACAGATGCTAATGGTAAAGAGGCGTTACCGCCTGAAATCGCTACGCCAATAAGAAGTAAAAGTATATTACCGACAATAAACCAAAAAGGATGCCATCTTTCCAGGGGCATAAGCGCCTGTATGGTAATAAAGGCCTAAAATTCGTTTGGTTATACCGAAATGATACTTCTAAAACGCAGTTTTTTACCAGGGCATAAGTGACAAAAAAGTCATCGTAGAACCATGGGAGTTAGCGCATTCGAAAAAGCGTTTTTTTTTTTTTAATAGGATGGCATTTAAAAGTCATTTTCGGTAAAATTGTCGCTTATGCCCGTATTACCTTTTAACAGTCGATATAGTTAGTTACACGATTTTAAGTCCAAAACAACACTTTTTAACATTTTTGTCTGTCTGTCTGTCTGTTTGTCCGGGCTAATCTCTGGAACGGCTGAACCGAATCAAATGAGACTTTCACTGCAAGGTAGAGAACTTTATAGAGCTACATATAGTCTACAATTTGATCCGGTAGTTAGCGCTGTTGTTACGATACCGACTCTTTGTAGTATATATACATATAGGTATGTATATATTTTCAGTTATTATTAACTTTCGAAAATCGCCAGGCGTATAAAAATTTTATCTGGCTGATATGTAGTTTATTTATTTTAGGCATCCCCTAAGAACGAATTTTACGAAAGGGCTTGATGAGGAGGTTGTTGGGTTTGCGCAAAGTATGAAAGTTAAAATATAAATTTATTACTTTCCGCGTGCGAAGCCGCTAGTAATATATAAAATCCTTGCGTTACTGACTGACTGACAGACACGCTACAGCCGAAACTATTGGGCGCAGGAAGCTGAAATTTGGCATGTATGTTCCATGGGGACCGTAGGGGTGCACTAAGAAGGGATTTCCCGAAATTCCCACGGGATCGGCCAAAACGGGTAAATTAAAAAAAATTGCAGGCGTAGCTGCTGGCGTCCTCTAGTGTTGGTATATATTGATTGATAAAAATATAAGTTAATAATAATAAAGTAGAAGTACAAACTTCATTATTAGATATCTGGTTAGTAAAAATAGTAGGCACAGCATAAGAATGCAAAACTTTTCTTTGAAATCCTTCTTGATAACAAGCAGACACAAAATCAAGCGAACAAAGTTTAGAAGAATTAGACTGTTGCCATTCTCCCTTTCTCATATTTCGTACCCAATTTAGTTTCAAACCTTCATCCTTTGGAAATCTACAAAAAATCACAATTAATAACCAATTATTCAAATTATAATCTTTCAGAAACTGGTTTTCTAACTGACATTAATTGCATTACAACACTATCCTCATATTTTTTATCGAAATATTTCTATTATATTTATTTCATTGTGACTATTGGAATAAAAATATGTGTCAACGGTGGTCATTATCTTTATCTTTAAGTATAAGCTTTACAAATATCATTGTAGAATTATTACGGCAGATATCTACAATTTTACTTATTATGACTTACCGGTGGTAAGATATTTTTTGCCCATTTTCGGTCAATAGTCCCATTTGGCTTTTACATCCGACGGTATTACAAACTATGGTCATTTTTTAATGTTTAGAAGTGGTCATATCTACAATTGTAATATTTTGTAGCAATTAAAATTGCAATTTATTTCGACACGGCTTTCACTCCAGCTGGACGAACATCGACATGACATAACATTTTTCTTGGCATATGTCATTCAAGGCTGTATAAAAGCTCTATGGCTATCATACTCGAACATATGCAGTTTTGTAATTAAAGAGAAAAGAGATGCATATACGTTTTCTACTCATTTTGAAATGCTCCCTCCATGTATACTTGCTCCTTGAGTTTTATTATTAAAAAAAAATATGACGTTTGTTGTCATTATTGATAATGGTAGGTACAGTAAATATTTAAGTCTTCATTGCATTTGTATTTTAATATCATTTATTGTCCATAAAGTTGCACATTTTATACCTATAGATAACATTTTAATAAATAAATACGAAGAATAACGTTTACCATAGTAGAAAGTAGCGTTAGCAACTATGGTACCCTTTGTTAGATTAAAATTGGTTTATGGGTACCAGTGCTCTTATAGATTTTCCCAAGGAGATATATTGCAGTTGGTAGGGAAAGCCTTAGGTTATTTTTGCTTATCACGTCGTTAAAAACATAATTTAACTAAATCGCGATATCTGAGACCCCAAACACAAATAACATTGCAAGATGATTAACATACGTCTACCGGAGAGATATACCTTGTCCCTTTGATGACAATAATAATATAATGTATGCTTAGCCTTCTTTTGCTTGTATTTTACGCATAATGCTCGAATTCGGCACGTAAATAATAGCAGCAGAAAATAATCATTATAATCTCAGCAAGAACTGACAAAAGCTATGTTAAATTTAGTTCTACGTACATACGTAGTATATTGCCGGCAACACTTTTTCAATGCGTAATAAAGATAAGAAGCCAAATTAACAAAGGGTATTATTGTGCTAAACAAGCCTTCTATTACACAATTTCATCAGAATTAACCGCGGAGGACAAAAGAGTCCTTAATTTATTTGACAAACTCATTTCAACCAATTGTTATTTAAGACAATCGCCTTCTCAAACATTTTTGTTTTTATTTTGATCCCTTTACCAGTTTCTTTGCCGAGTCCTTTTTGCTCGTTAAACTTTTTGCCCGACAGCGACAGGTCTTCAACTGAATACTAAATATTAGAACCCAACCAACGTCAATGTAAGGGTAGTTGGACAATAGAGAGGATAAGACGTAGTACGGTGGCAAGTAAGGGTAGTTTTAAGTGTAGTAAACCTTTGTAAATTTCTGTATGAATGATTCGGTCGGGTCGGAGATGTACTATCCTCTCACTGTACATCGACATAAAGTTTTATGTAGCTGGAGGCTGAATCAGAATACACTATGAAATATGAAACTGCTACTAAACATTTCCTTATAGTGGAGCTGCTCGACGGGATAAAATTTTATATTCAGTTGATATTAAGAAGGATTTTATTTTGTCATTGCCAAATGAAGCGACAGCGTCATGGTAAGTAAGATGGCAAGCAGTTAAGCTAGATAATAAATTGTACTTAATCGAAGACGCTGTGTCAATGCAGTGTTGCTTAGAAAGGTAATTTAAATAACCTTAGCGCAATAATATAGACATAAGTAACTGATTTTTATATTAATTTTCTTATTTAATGTTTGTATCAATTCCACGTCCACATTCATCTCTAAACCAAGAACCGTCTGAAAAAGGTACCTGGTAGTTACGCTCTAATAAAAGCGAATCCTTATATTACTATTTTCACTTCGTCCGTTGGTAGGTATTCAGTTTACAACAGACAGTGAGTTAGTGAAAACTTTTGTTCATTTATACTTACACTGAACCCGAAGGTCAAATATATTGAGGACAGTTTATTGACGTTTGTGACAAACAAATAATGGATATACGTAATACGGTAATAACCGGTGAGTCGTGAGTGAAGATGACGACATACGCAACGTCTACTCCGAATCTAATTTCGGTATATTTGTGATAGCCTTGTAGGCAAGGTCTGCCTAGATGAAACTTTGATTTAGAATCGGCATTTTCTAAATATAATCATGGTAATTAATACCTTCATCCTTAATAGCTCAGTAAGTTAATAATTTGAAGCCATTTCAACTTACCAAGTGATACGTTTATAGCCTATTGAGATATAACAAACACGGCTATACTACATAAATGCATACATTTATCATTTTTCTGTTGGTTTCTACAAACTGGTATTGGTATATCGTTAACAACACACGTACTATCACACACACATACATTTGCTAATTACGGCTACTAGCCTAGTTACAATAAAAATTTGACGATATTGACTTATCTGACATTCCAAACCTCAACAGAAATGATCTCAAAAGATTGAACAGTTGAAGATAATCGATGTACCTCTTGAATCTTAAACGGCTTGACGAAAAAGAAGGAGACGTCCATTGAAAACACAGGAACACTTCGTGCATTGATAATGCATTGACCCCCTCTCCCCATTCACCCCTCCTTCCTCCAGTAGGTCGTCCATGCGGACTTATCCATCGTAACAGGACTGAAGCAACGTCTATCACGTTTAAATCCCTATTCCGAATTCGGAGATAAAACGCTTATCCTCGGATGTAAGTTTGGCATCCATTTTGGGACATTTTCGGTATTTGTTCCATCCCACTCTATTTAATATACTTTTTGTGGTATTAGAATTATCAGCTCGTCATTAATCGCGGTATTAGTCAAGATTTTACAGTACACACCGTTACTCACTGTTTCAACCTCACGTTTTGTTTTGTTTAGCTTGGCAAATGAATTTTTTGAAGTATCAAAATATAACATACTAGCTGAGCCCGCGGTTACATCCACGTTGCTTACTACTGCTCCGCACCCGTGGTGCATAGCGTGATGTTATGTTATAGACTAAAGCCTTCTTCGATAAATGGCAACACAAAAATAATTATTCAAATCAGCCCAGTAGTTTTAGAGATAAGCGCGTTAAAGCAAACAAACTCTTCAGCTGTATAATATTAGTATCGATAATGATACTTTTTAATCGTGCAAGGAACATTAATTTTTATCTTATTTATTAAAACTATTATAAAAAGTACATTCCTCTGACTGTTTTCATTATCTTTTCATTCATGCTAGCGAAAAATCTGTAAGATCCCCATGATACTTGTTTTTTTTTTAATTATTTACATATGACAGTAATAACTTAGAAAAACCAAATCATAAACATGAGTAACAGCTAATAAAAACAAAATTCGCGATGCGACATCTTGATTATTCATAAAACAATATTATTTCGAAACCAACCTTCACGAACGATACAATAGGCATAATTGCAGAATTATTCTTTACAGAATTTTAAACAAACCGTAATTCCGAGGAAACACCAAACAAATAAAAAAATAATAATCAACAGTACTCAGGAAACAGAGACCCTTGGAGGTCCGTAAAAAATATATAATCGAGTTAAATCCATAACGGAGGGAAAAGTTAAAATACAAAAATATAACTGTGTTAAGTCACCTACTTCTCTATGAGAGACCTTTGTAATCCTTCAAAGGGCCAATTTATGATATTATCTTATGAAGAAAACATAATGGTTTTAGTTTATGCGCGTGCCTGCTATTGCAACTTAGTGATTATTTCATTCGACTTTTTTTTCAATTATCTATACTAAACATAATTTAAAGTTTGTCGATCCCCTTAGTTTTGTGCCTGTTTTTGCTTGCACTATACAAATAACGAAAATAAACTTAAAAGGGATAGGAAAACATTGCTACGAATTGCCTATATGCAAATAAAATAATTAGACATCATATTCCTTTTCAAATCAAATCACTTATTACGTGCTAAATATAGGTGGAGAAGTGTTAAGAGGTATTTTAAATACAAAAACACATTAAATGTTTGAGTTTAAATGGGCACATTGTTATTTTCAAGAAAAGCGGCAATACGTATTTATGTGACTTTTATGTCATATGTTATCGAAGGAGCATGCTCGCCAGATAAAAAAAACTCTGAACTTACACCTAAAAGACTATTTACAAAATGCAAAACTGTATGTTATCACTTGATCAAATACTGAACTAAGATACCTTCACAAATCAACCGTGAACGAATTATAATAAAGGCAAGTTATAAAACAAGATTGAACAATATAAATCGGAACATTTTGATGGAGGAAGAAGCCAATATTATAATTTATGATACCTGATATGCCATACCATAGCTTCCGCCATAGGTTTGATACGAGTAATTTTAAATGAGGTGCCTGATTTTGCAAAACTGGGTCGGCACTTGAATTTAGGAATAATTTCCATTTCAGAACAGTGGACACAGTGGCTTAGACCTCTGCATGATAAGTAAATATATCGCATGACCTAAGAAACGAGCAAATACTACATAATATGTCATCACATTTTGTTTCACCTAACTAATGTGTAAATTTATGTACAACTCCATATGTGGTGTTCCTTACGTCTGTTGTTTAATTAATGTATGTAAAGTCACCTGACTCCCAAGAATTCACCACAATACGGGTTTTAAAAATTAATGTTTATTCAGTACTTCACAAAATATAATTGTATTATTGAGCGAAATCAATACATCGAACAAAACGTAACAAAGATGGTTTAGAGTCATTCGGGGCAACTGTGCGCACTTTTGCCTTTCATATCTTACTGTGCTTTAAATATTAACGCTAGAGAAATAAAACAATAATCTTTGAATAGAGCATTTATTCACCAGTAAATAAAAATTGAAAATTAAACAAATTAAAGGTATATCTTTTTGTAATAAGGAATTATAGAGAAAAAATCGGAATGCGTTCACTTGCCCCTTACTGTGGGTAACCGTGCGCACTCCTGTGGGGTAAGTATACGCATATGGGGTAAGTAAACGCATTCCTTAGTATAATACAAAAACAATTAAAAAATAATATTTTTTGTCAACATTTTCTCGAAGCTCCTACTGTTAACTTGGTCTTAATTTTCAGTCACAAAAGTATTGAGTTAACTTATATATTTGAGGTCAATCTCAATTATCTTAATGACAAAGTTCAGTCAGTTTGCTTTGGCGACCAATTGAGCGACCCATTGAATCTGCAGCTCTAACCAGTTTAAGTCTTTTGCGCAGACAGGATTGACTGATATCAATGGCATTGGCAGCTGCAGCAGCTCTCTTACTTTTTCCATTTCGGATATATTATGCTCGTTAGCCTTAGCAATTTGGTTATCTGTCTGGTGTAGTTCAGGTTTTTTCCTAATATATGGCATTCGCGGCATGATGATCAACATATAAACAAAAAAAATATTTGTATTAAGTACCTTGAAGTTTTATATAAAAATCTTACTTTACTCAGTAAATTAATTAAGATTTTCTGTATCGTTTTAAAATATTACTCATGGGGGTAAGTGTACGCGTGCGCATACTTACCCGCGCATACTTTCCCCGGTAAGCCAAAAAACAAATATTTTTTTTTATAAGTTTAGGAACCAAACATAACTTCAAAATAACTTCTCACAGATTTACAAGAATATGCTAATTATAAAAAGAAATATTACTTACCATTACTGGATCACAAACGTGGACGTGACAGGATTTGCCAAAATGCTAAAAATTACCAATTAAACTAGGAAAGGTAATTATTTGTTTCACCCGAATGAACCACCTCTCTTCCGCAACCCGTTCCGGAGATATCCACAGTGCGCTCACTTACCCACTGCGTACGGTTACCCCGAATGACTCTATCCGACCCCCGAATAACAGGATGGCAGGAAGTTAGTTTGACTTTTGACCTACATATTTACAAGGAAACACGTCGTATCTGTACTTTATGCGACTATTGAAACACGAAATTTATAGCCTAACACTTGTAACATGCAACGTTGTATTTTTATAAGATTTTGGTTATACTCTTCTAATAGCTATTGTTCCATTACGTCGGCTTACAATGTAAGTGAGACCCACGTATTTTCAAACTGATATTTATTGGATTTTGTATCGTACAATTCTCAGTAGCGAGAACTGCAAATGAGATTTATAAAAGAGTCAGGCTTAAGAGCGTTTACACCTTACGGCTTTTCATACAAAGGAGATGTACCATTTGGCCATACATTATGGGCCTGGCACGGCCAAACACGACACCATGTGTGTTTTGAAGATAAATGACTACTCTATTAACCTGTATAATTTCTTTTTAAATAACTTTTGGTGGAAATAAGATATGAGATATTTGAAATGGAAATTATTCCGCAACTAAATATACCTCAAAATTGAATTTTAACATAAATATAATACCTAGATGTAAATAAAGGTATGTCTTTGCGTCTTAAAGAACAAAAACTACATAAAGAGTGGCCAATAATAATGAATAATCACCTGTGTACTAGGGAACCTCGTACTATGTATACTCGTCCAAAAAAGCTAACCACAATCACAAACACCGCTGCATATTCTTAGCATGGGTAGACGGTACTGATCATTATTATTGAATTTATATTCAATTACATTACATTAAAACCGTACGAAAACACCAATAAATCAGAGCAAAATATTTACGATACACAGTAGCAACACGAATGACATAACAGATAAAAAAAGTGTTGCAAATGGTTTGAAAAAATATTTCTACTATAGATTAAAAAACAAAACGATTTTTACCGATTAATAATTATGGAATGTATAATAAATTATATATTTCTTGATTTTCTTTACAAATATACTTATAAAGTAAATAAAATATATTGTTTTCTAATATAATAATAAAAATATTATTTCCTTAAAACAATTTCTGCCTACCATACTTCATTTTATTTTTAATGCTGGCAACATAAGACATTCATCCGCTATTACCATAGCCTATTCAAAATAATTAATCTTTAAAAACTAAATTCTTTCACCGATACTCTATCAAGAAACGAAAACGATGTAAAAATTTTAAAAATTATATGTTTAATTTCAACGATTCACAGCTTTCTGGCCGCTATAGGCCGTATTTGGTATCTCTCCTTTCAAGTACTTATTTTTCGAAATGAAAGAACCGATTTTAATGAAACTTCATACACATAAGCAGGATACATAGGTCTAAAAAGTTAGTTGAAAATATTTAAGACCACAGAATTCTCTGTCCTTGTCGGCTGAAAAGTACAAGATCCCGCGACAAATTAGTGCACTCATCGAGTTTTCGCTAAAAACCAAATTTTTATGTATATTTATGATTAGGAGAATATATATTTACTAGGTTGCCTATTAAAATGTGGCCGCAAGATTTATTTTAAAATTTTTTTTGTTATTGATTTTTGGGAAAAAGTTTCGTTCACTTTTTTTTTATAAAATATCGTCTACATCACGGCAATGTATATAAATATTCTGAAAAATCACGGTTGCCTATCATATATATAGCGAAATCATACTTGTTTATGGAGGTGTGGGCAAGTGACAAATGGCAACCGTGATTTTTCAGAATCTTTATATATATTGCCGTGATGTAGACGATATTTTATTTAAAAGCAAGTAAAAGAAACTTTTCCCCAATATACAATTACCAAAAAATTTGCTTAAAATTACTTGCGGCCACATTTTAATAGGCAACCTAGTAAATATATATAGGCTAACCTCGTTGGTGGTTACCAATGAGGTTTGCTACAATGTTACAGGCCGCCAAGAAGAACGACATTCCAATAGCGAACACCGGGCTCTGGCGAGGTGAGCATCATTGTTTGAATCGGAGTCACTGAGGAAACAACTGAACAGGCGCTCGCAGCCACGTGTACGGTGGACGCTAATTTTTGATAGAAATTTTAATGTGTTTTCTATGTTCGATTATATTGTGAGTACCTACATATTTACAATAATAACTGAAGTGATGTACAAATGCTGTTTTACTTACCATCTCCTCGCCCGCAAATCTACGCCCGCTCACAATTTGAAGGAACAAATTATAGTAGAAGGAGAATATGAAAGGAATGCAATAGAAATCCCTTAACCCACAGTCGAAAGACTTTATCAGAAGTGGTTACGAAGGGCAGATGTACAGGAGATGGCATTCGATCATGGAAAGACAGATCCCGTGTGAGTACCCATGATTTTCTTATCAATAACGAGGCGATTGTGACAAAGCCGTTACTAGCAACGTAACCCGATTCTGCTCGTGAAATTACATTCCTGACGATGTTGAAGCTGATATTGCAAGATGGTGAAGAAACACCAACATCATAATTGCGTTATTGGAATCGCCTTAAGCGACGCATTGAAGAGGCGTGCCGCGTTAATATGAAATGTGACGGCCGCATTTTAAGGAATTGCTACTCGCAAGGTTCGGCAAATTGAAGAGATCATTACTGGATTGATTGTGAACCCAATACATACACCATCATTTAAGCAAGGAGGTATCTCTTTACCGACCTCAACGGGATCACTGACTTACTTTGTAATGCGACTGGCCGCAAATACTAATTTGACAACACGATGACAGCTCAATAAAATTGTCGTGCACCTAGAAAAATATCGCTGAAGAGAAAAAATCGAGAGCTAAAATATCGCACTGCGATGATAATGATGGAATCTTGTTTAGTTGCGGATTTATAATTGGACGGATCCTGCCGCCACCGTCATCATAAGCACAAGATGGCAGTAAAGCAAAGTTAAAGATGGTGTGGCTGTTATAAAAATGCTGGAGAGATCGCCACTTATTTTCAGGTTTCAAAAGATCTCAAAAACGTTAACGTTTGTGAACAGAAACTAGTAAATGGTATGGTACCCACATTGACTGGTAAGTTAGTTCTTCAGGAGATATCATTTTACAGCGAGACAAGTAAGACAATTCCTAGCTTTGGTCTACATTTAGCATCCGTAAGCACAGCCGCGTAGGGTGAGTTGTGCTCTACACCGATGGTTTATAGCATGGTATAGTTACAGCTTGAAAGTTATAGTACAGTATTACTTTTGGGGCAACAGAACTTTCAGTGGTGTCTCACGACCGAAGTTGAGTCTGAGTACCTCTCATGAGCTTTGAAAACCCTATCAGTGACACAACTAGTCAGTTTTCGTCAGTATCTTGATGGTCAACATCTTACTATTCAGACTAACAGAATTTCATTGCTATTCCTCGAAAGCTTCTAAAGCTAAGACAATTTGTCACCTCATGTTCATAGACGTATACGACAGCGTGCGTATACGACTACTGATCGGAGGTCTCTGGTTCGATTCCCGGGTCGGGCAAAAGTGTTATTGGGTTTTTTTTTTTGAATTTTCAGTAGCAGCACGGAGTCTAGTGAGATGCCCGGTAAAGGCAATAGGCTCGTCTGCTATTACGTGAGACCTAACAATTCATGCCTAAATGTGGGTGTAATATTACACTTCTGCCTACTCCTTTGGTGATACAGGCGTGAGTCTATAGTAAGACGTCAAATGGCATAATGCTAAGTTTTTGTCTAGAATATCTTTAGCTCACTTGTCTTATAAATATAGCCTGAAACTTTGATTTTGAGTTAGTTAACCCCAAACTCCTTTAGTTTTGAACACTAGACTTTTGTTAAGGTGGTAAATTATGTCAAATTAAACAAAAGTTGATTTCAGGTAAGCTTAAGTGTCAGTGAGCTAGTCAAATCTGCACATTACAAGGACTGATGGGCGATGGAGCAAGCGTGTGTTAGAGTGAAGAATGCGACTCAGTAAACGTAAGGACGGCTGGCCCCCCCTGCTAGGTGGACCGACGTCGTGAAAAAGTTAGCTGTGTTGGACTTCATGCGGTAGGCTGATTGATTGGTTACAGGTAAAGCAGAAACAGGCTCCCGATATTCAGAACCTAGCACGAATAAGGCTTTGTTGGATTCAACGGTCAGGTGAAGCGGGCACATGCGTAGCTTAAATCAATCCGCTATGTCATCGTACCTACTACCCATGTATCATCTTCGTCCGTTACACGAATAGTGCACGATTGGCGTAGTGGTTAAAGCGACTATCTCACCACTTCACACTGTGCAGAGTGTTGTAGGTTCATTCCTACACGAGACAACACTCTGTGTGGTCCTCAAACACCGCTTCACACTGAGCTGAGTGTTATGGTTCAGTCCCCATACGAAACACTGTGTGTAACCCACAAATGGTGGTTTAGATGTACTTGAATATCTGTTGGTTGTATGTTTGTAAAGTCCCCCGCGACACATTATTTATAGCTAGTGCATGGAAGATGACTTAATAATTGTACAGTAACAATTCGAAATTGTACAGTAACAATTCGTCATAACTAATTTTGGATAAGTCTCTATGAATAAAAGTAAAGGAGATAAACATGCTGCACTGGATAAGGGGTGTCACGCGGAAGGACCGAATTAGGAACTCACGCATCCGGGGTAGCCTTCATGTCCGTGACATTGCTGACAAACTGCAAGAGTGTCGTCTACACTGGTATGGCCACGTCTTATGTCAACCGGCATCTTACGTGGGTAACAAATGTCTTGCCATGCTACCTCCGCCGAGTCCCGGTAAACGGGGAAGGCCAAAGGAATGCTGGCTTGACGTCGTAAGGGATGATATGCGTGACAACCAACTAACCACCAAGGATGCTGAAGACCGTGCGAAGTGGAGGAGACATAGCCGGAAAGCGGACCCCGGGCTCCAAAGCGTGGGTTTTGGAGCGCAACCGTGACAGCGCTAAGATGATGATGATGATGATAAATAAAAGTAAAGCGTCAATCGCTTTAATTTTGTTCATAAGTAGGCTCATTAAAACTTGTATGCTTCAGGATTTTGAAGACCTGGTAGAAATATTTACTACTCTAACCAAGATCTTCGATGAGGATGAAGTGCCTGCGATTAATGGTAACGAAATTGAAGAGAGTCCTAAGAAACCGATGGTGAGACAGCGTCGATTCCTGATGAGAAGACATCACTGCTGCCAGCGTCGATAGTCTCCACACCGTAGGACGACTCGCTAAGTAATTGTGACTTGAGCAAAGGTATGTGTGTGCTTACGTATGTTGTATAGTAAGTTGTTTCAGTCGATCGGAAGGGCCCAGTATGCCCTGACCATGATTTGAAAGTCTATCGGAAGGGTCCAGTATGCCCTGTCCATGATTTGAAAGTCTATCGGAAGGGTCCAGTATGCCCTGTCCATGGTTGTGAGTCGGTCGAAAGGGCCTAGTACGCCCGGTCCGCACTCGGGTAATTTAGTTGAAAGCATTGGCATTTTGGTATTCGGTCAGTAGGACCTGAATTCGGTCATGGACCCTCTTGGGGTACCCCCAAGAGGGTCCATGATCTATACTATGCCTGTACCATGCTTGGTAGTTGAATGATGGTGTTTGAAATAGAATTAGTTTTTATTATAAGTCAAATCGATTAGATCGATTGAGTAACATTTTGTTTAGTCTATTGAAAATTTCTGACAATGGTCACACTGAACTGTCACTTCCGTCTTCCGCTTGAAAAAAAAATTATCTCGCCGGGTGTCGTCTCGCACGTAAAATATCGCCTTTTGAATTAACGCGAATTGAATTAAATTGAGTAAACCGTTTTGAACGCCGCCTGATCTAGTGCTGGCAACGGTAAATTGATTGTGAACTATTGATTGACATTTGTGAAAATTGTGAATCTGGTATCGACTTCCACGTGCCAACGTGTCCTGAAAACGTCGCGTTTGAAGCTTAATAGCTAAGTATAAGATACTTCATTCATTTATTTTGGCCAATATACTGGTATGAATGTGTCTAATTTAGCTCAAGCCTGACATCAGCAAGGATAGCGGGTAAGTGAAACATAATATTGATATTGATTGATTTCAATTCATCACTGTGCAACGCAGTGCATTGTGTCTGGATCATTGTCTATCGTGGTCAGGTAGATGTATTACATCTTCCACTGCGCACTTCTGATACACCTTCCTGCCTGGCTACGGTAATTCTAGACATAAACTTTTGGTAGCAGAGCGTGGTTAACTGCCTATATTGTAAACTTGTATCTTAGCCGTTGATTGTATCTGAACTCAGATTGGTATGAGCTTGTATCTTATCACCTTGTAGACAGTATTGTAGTGTTTGTCAGGTCAGTTATTGTCTAAAATACATAATACTTAATTGTACAAGTTGACCTAGATAATTTGAAACACATTGTCACATAACCTCAATCAGTAATTGTTGATTTGTATTGTTGAAAAATCTAACTTAAATTTGTTGTTGCATTAATAAGTCAGTTTGTTTGGATACATAACAGCTGTATGTATCAATAAATTTAGTAAATTTAGTTTATTGCATATATTCATACACATTATAACAACCAACTTGACCTTGCCACTTGGGCGGGTCACATTAATAAACTTTGTTTTGTTATAATATAGATAATATTGCTAGGTAACACATATTCTGTGCTTACTTCCTATTGTATATCTCAAATAACACAGCCAGTCTGTCTGTTGCAAGTAATTAGTTAATTTATTTGAATACTAGAGGACGCCCGCAGCTACGCCTGCATTTTTTTTAAATTTACCCGATTTGTCCGATCCCGTGGGAATTTCGGGAAATCCCTTCTTAGTGCACCCCTACGGCTCCCAAGGATCATACATGCCAAATTTCAGCTTCCTGCGCCCATTAGTTTCGGCTGTAGCGTGTCTGTCAGTCAGTCAGTAACGCAAGGATTTTATATATTAAGATATAACTTTAATTAACTTATTCGAAGGTTCAACTTTGATAACTTTGACTTTGTTTTGTGTCAATATATATTGAAATTATAAATTTTGTTGGACAGTAGATACCTGTCACTTGCCTGCACTTGCAGTAAACAGGCTAATACTTTGTTGGTTTCAAAGAATTAAGAAAAAATAAGTTTTGATTGTTAATTGTATTTAACGCTTGTCCGGGCTCTTTTGAATTTTGATTATGTCAGCTGTCAAGGACTTGCGTGCGGCTGCTGGTGCCATTGCATCAGATTTGCGCTGGTTTGCCTCGGCCAGTGCCTTAGTGAACCGGCCTGATCGCCAGCAGGCCTTACTACAAAGGTACGAGCGGATTGACAATCGCCTGGCAAGTGTGGAACAGTAATTCCGCACTTTCAGCACTTGCTGTCTTGAAGTGTCAATCAATGATTTCACCGCTGACCAGCGAAATAAGGTCAGCGAAGACTATGCCCAGGTCTTAGACCTGTATGATGCTGTCTCCAATACTGCGAGACAACTAGTTGCCGATAGGGAAGGGCAACCCGGCCTGAAGCAGGAGCTTCCTAGGTCAGCACCGGGGCTGGTGAGTAGGCTCCCTTTTTTGGACCTCCCCCATTTTGATGGCTGCCTAGGAAGCTACCTTGGCTTCATTAATTTGTTCGACAGCCTGGTCAATGATAGGGCTGACCTTCAGCCGGCACATAAGTTGGCCTATCTAATGTCGGTTCTGGATGGGGAGGCTAAGGGCCTCATCCAGCATCTGCCCGTGTCTGCCGAGGCGTACCAGACGGCTCGGGACCTAATTACCCGTAGGTACCATAATAAGCGTGGCCTCGCCGATACGCACATCGAGCAGATTTTGGGTTTGCCGACGCTCACCCGGGTCTCTGGGTTGCGCACCCAACTTTTGAACCCGCTTTTGGTGGCCATCAACGCACTTAAGTGCCTTGACCTGCCCGTGGACCAATGGTCCTATCTATTGGTGCACATTGTGCTGAAGAAGCTGCCTGCCGACCTGAGGTCGCGTTTTGAGCAGCGCTTTGGTGGGGATAGCGCGACCCATCTGCCCCCCTTTGCTGACCTGGAGAAGTTCCTGGAGGATGAGTGCCGGGTCTTGGACAACTCCGGTGGTGACACGCCGGCTAAGTCGCAGCCGCCCAAGGTCAAGGAGCAGGCTCGCGTTCACACCCGAGCCAATGCTGACCGGCGCCCTCCTCGCTTTGCGGTCACGCAGAGCCCAGCGGAGTGCTCCTACTGCAAGGTCACGGGGCACAGAACGGCCAGTTGTAGGGCATTCTTGGACCTACATGTCGCCTCTCGTAGGCGCATCGCGAATGCCCGCCGCCTTTGCCTCTCTTGCTTGGGGTCCCACTACCAGCGAGACTGCCCAAACTCTCGCCCCTGTCCTCACTGTGGAGGACAGCATTTGGACATTCTCTGCATGAATGCCAGAGACGTTGTCCGCTTGTCCAACCAGCCGACGCCGCGCACGGGTGGGTGTTTTGAAGGTGGTAGCCGAGGCTCACCGGCACGCAGCCGAGAGTCGCCTCGCTTAATTGATCGCCGCTCACCCCGCTTGGAGAACTGTAGCGTGCGCACGCCTCTTCTCTCTCGCGCACCTGAATGTGCGACCGCGCAACGTCACCAGCACCATGACTGCTGCCCCAGGTATTCCCCTCCTTTGGCGGAGCGTCCCCGCCTTGACTCGCGCCTACCTCGTTTTGGGCGGGTGCGTCATTATGACCCCCCACAGATGGCGCGCGGATCGAGTCATCGCGCTTTTGAGGACTTCAAGCCGCACCCTCGTTTTGACTTGCCTGGTCCTGGCCAACGGTCGCCGCCCAGGCAACAATAGGTCATTGACCCCTGCCCTATAACGCCAATCTCCCCCATTGAGACCGTTATCCTACCAACGGTTGCTGTTAGGGTCTGGGGACCCACGGGGACCTCTGTTGTTGTCCGTGCTATATTGGACACAGGTTCACAAGGTTGCATTGTTTCCACTTATTTGGTAGGGCAGGTTAAATTAAATATGGGTTTATTTCCAAATTGTATACGGGGCATAGGTGACGTAGCCTCTAATGTTGAAGGACAAGTTAAGGTTTTGTTTGGCCCTGTTGAATCTTCACACCCGAGGATTAAAACCTCGGCTATTGTGTTGAAGAATATTTTGGGTATGCACCCACAGAAGCAGCTACCTGCTGCTGTGGTGAATTTGACATCGGGATTGGAACTGGCAGACCCCAAATTTGACACACCGGGACAAATCGACTTGTTGATTGGCTCTGATGTCCTCGGTGGAATTTTGATTGGTGGGAAAAGGGTCTTGGTGCCAAATAGTTTGACTGCCATCCCGACCATATTTTGATTTGCTTTGATGGGCCCTGTACCTAGGGACCCCCCTCCACCTGAACTTGATAATTTGTTGGCTGTAGGCTCCGCTCTCTCTGATGCGGTTCAGAGGTTTTGGGAGGTAGAGGAGCCCCCTCAAGCTGCCCGTTTGAATCCAGAACATGAGGAGTGCGAGCTGTTCTTCCAGAACAACACTGGTCGACTCCGTTCTGGTCGGATTATTACGAGGCTACCCTTCCTGTCTATTCGGCCTCCGCTTGGTGAGTCACGACCTTTAGCCGAAAAGAGGTTGTTGGCCATGGAGCGCCGCATGGGTCGTGATCCGGAGCTCAGACAGAAGTACATTGAGTTCATGCGGGAATATGAACTGTTGGGACACATGTCTGTGTCAAATTTGGATTGGCGTTCGGTGGAGCATTACTTTCTCCCGCATCATGCGGTATTAAAGCCATCGACTGGCAAGCTGCGCACAGTGTTTGATGGTTCTGCGCAGACTTCAACAGGCGTATCCTTGAACCAGTGCTTGCATTCTGGTCCCAAGTTGGTCAAGGACCTTTGTGACGTCATCACCAGCTTCCGACGACATCAGGTTGTCTTTGTGGCCGACATAAAAATGATGTTCAGGCAGACGATTATCCACCCTGATGACCGTCGCTTCCAGCTGATCCTTTGGAGAGAGTCTCCTCGCGACCCCATGGTCATCTACGAGCTCAATACTAATACGTACGGGTTAAGGTCAAGCCCCTACTTGGCAATACGTTCTCTTTGGGAGCTCGCAGACCGCGAAGGCTTACGTTTCCCAAGAGCCTCCGCCATCTTGAAGGACGATATTTACGTCGATGACATTTGCTCGGGCGCCTCCACAGTGGACGAGGCGATCCTCCTGCGGGACGAATTGATAGGTATTTTGGCCTCCGCTGGTTATGAGTTGCGCAAATGGATTTTCAACTCACCAGCGCTTTTGGAAGGCTTGCCAGAGGATCATCAGCAAGATCCACATCTATTTGAGATTGTTGACAACCCCGCCATGATGGCTGTTCTCGGCGTCCAGTACAGACCAGTCCAAGACATCTTTACGTACAACGTAGACCTGAAATTGCCTTGTTCTTGGACTAAACGTCTCGTGTTGTCTACTGTCGCCAGAACCTTTGATCCGAACGGTTGGATTTGTCCTATCATATTTTGGGCAAAATGCTTCTTGCAGAACCTTAGGACAGCAGGATTGATCTGGGACGAACCTCTGCACGGCACTCTTGTTGAGGAATGGACCTCCTTTGTATCCTCACTTCCTGCCGTCAACGAGATCTCTTTGCCTCGTCCCATCCTTCCTCCCGGGAAGTACAAGGCCACCCTTCACGGGTTTTGTGATGCCTCGGAACGTGGTCACGCGGCTGTGGTGTACTTGCGCACAGTCAGTGCCTCAGGTCAGGTGAGAGTTTCCCTGATCATGGCGAAGAGCAAGGTCGCACCCCTTCGGACATTTCTGACCATCCCAAAATTGGAGCTCTCGGGAGCAGCCCTACTTGTACGCTTGTTGAACCACGTGTCCAGTACTTTGGGTAAAAGCATTTGTATTAATGGGACTTACGCCTGGACAGACAGCCAAATTGTTCTTTGTTGGTTGAAGGCTTCTGTTCACACCTTGGAGGTATTTGTCGCTAATCGCGTCTCCCAAATCCAAAAATCCGAAGTCAAACTTGTTTGGAGACACGTGCCAGTGTGAGACCGTTTCTCTCACCACAGGAACGACAGGAGTCCCTCACCTTTTGGGTTCGTTCTGTGCAATTGGCGCACTTTGAGAAGGAGATTGCTATCCTCAAGTCAGGGAAATTGAAATTATCGGGCGCTGTATCTAAATTGAACCCCTTTTTGGACGATACGGGTCTCTTGCGCGTTGGAGGGCGTCTCAAGAACGCCAACCTCCCTTACGGAGCACGTCACCCCCTGTTGTTACCCAAGGACGGTCATTTGGTGCGTTTGTTGGTAACTGACCGTCACCTTAAAAATTCGCATGCTGGTTGTAATGCGCTCTTGGCCATTTTGCAACGCGAATTTTGGATCTTGTCTGCCCGAAGAATTATTCGGAGTGTAGTCTTTCGCTGCATCCCTTGCTATAAGCTCAAGGCTTCTACCATGCAGCCGTTGATGGGGGACTTACCGGCAGATCGCGTAACTGAGAGCAGGACGTATGACGGTGTTGGCACGGACTTCGCAGGTCCCTTTTTGGTGAAAACGTCGACACTTCGAAACAGCAAGACTGTTAAGGCCTACTTGTGTGTTTTTGTTTGTCTCTCCACAAAGGCCGTACACTTAGAACTGGTCTCCTCGCTTACGACCGAGGCGTTTGTAGCCACATTTGACAGATTTGTATCCCGCAGAGGGATGCCTTCCTTGATCCGTTCTGACTGCGGCACTAACTTCAAGGGCACCTATAATTATTTGAATGATGTTGTTAATTTCCTCGAAACCAACAAAGCTGATATAGGTGATAGGCTTGCCCGACGTGGGATAAATTGGTTGTTTTCCCCACCAAATTGTCCACACTGGGGTGGTATATTTGAGGCCGCCGTAAAATCGGCCAAAACACACTTGCGCAGGACAATCGGTGAGTCTGTCCTTACATTTGAGGAACTCGCAACTGTGTTTTGTAAGATTGAGGCCGTTTTGAACTCTCGGCCATTGTGCCCGATCTCCTCAGATCCGAATGATTTGGAGGCCCTTACGCCGGGCCATTTTTTGATTGGTCGCCCACTTGTCGCCTTGCCTGAGTACCCCTATATTGATACGAGACCTGGTCGTCTCTCGCGTTTTGAATTGGTACGCCAGATTACTCAGAGCTTTTGGAAACGCTGGAATTTGGAATATTTGCACATACTCCAGCAACGCGTTAAGTGGACCGACAAGACCGATCCACCCAAGATTGGTGACCTCGTTTTGATCAAGGAAGCTAACCTTCCGCCACTCAGATGGCGCAGGGGGCGCATCCTTCGTTTGGTAACTGGGGCTGATGGAGTTCCCCGATTTGCTGAGGTCTTGGTGGTCGGTTCGATTCTGAGGAGAGCGGTTGCAACATTGTCACGTCTACCAACCGATTAGCGGACCGGTAGGCCGGTCCGGGGCGGGTGGATGTTTGAAATAGAATAAGTTTTTATTATAAGTCAAATCGATTAGATCGATTGAGTAACATTTTGTTTAGTCTATTGAAAATTTCTGACAATGGTCACACTGAACTGTCACTTCCGTCTTCCGCTTGAAAAAAAAATTATCTCGCCGGGTGTCGTCTCGCACGTAAAATATCGCCTTTTGAATTAACGCGAATTGAATTAAATTGAGTAAAGCGTTTTGAACGCCGCCTGATCTAGTGCTGGCAACGGTAAATTGATTGTGAACTATTGATTGACATTTGTGAAAATTGTGAATCTGGTATCGACTTCCACGTGCCAACGTGTCCTGAAAACGTCGCGTTTGAAGCTTAATAGCTAAGTATAAGATACTTCATTCATTTATTTTGGCCAATATACTTGTATGAATGTGTCTAATTTAGCTCAAGCCTGACATCAGCAAGGATAGCGGGTAAGTGAAACATAATATTGATATTGATTGATTTCAATTCATCACTGTGCAACGCAGTGCATTGTGTCTGGATCATTGTCTATCGTGGTCAGGTAGATGTATTACATCTTCCACTGCGCACTTCTGATACACCTTCCTGCCTGGCTACGGTAATTCTAGACAGATGGGGCTCCGCGCACCCAATCCAAGTTACTACGCAATAGTGATGTATTTCATTCTGGTCAGAAAAGGCCGAGCAAATATTAATGTGCATCTTTACTCATTGAACAGGTCTGGAGGAATAATGCTGCGTCCTGAAGATGCTGGACACCATGCGCACGGGGTCGTGCGATTCGTCAGAATGGCCGTATAGGCTAACCTCGTTGGTGGTTACCAATGAGGTTTGCTACAATGTTACAGGCCGCCAAGAAGAACGACATTCCAATAGCGAACACCGGGCTCTGGCGAGGTGAGCATCATTGTTTGAATCGGAGTCACTGAGGAAACAACTGAACAGGCGCTCGCAGCCACGTGTACGGTGGACGCTAATTTTTGATAGAAATTTTAATGTGTTTTCTATGTTCGATTATATTGTGAGTACCTATTTACAATAATAACTGAAGTGATGTACAAATGCTGTTTTACTTACCATCTCCTCGCCCGCAAATCTACGCTCGCTCACAATTTGAAGGAACAAATGATAGTAGAAGGAGAATATGAAAGGAATGCAAAAGAAATCCCTTAACCCACAGTCGAAAGACTTTATATATATTCTCCTAATCATAAATTTATATAAAAATTTGGTTTTTAGCGAAAACTCGATGAGTGCACTAATTTGTTGCGGGATCTTAGACTAGAAGAACTTTGGTTGAATTTCTTGGCACCTAGAGATACCATTACACGTCGGCACCTGAGCCCGATCGGCTACGTAAAGCAATTATAGAGATAGATGGCAATTTCGCCTCGAGCAACCGACGCCATTGAGTTATAGGATTTAATATGAGAAAAGAATGGTCCTAATAGAGAAGACATCGGTATTATATCTCAATGCGATTTATAGTCGTTACGGGATTTTAGTGTCTCTCTTGTAATAATTTACAACATCACTATCTGTAATTGTGTATTTTTGGAAAGGTGGTAATATCTGCGTATTCGATCTCTTCAAGTACTTTTTTATTATTTTCTAGGTCGGGACAGGAAGGTTCTGAAGTGGCGGCCACGTACCGACCAACGCTCTGGTTTACATTGCGGGAAGCTGTTGTATGCGCTGGCTCGAGATCCAAGATCACTCTGTGTGGAGAACCTTAGAGGAGACCTATGTCCTGCAGAGGACGTCTGTAGGCTGAGATTGTGATATTCTAGGTGTGAAAAACAGTAAGCCATCCGCCGTTGATAAATCAATAATTTTTACTGCCTCCGTAGTCCAGGGGATAGCGTATGCGTCTGCTGATCGAAGGTCCCGGGTTCGATTCCCGGGTCGGGCAAAAGTGTTTTTTCGAATTCTCAGTAGCAGCACGGAGACTGGTGAAGTGCCCGGTAACGGCAATAGGCTCGCCACCTATTACGTGGGACCTAAAATTTCATGGCGAAATGTGGGTGTAATATTACACCTCTGCCTACCCCTTCAGGGATACAGGCGTGAGTCTATAAAAAAAAATCGAGAGGCACATTCGAAAAGCTTCGTAGGCACGTGTCTCTTGAATAAAAGTCGGTGTACCTGTTACTGTTCCTTACCATCCTGCACAGGAAAAAGAAATTACCGGATCTAGATTTCATACTTCAGATAGCTTACAAGTCAATACAGTGCAAGCTAAATTGACCGATAAATTTAACGGAATCTCAGATTCAGGCGTCTATCTTATCGAGCCTTAGCTTTCCTTTGACTTCACGGGTCGCGTAATAGTTTAAGCGGTCGCCTCGTCGTATAGTACTGCGCTCTTGCATGTTTCGATCCACACACGCGACAAAACTGTGCACGATCCAAAAGAATTGGTTCTATTTGTTCGTTATTAAAATGTTTGTAAAGTTTCCTGAGATACAGAATTGATCACTGGTATACACTAGTCGTATTTAATCATCTGCCCTTTATACTGTCCCACTGCTGGGCACGGGCGTCTTCTCACTTATAAGAAGGGTAAGGCCATAGTCCACCACGCTGGCCAAGTGCGGGTTGGCAGACTTCACATGTCTTTCGAGAACATCATGGAGAACTCTCAGACATGCAGGTTTCCTCACGATGTTTTCCTTCACCGATTAGCAAGCGATAATTAATAATTTAATACGCACTTAACTCCGAAAAGTCATTGGTGCGAACCGTGGATTCGGACCCGAGGCCCTCTGCATAGCAGTCTGTCGGACTCTCCACTCGGTTATCGCTCCTTTTTTGTCGTATTTAATATGTTTATCAAATTATAAGTCAGAAGCCAAATTCAGTGTGTATAAACTTAAGATTGGAAGCTTCGATTGTACATTGTGAAACTTTACAATTTTAAAAAACGCTTTATGTTTTGAAAAAATAGAGCTGTTGTGTTATCTGTTAAAAACATCAACCAATTAAAATGCAAAGAAACACAGCAACACACCCATGAACGTTCGATATTGTCGGCAAATTTCGGCAGATAACGAATTCAAAAATACAAAATTGTAATTTTTTGCGGAATTCAACTATCTGCACAAATGAGAAGTGATGACTTACAAACAGACGGACAGAGGCAAACATTTATTACCTGTCCTGGAATGAGGTCAGAGCGATGGGTAGCTGCTAAGGTGAGCCCTCGATTTAGAAAGGGACCCGTAGATGTACCTTTGTTTGTACTGAAGAAATATATGGGGCACGTAGCCCCATCTGCAAAAAATCATGCGATTGGGTTGTTTTTGCATCTGATACGGCACGTTAAAAAGTGGATCATTTTCACATCGAGTTATGTATATAAATAAAACAATTTTACTCGTAACTCATTTGTGTGAATGATATAGTAATTATAAGTTTGATGTATGCTTTATCAAACTAGCTAAATTAGTTCTTTTCAGATAGACAATAATCCATAGTATTACCACAGTCAAATAATCCATACAGTCGTTCGACGAACGCGTCTAGACGGGTCAATCGTGCGGGGGGCAAGAGGTGACACGCGGAAATAGCGTTATCTAGTTACGTATATCGCCTTAGTTCGTAACTAGGTACATGTTTTTGGGGGCTGGCACGTGCTTGTTTTTTGTTCGTTACTTATTTATTTGCTTATGAATATTAATTAAGATGGTGCATACGACTTGTGCTGTGAGACATTGAAATTCTTTATGCTGTTTAAAGATATAAATAAATAAGGATTCAAAAAATCTGCAATTTTATCAATTTACTTATACCAAAAAAGAAAATTTCATTAATTATAATTATTTATATTATTTTGAAATAGTGTGCACGTTCCTACTAATCTACTAACTTTTTACAATATCTCATGTCTGGCAATGCCGTATTATAATAGTTTTTATATATCTTTGATGTCTGGTCAAATCACAGAATAAAGTAGTAATCATTGTACGTAAACAACATGGCAGACGTAAAAAAAAATGCGTTGTAAGGTAATATTCGATTCAAGTGTGATTTTAATTTCATGCAATAAGTACCTAGTACCTTCGTATTAGTTAAGTACCTATCACATATTATTATGTATCTTGGTAACGGCGCATCCTAGCTCGCAAATAACCATATTTTTGGCCCCCTTTTATAAGCCTCACACATGTTCTCCGTTATCTCATAGCCCGGTCACCCATCCATAAAATGACCGTGATGTCTATTGCTTTACATTAACGTAGTTTGCATGAAAAAATCTGCAAAATACTTCATATCGATAACATAGACCATGCAAGCTGATCCCATGGTTACCCATCCATTAAACTACCGCTATGTCAGTCGCTTTATTTTAACATGGTTTGTACGGTAACGATATCTGAAAAATGCTTTATATTCTTAACCGCCTCCCACGACAATGAAAATGGTGCTCACTGACACTTTGTATGCAAATCTGTCACCGCACGAAAAATGCAAACTGTTTTATGATAATTATTTATCGTTAATTATAGTAATATAATAAACTAGCTGTTTCCCACGGTTTCACACGCGTCCTGACGGAACTATATCGCGTGCTCAGTTAATTTATAGCCTAAGTTACTCGTTGGTACATCAGCTATCCGCCAGTCAACGTCTCGTCAAAATTGGTCCAGCCGTTCCAGACATTAGTGAAAACAAACAGACAGACAGACAGACAGACAAAAATGGTAAAAATGTCATTTCAGTATATGTACCGATTATATATCCATATGCATTTAGTAAAAAGCGGTTATTTTAATATTACAAACAGACACTCCAATTTTATTTAAGTGTATAGATGTATTTATATGTATAGATAAGTGATTTACACTTCATGTAGCATAGCAATTGTAATATTTTTCTAAAATAAATAGACAGTGTTTGAATAAGTAAGTATTGTTTACATGTGGCAGCCCTAGCCTCTTTACGCTTGTCTAGACGTTGTCGGCTTTTTCTACGAGATCAAAGGCGTCAAACTACTGTATTTCTTTATACTGTGGTATTACCGAACCCTAAAATCGCAACAATCCGATCAAAAGCCACAGGTAAAGCTCGGTAGGACCTGGCAAGCGAAATCAATAAGTGCCTGGACAGATTAAACAACTGTCGATTGAACTGATGTTTGTATTTCGTTGTTTATTTTTGTGCAGCCCTACCGTCAGAGGGTACGCCGGTTTAAGATTTGAAATGTGGTATTGTGATCGTTTGTTTCGCATTTGAAATATGTTTGAATTTATTAGTTTTATGTTAAGTTCCCTATGATAATGTGTGGATCCTTTTTATAGTATTTGACTTTATTTACACACAATCAGAGTTCGTATTCCTTTCTAAAACGAAAATACAAATATCGCACTCGCTAATGATGTGCCGATGAAAAAAAAATGGTATTTATTTCTTTATAAAGTAGATACGCAAATCTCGCATTGATCGGCAAGTCCGCGCGGGATAGTACATCATAAGCATAGGTATATGAATATAACATCAAATCATTGCATCGGTGTAAAAAAACCAGTAGGCATGTTTGCAATCCACGCCCATCCCGTCCTAGCCTCGCTTAGTCTGTGTAGCACCCAATGACTTCTATTCCAAATAACAAATGTTCCAAAACGACAAGAGGTATTCTATCAACCACTATCTCATTCCCAAGTGACCAATGTAGGTGTTTATCCTTCAATAGCGCCAAATAAATAGTATTTCTACAAAGGAGCAATAAAATATAACCTGGAAACTTAACCTAAACTCTTATTTAAAGCTATAAAATGCTTCAAACGCACCGAAAAATATTGTAGCAAGGAAAACTAATAGTTATCAGGGGTTATAAATCGATGTAAACTCACGTTTCGCCATAAGTAAAACGCGCTAAACACTTAGAGAGATATTATCGCTGCGAACGCGAAGCTACGGCATTATCGCGATAGTTCGGCGAGCGAAAACATGGCTTTGAATAGAACGAGCCTTTTACATGTAATGTTATATATGGCGAACTGCTTGAAATTGGGGAGATATTTGTCTTCTTGCAATATATAGCATTTTGAGGCATTATATATCGTAAAACAAACGAAACTATTGTTCTTCAAAAACTGAACATAAAGCGGGGCAAGGAACACCATAAGGCATACAAGTTATTCGTCTCCAAACAGAAGTTATCTGTGTTTTTGGATGACCAGTTATGGCCTCCTGGCATAATATTTAGAAAGTTTGTGCATTACAAATCTACGACTGTAAATAAAACGTCGCAAGCGTCGCTGAGTACGGCCCTGCAATATTCTAATGATAATGAATAAAAATAAACATATATTTGCAAGTTTTAACTGCAAGAATGTAATACATTCAGTAGACAGCGTTAGAGAGCTATGCAGTACTTGTGATCTGATAGCTTTGCAGGAAACATGGTTATTACCTGAAGAAATAACGTTTCTGAGTACTATCGATAGTTGCTTTGCATACACGGGTATATCAGCGATAGACACAACATAGGGAATTTTGCGCAGACGCAAATACGGTGGCACCGCGATCCTATGGAAGCGTAGTGTGTTTCAGCAAGTATCTGTAATAAAAACTGACAGTGCGCGTATTTGTGCGATTAAAATTATAACTAGTGATCGCCCCGTCATAGTGATTAGTGTGTATATGCCAACTAACTCCGTGCAAAACTTACCGGACTTTAAGGACTGTTTAAGCAAGGTAAGCGCAATTATTGATGAATACGGTGTCGAGTCTGTTTTTATTCTCGGTGACTATAATGCAATGCCAGGCGAATTATTTCACGATGAGCTGCAAAATTATTGTTCGAGCAATCGTGGCAGTGTATAGACTGCGATTTTCTTGGTTTGAACTCTGGCACGTTTACACTTGTTAGTGATGTGTATGGATCATGTAGTTGGTTGGATCATTGTGTTGTAACGCAGTCTGCGAAACAGACGGTCACTGATGTTTATGTTAAATACAATACTACGTGGTCAGATTATTACCCATTGATTGTCAAAGTAAATTTAAATATTTTAACACCGTGCCACAAAATTGCCATTAAAATCAGATGTAAATAAAGATGTAATTTGGGGCACAAGAAGTGACGAACAGATCACTATATATAACAAAGAATGCCACATTAGATTAAGATCGGTGCATTTTCCATCAGAGTGTCAAAGTTGTGCTGATTATTTTTGTAACGACCCACATCACAAGCGAGTCATTGACAAGCTGTATGCAGATATTGTAAATGCTCTGTGTGAGGCGGCTGTGGCGAGTTGGGGGGGGCACGCGGTCAGATAGGGGTAAGCAGCGAGTAACGGGTTGGAACCGACACGTTGGGGAGGCTCACCGGACGGCCAGGAATAATTTCTTGGAATGGGTGTTATATGGTAAACCCAAGTACGGTTGTATATATAACGCTATGCGTGAAAGTAGAAAGGTGTTCAAATCACTGCTTAAATGGTGCCAAGTTCACAAAGAACAACTACACGTGGACATTCTTGCTAAAAAGCACTCAAAAGGTGACTTTCGGGGGTTTTGGCAGGATGCCAATAGGATGAATGCACGTCCTGGTCTTCTGGTGAGCGTTGATGGGGAGAGTGATCCTAAGAGCATTTCGGAGATATTTCGGAGACATTTCACTGTGCAATCTCCGCTGGGCCCAGCCAGCAAGGTGTTCAATGCTAATCTGACAGGGCAGTCAGTGGAGACAATAATTAAGGCCAAAGAAGTAACAAATATGATAAGGAGTATGAAGAGAGGCAGATCTCCAGGCCATGAACATTTACTGCACGCTGGCCCACATATATCTAGGGTTTTGGCCCTGTTATACTCCTTATGTGTGAGCCACTCTTACGTTCCTGACGACTTGATGAAAACCATAATACTCGTAGTACCTATAGTCAAGGATAGAACTGGAGACCTATCGAATAAAAACAATTATAGGCCTATCTCCCTCGCGACTATAATCGCAAAAGTGTTTGATGGTTTGCTTGGCACACAGTTAGAAAAATACGTGAAATTGCATGACAATCAGTTTGGGTTTCGACCCAAACTGACTACTGAGAGCGCAATACTGTGTCTTAAGCAGACCGTCAAATACTACACCAATCGTAATACCCGTGCGCGTGCTTCCTCGACTTGTCAAAAGCTTTTGACCTGGTCCACTATGACATCTTATGGGCAGAAAATTGAAAACATTAACTTACCTAAACAGTGGGCCAATATTTTTAAGTATTGGTACTCACACCAGATAAATTGTGTTAAATGGGCAGGTGCAATGTCGGAGCCGTATAAGCTCGAGTGTGGTGTAAGACAGGGTGGGTTAACATCACCCACATTATTCAATTTATATGTTAACGCCCTTATTGTCGCGCTCAGCAACAGCCATGTCGGCTGCCACATTGACAATACTTGTTGCAACAATTTTAGTTACGCTGACGACATGGTGTTGTTGTCTGCGTCAATAAGTGGATCAAGGAAATTAATACAGAAATGTGAGGAGTACGCACGACTGCATTATTGTACAATGCCACTTAGAGCCAATACATGGTCTTTCCAACCGGCGGCCAGTGCCCACAAATTGTTCCACCTGTACGGCTTAATGGGGTTAACATAGACAGAGTTAATCAATTAAAATGCTTAGGACACTGGATCACAGAGGATTTGAGAGACCTTGTAGATATTGAGCGTGCACGGAGAGCGTTATCTAAAAGAGCCAACATGATAGCCCGTAGATTTGCACGATGCTCAATACCAATTAAAATAACGCTTTTTAAAGCATACTGCACATCTTTATACACGTGCAGTCTATGGGCTGATTACACGCGTGGTAGCTATAACGCTCTCCGAGTGCAATACAATAACGCATTCAGAGCGGTGGTGGGGCTGCCCCGCTTCTGCAGCGCCTCGGGCATGTTTGCGTGGGCGCGCACCGACTGTTTTCACACCACCATGCGCAAGCGGTGCGCGTCCCTGGTGTGCAGGGTGCGGGCCAGCTCCAATACCGTGCTAGCAATGGTTGCAGCCAGACTCGACTGTTTTTATATAAGACACTGCATAAACAGGCATCTAAAACTTTATATAAAAGAACTGTAATATCGTATAATGTACAAAATTAATTTAGTTTCATTAGAATTAGAATAAAATATAATTTCGTCTCATTAGAATAACATTATAAATACCTCATTGATTCTATAACATTTTAGATACCTATAAAATGTTTATAAATAAAATGTTTAACCTTAATATTTTTTTGTAATTGAATTTAAATGAATGACATTATATTATGACATTAAAATAGATATTACATATAATAAACTTTGTATTTCTATATTGACATTTTTAAAATTTATTATGAAATCTAAATTGTAATTATTTAATATATTATTGAAAAGAATAGAATTATTAAATTTAAATTGATATAGAATAAAATCAAATGTACCCAGTCTGAATTTCTGATTATTGTGTACTTGTACTGCAAATTGTATGGGCCGATATTGCCTGAAATAAAGATATTTTTTTTTTTTATTATTATAAAAAAAAAACTCAATTGAATATGTGTTTGAAGCAGATATGGACACCAAGACCAATTGGAGACGCCTGTTGCTAGCAGTGGACTACGGCAGGCTAATCATAATAAATTCATACCAAATATTTCTAAAGATGGATAATACCAACAAATATTTAATATTTACAATCAATCGTATCATAAAATTATTGCTAGAAGAATTTTAACGCAGTTCTCGCGCTAGGAATTAATACTGTGTCGCGGAAAACTTGACAAACATACAACAAAGGTCCAGAGTCCAGACCCGAAACTACAATTTATCACACAAGACACAAGGTGTTGTCTCGTGTAGGCATCATCATCTTTTGACATCATTCTTTTCTTCTGTGTCGAGAATTGCATTATACTTAAGGTAGAAATTTTACTCTAGGCAAGCTTTATGAGCTTTCTAGAAATCATACTACTACTAAGAATATTCTGACTGCAAAACGTTATAACGATTAACTGGTTCCCAGAAACTTCTGCCTATAATGTGTTTTACTTTGTACATTCGAGGAATCCTTCATATACTTAATGGATTCATCACACGATTACATCATTCCTTAATTTAGACTTCAACGTAAATATCAGGCGAGGCCTGAAATATTCTTCAGATTAACTCATAAAATTATAACTGCACGTAGGGCTAGTTAGCTTCGGCGTTTGAAACTGCGCCTTGTATTGTGGATTCGATCCCCTCACGAGACATAACTTTGTGTAACCTAAAATTTTTGTTTCAAGTCTGGATATCCTTTCTAACCGTTGATTGATTTTTCGTAAATATATCATATTCCTAGTACGGAAGCGCTCTTCAAACGAAACAGTAAGATATTCGGCGCACTAATTACTGAATTAGAAGCGAACCAATGAACCAATAAAACCAGTACTTCTGATGAAGTTTCAATCGAGGAGAGACATGTAGTGTTTAAAACCTTACTTATGATCAAAAGATTATCTTTCAACAGTTTTGATCCACATGGGATAGAAATTTTCCTTGCTGGGAAACGGTACAAAACAAATAGAGTCCATTAAAACCTCAATCCACAAACCATACTGAGCATTTAATATCAATTGACCCAAAATTAACATGCAGAGGGTTATACAGCAAGCTGTCAAAATCGGGTACATTTACAGCCATAATTTTAGAAAGTATAGCAATTTGTAATTGGTGCTGAACGTCGATATAATTTGGTTATTTTATCGACTTGCCCTCTCGGCTAATTGGCGCGAACGGGACGGAAGAGATGCCCAAAGATATATCGTCAATGAAAGAGTATAATGGTCACAGCCAAAATAAATCATTGTTTTATATTTACAAAATATTCTTTACATGAAATATTGAGAAATGACAATCAAACAGAGAACTAATCACCGTTTTTGTCACAACCAGGTTTTGTATGGCTGAAAACTTGGTTCTTGAAACTAACAGTATACTACCTACTATAACTAACCACAAAGAACCATAATACTTGTATTTTTTGCGAAACAAGACTAGTCGTACTTAAATGGATAAAAAACATGAAATGGCTAATTTGTAATGTATTTCTAAATACGAATACAGAATTGGAGAGGCCTATATCCAGCAGTAGACTCTTGCAGGCTGATGATGATGATGAATACAGAATACGTCTACTGGTCTTCGTTTCAAAATTTCACCTGCTGTGTGTGGTACCTACTTAAGTGAATATTTCGTGAGAGCATAAATCATCATCACCGTTATCATTATCATATAAGTATTACTTGACCGGACTGACATCTATAGTTATCATCGCAGAGCCCCAACTACTGAAGCGTGAAACTTTTTAATTTTTTGCCCTTTGCAACGTTGTCGTTGGCACTCACTAGTTATTGATTTTTAAATACTCCACTACTAAAGGTATAAATCGAGTTTGAAAATGTATTTTGTCTGCTGATTTTGATATAAAAATGCGGGCAATAGCCAGCTTTATATTAATTCTTCCAGCCACATCCATTCTCACATCATCGACGTCCCTCACTAATGGAGTTGCAATGGCTGTCGTCGGCTTCCGCTTCAATTATTCGACACTTGGCCCGATCCCATCACGAACACGTACTGAACTCCACAACAATTATCTGTTAAAACGTACAGTTTGAGAACCTATACTCAAATCTCATTATCATATTTTTTTATAAAGCTGAAGAGTTGTTTGTTTGGTTGAACGCGCTAATCTCAGGAAATACTGTTCCGATTTGAAAATTCTTTCAGTGCTAGATAGCCTATTTATCGAGGAAGGATATAGGCTATATAACATCACGCTATGAGCCACGGGAGCGGAGCAGTAGCCTTAAATAACGCGGGTGTAACCACGGGCTCATCTCATACTTAATATAATAAAGCTGATGAGTTTGTTTGTTTGTTTAGTTGAACACGTTAATGTCAAGAACTACAGGTTCGATTTGAATAATTTATTTTGTGTTGGATAACCCATTTATCGAGGAAGACTATGGGATATATAAGATCACGCTATGAGCCACGGGTGCGGAGCAGTAGCCCTAAATAACGCGAGTGTAGCCGCGGACTCAGCTAGAGCATTGTAAACACGGACGTGATTTAAATGAGTGCCTCTATAAATTACGACTTGCGTCGTGTAATAACCAAATTGGTGCGAAATGTGTTTTATTAAGTCCCGACAAATTATCCACGTTCGTTTTGTTGGAAAACTGGCTTAGCCCGTCGTCCCACCAAAAGAATAAATATTTTTTATGTAAATTGTCTCAATGTACACAAATAAATATCCAAAGTAAAAGAAAAACATAATATACCTAAATGATGTCTTATTTTGATGCTTTAATTCGTTTTTATAGAATAGAAATTCATTTTAAGTTACGTGATCAAACACACGGGCAAGCTAAGTAACGTTTATTATCTTAATTTAGCTTTCTTTGTATTGAGTACGCAATACCGAGCTGCAACTTTTGACTTAATTACTGATGTGGAAAAAACACTGCCAACCTGAAATGGAATTTTATGGGTCATGTTAGGCGATGCAACCCCGTGCTGCATGAAGGGTGGCAGAATAGAGCCAGATCGCAAAAAGTGGACCGAATTTTGGCATATCGATGGCATTAGAAAATTGGTGGTCTATATTTCTAAGGCTGATTTTAGTCTCACGCTGACCGTCAGCGCTCATAGCTCAGCGCGTAGTTTGTGAGCGCTGAGGCTCAGCGTGGCTCGTTTTAACATCGTACTGACCGCCTTACTGTACAGTCGACAATCAAAATGCGGAGTGTATTAATTATTGCTGCTTTGTACTATCTATCCCAAAAAAATAAAAATTCGCGACGACGAAGACTCCATGTTCATCCATTGATTGAGCAGAGAGCCGTTGCAGGAGAATTTGTCTTGTTTTATGGCATTTTGAGGGCTGACAAAAGTAAATTCTTTAATTACTTTCGAATGTCAAATAGAACTTTTGACGAATTACTGGCAAAGATGCAGGATAAACTGGTCCAGTACAGCCTACGAATCGTGCCTGTACCACCGATTGAACGACTCATCAATAACTCGACCTGTATCCACTTAGCGATTCGCCATGACTGTACGCACGATGACATCCGCTCCGCTCGACACTAAAACGCTCACTGAAAGCAGAGGCGCTCGAGCGATCGTCAGCGCTGACAGCTACGCGGGGCCGACGCGTGACGCGTACGTCTGCGTAGCTATCAGCGCTGACCACCGTGCGCACTGATAGCTACGCGTCATTCAAAAACGCTTCCTACAAGTTCATATATCTCGGTCATCAGCGCTGACGGTGCGCGTGCCGTCAGCGTAAGACTAAAACCAGCCTTAGTAACTAGAAATGTCTATAAAATACAAAGGTAATGCAGTTGCAGTTGTCCAAATATTTATTTTATACACAAACGGCAGAGATCCGCGGTATTACACCTACATAATATACATTTCTCTAAAAGTGCTCCTCTTGAAGCACTGCTTGACCATTTAAAATATAAAACACAGTATACTGTGTATACATTTATAAAACTGGTTCGCTTAACGGTTTCTGATGGCGGTACTTCTGTAAATAATTGTTTGTTTCCAAACGTGTGTCAATTTTTCAGTTGAAAGCACACGATTTGTTCACAAGCTTATAACAGGAATGACAACTTGGTGAAGTGGATTAAATTCTGCTATCAACGAGAGAATATGGAAAACTATAATGACAAATCGTGGAATATAAATGTTAAGTTATTAAAGCTAACCGTTCATTTAATTGAATAGGTCAAGTAGATATCAATTGTGAATATATCCGATGAATTTCTGAAGATGATGGGTATGAAACATAAACATTTCTGACTATTTAGGAACCTTTACCACTTCTGGTCTAATAGATAGTGTTAGACCTATGTATGTAGTTCATATTCCCTTACCCAGAAACCAATATCATTATCACGAAGTTTAACGAACGTCTAGTCTATATATATAAAATTCTCGTGTCACAGTGTTAGTTAAAATACTCCTCCGGAATGGCTGGACCGATTTGTATGAAATTTTGCATGTATATTTGGTAGGCCTGAGAATTGGTCGTAATCTATTTTTCTAAATTCTAAGTCATAAGGTTGGCCAGCCAAAATTTTTTTTTTTTATTTCTCGGCATTATTTTTATTTTTATTTTTTTTATGATGTGACATTAAAAAATACATACAACTCTTAATTTTTTGTCCTTTTAACACCAACCGCTTTTTTTATTCCATATTAGTAAGTAATTTAATCACATCACTACTACTGTTAGTTGTCCACGCCAGGCGCATACCGGATTCAAAAGATTTACCACTTTGGAAGCATCTATCTTTTATATGATTGACCTTGAGAAAAACTATGGTTTTAGGAACCTCTAAATAATTAAAAATATATATCTATAGATATATAGATACCGCGCATGTATGACTGATGGAAAAAATATATTCACGTCAGTTCCATGTAGCCCCCCTTAATTTTCATTCCTTTTTTATGCATTTTTTATTTTTTGTATAGAATCACACCTGTATCCTCGAAAGGGTAGGCAGAGGTGTAATACTACACCCAAATTTCGCTAAGAATTTTGGGTCCCACGTAATAGGTGGCGAGCCTATTGCCATTACCGGGCACATCACCAGACCCCGTGCTGCTTTTGAGAATTCAGAAAAACTCAGTAATACTTTTTGCCCCGACCCGGGAATCGAACCCGGGACCTCCGATCAACAGACGCATACGCTATCCACTAGACCACGGAGACAGTCTTTTTTATGTTCGTATAAAAATCGGGAAGCCGTTCACAGAATACCTACCAATAATTTTCAAAAATAAATATTTTTAATATCTAATAATTTCGGTATTAAACAGCTGTGACATACGGACCGACAGACAGACATGGCGAATCTATAAGGGTTCCAATTTTTGCGGAAGCTACTAGTAATCTACTACTAGCTAATCGTTTCACAGTTGTAATCGCGATACTCCTCCGAAACTGTAAGACCGAATTTTATCAATCATACATTACACTATTTTTCAAACCCCTTAGTCATAAGGTTGGTCCATCCCAAACATATACTTTTTTTCGACAAATTTCTTTCATTGTATTTTTTATGACGTTGCATTGAAAATACATGCAATCCTTAATTTTCACCCTTTTAACCCTAGCCCTTATTTTTAATCCCGCGTCCTGAGGGAACTACTTCGCGTAGCCGGTTAATTTAAAGCGTAAGTTACTTCTTGGTACATCAGCTATCCGCCAGTGAACGTCCCGTCAAAATTGGTCCAGCCGTTCCAGAGATTAGCGAAAACAAACAGATAGACAGACAAAAATTGTAAAAAAATCATTTCAGTATATGTACCGAGTATACATCCATATGCATTTAGTAAAAAGTGGTTATTTTAATATTAGGTACAAACAGACACTCAAAATTTATATGTATAAATGTATAGATTTTTACATCTCTAGATTAGTTATCTCTATCACCCACATTCTCACTTATAATGAGTTAGTTATGTTTTTCTACCGTAGAAATAATTTATATGGCAAAACAACTTTTTCTGGGTCATCTAACTAAATATATTTTTTTTATTAATTCATTATAGACTCACGCCTGTATCCCCGAAGGGGTAGGCAGAGGTGTGATAAAACACCCACATTTCGTCATGAATTTTTAGGTCCCACGTAATAGGGGGCGAGCCTATTGCCGTACCGGGCACATTACCATTATCTAAATAAAATATATTCATAAAATACAATTTTCATTTGTATACCTTTATAAACTCTGCAATTTAAGATTAAGCACTGATGGCTTTGGTCACTGTTCAGAATTTCCTGGAAAAGTGGTTTGGAAAAAAAGGAATAAGAAAAAAGTCCTTAAAAGGTCGCCGGGTCAGCTAGTTTTATTATAAAAATATGACGTTTGTTGTCATTAATGATAATGGTCGGTACAGTAAATATTTAAGTCTTCCTTGCAACTGTATTTTAATAACATTTAGTGTCCATAAAGTTGCACAATATATGTTATAGATACCATTTTAATAAATAAATACGAAGAATAACGTTTACCATAACTAGTAAGAAGCGTTATGTACTTTGGTACCCTTTGTTAGATTAAACTTGGTTTATGGGTACCAGTGCTCTTACAGATTATCCCCAGGAGTTAGATTGCAGTTGGTAGGGCAAGCCTTCGTTTATTTTTGCTTATCACGTCGTTAAAATACTAATAGTTAACTAAATCGCGGTATCTGAGATGATAGAGATATCACAAATAAAATTGCAAGATGATTAACATACGCCTACAGGAGAGGTATATATGGGCGCAAATTAATATATAATGATTATATTGTTACGAAAATGTTAATAATATTTAAGATTGATATTTAAATAACTATTTGTGAACACAGGCTGCTTAACTGTTATAAAGATTGGGTATTTAATTTATCGCTTAGTTATTAAGATAACTCCAGAAACTTTCAAAGTAAAATCAATTAGTATTATATAACATTATTCTGACACTTATTTTTACGGTAATAAATAACATGCGTTTATATTTGCATCCTGTTGATAGCGCCATCTGTTGACAATGTTGTAAAGCAGCGTTTAGTTAATAAAATAAATTTGTTATTCGTGTAAAATAAATAATTTGGTGTTGTGCAAAATTCATTACAATATTAATGTCGATTTTTGATTAGTTTATAATTAATAGTACAGTAATTTCAATTATATGTTGAAAAGGAGTTGTTAAACGTTACATTAAGTGTAATGACGGTTATTTTATAAAAAGGACTGTAGTTCGCATTTTAATTCAATTCTGTGCTAGAAATCAACTGATAGTAAACCAAGTAATATTACGTGAGTGTTTTTATTATGGAGTCTGGACACCATAACCCTGGCGTATCGCCGACATATACCTTTGATGACAATATAATGTATGCTTAGCCTTATTTTGCTTGTAGTTTAAGCATAATGCTCGACTCTGGAACGTCAATAATAGCAGCAGAAAATAATCATTACAATCTCAGCAAGAACTGACAAAAGCTATGTTAAATTTAGTTCTATGTAGGTACATACGTACTATATTGTCGGCAACACTCTTTCAATGCATAATAAAAATAAGAACAATAACAAAAGGTATTACCACAGTCTAATAATATCTTTCTACTGTGGTATTACTAACACCAACAGCTTTGTATTCTGTTGTAAGTAAAGAAGGCATAATACTTCAAATATTTTCTTAAACTTTGTGCTTTGAGTAGACATTATATTTTCAGGTTATTGTGCTAAATAAGCCTTCTATCACACAATTTCATCAGAATAAACCGCGGAGGACAAAAGAGTCCTTAATTTATTCGACAAACTCATTTCCACCAATTGTTATTTAAGACAATCGCCTCCTAAAACATTTTTGTTTTTATTTTAATCCCTTTACCAGTTTTTTTACCGAGTCCTTTTTCTAATAGTTCCGCCTAATAGTTTCGGCTGTAGCGTATCTGTAAGTCAGTAAGTAACGCAAGGATCTATTAAGATTAATAAAGTAACTAAGATTGGTAGTCGTGGTCAGTCGCGGATCGACTGTTTAGTCGATGGTCTGCGCACATCAATACAATGCAATTCAAATTGAGCGCTTGATCGATAGTTGTCCAACTGTTAAATAAAAAGCAAATCGATAAGCATTTTTGACTTTTTTGTTGAGCAACTATCGAGTTGACAGTATGTGCGCTTCAATATATTCTATAAGACATATGATACACAACAAAATAGTTGTTCAATTAAAAATTGTATGTATGCGCTAGCCCTTATAGAAAGTACATTCCTCTGACTGATTTCATTATCTTTTCATTCATACTAGCGGAAAAATCTTGAAGATCTCCTTAAAACTTGTATGTTTTTTTAAGTTATGAGCATATGACAGTACCTAATAACTTGGAAAAACCCAATCATAAACATGAGTAACAGCTAATCAATAAAAAAAAATTCGCGATGCGACATCTTAATTATTCATAAAACAATATTATTTTGAAACCAACTTCACGAACAAGACAATAGGCATAATTGCAGAATTATTCTTTACAGAATTTTAAACAAACCATAATTCCGAGGAAACACCAAACAAATGAAAAAATAATAATCAACAGTACTCAGGAAACAGAGACCCTTGGAGGTCCGTAAAAAATATATAATCGAGTTAAGCTCATAACGGAGGGAAAAGTTAAAATACCAAAATATAACTGTGTTAAGTCACCTACTTTTCTATGAGAGACCTTGGTAATCTTCAAAGGCCCAATTTATGATATTATCTTATGAAGAAAACATAATGGTTTTAGTTTATGCGTGTGCCTGCTATTGCAACTTCATCATGTCAGCCCAGAGACGGCAACTGCTGGACATAGGCGTCCCCCAAGGTTCTCCACACAGATCGATTTTGAGCCGCCCGCATCCAACCGCATCCCGCAATCTTAACCAGATCGTCGGTCCACCTTGCACGAGCCCTACCCCTGCTGCGACGTCCGATACGTGGTCGCCACTCTAGAACCCGCCTGCCCCAACGGCCATCGGTTCTTTGAGCTATGTGCCCTTACCATTGCCACTTCAGCCTGGCTATTCGTAGGGCCATGTCGGTGACTTTGGTTCTGCTGCGGATATTGCAACTTAGTGATTATTTAATTAGATTTTTTTTCATTTTACTTCACATCATTTTAAGTTTGTCGATGCCCTTAGTTTTGTGCCTGTTTTTTGCTTGCACTATACAAATAATGAAAAGAAACTTAAATGGGATAGAAGAACATTGCTACGAATTGTCTATATGCAAATAAAATAAATTGACCTCATATTCCTTTTCAAATCAAATTACTTATTACGTGCTATATATAGGTGGAGAAGTGTTAAGAGGTCTTTTATATAAAAAAACACATAAAATGTTTGAGTTTAAATGGGACGCATTGTTATTTTCACGAAAAGCTGCTATACATATTTATATGACTTGTACGTCATATGTTATCGAAAGAGCATGCTCGCCAGATAAAATTTATTTGCCAGATTTTGAACACTCTGAACTTACACCTAAAAGACTATTTACAAAATGCAAAACTGTATGTTTTCACTTGATCAAATGCTGAAACTAAGATACCTTCACAAATCAACCGTGAACGAGTTATAATAAAGGCAGGTTATAAAACAAGATTGAACAATATAAATCGAACATTTTGATGGAGGAAGAAACCAATATCATAATTTATGATACCTGATATGCCATACCATAGCTTCCGCCATAGGTTTGATAAGAGTAATTTCAAATGAGGTGAAACTGGGTCAGCACTTGAATTCAGGAATAATTTCCATTTCATAAAAGTGGACATACGACCTTCTTGCTTAGACCTCTGCATGATAAGTAAATATATCGTATGACCTAAGAAACTAGCAAATACTACATAATATGTCATCACATTTTGTTTCACCTAACTAATGTGTAAATTTATGTACAACTCCGTATGTGGTGTTCCTTACGTCTGTTGTTTAATTAATGTATGTAAAGTCACCTGACTCTCAAAAATTCACCACAATACGGGTTATAAAAATTAATGTTTATTCAGTACTTCACAAAATATAATAGCATCAGAGTAGGGTAAAATTGGGGCTTCTGCATCACTTGCTCTCGCGTCGCCGCTCGAGCTGCGTGATACAGAAGCCCCAATTTTACAATCGAGATCGATTAATATAAATGTGATCTGCATCACTCAGAACAAAGTGAGCTGACGCAGACGCTCCCAATAATACCGTTGTTATCTGCGATCCGTCTGATTCACGATATAATATTGTATTTCATTCACCGACATATCATTGTAGTAGCAATGCAATGGGACAACTTACTGTCGTTTCTAGTTTGAGATGCTAATGTAACAACATTCTCAAGTTAGACTGCTGTGTTCAGTCGACGCGATCAGTCCGATCGGTTGTTGTGTGTATCATAATCTGGTATGGTGTCGAACTGACATAGCCAAGCAAAAATTATCGCGCGCACTTAAATAAGTACAATAAACAACAATATCATGTTCGATCACGGCACATCGTTGCATCGAAACGATTTGGTGCACATCTTGTACTAATGAATGCATAGGCCTTCCGTATAATGAGAGGTTAGCTTTTACTAGCAACTATAACTCAATAATAGAGTTGTGGACACTACCACAATGCAACAATATAGCTGAGTGTGCACATCAAGTGCACATATTTGTCACAGACTAATCTTATGCCTTGCAATGTTTTCTTTTATATGTAATACTTTTTCTGTGTCTGTGACAAATAAATAGTTTTTCTCTTTCTTTCTTTCTTAGTAAGTAGCCATCAGTAGGTATTATGGAGACATAATAATTGCTTATAATACAAAAAAAAATAAAGTAAAAAAAAACATAAAAACAAAATCCAAACTGGAACAATACTCATTTGTTCCGTGCGGGAATCGAACCCGCAACACGTTGGTGCATTAGTTGCTGCGTCTATTAAACCTACTATTTACATTGTGATGCGAGTCATACTCTTAGCCAATGCGCCAAACGTGTCGTCAAAGATGTGATAAAATATTGGACCACTTTGTCTTAACATGACGTGTATGGAATTATCCAAGATAATCAATAACTCAGTACAAACGTTAATTTTTTATAATTACGATAGTAAAATCTTCTAATATATAATATATTAAAGTAGTAGACAATTAGGATTCTTGATGGATGATTTATATATCTTAGTCTTAAAACAAATAGCACTTTAAAATACAATAAATGTTAGATTAGGAATCACTTATTTTTTCTTATAAGATTATTTAATTACTCTTTTAATAATAATAATTATGCATTTCATTTTCATCTACTACAGGCATTCAATCCAGCAAACCTGCCGTCTTTCTGATTTAGTCAAATCGTAAAAAGGAAATGGTGGTTTGATTAAAAACACTTGTAGGTTTTTATTACACCATACAGCTATTTCTTTTAGTATAAATTCATTTGCTTACTGCATCACTCACCTCGCTTCGCTCCGTTCGCAATGCAGAGCGCCCCAAAAATCACACTACTAACATGATCTGCGATACGGACGGTTGGCATTAGAAGTATAATATTATTTCATTCATCGATGCATCGTAATACTGGTAGCATAGTAACAATGTTTTTACTTGGGATGACATAATATAAACAACATTCTCAAGTTCGTTCGACGCGCTCAGCGCGGCTCGGGCACAGCGATGCATTCATAATAATTTATATGTAGGTAGGTACATACTGTTATCTTTGCACAGCTCGTTGATAATTTTAATGAATGAATGCAAAATCTTAACAATGTTGAAAGTAGGATCGGGTGGCTCCCGGGTTCGATTCCCGGGTCGGCCAAAGTGTTATTGGGTTTTTCTGTTAGGAAATTCTCAGTAACAGCATGAAGTCTAGAAATGTGCCCGGTACGGCAATAGGCTCGCCTCCCTATTACGTGGGACTTAAATATATCTGGCGAAAAGTGGGTGTAGTAATACACCTTTGCCTACCTCTTCAGGGTTACAGGCATAAGACTATGAATGTATGTACTTATGAATTATATAATTGTTTTATCCACAACTAGCTTTTGCCTCTGACTTCGTCTACATGGAACTTGAACCCACGGTCACTCGGATTCCAGGTGATGCGGACGTATCGAGATAAAGCAGATTGACTGCACGTGTAGGGTTCGATCGATTAATATAAATGTGTTCTGACTTCTGCGTCACTCAACTCGCTTCGCTCGTTTCGCGACGCAGACGCCTCCAATAATACCTACTTTTGTTATCTGCGATCCGTTTTATTCACGATATAGATTATTAACATTATGTTTTCAGCTTAGAATAATAACACCTATTCTAAGGTTTTCAGGTTAGGAATTTAACTCCTTGTCTTAGTGACCAATGTAACTGTTCTCTTTGCTGAGTTTTTTATTGTACTTATGAATGTGTATCAATTCATGTAATATTCCAATCATAGTATATATTAAAACTAAATGGGTATGTTAGTGAGTATAGGAAACGATTAAGTAAAATGAAACAATCCATATTGTATCTTTTTAAAAAAGTTTATTATCAAAGCACCATTTTTTTAAGCACATAACATTTTTTAATGCACATATTGAGTCATGATAGATACAATTGTACAAATCTCCGGAATATTTATAGCGATCATATAGGGTTAACAAATTAGGACAACCTTTATCTTCTAAATTAATTACATTAACACTATTTAAAATATTTTTCAACCATGACACTTTTTCAAGACCTTTAACGAAAACAGACTTATCTTTTAAGATATCTAAAACTAAATATTGATAATTTGAGTAAGGTATAAATCCTTCGCTCCAGTATATTTTTCTATTACGCTCAATCCAGCAAACTTGTTGTCTTTCCGATTTGGTCAAATCGTAAAAAGGAAATGGCGGTTTGATTAAAAACACTTGCAGGCTTTGATTACACCATATAGCAATTTCTTTTATTATAAATTCATTTGCTTCTGTTTTAAAGCCTTGGATGTCTACAATAGCAGTCATGATAATCTACGCACGATGTTGCTCAGAGGTTTGTATTCCATAAGTCGGTCGTTTATAATCAAACAGTATGCAGTTGTCTTATCTGGTATTTGTGTTGAACATTCAAATTCCAATCTTACATCCACTGGACCAGTTTTTAAACTATCGTTTTGCCTCGAGCAGTCTAAGATGAAGACTGGGGCCTTTTCTTTGAAATCCTGCAGATCAAGCAACGGTTCTACCGGAGAGTTGTAATACGACTGGCGAAATTTCACATACATTTCATATAATATACTATATTTGTTCTCACAAAACTTTAAAGATAAAGGCTCATAAGGATAATATTGCGAATTTAAAAAGAGCGTAACATTTGTCACCTCACAATGATCAAATACCGAACTGTCTTTAGTTCTATTATTTTTTCTAGAGGCCTGCCCATCTTCCAAGGTAATAAGGATATACCGTCTGGTCTAAACTGGTTAGACTTATATTTAGGTATCTATATAAAGTGATAAGAGAATCTTGAAATGGAAGTAGTTTTCTAATGTGTATATTTGTGGTCGCATTTATGTGGAAATATCTAATAGAAAAGTTCATAGAAAATCTAAAATTCTGTCATACTTGGTTAGACTAGAACATCTTGGGCTCCAAGGTCTTGAATGCAACCGGGATAACGCTAGAAAGATGATGACTGTTAAATAGAAAGAATACTCGCAGCATACAGTACAGCTTATCTTGTGGCGCACCAAAACATACTGTTATGTCGCACTAAATAGCAGTCAAATTCTGTCTTCATTCGGCGTTTCAATTATCGGGACTTCGTCCATCAGTATTTCAAAATTCGGCCTTTTAAAATGCGGGATTTAAATACGTACCCATTTAAATATTATGTCTAAGAATCATTATGGCGTTTAAATATTATGTCTAATGATTATTATGGCAATTAAAAATATGAAAAACAATACGTATGGCACTCGAATCTTATGTTGTCTATGTTTCGGGCAATTAATAGTATGTCATATGTCTTTTAGGGCAAACAAAACATCGTGCAAATGAAATTCGGGAATATGATGATTATGGTATATAATCTTCGGGTAAACAATAGACAACAATATTTAAGATCTTGAAATGTATGAAGAATACCACATAGGAATAACTAGCAAGAAAATAGTGACTAATGTCATCAATACAGATGGAAAGAAAAACATATATCGGAACAGACCGCAAATTACATGGGCAAGGGACAGGAACATGATAAATTGTGTCAGGCGTTACTTGAAGGCAATCCATTACAAAAATAATGATTGAGGAGGAGAGCCCACTTCTTCCTCGACGCGTCAAGCCGTAGATGGGGTGGTCAGCCGTTTCTAACACGGCTTGGCGAGCCCTTGTGTGAAGTCCAAATAAATGTCAATAAAAATATTGTTATTGCTTGCTACATACAACGCAAGTTTGCTTAGATTCAAACTGATATTTTAATCTACCTTTGTGTGCGTAAAACGATTCATGGACAAACTTGTACCATAGTTCTCTTAAACATAGTAAAACTAGCATTTAGCTCGCATGGATCGCTTACTAGGCAGAGCGCAGCTTATCTGTTATTTTACAGCAAATTTTCAAAAAAGCCATTAATTAGTTTTGCGAGAAAGTGTAACTGTTTGTTACACTTCATCGCATAATAGTTGTAAGAAATACTGACTACAGAATTCTCCGTCTTTGTCCGCTGAAGAACTTCGGTCGAATTTCTTGGCACCTAGAGATACCATTACACGTCGGCACCTGAGCCCGATCGGCTACGTAAAGCAATTATAGAGATAGATGGCAATTTCGCCTCGAGCAACCGACGCCATTGAGTTATAGGATTTAATATGAGAAAAGAATGGTCCTAATAGAGAAGATATTGGGTATTTCATCGTTTAGGTCTCAATGCAATTTATATTCGTTACGGGATTTTAGTGTCTCTCTTGTAATAGTTTACAACATCACTATCTGTAATTGTGTGTTATTGGAAATATGGTAATATCTGCGTATTCGATGTCTTCAAGTACTTTTTTATTATTTTCTAGGTCGGGGCCGGAAGCTTCTGAAGTGGCGGCCACGTACCTACCGACCAACGCTCCGGTTTACATTGGGGGAAGCTGTTGTAGCTGGCTAGCTCGAGATCCAAGATCGCTCTGTGTGGAGAACCTTGGAGGAGACCTATGTCCTGCAGAGGATGTCTGTAGGCTGAGATTGTGATTTTCTAGGTGTGAAAAACAGTAAGCAATCCACCGTTGTAATTATATAAATCAATAATTTTTAATCGAGAGGCACATTCGAAACGCTTCGTAGGCACGTGTCTCTTGAATAAAAGTCGGTGTAGCTGTTACTGTTCCTTACCATCCTGCAAAGGAGAAAGAAATTGCCGGATCTAGAATTCATCCTTCAGAGAGCCCTACAAGTCAATACATTGCAAGCTAGATTGACCGATAAATTTAAACGGAATCTGAGATTCAGGCGTCTATCTTATCGAGCCTTAACTTTCCTTTGACTACACGGGTGGCGTAATAGTGTAAGCGGTCACCTCGTCGTATAGTACTGCGCTCTTGCATGATTCGATCCACACACACAACAAAACTGTGTATGATCCAAAAGAATTGGTTCTATGTGTTCGTTATTAAAATGTTTGTAAAGTTTGCTGAGATACAGAATTTATCACTGGTGTACACTAGTCGTATTTAATATTTTTATCAAATTATAAGTCAGAAATAGCCAAATTCAGTGTGTATACGCTTGAGATAAGAAGCTTCGATTATACATTGTGGACCTTTACAATTAAAAAAAAACGCTTTATGTTTCGAAAAAAGGGAGCTGTTGTGTTTTCTGTTAAAAACATCAACCAATTAAAATGCAAATAAACACAGCAAAACACCAATTAACGTTCGATATTGTCGGAAAATTTCGGCAGATAACTAGTTCAAAAATACAAAATTGTAATATTTTGCGGGGTTCAACTATCTTCACAAACGAGGAGTGATGACTTACAAACAGACGGACAGAGGCAAACATTTATTACCTGTCCTGGAATAAGGTCAGAGCGATCAGTAGTGGCTAAGGCGAGCCCTCGATTTAGATAGGGACCCGTAGATGTACCTTTGTTTGAGCTGAAGAAATATATGGGGCACGTAGCCCCATCTGCAAAGGATCAAGCAATTGGCTTGTTTTTGCATCTGATACGGCATGTTATAAAGTGGGTAATTTTCACATCGAGTGATGTTTATAAATAAACCAATGTAACTCGTAGCTCCTTTGTGTGAATGCTAAAGTAATTATAAGTTTAATGTATGCTTTCTCAAACTAGCACTATAACTTAGTTCTTTTCTTTGGTTGTGCAGTGAACTTTGCTCATTACAGCCTTTGCAGATAGACAATAATCCATAGTATTATCGAACCCTAAAATCGCAACTATCCGATCAAAGGCCACAGATAAAGCTCGGTAGGACCAGGCAAGCGAAATCAATAAGTGCCCGGACAGATTAAACAACTGTCGATTGAACTGATGGTTGTATTTCGTTGTTTATTTTTGTGCAGTCTTACCGTCACAGGGCGCGTCGAAATAATATTATGTTTGAATTTAATAGTTCTATGTTACGTTTCCTATACTTAAGTGTGGAGGCTTTTTCAAAGTATTTGTCTTTATTTACAGACAATTAGAGTTGGTATTCCTTAGACCCAAGATTAGGTGGCAAAACGATTTAAAACTGTATAATGCAGAGTGGATAACAACAGCTCTCGATAGAGAGAAGTGGAAAGAGGGTAGGCCGTTTATCGCGATAATAGCCGTAGCTTCGCGTTCGCAGCGATAATATCTCTCGAAGTGTTTAGCGCGTTTTATTTATGGCGAAACGTGAGCTTCAATCGATTTATAACCCTTAATAAGTATTAGTTTTCGTTGCTACAATATTTTTTGGGGCATTTGTAGCATTTTGTAGGTTTAGATAAGAGTTTAGGTTAAGTTTCCAGGTTATATTTTTAACGCATTTGTAGAAATACTATTTATTTGGCGCTATTGAAGGATAAACACTTACATTGGGCACTTGGGAACGAGATAATGGTTGATAGAATACCTCTTGTCGTTTTGGAACATTTGTTATTCGGAATAGAAGTCGTTGGGTGCTACACAAACTAAGCGAGGCTAGGACGGGATGGGCGTGGATTGCAATCATGCCTACTGGTTTTTATACACCGATGATTTGATGTTATATACATATACCTATGCTTATAATGTACTATCCCGCGTGGACTTGCCGATCGATGCGAATTTTGCGTATATACTTTATAAAAAAAATGAAACTCAATTGAATATATAGCAGATATTATAGACACTAAGAGCAATTGAAGACGCCTGTTGCCAGCAGTAGACTACGGCATGCTAATCATAATAAATTCATATCAAATATTTCTATAGATGGGAAATACTAACAAAATTTATATTTAATATTTACAATCAATCGTATCATAAAATTATTGCTAGAGGTTTTTTTTAACGCAGCTCTCGTGCTAGGAATTAATACTGTGTCGCGGAAAACTTTACACACATACAACAAAGGTCCAGAGTCCAGACTCGAAACTACAATTTATCACACAAGACACAGGACACAAGGTGTTGTCTCGTGTAGGCATCATCATCTTTTGACATCATTCTTTTCTTCTATGTCGAGAATTGCATTATACTTAAGGTAGAAATTTTACTCTAGGCAAGCTTTATGAGCCTTCTAGAAATCATACTACTACTAAGAATATTCTGACTGCAAAACGTTATAACGATTAACTGGTTCCAAGAACCTTCTGCCTATAATGTGTTTTACTTTGTACATTCGAGGAATCATTCATATACTTAATGGATTCATCACATGATCACATCGTTCTTTAATTAAGTCTTCAACGTAAATGTCAGGCGAGGCCTGAAATATTATTGAGTGTAAAATTCATATAAAATTATAACTGCACTAAGGGTAGTGGCTTAAGCTGTCGCTTCTCCGTGTGAAACTGCCCCGTGTAGGTATTCTGGATTCGATCCCCTCACGAGACATAACTGTGTGTAACCTAAACTTGTTGTTTCAAGTCTGGATGTCCTTTCTAACCGTTGATTAAAATTTCGTAAATATATCATATTTCTACTACGGGAGCGCACTTTAAACGAAACAGTAAGACATTCGGCGCACTTATTACTGAATTTGAAGCGAACCAATGTACCAGTAAAACCAGTAAGTCTGATGAAGTTTCAATCGAGGAGAGACATGCAGTGTTTAAAACCTTACTAAGGCCATTGGTATGGTCAAAAGATTATCTTGCAACAGTTTTGATCCACATGGGATACAAATTTTCCTTGCTGGGAAACGGTACAAAACAAATACAGTCCATTAAAACCTCAATCTACAAACCATACTGAGTGTTTAATTTCTATTGACCCAAATTAACATGCAGAGGGTTATACAGCAAGCTGTCAGAATCGGGTACATATAGAGCCATAATTTAAGAAAGTATAGCAATTTGTAATTGGTACTGAACGTCGATATAATTTGGTTATTTTATCGACTTGCCCTCTCGGCTAATTGGTGCGAACGGAAGTGATGCCCAAAGATCTATTATCAATGGAAGAGTCTAATGGTCAAATAAATCATCGTTTGGTATTATAAAATATTGCTCACATGAAATATTGATACATCATTATCAAACAGAGAACTAATAATCGAGTTCGGTACATAAGACTTGGTTTGGGAGAGAAGTTATCGGTTCTTGAAACTAATGGTATACCACAAAGACTCTTAATATAATAATTATATTATATGAGAAAAGCGACAACTTGCTAGTTTGTAATGTATTTCCAAATAGAAATAAGTACGTGTTCTTTAGATCACTGGTGTTGATTTGAAAATTTCACCTGCTATAATATGTGGTACTTTATGTAATAAAATTGTGAAAGCATCAATCATCATCACCGTCATCATTATCATAATAATTATAACACTTGTTCGAAGTGTCATAATTATTATCATTGGGCCCCAACTACTGAAGCTAGAAGAGTGAAACTTTATTAATATGGTTCCCTTTACAACGTCGCTGGTGTCACTCACTAGTGATTGATTTTTAAATACCCACTACATAATACATATTCATACCCCATACTCCACTCCTAAAGGTATAAAACGAGTTTGAAAATGTATTCTATCCGCTGATTTTGATATAAAAATGTGGGCAATAGCCAGCTTTATATTAATTCTTCCAGCCACATCCATTCTCATAGCATCGACGTCCCTCAATAATGGAGTTGCAATGACTGTCGTCGGCTTCCGCTTCAATTATTCGCCCTTGGCCCGATCCCATCACGAACACGTACTGAACTCCACAACAATTATCTGTTAAAACCTACAGTTTGAGAACCTATACTCAAATCCTGGGCACTCCTCACCTAAAAGTCACCAATCTATACTTAATATAATAAAGCTGATGAGTTTGTTTGTTTGGTTAAACGTGCTAATGCCAAGAACTACAGGTTCGATTTGAATAATTCATTTTTGTTGGATAGCCCATTTATCGAGAAAGGCTATGGCTATGGTATACAACATCACGCTTTTTGCCACTGGTGCGGAGCAGTTTTCTCTAAAAGTGCTCCTCTTGAAGCACTACATCTAGTCATCAGCCTTTAATAGTCCACTGCTGGACTAGGCCTCTCCTTTGAAAGGAGGAATAGGCCTACTATACCACGCTGGCCAAGCGGGTTGGTATAGGGTTTGTATCAAGTTTTCCTTCTCTTACATTGCTGTTCTCTGCATGATATACTCCCTCTGTCGGCTCTTACGACACCCATGGGATGATATGGGATGGTGACAATTCGTATTCTTAATCCGTCACCACACGGACAGCACTACATGACCATTTAAAAATATAAAACACAGTATACTGTGTATACATTTATAAAAATGGTTTGCGTAACGGTTTCTGATGGCGGAACTTCTGTAAATAATTTTCGGTTCGAAACTTTGCTACATAAACATATCGATACATGTTTGTTTCCAAACGTGTGTCAATTTTTCAGTTGAGAGCGCACGATTTGTTCACAAGCTTATAACAGGAATGACAACTTGGTGAAGAGGGTTAAATTCTGCTATCAACGAGAGAATATAAAAAAACATAAAAGAAAAATTGTGAAAAATAAATTTTTGGTTATTACGGCCAACGGTTTTAATTTAATTTCAGATCAAGTGTCTATTGAGAATACATCCGATGAATTTCTGAAAATGATGGGTATGAAACATATACATTTCTGACTATTTAGGAACCTGTACCATTTCTGGTCTAATAGATAGTGTTAGACCTATATATGTAGTTCTAATTCCCTTACCCAGATACCAATATCATTATCACGAAGTTTAACGAACGTCTAGTTTTATTATAAAAATATGACGTTTAATAATGGTCGGTACAGTAAATATTTAAGTCTTCATTGCATTTGTATTTTAATAACATTTATTGTCCATAAAGATGCACATTATATATCTATAGATAACATTTTAAAAAACAAATACGAAGAATAACGTTTACTATAACTAGAAAGTAGCGTTATGAACTCTGGTACCCTTTATTAGATTAAACTTGGTTTATGGGTACCAGTGCTCTTACAGATTTTCCCAAGGAGTTAGATTGCAGTTGGTAGGGCAAGCCTTAGCTTATTTTTGCTTATCACGTCGTTAAAATCATCATTTAACTAAATCGCGGTATCTGAGACTGCAAACCCAAATAAAATTGCAAGAAGATTAACATACGCTTACCGGAGAGGTATACCTTGTCCCTTTGATGACAATATAATGTATGCTTAGCCTTCTTTTGCTTGTAGTTTAAGCATAATGCTCGACTCTGGCACGTCAATAAAAGCAGCAGAAAATAATCATTATAATCTCAGCAAGAACTGACAAAAGCTATGTTAAATTTAGTTCTACGTACATACGTACTATATTGCCGGCAACACTCTTTCAATGCATAGTAAAGATAAGAAGCCGAATTAACAAAGGGTATTACTAACATTAACAGCTTTGAATTCTGTTGTAAGTAAAGAAGGCATAATACTTCAAACATTTTCTTAAACTTTGTACTTTGAGTAGACATTATATTTTCAGGTTATTGTGCTAAACAAGCCTTCTATTACACAATTTCATCAGAATAAACCGCGGAGGACAAAAGAGTCCTTAATTTATTCGACAAACTCATCTCCACCAATTGTAATTTAAGACAATCGTCTCCTAAAACATTTTTGTTTTTATTTTAATCCCTTTACCAGTTTGTTTAACGAGTCCTTTTTCTCGTGAAACTTTTTGCCCGACAGGTCTTCAACTGAATACTAAATATTAGAACCCAACCAACGTCAATGTAAGGGTAGTTGGACAATAGTGAGGTTAAGACGTAGTACGGTGGCAAGTAAGGGTAGTTTTAAGTGTAGTAAACCTTTGTAAATTTCAGTATGAATGATTCGGTCGGGTCGGAGATTTACTACAGTACATCGACATAAAGTTTTATGTAGCTGGAGGTTGAATCAGAATACACTATAAAATATGAAACTGCTACTAAACATTTCCTTATAGGTAGTGGAGCTGCTCAACGGTATAAAACTTTATATTCAGTTCATATTAAGAAGGATTATATTTTGTCATTGCCAAATAAAGCGTCAGCGTCATGGTAAGTAAGATGGCAAGCCGTTTACCTAGATAATAAATTGTACTTAATCGAAGACGCTGTGTCAATGCAGTGTTGCTTAGAAAGGTAATTTAAATTACCTTAGCGCAATAATATAGACATTAGTAACTGAATTTTCTGTAAATTTTCTTACTGGATATTATAATCACTTCCACGTCCGAACATTTGTCTCAAAACTAAGAACCGTCTGTAAATGCTACCTGGTAGTTACGCTCTAATCAAAGCGAACCCTTATATTACTATTTTCACTTCGTCCGTTGGTATTCAGTTTACAGCAGATAGTGAGTTAGTGAATGTAACTTTTGTTCATTTATACTTACACTGAACCCGAAGGTCAAATATATTGAGAACAGTTTATTGACATGTTTGTGACACACAAATAATGGATATACGTAATACGGTAATAACCGGTAAGTCATGAGTGAAGATGATGACATACACAATGTCTTCTCCGAATCTCATTTCGGTATATATGTAGACAAGGTCTGCCTAAATGGAAATTTGATTTAGAATCGGCATTTTCTAAATAGAACCATAGTAATTAATACCTTCATCCTTAATAGCTTAATAACTTAATAATTTGAAGCCATTTGAACGTACCAGGTGATACGTTTATAGCCTATTAATATATAACAATCACGGCTATACTACATAAATGCATACATTTATCATTTATCTCTTGGAATCTACAAACTGGTTTTGGTATATCGTTTATTAATAAAGTAACTAATAATACACGTACTATCACACTCATACATTTGCTAATTACGGCTACTAGGCTAGTTACAATTAAAAGAAAATCTTGACTTATCTGTCATTCCAAACCTCAACAGAAATAATCTCAAAAGATCGAACGGTTGAAGATAATCGATGTACCTCTTGAATCTTAAACGGCTTAACAAAAAAGAAGGAGACGTCCATTGAGAACACAGGAACACTTCGTGCATTGATTATGCATTTAGCATTTTACAGAACACATCGTTACTCACTGATTCATCCTCACGTTGTGTTTTGTGTAGCTTGGAGAATGAATTTTTTGAAGTATCAAAATATAATATACTAGCTGAGCCCGCGGTTACATCCACGTTGTTTACTACTGCTCCGCACCCGTGGCGCATAGCGTGATGTTATGTTATAGCCTATAGCCTTCTTCGATAAATGGGCTATCCAACACAAAAATAATTGTTCAAATCAGCCCAGTAGTTTTAGAGATTAGCGCGGTCAAGCAAACAAACTCTTCAGCTTTATTATATTAGTATCGATGATGATACTTTCTAATCTTGTAAGGAACACATTTTTTTATCTTATTTATTAAAACTATTATAAAAAGTACAATCCTCTGTCTGTTGTGTTTACATTCATGCTAGCGGAAAAATCTGGAAGATCTCCATGAAACTTGTTTTTTTTATTATGAGCATATGACAAGTAATAACTTATAAAACCTAATCGTACACATAACAATGAGAGAGAGAGAGAGAGAGCTAATCAATAAAAAGACTTCGCGTTGTGACATCTTAATTATTCATAATACAATATTATTTCGACACCAACCTTCAGGAACGAGACAATAGGCATAATTGCAGAATTATTATTTACAGAATTTTAAACAAAAATAATAATCAACAGTACTCAGGAAACAGAGACCCTTGGAGGTCCGTAAAAAATATATAATCGAGTTAAGTTCATAACGGAGGGAAAAGTTAAAATACAAAAATATATCTGTGTTAAGTCACCTACTTTTTTATGAGAGACCTTTGTAATCCTTCAAAGGGCCAATTTATGATATTATCTTAAGAAGAAAACATAATGGTTTTAATTTATGCGCGTGCCTGCTATTGCAACTTAGTGATTATGTAATTAGATTTGTTTTAATTTTACTAAACAATATTTAAAGTTTGTCGATGCCCTTAGTTTTGTGCCTGTTTTTTGCTTGCACTATACAAATAATTAAAAGAAACTTAAATGGGATAGGAGAACATTGCTACGAATTGTCTATATGTAAATAAAATAAATTGACCTCATATTCCTTTTCAAATCAAATCACTTATTACGTGCTACATATAGGTGGAGAAGTGTTAAGAGGTATTTTATATACAAAAACACATAAATTGTTTGAGTTTAAATGGGCGCATTGTTATTTTCAAGAAAAGCAGCAATATACCTTTTTATATGACTTGTATGTCATATGTTATCAAAGTAGCATGCTCACCAGATAAAAATTATTTGCCAGATTTTGAATACTCTGAACTTACACCTAGAAGACTATTTACAAAATGCAAAACTGTATGTTTTCACTTGATCAAAGGCTGAACTAAGATACCTTCACAAATCAACCGTGAACGAGTTATAATAAAGGCAGGTTATAAAACAAGATTGAACAATATAAATCGAACATTTTGATGGAGGAAGAAGCCAATATTATAATTTATGATACCTGATATGCCATACCATAGCTTCCGCTATAGGTTTGATAAGAATTTTTTTAAATGAGGTGCCTGATTTCGCATAACTGGGTCAGCACTTGAATTCAGAAATAATTTCCATTTCATAACAGTGGACATACGACCTTCTGGATTAGACCTCTGCATGATAAGTAAATATATCGCATGACCTAAGAAACGAGCAAATACTACATAATATGTCATCACATTTTGTTTCACCTAACTAATGTGTAAATTTATGTACAACTCCATATGTGGTGTTCCTTACGTCTGTTGTTTAATAAATGTATGTAAAGTCACCTGACTCCCAAGAATTCACCACAGTACGTGTTTTAAAAATTTATGTTTATTCAGTACTTCACAAAATCTAATAGCATCAGATATAAATAAATAAACATATCTATTGCGAGAACGATTGTGTATCAATGGGTATTATTGAGCGAAATCAATTCGTCGAACAAAACGTAACAAAGATAGTTTATCCGACCCCCCAATAACAGGATGGCAGGAAGTTAGTTCGACGTTTGACCTACATATTTTCAAGAAAACACGTCGTATCTGTACTTTATGTGACTATTGAAACACGAAATTTATAACCTAACACTTCTAACATGCAGCGTTGTAGTTTTATAAGATTTTGGTTATACTCTTCTGATTTCTATTGTTCCATTACGTCGGCTTACAATGTAAGTAAGTGAGACCCACTGTAACGGGTTCTGGTAGTAAAACGCAGTAGAGGTTCTAGATGCGTTTATTGCCGAGTATTGTCTCACTTCCCTTGCACGAGTATGACCGACCAACAACACGACACTGGCCTGAACACTAAGGCTGCAGTCTCCCACGCTGTTCCCTCCGGTAGTGTGTAGGCAGGCTGCTCGAAGGCTGCGCGTAGCGGTAGATCCTCGCAGGCCGTTGGTTCAGCTGGCAGACGCCGGCGGTGCGAGTACGATGAGCAGGGCAGGCCAGACTCTTCGGCAGAGGTGACGCCGAAGGCGATGCAGGAAAGTGTAGCGGTCTAGGAGCGTAGCCGGAGTCTTAAGGTGAACCTGGAACCTGAAGGAAAGCAGCATTAGGAGAGCCACAACCAATAGAGTCAGGCAGGCGGCGTCAGCCGGCCTCAGCTAGCAGGTAGAGAGATGGGCAGTACGCTAACGCAGTAAATGTAGTGCTTACCCGTAGCTGGGACCAGGATACACGTAGATACGACGTAGGGTCAGTAGGTACGCTTAGTTATAGTAGATAGGTAGTAGAAGCGACGTTAGAGTAGCGGTGGCGGCCTCTCTGTCGGCCTCTTTATATACCGGGCCCTCCATCAGGGTGAGAGTCCGTTTATGACCATATTTGGTCAGGCTTTGCGAGCGCGGACGATGGCTTTCTCTGATTGGCCGAGCGTATGGGCGGTACTGTGACGCAAACGCGGTAAGTACCGGACATACGTTACAATACCTTTAGGAGAGGATTTTGCGTGACTAACAGGAAAAATCCGACTAGCTGCGTTAGGTCTACGAGTCCGCTACTGTCCAAGCTAAGACGGCATATAGAAGAAAGAAGGGAAAGTCTTATACGGTTTGTAACAAATAGTTAGGCGCCATAGTGTATAAGTTTTAGGTCCTTAATGTGCCAAAACCCACTAGAATTTCCAGACGCGTCCGACAACTCGTAAACGAGAGGCGACTTTTTATTAATCACTGTGCACTTCACGAATTTAGGGGCTAGTTTCTTACAGAAGGACTTATACTCTCTCTGATAAAAAGTCGAGTCGTCACTGAAGGACTCGCTCTGATAAAAAGTCCTTTTCCACACAGTGTCTCCCACATTAAACTCAGCTGGTTTACGGCGTAAATTATACGTTTGGGAATTCCTAGCATGAGCTTGAATGAGGAGTGCCTGAACTTTGTCAAATATGCCTGATAAGTGACCTATGTTTTTGTTTTTGTTTTTTTTGCGTAATCGTCCCTAGGTATGTATACTATATCATCAGCGTCCGTGTCGACATAGTGTGAGCCGCATGGAACTAATTCACGTCCACAGACTAAAAAACTAGGTGTATAGCCCGTGACTTCATTAACTGCAGTATTTAATGCAAACTGCACCTTAGGTAGGAGAGTGTCCCATAATCTCTGGTCATTTCCTACAAACGCCGCTAAGGTAGAACCAATGGTTTTATTATAGAGTTCGACCGTATTGACATGTGGGGAATATTTAGGAGTATAATGAAGATTAGGGATTTTGTACTTGCGCAACATAGCTTTTAAAGTAGCACTTACAAACTGTTTACCATTGTCCAATATAATTGTAGATGGTATACCATGAACTAAAAATATTTTTTCTTCCAAAATATTAGTTATTATTTCAGCAGTTGCGCGCCTGATAGGAAAAAGTAGACAGTATTTACTAAAACAACAAGTTACAACAAAGATGTAGGCGTTTTGTTTTCTTGTGACGGGTAATGGCCCCACCAAATCTACACTAATGGTTTGGAAGGGTCGTGAACACACTTTGGGTCGTCCCATGGTTCCCAATGGTGCATGGTTCTGATGTTTGTGCGCGATACAAGTGTCACAAGAATTTATGAACTTAACCACGTCACGGCGCATTTTGGGCCAATAGTAACGCAGTGCTAAGCGCTTGTAAGTTTATATACCGAAATGTTCCGAAGTGGGTTCGGCATGGTTCTCTAATATGGCATTATTTCGATCAGAAGAAGGTAGTACTTCTTTCCATTCGAACTCCTTACGTAGCATACACCTAGATTTTATCAAACGATACAATTTATTATTTTTAATAGAATAGTCTGGATAGTCATTAGGCGAAGATAAACAACCATTGTAGGTGGCTGAATACCATTGATCAGTGTCAACATTAGGGTCATTCACGTTATTATTATTCGCGTTAATTATATTTACAGGTAGGGATCGTGTGCATCTGCTGTAATATTATCTGCGCCGCGCCGATGCTTTATTTCGAAGTTAAAGGCTGACAGACGAACCGACCACCGAGCTAATCTACCAGTCGGGTTGCTCAAGTTTAGGAACCATTTCAGTGCAGAATGGTCAGTATACACCACGAACTTTAACCCGTTATCTAAATAACAGCGCCAATATTCGAGGGCTGTTAGAACTGCTAATGTCTCCCGTTCTGTTATACTGTAGTTTTGTTCCTGTGCATTTAGTGACCTACTCGTGTAAGCGGTAGGTAGTTCCACGCCATCTATTTCTTGTGTAAGCAACCCACCGATGCCAGTCGCACTCGCATCTGTGTGAACTTGAAAAGGTTTCTCGTAATCGGGACACGATAATATTGGTGCGGAGCTTAACAATTGTTTTAGTTTACAAAACGAGTCATCAGCTTCCACCGACCACTGAAATGGTGCAGCTTTCTTACCGGTAGAGGTAAGTTTGTTCAAAGGACCGGCAAAAGTACTAAAATTAGGTATAAATCGCCGATACCATGATGCAATGCCTAAGAACCTTTTGATTTCTTTTTTATTCTTAGGCGTAGCATATTGAAGAATGGCTTCCACCTTACATGGATCTACTTGTAGTTCTTTAGAGTTTACTACGTAGCCCAAGTACTTCAATTCATCACGGAAGAATTTAGATTTTTCTAAGTTAATGGTAAGGTTGGCCGATTTTAATTTTTCGTATACTTTATTTAATAGTGACACATGAGCATTAAAAGATGGCGATATAAGCACGATATCATCTAAGAAAACGAATACAGAGTTTTCGAATTCAGGGCTGTTCGTAAAGAAATGATCCACCAAACGCTGTTGTGTCGCAGGCGCATTCGTTAAACCAAACGGCATAGTCACAAATCTAAATGTTCCTCTAGTAGGTACATAGAACGCAGTCTTATCACGATCACATTCGCGAAGAGGCGTCTGCCAAAAGGACTTAGATAAGTCTATACTACTTAGATATCTAGCGTTCCTAAGATTGTCTAAAATTTCGGACACGTAAGGTAGTTTGTACGCGTCTTTTTTAGTAATAGAATTAAGTTTCCGACTATCTAAACAAAACCTTAGTTTACCGTCCTTCTTAGGCGTTAGTAAGATAGGTGACGACCAAGGACTTTCGCATTTTTCTACCACTCCCAATGCAAGCATTTCGTCTAATTCGTCAATAATTATTTTGAATTTCGCCGGCGGTAACTTTGGCGTATCGGCACAGAATCGCCAGTGTCTATTGCATGTTCTATTAAGTGAGTTCGTCCTAACCCGGTTTTTTCAGTAGAAATCGACTCGTATTGCTTTATAATTAACTTAGCCGTTCTTTGTTGTGACTCACTCAAGTCACTAAAAGATTGCAATACGTTCGTGTTACTTAGCTTATTTTCACTTAACACACTACACGGCAATGTTTTAGACATGCATACGGATGCGATATGGTTAGGCAGTAATTTAAATAGTTTCCAGAAATCGATGCCTAAAATTAAATTACTTGTAACTTCTGGAATAATATAAGCTTTCAATGAGTGAGTTTGATTATTAAAAGTAGTGGGTAAGTTGATAAAACCGCGCGGCAACAATATATTTCCACCCGCGGACCGAATGGAATTAGTGTTGTGACACTGCTGTATTTCTAACCCGGTTTTAGTAATTACCTCCAGATGGGAGATGTTACCTAAAATTGTAATGGCTGAACCGGAATCGAGCAATCCACAAATAGGTAAACTGTTAATCGTTACGTTAACATAGGGCCGTAGGTCATTTTTAGGTTTATTATCCAGGATCGAGCCGACGGAATAACTAGAGAAATACACTTTTAGAGTGTTTAGCCAATTTCTCCAATCATCTTTGTCAAGATTAGTTGCATAGGTTGTAGAACCTAATTTAGGTTTTGACACGCCCCGACCCTGACCAACTAGTTTTTTGGTTTCGTCGATTTACAGTTCGGGCAGTTACGGAATGTCACATCCCTACGGCCGCATTTGAAGCAAATTGCAAACCGATCGCGTTTGCATTCATTCAAACTGTGATCCTTGATACGGTAGCGCGGGCAGTACTTGGACGTGACTAGAGCGACAGAGCTAGGTTTAGACTTAGGATTCCTAGGTTCGTTGTTCTCAGTGTATTCGGGTTTTCCTGGCGTACCCTCTATAGTGGCAACGGGATAATTATTGTAGGAATTATTACGCGCTCGGTTATTAGGTTTGTGACTGTAAGCTAGGTCTGGTGCCAACGTGTCGTTACTATAATACGGTTCGCGGAATTGAGAGTTCAAACATTTCATTCGTTTGTAGTTTAAACATAACGTCTGCAGTGTTGCTATACTGTCTATTGAAGATATTGACAGAGCTAGCACTAGCGAGTAGCATGGACGTATGTTATGCAATAGGATGTCTAATTTTTCGCGTTCGGACAATCGCTTTGACGGTGAAAGCCTAGCGAAAGGCTGATTCATTATCGAGAAATAAATAATTATAGTTTCTGTAGCACCTTGGGTACGTCGGCGGATTTCATTTAATAACCGGTAGTCATAATTGTATGGTGTGAAATCGTTTATTAATTTAGTGGTGAGTTCTTCCCATGTAGTGAAATATTCTTTTAGGCCGCGGTACCAGTGAAGTGCGTTGCCGGTGAATAATTCGGAAGCATACGATAAAATTTCAGTGGAAGGTAGATTACACGCGTTTGGAATTCGGTTAAGCGTTGTAGGAACGCTCGGACGCATCCCGTACCGTCGTATTTTAACTTGGACAGTTCGCTAACTCTCAAATGCTCGCAATGCAATACTGGGGCTAAACCTGCCTGCGTCGAGGTAGTTGGCGCAGGTTGGACTCTGCCACAGCATCAGCTGAGCGAACACCTGATTGCTCAATGGCGGACAGCTCCGCCGAGAGCTTGTCGAACCGGCTGCACAATTCGGTTATCCGTTTTGAATACGCCGTAGGACGTTCCATCCTACGGAGTCTGTGGAATAAGTGGTTGTGCAGTGCGGTAGATATCCTAGCTAGGTTCGCGTCGTAAGAAATGGATAACGAATCCACTCGCTTGGCCAGCTCAGAGACGGCCTCGCTAGCGCCCTCGAAGTCCACCGTGATGGCTAGGCCCGACTCCAAAATATTATCATCATCTGGAATGGCTTCCAGTAATTTAGGGAGCTGCTTCCGCAGACCTAGGATAGAGGTAGCCGGCTCCTCACCTCTAATCGCAACCTCGTTTGCTAATTCACTTTTATTAAGCAGAAAGTATTTTATGGGGTGTGAGCCCATTGTGTATGTAATAATTAAACCGCGTAAGTATAACACTATACACTACACTTAGTGCGCAAGCGTTCCGCCCTTACAAATGGCCTACTTTACGATTAGGCGTAAAAGTTCGACCGTTAGGACTAATTAGAAAAACGTTAGATTCAAATTTGCGAATTATTACGTAGTAGGTAGTTTCACTAAAAGGTAGACAGTTAGTATAACAATACGTACCGGTTCGCTGTAGCCGCACCTGCTCGTTTACAATAATGGAGACCTGCTAGAAGAGAACTCGAGCACGGAAAGCGAGACAAGCCGTGGGGCTTGTCTCGCTTTCCGTGCTCGAGGCTCCACGTTGGGCGCCACTGTAACGGGTTCTAGAACAGAAACGCAGTAGAGGTTCTAGATGCGTTTATTACCGAGTATTGTCTCACTTCCCTTGCCACGAGTATGACCAACCAACAACACGACACTGGCCTGAACACTAAGGGCTGCAGTCTCCCACGCTGTTCCCTCCGGTAGTGTGCAGGGCAGGTTGCTCGAAGGGCTGCGCGTAGCGGGCAGATCCTCGCAGGCCGGTGGTTCAGCTGGCAGGCGCCGGCGGTCTGAGTGCGATGAGCAGGGCAGGCCAGACTCTTCGGCAGAGGTGACGTCGATGACGATGCAGGAAGTGCAGCGGTCTAGGTAGACTAGCCCGTAGCCTTAAGGTGGACCTGGAACCTGAAGGGAAACAGCATTAGGAAAGCCACAACCAATAGAGTCAGGCAGGCGGCGTCAGCCGGCCTCAGCTAGCAGGTAGAGAGATGGGCAGTACGCTAGTGCAGTAAATGTAGTAACCCACCCGTAGCTGGGACCAGAATACACGTATGAAGTAGTAGTAGTGGCACGTAGTTAGGCACGGTAACAATCATTAGCGGTGCCGGTCTCTCTGTCGGCCCCTATATATATACTGGGCCCTCCATCAGAGTTCGTGTCGGCGCATAACCAAATATGGACAAAAATCACGAGCGCGGACGATGGCCTTCTCTGATTGGCCGAGCGTATGGACGGTATTATGATGTACACTCGGTAGGTACCGGTCATACGTTACAATACTGCCCGCCTTAGGAGAGGATTTTACGTGGCTAGCAAGGAAATCCGACTAGCTGCGTTAGGTCTATGAGTCCGCTACTGTCCAAGCTAAGACGGCATATAGAAAGAAGGAAGGGAAAGTCTTATAAGGTTTGTAACAAATAATTAGGCACCATAGTGTATAAGTTTTAGGTCCTTTATGTGCCAAAACCCAATAGAATTTCCAGACGCGTCCGACAACTCGTAAACGAGAGGCGACTTTTTATTAATCACTGTGCACTTCACGAATTTAGGGGCTAGTTTCTTACAGAAGGACTTATCCTTGTCGTTCTGATAAAAAGTCGGTGCCGGTCTCTCTGTCGGCCCCTATATATAATGGGCCCTCCATCAGAGTTCGTGTCGGCGCATAACCAAATATAGACAAAACTCACGAGCGCGGACGATGGCCTTCTCTGATTGGCCGAGCGTATGGACGGTATCATGACGTACACTCGGTAGGTACCGGTCATACGATACACCGGCTTCGCACGTGCAATGCAATATTATGCATGTATTATACATATAAAGCTTCCTCTTGAATCATTCTATCTTTAAAAAAAAACCGCATTAAAATCCGTTGCGTAGTTTTAAATATTTAAACTTACATAGGTACAGACAGACAGAAGACAGACTTTGTTTAATGTATGAAGTGATGATGAATGTACCTACTATTAAGAAATGAAATCTTAAAAGTATATGCATAAACCACAGTCTAACTATCGAGCAACTATATTGTCGGCAACAGTCCAGCACACAGTTTGGTTAACTTCCATAACATACAACACTCCATTACCGAATTCCAACTTGATTTCAGATGCACTAGTCAAACATTGGTGCAAAAGTCTCATACTTTACCCACGATCCAATCTCACAGGCATTAACATTGGCAATTCAGTCGGAATTGTTTGCGGCCAAGCCGTCATTCCTTGTCAAGGCACCCACATATCGACTGGTAAATTATCAATGTTCTGCACCAAAGTCAGCTGCATTAGGAATGTAAGCTATCTGGGGCGCACCGTTTGTATTGAAGGCATGTCCGAGACAGATTGCAATCCAACATTGTATTGGTGGAAGTTTACGGAGGTAGGAAGGGGATGGAGGTGATTCATCTCGGAGCTAGAGATCAAGGGGCTAGATACTAAATAACTTTGTTCGGGACCGTTTTAATTAGTTTGTCTGTTTATAGACTGGAAATTTGAGATATGTTTATTTAGATTGGCTGGGTTTCAACGTTAGTTTGTTTATTAGGTATACGAGTTGAGCAGTGCGCTGTATTAAACACACGACTACTAGGTAGGACTGGCCTAATAAAAACTGTGACGCATAATCGGTAGTAGAGTGCTCCCGGGATGCACGGAATAGAAGCCGATGGAGACACTTAGCGAAGTCTGCCTGTAAACAAAATCAAGAGACCACGAAGAAGACTTGGTGGTAAATACTAAACAACAATGTTTAATGACTGGGTATTAACAATATTAAAGAGGTTTAAATAAGGAGTTGACTCGTATATTGCTAACATAGCAGTGTCTTAGCTTTTTTTTAGTTTTATCTGCCAGCTAGTGTTTTTACGGCCATCAATGGCTAAATATTTTACAAAAAAGCTTTGTAAAATTTCATCAAAACCCGATCATTCAGCGTGAAAGAGTGACAAACATCTAACAATCCAGTTAGATAATCCTAGCATAATCACTCGTACCTATTACTTATCTATCTGACCCAGCTTTCTTCCAAGCCCCTTTTCCAAAGTTACCATTGACTTAGCGCTTAATCTCTTATCATTTCAGAGTCTATAAATGATGAACAAACAAACATAGATTTTTATAGAATATTGAATTCCCCATTCCTTAAAATAGCGGAGACGATACACATATCGACTTTAAAAAAAAACCCCGTCTGCCATCTTTGATCACGAAATAGATGTTGTATTTGGTTACACCATCCCTTAAATCATCAGAGACGATAAACATATTGATTTTTAAAATTATTCCCATCCGCCATCTTTGATTTCCCATCCGCCATACTGAATCACAAAATAGATGTTGTATTTGGATTCCCCATCCCTTTAAACATCGGAGATGATACCCATATTGATTTAAAAAAAAAAACAATCCGCCATCTTTGATCACGAAATAGATGGTGTTTTTGAATTCCCCATTCCTTAAAATATCGGATACGATACCCATATCGACTTTAAAAATATTCCCGTCCACTATCTTTGATTTCCTATCTGCCATCTTTGATCGCGAAATAGATGTTGTATTTGGATTCACCATCCCTTAAATCATCAGAGACGATACCCATATAGATTTTTAAAATTTTCCCGAAGTTGTCGAAGCGTTATGTTATATAGCCTATAGCCTTCCGGAATAACTGGGCTATCGTATACAAAAATAATTTTTCAGATCCGACCTGTAATTCCTGAGATTAGGTATTATAGTTTGTGGTGATTTTAATGTAAATATTCTTGATCATTCAGTAATGACTAGTAGATTTTTAAATCTATTCAAATCATTTAATTTAAAAAAATTGTTCCTTGAACCAACTAGGATTACAGCAACATCATCCACCTGTCTTGACAATATATTTAGTAACTGTACAGTTTCTGAATTAACTTCGGATCACTGTGGTCAATTAGCAAGGTTTCCGTATTATAGTGATAGCATCATACAGAAAGTGTTAGTTAGGCCATTACCTAGGCATAAGTTTAATGAATTCCGGAATAAAATTTTGATTGGAATGAATGCTATGAGTTCTGATGTAATGGAGATTGATTCGCCAAATGAAAATTTCAATAATTTATTTAATGTAGTTAACAAGGAATTTCAGAATACTTTTAGGACTAAGGAGAAAGTAGTTAAGGAATCTCGAGCTTTTAGTGAGTGGGCTACTGCAGGTATTTACAAAAGCAGAGCAAAGATGTACGAGTTGTACGGTATGAAGAGATACAATTCTGATTCGAACTTCACTGAGTATGTTAGGAATTATTCCAAGATATTTAAAAGAGTGTGCAATACAGCTAAGGCATTATTCGTTAGGAACAAAATTGAACAATCCTCGAATAAAATTAAGGCAACCTGGCAAGCTATTAATGAAACAACAGGTAAGACAACACTAAGAGGTAATAGTTTTAGTTTATTTGATAGTGACAGATTAATTCATAATGACAAAGAAGTCGCACACACATTTAATAAATTCTTTGCTAGCATACCGATTACTACTACTAGAGAATTAAAATCATCAGCTATAGTCGCAGGAAACCTATTAGAATCTAGTGTAGGAAAATGTGATGTATTATTTAAGTTCCATTGTATTAATTCTACCGACATTATAAGTACTTTTCAATCTCTAGAGTCTAAGAATACAGGTGATCTCTGGGGCATTTCTGTTAAGGTTTTAAGCAACTTATTTAATAAGTGTATTGAATCAGGTGTTTTTCCCGATCTTATGAAACACAGTAGGATAATACCTCTTTTCAAATCCGGCAGTAAGACTGATCCTAGTAATTATAGGCCAATATCGATACTACCTGCCTTTAGTAAGATTTTTGAAAAGATCATACTCAAGCAATTACTTAGACATTTTAATCTAAACAGCCTCCTTCATAGTGAGCAATATGGATTTACCAAGAGTCACTCGACAACAGATGCAGGAGTAGCGTTACTTAAACACATATTCAGTGCATGGGAGAGTGCCCAAAATGCTATTGGTGTGTTTTGCGACCTTTCGAAAGCATTCGATTGTGTCTGCCATGAAACGCTCTTATGCAAACTTAGACATTACGGCGTACAGACTAAAGCATTGGAAGTCATTAAGTCATACTTAAGTGACAAAATCCAATGTGTTGAAATAAACGGCTCAAAATCCAGTGGCTTACCTGTTGATTTAGGAGTGCCGCAAGGCAGCATCCTAGGGCCTTTCTTGTTTCTTGTTTACATAAACGATTTACCTTTTTACTTGAAAAACATTTGTGACGTTGTACTGTTTGCTGATGATACTTCTTTGATATTCAAAGTAGATAGAAATAAGGAACATTTTAACGAAATAAACAGTGCGCTCATTCAAGTAACTAAATGGTTTAATGTAAACAATCTAGTACTGAACGCCAAAAAAACAAAATGTATTAAGTTTGCTCTGCCAAATGTCAGAAACCTAGGTCCTAGTATAGCTCTAAATGACGATGTTCTCGAAACATCTGAATCTACATTATTTCTAGGAATAACACTTGATTCGAAAATAAAGTGGGGTGCGCACGTTACATATCTCTCAGGGAAACTTAGCGCAGCTGCTTATGCCATTAAGAAGGTTCGTAGGTTGACTGATGTCGATACGACTAGATTGGTTTATTTTAGCTATTTTCATAGTGTTATGTCATATGGCATATTATTATGGGGTAGGGCCGCTGACATCGAAAATATTTTTATATTACAAAAACGGGCAGTTAGGGCCATTTACCAGTTAAAGACAAGTGTCTCACTTAAAGAAAAATTTAAAAATATTGGTATTCTTACTGTAGCATCACAATATATTTATGCCAGTGTTATGCATGTACGACTACATATAAATTCTTACAAAATGAATAGTGACATTCACAATATTAATACTAGGAACAGGCACAAATTATGTGTACCATATTTCCGTTTACACAAAACGCATAGCTCTTTTATTGGGCTTAGTATAAGATTTTATAATAAAATACCAAGTAATATTTTAGACTTGCCTTTAAGTTCGTTTCAGACAATTGTTAAAAATAATCTTTTACTAAAGGCATATTATAGTTTAAATGAGTATCTTGACGACAAGTACGCTTGGAAATAAATATTATTTTATTAGGTCAATTTATTTTTATTATTAGGTCAATAGGCAGTTTTATAGTGTAGTTAATTACCGTATTCTCTTTTATACTACATTTGCATTCTTGTTCTACTCTTTTTATTATAATTTATCGGATTTGTAAGGTGAGGGTAACTCGTGGTCATGAACTGCTAACTAATAGATTTTAAATTGCTGCAGGTTCATATACCATTACTTTTCGGAACATACTGTTCCACCATAGAACAGAACAGTCATGTTCGCGAGTTGCTTACATCAAAAGACGTAAGTGGATGCTCCTGTTTCACCATATTCACTTTGGGAGGCTTACTAAATGAACATAATTTATTGCTTGAGTATGATATCAATAACTATTAACTTTTGCAATAGTAGATAACTCGCAATGTGAAACAGTTGCAGCTCCTTACAAATATAACATGTAAAAGAATTATACTGGCAGTTAAAAAGAGTGGCCACGAGTTTTATTGCCCGTTCTTTCTCGTGGTTCTACCTATTGCATTGCGAACGTGGCAGTAAATGTAAATGTAGAATCATCTAGTAATTAACTTTAATCTTTGACGTTCATAAGCGTCACTTTGTGACCTAAATGAATAAATGATTTTGAGTTTGAGTTTTGAGTTTGAACAAACAAACAAAAAAACAAGCAAACTCTTCCGCTTTATTATATTAATATAGATTACAATTAAAACATATTATTGACTCTATCCAGAAATAATAGACGATAGTTTAGATGTGGAAATCCATTCTCAACTGACTCATGATGATACATATACATACAAGTGTCAAAAGACCCTTAACGAAAATTGAAACCCCATATTATACCAATCATTGCGAACATTTTTTGCTTCGGCAGCATACCTGGGAAATTACTGGTTCAGGAGATATTGAGGTTCAAAGTTACTATGGAATTTTTGTAATTAGGTACAAAATCGATGCATTTACCCCGCCAACCTGTTCTATAGATGTCCTATGCACCCATGGATTAGTAGGTATTTCGAAAATTGCACGCGCGCGTTTTTTATAGCGACTTGAAAAAAGTGAAAACTTAAAAAAAATGTCGTTTCCCAGGTTTTATTTTTGCTTAGTATGACTTGGCATGATGTCCAAAACGAGTAGACTTCGGCTAGGTGATGGGTCTTGTGACACCCTGTATATTTTTACACCTACATACTCGTATACGTATCACAAATAATAAAGTATACATTATTATGTAATACAATTTAATATGTATGTCGTAGCTATAATTAATTCCAGTATAATCATGGTATAAGCTCTCTGTACTCGATTCACGTATTCGTAAGTGCTAATAATTTATTACAAACGCTACGAATTCAGTAAATATATTTCATATTTGCTGTATTTCGTGCTAACAATATAAAACAATACCTTTGGATTCGAGAATAACTTAGTCCGCTGTATAGGTTAAATCATATTCAATGTTTAGTTTTCTTTGAAAATCTTGTTAAATATTTATTATGTACAATCAAGATTGTATAGAAAATATACATAACGAAAAAAGCAGTGGCGAAAATATTGTAAGTCTAAAAAGAAAGTTCACAAATATGAGAATTTATATCTAATTACCTATCGCTTGAAGATAACTTGTGGCAAAGACGTACTATTCCTTAGATCAGAACTTATGATCGGGAGGAACTATTGATTTAGTAAATTGCAGTGATTCGAGAGGTCACATTCAACGATCTTTGCGTCTTCCACATTCCGGTTTCCACCTTGGATTTAATCAAAATGGTGACTTAGCGTTCTAGCCTCAATGGGGTAGCATCTTAGTAGGTACGTTTGGGATCAGTTAGAAATTTGAGGACAAGCTGTATTTTATAGCAAATGGTATTAATGCATATGAGAATGGCGAAGACGGTATGAAGCATTATCATCGACCTAGTGTTATCCCTGTTGCATTTTAACCTACCAACCAGATTTGGCAGAATATTTTCCGTAGTAGGTATTACTTTACTCTATGCAGAATATTTAGATTTTGACTTTTAAAGTATCAAACGCAATGTAATGTTTTATTATACTTGTAATTAGTATGGTCTATGTCAGTATGCTGACTGTACTGGCTTGAATAATATGACCCCGTGAATCCACGTGATAAAATAGTAAAGTACTATATGTTTCAAGTCAGTGATTAGGTTATCCAAGACATTCTACTTTCGGTTCTATAAAGCTGTAAACACCACCTCAAATATCCGTAGTTCCGTATTTTGAACGTACAATAGTCCCGCATCGCTCCGATCAACTGATATGACGGAGTCTTTAGCAATTTGTTTGGAGAGCAAACAGGTATGGAACCATGGCTATCTGACGCATGGAACCGTTTGGAATAATACGGCTATGCATTTATTGTTTAGCAGAAAATTTATAGCTACCCTGTGTCCAAGCTTTAGGTATTAGTTTTGATATCAGGAGAACTGGATGGCTTTGGGTATTTACTTCTTTTATTAGTCTCCGTCCCTATTGTACTTGCTTTGGGATACCTGCAATTAAATTACCGTAGTGTTTCTCAATGTGTGCCAATACCTGTCTAGAGATGAGACTATTATGTGTGTTTGCCCTCGCCGTCGTTATTGAGACTGCAAATTACTAAGGAATATTTTTAATCCTTGTAGCTTGTAAGAGGATGATTATTTCGTAAGGACCTTATTATTTAATAAACAAGTAAGTTATGCTGTCGTTGTCGTTCATCATTATCATATCACCCGATAGACCTTCACCGCTGGACATAGGCCTCCTTTAAGGTTCTCCACATATACCGACATTGAGCCACCCGCATCCATCCATCGTTTACGTTAGTATGGATAATATATAATGCATAATTTAGTAATATGAAACCCGCGGTATACTTTTCGAACGCTCTTGTGTTAGCGTCTGCATTTTATATTATACCTTTTTATTATCTGGCAGCATTTTATTTTCGCAATTTGTCAGAATTCAGTTTTTATTAACCGGCAACACCGAACCGCTCTTATTGGTCCGTGGTTTCAATTGGCGCATATCGAACCAATCAGAGCGAGGCACGCGTTGTGGCGGGGGTTTTAGTTGTTAGAAGAAATGTCTGAGATAAGGCGGCATTCTGTCGTCAAGCGGCCTCCAGTGAACACTAAATGAAATTACGTGCGCGTCTACTTGGCGTTATTTTAAGGTAATAATGTATATTTTCCATTTTACCCTCATTTGCTATTTTTTATCTGAAGTGCTTAATATTATAAAATGTTGTGATATTATGAAGTAAATGTTTTCTGAACTGTGTATGGAGTCTTTCTTTTACATCTCAGAAGTGGGATAAGCGGATTTTAACTCGTTAAAAAGAAAAAAAACAAGTTTTGAATACGAGAAGTTTAAACCCATCCGTTTATCCAGCCCACGCTTACTAGTTTTTCTTTTTCTTTCCTTTTGTTCACACCCTTAGCATACATAGTAAAAGAAAAGCTCCATAAAGTGTTTTAATGTGTTAAGATTCGAAGACAGTCACGTAAGTACCATTTTATTATTTTGGTAATTCAAAAGACTTTGACAAGACACTCCATCATGTTTAAGATACCTAATTCATGAAACTGCTATGCTGTGTTTTACTCACAAAGTTAATGAATACCCTGTAAAAAGCATGCATTCCATTTTGCCAGGGCAACTCTCTGGATATGAGATGCATACTTAATAATACTTACTACCTAATTAATCTTGTATAACGGATCATTTTGAGCATGTATTCCATATTGCCAGGGCAACTCTCTGGATATGAGATGCATACTTAGTAAAACTTACTACCTAATAGATGTTATATAACGGTTTGTTACATATTGCGGGGGCACACCTACGGATATGTAACGGATCATTTTGGGCATGTATTCCATATTGCCAGGGCAACTCTCTGGATATGAGATGCATAGGTACTAAGTTATACTCGCTACCTAATGACTTATTAATAGCATACTTAGTAATACTCGCTACCTAATAGTTGTATAGCGGTTTGTTACATATTGCCGGGGCACACCTACGGATATGTAACTGATCATATTGAGCATGTATTCCATATTGCCAGGGCAACTCTCTGGATATGCGGTACATACTTTTCTTATACACACAATACAATTATTGATTTGATTTTATTCCGTTGAGCATATTATAAATTGCCAGAATACTCCCGTTGATATGTGTTTTAGAACATGTATTTCATTTCGCCAGGGCTACTCTGTAAATGCGATGCTTGTTTGGCGCATTGAATATTCAACTTTGATTACTATATACATTTATTACTTACGACCTTAAGAACGGCATTTAACTGAAGTTAAATGCACTCATTAACACTAAGTTAACTTAATCACAATTGCAGATGATGGATTCATCGCCCGCGGGTGGTGGTAATGGACGTCGCTGCAATAACAAGGATGAGCCGATAAGTTTGGACTGTAACGAAAGCCCACGGCGAACTCCGCAGCGACGCAAAGTTCATAAAAGCGAGGGAGCGGAAGGGAGTCTGGATATCAGGCAAGTCCGCAAACGCTTAATAAATGATTCTGATAATGAGTGAGGGAGCGGAAGGGAGTCTAGTCAGAGACAGGCAAAGCCGCAAGCACTCTTTTAAAGCCAAACTAGAGTAAGGGAGCGGAAGGGAGTCTAGTCAGAGACAGGCAAAGCCGCAAGCACTCTATTTTAAAGCCAAACTATAATAAAAACTTTAATAATAGTGTCGGACTGTGCTGAGCTATTACAAAGCGATTTTATGTGGAACAGATTGTAACGTTTATTTCTAACATGGACGTATGCTGTTTAGAACTTTAGACGTGTAGTTGGTTGGTTGGTGTGGAACCTAACCACCATAGTCGAAATTAGTTTTGGTAGATGTTACTAGAGCGATAATTTTAGACTCTAGGCGTTTTAAATACCTAACGGCTTCATTTAAACGTGATTACAGCTTAAGCAAGACGAGGCACTCGTCGTAATTCTGTTTTGTAAAGTCGAATCTGTGTAAACCTGCTTCTTTGTGCGTAATTTGTAACATGTCAATAGATATGAATGTCAATAGATGGCATTACCAGTATATCTGTATAATCTATGGATGGCATTGATAAAATGTTTGGTGTTACCATACTATGGTTAATAGATGGCACCGCTAGTAAAATTTAATTAGATCTTAAGATTGTACGAGTAAAGATTATGCACTGTGTTCTTTAAAATTCATATGATACGCTGGGAATCTTTATCAAGTGCCCCCGATTCGTTAAGCCAATTTCAAGTTACGTTACGGACGTTTAAGAGTGATACAGTAAGAAGTAGTACAAGGTTTCTAGTAGAAGCTGTTAAACTCGATTACCAGATGTAGAAGAAAATGATAGTTATTACTGTAGTGTTATGATAATCAGTTTGAGCGATTTTCGCTTTCATTGTAGGTAGGACCAGGTTAGTGGTCGTTAGTGACGATTGTTTGCTTTACCTGATTCACAATAGGGAACATTGCGCAAAGCTCGACGCAGATGGCGGCACGAGCAACTACAGTAAACAAACTTTCGTAGCGCGCTTTTCAAATATTGTCATCAACAAGACAATATATCTATACTTCTTTATAAAGACAAAACAGTTCTCATATATGTAATTATCAATAATAATAAAAATGGTACAATGTTTCTGTTTAAGTGACTTGTTTGAGATGAGATAATGAGATCGCGCATTCAAAGTTTGAAGTCTAAACGAGTTGTCAAGTTGTCACTCAAATGTCATACTTGCCAAAATTCATTGTTTACTGTAGTCGATGATACCGCCATCTGGTGGTTTAACTTGGCAGTAGTCTTCCCTATTGAGTTACGAACCTTGTTAGTCCATGTTGTGATGGTCTTGTGCTACATAACATCGTTTCCGTTGTGTAGATTTGCAGAAACTGAATAAGCTGTCTGTGCGGCAACAAACTTTTGTGTTAGCATATCCATAGGTGCGTAAACAAGATAAGCCGTTTGGCACGTTATTACTAATGATAAGGTTAGGATAAGTATTTCGTATTTAGAATGTTTAAATTTATGACGGGCTTTGTTCGAACGCCGCGTTCTGGTGTACTTTCTGTAATCTGTAATAGCGAGTGCGTATTGATGAATTCACCATGAGTTTAGTTGACACCACGATAGTTTTACACCTTTCAGTTAAAAGCAGGCCAGAAGTTTGTTGAAAACCATAAAACTTATGGAAAGCGGGTAGGTATAGAGGTACAAACGTTGTCATTGCAACTTTTTTATTTTATTTAGTAGCATACTCGCAAGATTTGATGTACGAGTCCATCCTACAAACAAGGCTATGAGAACAAATCAGGCAAGGCAAAAGGTATTGATGTTGTCCAATTCTGCTGTTGTTAATTTGAGAATTATTAATATCGAACGTGTTGAAGTCGCCGTCAAATAAGCGGTCCTACAAGTACGCCTATGATCTTGGGAAGGTTTCTGAGGCTCAAGTACCAATGATGCTGACATAGCAAAGAAATTACATAAAAGTGAAGTGGTATTGTCTCCGTGATGCAGGTCGTAAGCAATAATATTGTAGCTGTAGCCCCTTAAAAGCGGCATATACTCGTAGAGAAGTCCGGGGGAATTCAGGAAAGCGATAGCTCTGGGTGGTATAGTCGGGTCTGGCCTTGTAGCGAGGACCATAGCGTGGCCCGGCATTACTAGAGGGAACTGCATTTAGATGTGGTGGTTGGACGTAATCATGGATACACTGCCACTCAAATGGCTCTAATTTGATTTATATTAATTGACTCTAAACTTGCTGAAATTGTCTGTCAGTGGTGCTCGATCTGGCTTCTGTTATAACAGCAGCGTGTTGCAACAATCGGAAAGAACTCGTTACAGCCGGTTGACTATCTTAGTAGTCGTTGCGTTCGCGTTGACAAAAGTAAATCAATTTGTTCGACTGTAACTTACTATAATAGTATTAGTTCATGCGCGGTTTAGATCTACGTAGTTTAAGTTTACGTTAGTGGCAGTTGGTTTCAAAATCAGGTTTGGCTGTACTGATAGAAAAGATGAATAGTAAATAATTAAAATTTGCGTTAACATCCTTATTCTTGAGCAGAGGGCCAAGCACCAAGTGAAGTTGTAAAATAATTTGATAATCACTTAAGATTTCGATGTACCTACGCATATTGAATCACTCTGAAAAGAACGGTCTCCATTCAGTGGGTATACCATGCGAAGAATCCTTGTAAAATTCAGTTGGTAGATAAGTTCGCGTGTGTGACGCGCGGCCCGTGAGTGGCGCGCATCCAGTGCGCGGTTTTGAGGTGCCTCGTAATCGGTATAGCTACAGCCCTTAACGCTTTCTGGCAATGAAATTTAAGGTAGTTCATATAGTTTGGTTATAGAATGTTGAGTGATGTTTTATGATGGAAGAAGGATGACTGGATCATAAATTGACTAGCGATCAATCGATCAGAAAATAGAAATGACATAACTAGGTATGTATGTTCTTTAAAATGTCAGGGTCATGACGGGTTAGTCAAAATTCGTACCAGGTTATTGAGTGAAGAGAAGGCCAGGCGGTGGTGATTTATGTAGAACTCGATGAGGATTATCCTCAGACTCGATAGATGAGTAACACTATCGGCAGGCCCCTATACTATTTCAGTAGCATTTGATACAATCACAGTAGGATCAGATAACCTTTGCATCAACTCGGACCATGAGCAAGTTGACCACGAAGTTCAAATTCACGCTGATCAGGACAGCTCATAACGATAGCTTTTAATAGAAGCTACAACGTCAACCCGCAATCATGGCACAATGTTTATATGAAAATGTGATAACGATAGATAGAATAGGCTTGTGTCCACTAAGAATAAATGTTTGATTGTAGTATCTATAGATTCATTATGATTTTAAAATATCAATAAAGTTTATTATTTATTATAGAAGGTAAGATTAATGATTTTAGGATTCTAAAACTAAAAATAATGTATTTATTCTTGTGACAGTGAACACCAATCGGAGAGCATTACATCTCACAGTGCGTCCGACAATCATGTTGTTGACGTTTTGGAAGTAAATATAACTATAACGTCAACCTTTGTACCTGTTCGAATATAACAAAATAAAACTGGGTACACCAGACCAGACTTCATTCACTCACGGTTTGTTTTGTTTTGCACTTTGTGATATCACATAACCGCCATTATGGTTTTGCAGCGTTTTCGTATCAAATTCAATAGGTTTTTCAAAAGCCGTCATCAGTAAATTTGCTGATCGATTTTTGAAGAAAACAAATCGGTTATTTTAGTTTAGCATTTAATAAACGAACATCGCTAGTTACATTTTAGGACACAAGCCTAATAAGCCGCGGCTCGCTTTCGATAGGAATTATAACTCTACAGAGTTGGAGTCTGGAGATAATGCTAATCAGGACTGTAATAAACTTACCAATAAGTTCCACATACTAACAAGAGCACATCTAGATTGGAATAGATTGATATATGAAATATAATAAATAATGTAATATTTAATAAAGTATGTACAACGCTTAATGTAATGTTTATGATAATATTATTAGAATTAATATCATGTTAATATTATGTAACGTTTATATAACAATACATGACTCTAAATTACTATTTTAATGACAATGACACATAGATCAGATAGCCAATAAGGCATCTCGAGCTCTAGAATCCGTCGTGCGAATTTCAAACAATTTTAATGAGGTGAAAACCTGTTAAATCTTATATTGTACACATGTGCAATATAAGATTTTAAAGACATTTTGGAATACCCCGGTTAAGTATGGAACCCTTAGATATGATGTTTCTATTAATAGACTAGAACACACACAACGCAGATTTATTAAATACTTGTGCTATCGGTGTAAAATCACCTGCAGATCGGAAGAATATGGCACCTCGCATTTATAATCATTTACCACAACGTGATTCTTGACATCACGTCTTTGGACTTTTTTAAACAAAAATTAAAAGGTATACTAATTGAGAAGGCTTATTAGTGTTTCTGAGTATCTTGCCGATATACTGTAGCTATATAATTGACAACATTATTATTAATATTATGTAAACTGTAAGACAATTCGTATTTTTTATTTTATAGATAAATAATTTGACATATTATTGTAATTGACTAAAATTATATTATTTTTATTATAGAAATCATGTAAAAAGTGACTATTATTATGACTTGTTTTATATAATTTATTTTAAAATATAATAATCAATGCATAACATTTTTATTAAATAATTCGCATACCATAAGATTAATAATTATGTTGGCACTATTAATTGTATTTGTCATCTTTGTATTCAACCCATATTAGCGAGTAAAGATTTGGATTTGAATTTGAGAATATTTGAAAATCTGCTCAAAATTCCACCTATTGCCGTTAGTTACGACGAGATATCGCCGATGTTATTTACCTGTCGAACACCATATCTGGACCCATTGACTGTCCGGATCTACTGGGTAAAATACTATTTAATGTTCCAACCAGGGCTGTACCTGCTGTAAGACACTACGCCCATAATCATCTTCCATTAGAATCTACAAATTACCGGCAGAATTCGTTTGTGTGGCGAGCGAGTAATATTCTAAATAAACTATGTAAACAAGAATTTGATATTTGTGTCGCAACGATTGAAACGGTGAGACGATTACTGAGCTTGGATTTGTTAATAACCACAGAACTTTTGAATTGTTATTAACCTTTAATGATTTTGTTTATATGTCCACATATCTATTATATACTGTGGCAGCATGCATGTGCAATTTACTATCCGCGGAGACCTGTAATTGGCTAACTGTGGCTTAATTTTTTTACGTTGTATTTTGTTGCTTTTGCTATTGGTATAATAAATAAATAATAAGTCTAGCTTAGTTATAAGAAGCTTACCATGAAAATAACTGTTCGATAATGTCAGTTTGTTTTGAGATGAATTCCCGGTGGTTAGTGAATTTAAAAAAAAAAATTAGGTTATGTAGTTAAATCGCTTGACCTCACATAGATATTAAGATTATAATATTGGTACTAATTATTATTATAAGATGGCAATGTTACAATAATTTATGATTGTAAAATTTTTCCAAGGTTAAATTATGTATGCTCATGTACTAAAATGTGTCGTATAGACTTCAATTTAATTTAACTTGTAACTTTCCTCCCCTTTTTTTTTGATGTCGCGAAGGGACTCGCTTTTCGCAGGATGGCCGAGCTGTTAGCGTCTGCATTTTATATTATACCTTTTTATTATCTGGCAGCATTTTATTTTCGCAATTTGTCAGAATTCAGTTTTTATTAACCGGCAACACCGAACCGCTCTTATTGGTCCGTGGTTTCAATTGGCGCATATCGAACCAATCAGAGCGAGGCACGCGTTGTGGCGGGGGTTTTAGTTGTTAGAAGAAATGTCTGAGATAAGGCGGCATTCTGTCGTCAAGCGGCCTCCAGTGAACACTAAATGAAATTACGTGCGCGTCTACTTGGCGTTATTTTAAGGTAATAATGTATATTTTCCATTTTACCCTCATTTGCTATTTTTTATCTGAAGTGCTTAATATTATAAAATGTTGTGATATTATGAAGTAAATGTTTTCTGAACTGTGTATGGAGTCTTTCTTTTACACTTGTAACAAACATCAATGAGCTGTAATTAAATCCTCTATGACAGGTGTCAGATTCAGCCATTAAGAAACTTCCCTACTTGGCACATAACAAGCTTGTTATATACAACGATGTCTTCGACAAGCAGTAGGTATATATTATAGGTAACATTAGTATTTAATTATATTAGGTTATAGGTAGGTAAAGCTAATGTCTGCTCTGGAATACTGTATATATATATATATATATATATATGTATGAGAATATATGTAGAGTTAATTTATTTAAAATATTTGTCAATAGTAAATTGAATTATATACCTACCGAATTTACAGTATTGTTTGCCATTTTTTATTAATAGCACCGAGAAATTAAGTGAATAAGAATGTATTACACTCGTGGTTGTGTATCCCTCCAGAAATATGCAGAATAGTGGTCTATATAAATCTTTATTTAAAGAATAAACTCCCAACAAGCGACCCAAAAAGTATCCTCACTAAATCTTTGTCAAAGTATCAAGGCACGCAACTCGGGCACGCTTCGTCGCAGGCCGTGCTCGTAACTCGACAAGCGACGGACAAACAAACCCTTTGTGCTCAAACAATAACTTGACAGATTAACAGAGGACCCTCCGACCAACTTCCAAGATTACCCTCTCCGCCATTGAAGGGTTAATTCAATTACAAACAAGACAAGCCTTAAAAGTTTTCAAAGTGGATGTTTCGTTTAACATGTATTGTTGTATATGTTTTGGAACAAGTGATTAATAGGATTATTCGAACAATTTGACTGGCTATGCGATGCTTGAATATAATTATTCGTTGTGAAGTTTGGTAGTAGGTCTCCCATTTGGTAAGGTTACTAATGACCACAAGTGTAAAATGAGCCCTATTATATGAACGGGAGACTTCATCGAAAAAGTCCCATAATACCTAGTGTTGTTTCACTTCTTCTATCAGTTACATGCCAGTAGATACCTATATGTATATTCATAATAAACCATCAATGTGAAATTAATTATAAGTTTTATAAATGAATTATATTATTATTATTGAGATTTGCTTTTAAAATATAAATAATACTTCAGAATCATCACTACTTATCACACCTCAGCATATAAGTTCGTAAAAGTATCATCGGATTAGTGTATAACCGATGAACATCAATATAACTACCTAGTTATTTTTTATTTATCTGATTGCCATACTGCAGGCTCTGTAGTTTGTAATAAGATAATAATAATATGATCCTTTGTGACTTAACTCCAAATATTCTTATCATAATTGTAAACTAAATCAAAACTACACAAATTTAGGTTACAAAGGCCAAATCTACCATGCCTAAGTTCACTTATTTTGTGTAGAAAATCGGTGGCAGCAAGTATTTTATTCGGAAAGAATTGCATGTCACAATGCATTTTCAACTAAATTCGAAGTTCCTTTTCAGTTACCGAGGTTCTTTTGTGACACTTGGCTTGTATTTTTAAAATGCCGTGTTACGACACAGCTGGGGCTTGTCTAAAGCATCAAAGAAAAATAAGTGCAGCACGAAATAGACGTTTACATAGTTGATAAATCAAAAATTATTCATCATCATCATCATCAGCCCTTTATACTGTCCCACTGCCGTGCACGGGCCTCTTCTCATTATGAGAAGGGTAAGGCCATAGTCCACCACGCCGGCAAATGTAAACTTGGATACATGTAACCTTATAGCCTAGACTAGAACAATAGGTATCATCTTTAATTAAAAGTAAAATATTATTAAGTTTGTAAAATTTCTGTAATTATAAATGAAGCAGGATACTAACCATTTTGTTGACTCCAATAATTTCTTAAACGTGAATTTCTTCTTACAGCACACTGTATATTTTAAAATTATCTTTAATCTTACATTTAACTATGTGTTTCGTATACCGTTATCGGTACGGCAGCAAGAAGCAAATGGCATAATATGTATATGCTTGCATGCTACTGTCCCATTCTTGCTATTTCTTGCCACCTTGGTCGCGTTCTTACCTACGTCGAAGATCGGGGAGTAATAGAATCGGGATTTCAGACACATGCTCTTTTGTATGCCTATGCCTTCTTGTTGTGTTGCCTATGGCCACGATTGGGTACCTACCTAGATTTATTGTCGTCTATGCCTCAAACTCTTGGTCTTCATTAGTGTTAATTTCTGGCGCATTAGTTTGGCTTCTGTTATATTTCTGCAGCCTGCCATGGAATAAAAAATCATGGGCGATCTGTACACTGAACGAGACTGTGGCCTGCATTTAAAATAGTTTTGTCATGAAATGGAACCGTTACGTGCCTTTACATTAATTTTAACTATAGGATAACGTTTTTAATATGTTAAATTCAGATCATGTGTAATGTGCGACAAGAAGCATTTTTAGGGTTCCGTACCTAAAAGGTAAAAAACGGAACCCTATTACTAAGCCTCCGCTGTCTGTCTGTCTGTCCGTCTGTCCGTATGTCTGTCACCAGGCTGTATCTCATAAACCATAATAGCTAGAAAGCTGAAATTTGTATTTCGGTTGCCGCTAAGACAACAAATACTAAAAATAAAAAAAATGAAAATATTAAGGGGGGGTCCCATACAAAAAAAGTGTTTTTTTTCCTATTTTTTGCTCAAAATTACTAACTGTAACAGATAGACGCTTTAAATTTTCACAGAATATGTAGTTGTATATTACCTTTCAAAATAAATAATTACATTTAAAAAAAGTAAATAATAAAGGGGGGCTCCCATACAATAAACGTAATTTTTAAGCAATTTGTTACTCGATCTTAATAAACAGGTAGAAACTTATAAAGTATTTAAGTATACATACAACGAACGTGATTTTCTTTTATAGATGATGGTACGGAACCCTTCGTGCGCGAGTCCGACTCGCACTTGCCCAATTTTTATAAAATGTATGTGTATAACACAGGTGTATAAATTTGTCAATAAAACTTTGTAATAAAACGAACACAAAGAATGGGTCGATTCGTAAAATTATTTTTGGAACACATAAATACATTGATTTATCGTTTCTATCTTATATCTACACCTAACGTTACCCTTTTTGCCGCGACGTTCTCTCGCCTTCTTCAACAATTTTGTAGGTAGGTACACGAAAGTTTTTAACCTACGAAACTTAAGACCCAGATGATAACATGCAAATGCTAACCTACGAATTAGCCCCGTTCTAACTTAACGGATCATCAGCCTTTTGTAATCTACTACGGGACATAGGACTCTTCTACTTCGCGCCACAATCAAGGCTTTGGTCTACTATACCTACCAGGCTGGCTAGACGCATTGGGATAGGGTCCGATGTCGAGTTTTTCGTCGCTTCCGTAAAATTCTATATGAGTGGTAATAATCGGGTACACATTGTATTCTTAATCCATTTAGGCATAATAAATTGACTGAACGCATGTGAGAGGTAACCTGTTACCAAATAAATAGCCTTAGAATCCGTTAACCAATAGCGGAAGGCTACATATTATGCTGGCTACATGTAACACGTTGTAGAAGTTTAAAAATAGCCAGTAACGAGAGTTGCCATTGAGTAAAGAGTCACGCAGGCACATTCCCCGCCCGTACATTTGGCGTGTTGTTTATAATTTGGGTCACGTACGCCTCTGGTTACACTAAAAGCAAGCTCCTGTGAAATTCTATCAAAATCGGTGACAAATTGAAGGCCCCGAGTTCGCACGGATGACTTTTAATATTACTTGTGGTTACCTCGTGGCAAATTATTTTGGATTTCTTACGTTTTGGTGTCTTGTTGTATTATTTTTATATTTTAGTAAAGAAATGCATAATGATAATTTATTAGAATGTAAAATAACTTTGTTTTCCCTGGCGTCTGTAGGTATTAAACGTCAAAAGTTATACCTATTTGTGGTGCTGGCAACATCTCATTCAACCATTAATTATAATTTATTATTGTAAAATGTCTTAATTTAATGTGAATAAATACTTTTATACTTACCTACTTTACTTTTTTTTACCAGTTTTCGTAGGAAGTTTTCAATTTTGTCACTCTCTTACCTACTTTAAAAGTTCGATGTATGAAGATCTCCCCTTGATGTCTGTAATTTCATTAGTTTCGGCATAAAATGGCTGTGACATACGGATGGACAGACAGGCAGACAGACAGCCAGACAGACAGACAGAGATGGCGAATCAATAAGAGCTCCGTTTTTGCCGTTTTTAGCTAACCCTAACCGTTTTGACGGAACCCTAACGGTCTTATTAATAAAAAATGCTTATTCTTCTCTTACTCCAAAGTAACACCGGGGGTAGTTAATTCTAGATTAGTTATGGAATAGCTACGTGTTAATAACGGTAATAATAAATACGAAGTAAGTTCGGAGTAACAATACTATTCTTACCCTGAGATTAAGGTATACGTTATGGCAACCCACTGATATTAAAAGTAAAAAGAATGAACAAAACGACCTGGTCGAATAAAAACTTTTTATTAAACACTTTTATTTGACAACTAGCTTTTGCCCGCGGCTTCGCGCGCGTTAAATTCGGGGTAACACAAATCTACTTTTAGTCTCAAGTTATGGGAAGACACTCCTGATTATTCTAAAGACTTCAGAAACTATTGGGTACAAAGTAGCTCGGTCAGTAGGTATTCATGACACTATATACCTAGTATTATATCTAAATAATAAAATCGCCTTGCATACAGTCAAATGTCAAAGCCATGTTCCAATACATGTCCAATATAAAATCTAATAAATAATATCTATTAACACTTTCGCGTTTATAATATTAGTAAAGAAAACTGTTTCAGCCGTTTAAGCGTAGTACTTATATAATTATTAGTTTATATATGCAAATAATGTAATCACCGTGCACAATATGACATTATATTGTATGATGTGTCAGTACTGACAGATATACGCACAGCGCACTCAATTATCATAGCGCATGCGTTCTTACTTTCAAGAGGTAAATTTGTGCCGTACAAACTTCTACCCTTTGCAAGGGCAAGCGTTTGTGTTGGTTGGCAATCTTCAATGAAATAATCTCTATTAATTTTAACCCACAATAATTAAATTACAAAATCAGATACTAGTAAGTAATCTAACGAGCACTAAACAAATGTGAAAATATATTTGGGTTATGTATATAAATCTCAATGAAAGTTGGAAATACAATATAAATCTACGAGCTGTTGCCCGCGGCTTCGCTCGCGTAAATTCGAAGTAACACAATTATCTCATAATAGACGGATACTTTAATAATCATTGTCGTTTAAACAAACTGTTTATACCGATAAGAAATATATCTAACTCCAAGAAGTATTTACACATGGTATACAAACTACAAAGTAGATACTCAACATGACTGTTATTCGGTGACAGTGACTTTTCTGTCTTTTTTTATTATTATAATTTCTAATACTGTCAGAAGCATTAGAAATTAAGAAAATACTCGACAATCCGAATTTTGCGGATATATGTTGTCGACTCGAAATCTTTATTTTTTATGTTTTAGTATTCAGGTAAAGTTTCGATCTAGTCTACCGTACCCCGTGACAAATAGATGCTCACTCCTTGCTTACTCCAGCGTTAAACCATGGGTCTCCGCGGAGTAACTTTTATTCCCGGAGTAAATTATGAATAGTTAACTCCGTCCTTACTCCTAGTTTATTAATACCATAATTGCCTAATCTTGGCTTAAGTCTTGGAGTAAAGTTGTTCTGACGCTAATCCTAGTTTATTAATAAGACTGTAAATGCATACCCGAAAATGGGTAAGTAAATGACTTTGAAATGTGAAACAAAACATAGTACCTATACCATACATCGCAATCAAGGCTTATTAAATCTAAGCACATAACGTCACCATGATTAATGAATACGAAAAAGATTATCGGCCGGTTTCTGAATTGAGAATTTCGCGTTGAGAACAATTTAAACACTAATTATATACAATTTTCTGTTTCACAAAAAATAGTTGACCACTTTTTGAGTATTTGTGCTTGTAAAATTTAAAATTAGACACAACATATGATCAAGTCATGATCAACTCCATATCAACTCTATATTCGCGTTTCTGAAAACATTTGACATTTGTTAAACCTCCCTTAGCACTGATAAATTGAGAAATATTTAATTATACAACTTTGGCCTTTTAACCCGTGATCACGAGTATTTGACAGCCCAGCCAGTAGGTATGTCAAACTGTCCACACAACGGTTGCCAAGCAGCGGTTACGTCATACTGACGTCTACACAACAAGAAGGTTGCCAAACAGAATTTAAGTATAGAAAAAAGGTTCAAAGACTATTCAATATTTGGAACAAATCGATTACAACATTATTAGGAACAAATAGAAGGGATAGAAAATATATATAAGAGATTTCCGTGTTAAATCAATCCAAATAATTTCGCTGTGGCCTCCATGGAGGTATAATTCTATATACCTCCATGGTGACCACCATGGAGGTATAGAATTATACCTCAAATATACCTGGCCACAAATATTTTGTATTAAAAATAAAACAAACTGACTTTGACATAACATAGGTACACGTTCCGTTTTCACTATACCACACACTATACCGAATTGAACAAATTCAACAAACTGTACATTAAAATTAAATAATCGTTGAAATAATTTTAAATACCACTTTATTTCGACTTTTTATTTGTTTCCGCATAAAAATATTTAACCAACAGGTGTGCTTCTTTGTAAAATGTTAATTAATACGAATTTATGGTTAGTACCTACCGGTTTTTTTACTTGTATCGGAACGTACTAGTCTTTAGACGTAAACAATGATTCATCAATGTCTGCTACCATATTGATAATTAAGGGTGTTGTTTGAAGCTTTCGCTCTTAGAACTCCTTAATTAGTGGATATCAAAAGGCAATGAACCTATAATAACAAAAATATTTAGACCTTTGAACCACGGTGTTGTATTAACGATACTAGGTCAATTTATACTGGGCATTGCAGACAACGTCAAACAGTGAACTCGTTAAGATTAATTGTTATAATATGTTACAGCAAACCTTCAGAAGTTTTATAGTAATTACTTAAGTTCTCTCAATGTAAGTTTATGGAGTATTTATTAAATATTTTACCATGTGTGATTAATAGTGATAGATAATGTGTGATTAATCATGGATGATTGAAACGGGCAGGTTAAAATAGGTACCTACCTACTTACAATATTAATATTTTTTACGCCTACTTGTTCAATTATTTACTTTCAAACTTTCACGATTGGTACACAAAGTTTTTGTAACGGGGTAGAATAAAAGTATAATACGACCCAATTTGAAACGCCTTTTTTTGTTGTAGCTAAGCATAAATTATCTACTTACTATTATACGCGATTTTAATGAAATATTGCGGTGTACAGAAGTAATAGCATTCGAAATAATCTCGTAGAAAACTTCTATTTTATTATTTTTTATGATACCTACGATGACTATTATTCGACCGACATAGGTACCTAGGTATAGCGATAATCCATAATAAAATTGGATTGTTGGCAACACATTGAAACTTTTAGGATAGTAAAAACAGAATAGTAAGCTAGCTAAGGCCGCTCGGCGAGTTAATTGCCTACTCTTGCGATGACGCACGGGTTGTTACGTGTTCACACCGCGGCGCCGCCGGCTTTGTCGGCGCGCGCTATTTCGCCGTTTTTTAAGTGATTGCGCTGAATTTAAGCTTGCATATATATTTTTTCAAATACCTGCTGACTAGCTAAGCGTTATATAACTATCTAAATGCCCTTTATAGCGAGAAAAATGTAACAAGTTTAATTTACTGTCGTTTAACACATTGTATAATATTAATAACGTTTATTACAAAACTGAATGTACATAAACATGGTCGCGGGCGAGCAGTGTAGTACCTACATGCATGCGTGCGATCGGACGCGCGGCGCATCCCGTACTGAATCCGCGCCGAGCGTTTCGCGCTCGTGAGATTGTGTGCGCGAAAAGTGCGTGCGTACACGCCGCCCCGGCGACTCACGCATACATTCACACCAGCGCGGCGGCGGCGGCCGATTTGTATGAAGCTTTCCTACTATTCTGTTTGTACTATGCTTTTAGTGAGCAGCCTGGATATCGCGATTCGGTCGTAAGAGTTAGATCGACTGAGTTGGATCTGGCGGAGGTGTGTGAGACTCTCCCCAGTAACGGCTTTCGGGCTCTTCGCACTTAAACAATGATATGTTGAGGAGACCGAGGTGGCCGAGGTGCGGTGTCCGCATGAAGTATGGTAACCACGTTACCATACTTTAAGGCATCCTCGTGATGATTGGCTTGGGGTTTGGTGGTGATTTCATTCTTACTAGGTACTATGGGCGGCGATCAGCAATAAAATCTTGACAAATTTGATAAGTAGAGTCGGCTTTGAAGTTAGAATAAGTAACAGTAGATTGCCGTAACGATTGTCAAAGTACCTACCTATTTATTTCCTTCATAGTATATTTTTGGTTTATTTTAAAGGTATAATAAAACGTGTACTGGTATAGATATTTATGTCACTGTTAACAGTGTAAACTCAAAGCCACTACATATTACGAATATCACGAAAGCTACGAGCTAATCCGATCGAGTAATACAGTTAGAACAGAGGCCTTAGCGCAAGTTTCTATTACATTAACACGATCATCACGTTAAAAGCGTTTGGGGTTTCGATTGATTCGCTTCGAGCACTACACCAATCGCAACGTCGAACGCTGTGAGTCGATGCTCGTTACTTGGAAATAATGACGCACTAATGCACACTGCTACATTTTACGTAGTTTTCACTTGTATTTGTCAGTCACATATACAGTTGTTGCATAATGATAAAAAATAAGTAGTAGATAAGAGCACTGCCGCGCCATTCTCATGATATTTTTAGGAGGTTCTGCTTATTCCTCACAGCTTTACCCGCGTTATTTTTCTATTTCGACAACAGCATGTACCGGGTCAAATTATAGCCTATATTTTAGCCCTACCAAGTCTTCTACATTCTAGTGAAATTCACATTAAAATCTGTTCATTCCAGTAATTACCCCGGACAAACAGGACGTAAGACAGACTGACTAAAAAACAAAAAGGTTATTTACGTGTAACTGTATGCACTTGAAAAACATGGTTATTTTGAAAGCACCGAGAGACACTCCAATTTTATTTATATTTACTTAGTAATAAAAGCTGAACAGATAAAAATTTTAAAGCATTGGGAATATTGCATCTTAATAAGCCTTAATGTTAAATGAATATTTAAAACTTAATTGACGATTATACTTAAATTAAGATAAATGCAAGTGTTACTAGTGTTACTACAAATTACCCGAAGGAACAATAAAAATGCAAGCTCAAAAGGCATTATAGCTTAGGTAAGTATAATTAGCGCTACAAAATTTTACTATTGCAGCTTTAAAAGTGTTACCGCGAACGTTTATAGTTACATTCATTATTTAAAATACGTACTTATCCCACAGCGTCTAATGCTATTAGTTAAATTATTCCGCATCGAGGCTATCCATAATCCAATCGCTGGGGAATAATTAAGAGATTGAACAGCGCTGCGGGCAGTATGGCAGTATAAACTCATGCCTTTGCCTGCTCTCATGTACTCTGACTTTGGCGGGAATACGTGCACTTAGGTAATTCAGCGCGGGAATTTTGAATTTACTTGAATAGCCAGCTTTTTTACTTTGATTTCGAATTGATCCACTACCGATATGTGATGGAAAATGTTGAGGAGGCTGATTTATCCACTCTATCAAGCAAATAATAAAAAGAAAGGTATATATCTCGGGCTCGCGAAAAGGCTTACCCAAATATTATGTATGGTCAAATATTATATGAATGTCAAAGCTGTCATAGAGTACCTACGTTTATTACTATTTATCATGGCTATGAAAATAACCCAGTTTAGGTACATAAATATATATTTTTCTATTTACCTATTACTCATAGTTCAGTATATATAAATAGAGTCATGACATTGTGGACTTTTGATTGAAGATTTGGAAATAGAATCCAATCCGTTGTGAATGCAATGGGATATAAAGTATGGAACGTGTATCCTAGTAGGTATTAACGATAACATCACACTAATTCTGTAGCACTTTAGACCAGGAGACCGATTTAATGGGCGAAACTTAGCAGGGAAAGAAAATGTTAAGGTTTTCAGACGAACAGTCCTGGGTTTTGTTTTGATGGAACATAGGGTACTTAGTGAATCCGTAGTGAGAGACGATACAAAAGTACCAGACACTTGTGCAAGAAACAATGCTCGAAGTCAGTGCTATTTTAGTTGTTAGGCTAGCCAAACCTCTAGATCCGTTCCTACGGCACTTATCCATTAATGTACAGAGATGATAAGAAATCTTTATATCGTGGCTCCGTCCGGGTGACTATCTGAAATCGCAGCAATATCTGGGCTATGTGTCATTCTGATATACCTATAAGCCATATTTTAGCAAGGTTTCAGCAAAATCAGTTCCGTAGTACCGATTTGCGTAAAAAAGTAACAAACATCCGTCCACTAATCATCCTTCCTAACTGTTGCGTTTATAATACGCAGTGCGAGTATTCGTAGTGCTCTGCTTTACTAGTTAGCCCCTGCTGAGAAGACCGGAGGGTTTATAATCACCCATTATCACACTAAACTGTAAGGCAGATAAAGCTGGCATTAAAGAGCATCATATTAATATGATGGTCAGACCCTATCAAAAATAAAACAGCACATCACAAATGCTTCAAATTAAATCACATGACAAGATACCTTCAAAACGCAACACGAGGTACTAAGGAGCTTTATAAATAAGTAATATACGGGCGCAGACTAGTGAGTAAGGAAAGTAAATAATTTTCAAAGAGAAACTCGTAAGCCGCGCCGCGACCGAGGCCGACGGCAAAATACTAATTTTACAAATGCATACACAGCAATAAACTCATCTTTGCGAGAATATTTAAAAGGGGAAATGTTTTCATCAGTTATTATTCACAGGGAGCGTATGTTTGCAGTAGAGTGTGTACCGATGTACTTTGTTATGTGAAAATGCAATGAAAAATGTCTTTGTGTGGAATTTGGAGTATGTGGTCAATTTGTTTACAACTGCCAATTTTCCGAGTCTCAGATGTTCTCTCCAATGTGAAGATTTAAGCGTAAGTTCCTGTTACTTTGAAACAAGTTTTAGTGTAATGGTGGTCTGTCCGTTAGGCAGTTTCTTTATGTTTGGGAATCTGGTTTAAATTACGTGCTTTTTGCATAAAGCCTTAATAATTATGTCATCGACCATATTAGAATTTAGATATATAAAAGGCGATACAGTCAGCTATGCTGGTCTCCTTGTGGGCGTGAATCAAAGAGAATCCACAGTACAACTAAAGTTACTGATTTAATTTTGCGAATAGTCGGACTGAAAGGGAAGCAGGGGCGGGCAGTGTTTATAGCTTTCAGAATTTATGATCGCCAGAACAGAAAAGTCGTACTAGAATAATGACCACGCGAAGCGATCCAGCAGAGGTAAGCCAGCTTGCAGCAATTTGAACTGAAAATCTAGCAAAGGACGTGGGGAACAATTTCGGAAGGTTAGTTTTGGTGGCCAATATCGGTCATCAAAAGTCTAGCAGTGGACGTCAATCGCTTTGAATTATGACTGTAATTAATTTCTGATTTGTACTCATTACTAGTTCTGTGTTGGCGGCTAGTTACCATGTTTACAATGCAACAAATTATTGAAATGAATTATAGCAGTTATCGATACCATTCAACAACCAATTTATTATTATTAATTATCAAAACCCCAGTGCCCAGCGCGATTATTAGAGTTTGATATTCGTAATGCTCAATTGTTAGCTAATGAATAATTTCAAATTTGGGAATAGGCATCCATGAATATTCAAAATAGATTCGAAATTAATTCATAAGTTCACAAAGCATAGGCTCAATGCATATTTCCCTTGTCTGTTTAATTAATGGCGGTATTTCTTTCTTACTGAGATAAAGTTTGTAGATTAAAAGATGGGAGTTTAATATTCATGCCATGAGTCATGGATATTAGCTCATGAGTATTGTCAAGAAGCGAAATGAGCATTCGTATTTATTTCATCACATATAACGTGTTTGGTATAGCCTAAGTTGCATAGGTACCTATTAAATAGGTATATGTATGTTGGTCTTGGTCAGTAAAAAACAAATAGGTATTATAATTTTTTTTATAGACTCACGCCTGTATCCCCGAAGGGTTGGCTGAGGTATAATATTAGACCCACATTTCGCCATGAATTTTTTAGGTCCCACGTAATAGGGGGCGAGCCTATTGCCGTACCGGCAGGCCTCCTTCACTCGGCCGTACCTACAGCGATAAGTGCCTACACTTTGGCGCGGCTTCCACGCCGCGTCGTCACCGCTCGCGCGCAGGGCTAGCTAATAATGTGAATTCGCAAGTCTGGTGCGAATGTGTGTCGGAAGCAACTTGAAATTTTGATTTTATTTATTTTACGAGAGCAACTTGAAAATTGTACTTTTTATTTGTTGAGATATCTCAACGATTATGGTGTCAAATTAAAGGTCTAGTTCAAAAACCATTTTATCTGTTTGAGTCATGTAAATCGGTCTACGCGTTTAGGGAATAACTAAAAATTAGTATAGTGAAAATGTAAACCACCAGAAATTTTATGGTTTTCGTTCTACGAGCTCAAATAGTGGGATAGGATACTTATAGTATAAATATTTATTATTAGGTACGTGATCAAGTAGGTAGATAGACGATGAATAAATATTATAGTAGCAGTGGCAAGTCGACAACCCTAGCGCACCGCTCCGCGCCAGACAGCGACAGCGTTATGTGTTAGAAAAGAGCGGGAACAGTTAGGTCAATATCGCGTTAGGTACTGAATGCTCATGCGAGCTGAATTGCACTTTCTTGCTTAGTAGCAAGAGTCGCCATTTCTTTAAATTGGTTTGCGAAGTGGTGCTTCTGTTCGTAAGAACTATCTATTCTGTGGTACCGGGCACATTACCAGACTCCGTGCTGCTACTGAAAATTACTCTGCTGCCTCTGATCTGCCCTTTAAAACTATCATTTTAATCACCATCTTAGCTGAATGATGTACAATGTTGGACATAGGCCTTACCGAGGCATCTCCTCGTAGACCGATCTTGAGCCGCCCGGAGCCATCGGCTTGCCGCAAACTTATCTTTAGAGTCTTACTATTTCCTACCTACATAACATTCATTCAACTTCCACAGTGTGTTAAGTTAGCCTAAATAGTGCGATACATATCGAGACACAGGTATATCATAATAACTAGCGACCCGCCCGGCTTCGCACGAGTGCAATGCAATATTATGCATTTATTATACATATAAACCTTCCTCTTGAATCATTCTATCTTTAAAAAAAACCGCATTAAAATCCGTTGCGTAGTTTTAAATATTTAAACATACATAGGGACAGACAGACAGAAAACAGACTTTGTTTACTATTAAGAAATGAAATCTCAAAAATATATGCTTAAAATATCGAGCAACTATATTGTCAGCAACAGTCCAGCACACAGTTTGGTTAATTTCCATAACACAACACTCCATTACAGAATTCCAACTTGATTTCAGATGCACTAGTCAAACATTGGTGCAAAAGTCTCATACTTTAGGCACGACCCAATCTCACAGGCATAAACATTGGAAATTCACTCGGAATTGTTTGCGGCCAAGCCGTCATTCCTTGTCAAGGCACCCACATATCGACTGGTAAATTATCAATGTTCTGCACCAAAGTCAGCTGCATTAGGAATGTAAGCTATCTGGGGCGCACCGTTTGTATTGAAGGCATGTCCGAGACAGATTGCAATCCAACATTGTATTGGTGGAAGTTTACGGAGTTAGGAAGGGGATGGAGGTGATTCATCTTGGAGCTAGAGATCAAGCGGCTAGATACTAAATAACTTTGTTCAAGACCGTTTTAATTAGTTTGTGTGTTTATAGACTGGAAATCTGAGATATGTTTATGTTGATTGGCTGGGTTTCAACGTTAGTTTATTAGGTATACGAGTTGAGGAGTGCGTTGTATTAAACACAGACTACTAGATGGTAAATACTAAACAACAATGTGTAATGAATAGGTATTAACAATATTAAAGGTACGTGGTATATATCCCGAAACACAATTTAAAATAAGTTTAAATGACCACGAAAGTTTAAATTCCTATAATATTAAAGAGGTTTAAATTAGGAGCTGACTCGTATATTGCTATCATAGCAGTGTCTTAGTTTTAATCATCAATCAAGACTTTTAGTTTTATCTGCCAGCTAGTGTTTTTGCAGCCATCAATGGCATAATATTTTACCTAAAAAAGCTTTTGCTCGCGGCTTCGACTGCTTGGGCGTCGGTTATCGTGACTAAGGGTTACTCTGAGGTATACACAAGCCTATATATTGCCACCGCAAAATGTCATCCAAACCCGATCGTTAGTTCAGTGGTTGCGTGAAAGAGTGACAAACATCTAACAATCCAGTTAGACAATCCTAGCATAATCACTTGTACTACTTTATTACAATTAAAACATATAATTGACTCCATCCAGAAATAATGGACGATAGTTTAGATGTGGAAATCCATTCTCAACTGACTCATGATGATACATATACATATTTTTTTACACCTACATACTCGTATAAGTATCACAAATAATAAAGTATACATTATTATGTAATTTTTATAAATTTATAAATTTAATATGTATGTCGTAGCTTGGGGTTTGTCAGCGAGCTATGGAGCGCAGTATTCTCGACGTAAAACTTGTAGACCGAGTCAAAAATACCATACTGCGCTCTAAAACACAAATCGCAGATGTGTCCCAAAAAGCAGCCAAGGTAAAATATGACTGGGCCGGTCATATCTGTCGTGTGTCTGACGATCTTTGGGCTAAAACTACCACCTTGTGGGTCCCAGATCGAAAGAGGCCACGCGGCTGACCCAAGATTAGGTGGCAAAATGATTTAAAACTTTATAATGCAGAGTGGACAACAACAGCTCTCGAAAGAGAGAGGTGGAAAGAGGGTAGGGAGGCCTTTGCCCTGCAGTGGGACAGGTTAGGCTGTAAATAATAATAATAATGTCGTAGCTATAATAAATTCGAGTATAACGATCAGCTAATCATGGTAAGCTCACGTATTCGTAAGTGCTAATAATTTATTACAAACGCTACGAATTCAGTAAATATATTTCATATTTGCTGTATTTCGTGCTAACAATATAAAACAATACCTTTGGATTCGAGAATAACTTAGTCCGCTGTATAGGTTAAATCATATTCAATGTTTAGTTTTGTTTGAAAATCTTGCTAAATATGAATTATGTACAATCAAGATTGTATAGAAAATATACATTACGAAAATTTAAGCAGCGGCGAAAACATTGTAAGTCTAAAAAGAAAGGTCACAAATATGAGAATTCCTATCTTATAATCGCTTGAAGATAACTTGTGGCAAAGACGTACTATTCCTTAGATCAGAACTTGTGATCGAGAGGAACTATTGATTTAGTAAATTGCAGTGATTCGAGAGGTCACATTCTACGATCTTTGCGTTTTCCACATTCTGGTTTCCAACTTGGATTTAATCGAAATGGTAACTTAGCATTCTAGCCTCAATGGGGTAGCATCTTTGTAGATACGTTTGGGATCAGTTAGAAATTTGAGGACAAGCTGTATATTATGGCAAATGGTAATAATGCATAAAAGAATAACGAAGGTGATATGAAGCATTATCATCGACCTAGTGTTATCCCTGTTGCATTGCAACCTACCAACCAGATTTGACAGAATATTTACCGTAGTAGGTATTACTTTACTCTATGAAGAATATTTATCTTTTGACTTTTAAAGCATCAAATGCAATGTAATGTTTTATTACACTTGTAATTAGTATGCTCTATGTACTGGCTTGAATAATATGATCGCATTCTCTCAGTGTATAATTTATCTTGGCAACACGGACTTTGGTATTGCTTGCTAAACATGTGACCCCGTGAATCCACGTGATAAAATAGTAAAGTACTATATGTTTCAAGTCAGTGATTAGGTTATCCAAGACATTCTACTTTAGGTTCTATAAAGCTTTAAACACCACCTCAAGTATTCGTAGTTCCGTATTTTGAATGTACAATAGTCCCGCATCGCTCCGGTCAGCTGATATGACGGAGTCTTTAGCGATTTGTTTGGAGAGCAAACAGGTATTAAACAGAAAGCCATGGCTATCTGATGCATGGCAACCGTTTGGAATAATATGGCTATGCATTTATTGTTTAGCAGAAAATTGATAGCTACCCTGTGTCTAAGCTTCAGGTATTAGTTTTGAAATCAGGAGAACTTGATGGCTTTGGGTATTTACTTTTTCTTTTAGTCTCTGTTACTATTGTACTTGCTTTGGGACACCTGCAATTAAATTACCGTAGTGTTTCTCAATGTGTTCCAATACCTGTCTAGAGATGAGAGTATTATGTGTGTTTGCCCTTTCGTTATTGAGACTGCAAATTACTAAAGTATATTTTTTTATCCTTGTAGCTTGTAAGAGGATGATTATTTCGTAAGGATCTTATTATTTAATAAACAAGTTATGCTGTCGTTGTCGTTCATCATCATCATATCAGCCGATAGACCTTCACCGCTGGACATCGGCCTCCTTCAAGGTTCTCCACATATACCGACATTGAGCCACCCGCATCCATCCATCGTTTTCGTTAGTATGGATAAAATATGACGCATAATTTAGTAATATGAAACCCGCGGTATATTTTTCAAACGTTCTTGTAACAAACATCAATGAGCTGTAATTAAATCCTCTATGACAGGTGTCAGATCCAGCCCATAAGAAACTTCCCTACTTGGCACATAACAGGCTTGTTATATACAACGATGTCTTCGACAAGCAGTAGGTATATATTATAAGTATTATTAGTATTTAATTTTATTAGGTTTTTAACATAATATCTATTGACATTTTGATGGTAGATGTATTGTAGATAAGGCTAAAATCTGCTCTGGAATACTGCATATATACATATATGTATGAGAACGTATGTAGAGTTAATTCATTTAAAATATTAGCCATTTGTAAATTGAATTATATACCTACCGAATTTACAGTATTGTTTGCCATTTTTTATTAATAGCACCGAGAAATGAAGTGAATAAGAATGTATTACCTACACCCGTGGTTGTGTATCCCTCCAGAAATATGCAGAATAGTGGTCTATATAAATCTTTATTTAAAGAATGAACTCCCAACATGCGACCCAAAAAGTATCCTTATTAAATCTTTGTCAAAGTATCAAGCCACGCAACTCGGGCACGCTTCGTCGCAAGCCGTGCTCGTAACTCGACAAGCGACGTACAAACGAACCCTTGGTGCTCAAACAATAACTTGACAGATTAACAGAGGACCCTCCGACCAACTTCCAAGATTACCCTCTCCGCCATTGAAGGGTTAATTCAATTACAAACAAGACAAGCCCTAAAAGTTTTTAAAGTGGATGTTTCGTTTAACATGTATTGTTGTATATGTTTTGGAACAAGTGAGTAATAGGATTATTCGAACAATTTGATTTATTTAATCAGATCTGGCTATGCGATGCTTGAATATAATTATTCGTTGCGAAGTAGGTCTCCCATTTGGTAAGATTACTAATGACCACAAGTGTAAAATGAGCCCTATTATATGAACGGGAGACTTCATCGAAAAAGTCACATAATACCTAGTGTTGTTTCACTTCTTCTATCAGTTACATGACAGTAGATACCTATATGTATATTCATAATAAACCATCAATGTGAAATTAATTATAAGTTTTATAAATGAATTATTATTATTGAGATTTGCTTTTAACCTATAAATAATACTTCAGAATCATCACTACTTAGATAACACCTCAGCATATAAGTTCGTAAAAGTAACATCGGATTATTGTATAACCGATGAAAATCAATATACCTAGTTATTTTCCGTTTATCTGATTGCCGTACTACAGGCTCTGTAGTTTGTAATTAGATAATATGATCCTTTGTGACTTAACTCCAAATATTCTCATCATAATTGTAAACTAAATCAGAACTACACAAATTTAGGTTACAAAGGCCAATCCTACCGTGCCTATGTTCACTTATTTCGTGTAGAAAATCGGTGGCAGCAAGTATTTTATTCGGAAAGAATTGCATGTCACAATGCATTTTCAACTAAATTCGAAGTTCCTTTTCAGTTACCGAGGTTCTTTTGTGAAACTTGTCTTGTATTTTCTAAATGCCGTGTTACGACACAGCTGGGGCTTGTCTAAAATATCAAAGAAAAATAAGTGCAGCACGAAATAGACGTTTACTTAGTTGATAATTCAAAAATTAATCATCATCATCATCAGCCCTTTATACTGTCCCACTGCCGGGCACGGGCCTCTTCTCATTATGAGAAGGGTTAGGCCATAGTCTACCACGCCGGCAAATGCAAACTTGGATACATGTAACCTTATAGCCTAGACTAGAACAATAGGTACCTATCTTTTATTAAAAGTAAAATATTATTAAGTTTGGAAAATTTCTGTAATTATAAATGAAGCAGGATACTAGTCATTTTGTTGACTCCAATAATTTCTTAAACGTGAATTTCTTTTTACAGCACACTGTATATTTCAAAATAAAATTATCTTTAATCTTACATAGAGCTATGTGTTTCGTATACCGTTATCGGTACGGCAGCAAGAAGCAAATGGCAAAATATATGCTTGCATGCTACTGTCCCATTCTTGCTATTTCTTGCCACCTTGGTCGCGTTCTTACCTACGTCGAAGATCGGGGAGTAATAGAATCGGGATTTCAGACACATGCTCTTTTGTATGCCTATGCCTTCTTGTTGTGTTGCCTATGGCCACGATAAAGACATAAAGACATATTTATTTCTGCATTTTGGTTGTTTACAACACTTATACATGTCAAAACCCTATTCTAGATGTTGCGGCTTTTCCTAGCTAAATGACTTCTTGAGAAGAAAAGCCGAAACAAACTCAGAGTCATTTCTTTTTTGTCACTTCAATTTCTTTAGTCTTTTCTTGATCTTTTAAAGTCCAGACAAAAAAAAGGGTTTAGTATGCAAGTACAATGCAGGAAATCATCTGACGCTTTTGACTGACTCGGCCCACTGATGGCCCGCATTCAACAGCAATCGTACGGCTCAACCTTGATTGAGGGAGCCAGCACGATCTGTATCACTATGCCTCCACGCCATCAGAAGGTGTAGGTATGCATAAGCATGTCAGCCTAAGCCATCAGACAGGTTGCCACAACTATTTACTTATATGTTTAATAATGCCCACATCGTACTCACAACTTTACATGCTAATACATAGTAAAATACATGTTGTAAACAATATGTAAAATTATAAAAATTTAAACAATAAAATGTCATATATTTAAATATGATTGGGTACCTACCTAGATTTATTGTCGTCTATGCCTCATACTCTTGGTCTTCATTAGTGTTAATTTCTGCCGCATTAGTTTGGCTTCTGTTATATTTCTGCAGCCTGCCATGTAACAAAAATCATGGGCGATCTGTACACTGAACGAGACTGTGGCCTTCATTTTAAATAGTTTTATCATGAAATGGAACCGTTACGTGCCTTTACATTAATTTTAACTATAGGATTACGTTTTTAATATGTTAAATTCAGATCATGTGTAATGTGCGACAAGAAGCATTTTTATAAAATGTATGTGTATAACACAGGTGTATAAATTTGTCAATAAAACTTTGTAATAAAACGAACACAAAGAATGGGTCGTTTCGTAAAATTATATCTGGAACACATAAATACATTGATTTATCGTTTCTATCTTATTTCTACAAACGTAACCCTTTTTGCCGCGACGTTCTCTCGCCTTCTTCAACAATTTTGTACACGAAAGTGTTTAACCTACGAAACTTAAGACCCAGATGATAACATGCAAATGCTAACCTACGAATTAGCCCCGTTCTAACTTAACGGATCATCAGAATTTTGTAATCTACTAGTGGACATAGGCCTCTTCTACTTCGCGCCACAATCAAGGCTTTGGTCTAATGTACCTACCAGGCTGGCTAGACGGATTGGGATAGGGTTTTCGTCGCTTTCGTAAAATGCTATATGAGTGGTAATAGTCGGGTACTGACACATTGTATTCTTAATCCATTTAGGCATAATAAATTGACTAAACGCATGTGAGAGATAACATGTTACGAAATAAATAGCCTTGGAATCCGTTAACCAATATAGGAAGGCTACATATTATCCCCGCTACATGTAACACGTTGTAGAAGTTTAAAAATAGCCAGTATTGAGAATTGCCATTGAGTAAAGAGTCACGCAGGCATATTCCCCGCCCGTACATTTGGCGCGTTGCTTATAATTTGGGTCACGTACGCCTCTGGTTACACTAAAAGCAAGCTCCTGTGAAATTCTATCAAAATCGGTGGCAAATCGAAGGCCCCGAGTTCGCACGGATGACTTTTAATATTACTTGTGGGTACCTCGTGGCAAATTATTTTGTTTTTCTTACGTTTTGGTGTCTTGTTATATTATTTTTATATTTTAGTAAAAAAATGCATAATGATAATTTATTAGAATGTAAAATAACTTTGTTTTCCATAGCGGCTGTAGGTATTAAACGTCAAATGTTATAGGTACATATTTGTGGTGCTGGCAACATCTCATTCAACCATTAATTATACTTTATTATTGTAAAATGTCTTAATTTTATGTGAATAAATACTTTTATACTTTCCTACTTTACTTTTTTTACCAGTTTTCGTTGGAAGTTTTCAATTTTGTCACTCTCTTACTTTAAAAATTCGATGTATGAAGATCTCCCCTTAATGTCTGTAATTTCTTTAGTTTCGGCATAAAATGGCTGTGACATCCGTATGTCACAGCCATTTTATGCCGAAACCGGACAGACAGGCAGATAGACAGAGATGGCGAATCAATAAGAGTTCCCTTTTTTGCCCCTTTTAGCTAATTCTAACCGTTTTAACGGAACCCTAAATGCATACCCGAAAATGGGTAAGTAAATGACTTTGAAAAGTGAAACAGAACATAGTATACCATACATCGCAATCAGGGCTTATTAAATCTAAACACATAACGTCACCATGATTAGTGAATACGAAAAAGATTATGCCACTTTAGACGTAAACAATGAATCATCAATGTCTGCTACCATATTGATAATTAACGTTGTCGTTTGAAGCTTTCGCTCTTAGAACTCCTTAATTAGTGGATATCAAAAGGCAATGAACCTATACTAACAAAATTATTGAGACCTTTGAACCACGGTGTTGTATTAACGATACTAGGTCAATTTATACTGGGCATCGCAGACAACGTCAAACAGTGAACTCGTTAAGATTAATTGTTATAATATGTTACAGCAAACCTTCAGAAGTTTTATATTTATTACTTAAGTTCTCTAAATGTAAGTTTATGGAGTATTTTTTAAATATTTTACCATGTGTGATTATTGATGATTGAAACGGGCATGTTAAAATAGGTACCTAGGTACTTACAAAATTAATATTTTTTGCGCCTACTTGTTCAATTATTTACTTTCGAACTTTCACGATTGGTACACAAAGTTTTTGTAACGGGGTAGAATAAAAGTATAATACGACCCACGAATTTGAAACGACTTCTTTTGTAGCTAAGCATAAATTATCTACTATTATACGCGATTTTAATTTAATATTGCGGTGTACAGAATAAGAATAAGAATAAGAATGATTTATTTGCTAGACATAGGTGGTAAGTAATAATTACAAAGGTGTTATGTATAAAAAAATAAGTTCCATATGCCTTACCATTATGGTGTACAAATATAAATTAAATCATTAAGAATAAAAATAGCACATTAAACATTAGGTTACTATATTACAAAAAAATTATACAGCAATTTTATACAACAATTTTAAACAATAATTTAATATAATACTGTTACGAGCTGGGGTTCGACGATAAATTAAAACTCACTATGCCACTAAACTGTACTTTATTTAAAAACACTATACACACTTATTTCTTAACACTAATAAAAACACACTTATTTCACACTACTAGAAACACCACTAAACACTTCCGACTTACTGCCCTTCGCTTGATGATTATCGCTCCGATATTCAATTGTTACTGTCCTTTCTCGCCCGTCTGCGCGGTATTTATACCGGCCGGAACACATAACTAGTATTTTCGAGACGCATCATGAAAGTTCTGGTAGCTTGCGGTCATCCTAGTTTGTTCTATTTACAGCAACGCCATCTATTAGAGGATAGATGAAACAGCTTTAAACCACCGATACATCTAATCTCATCTAGTTCTCCCATTCACCGATAGATGGCGTTATTTTAAATTATTGCCATTCGTAACACTCCCCCCTCTTAAACGTGTTCGTCTCGAACATCGTTGGACCCATAGTAACGAGCCAACCGGTCCACATGAACTATCTTCGGTGCACCTCGCGACCCCTTCTGCATTCGATAGGTGACGTCGTTCATCCTGGTAATTATGCGATATGGCCCGTCCCATCTGGCTTGTAACGCGATTTTCCTTTGCTTCGTACTGGGTTATGAAGCCACAACAATGATCCCTCATCGAAGCCTTTGTTGTTCGCCTTCCGATCGTAGCGAGTCTTCATCTTTTCAGACATCTGTTGTCCTGACTCCCTGATGTGCTTGTATACGTCGTTCATCTTGTTGCGTAGCTCGGTCGCGTAATCCGTTATATTGTGTGGAGATTCTGGTGGAATACCGGTGATGAAGTCTGCAGGTAAACGTTGTTCGTTACCAAAATTGGCAAAAGCTGGTGTTATTCCTGTGGTTTCGTGAACCGCACTGCGATTGACAGGAGAAACGGTTGGATGTGCTTATCCCAATCTCTTTGTTTGCTCTCCACGACCTTCGCCAGGTACCTTTCCAGTGATTGGTTAAATCGTTCAACCATGCCATCTGATTGCGGGTGATAAGCCGTGGTCCTGGTTTTATGTGCACCCATCACGCGACAAGTCTCCTTGAACACCTCAGATTCGAAGTGCCGGCCTTGATCGCTGTGGATTTCCAAAGGCACCCCGAACCGACAAAAGACTTCATGCACCAGCTTATCGGCCACTGTGGTAGCTTCTTGATTTGGGATTCCAAACACTTCAGGCCACTTCGTGAAGTAATCCATCACAAGCAAGAAGTATTTGTTTCCGTCCTGGCTCTCCGGAAATGGTCCAGCGACATCCAATGCTATGCGCTCCCATGGAGCTCCTACATTGTACACTTTCAATGCACCTCTGCTACTAGTGTGTGGCCCCTTCACAGCCGCACAACTTGTGCATTTGCGGCACCAATTCTCGACGTCATCCCGAAAGTGGAGCCAATAAAACCGCTCTCGGATCTTAGTAAGGGTTTTCTTAACTCCCATGTGACCTCCCGAAGCACCATTGTGATAGAGCTGCAAGACTTCCGGCACCTTAGTTTTAGGCACTACCATTTGCAAATGGCCCTGGTTACCGCGAGCGTTTTCCCATTTGCGGCACAGAGCTCCATCCTGGACAACCAAGCTTTCCCACTGTGCCCAATAACTCTTGGTGATGGGGCTCATTGCTGCGATATCACTCCATTTGGGCCTAGGAGCGTCTGATGTCTTCCATTCAAGAATCGGCTGTATATCCTTGTCGTCTTGCTGAGCAGTTCGCAAAGCTTCTTTCCATTCGTCGCTCAGATCCGTCTTCAACATCCTCACTAATGCTGCCTGCTTTGCTTCCTGTCGGGTACAGTGCTTGCACTGGTCGGGACACGGCCTACGCGATAGGGTATCTGCATTACCATGGGACTTGCCGCTGCGATGTTGTATTACAAAATCAAACTCTTGCAGTAGTTCAATCCATCTAGCTACTTGTCCTTCTGGGTCCTTAAATTGAAGTAGCCATTTCAGCGCTGCATGGTTGGTTGGCAGGTGGAATTTACGGCCCAACAAGTATTTGTTGAAATGCTGCAATGTCTTTACTACAGCCAAGAGTTCCCGCCTGGTGACGCAGTAGTTTCTTTCGGGTTTGGATAAGGTCTTACTGAAGTATGCTATAACAACTTCTTGATTACCCTCCTTCTGTGACAGTACGCCGCCGATTCCGGTGTTACTGGCATCCGTGTCAACTATGAATTCATGCTCATTGTTAGGGTAGCCTAGAATAGGTGCAGTACACAGATGTTCCTTGAGCTTCTGGAATGCAACGTCACAGCTCTCATTCCAACAGAACTGCACTCTGTCTTCGGTGAGCTTATGAAGAGGTCGAGCAATGTCAGCAAAGTTCTTCACAAACCGTCGATAGTACGAGCATAATCCGAGGAATGCTCTGACCTGCGTTTTGTTCTCTGGAACTGCCCATTCCTTCACGGCAATGATCTTATCCGGGTCCGTTTGAATACCGTTCTCCGAGACCACATGTCCAAGAAAGTTCTCTTGCCGTCTGAATAACGCGCATTTCTTCGTACTTAGCTTCAAATTAGCTCCTCGTATCTTTGACAACACTTGCTCCAAGTTTCGAAGGTGATCCTGGAAGGTGCGCCCCACGATGATGATGTCATCCAAGTAGACCAGACAGGCGTCTCCAATCAGTCCCATAAGCACTCGCTCCATCAGTCTCTCAAAAGTAGCCGGAGCGTTGCACAATCCAAAGGGCACGACGTTAAATTGCCACAATCCTTTGCCTGTGCAGAATGCCGTCTTCTCTTTGTCTCGAGGATCCATTTCCACCTGCCTATCCTTGGCAGTGGGTAGCTGTCCTTCTTTGTGATGTCATTTAATCGGCGGTAGTCTACACAGAAGCGCATGGTGCCATCCTTCTTCTTAACTAACACCACAGGAGAGCACCACGGGCTCTGGACGAAGGCTCGATTACGCCTTCTTTCACCATACCGTCGATCATAGCTTCCACTTCACGTTCCCGTGCCACTGGCACACGTCTTGGTCGCTGGCAAATCGGTGCTTCACTTCCCGTGTTTATTTTGTGCTGGACTAGTGCTGTCTTCCCTATGTCGGCATCACTGGTCGAGAAAATATCGGCGAACCGGTTTAACATCTTCTTAGCCTTGGTCTTCTCTTCTTCTCACAGGGTACTTTGGCAGTCCTCCAAAAGTGAAGACACTTCGATTCGTGCACCCTGAACCTTGGCGCTGGTAGGTTGCTCTTGACATCTACGCATACAAGCCGCTCCTTCATAGGTGCCCAATTCCGTCCCTTTCTTGAGCGACACTTCCTTGTCACTTGCATTCAGTGCGCGTACTGATGAAACTTTGGTACCCCTTACCAAGGTTCGTGCAATCTTCCACGAGGCCTTTTTCTCTAGGCCTTCGATTAGTACGCAGCGGTTCCCTCGACCAGAATTCCCTGGTAAACAAACTAGTATAACCGTTTCCGACCGCGGGTGAAGAATGACATTCTTCAGGCAGTACGCTTTTCCTGAAGTTGCACCTTCCATAAAGACTTCTTCGGAGCTACACTTCAAGACTCCCTGGTTAACATCGATCTCGCAGCGATATTTCCGCATGAAGTCTATGCCTAAGATGCAGTCGTCCACTATATCGGCCACGATGACTTTGTGACGGTAAACTTTGTTGCCTAGCTTCAGATCCACCTCCATTTCACCTCGGACGGTTATGTGCTGACCGGTAGCTGTTCTCAGATTCACACATTCATTGTTCCTGAAGCAGCCCCAAAGAAGCCGTCTTGCCAGATGGAAACCGACGACTGTCCGAGAAGCACCAGTGTCTAATGTCAGCTTGCATGGTGTTCTGTTAATTTCGCCTTCGATGATCAGGCTGTTCCCGTCACATGATTGCGAGATCGAGATATTTGGGGCTCTTCCATTACCAGCCAGCACCGGCCCCGCAGTCCTGGCTTCTACTCGTTTCTCTGCTCTCGCTGCCTGGCAGGCACATCAGGCGACCCCTTTGGTGGAGACAGGGTGTCACCAGACTGCCTACGCTTTGGGCAGCTCAAGCGGATATGGCCTCTTTTTCCGCAGTTGTAGCACCGAGGTGACGACACAACTTCCCTGATGCAGTGACCTCGATCGTCGTGTCGCACTGCTTCCACCTCCAAAGCGTGGGCTAAAGCGTCCTTGAGGTCTTTGAAGTGCCCAAGCCTCACTGCTGCTCTTACCTCCAGGTCCCGGATCCCATCCGTAAACGCCTGTACGAGGTTCCCGTCAATAAGCGCAGGCGACGACTGGTATGCCTTCCTGACCAGCTTTTCCACCTCCAGAGCCCACTGCTGCAGAGTTTCTCCGGTGCGCTGTGTCCTGTCCTTCAGCTGAGCACGATAAACGTGTTCGAGGTGCGCGTCACCGTATCTCGCCTCCAGCGCCTCCAGAAGCTTCTCGTAGGTGACGTCTTGTCCGACTTCCTCCAACACTGTCAAGGCCTGGTCGCGAAGGCCCAAGGTTAGAGCGGTTAAGGCCTGTTCTTTGGTCCACCCATTCGATCGCATCACAGCCTCGAACTGGATCTTGTATGCAGACTATGATGACGAGCCATCAAATGGTGGAATCTTAAATCCACGAGGTGAAGGCGCTACAACCGCTGGTGTCACTTCGAGCCCACGCAATTTCTTCTCCACTTCAGCAACACAGGTCTCGTGGTGGTCATGTACACGTTTCTCAATAGAGGCGACGCGAGTCTCCAGCTTATCATGTACGAGCATCTCTACATCGCTGATACGGGCCTCTTGCTGCTAAAGTTCCTCCTTGACCGCCTTCAGGTCCTTCCCTACAGCGGCGCTGAGGTCCTTCATGAGCACCAGCTGTTCCTCCAGACGGCGGGCGTGCTCCTCCTTGTCGCACTGCAGCTGTTCCTCTAGTCGGCGCGCGTGCTCCTCTTGATAGCGAGCCTGCTCCTCCTTGTCGCGCTGAAGCTGTTCCTCCAGGCGGCGTGCATGCTCCTCTTGACGGCGAGCCTGCTCTTCCTGACGGCGAGCCTGCTCCTCCTGACGGCGGGCCTGCTCCTGCATGAAAGCCATCAGAGCCGCGATAGCGGGCACCGTTACGGAGTGTGAGGCGCTTGCAGGCTCCACTGCAGCCGCGGAGTCGCCTGGTTCACCAGACGATGGAGAAGGAACGTCTCCGAAGCGTCTCTGGTCCAGGTCTTGCTGTCGCTGGTTCCTGGTACGCACTCCTTCAGTTTCTTCTTTTTGCATAACCGACATAATTTATCCCTTTCTTCTGACACCAATTTGTTACGAGCTGGGATTCGACGATAAATTAAAACTCACTATGCCACTAAACTGTACTTTATTTAAAAACACTATACACACTTATTTCTCAACACTAATAAAAACACACTTATTTCACACTACTAGAAACACCACTAAACACTTCCGACTTACTGCCCTTCGCTTGATGATTATCGCTCCGATATTCAATTGTTACTGTCCTTTCTCGCCCGTCTGCGCGGTATTTATACCGGCCGGAACACATAACTAGTATTTTCGAGACGCATCATGAAAGTTCTGGTAGCTTGCGGTCATCCTAGTTTGTTCTATTTACAGCAACGCCATCTATTAGAGGATAGATGAAACAGCTTTAAACCACCGAACATCTAATCTCATCTAGTTCTCCCATTCACCGATAGATGGCGTTATTATCAATTATTGCCATTCGTAACAATACGGTTGACATCACAGGGTTGACATAATATTTACCCAGATATTTTTATTTTATCATTCAAAAAATCATTTAAATTATAATAACAATTGTTAATTAATATAGATTTTAATTTCGATCGTAGTAAATTTGTATTCAATTGTTTAATTGCACTTGGAATTCTATTAAAAACAGAAGTAATACTTAGCATTCGAAATAATCTAGTAGAAAACTTTTATTTTATTATTTTTTATCATACCTACCTATTAGTTTTAGTTTTCAGCTTTAGCTCGAAACGACTATTATTCGACCGACATGGGTAGTGATAGCGATAATCCATAATTGGATTTTTGGCAACACATTGAAACTTTTAGTGAGCAGCCTGGATATCGCAATTCGGTGAGTTGGGACTGGCGGAGGTGTATGAGACTCTCCCCCGTTACGGCTTTCAGGCTCTTCATGCTTAAACAATGAGATGTTGTGGAGACCGAGGCGTCCGAGGTGCGGTATCCGCATCATCCCGTTAGCGGCGGATTCACACGAATCAACAAGTATGGTAACCACGTTACCATACATTCCCGGGTCGGGCAAAAGTGTTACTTTTTACGAATTCTCAGTACTTAGCAGCACGGTTTCTGGTTGTGTGTCCGGTAACGGCAATAGGCTCGCCCCCTATTACGTGGGACCTAAAAGTTCATGGCGAAATGTGGGTGTAATTATTACACCTCTGCCTACCCCTTCGTATACCTTAAGGCGTCTCCTTCATCACTGTCTTGGTGGTGATTTCATTCTTACTAGGTACTATGGGCGGCGATCAGCAATAAGGCTCCGCCTTCTCGACATATTTGATAAGTAGAGTCGGCTTTTAAGTAACTACGTAGATTGCCGTAACGCTTGTTAAAGTATTTATTTCCTTCATAGTATATTTTTGGTTTATTTTAAAGGTATAATAAAAGTGTACTGGTATTTATGTCACTGTAAACAGTGTAAACTCAAAGCTACTACATATTACGAATATCACGAAAACTACGAACTAATCCGATCGAGTAATATAGTTAGAACAGAACAGAGGGCTTAGCGCGAGTTTCTATTACATTAACACGATCATCACGTTAAAAGCGTTTGGGGTTTCGATTGGTTCGCGTCGAGCTCTCCACCAATCGCAACGCCGAACGCTGTGAGTCGCTCGTTAGTGGGAAATAATGACGCAATAATGCACTCTGCTACATTTTACGTAGTTTTCACTTGAATTTGTCAGGCACATAATTATAAGTACAGTAGTTGCATATTGATAAAAAATAAATAGTAGATAAGAGCGCTGCCGTTCTCATGATTTTTTAAAATCAGGTTCTGCTTATTCTTCACGGCCTTACCCGCGTTATTTTTCTATCTCGACAACAGCATGTACCGGGTCAAATTATAGCCTATATTTTAGCGCTACCAAGTCCTCTACATTCTATTGAAATTCATAATAAAATCTGTTCAGACATTCCAATAATTACCTCGGACTAGAATAGTATTATATTACCTATGCCCCGGACAAACAGGACGTCAGACAGACTGATTCAAAAAACAAAAAGGTTATTTACGTGTAACTGTATGCATTTGAAAAACATACCTATTTATTTTGAAAGCACCGAGAGACACTCCAATTTTATTTCTATTTAGTAATAAAAACTGAACAGATTAAAATTTTAAGGCATTGGGAATATTGTATCTTAATAAGCTTTAATGTTAAATGAATGTTTAAAACTTAATTGAAGATAATACTTAAACTAAGATAAATGCAAGTGTTAGCACAAATTACCCGAAAGAACAATAAAAATGCAAGCTCAAAAGGCATTGTAGATTAGGTATAATTAGCGCTACAAAATTTTACTATTGCAGCTTTAAAAGTGTTACCGCGATCGTATAGTTGCATTCATTATTTAAAATACGTACTTATCCCACAGCGTCTTATGCTATTAGTTAAATTATTCCACATCGAGACTATCCATAATCCAATCGCTGGGGAATAATTAAGAGATTGAACAGCGCTGCAGGCAGTATGGCAGTATAAACTCATGCCTTTGTCTGCTCTCATGTACCATGGCGGGAATACGTGCACTTAGGTAATTGAGCGCGGGAATTTTGAATTTGCTTCAATAGCCCGCTGTTTTACTTTGATTTCCAATTGATCCACTACCGATATGTGATGGAAAATGTTGAGGAGGCTGTTTTATCCGCTCTATCAAGCAAATAATAAAGAGAAAGGCATATATCTTGGGCTCGCGAAAAGGCTTACCCGAATATTATGTATGGTCAAATATTAATGTCAGGGCTGTCATAGAGTACCTACGTTAATTACGATTTATCATGGCTATGAAAATAACCCAATTTAGGTACTTAAGTATATATATTTCTATTTATAAGGGTGCATAGGGTGCCCACCAAGAACTTAGGGTCCCAAGCCAACCTCATCTGCAAGTCGTGCACCTGCCGATCAACGGACGAGGCTCTGGCAAACAAAATGTCCCAATAAGCGGCAATAGGCTCGCCACCTATTACGTGGGAACAAAACACTGGCGAAAGTGGGCGTTTAATATGCCTCTGCCTACCCCTTCGGGGAAACAGGCGTGAGTCTATTATGTATGTATGTATTTCCATTTATTACTCATTGTTCAGTATATATAAATAGAGTCATGACATTGTGGACTTTCGATTGAAGATTTGGAAATAGACTCCAATCCGTTGTCAATGCAATGGGATATCAAGTATGGAACGTGTATCCTAGTAGATATCGACGGATACATCACACTAATTATGTAGGAGTATCTCCATTTAGACCAGGAGACCGATTTAATGGGCGAAACTTAGCTAAATGTTAAGGTTTTCAGACGAACAGTCCTGGGTTTTGTTTTGATGGAACGTAGGGTACTTAGTGAATCCGTAGTGAGAGACGATACTAAAGTACCAGACACTTGTGCAAGAAACAATGCTCGAAGTCAGTGCTATTTTAGTTGTTAGGCTAGCCAAACCTCTAGATCCGTTCCTATGTCACTTATTCATTAATGTACAGAGATGATAAGAAATCTTTATATCGTGGCTCCGTCCGCGTGACTAGGTATCTGAAATCGCGGCAATATCTAGGCTAGGTGTCATTCTGATATAAGTAGGTACCTAGAAGCCCTATTTCAGCAAGGTTTCAGCAAAATCAGTTCCGACTTGCGTAAAAGAGTAACAAACATCCGTCCACCAATCATCCTTCCTAACTTTTGCGTTTATAATACGCAGTGCGAGTATTCGTGGTGCTCTGCTTTACTAGTTAGCCCCTGCTGAGAAGACCGCAGGGTTTATAATCACCCATTATCACACTAAACTTGTAAGACTGACAAAGCTGGCTTTAAAGAGCATCATATTTATATGATAGTCAGACCCTACCAGAAATAAAACAGCACATCACAAATACTTTAGATAAAATCACATGACAAGATACCTTCAAAACGCAACACGAGGTACTAAGGAGCTTTATAAATAAGTAATATACGGGCGCAGACTAGTGAGTAAGGAAAGTAAATAATTTTCAAAGAGAAACTCGTAAGCCGCCACGATCGAGGCCGACGGCAAAATACTAATTTTACAAATGCATACACAGCAATAAACTCATCTTTGCGAGAATATTTAAAAGGGGAAATGTTTTCATCAGTTATTATTCACAGGGAGCGAATGTTTGCAGTAGAGTGTGTACCTATGTACTTTGTTATGTGACAGTGCAATGAAAAATATCTTTGCGTGGAATGTATGTGGTCAATTCGTTTACAATTGCCAATTTTCCAAGTTTTAGATGTTCTCTCCAATGTGAAGATTTAAGCGTAAGTTCCTGTTACTTTGAAACAAGTTTTAGTGTGATGGTGGTGTGTCCGTTAGGAGGCCTAATTTCTTTATGTTTGGGAATCTGGTTTAAATTACGTGCTTTTTGCATAAAGCCTAAATACGTCATCGACCTTATTAGAATTTAGATATATAAAAGGCGATAGATTCAGCTATGCGACCAGCATAGCGGCGCGGAGCGCGCAAGCAGCAGCGGGCAGTGCTCATAGCTTTCAGAATTTATGATCGCCAGAATAGAAAAGTCGTACTGGAATAATGACTACGCGAAGCGATGCAGCAGAAGTAAGCCAGCTCAATTTGAAGTGAAGATCTAGCAAAGGACGTGGGGAACAATTTCGGAAGATTAGTTTTGGTGGCAAATCAAAATTCTCGCAGTGGATGTCAATCGCTTTGAATGATGACTGTAATTAATTTCTGATTTATGTACTTATTATTAGTTCTGTGTTAGCGGCTAGTTACCATGTTTACAATACAACAAATTATTGAAATGAATTATAGCAGTTATCGATAACATTCAACAACCAATTTATTATTATTAATTATCAAAACCCCAGTACCCAGCGCGATTATTAGAGTTTGATATTCGTAATGCTCAATTGTTAGCTAATGAATAATTTCAAATTTGGGAATAGGCATCCATGAATATTCAAAATAGATTCGAAATTAATTCATAAGTTCACAAAGCATAGGCTCAATGCATATTTCCCTTGTCTGTTTAATTAATGGCGGGATTTCTTTCTTACTGAGATAAAGTTTGTAGATTAAAAGATGGGAGTTTAATATTCATGCCATGAGTCATGGAAATTGGCTTATAAGTATTGTATAGAAGCGAAATGAGCATTCGTATTTATTTCATCACATATAACGTTTTTAGTGTAGCCAAAGTTGTATAGTTGTATAGTAAATGTTTTCATCAGTTATTATTCACAGGGAGCGAATGTTTGCAGTAGAGTGTGTACCTATGTACTTTGTTATGTGACAGTGCAATGAAAAATATCTTTGCGTGGAATGTATGTGGTCAATTCGTTTACAATTGCCAATTTTCCAAGTTTTAGATGTTCTCTCCAATGTGAAGATTTAAGCGTAAGTTCCTGTTACTTTGAAACAAGTTTTAGTGTGATGGTGGTGTGTCCGTTAGGAGGCCTAATTTCTTTATGTTTGGGAATCTGGTTTAAATTACGTGCTTTTTGCATAAAGCCTAAATACGTCATCGACCTTATTAGAATTTAGATATATAAAAGGCGATAGATTCAGCTATGCGACCAGCATAGCGGCGCGGAGCGCGCAAGCAGCAGCGGGCAGTGCTCATAGCTTTCAGAATTTATGATCGCCAGAATAGAAAAGTCGTACTGGAATAATGACTACGCGAAGCGATGCAGCAGAAGTAAGCCAGCTCAATTTGAAGTGAAGATCTAGCAAAGGACGTGGGGAACAATTTCGGAAGATTAGTTTTGGTGGCAAATCAAAATTCTCGCAGTGGATGTCAATCGCTTTGAATGATGACTGTAATTAATTTCTGATTTATGTACTTATTATTAGTTCTGTGTTAGCGGCTAGTTACCATGTTTACAATACAACAAATTATTGAAATGAATTATAGCAGTTATCGATAACATTCAACAACCAATTTATTATTATTAATTATCAAAACCCCAGTACCCAGCGCGATTATTAGAGTTTGATATTCGTAATGCTCAATTGTTAGCTAATGAATAATTTCAAATTTGGGAATAGGCATCCATGAATATTCAAAATAGATTCGAAATTAATTCATAAGTTCACAAAGCATAGGCTCAATGCATATTTCCCTTGTCTGTTTAATTAATGGCGGGATTTCTTTCTTACTGAGATAAAGTTTGTAGATTAAAAGATGGGAGTTTAATATTCATGCCATGAGTCATGGAAATTGGCTTATGAGTATTGTATAGAAGCGAAATGAGCATTCGTATTTATTTCATCACATATAACGTTTTTAGTGTAGCCAAAGTTGTATAGGTACCTATTAAATATATGTATGGTCTTGGTCAATAAAAAATAAACAAAACGAAAATGATAACTAAAAATTGCACCAAAAATGTTTACTAGGTATTTAGTTTCTTTTTTAAAAAAAGAGAACCGCCTTCAAAAAGTCGACCCACTGAAAAGTACGAAATAATTTTTACATACGCTAATACATAGTATATAACTTATACAAAATACTTAGTTTTTGAAGTCGGTGCCAAACCAAATCCCTCGAAAAGCCTATTGTTTGGCGTCATCCTTTCCACAGCACATTCAATCTACATAGTACTTACAGCCCAAAATTGCTAAGAAGTATAATTATTTTATAATTAAGCATTTATTTCATACTTTTTATATATTTTATATATAATATGTTGCTTTTTATGTATGTTGGTCTTGGTCAGTAAAAAAAAAAAACAAAACGAAAATGATAACTTAAAAATCGCACCAAAAATGTTTACTAGGTATTTAGTTTCTTTTAAAAAAAAAGAGAACCGCCTTCAAAAAGTCGACCCATTGAAAAGTACGAAATAATTTTTACATACGCTAATACATAGTATATAACTTATACAAAATACTTAGTTTTTGAAGTCGGTGGTCGGTGGTGTTTTGTTTTTTTCTTATTATATTTATTTCATACTTTTTAGTGTTAGGCACTTCGTTCGTTTACTTCAGGTGTTAACTACTCTTTTATTTATTTCATACTTTTTAGTGATAAGCTAAGTTTTGGGCTAATTAATAGTTTGTTTATAGTTAGATTCAATTATTTTAGTGATAAGTTTTCTGCTCGTATCAGTCTGTAATCATGACTTTGACATAGGTACCTACTTTTATTCTGTGTGCCTATGGGCTTAGGCTTGATGCTGGAAGAGAGAGATGAGTCTAGGGAATCAGCCACATACGGAATGACGCCCTCCGCAAATGCTGTTCCGGCTGATCCAAACAAATGCGGTGGACGTGTACATACTATTGAATTGGCTGTGAGCTCTCGTATTATGCTCCGGAGAAATAAGTCAATAACGGATGGCTTAGCGAACGGGGCAATGGGTGTTCCTAAAGGATTTAAATGGCCGGCACTAAGAAGAGATCAACTTGAGCCAGGTGAACTGCCTGATGCCATTTTGGTATTATTTGATGATCCATCAAAAGCATTGCGTTATAAAGATGATGATGGATGAGGATTTCCATAGCTCCAGTGCCAGCGACCTATCAAGGCAATCGCGGTTATGGTGATATCGAGAGGCGGATGTTGCCAGTCATATTGAGTTGGGCTGTGACAGTACACAAGTTGCAAGGATGTACAATTAGTTCCGCGGACCTAGAGCCTAAAATCTTTGGTATAGGTCAATGCAATGTTGCCTTGAGGCGGGTCAAATCCCTAAAAGGCATGGCTTTAAGTGATATTGACTCGAACAAATTACTCAACCATCCCCACGACAACAGAGCCTTATCCTAAATGACAAGAATGAGAAATATGCTCTCGCATTAAATTCTTTCACCGACTTTCTTTGTCTTTTGTTAATCGCAGAGACAGACACGTACACACGTACACACACACGTGCACATACAAATACACACACGCGTGCGCGTGCGCACACACGTACAAACACACACATATAATACATACAAACATACTAAGAACCAATATATGTATACGGGTCAAACTGAAAACCTTCTTTTTTTTAAGTTGGTTAAAATACTAAAACTTTCTCCTAAGTGTAACAAATACTTTTTTTCTGAAAACCGCATAAAAATCGGTTCAGTCAAACTCGAGTTAATCGTGGGCAAACTTACATATATACGGGTCAAACTCAGAACCTTCTTTTTTAAGTCGGTTAAGGGCCTAAAACCTTCTCCTAAGTGTAACAAATATTTTTCTGAAAACCGCATTAAAGTCGGTTCAGCCAAACGCGAGATAATCGCGGACAAACATACATACATACAGTTCAAACTGAGAATCTCCTTTTTTTGAAGTCGGTTAAAAAACAAATAGGTTTTTTTTTTTTTTATAGACTCACGCCTGTATCCCCGAAGGGGTAGGCAGAGGTATAATATTAAACACACATTTCCCCATGATTTTTTTAGGTCCCACGTAATATGGGGCGGGCCTATTGCCGTACCGGGCACATTACCAGACTTCGTGCTGCTACTGAGAATTTCTCTGCTGCCTCTGATCTGCCCTTTAAAACTATCATTTTAATCAGCATCATAGTTGAATGATGTACAATGTTGGACATAGGCCTTACCGAAGCCTCTCCTCGTAGGCCAATCTTGAGCCGCCCGGATCCATCGGCTTTCCGCAAACTTATCTTTAGAGTCTTACTATTTCCTACCAACAGTCATTCAACTTATCCACAGTGTGTTACGTTAGCCTAAATAGTGCGATACATATCGAGAGACAGGTATCTATATCATAATAACTAGCGACCCGCCCCGGCTTCGCACGGGTGCAATGCAATATTATGCATGTATTATACATATAAACCTTCCCCTTGAATCATTCTATCTTTAAAAAAAAAACCGCATTAAAATTCGTTGCGTACTTTTAAAGATTTAAGCATACATAGGGACAGACAGACAGAAGACAGGCTTTCTTTTAAAGTATGAAGTGATGATAAATGTACTTACCTACTATTAAGAAATGAAATCTCAAAAGTATATGCATAAACCACAGTCTAACTATTGAGCTATTATATTGTCGGCAACAGTCCAGCACACAGTTTGGTTAACTTCCATAACAGACAACACTCCATTACAGAATTCCAACTTGAGTTCAGATGCACTAGTAAAACATTGGTGCAAAAGTCTCATATTTTAGGCACGACCCAATCTCACAGGCATAAACATTGGAAATTCAGTCGGAATTGTTTGCGGCCAAGCCGTCATTCCTTGTCAAGGCACCCACATATCGACTGGTAAATTATCAATGTTCTGCACCAAAGTCAGCTGCATTAGGAATGTAAGCTATCTGGGGCGCACCGTTTGTATTGAAGGCATGTCCGAGACAGATTGCAATCCAACATTGTATTGGTGGAAGTTTACGGAGTTAGGAAGGGGATGGAGGTGATTCATCTCGGAGCTACAGATCAAGCGGCTAGATACTAAGTAACTTTGTTCGAGACCGTTTTAATTAGTTTGTCTGTTTATAGACTGGAAATTTGAGATATGTTTATTTTGATTGGCAGGGTTTCGACGTTTAAGTTTATTAGGTATACGAGTTCAGCAGTGCGCTGTATTAAACACAGACTACTAGGTGGTAAATACTAAACAACAACGTGTAATGAATAGGTATTAACAATATTAAAGGTACGGGGTTATATACCGAAAGACAATCTAAAATAAGTTTAAATGACCACGAAAGTTTAAATATCCATAATATTAAAGAGGTTTAAATTAGGAGCTGACTCGAATATTGCTATCATAGCAGTGTCATAGTTTTAATCATCAATCAAGACTTTTAGTTTTATCTGCCAGCTAGTGTTTTTGCAGCCATCAATGCCTAAATATTTTACCTAAAAAAGCTTTTGCTCGCGGCTTCGACTGCTTGGGCGTCGGTTATCGCGACTAAGGGTTACTCTGAGGTATAAGCTATATATTGCCACCGCAAAATGTCATCAAAACCCGATCGTTAGTTCAGTGGTTGCGTGAAAGAGTGACAAATATCTAACAATCCAGTTAGATAATCCTAGCATAATCACTCGTATTACTTTATTACAATTAAAACATATTATTGACTCTATCCAGAAATAATAGACGATAGTTTAGATGTGGAAATCCATTCTCAACTGACTCATGATGGATACATATACATATATTTTTACACCTACATACTCTGTACATTATGTAATACAATTTAATATGTATGTCGTAGCTATAATTAATTCCAGTATTACGATCAGTTAATCATGGTAAGCTCTCTGTACTCGATTCACGTATTCGTAAGTGCTAATAATTTATTACAAACGCTACGAATTCAAGAAATATATTTCATATTTGCTGTATTTCCTGCTAACAATATAAAACAATACCTTCGGATTCGAGAATAACTTAGTCCGCTGTATAGGTTAAATCATATTTGGTTCGGCGATACACTGAAACCGTAGGTTCTAGGCGATTTGGAAAAAATGGACTGTATCTAAAGGAAGAGGGTGTAGTGGAAGGTAGATGGCGCTACCAATATTCAATGTTTAGTTTAGTTTGAAAATCTTGCTAAATATGTATTATGTACAATCAAGATTGTATAGAAAATATACATTACGAAAATTTAAGTCTAAAAAAAGAAAGGTCACAAATATGAGAAGTTCTATCTTATTATCGCTTGAAGATAACTTGTGGCCAAGACGTACTATTCCTTAGATCAGAACTTGTGATCGGGAGGAACTATTGATTTAGTAAATTGCAGTGATTCGAGAGGTCACATTCAACGATCTTTGCGTCTTCCACATTACGGTTTCCAACTTGGATTTAATCAAAATGGTGACTTAGCGTTCTAGCCTCAATGGGGTAGCATCTTTGTAGGTACGTTTGGGATTAGTTAGAAATTTGAGGACAAGCTGTAGGTATATTATAGCAAATGGTATTAATGCACATGAAAATGGCGAAGGCGGTATAAAGCATTATCACAGTCAAATAATCCATACAGTCGTTCGACGAACGCGTCTAGACGGGTCAATAGTGCGGGGGCCAAGAGGTGAGACGCAGGAAGAGCGGTACCTAGTTACGTATATCGCCTTTGTTCGTAACTAGGTACATGTTTTTGGGGGCTGGCACGTGCTTGTTTTTTGTTCGTTACTTATTTTTTTGCTTATGATATTAATTAAGATGGTGCATACGACTTGTGCTGTGAGACATTGAAATTCTTTATGCTGTTTAAAGATTTAAAAAAATAAGGATTTAAAAATCTGCGATTTCATCAATTTACTTACCTTACCAAAAAAGAAAATTTCATTAATTATAATTATTTATATTATTTTGAAATGTATAACCTATAACCACTTGAAATAATGTGCACATTCCTACTAATCTACTAACATACATACATACATATCGTCACGCCTTTTATCCCCGAAGGGGTAGGCAGAGGTGTATTTCTACACCCACTTTTCGCCAGATATACTTTAGTCCCACGTAAAAGGGGGCGAGCCTATTGCCGTACCGGGCACATTTCTAGACTTCGTGCTGCTACTGAGAATTTCGTGACAGAAAAACCCAATAACACTGCCCGACCCAGGAATCGAACCCGGGACCTCCCGATCCCACGCGCACATTTATGGCACGAGACCAACGAGGCAGTCGTATAGGGTTTGATGTCGAGTTTTCCGTCTCTACGCAAATATGGTATTTGCATCGTGTTATCCTTTAGTCGCCTCTTACGACACCCACGGGAAGATAGGGGGTGGTGACACTTGTATTCTATGCCGTCAACCACACGGCATCATAATCATAATCTACTAACTTTTTACAATATCTCATGTCTGGCCAAATCACAGAATAAACTAGCAATTATTGTAACAACATGGCCGATAGACGTAAGAAAATATGCGTTGTAAGGTAATATTCGATTCTGGTGTGATTTTAATTTCATTCAATAAGTACCTAGTACCTTCGCATTAGGTAAGTACTTATCACATATTATTATGTATCTTGGTAACGGCGCATCCTAGCTCAAAAATAACCATATTTTTGGCCCCCTTTTATAAACCCCACACATGTTCTCCGTAATCTCATAGCCCGGTCACCCATCCATAAAATGACCGTGATGTATATTGCTTTACCTTAACGTAGTTTGCACGAAAAAATCTGCAAAATACTTCATATCGATAACATAAGCTCTGCAAGCTGATCCCAAGGTTACCTATCCATTAAACCACCGCTAGGTATGTCAATCGCTTTATTTTAACTTGGTTTGTACGAAAAATACTTTATATTCTTAACGGCCTCCCACGATACCTGCGGGATGAAATAGGTGTTGACTGACACTTTGTATGCAAATCTGCCACCGCACGAAAAATGCGACGTGTTTTATAATAATTATTTATCGTCAATTATTGTAATATAATGAACTAGCTGTTTCCCACGGTTTCACCCGCGTCCTGAGGGAACTTCTTCGCGTACCCGGTTAATTTTTAGCCTAAGTTACTCCTTGGTACATTAGGCCAGTGAAGGTCTCGTCAAAATAGGTCCAGCTGTTCCAGAGATTAGCGAGAACAAACGGACAGACAGACAAAAATTGTAAAAAAAATCATTTCAGTGTATGTACCGTGTATACATCCATATGCATTTAGTAAAAAGCGGTTATTTTAGTATTACAAACAGACACTCCAATTTTATTTATATGTATAGATAAGTGATTTACACTATATTATTCATGTAGCGTAGCAATTGTAATATTTGTCTAAAATAAATAGACGGTGTTTGAATAAGTAGGTATTGTTTACATGTGGCAGCCCTAGCCTACTTACCCCTGTCTAGACGTTGTCGGCTTTTTCTACGAGATCAAAGGCGTCAAACTACTGTATGTCTTTATACTGTGGCATTATCATCGACCTAGTGTTATCCCTGTTGCATTGCAACCTACCAACCAGATTTGACAGAATATTTTCCGTAGTAGGTATTACTTTACTCTATGAAGAATATTTATCTTTTGACTTTTAAAGCATCAAATGCAATTTAATGTTTTATTACACTTGTAATTAGTATGCTCTATGTACTGGCTTGAATAATATGATCGCATTCTCTCAGTGTATAATTTATCTTGGCAACACGGACTTTGGTATTGCTTGCTAAACATGTGACCCCGTGAATCCACGTGATAAAATAGTAAAGTGCTAAATGTTACAAGTCAGTGATTAGGTTATTCAAGACATTCTACTTTCGGTTCTATAAACCTGTAAACACCACCTCAAATATTCGTAGTTCCGTATTTCGAATGTACAATAGTCCCGCATCGCTCCGGTCAGCTGATATGACGGAGTCTTTAGCGATTTGTTTGGAGAGCAAACAGGTATAAAACAGAAAGCCATGGCTATCTGATGCATGGCAACCGTTTGGAATAATATGGTTATGCATTTATTGTTTAGCAGAAAATTGATAGCTACCCTGTGTCCAAGCTTCAAGTATTAGTTTTGATATCAGGAGAACTTGATGGCTTTGGGTATTTACTTCTTCTTTTAGTCTCCGTCACTATTGTACTTGCTTTGGGATACCAATTAAATTACCGTAGTGTTTCTCAATGTGTGATAATACCTGTCTAGAGATGAGACTAATATGTGTGTTTGCTCTTTCGTTATTGAGACTGCAAATTACTAAAGTATATTTTTAATCCTTGTAGCTTGTAAGAGGATGATTATTTCGCAAGGATCTTATTATTTAATAAACAAGTAAGTTATACTGTCGTTGTCGTTCATCATCATCGTATCAGACGATAGACCTTCACCGCTGGATATCGGCCTCCCTCAAGGTTCTCCACATATACCGACCCTGAGCCACCCGCATCCATCCATCGTTTTCGTTAATATGGATAAAATATAATGTACGAGTATAATTTAGTAATATGAAACCCGCGGTATATTTTTCAAACGCTCTTGTAACAAACATCAATGTGCTGTAATTAAATCCTCTATGACAGGTGTCAGATCCAGCCCTTAAGACACTTCCTTACTTGGCACATAACAAGCTTGTTATATACAACGATGTCTTCGACAAGCAGTAGGTATATATTATAGGTATTATTAGTACAAACATACATATATACATAGACTCACGCCTGTTTCCCGGAGGGGTAGACAGAGACTACGGAACGCCATTTGCAACGATCCTGACATATCTCTCTTGCTTCATTCACTCCCATCAGATTCCTCATGCATGCTCTTCTGTTCAGGGTACTTCTCATTTTATTAGGTTTTTAACATAATACCTATTGGCATTTGATGGCAGACTATGTATTGTAGGTAAGGCTAATATCTGCTCTGGAATACTGCATATATATATGTATGAGAACGTATGTAGAGTTAATTCATTTAAAATATTAGCCATTTGTAAATTGAATTATATACTTACCTACCGAATTTACAGTATTGTTTGCCATTTTTATTAATAGCACCGAGAAATGATGTGAATAAGAATGTATTACACCCGTGGTTGTGTATCCCTCCAGAAATATGCAGAGGAGTGGTCTATATAAAACTTTATTTAAAGAATACTCCCAACAAGCGACCCAAAAAGTATCCTCACTAAATCTTTGTCAAAGTATCAAGGCACGCAACACCTCAGCATATAAGTTCGTAAAAGTATCATCGGATTAGTTTATAACCGATGAACATATACATAGTTATTTTTCATTTATCTGATTGCCGTACTACAGGCTCTGTAGTTTGTAATTAGATAATATGATCCTTTGTGACTTAACTCAAATATTCTCATCATAATTGTAAACCACACAAATTTAGGTTACAAAGGCCAAACCTACCGTAGGCACGGTAGGTTTGGCCAGTTCACTTATTTCGTGTAGAAAATCGGTGGCTGCAAGTATTTTGTTCGGAAAGAATTTCATGTCACAATGCATTTTCAACTAAATTCGAAGTTCCTTTTCAGTTACCGAGGTTCTATTGTGAAACTTGGCTGGTATTTTCTAAATGCCGTGTTACGACACAGCTGGGGCTTGTCTAAAACATCAAAGAAAAATAAGTGCATCACGAAATAGACGTTTACTTAGTTGATTATTAAAAAAATATTACCTTGTTTTTATTCTAGTCTGTCTAACTGCACTTGGCCAACGTGTTAGACTATGGGCTGTATTATTCGCACTACCCAGTACCCAGTGACCTTCTCCCACTGTACCTAGTCCGTATTAGTAAAATTCGTGGATAAATCCCGCAATAAAATTGAGCAGTCGATTAACTGCCGACCGAAGGAACCATTTCCCGTTCCATAACTGGCCGAGTAAACGATACATACTTGATACTTGATGGCACGGGCTTTTTTTGCAACTCCACGTCTTGGCGTGTATTTTTCGTGCGGGTGGGAATGATGTCGTCATTCGAGCCACCCCAGCCCTTCGAGGAAGGCCAGCAGACTCTTGATGTGGCCCACTGCTTCCCTCAGGGTGCTGTATCTGGTCAGGTACTGCTGCCTGTACTGTGCGACCTCAGGGCAGTGGAGGAGCAGGTGGGCTGCCGTCTCGTTTGCTGCCATACAGGCCCTGCACAGCGGGCTGTCAGTGATACCTATAGTAAATAGGTGTTTATTAAAGAATCCGTGTCCTGTGTAGGCGGCCGTGACTGTCCGCAGTTGTTGTTTGGACAGCCGGAGGACTTGTTTGGCTATCTTACCGTCTGCTGCGGGAAGAGCCTCCTTGGCCTGCCTACATGTTACAATACCAATCCAAGACTGGTTTTATTGGGTCCTGGTCCTATTTCTTACCAGGTTGCGATAAAAACCAGAAGGGAGGGGAATAATGGGCTCGGGTCCCACCACCTCTAAAGTGGCCCCTCTTCTGGCAAGTACGTCGGCTGCGTCATTCCCTCTTTAGCCACTGTGGCCCTTGATCCATTGCAGTGTTAAACGATACATACCTGAACGATTATACGATTTCCCTGCTAGAAAATACTATGATAATTATAAGGTCTCAAGACGATTCAGTGAAGTTTCTACAACAAATCGTAGATGGATTCGAAAAATTAAAAATGAAAAATTATTTATTATTTATTTATTCCATAGTTTCAATTAGACTATGGATTGTATTATAAAAAATCAATTATACCATCACAATTTTGACAGTATTCTGCTGCTTTGAACATCACCAGCCATTAAAATCTGTAGGTATTTTAAAATAAAAACACAGTCCATCATTTTAATTGAGAGCCCGTGCAGATATTTTACTGTTCGGTCTAGTTTCAAAAATAAAAATCCATCTGCAAATCATCAAGGCTTTTGCGTGATTTTTATGTATTGTTCTATATCGAGGAGAGTGATCTAACTAATGGATTATTTTTGTCGGGAATGCTGTATGTCATGTATTTTCGAAATCATGTATTACACATAGATTGCTTAACCGAAAATCCGATGGGAAAATATTTTTTACCGCGTAATAGAGAAACGGATTCCGTATAGGAACACATTATTGTCTGTCTGATAAGACACTTTATTTTGGGAACGCGTGGAGATATCGAGTTCAAATTAAAACGTACTAAAATCTACGGCCCCTGCAAAACTGTGTAACAAGTAACATCATTATATAGTACACACTCAAAGAAAACTGCAGTTTTGTAATAAATAATAAAAACGTAGCAAATCTAAAAAAATAAGAACTTAAAAATATATGCTTCTGGTTCAAAATTATGAAAGGCCTTAAAATGTGTTTTGAAACGCATATTTCAAAACATATTTTAGTTATTTTTACAGCGAATAAATTATTTTATTAAAAAAAAATCGTATGATCCCTTAATATAACTCTTAATTTGTACGAAACCATCGAGCGAGTTCGACTCGCACTTGCCCAGTTTTTGCTGCATGATTTGGGCTTGAATGGTTTTTGTAGAAACTTGTGTAAATACACGTGCTACATGATCAGAAAATGATTGCCGTCAGTGTAAAGAAAGCATGTAATAATAAATAGACTTAAATTCAAAACATACAACGTAGGTATAAATTAAGCAAAATGTTGATAATTCAAATCAATTACATGCCGTAGTATGTAATTGATTAGATATAATCAAAGTTCCTGTTATTCAATTTAATTGCCAATTATTGTAAAAATGCAGTCGTTTACGAACTAATTAGGTACAATGGCAAAAATGTTTCAAAGGAAATTAAATTAATTGTGTGTATTTTGTTTCTTCATTGGCACGATTTAGAAAAAGCATTCATTTGTTTTCAAGGAGATGAAAATTTTAATTGGATTCTTCGTTGTACTACTATGTGTTGTAAGTGCGTGTAGTTAACAAAAATAAGATATTTCTGTATTTAAATCATACTATTTAGTTTATAAAATGGTATAAATCTCCAGTGTTCATTTGTTTAGTATTTAAGCGTTATTAAACATGTTAGTTCTGTTGTAGGGTCTTAAAAGTGTTTGAAATTGTTGTCTTAGATGCCACATTCATAGGGTTTTATTAACATATTTTCACTTGATAGGCCAACGTATATACGACTAAATATTAATGCCATATATTCAAACTAAAGGTAACCAGGATCAAGTATCAGATCATCAAAAGTTAAAGTGAATAATGTTTCAAAATGGTTTGCTTTTATTTATCGAAATTACAAGATATAGATATTTTTTAATATTTAGAGTTACAATGATCACTGTACATTCATCTTTATTAATACAATTCTCGCGTTACTGACTGACTGACCGACAGATACGGCACAGACAAAACTATTGGGCGCAGAAGCTGAAAAGCTGAAATTTGGCATACCTATACGTAATGTTCCTTGGTTAGGGAGCACTAAGAAGGGATTTTTTCGAAATTCCTTCGGAATAAGAAAGAAATGGTTCAGTAAAAAGAAATATGATTTAAATATTTATAAATAAAGTAAGTAGCAATAATAGCTATTTCATAATTGTATGTCCGTTTTCAGTACAAAATAGAGTCACGTAAATCCATCTCAAGAAACCATGACCGGGACGATTACGGTCCAGACGACATGCCAACCATGTTCGACTTCGCTGATGACTCAGATTCTGAAGAAGATGATGAAGAGTCACAAATAAGTGACAGTGAAGAACAGATACTGGAAGCTCTGCTTAAGTTGATAGAAAGTAAGTTATATGAATGTACAGCCCCATGCCATTGAACACCAGAAAAGTCGACGAGAATAAAATAAACCTAAATGGTTGCTTGGGAAGATTAGCTCACAGATTTATTGATTTCTTAAATGATAAATGTAAATGTCCGTGTGGTGACGGATTAAGAATACAAATGTCACCACCCCATATCATTCCATGGGTGTCGTAAGAGCCGACAGAGGGAGCATATTTATTTATTTATTTAAACTTCACATACACAGAGTACGTAGGCGGACTTAATGCCAAAGGCATTATCTACCAGTCTACCTGACAGAGTGGTGCAGAGAGGAAGAAGTAGGTGTATTATATAGTGTGAGGGGAGTGTACTAGTAACTTAATTAAGTAGGGCATGATATACTTGCATAAAGATAAATTATAAATAGGTAAAATAAGTAGATTAATGCATAAACTAAATACATATACAATAAATACAGGAATAACAAAAAAAATACATAAACGTACATAAACATATTATGCAGAGAACAACACTGTAAGAAAAGGAAAACTTGATACAAACCCTATACCAACCCGTTTTGCCAGCGTGGTAATAGTAGGCCAATTCCTCCTTTCAAAGGAGAGGCCTAGTCCAGCAGTGGACTGTTAAAGGCTGATGATGATGATGATGATGAAATGATAAAGTTTAACAAACATAGACAGAAACATGACTAATCGTAAATTCGTGACCAATGAGTTCCAGTGTAGTTCTGCAACAATTTGTTGTTTTTTTTCTGTCCATTGTTTGTGAGTTACCTGCATAGTGTTTATCAGCTAATGCTGTGTCAACACAAGTCTGAAAAAAAATCACTCTTATTATTAATCTGTGCTAAGGCAGTGACACTAATATGCGCCAGTTATCTACTGGGTTAAGACGTAGGTATCAGCTTGATTTGCTATGCATGTCTTATTTGTTAAAAGTCTGATATAGAATATTTAAAGTGTTTTGTACTGTAATAGCGTTCGGAAAAAGATATATTTTTTATGGTTGAACCCTCTGCAGCCTGTTGTTGTCTTCACCAGACTATCGTTCCTTTTTAGGGTTCCGTAGTCCACAAGGAACCCTTATAGTTTCGTCATGTCCGTCCGTCTGTCCGTCCGCAGCCTAGCTCAAAGACGCCTGGTGCTAGAAAGCTGATATTTGACATGAATATAGACATACGATATTGCAACATAACTGTAGAATTAAATTTAGGAAAATATTTTTTTTAAGGGTATCTCCCCTACATATATAGTGGGGTTGAATTTTTTTTTGGTTGAGTACCCCATTGTGTGGGGTATCATTGGATAGGTTTAAAAAAAATATTATTAGTTTGCTCAAATCATTTTTCGATCAAGTGATTGGTTTGTGAAATATCAAGCTTTGAAGTGAAAAAAATTTTTAGACTCAAGTGTCCCCCCCCTCTACCGGCTAAACTATTAATTTGGAAGAGGTGAAAAAAGTCACAAATGTAGTACATATAACGAATTTAAAAGGAAAACTATCACGACTAAGTAGACATCACTAGTTTACGAGTAATCGTCGGTTAACTTATAAATACCTATTTCTGTGAGTTTACATTGGGAGCGCTGGCTTAGATGCCCGTTTTGAGTCCCATGTGAAACAGAAGTTATTATCAATAATGACCATTATGGGCAACTACGGAACCCTACATTGCGCGTGGCCCGACACGCACTTGGCCGGTTTTTTTAAATAGACATAATCTAGTTTTTATGTCAATTATTATAAAACCTGTTTAATTTTAATATATGCAATAAAGTTTATGATTCTTTTCAGGTAAATATCAGTCCAGTTATTCCAAGCCAAAGAAACCACACAAGAAAGACGAGGATGTATATTACAAACCCAAGGACAGCTACCAACCGAAGAATCATAAAAATCGCCAGCAAAAGAACCGCTACAATAACGATCGAAATCATGGATATGAGAGCAAAAGGCCCTACCAGAGTAACACAAGTTGCAAATTTAAAATAACTACATGTCTAAAGTTGTGTGATGGGGAGTACAGATGTAGAAGTTCGTGCAACGCAAGGACCCTTTGCTAATCAGAACCATTATCTGGTAGTTTTAGAATAATTACTTCACATTATAACTATTTTATGACAATAAAGATTAATAGGCTTGTGTCCTAAAATGTCATTAGCGATTGATTCGTTCCTTTATTAGATGTTAAACTGAAATACCTGATTTTTTCTTCAAAAATCGATCAGCAACATTACTAATTATGTCTTTTCAAAAACCTTTTTGAATTTGACACGAAAACACTGTAAACCATCATGGCGGTTGAGTGATATCACAAAGTGCAAAACAAAACAAACCGTGAATGAAGTCTGGTCTGATGTACCCACTTTTATTTTGTTATATTCGATTTGACAGGTAGAAAGTTTGACGTTTTAGTTGTATTTACTACTAAAACGTCAACAACCTGAATGGCGGACGTACTTTTTGACGTAATGCTCTCTGATTGGTGTTCACTGTCACAAGAATAAATACATTATTTTTAGTTTTAGAATCCTAAAAATAACATTAATCTTACCTTTTTATAATAAATAATAAACTTTATTGACATCTTAAAATCATAATGAATCTATAGATACCTACTACAATCAAACCGATTTATTCTTAGTGGACACAAGCCTATTGAAAATGCCTAATATTTTTCAACTGTATCGAAATCTCACATGAAGTAAAATAAGGCAGATGATTCACTGTAAATAAAAAGTGAAGGCTTTTTATTTTATATCTTTAAGTTAATAATTAAGTGTTGTTATGACTATGCCGTCTCGTATTTACGGATGTTATGTATTTACTCGTCTCTAATATAGGGCGTATAGAATCTAAGTTATTTTTTGGAACTGATCCATAAGTGAAGACAGAATTTGACTGGTATTTAGTGCGACTTAACAATATGTTTTGGTGCGCCACAAGATAAGACTGTATGCGTACCTATTATTTCTATTTAAGACTTTCTAGCGTTATCTCGGTTGCATTCAAGACCTTGGAGCCCGAGATGTGCTTTCTGGTCTAACCAAGTATGACAGAATTTTAGATTTTCTATGAACTTTTCTAATAGATATTTCCATATAAATACGACTACAAATATACACATTAGAAAACTACTTCCATTTCAAGATTCTCTTATCACTTTAGATAGATAAATATAAGTCTAACTTAGCACAAAGAACGTGAGGTCAGCAGTTTTGTTGACTTTGTGTTTAATAAGCTGCAGACTCGTGCTCATAAATTCTCTTTCTTAAAAGGTTGGTGCATATGAGGTTGAATTAGTTACATTTTTATTTTCGCCTGTTGAAATTCCTTTATACTCTCTGGGTAATTAGGTCAGTGTATGTGAGGTCTACCACTCAAATTTTTAGCACGTGAAGAAATGTTTTGGTAGAGGCTTTAACATTTTAGTATTTTTTATAATAGCAACGCAGTTTCAGATGTAGGTACGTCTATGTTTATTTTAACGCAGATTATTAATATTGCCCATATTAAATATTAAAAAATATTGGAATTCAAATTTGCATGGCAACTCAATAGGTTAATCTGTCGAAATAAAATAGGACACTAACCAGATCCGTAATTGGATCGATATATGAGAACGAATTGAAATATCACAAGACAACCTGACTCTTTTGTAAATCTCATTTGCAATTCTCGCTGATGAGAATTGTACGATACAAAATCCAATAAATATCAGTTTCTTGAAAATACGTGGTGTAACGTATGTCCGGTACTTACCGCGTTTGCGTCACAGTACCGCCCATACGCTCGGCCAATCAGAGAAAGCCATCGTCCGCGCTCGCAAAGCCTGACCAAATATGGTCATAAACGGACTCTCACCCTGATGGAGGGCCCGGTATATAAAGGGGCCGACAGAGAGGCCGCCACCGCTACTCTAACGTCGCTTCTACTACCTACCTACTATAACTAAGCGTACCTACTGACCCTACGTCGTATCTACGTGTATCCTGGTCCCAGCTACGGGTAAGCACTACATTTACTGCGTTAGCGTACTGCCCATCTCTCTACCTGCTAGCTGAGGCCGGCTGACGCCACCTGCCTGACTCTATTGGTTGTGGCTCTCCTAATGCTGCTTTCCTTCAGGTTCCAGGTTCACCTTAAGACTCCGGCTACGCTCCTAGACCGCTACACTTTCCTGCATCGCCTTCGGCGTCATCTCTGCCGAAGAGTCTGGCCTGCCCTGCTCATCGTACTCGCACCGCCGGCGTCTGCCAGCTGAACCAACGGCCTGCGAGGATCTACCGCTACGCGCAGCCTTCGAGCAGCCTGCCTACACACTACCGGTGGGAACAGCTTGGGAGACTGCAGCCTTAATGTTCAGGCCAGTGTCGTGTTGTTGGTCGGTCATACTCGTGCAAGGGAAGTGAGACAATACTCGGCAATAAACGCATCTAGAACCTCTACTGCGTTTTACTACCAGAACCCGTTACAGCGGCGCCTACGTGGGTTATTGTCTCGCTTTCCGTGCTCGAGTTCTCTTCTAGCAGGTCTCCATTATTGTAAGCGAGGAGGTGCGGCTACAGTGAACCGGTACGTAGTGTTGTACTAATTGTCCACCTTTTAGTGTAATTACCTACTACGTACTAGTTCGCAAATTTGAATCTAACGTTTTTCTAATTAGTCCTAACGGTCGAACTTTTACGCCTAATCGTAAAGTAGGCCATTTGTTAGGGCGGAACGCTTGCGCACTAAGTGTAGTGTGTAGTTTATACTTACGCGGTTATTTATACACCATGGGCTCACACCCCATAAAATACTTCCTGCTAAACAAGAACGAGTTAGCTTACGAGGTGGCGATTAGAGGTGAGGAGCCGGCTACCTCTGTCCTAGGTCTGCGGAAGCAGCTCCCTAAATTACTGGAAGCCATTCCAAATGATGACATTTTGGAGTCGGGTCTAGCCATAGCGGTGGACTTCGAGGGCGCTAGCGAGGCCGTCTCTGAGCTGGCCAAGCGAGTGAATTTATTAACCATTTCTTACGACGCGAACCTAGCTAGGAGGTCTATCGCACTGCACAACCACATTTTCCATAGACTCCGTAGGATGGAACGTCCTACGGCGTATTCAAAACGAATAACCGAATTGTTCAGCCGGTTCGACAAGCTTTCGGCGGAGCTGTCCACCATTGAACAATCAGGTGTTCGCTCAGCTGATGCTGTGGCTGAGGCCCAACCTGCGCCGTCTACCTCGACGCAGGCAGGGTTAGCCCCAGTATTGCATTGCGAGCATTTGAGAGTTAGCGAACTGTCTAAGCTAAAATACGACGGTACGGGATGCGTCCGAGCGTTCCTACAACGCGTAACCGAATTCCAAACCGCGCGTAATCTACCTTTCACTAAAATTTTATCATATGCCTCCGAAATTTTCACCGGTAACGCACTTCACTGGTACCGCGGCCTAAAAGAATATTTCAATACATGGGAAGAACTCACCACTAAATTAATAGACGATTTCACACCGTACGATTATGACTACCGGTTATTAAATGAAATCCGCCGACGTACTCAAGGTGCTACCGAAACTATAATTATTTATCTCTCGATAATGAATCAGCTGTTTGCTAGGCTGTCACCGTCAAAGCGATTGTCCGAACGCGAAAAGTTAGACATCCTATTGCATAACATACGTCCATGCTACTCGCTAGTGCTAGCTCCGTCAATATCTTCAATAGACAGTATAGCAACACTGCAGACGTTATGTTTAAACTACGGATGAAATGTTTGAACCCTCAATTCCGCGAACCGTATTATAATAACGACACGTTGGCACCAGACCTAGCTTACAGTCACAAACCTAATAACCGAGCGCGTAATAATTCCTACAATAATGATCCCGTTGCTACTATAGAGGGTATGTCCGGAAAACCCGAATACACTGAGAACAACGAACCTAGCAAACCTAAGTCTAAACCTAGCTCTGTCGCTCTAGTCACGTCCAAGTACTGCCCGCGCTGCCGTATCAATGATCACAGTTTGAATGAATGCAAACGCGATCGGTTCGCAATTTGCTTCAAGTGCGGCCGTAGGGATGTGACATTCCCTAACTGCCCGAACTGTAAATCGACGAAACCAAAAAACTAGTTGGTCAGGGTCGGGGCGTGTCAAAATCTAAATTAGGTTCTACAACCTATTCAACCAATTTTGACAAAGATGATTGGAGAAATTGGCTAAACACTCTAAAAGTGTATTTCTCTAGTTATTCCGTCGCCTCGATTCTGGATAATAAACCTAAAAATGACCTACGGCCCTATGTTAACGTAACGATTAACAGTTTACCTATTTGTGGATTGCTCGATTCCGGTTCAGCCATTACAATTTTAGGTAACAACTCCCATCTGGAGGTAATTACTAAAACCGGGTTAGAAATACAGCAGTGTCACAACACTAATTCCATTCGGACCGCGAATGGAAATATCTTGTTGCCGCGCGGTTTTATCAACTTACCCACTACTTTTAATAATCAAACCCACTTATGGAAAGCTTATATTATTCCAGAAGTTACAAGTAATTTAATTTTAGGCATCGATTTCTGGAAACTCTTTAAATTACTGCCTAACCATATCGCATCCGTATGCATGTCTAAAATATTGCCGTGTAGTGTGTTAAGTGAAAATAAGCCGAGTAACACGAACGTATTGCAATCTTTTAGTGAGTTGAGTGAGTCACAACAAAGAACGGCTAAGTTAATTATAAAGCAATACGAGTCGATTTCTACTAAATAAACCGGTTTAGGACGAACTCACTTAATAGAACATGCAATAGACACTGGCGATTCTGCGCCGATACGCCAAAGATATTATAGGTTACCGCCGGCGAAATTAAAAATAATTATTGACGAATTAGACGAAATGCTTGCATTAGGAGTGGTAGAAAAATGCGAAAGTCCGTGGTCGTCACCGATTTTACTAACGCCTAAGAAGGACGGTAAACTAAGGTTTTGTTTAGATCTTGGAAGAATAACTGAAGCATGGAAGGAACGATATTTTTAAGAACAAATTGAATATAGCTACACTCTTCACTCATATGATAAATTAGAGTTGCCAGAAGAAGATGGCACTATGTTTGTCAGTTAGGGCTAAAGACAATTTGAACACAAATATCGTAACTTTTTAATTTAATAGTGACTGAGCAAATCCGCTATCGATATCGATTAAAGTTTCAATGTAGGTTCAAAATCAAACGGACTTGTAAAGTATATTATTTATATGTTATACATTTTAAATTCCGTAACTTTATGTCCACAGCAGTCAGGACGCTAGTTGATGGACAGTCTTTAAATAATTATTACACAAACTTGCATTTTTAAACTGAACTTATATATTTTTGTTTCAAATGGGTACTCAGTAGCACATAATCTTTCGAGGCGTTATTTTCTAAGTTTTCATGGTATTTTTCTTTACGCATCAACAGCCTTTTCAAGTCCACTGCTGGTCTTTAACCTTCCGTGGTGGAGGTTTGGCCTACTATAATACCACACTAGCCAGACGTATTCGTATAGGGTTTTATTTCGAGATTTCCTTCTCTTGTTTCTCTTAGTCGCCTCATACGACACCCTCGGCATAAATGTTTATTTATACTTATTTATAGTTAGTTTTTCAGCTATAATGAAAGCTGTAAGTGGGATTAATAAATATTAAATAAATAAATCATCACCCCCTACTCTCTCTCTAATCTCAATAACATATTTTTATTAGAGAAAGCAAATAATTAAGATAAAAGCAAAACTCATAGCTTAAGCATTATGATAACTGAGAATGGCATATCCAAATTAATTCTTTACAAGGATAGGAGATAGTTGACATGGATTTTATCAAGCAAAAATCATAAAAATTTACTTAAAATAGATAAATGAGACAAAACCTTGAATAGTGCCCAAAGGTTTGTTATTAACAATAATCACTTTATTTAAATTTTCTCATTACATAGTGTAGGTAATACAATGTGTAAAAAATGTATGTGCGGGATCGCACACTTTTCGATCATACATGTGACACACAGAATATTTAGAGAGAAAAAAATTGTGGCTAGACTAGCCCTTCGATTTTATCTTGGGATCGGCACATTATTGGTCCACTAGTCGAACAAAAACAACCAAGTTTTGGTCTCTGGGTAGATGACATTTAACAAAATTTCTTTCAAATGAAGATTCCCTTATTTTGATGCATATCCACTCAGTAGTCGTGACTATGAAAGCAGACAATTTTTATCAAACCTTCAAGTTACTGCCCTTTAAATATTACTGTCTTTGTAAAGAAAGATCAGATTTTTTCTATAGGTGCTTTATTTTTTTTTGTAATATATATATTCTAACGAGCTTCGGAATTAATTACTGTTGCTGATAGTTTAAATAATAGCAAGTAATTATTTAAGCACTCACACTGATATGTTTAGAAGGGAGGAGCCATCTGCCATTACTATAAAAACATTCCGCAGTAAAATGCTTGGAACAAATTCTATGGTGCTTTCTAGGCACCCAATTTTCCCCACGACATACTGCAGCAATCCACTTATTTTATAAATCTTTATCACGTGCACATATAATCTAAAAAATTACGAGGTAAAAATATACGGTGGATAGACATATCGATAAGATTTTTTACAACACTTGAAAAGTCGATATAAATATTATTCGACTAAATTCAAAATCATGATAGAACTGTTATAAAAGAAAAAATCACTAAGGTTATATAATTTGATGGCATAATATTGTCTAAATTGTATCTTACACGTCAGTTGACTGTGTTCAATTTGGGAGTACTAGGACGGTCTCTATGTATATTATTCAATCTCTTTGGTTTAGATAGTCGGAAACTTAATTCTATTACTAAAAAAGACGCGTACAAACTACCTTACGTATCCGAAATTTTAGACAACCTTAGGAACGCTAGATATCTAAGTAGTATAGACTTATCTAAGTCCTTTTGGCAGACGTCTCTTCGCGAATGTGATCGTGATAAGACTGAGTTCTATGTGCCTACTAGAGGAACATTTAGATTTGTGACTATGTCGTTTGGTTTAACGAATGCGCCTGCGACACAACAGCGTTTGGTGGATCACTTGTTTACGAACAGTCCTGAGTTCGAAAACTCTGTATTCGTTTTTTTAGATGATATCGTGCTTATACCGCCATAAATAAAGTATACGAAAAATTAAAATCGGCCAACCTTACCATTAACTTAGAAAAATCTAAATTCTTCCGTGATGAATTGAAGTACTTGGGCTACGTAGTAAGCTCTAAAGGATTACAAGTAGACCCATGTAAGGTGGAAGCCATTCTTCAATATGCTACGCCTAAGAATAAAAAAGAAGTCAAAAGGTTCTTAGGCATTGCATCATGGTATCGGCGATTTATACCTAATTTTAGTACTATTGCCGGTCCTTTGAACAAACTTACCTCTACCGGTAAGAAAGCCGCACCATTTCAGTGGTCGGTGGAAGCTGATGACTCGTTTTGTAAACTAAAACAATTGTTAAGCTCCGCACCAATATTATCGTGTCCCGATTACGAGAAACCTTTTCAAGTTCACACAGATGCGAGTGCGAGCGGCATCGGTGGGTTACTTACACAAGAAATAGATGGCGTAGAACTACCTATCGCTTACATGAGTAGGTCACTAAATGCACAGGAACAAAACTACAGTATAACAGAACGGGAGACATTAGCAGTTCTAACAGCCCTCGAATATTGGCGCTGTTATTTAGATAACGGGTTAAAGTTTGTTGTGTATACTGACCATTCCGCACTGAAATGGTTCCTAAACTTGAGCAACCCGACTGGTAGATTAGCTCGGGAATAGTAAGCGTGCCAAAGGATATGAATGGTGGTCTCCTGCACTGGAGGCCGCGCGTAAAAGGGCTAATCGTGCAAGAAAGGCATGGCAGACTGCGAGAAAGCGAGGATTTGGGGCTTTTGAAGAGATTGCGCGTAAGAAGCATAATGAGTGCCGCAATAGCTACAGGGCGTTGATGGCGAGGACGCAGAGCGAGTTCTTCCGGGGAAGTCCCCGGAAGAACTCGCTTGGGTCTTGGTTACCGGTATTGGCACTTGCCAATACCGGTAACCAAGACCCATGGGGTCTGGCTTACCGAGCAGCCAGCGGGCGGCTTAGGCCACCCCCAACGTTATCAATGGCACGAAGTTCTCGGAGGGATATGCTGGGGACGCGCGGGCCGCCATGGGGGTTCTAGTCCGAGTACTTTGCCCGGACGACGACCCAGGCGCCGACAGCGCCTACCACCGACAGGTGAGGCTACTGGCGGCCTGCGCGCCCTCGGGTCGCGATGCGCCCCCGCCATCTCTAAATGTGGTGGGCTCTATAGTTCGGGACCTTCCCAACACGGCACCCGGTATCGATGGGATCACCGCCCGCATGGTTAAACATGTGTGGCACGTAGCTGACTCCGAGCTGACGCGTGTTCTTGGAAAATGCGTTGAGGAGGGCACATTTCCTGATACGTGGAAGGACGGTCGGCTTATCGTCTTGCCGAAAGGCAACGACAGGCCGCTGACCGATCCCAAAGCGTATCGCCCTATCACGCTCCTTTCGGTTCTAGGCAAGATCTTGGAGAGGGTAATCTACTGCGCACCCAACATCTCGCGCAATATCTCACCCTGTCAGCACGGTTTTTCTCGAGGTCGTAGTACTTTAACAGCCTTGCGGTCCCTTCAGGACATTGTAACAGCGAGCCGGGCCAAATATGTCCAGGGCCTCTTCCTCGACATATCAGGTGCTTTCGACGTTGTCGAATCATGTCGTGGTGGCCCATGATCCTGCTGAAGGCGAAGAACGGTGGTTGCCCGCCCAACATCTACCGGATGTTGGTCGCGTATTTCACGAGTCGCCGGGCAGGTCTCTTCATCGGAAGTGGGGTCGTGTGGAAGCCACTGACCATGGGCTGCCCGCAGGGCTCAGTCTTGGGACCCTCACTGTGGAAACTCCTGATGGACGACTTGTTTCGGTTGCCATACCCAGACGGAGTGCAATTGGTCGCATACGCCGATGATGTTACGATCCTCATTGAGTCTAACTCAAGAGCCGGCATCGAGACATCAGCCTCATGCGCCATGGCCTTAATCAGCGAGTGGGGACGGCGGAACCGCCTGGGCTTCTCCCCCTCCAAGTCATACTCTATGACACTGAAGGGGAAGATGTCCGGACGACCACCGACTGTCCGACTCAATGGGGTCTCAGTCAAGAGCGTACAGTCGACCAAAGTTCTGGGTGTGATAATCGACACAAGCATGTCCTTTAAGGAACATGCGGAGTCTATCGGTGAGCGTGCCGCAGCTGCATTCGGTAAGATGTCGAGAGTCTCCGCCGCATCCTGGGGTATGCGCTACAGAGCGCTACGCGTCCTCTACCGGGGAACGTACGCCGCGATTATTACCTATGCGGCCGGATGTTGGTGGAGGCGAACAACCGTGTTTGTGGTCAGAAGCGCGTTGTTGAGGACACAGAGACCCGCGCTCATTCTGCTGACCAAGGCCTACAGGTCTTGCAGCACAGCGGCCCTGCCCGTCCTGGCGGGTGTTCTGCCAGCCGACCTTGAGGTCAGCCGTGCGGGCAGGATTGACGATATTCGACACCTACCCAAGGAGGAGTTTAGAAACGCAAGCAGACAAATTTCGGAGGAGACTGTTGCCTTTTGGCAACAGAGATGGGAAGGTGAGGCGAAGGGTAGGGAGCTCTTTCGATTTTTCCCGGACGTGGCGGCTCGGCTCAAGTACACTTGGGTCGAGCCGGACTATCAAGTCTCGCAGCTTCTGACTGGACATGAATGCTTTAGGAAACAGTTGTGCGAGATGAGGCTGTGCGAGGTTAGTATGTGCTATTGCGGAGAAGAGGAAGAAAGTCTGGATCATGTGTTGTGGCGATGCCCTCTGTATGACGACTATAGGACCGAGATGATGGATGGGATCACTGTCCCAGCGGTCGGGCCCTCTTTTTACGCCGAACTTGTGAGCTCTGAGGCGAACTTCCGGCGGTTTAGAGACTTCGCCCACAAATGGCATACAAAGAGAGCGGATATAGAGAGAGAGGAACGGACCCGGGCCGGCGACGAAGCCGTGAACGTGACGTCGGCTGTGAGAAGTGCAGCGCCTAGCGTACTACAGTAGTACAGCCGCCCCTGAATGGGGTGAGTGGCTCAGGGACACATAATTTGTAGGGAGTTTACAACGGGCGCGCGGGAAAGAGCATACAGCACGTACCGTGCGCCTCTCCAAAGATTCGGTCCATATACCCAGACGGGTGGTGGGACCATGAGGTGGAGGTGGGAATATGGTAGATTAGCTCGGTGGTCGGTTCGTCTGTCAGCCTTTAACTTCGAAATAAAGCATCGGCGCGGCGCAGATAATATTATAGCAGATGCGTTATCACGATTCCTACCTGTAAATATAATTAACACGAATAATAATAATAATAACGTGAACAACCCAAATGTTGACACTGATCAATGGTATTCAGCCACCTACAATGGTTGTTTATCTTCGCCTAATGACTATCCAGACTATTCTATTAAAAATAATAAATTGTATCGTATGATAAAATCTAGGTGTATGCTACGTAAGGAGTTCGGATGGAAAGAAGTGCTACCTTCTTCTGATCGAAATAATGCCATATTAGAGAACCATGCCGAACCCACTTCGGGGCATTTCGGTATATTTAAAACTTACAAGCGCTTAGCACTGCGTTATTATTGGCCCAAAATGCACGATGACGTGGTAAATTCATAAACTCTTGCGACACTTGTATCTTGCACAAACATCAGAACCATGCACCATTGGGAACCATGGGACGACCCAAAGTGTGTTCACGACCCTTCCAAACCATTAGTGTAGATTAGGTGGGGCCATTACCCGTCACAAGAAAACAAAACGCCTACATCTTTGTAGTAACTTGTTGTTTTAGTAAATACTGTCTACTTTTTCCTATCAGGCGCGCAACTGCTGAAATAATAACTAATATTTTGGAAGAAAAAATATTTTTAGTTCATGGTGTATACCATCTACAATTATATTGAATAATGGTAAACAGTTTGTAAGTGCTACTTTAAAAGCTATGTTGCGCAAGTACAAAATCCCTAATCTTCATTATACTCCTAAATATTCCCCACATGTGAATACGGTCGAACGCTATAATAAAACCATTGGTTCTACCTTAGCGGCGTTTGTAGGAAATGACCAGAGATTATGGGACACTCTCCTACCTAAGGTGCAGTTTGCATTAAATACTGCAGTTAATGAAGTCACGGGCTATACACCTAGTTTTTTAGTCTATGGACGTGAATTAGTTCCATGCGGCTCACACTATGTCGACACGGCCGCTGATGATAGAGTATACATACCTAGGGACGATTACGCAGAATACATAGGTCAGTTATCAGGCATATTTGACAAAGTTCAGACACTCCTCATTCAAGCTCATGCTAGGAATTCCCAAACGTATAATTTACGCCGTAAACCAGCTGAGTTTAATGTGGGAGACACTGTGTGGAAAAGGACTTTTTATCAGAGCGACAAGGATAAGTCCTTCTGTAAGAAACTAGCCCCTAAATTCGTGAAGTGCACAGTGATTAATAAAAAGTCGCCTCTCGTTTACGAGTTGTCGGACGCGTCTGGAAATTCTATTGGGTTTTGGCACATAAAGGACCTAAAACTTATACACTATGGTGCCTAATTATTTGTTACAAACCTTATAAGACTTTCCCTTCCTTCTTTCTATATGCCGTCTTAGCTTGGACAGTAGCGGACTCATAGACCTAACGCAGCTAGTCGGATTTTCCTTGTTAGCCACGTAAAATCCTCTCCTAAGGCGGGCAGTATTGTAACGTATGACCGGTACCTACCGAGTGTACGTCATAATACCGTCCATACGCTCGGCCAATCAGAGAAGGTCATCGACCGCGCTCGTGAGTTTTGTCCATATTTGGTTATGCGCCGACACGAACTCTGATGGAGGGCCCAGTATATATAGGGGCCGACAGAGAGACCGGCACCGCTAATGATTGTTACCGTGCCTAACTACGTGCCACTACTACTACTTCATACGTGTATCCTGGTCCCAGCTACGGGTGAGTTACTACATTTACTGCACTAGCGTACTGCCCATCTCTCTACCTGCTAGCTGAGGCCGGCTGACGCCACCTGCCTGACTCTATTGGTTGTTGCTTTCCTAATGCTGTTTCCCTTCAGGTTCCAGGTCCACCTTAAGGCTCCGGGCTAGTCTACCTAAACCGCTACACTTCCTGCATCGTCATCGACGTTACCTCTGCCGAAGAGTCTGGCCTGCCCTGCTCATCGCACTCAGACCGCCGGCGCCTGCCAGCTGAACCAACGGCCTGCGAGGATCTGCCCGCTACGCGCAGCCCTTCGAGCAACCTGCCCTGCACACTACCGGAGGGAACAGCGTGGGAGACTGCAGCCCTTAGTGTTCAGGCCAGTGTCGTGTTGTTGGTCGGTCATACTCGTGCAAGGGAAGTGAGACAATACTCGGTAATAAACGCATTAGAACCTCTACTGCGTATCTGTTCTAGAACCCGTTACACCGGGGCGGATCGCTAGTTATTATAATATGCCTGTCTCTCGATATGTATCGCACTATTTAGGCTAACTTAACACACTGTGGATAAGTTGAATGACTGTTATGTAGGTAGGAAATAGCAGGCGCGGTCCGAAAGGGGGGTCACAGGGGACATGACCCCCCAAAATCTAAAGTCAAATTGAAAAATTTGCCAAATAATAAAAGGAAATTTCTAGCTATCCCCTAACAGCGATAAATTTATAGTTTGCTGACTCTATCTAGTGGTGTTTTTATGGACTACTTACGATGACCAAAATAACTTGGAAATTACATCTACTTAGTTTAGAAACAAGGAACCGAACTACGTAGTTTTGGTAATCCTAGCAAAATCGATATGCGTCGTTATGATAAAGATTGTTTAACAATATTCTAATAGATAATGTAATTTGTCGGTTTATTGTAAAGATTCTAAATAAAGGCTGTCTACTTAGTTGTGAATTGTGATTCTTGTTGTTAAGTTTTGTGATTGAGGAAAAATTAAAATATAACACTTACTACATATAATTTAATTTGAAGAACACAAACAGACACCCAAATCACTCACAACCCCTAAAAACGGCAACGTATTTCGAAACTTTTACCAAAAAAACTACAATTTGACGCTATAAACTATTACTATTTACGCTATAAATGGCGAGCCAGATACCTATTTTTTATCAGTGTAGTGAGTGACCCCCCCCAAAATTTCAGGCTGCGACCGCGCCTGGGAAATAGTAAGACTCTAAAGATAAGTTTGCGGAAAGCCGATGGATCCGGGCGAGGCTTCGGTAAAGCCTATGTCCAACAGTGTAAGTCATTCTTCAGCTAAGATGGTGATTAAAATGATAGTTTGAAGGCCAGATTATAATATTTGTTTTTTTACTGACCAAGACCAACATACATATATTTAATAGGAAACTAGTAGGTACCTATGCAACTCAAGCTACACCAAAAACATTTTAAGCGATGAAATAGATACAAATTCAAATTCAAATTCAAAATCCTTTATTCATTTGGGTCACAATGTGACGCTTATGAACGTCAAAATAATAAATTTATAAAATAATTACTTATACTCAAATTTAAAACATTATTACTGTATGCTTCTACATTTACTGCCACGTTCGCAAAGCAATAGGTAGAACCATGAGGAAGAACGGGCAATAAAACTCACGGTCACTCTTTTTCATCGCCAGGTTTTGCATAATACACAATTTACATTTTGTAAGGTGCTGCAACTGTTACACCTTACGAATGCTCATCTCGCTTCTTGACAATACTTATAAACCAATATCCATGACTCATGGCATCTATTAATCTACAAACTTTATCTCAGTAAGAAAGAAATTAAACAGGCAAGGGTAATATGCATTGAGCCTATGCATTGTGAACTTATGAATTAATTTCAAATCTATTTTGAATATTCATGGATGCCTATGCTCAAATTTGAAATTATTCATTAGCTAACAATTGAGCATTACGAATATCAAACTCTAATAATGGCGCTGCGGACTGGGGTTTTGATAATTAATAATAATAAATTGGTTGTTGAATGTTATCGATAACTGCTATAATTCACTTCAATAATTATAAACATGGTAACTAGCCGCTAACACAGAACTAATAATAAGTACATAAATCAGAAATAAATTACAGTCATCATTCAAAGCAATTGACGTCCACTGCTAGACTTTTGATGACCGATAATTGCCACCAAAACTAATCTTCCGAAATTTTTCCCCACGTCCTTTGCTAGATCTTAAGTTCAAATTGAGCTGGCTTACTTCTGCTGCATCGCTTCGCGTGGTCATTATTCTAGTACGACTTTTCTATTCCGGCGATCATAAATTCTGTAAGCACTGCCCGCTGCTGCTTCGCTTTCAGTCCGGCTACCCGCAAAATTAAATTAGTAACTTTAGTTGTACTGTGGATTCTCCTTGATTAAAGCCCACAAGGAGACCAGCATAGCTGACTCTATCGCCTTTTACCTATTATAGCTAAATTCTAATAAGGTCGATGACATAATTATTTAGGCTTTATGCAAAAAGCAAGTAATTCAAACCAGATCCCCAAACATAAAAAAACTAAGCTCTTCATTAGGCCCCCTAACGGACATACCACCGTTACACTAAAACTTGTTTCAAAGTAGGTATCAGAAACGCTTAAATCTTCACATTGGAGTGAACATCTAAGACTTGGAAATTTGGCAGTTGTAAACAAATTGATCACATACTCCACATTCCACGCAAAGACATTTTTCATTGCACTATTACATAACCAAGTACCTAGGTACACACTCAACTGCAAACATACGCTCTCTGTGAATAATAACTGATGAAAACATTTCCCCTTTTAAATATTCTCGCAAAGATGAGTTTATTGCTGTGTATGCATTTGTAAAATTAGTATTTTGCCGTCGGCCTCGGTCGCGGCGGCTTACGAGTTTCTCTTTGAAAATTATTTACTTTCCTTACTCACTAGTCTGCGCCCGTATATAACTTATTTATAAGGTCCTTAGTACCTCGTGTTGCGTTTTGAAGGTATCTTGTCATGTGATTTTATCTGAAGCATTTGTGATGTGCTGTTTTATTTCTGATAGGGTCTGACTATCATATTAATATGATGCTCTTTAAAGCCAGCTTTGTCAGTCTTACGAGTTTAGTGTGATAATGGGTGATTATAAACCCTCCGGTCTTCTCAGCAGGGGCTGACTAGTAAAGCAGAGCACTACGAATACGCAAAAGTTAGGATGATTGGTGGACGGATGTTTGTTACTCTTTTACGCAAATCGGTACTACGGAACTGATTTTGCTGAAACCTTGCTGAAATATGGCTTATAGGTATATCAGAATGACACATAGCCTAGATATTGCCGCGATTTCAGATAGTCACCCGGACGGAGTCACGTTATAAAGCTTTCTTATCATCTCTGTACATTAATGAATACATAAGTGCCATAGGAACGGATCTAGAGGTTTGGCTAGCCTAACAACTAAAATAGTACTGAATTCGAGTATTGTTTCTTGCACAAGTGACTGGTACTTTTGTATCGTCTCTCACTACGGATTCACTAAGTACCCTATGTATATGTTCCATCAATACAAAACCCAGGACTGTTCGTCTGAAAACCTTAAAAAGTCTTCTTTCCCTGCTAAGTTTCGCCCTTAAATTTATTTATTTGAGGATTAAATTAGATATAGAATTAGAGAAGAAAAAATAGATTAAATCGGTCTCCTGGTCTAAATAGGGATACTCCTACATAATTAGTGTGATGTTACCGTCAATACCTACTAGGATATACGTTCCATACTTGATATCCCATTGCATTCACAACGGATTGGATTCTATTTCCAAATCTTCAATCAAAAGTCCACAATGTCATGACTCTATTTATATATACTACTGAACTATGAGTAATAGGTAAATAGAAAAATATATATTTATGTACCTAATCTGGGTTATTTTCATAGCCATGATAAATAGTAATAAACGTAGGTACTCTATGATAGTCCTGACATTAATATAATATTTGACCAATGACCATACATAATATTTGGGTAAGCCTTTTCGCGAGCCCGAGATATATACCTTTCTTTTTATTATTTGCTTGATAGAGCGGATAATACAACCTCCTCAGCATTTTCCATCACATATCGGTAGTGGATCAATTCGAAATCAAAGTGAAAAAGCAGGCTATTCAAGTAAATTCAAAATTCCCGCGCTCAATTAGCTAAGTGCACGTATTCCCGCCAAAGTCAGAGTACATGAGAGCAGGCAAAGGCATGAGTTTATACTGCCATACTGCCCGCAGCGCTGTTCAATCTCTTAATTATTCCCCAGCGATTGGATTATGGATAGTCTCGATGTGGAATAATTTAACTAATAGCATAAGGCGCTGTGGGATAAGTACGTATTTTAAATAATGAATGCGACTATAAACGATCGCGGTAACACTTTTAAAGCTGTAATAGTAAAATTTTGTAGCGCTAATTATACCTAATCCATAATGCCTTTTGAGCTTGCATTTTTATTGTTCTTTCGGGTAATTTATGCTAACACTTTTTTTTTTGTGTCGGGTTGGAAAATCCTCATGGAGTCCCACCGCCCCGGGAGAAGGACGAAGGGGACTGTCAGACTCTTCTGACTAAAAACCAACCCGTGTTCCTCATGTACCCGTGTGTCGGAGGGTAGGGACTCGCTTAAGCATTCGTCGCTACCCACCGACGGGTATTCAAAACACTCAGCGGCCGCAGAGAATAGGGAGGACGGCAACGCAACACCGCATCTCCTCTTCCTCTGCGGCCCCACCGCGACGCATCGAATGGTGCGCCCCCATTTGGTCGCGGGAGATAGGGCGCGCGGCAACGCAACACCGACACGCCTCTCCCCCCGCGACCGCACCCGACTGCGAGGGACAGACAGAACTGTTCAACTGTCCCCCGCACCCGCACCGTTGGACGCATCCTGCGCAGGCCCCGTCAAGCCCACGCGGAGCGTCCCCTCCTGGATCACTCTTAGCTTCACCGCGGGTTGGTTATCCACGGTTACTGAGCCCCCCCACCACGACAAGGTGGAGATCCCACGGGGGGGAATTTGTGCTAACACTTGCATTTATCTTAATTTAAGTATTATCTTCAATTAAGTTTTAAATATTCATTTAACATTAAAGCTTATTAAGATACCTACAATATTTCCAGTGCCTTAAAATTTTAATCTGTTCAGCTTTTATTACTAAATAGAAATAAAATTGAGTGTCTCTCGGTGCTTTCAAAATAAATAGGTATGTTTTTCAAGCGCATACAGTTACACGTAAATAATCTTTTTGTTTTTTCAATCAGTCTGTCTCTGTCTGACGTCTTGTTTGTCCGGGGCACAGATAATATAATACTATTCTAGTCCGGGGTAATTATTGGAATGTCTGAACAGATTTTATTGTGAATTTTAATAGAATGTAGAGGACTTGGTAGCGCTAAAATATAGGCTATAATTGGACCCGGTACGTGCTGTTGTCGAGATAGAAATATAACGCGGGTAAGGCCGTGAAGAATAAGCAGAACCTGATTTAAACAAATCATGAGAACGGCAGCGCTCTTATCTACTATTTATTTTTTATCAATATGCAACTACTGTACTTATAATTATGTACCTGACAAATTCAAGTGAAAACTACGTAACATGTAGCAGTGTGCATTATTGCGTCATTATTTCCCACTAACGAGCGACTCACAGCGTTCGGCGTTGCGATTGGTGGAGAGCTCGAAGCGAACCAATCGAAACCCAAACGCTTTTAACGTGATGATCATAGATTATACACTTATACTGGTGATAATCGTGTTAATGTAATAGAAACTCGCGCTAAGCCCTCTGCTGTATTACTCGATCGGATTAGTTCGTAGCTTTCGTGATACCTATTCGTAATATGTATTGGCTTTCAGCTTACACTGTTTACAGTGACACTGACATAAAATATGTCTATACTTACCAATACAATAAAAACTAATAAAATAAACTACAGCTATCAGTCTATAAAATGTATATAAATTCGTTTATGCTCGCTTTCACAAACAAGTGACACTGATATTGCCATTCTTTTTTAGCCAGTAGATTGGTTGTCAAAGAAAAATCACAATAAACTCACCTTATTTTCACAGAAAACACTAATACGTTTATAAATTATTACAAATAGCAAATTTATTAAACGATTAACTTGTAATTAGCTTTAATTATTTGATTATTATATATTTTTTATTTGTAAAAAATACGGAGCAAGATCGGATCAGCTGTTAGACTTAGTGTTGCCACCACCTTTTGTCGTAAAAACACCTCATTTATCAGTGTTGTGGCACAAATTTCAGCTGTTGCTTTCTCTAAAGCGAATAGCTCTACCCATCTTGTGGCCAAATCTTCCACTATGAGTATCCATGACTTTCCATCATCTGATAGGGGCAAAGGTCCAAACAGGTCAAAAGATATCACTTCAAATCTTTTTTTAATGGCAGTTGTTTGGAGTAGACCGGCCGGTTTCAAATTTGAAGGCTAGTAGCGTTGACAAGGTAAGCAATTTCTTACGTAGCTTTCTATATATTTTCGCATTCCTTTCCAGTAGTACCGACGTGAAATTCATTGCATTGTCTTTTCTGAACCGTAGTGTCCCGCCTTTGGGTGATCGTGGTATGCCGACAAGACATTTACCCATTCATGTTCAGGTACAGCAAGTTGAGCATCATCGGTGTCTGCATTAGGATGGTAGCGATAAAGAAGTCCGTTATTTAAAATGTAACCCTTGTTTCTCCAGTACGAAGTATCCTCATGATTATTTGCATCTTCGAAAGTGGAAACTATCTTTCGAATATACTCGTCCTTCAATTGTTCTGCTCTGACTTCACTGGGATCACGAGTTGGTATGTCTACAGAAACAAAGCAAATACCTCAGTCTTTCACGAATTCTTTAGTACACGGTGGACGGGAAAGTGCGTCAGCAAAGACATTTGTTTTTCCAGGCGAGTATTTTATAGTGACATCGTAGGCTTGCAGTAGTAATGCCCATCTTGCCAATCTGCCTGTGGGCGTTTGAATGGTCATCAGCCATCTCAAGGCTTGGTGATCTGTAACAACTGTGATGGGTACTCCTTCTATGTAGCCACGGAATTTCATTAATGCCCAAATTACTGCTAAAGCTTCGCGTTCCGTAGTACTATAGTTTCTCTCAGCTGACGTGAGGAGGCGGCTGGCATACTCCACCGGATGCTCCTCAGAGTCCTCCCCCTGGACCAAAACAGCTCCGATTGCGTAACAGCTAGCATCAGCCTTAATTATATAGGGTTTCCGCACCTCGGACACCTCGGTCTCCACAACATCTCATTGTTTAAGTATGAAGAGCCCGAAAGCCGTTACGGGGGAGAGTCTCATACGCCTCCGTCAGTCCCAACTCACCGAATTGCGACATCCAGGCTGCTCACTAAAAGTTTCAATGTGTTGCCAAAAATCCAATTATGGATTATCGCTATCACTACCCATGTCGGTTGAGTAATAGTCGTTTCGAGCTTAAGCTAAAAACTAAAGCTAATAGGTAGGTATAGTAAAAAATAATAAATAGAAGTTTTCTACGAGATTATTTCGAATGCTAAGTATTAGGTACTTCTGTACACCGCAATATTTAATTAAAATCGCGTATAATAGTAGATATTTAGGTAGGACGAAGGGGAAGACCTAGGCGGACGTTCTCTGACCAGATTGGAGACATCCTAAAAACAGGGCAGGTTAGAAGTACCCTGAACAGAAGAGCATGCATGAGGAATCTGATGGGAGTGAATGAAGCAAGAGAGATATGTCAGGATCGTTGCAAATGGCGTTCCGTAGTCTTTCCCTCCGGGAAACAGGCGTGAGTCTATGTATGTATGTATGTATTTAGGTATGCTTAGCTCCAAAAGAAAAGTCGTTTCAGATTGGGTTGTATTTTACTACCCCGTTACATAAACTTTGTATACCAATCGTAAAAGTTTGAAAGTAAATAATGGAACAAGTAGGTCCATAAAATATTAATATTTTTAAGTAGGTACCTATTTTAACCTGTCCGTTTCAATCGTCAATAATCAGTAATCACACATGATAAAATATTTTAAACCATTTAGAGAACTTAAGCAATATAAAACTTCTGAAGGTTTGCTGTAAAATATTATAACAATTAATCTTAACGAGTTCACTGTTTGACGTTGTCTGAAATGCCCAGTGTAAATTGACCTAGTTTCGTAAATACAACACTGTGGGTCAAAGGTCTAAATATTTTTGGTATTATAGGGTCATTGCCTTTTGATATCCACTAATTAAGGAGTTCTTAGAGCGAAGGCATCGACAACGTTAATTAATTATCTATATGGTAGCAGACATGATGCAATGATTCATTGTTTACGTCTAAAGTGTCATAATCTCTTTCGTATTCATTAATCTTTGTGTAGGTAGGTATATAAGTTTCGATTTTATAAGCTTGATTAGGTGTATGGTATATAGGTATACATTTGTTTGAATTTTCAAATTCACATGTATTAAATATAACATACCTAATATGGCTAGAAAGAGAAATTGGTCGTCATATCGAAAACGCCCGGAAAAGGGTGATCTGCCGATTACTCTGAAACTAAAACTCATAGATATTATCATGTATATTCTGCTCATACTAACGTACGGTTCTCAAACCTGGTCGCCTCGGGGTCTGCCAAAGAGCTATGAAGGACAGCATCGTGGGTGTTACACTTTAAACAAGATACGGAATACCTACCTAGCTGCGTTCTAGAACAGGCATCCAAGACGTGGCAAGAAAAGCTACCAGTCTCAAATGATACTGGGCGGGCAACGTCAGCCGTATGCACGAGGGTCTTTGGGCAAGAATCTCAATACTGTGGGTATCAGAAGATAGTAGACGTCGCCGAGACCGACTCCGATAGAGGTGGCAAGATGACCTAGACGTCTACCACGAGAACTGACTTGAGATTGCGAGCGTCAAGCAGCCTGGTCAGATTTGAGGGAGGCCTTTGTCCTGCAGTGGGACAGAGTAGGCTATTAAATAAAATATACATATGGTGGTCAGTAAATATCGCCCTTTCCGTCCGTACCGATCCCGTCAACGAACGACACAAACGGGTGTGCAAACACGGATTAGGACATCCGGACACAAAGCTGAGAATAAATAAAATACAACTTTTCTCTACGAGTAAACTAAGTACAACAAATAATCTGAAACGGCCGAACTTTTCTATGTAATTTACACTAAATGTAATTATGTAAAAACAACTATGTAATTTTTCGCTATCCAGATTTATTCCAAAATACAAAAATAATAAACCAAGACACCAAAACGTAAGAAATCCAAAATAATTTGCCACGAGGTAACCACAAGTAATATTAAAAGTCATCCGTCCGAACTCGGGGCCTTCAATATGCCACCGATTTTGATAGAATTTCACAGGAGCTTGCTTTTAGTGTAACCAGAGGCGTACGTGACCCAAATTATAAGCAACGCGCCAAATGTACGGGCGGGGAATGTGCCTGCGTGACTCTTTACTCAATGGCAACTCTCGATACTGGCTATTTTTAAACTTCTACAACGTGTTACATGTAGCGGGGATAATATGTAGCCTTCCTCTATTGGTTAACGGATTATATGGCTATTTATTAGGCACTGGGTTACCTCTCACGGCTCTCACATGCCTTGAGTCAATTTATTGTACCTAAATCCGTGTGACTGATTAAGAATACAAAGTGTCACTATCTTTCATGCTCTAAGAAAAATACACAAAGCATGTACAAGCATTGTACTTAGCCTCTTCCGGAAGCGACAAAAAACTCGGCATCAAACCCTAAGATAACCCATCTGATCAGCGTGGTTTTGTAGGCCAAATCCTCCTACTGATTGTAACGCATTGGACTACAAAAGTGGACTACAGCAGTGGACTACAAAAGGCTGATGCTCGATCTTGTTGTTGTATATGAGAATATATTTACAAAATAAACTTAACCTAAATATATGTATGGATAAAATAAGTGGTAGCTTAAACTACGATACAAATCGCGATAGCCAATCAGGGCAAAGTTCAAAATATTGTAGTCATTTGAAGGGGTAGCATTTGTCTAAATGATAGAAACGATTAATCAATGAATTTATGTGTTCCAGATATAATTTTACGAATCGAGCCATTCTTGGTGTTCGTTTTATTACAAAGTTTTATTGATTTTATAAGTACACCTGTATTATAATACACATACATACATACATACATATCGTCACGCCTTTTATCCCCGAAGGGGTAGGCAGAGGTGTATTTCTACACCCACTTTTCGCCAGATATACTTTAGTCCCACGTAATAAGGGGCGAGCCTATTGCCGTACCGGGCACATTTCCAGACTCCGTGCTGCTACTGAGAATTTCGTGACAGAAAAACCCAATAACACTGCCCGACCCAGGAATCGAGCCCGGGACCCCGATCCCACGCGCACATTTATGCCGTGAGACCAACGAGGCAGTCGTATAGGGTTTGATGTCGAGTTTTCCGTCTCTACGCAAAGATGGTATTTGCATCGTGTTATCCCTTAGTCGCCTCTTACGACACCCACGGGAAGATAGGGGGTGGTGACACTTGTATTCTTTGCCGTCAACCACACGGCTTTTATACACATACAATTACAAAATATACACACATACAATTTACATAATACACATACATTTTACAAAATGCTTCTCGTCGTATATTACCTACACATGATCTGAATTTAACATATTAAAAACGTTATCCTATAGTTAAAATGAATGTAAAAGAACGGTTCCATTTCATGATAAAACTATTTTTAAATACAGGCTACAGTCACGTTCAGTGGCAGATCGCCCATGATTTTTTGTTACAATTTCAGGCTGCAGAAATATAACAGAAGCCAAACTAATGCGGCAGAAATGAACACTAATCAAGACCTAGAGTAGGAGACATAGACGACAATAAATCTAGGTAGGTACCCATTCGTGGCCATAGGCAACACAACAAGAAGATATAGGGATACAAAAGAGCATGTGTTAAACGTCTGAAATCCCGATTTTATTACTCCCCGATCTTCGACGTAGGTAAGAACGCGACCAAGGTGGCAAGAAATAGCAAGAATGGGACAGTAGCATGCAAGCATATGCCATTTCCTTCTTGCTGCCGTACCGATAACGGTATACCAAACACATAGTTATAAGATTAAAGATAATTTTAAAATTATACAGTGGTACTTTTTAATCTAACTCGTCGTTATTCATGCTGTGAAACGAAATTCACGTTTTATAAATTAGTGGAGTCAACAAAATGGTAAGTATCCTGCTTCATTTATAGTTATAGAAATTTTTCAAACTTAATAATATTTTACTTTTAATAAAGAGATAGGTACCTATTGTTCTAGTCTAGGCTATAAGGTTACATGTATCCCAGTTTGCACTTGCCGGTAATAGTTTCGTACTCAAGCCAGGTAATGAAAGTAATCAATATCGCGTAGGTATCCGGTAACTAATCTGTTTAATAATGTATGTTACTTAGATCCCCATCAGCGACACGAATAGATTAGCGCAGGGAATGGCGAAATTATTACATATTATGTATATTCGACACGAGTTCAAAATGTCGCTGTCGTCTACGTTGCGATAGGTATTGCTCGGCAGAAAAAATAAGCCATGTGGGATATTCCGAATTAAACTCATAGACTATACAGGCTGCTGATATGCATTTGCAAAATAATTTAATAATACAACATAGAGAGTATATGTACTTATTAACCTAAAATTATTTTAAACAGTGTACGATGATTAAAGACCCTATTTTCATTAAATGTTAGTTAAATAGTAAATCGAAATGGTACATCGTATAGTTGACACCATTAGCAGATGCCTTGAAAACAAATGATATTGCTCTTCAGTTTTTTTAGACATCAGCCAAGCGTTTGATAAGGTATGGCATGAGGGCCTCCTGTTCAAGCTAAAGAAGCAGCTCCCACACACATTGTCTATTCCGAATACTTCAATCCTACTTATATAAAAGATTCTACCAAGTGAAGTATATCAATGATCTCTCAGAGGTACACGAAATAAAATCAGATGTCCCTCAGGGCAGTATTTTGGGCCCTATACTATACCTCATTTTCACAGCAGATATCCCAACAACTGACAACACAACGACTGTGACATACGCTGACGATACGGCGCTACTATCAGCTCATAGCAACCCAGAAACGGCATCATCACGGTTGCAAAAACACCTGACAGAAGTGGAGATGTGGCTGAAGCGTTGGAGAATAAAAGCCAATGAGAGCAAATCAGTACATGTAACATTCACACTCAGGAGAGAAACATGTCCACCGGTAACGCTAAACTGCAAAGTAATCCCTCAAGATAATCACGCAAAATAGTTACTTGGGAATGCACCTGGACAGGAAACGTACGTGGCAAAAGCATATTTGGACAAAACACAAACAACTAGACGGAAAACTACGGTCACTGAACTGGTTATTTAGGCGCCATTCACAACTAAATCCTAACAGCAAGATGCTAGTGTATAAAACTACCATAAAACCAATCTGGACTTAGGTACGGAATACAACTTTGGGGAACGGCCAGCAACAGTAATATAGATATCCCGGAGAGATTCCAGATCAAAGCTCTGAGAAAAATGTTTTGCATCCCTCGTTGTATAAGTACTAGATACATATACCTCGACCTCGGCCTCAAAACAGTTTGACAGGAAATAGCCCAAAACAGCCTGAAATAGCAGTAGAAACTAACCGTCCATGTAAACAAACTGGCACACGCTCTGAGTGGAGAAGGCGCTCTTCAACATACCCGGCTAAAAAAGTGAAATACCGAGCCTACATAAAAGATTTACCACTTGACATCAAGAGAGTCGTGTGAAAATAATTTTCATACAAATATGGCTCTTGAGGAAAACATAAACTGAGAAATCAAACAAAGAAGTGGCCTATTGTTGTTAAACAGATTGCCATGAAGCAGAAACATTAAAAAAATAGTAAATCAGAATAAGCAGTTAAATCGTGCAAAATAAGACTGAATCGCGCAGTCACTGTAGGTACGTGTGCTTGTGTGTGTTAGGCACCTGCTATGGCGATCAGCCGAACGGCGGCGGCGGTCAATACAGCGAGTTAATTTTCAAAGTGTATGATGACGAAAAATTTTTTTGAACTTTTAGTGACTTATTTTGTCATGCATTTGTATTCAGTTATAGTAGTATACGCACCCCTTAAAATATTTTGCAAATGCAAATCCACACCCTGTATATTATCTCTATCTAGCGAATAATAAATATACGAGCTGAGCACACCTTTGAATGCTGTGAAATAATGAAAGTGACCACTTCAATATTTGGTCAAAAAATGTAAATAAATTAAAACCTCTAGCGAATAACGGACCAACACAGCTGCTTTTATATTGAGCAGATAAATATGCCATAGCACGAAGTGACGTCACTTCTTCCAACATGGTAGTCTGCGGCTACCTCATATTATTTCCTTCCTTGATTGCAAGTAGGTATTAAAGATCCAACTAGGTACTAGTTAGTTACCGCATCTCAGAGGCAATGCTCTTCATACGTTTAAAAGTTACATTGTGTGATAAGTGATATATTATCAGGCTTTAAGGCTCTAGACTAGTCTAGACAGACGGACCGCATTTTAACTGCAATCCAACCGCAAATTGCAGTTCGGATACTTTTTGGATGCACGTTTGGTTTGCAGTTCAATTGCAGTCGTGTCAACTGCATGTAAACTGCACTTGAACTGTAATTTGCGCAGCACACATGGTAAAAAATGTTTTTTTATATCGCTGCGTTAAAGATCTACATATAAGAACTGTTAGTTTGGGTTCTGGGAACAAAGGCAGCGATAGCCGAGTGGATATACCAACAGACTGCCATGCAGAGGGTATCAGGTTCGAATCCACGGCGCGCACTAATGACTTTTCGGAGTTATGTGCGTATTGAATTGTTAATTATCGCTTGTCCCGTGCCTCGGAGAGCACGTTAAGCCGTCGGTCCCGGTTGTCATGAAGATCTGTGACAGTCGTTACAGGGCGTCAGTACCTTCTAAATATTATAAATAGGCAGTCGCTCCGTGGAAAAGCTAATATTCAGCCAAATCCGGTTAGACTAGAAAGCGGACCCCAGACTGAAACTGGGGTTAGACTGAAAAGAGAAAGATAGAGTTTGGGTTCTGGGAATTAACAGATTAGGAACAAAAAACGACGTGTATATCTAGAGTATATCATTTAGTGATCCGGTATAATGTGGCCTTTCATGAACATTAATATGTTGAAGTTCTCGCCGAAATATTTGCCCGTAGAAAAAATTCGTTCAACTGCAGCGCGTGAATGCCGTAGCGTCCAACGAGTATTTTGATTTCATGTCTCTCGATCTGGATACAATATTAACAGAATCACTCAAGTGTGGCCGCGGATTTACGTGTGTAGTGGAACTGAAATCCGACTGCATGGTATGGTTTTAATTTGCACACATAAGTATATACACACTGCACAAACGTAAACTATAACGGTCTATAAAATCTAAAAAGTACAAAGTGTTAAGTTCGTTAACTAACGATTAACGGATTAACGAGTTAATGCCCAGCTATGGTAGATATACCTTGTGATTAACCAATAGCTATGAGAGGTCATAAAAATTCTACTAACTGTGCTATAACTAGGTATCTAATCCCTCCGGAATGCCAATGAGTAGGTATTTCCTGGAAGAGAAAATTTCAACGGCATGCTTGATTGAACAATCTAATTCCCTGCATACCTTAACATACTCGTATCTACTACCAACCGCGACTATATTCTGATGGCAGTATTTTATTTTCATCACTCGATAAATTCATTTTGTCGAAGTTTGTAAACTGCGGATTCCAAAATGTTATGTAACTTACCAGTTTTTACAAGTATGGCTTCTAGCGTACCTACTGGTCAGTCTTCTACTTACAAGGCGTTAGAATAAGAAAACCGCAATCACCAGTTTATATGGGCAGCCTACCAATCTTGGAGACTCCGGATAATTAAAAAAAGACCAAATACATCACCCTAACACAATGACGACACAGATATTTTAACAATAGGTAATCAGACAAGCCGAATTCAGCCGTCAGGTCAGGTTCCTGCAACTATTAATTTAATTCCCCATAGGAGGTAGGTACGAATACATACCTATTGTTTGAATCCATAACCTATGTGGTCTTTTCGATGATGTGTCTAATTACAAAGACAGCGCAATTAACGGCGGATCCTAGAAAGTTGACTCAAATTAATAATTACTTAATATAAAGAACCCTTATTATAATTATATGTCGTTTATAATAGTTCAATTCAAATTGTATTGACAATGTGTGAATTATCATAATCGTATACTTGATAGGTAGGTACTTAGACTATATACATAATTATATTAATGGGTAGGTACACGATTTATGATTATTTACACCGGCCAGGAAGCTCGCACAATATTTAGCAAGTCTATCCACTATGCTCTCTATCAAAGAACATAATACCTACACAAGATACGAAAATATTGTAAGTCAACGCGATACAAAATAATGGTGCGATCAAAAGACGAAATTGTTTCGTAAAGCTCTCTATTTTCTAGTAAATTGCAAAAGAAATGCAAGAACGTTGTACCTAATAATTTAAAATTATTCTCGTTATATTCTTGTTATTTTGCGACGAACCGCGCTCTAGAACCCTTTTTAATGGAAATGCAAATAAGTTAAATTGGGTCAAGCGAATAACCACGTCAAATAGACAACAATGTTGTTTTCCTATTTTCCATGTAACATTTTGCTTGAAATATATATTTACTTCTGGTAAATAGTATTTAATATAATTGGCACCTTAATCTGCCTTCCATGAATAAGTAGGTATTATACCTAATTATAAATAGGTAAGAAAATGTCAGTGATAGCATTTTTGGAAAGTGACTGAATATTCGACATCAAACTCTATGCCAACCCGTCTAGCCAGGCAGCGTGGCAAAATAGGGCGAATTCTTGACCCACATTATGGCCTATGTCCGTCCGTAGACAGCATGACTAGTAATAATTTTGGACACTGTCATGTACAAGTCGTCTTACTTTTTGCCTCATTTAAGATTTCTCATTAACAAATACAATTAAAAAGTAAATCAACAACGTAGGCAGGTATCTGCCTAATGGCAAACAGAGTTCAAAATATGATCATCAATTTTATTCATCATAGAGATCAAATATGATAGTATTTTCCAATAACGTTGACTACACTCCACATATAATTATATCCATAGAATAAATTTTCCAGGCAATGTTAGACATAAAATAACAGAAACTTGCTGAGAAACGGACTCGCCACGAATTTTGACAAGACCAAGTTCATGTTTAGTGAAAACATAATCACGAACCAATTCCTACAGAAGGTGGAGCTCTTGAAGTTGTCCAGGTATACGTAAGTATACTTGATGCAAAAGTTGCAGTTAGGTTGCGACAACTATGTGGTTGAAATTGTTTAGAAGTGGAGCCTGTGCCATAAATATTGGGCGGGGTGCCCAGGCACAAGGCGAAGATCCTGGCCAACCGCAAAAGTGGCCCCATCGCCACATATAAAATTTTTCAGCGCTATCAAATTCTTGGGTAGCAGATAATGAAACTCACACCCGGCATATAAAGCGTGTAAAGACACTCAGAGCAACAAACTGAACAGGTAAGCTAGCCACATCTGTCACAGAATCGATGATCGGTGTTTAAGTATGTTCTTGGCTGCGGCCAGATAGGCCCAAGACTTGAGGGTGGTAGCTAGTAGTGGCTAGCTGAAAAGCAAAAATGCGAAAGTGAGTCTTAGGCCTCGTTTACGGAGACGCGGGTCGTTGTGCATCGCGTGCGGCGCGCCCCGCGTCTCCCTAAACAAGACCTAAGGTAAGTAGATATTGAGTGCATGTATTCAATTTTGCGGTCTTCCTTTTTTGGATTACCGTAAAATGGGGTGAATAGGAAAATGTCCGGAAGTTTGATATTGTTGACTCTAGTTTGTTATTTAGCCCTATAACGAATGGTTTTCTCTGTGATTTTCTACGTGGCAACATGTTTTTTATAGGCTCACCACCCACAAATTTACGTCAAGTTGAAATTTAAGCGGTTATATTGAAGGTGTGAAAACAAGTAATTTTTGCTTTTTATAAATTTTCTTTAAACATCAAGTTACTGGTTGTGTTCACCCTATAGATGCGTTATATTCGATACATACATTTCCTATCTTTAAGAAAAACAAAGGAAAGTGTCCGTGTTTGATTATTTTACATTCTTTTTCTATTAAAATTGAGAAGCTAGCTATTTTGCTCGAATTCGAGGTGAATAGATACGGGAAGGGGGTTAATAGATTCGCAGTTGGGGTCAATAGATACGCCATTGGAGGTGAATAGATACGCGTGGGAGGTTAATAGATACGAGTGGGGGGTCAATAGAAATATGTTTTTTAGGGTTGTCAATCGAGGTGTAGCTCGAATCATCATACGCTAGGATTTACAAAATCTTTTTACCTTAATGTGAGTTATATTAATACTCAGTTCATATTATATTGCTTATTTTTGTAAATATTAATAAACAACATTTCTCATCAATTAGTGATTTACCTTCACCGTGTAGTGAAATATTTTCAAAAATGTCTAGTGAATTTCAGCATACCTACTTGTGATTCTTGATCTCATTTTATACAAAATGTAAGGTTTTGTTATTTTAGAATTCGTTAGGGTTTATTATTTTTTTATTATTTAAGACGACGATTTCACGAGCAATTTAGCGGTAGGGCGCGCCACCATAATTTTAGCACTTTGTTAACCGTGTATCCTAGGTAAGTTTTGTTGCTAAGATAATACGTGTACGTAGGTATTGTCTGAGCAACAAAACTAACCAAGTAGTCTGTACGTTATAAGAATGAACACAAATACAAGGCTGGTTTCAGAGTCACGCGTTTGACCCGCGCCGGCCACACGCGCGCGCTTCCAATTACACTAGATTAGTAGTAGCGTTTCATAGTCACGCAGTTCAAACGCGCCGCGTGTTAGACGCGCGCCGGCGGCCAGCGCTGCCGAAGCTTCATACATTGCAATGAGAAACGCGCACTCGTTTCACAGTGGTCCGCTGTTTGAGACGCCCTGGCCGACGGCGCGTGCCGCGCGCGTCACTCTGAAACCAGCCTAAGTAAAATATTTAGGCAGGTGCCTACCTGTATAATTAAAGAGGTAAATGTTGATATCTGGTTTATAAAAGAAATACATAGTTGTCTGATTAATAACGATGTTGATATATTGAATAAAAATGTAGGTTGATTTTGACAGCCCTAGCGCTTTTTCTCTATTCGACCCCGTATCTTTTGACCCGTTTCGAGGTAAATAGAAAACGCTTACTTTTTCTTAATTTACTAGGTAATTAATGTCCTGTTTTTACTCATTTGTAGCATAAATATTGAGTAAATTACAACGTAACTCATGATTTCAAAATGCTTTAATAATGACTCTCATTCAAAATCTTAATATATAAAATCCTTGCGTTACTGACTGACTGACAGACACGCTACAGCCGAAACTATTGGGAGCAGGAAGCTGAAATTTGGCATGTATGTTCCTTGGGGACCGTAGGGGTGCACTAAGAAGGGATTGCCCGAAATTCCCACGGGATCGGCCAAAACGGGTAAATTTAAAATAAATGCAGGTGTAGCTGCTGGCGTCCTCTAGTATCTAATAAAATCGATCTTGAAGTTGAAATCTGTGTCTATTCACCCCATTTTACGGTAATAACTTTATTGTTTATTTGCCTTGATCCTCAGCAGGGTTGACAATCTCAATAGAAGCAAACGAGTAATTGTTCTGATATTAAGCAACAAAATAAAGTTGGAGACCAAAGATGTTGCCATTCTATACATTATAACTTACATTTTCATTTGGTGTCATTATATTAAGATGAATTTACTAAATCACTTCACAGATGGCAGTTTCCTCAATTTTGTGACGTTGTATGCCCACGTAATTCACTACAACACGCTAGATGGCGTGACGATTGCTAAGTTTATTTTGCTTCATATTCGGCTTTCTTTTATTAGTTAAATAAGTTGGTTAAAATCAAAAATAAATAATGATGTGTAGATTATTCTTATAAAAGAAGAAAATAAATAATTGTAAATAAATATCATAGAGCAACGCGGCCAGGAGTGTGTTGCTCTATCATAAATATACAACACAGTGTTAAATTTTCTGTCATAAATGCCAAAAATTTCAAATAAACAAACCAAACGGCGTCCGGTTTGAATGCAATTCGGTGTGTCGTTTATTTTGATCCGTTTTTTTTCTATAGTTTTATGGTGCAAAGTGCTTTTTTCTACATCGGTTCGTTGTGTTGAGTATCTGTTCCTCCGGCCGTGTCGATTTGTGCTTGTCTTGATAAAAATCGAGGTATTTGAGATAGGACTCTGAATACCTGTTTGGTCTGTGATAACATCATTATTTCATCATGTCTAAGAAAGTGAGAAAGTGTTGTGTCCTAGGATGCTTAAAGAGCTTCATAATTATTGTAAAGAGATTAAAAATAAGAGAGAGTGTGATGACGATACGGATGTTTTAAATGGATGTTTTAAAAGAAAGAAATAAATAATTAAATTGATAAATTACATTGTTTTATTTTTGTGAGCTTATTATAATATAGCATCAAAATTATATAACTATACCCCCTGGCGTAAAAAGCTAGCGATGCCTAGTTATAGTTATGAATATATAGGTATTAGTTCTTAAACCCGTGTTCAGGTGGCGACACTTTACGTTTCCCAGTGTAGACGCTGAGATAGACCTCTATTCCAGTTGTATAAAAAGTACTCTGTGATCCTCAGATCAAGTAAAATACCTACTTGTTTTTCTTTATTGAGATTCTGCAATGATTAACGAAACGTAACGTTACTTCCATTCACTCGTTATGTGAGGATCTGTCAAGTTTTCTGAACGAATCATGTCAATGACCTTGCGCTGATATTCTCGTCTATGCACAGATCTGTGAATAACCGTGATGCCAAAGAGTATACAAATACTACGTAAGACGTGAGGCCATGAAGGTATAGATAAACATCTATACCTTCATGCGTGAGGCAACCGTCTATGTAACAATAATATTTATTATTCTTCACAGTCGTAAAAAATATATGTACAAACATTTTTATTTATACTTTTTCCTTTAAAAAATTTACCTTTTATTTTTCTGAATTATTTGCATTTACAAACTTTCAAAGAAATAAGTAAAAATCTATGGACGTGTACATTAATCATCATTCAAATTTCAATCATTCATCAGTAAGCCATACCAGAATGTATGTACATGTCGAAATCAGTTACAAACTCGAGCAATCAAACGAAAGTTTAATAAACAAACTGTGATGATCTGGGCGTTGCCGTACGTTCTGATACTGATAACTCACTGATTACAAACAGATAAGCCCTCTTGTACCTTGGTGACATTGTACTAAATCGAAATTAGGCCTTACAGATAAAAATTTGATACTTACTTCAGTGTACTGATGTGAAAGATTACTTTGTTCGTAATGTTTTTTCGTAAATAACTTTTTCGTCACAGTGAATAAAAGTCAATTAATAGTGTTCACGGTAAATTTACATGTATCTTGACGTGTTTTAATTCATAAATTGTTAATATCATAAGAAGTTGTGAAGAATTCTGCAAAAAGAATTATGGTGACTCATCCGGAAACAATAACTTTTCTAGGGTTATAGTGCTTGAAGTGATGTAAAAATGCTCGAAAAGTATTTAATAACGTTGTCTTTACTCACTAGTGTATGCTGTCAGTCAAATAAAGACCTGTATAATGGACAGTTTAAAAATGAATTTTATAACACTCGCGAAGAAACATATCGGCCTAGCAAAATGCCTAACCCAGGTGATAGTGATTACAGAACGTATGTGTACAATAACAGGAGATATGGAACAGATCCATCAAGGTACAACCCATACAACCCTAATATAAACCAGCCTGGTGGGTTTCCTTATAACCCTATCAACACAAACCCGGTGGATGACCAATTCAAATACAATATTGTGAGTATTCTTATTTGAAATAAAACAAAGTAAATAAAATAGCTGTAAATGTGTCCGGTGCTATTAAGTTGATGTTTCCAGTGTTTTGAGTTCTCAACTGTATTTTTGACATGCTTATTTTCCAAAATATATCTATGTATTCAATATCCAGATATGTTCAACATACAGTGTTAAAACAAGAATAACACGATGTTACATATCAAACTTTACATCTATAAGGTAAAAGCACTAATGCTTGACACATTTAGGACAAATCAAACTTCATTCTCAAATATAAAATGTTTTTACCAAAAATATTACAGTTACAAATATTTTTACAATTAGAGCAACATTCAGAGATTGACATTTTTATAAAAAATATTTTAAAGCTTTTGTATTTTCAACAAAAATCTCAATTTTCTTAGGTTTGTCGTAAACACTAATAGATGACAGCATCGAAAATTAAATCCACCAATAATTGACATCAATTGGCACTAATAGTAGACATGACTTTACCCATATTGATGCAAGAGACTTTGTCAAAATTCTCACATGGATCTGGCACTATCAGGGGATCTGCACTGATATATAGATACTAATACTTGACATATATTATACCCTAATAGTTGACACTAAATACTAATATTTGACATCTAGTATACCCTAATAGTTGACACTGTCTACTTTTAGTAAGAGTAGATTAAAATAAATGAAACTAAGACAGGAACTTTATTTCTACAACAGATGGCTAAATTTGCATTAAAATAAGCTAAAAAATTCAGTTTGATGTAACCCTAGTAGATGACACATGTGTCATCTTTTAGGTTTTGGCTCATTTTGGGTACTAATGGTTGACACCACTAAAAAATTATACAAAAACAAGCCAAAATAACAAGGAAATGGTCCTAATAAATCAATAATTTCATAAATACTCAATATTGCATCTAACAATAGCCCATAATCATAAATATTAGAAAAAATCATACCTGTTAAAAGTCAGTTGCCTTACGAAAAACGCTAAGAATTACGCGCAACATGCCAATCTACTCACATTGTTTATTGTAAACTAATGTAATTTTGAAATTTTCTTCTGAATGTGTACACAAGCTTTTGAACATGTATCATAAATCGCACTAGGTGTCTTTAACATCAGTAAGAATGTAATTTAACGTTTAGTTTTCTTATTAGAAAAGTTTTTTTGTGAAAATGTCAACCATTAGTTCAGTGTCAAGCATTAGTGCTTTTACCTTAATAGGTACTGAATAAAAAGAGAATGAGGTACAATATTATTTAGCTGGTACTTATTGTATGATGTATACAAATTGCGAACATTTAAAATTGATTATGACAATGAAGAACAGATAATCAACTATTATCAAATAATTTAAGAATTATTTTCACAAGTTCAAATCTGGCAGTATTCTTGTGACCATAACCACTGTAAGCAATTTGAAATGTAAAGGTAGAAAAAATTTCACACCAAATCACTATGTGAATTTAACTTGTTAATTATTGAAAAGCTTATTACTTTATTATTGTTCCTTATTTTCATCAAGGCTTTATTGTTTTCCATCACTAATATTATGTTTCAAAAACAGTTCTTGCTTTCAATTTGTTTACAAATAATTACTCTGGTAGCTTACACAATAACAAACATATATCTATAGATAGTTTTCTTGCAGTGCAACCAGCTTCATTGTCAGCAAATCAATATAAACTAATTATACCTACATATATGGTTACAATAAAATTAATAACACTTCAATTTAAACAATGTCACAAACAATATTACTAAAGAGACAAATCATCATTATCAATCAAAATCTCATCATCAACAGCCCTATGTACTGTCCTACTGCTGGGCACGGGCCTCTTCTCACTACGAGAAGGGTAAGGCCATAGCCCACCACGGTGGCCAAGTGCGGGTTGGCAGACTTCACGTGTCCGTATACGCAGCAGGACCCTACGTTTAATTTGATTGAAAGTTAACTTTTTACGTGCGTGGTATTTAGTACTTTTCGAATTGTATAAGTAAAAAAATAGTACCTTCATTGCTACAGCGAAATCTTGAATTATTACCCAGCAGGACCCTCCGTTGTTTGAAGGTTTTCAGACCAATAGTATATGTCACCGTTTAGCGATGTATTAGTACCTTTAAAATACCTTGGTTTCATTTTAATATAATTATTAGTTTATGAGGAAAGCGCCTGCAAAACTTTTATCATGCCAGCAGGACCCTTTTTTGTTTTGACGCTTTCGGCCCCGACAGTCATATTTCTTGTTAGCATTTTAATAGTACTTTTCAAATAACCTTACGTTCAAATCAAATACTTTGTAGTTTAACAAGCAATTTGATTTAAAACTTTTTTCACAATGACCTTAAGATAATACCATTCCAATGATGCTATTATTTTTATGGCACTTAAATATTATTAAAATTGAGGGTAAATGCAAAATAAATAATAATCATATCATAACGGATTTTTATTAAATTCTGTTCATAAAAATTAAATATATAAGTTCATCTAAAAACACCGGTTTAAATTAATAAAAATCTCTTTGATTAATGCCACCATGCTAAAACATATGAAAGCTCATACCTATATTGGCCAAACTAAACGTTAAGTCGCTGAAAAAATATTTAAAAGTTTTAAAACAATTTTTCTGCTATAATACAAAATATTTGAATTACACGTAAGGTTATTTGAAAAGTACTATTAAAATGCTATTAAGAAATATGACTGTCGGGGCCAAAAGCGTTAAAACAAAAAAGGGTCCTGCTGGCATGATAAAAGTTTTGCAGGCGCTTTCCTCATAAACTAATAATTATATTAAAATGAAACCAAGGTATTTTAAAGGTACTAATACATCGCTAAACGGTGACATATACTATTGGTCTGAAAACCTTCAAACAGCGGAGGGTCCTGCTGGGTAATAATTCAAGATTTCGCTGTAGCAATGAAGGTACTATTTTTTTACTTATACAATTCGAAAGGTACTAAATACCACGCACGCAAAAAGTTAACTTTCAATCGAATTAAACGCAGGGTCCTGCTGCGTATACGGACACAGACTTCACATGTCTTTCGAGAACATTATGGAGAACTCTCAGACATGCAGGTTTTCACACGATGTTTTCCTTCACAGATAAGCAAGCGATAATTAACAATTTAATACACACTTAACACCGAAAAGTCATTGGTGCATGCCGTGGATTCGAAACCCGAGACCCGCTGCGTAGCAGTCTGTCAGTCTCTCCACTCGGCTATCGTTACTTAAGAGACAAATATTACATACTAATTGTGTGCACATGTGAATATATCTATTTCATTATTATGAACATTATAAGATTGTAGAAACAAGGGCAGTCTTTACCTGCATTTATTTTACAGTTCTTTAGGACAAACAAACTTATGAATGTATCTTATCTTAAATATCTATATTATGAATGTATCATAATGAAGTTAAACAATAAGGCATATGAATATATATTTGTTTAACTAGTACATTACAATTAAAACTATGGATGATGTTATAGTATGCAAAACCAAGGAAGAATTTCCAAGCCATTAACACATAACTTATTACAGAACCGAGATCCAAACAACCCAGATGCAGTGTTCCCCGGTATTCTCGGGGGATGGAGAGAAGACTTACAAGGCAGAGAGAGGAGAGACTCTAGACAATTAAAGAGAGATATATTTGTTACTACAAATTATGGACAAGTGCAGGGATTTAAGGTATGTTTTTAATCATATTATGTAAAAGAACTTGTCCCGACTGACCTGTTATTTTATTGCAGAGCACTAACTACTAAGGTAACATAAGATTGGGCAGTGGGTTCCTTTTATTATATATGCACCCACTTAGGATTTTTCTTTTAGTATGCTACACCTACAAGTGAGGCAGGTGAAGCTGCAAGAAATTGTTAGTAGTTTATAGAATAAGCTATGACAGTCTGAAGACAAAAATGCCTTTGGGCCTTCCTGTCCATCTTTTTGAATGTGATAAATTCAAAAAACCGCATGGGCTCTGTACGGTTCAGCAATTGATAATGTGATTCTTGAGAAAGGTTTAGGTATATTTTCGACACAGGTGAAGGTTAGTTTTATGCAACCGAATGAAGTGATTTATTATGCAACATTTTTTTTTTATTCAGGGAATGTTTTCTGACTCCAGATTATGCAGACATTCTTTAAAGTCTATTATTCTTCTTATGATTAGGTTTTTAATTTTCATAACATGTTATTCTGTCCTGTAGGTATATCTTTATGACAATCCAGACCCTGATTCAGGGTACAGACCATGGGCCAGTCCAGTGGAGAGGATACAGGGTGAAGTGTCAGTGTTCTTGGGAATACCATATGCCAGACCACCTGTTCTTGAAGGTAGATTTAAGGTAAGTTCAACCAATATTATCTTACATTTTATAGTATTTATTAGAATGAGGCTCATGGCGAAAGGAAGATAATATAAAAATAGGGTATGAAGGTAATGTAATGTCGTGCACTCTACAAGTCACCCAAAGAGTGGTGTAGAGAGAAAAGAAATTCTTAGTATTTTAGTCTTAATTTTGTACGAGGTATTATCGAAGCTACCTAAACTAAATTCCTAGATTAAAAAAAAATATGATAGCAGAGGGCCTTCTGGAAATATGCCACATAACTGCATCCTTTGTCCAGTGGATAGCATATGCGGATCAAGAGGTCCCGGGTTCGATTTGCGTGTCGAGCAAAAGTGTTACTGGGGTTTTCCGAATTCTCAGTAGCAGCACGCCGTTTGGCAACGTACCCGGTAGCGGCAATAGACTCACCCCCTCGTGGAACCTACAAATTCATTACATGTCGAAATATGGTGTAATATTTCACCTCTGCCTACCCCTTCAAAGATACAGGCGTTAGTCTTCAAAAAAATCCAATTTCTAAACTAAAAGGAAATATATCTTCAAAAGTGTTAAGAGCAGTCGATGAGCTGTATCATGCTGAATCAGCATCTTAAAGTTTCGATCCAAAATCATCACCATGCGGCAAGTCTTGTCCCTTGTTAACTAGACTAGTTAAATAATAATGTGCAATATCCACATGGTCATCTAACAGCAACCCAAAGCTTAGCAATATTTTATATTCATATCATCGTGACAGTTGAGGCAAATGTTTTAAGTGTTTTTCAAGGCATAAGATAAGCGGCAATTCGTAATTTAATATGAGGCTGCTCGAAATCCACAGAGCTATAATAAGATATCGTGTTCTTTTTGTCTGCATTATATGGGATGCACAAAGTTAAGACAATTGGGTCGCAGTGCTTAATCACGATTTGTGTGTGCATACTCTTAACGCCTTTAGGATAGAGTCTCGACAGCTCGAACTACAAGTGGCAGAGTGCAGGAGCTGCAACAGGTTTTCCACCACAAGACCATACATAACACTCCTCTTAAGCATGAGAAGCTAAGGAAATCCTGCCCTTGGTTTACACCAGATTGAAGGGGAACAATATTTTAAACTTGTCTCTTTTAAGATACACAAATCTATTATAATGTAAATATCAATCCTATTCGACTAAATTTTGAGAGAAGTCCTAGGTTTGCGTGTGTTGTTGCGGAATAAACTAACAATTTGGATCTTTTCAGCCACCTCGGCAACACCCAGGCTGGCAGCTAATGCAAGCGGTGGATTGGGGACCCGCCTGTCCGCAACCAGTCCGCTTCACGGGCGCCACTAAGGGCATCAGAGATATGGACGAAGATTGCCTGTATTTGAACATATTTTCGCCTAATGTAAGTACTTTTATCCTTTGTAATATACAATATTACAATTAAAACACCGACTAAGGACTGAGAACAAGACATTCATGTTAGTGAATAATGATTTAATTAGCTTAAGTAATACCCATCCAAGGAAGTCAAGGAAAAATGTCGACGGTGCCACAATAAAAATCGCTCCGAACACTTCTACGATATTTTCTGAGTAAACTATATATATTCATGTTTCTAATTTACTATAACCGATGTTCTGTATAGATTTAAATTGCCCACACTTATTATTACTCAACCCAAGTTTAATTACTGGCAGTCTACACAGCGTTCTAAATTATGACGACATACACCTCCCGCGGGATGTACCCTTGTCCAACAGCCAACTATAACTGGCCATTAATAGTCAAACGTCTCGTTTATTCATAAACAGAATTGCATAGACAAAATAGGTCTGCACTAACGAGGTCGTACCACAGATACATACAATGATGTTATTGCTAAACATGCAGCCTTTGTCCCTGGAGTATGTAGTCCATCTGATAATGTACCTGCACGTTTTACTTATTTAATTTGTTTGATTATTTAATATGAGGCTTGGTATTTAGCAATAAATAGTATGTGCAAATATAATGAACGTCCATGAACTCGTAAATTGCAATTTTAATAACTTGGCTACGAATATATTGAATTTTATACATAGCTGTAGAGCTCCCGATGTTATGTGCGTATTACATTGTTAATTATTGATTGTCACGTGCCTGGAGAAGCACGTAAGTCGTCGACCCTTGAATGTACATTCTCACCCTGGTCTAAGCTATGGCATATCGCTATCCATTCAGGTTACGAAGATCAGATGGCAGTCGCTCTGTAGAAAAGCTGATATTCTGTCAAATCTGGTTAGACCATGCGACTTTGAAGGTGCCAATTATTTAGAATCGCAAAGCTAACTAAATTATTAATGTAAAAGCAACTTTCCAGCGATTGTTGCTAATTGCTAATTACTTCATTTGATTCGTTGGCCAAGTATCCTCCCAACTAATTATTATTCTCGGAGTTGCTCCAGCTAACGACGTGTTCATTGCGAAGTTATCATCAATGTATTTCTGTATGGAGTTCTAAATTGTGCTATTGTTCTCTGATTAGGATTTTATAATAAGTTATTTTAGTATCAACCATTCGTCGCTCTGCTGTATAACAATGTACCAATCTGTTAATCAATTGTATCTACGCATAATACTTTACTGGCAAATAATAGCAAGTATCAACAATAAAGTATCATTATCAATGATCGGAGTAGGTAGATTGATTTTTGGTACTTGTGTCATAAATACACACAGAAAGAATAACATGGATAAGCCATTTTTCCGAAAAGTAATTCCGGTATTTCCGGATTCAATTAAATATTGTTAATGTTGGTAGTGATATTATTACTACTCAAATCAAAATTTAAAGGAAGGTATCAAAACAAAATAATTCGTTATTTACTTATCTGTTGAATAATAAAAAAACCAATCGAATTCCGATCGAAGCTTTAATATTTTTTTATTATTAGCCTTTATACGGCCACAACTTATTATAAATTGTTGCATTTTTACAAATTTCAATATTTTCATAGTGGTCATGGTAATTTACAAGGGGTAGAATAAGTAAAAAGAGTAAAAATCAACGTTGTTTATTGTTAAATATGTACATATTACATATTTTTTTCCTGACTGTCAGACTCTTACTGACTAAAACCCACCTGTGTTCCATCAAGTGACCTTTGCGTTCCAGGGCCGCTGTAATTCTTCGTAAATTCCGCAACACTGGCAGAATACAATTCCTACCTAAGTTCCGTTCTTTTTTTAATAATCAACCATTTCCGGAGGAATGTCCATATTCATATATACGTTTCGGATCAATGACGTCATTTCTATCTACCTACTCGGATCACTGATCATTATCTTCGTTCAACGCCACACTGAGTCCTTGAGACCCTGCGACTGCAAGATGTAGAATATCAGCCGAAAAGAATCCTCCAGTCTCTTAAGTGTAAACCACAGGAATCCCTACCACCTGGACATAACCTGCCCTGGCCCGTATGACAGCCCCTTAATAGACTGCGTACACAGGGTGGTCGCTGCAGAGCAAACTTGTGCGGGTGGGGGTTCAGTGACCCGGACCTTGCTGGAGCAGACAATGGCTCATTTGCTGGTATGTCCATCTGGCCCGAGCACCTGCACTGTGACTAAGCTTTGAAAGGCCACTCCTAACGCAATTAGAGTGGCCGAGTATTATGCGGATGTCACAACTGGAAAAAAACCATTGACACGAAGAAGAAGTAGCAACTACCTAAGTAACTTGAAAGTATAGGAACTTGTCAATTCCCGTCAACGTAGGAATATCATACTTTGCTGCAAACTTGCAGGGAGGTGCTATGTGCTCATCCAGAGTAATAAAGGCTAGTCTCAAGGAAAATACAAGTTTATGTGCAAAATTACCTCTTAGTAAATCGACTTACCTACTTAATATTATGTACCTACCAAATCTCAATCAGCCCTTTTGACTCGCACAAGCTAGGCTTTATTCATATCCATATGTCGCGGTCCCACATGTACCTATCTAGTCATAAACAAGGTAATGCAATTTTGCACCTAGCGTCTAGCTAACTAAGATCTAGAATCCTCCAAAACGCTGTCCATCCTTAATTACCATTTCGCACAGTACCGCCTACATCAAAGGTCATTTAACAATGATTCATTAACTACCGTCTAAATGCTTTTAATTGGACCTATTTGTCACACTCTATTAATGAATACACTTCAAATCTCTTTTGCTTAATCTTATATAATGAAAAGGACTTTTTACGTCTCCGATGAATTAGAGTTAACAAATCTTTATGTCATCTTCAGAAAGTATAACTGATTAAATTAAAAGGGGTTCTCATTGTATGAACAGTAAAACGTCTTTGAGGTTTGGTTAACTTTGATGAACTTATAGCAAAAAAGAATAGATTTAGAAGTTGTGATTAAACGACAATTATACAATATAACAATTTTGACTGGTCAAGCCTCCTGATCTTTACGGGTCTCAGTCATCTAAATCCTCACATCCGTCCTTTAGTTATCCTTAGGATACAACAGGATTCTTCAGGTTGCCATGGCGCGCTATAGCTGGCTGTGCCATGCCGTTTAATTCGCACATAGCTTTGAAAAATCCAAAAGACCACCACAGCTTTTCTATCTTTTCTGTACCTAACCCATCTACGCGGCAGTCAATTTGCTTCCCTAGTCGCTACTAGTCGTCTATATTTCAACGCGAAATACTCCATACTGCACTGGCGCTTAACTCTCAGTACCTACTCTTACTTTGTAGCATTTAGCACTTAATTAGTTACTGAGCTAGTTCATTGATGTCGCCTCTGGCACCGGAATTGATGGCCTCGTCGTTTAATTAGAGCTTTATACCCACCTGTTTATTGAGCTCGTACTGTCAATTAGCTCAGAATAGCACCTGTTATATCTCTAGCTGCAACCGCGGCTTCGCCTTGATTGACTTTGTTTATTTTCTTGACGATTAAAACTAAGCAAATAAATCTGAATACATATAAAGATGAATACGTTTAAAGATATAAATAATTAGCTGCCCGCGGTTACACCCGCATTGTTTAGGGCTGCTGATCGGCACTCGTCGCTTATAGCGTGATGTTATAGTCCATAGCCTTCCTCAAAAAATGGGCTATCAAACACAAAAATAATTAATATCGAGCCAGTAGTTCCTTAGATAAGTGCGTTTGATCAACCAACCCTGTCTGGTAGCAAAGCTGATAACCGAGACCTTTAAAGACAATAGTGACAATGTGACAATAATTTGAAAAGAGAGTGGCTAATGTGGAGCTCTTCTACCAAAACTCTTTTATCATTTGCTTGCTCGAAAAGAAGGAGGGCAATGAGCTCTCCTTCTATTCTAACAAGCGGAAGAAACTTCTTTGACAATCTCTTCTAAATACCATAGGGTAGACCACTATCACAACTACCAGGCTACCAGCCTTAAAAATTATATCAATAAATGTATTTCTCTCAACAGACTGAAGCCGGCTCCACAGCACAGAAATACCCCGTGATGGTATATATCCACGGAGGTCAGTTCACGTCGGGAGCGTCCAACTTGTTCCCCGCGCACGTCATGGCCGCCTTCTACAATGTAGTCGTCGTGTCTATTAATTATAGACTTGGTGCTTTAGGTGAGTAAATTTATAAAAAATCCATTGCCATTCTGTGCCTTTACAGAATTTTTGGGTTTATGCCAAGTCGAACACAAAAGGTGTATAAAATAATCTTCGTAGTAACAGTGGCTGCGATCGAAGCCGTAACTGATAAACAAGAACGTATATTGAGCTGGAAGAAAGCTCGAACGAGATACGGACTAGTCCAGGCGGTGTCTCGGCAATGTTTCCTTTCGTCATTGCCGTGACTCCACCTTTATGGGAAACCAAAAGACACTAATAAAGTCCCGAGGAAAACTAAACTATCTAAGAAGAGAAGTAGACATATCGTTGTAATAGGAAAATAAATAATCCTTGGAAGAACGGAGACAAACAACGAAGAGACTATTTACTCCGTCTGCACCAATCCGCATTCAATACACTAGCTTATTATTCAACTGCCTCGTTGGTCTCGCGGCATAAATGTGCGCGTGGGATTGGGAGTTCTCGGGTTCGATCCCCGGGTCGGGCAAAGTGTTATTGGGTTTTTTCCGTTAGGAAATTCTCAGTAGCAGCACGGAGTCTGGTAATGTGCCCGGTACGCCAATAGGCTCGCCGCCTACGTGGGACTAAAATATATCCGGCGAAAAGTGGGTGTTGTAATATACCTCTGCCTACCTCTTCGGGGATATAGGCGTGAGACTATGTATGTATGTATTATTCAACTATACATACAGAATAGCTATAAAAACTATATACTATGTATGTATGTATTATTCAACTATACAAACAGAATAGCTATAAAAACTATATACTATGCATTCCAGGATTCCTCTCCACGGGCGACGAGAACTCTCCCGGCAACTACGGCATCTTGGACCAGGCAATGGCACTCCGCTGGGTGTACGACAACATAACTCCGTTCAACGGAGACAGATCGTCCATCACGCTGTTTGGACCAGGAGCCGGGGCTGCGTCTTCGGGACTGCTGGCCGTGGCGCCGCAGACCAGGGATATTGTCACCAGGATCATTGCTCAGGTATGAATATATTCTAGGATCTAAATTGACAGGATTAATTTCAAATAAGTTGTTATATAAAGACTGATCCCTACGCTGCGCATTTGCGCAGTATTGCATACGAACGTGAATTGGAAAGAGGGGCTTCTGAAAGAACATGCGTCATACTCGTGAACGGGTGCTACTTGCGATGACTGGTCGATGACGGTCTTGCGGTGTGGTATTAAATTTTAATATTTAACTGCATCATTTCCATCATGGTTCTGATCACTTTCGCGGATTGCCTGCATTATTAGGTATATATAATGTAAGTGGATGCTCCTGTTTCACCATGTCTATTCTGAGGAGGCTAACTAAATGAACATCAAAATTAAAATTAAGTATTATGCTTGAGTATTTATATGTACAGTAATTATATACAAGTGATATATAAGGTGTAACAGTTGCAGCACCTTACAAAATGTAAATCATGTGTATTATGCAAAACCTGGCGTTGAAAAAGAGTGACCGTGAGTTTTATTGCCCATTCTCTCTCATGGTTCTACACCCTTGCTTTGCGAACGTGGCAGTAAATGTAAATGTAGAGTCTTTAAGTAATTATTTTATAAATTTATTATTTTGACGTTCATGAGCGTCACATTGTGACCCAAATGAATAAAGGATTTTTGACTTTGACAACACGAGCGCGAACACGCTCGTGCTGTATCTTCAACCGCGGGTGTTCAGTGCGTGGTCGTCGACTGTGCGCGGTATTGCACACCGTTAGAAGCCGATTTAATTGAAGAATCTTCTAAAACAAGACATTTTTTTTGTTTACTGGCATAGAAAGATCCGCCAAAACTATGTTTGTCCCCACATGCAGCACCGTAAAGTACTTATTTATTTTGTGTTTTGTCCATTGTACTTATTTATTTTGTGAAGAAAAGCCGACTGCTAAAAAATAACTAACTAAAAGTTAGTTATTTTTAAGCAGTCTGCTTTTCTTCGTTTTTATAATAATAATTTAATTTTAATTTATTCGACGTCAAATTCTGGACTACTATTAAGTATGGATTCGATATTCGTTTTCCAGAGTGGTTCAGCGTTAGCGGACTGGGCGATGATAGAAGACAAATACCGGGTACAGAACACGTCGCTAGTGTTCGGACGACTACTCGGCTGTCCCATCGACTCGTCGTGGAAGCTCGTCAACTGCCTCCGACAGGGCAGGAGCTTCTATGAGCTGGGGAATGCTGAGTTTCAGGTGAGAAAAGTTAAAAGTCATAATCATGAAATGTCGAGTGCGATTACAGTTCCGCAACTCTGAGAAGTGCATCTACGTGCGTGCGATGCTCGCTATCGAATATCCATGTGTGCAAAGGACGTCAATAGGCCAAATTGGCGCGAGAAATGCATCGATTTCGTAACAATTAGAGTAAAGAAAATATAGTGACTTCCTGAAACAGTAATTAGGTAATAGCCCAGGTAAGGTGCTGAGGTAAGAAATGTTCGTAACGATTGGTACGTTACGGGATTGTAATTTTCAAATATCGTTTAAACAATTTTGTGTACATTTGTTATGGAATATATATAATAATATTACAAGTTATCTTCAACCTTAGCAATGTTCATGTGTATATATTAACGAAAAATACATTTTATATTTTATTTTATTGACAGCCGCACGTAGGCTTCATGCCTTGGGGTCCGGTGCTCGAGAACAACTTCACATTCCCAGGCGACGAATGGTACGACGGCTGGCGGGAGAGAGACTGGCACTTCTTGAACAGAATGCCTGAGGAACTATTCAGCACTAGACAGTTCAATCCGTCGCTAAGGTATATGACCGGAGTTACTACGCAGGAGGCCGCTTATGTTTTGTGTAAGTATATAAAGTATATAAAACGCAGTATTTAAGCTTTTTGATAAATGGAAATATACGTGGTGACGGAAAGGATTATCTCATGAATTTGACACACTGTGTGAGAGTAGATCATATCAGGCATCTTAAAAAAATCTCGATGCCGGCTCGAAAACACAACGCAAGTATGTTAATCTGCCTGAAAGCTTTTGGAGAATGAAGATACTACTTCATCCAAAGTGCTTAAACATTGTTCGCATCATCGAGCAAATAGACTCTTTATTTCATTTCATCATGAAGGTAGTTGAGCCTTGCTGATTTCAGCATGAATGGGCCGGCTCAACCAGGGAAGTACTACCCTCTCACAGAAAATCGACGTAAAGTAACAGTACCTAAACTGTTGCGTTTCGTTTGGTGAGTGAGAGTGCCGGAGGCCCTATCCACTATCCCTTCTCCCTGATCCCACTCCTCATCCTATCCCTTTTCCCAACCCCAAGGGGCGGCAACGCACTTATGACTCCTGTAATGTTGCTTGTGTCCATGGACGGCGGTAATTGCTTACCATCAGGCAGTCCGTCTGCTCGTTTGCCGCCTATCACCATAAAAAAAAATTAAAAGCATTCACTAAACCATAAAATAAATTAATCATTATTTTTTTTTATATTACAGACACAAATGACTCTCTAGCACCTAACTACGAGATCTCAGAGTTCTGGTTCAACCAGAAGGTCCAAGAGCTAGTGCTTAGATACAACTACACACTGAACCCTAGAGGCGTGTACGAAGCTATCCGATACATGTACACTTATCATCCGGAGCCGCATAACGTCAGTGCTATAAGGGACCAGTATATACATGTAAGTATTGAAACTACTATTTGTAACCAGCAAACCAGCATGTCTGTGACTGCATAATTGACGTAGTGGTTTAAGCGGCCGCCTCGCTGGTTGACACCGCGCCCTGTGTTGTGGGTTTGATTTCCAAACGAGACAACACTTTGTGCACTCATAAATTATTGTTTTGAGTCTGGGTGTTCATTGCGTCCTTAGTTGTAAGTTTGTAAAGTCCCACGCGACACAGGATTTATTCCTAGTGCGGGAGTTGTATTTAAAATATATGTCTGAGAGGAGTACAACTCGCACTTTGCCAGCATGGTGGATTATGGCCTAAATCTCATGATGAGAAGAGGCTTAGCTATGAGACAGATTATAAACAAGGCTATTAATAATGATGATATTATTTATTTATTTATAGACTCACGCATGTATCCCCGAAGGGGTAGGCAGAGGCGTAATATTACACCCAATTATGATATTACTGCAAGAAATTAATGCCAAAATGTTTCTATAGTTGAAGTCAATTGGTTATCGTGTCTTGAGAATTGTATTCTAAAAGAGATAAATAAATTCCGACTGGATGTTGTTTTTGTTTGGAAAATCTTCTTACAAATAATATTCCTGTTAAGTTCCTCGAAAGCAAATATCAAGACCTTTAATTTTATTCCACAGCTACTATCGGATTTCTTATACCGGGCCCCAACAGATAAGCTAGTAAAGATCCTTCTGGAACAAAACGTGCCAGTGTACATGTACGTTCTAAACACAACTGTGGAGGCGTTCCGGTTTCCCGAATGGAGGCGGTATAGCCACGATATAGAACACTACTTCTTGACTGGAGCGCCGTTCATGGACCAAGAGTTCTTCCCGGTGAAGCAACGGATCGAACCGCAGATGTGGACGAACAATGATAGGAACATGAGCCATTTCTTTATGAAGACTTATGCTGACTTTGCTAGGTTTGGGTGAGTGTTTCTGTGTGTTATTTAATGGGTGATACTTGAGATCTTCCTTGAGGTAGCGATACCCTAGTGGAGATACCAGCAGATTGTCATGCTGAGGGTATCGAGTTCAAAACTACGGCACGCACTACTTACTTTCGAAGTTATTGTCGTTAACCCCATGCCCTGGAGAGAGCGTTGAACCGTCGATCTCGGCTGTAATATAAGATCTATGACAGTCTTCAGAAGTTAACACTTGACACTAGTCTAAATCATGAAATATCGTTACTTCTACGGGTTGCGGCGCGGCGGTCAGATGGCAGTAGTTCTGCAGAAAAGCAAATATTCTTTAAAATCTGTTTGGATTAGGAAACAGACTACAGGATCTGCGAATAACACTGGGGCGATGACAATGAATATTTGATGACTTCCCTTTTACTAGATACACATTTTCTTTTTACTTATCTGTGTTATTTTATATTTTCCAGTAATCCTACCCGCGCCCGTGTACTGGGTCTCCACTTCGAAGTGGCGCAAGCAGGACAGTTGCGCTACCTAAACTTGAACACGACCTTCAACTCCACCATACAGCTGAACTATAGACAAACTGAGCTCGCGTTCTGGACTATGTACCTGCCCACTGTGATAGGTAGGCTGGTGCCTACTTATCCACCTATTACTGAGGTAATGTATTTTTGTTAATATTTTGGCACTGAGTGTGAGTGTATATTTTATAAAAGCTCTCTGTGGCCCTGCCGTAGCGTAAGCCACTGCGGGTCATAAGTCTCGGGTTCAATTCCCGGGTCGAATTAAAAGTGTTATAGGGCTTTTCTGTTAAGAATAAAATTATCCTGTAGAATTTTGAAGACAGGAAGTTGGTGGTGATGCACTGCTGTGCCTCGGAAAGCACGTTACGCCTTTGTTCGTGTCGGATATGCCGTCCCATCGGCCTATGGGAGTGAAGAAACAGTGACTGCACTTGTGTTTACGAATACACTTGTGTTCGAAAACGTAACTTGCATTTGGCTAGTCTCAAAAAACAGGCCGTCGTGGCCGAAATTCTTTCGGAGCCCATAATAATGTTGATGTTATTTTCCTTATCTCATTATTATCAAGGGGTCGCCATATCTATACATGTCTTATCATATCTGTCTGTCAGGAGTATAGTAACTATACATGAATGCAACAATATTGGGCTCATTAATATTCCAGTTCTGGTGGGAGCCAAAACAGCCGTTGCAGATAGCGTTCTGGTCGGTGTCGACCGCTTGTATCGTACTCATCGTGTTGCTAGTCGTCTGTTGTATGCTGTGGAGAAACGCTAAGCGGTATGTCACAAATTGTTACCGAATATTCTAGCAAGAACCTTACAACTACTGAGATTTAAAGTGTAATAGTTTAATCGCCGATGTGCCAGATTTTTTATGACCCTTTTTTATTAAAAATAATTTTAAAATAATTCAAAGTTTATATTTGATTACGCAAAACAATCTCAATGCTTTATTCTTTAATATCTCACTACATTTGAGATAAAAGATTCATTCATTCATGTCTCTTTCGCCATTTTTATGTACCTAATTTTAGTTTTTAATTAATTCAATAGAACTATGTATTTTGGAGTAATCTATACTTATATAATATAATAATATTATAAAGAGGAAAAGTTTGTATTTTTGTTTGTAATGGATAAACTCAAAAACTACTGGACCGATTTTAAAAATTCTTTCACCATTAGAAAGCTACATTATCTGCGAGTAACATAGGCTATATTTTATTTTAGAAAAAAAATAGGGGTCCGTAAGATATTTGGGTTTTTCGGGTACGCCAAGTAGTTCCCTCAGGACGCGGGTGAAACCGCGGGAAACGACTAGTAATAGATACATCAATCGCTTGCGTTCGTTTGTACTTATTTGAGGGTTTGTTCAACTAATATCAATTCGAACCGAACTAAGTTTCAATGTACGCAGTATAGTGGTATAACGAACTTAGAAACGTTTGGGATCAAATCCAAAGTAGCTTTACTAATATTTTCATTAATATTAAACGCAACTTCCCTATGTAACCCTTCCATTAACTATATTCACTAACATTAATTTATGTTTTATTGTAATGTGTTTGTTTAATATACTATAGTGTATGTACCTGCCTAACAGTTTGAAATCCTTTTAACAGGGCTATACCACCAAAATGGAAAACGATTCCGGCGATGTAGGTGAACACTAACATAATATATAATACGCTTTTAACCGCTTTACATTTATTCGTTTAAAATGTCTTTCGGAGTTACACACGGCTGCAAGTGAAGCTTGACAGTTGCCTTACGATTTTGATACTTATTTCCTACGCCACAAGAATGGTAAAAGGCCCTAGCTTGATGAGTAGCAGTGTGTATCATGTACATTTGTTGAGTATCCCATACTTGCTCTTTTGTCTCCCTTTGCAATAAAAATTATCTTTGCCGCCCGTTGCAAGCGTTGTCTGTTTATGTTCACGAATGTGCTCCAAAAGACGAACAGCAACAAAAGTACATACCTATCCCGAAAGGCAATTTAAAGTAAAGTTAAGGATCGCGAATGATTTACATCTATTTGTGTATATGTGTTGTATATATTATGGTTTTATTTATATTAGCATGTCTGTATGTAGATAATTATTAGAGAAATGTAATTTGTGAATATGTACAATGATTAATTTCATATTTTTAGAATACTTAGGTAACATACAGATTGATTCGCTTACTATTTACCTTAAATGATAAAGATATTAGTGCCAGACCATCCTGCCATATTAGCAACTGGCTCTTGGGATAATATCTGTTTACTGCATGCTGAGATAAGATTTAATACTAAGGCCTGGCGCATATATATCGAAGCGCTAATATTCACCTTTACATCATCATTTAGGAGCTTTAATCGACCTTATCATATAACCGTTTCTAACAATATTAAACTTACACTTACATGCATCCACTGTCATGCACCACCCACCATAATCGTGAACAAAATACATCTAGTAATTCCAAATATTTTTCGTTCGTCGGTTGTACACTTTTCAAACTGCTTGTAAATTATTTAGCAAACCTACATCATAAATCGTGAGATGCGTCCACGTGCGTATTATTACTATCCATTAACCATTTAAATACAAAATTGCAGAGAATCAGACCGTTTCTACGACGGTGACATATTCATGGTGCCGGAAGCGGAGGAGAGCGGCATAGAGAACGCGACGCGATCCAGAGAAAACATCTACGAATATAGAGACGTGCCCATAAAGAAACCGCATACGCCACAGCCTATAAGTAGAACTGTATGTTTAATTTAAATAATATTTTTTCAGCTATCCTACTATCAGCTTTTTCAGTTTTATACACGGTATAAGTTTTCTGAGGTGTTACAAACACAACACTCTTGCATCCCAGGTTTGATTCGGGTAGTCGTGTTGAGTTTACACGCTGGTAAATATTGAAGTACCAAGATTATATGTATAGTAGTAGGTATTACTGCGTACTAGGTTTAAGGTCCTAATAACTTACAAGCGTAGCAGGTATAAGGTTCTAGTAGCTTACAAAATTATATTCTTATTTTATTACCAGATAAGCCAGCCCGCAACTTTAGCGTCTCGGCCGCCGTCTGAAGCATCAACAGGCTCGGCGCTGTCGCTAAAGGAGAGCACGGTGTCCCGCGCGCCGGAGCCCATGCCCCGCGCCAGGTCACGGACGCAAATGGTACACGGAGTCCCGCAGACTACCGTGTGAGAACACTCAACTATGAAGTAATCAATAAGATCATCATTGGCCTAGTTTAGTATATATGGCCTTTAGGACTGCAAGAATCACCTGTCAAGGAGGCTTGCCGCCTCTCGCATTTTCTCCTGTGGCTCAGTAAGCCAATGGCAGCACGGCATACTTTTCCACATACATCGCAAGTATATTGTGAGGTAGAACTCCAACAGTAATCCGTCTAATCAAATCAGAGAAAAACGGGCGTTTAATCTATTATCGATGAATTTTGTCACCATATGACTGGTAGAGAAATATGCGCTACAAGTAACAGTGTGACTGCACTGATATCTGTTTGGTTGTGTACAAAACAATATAGAAGTTTTATCTTTTACAAAATATATATTTCAATACGTCGCCGAAGTACCATATAGATTTATCTATAACTTTAATATCACAATTTTCAATAAATTGGCCGTTTAGAATTTTCATTTCTACTTTGTACAAAAGTTAGATCTCTTAGAAATAATAGTTAGAACCTAAAACTGCAATAAGGTTCATTCGTTTCTTAGATACGTAATGATAAATGCAATAACAGTTCGTTTGAAAATCATAATTTTTTGTAAAATAATCATATCATTTAACATTCCAAACTTAAAAGACAATTTTATTATTAGTACTATATTTTAAGGCAGCTTCACATTTAATTTAATATTTAAAACTGAACGGTCAGTCTTCTAATAGATGTGTTACCTCAAATAATTTCATGTTAAAATGTATTCCAGAACATTATACAATAATAATTATGTTTTTCGAAGTATCCAGATTTCTCCTTAAATATATGACTTGAAATTACTTAAAGATCGCACTGATACACGGCTTATTTAAATAAATATAGCACTATAGATTAAAATAAATATTCATAGCTAAGGACGTAAGTCGCATAGGGTACATGCCTTTAATACGATAAATAACATATGTTTTACTTGAACTGAAACGTGTTCATATACATTAGGAAGCTTATTATTAGACTTTCAATGTGAAAGAATGTGTACCGTCCATGACTATACTAAAATAAAAGACAAGTTTTTAGGGCGATGTGTCCATAATCCGTCTATTTATCCTAAAGCAGTCCTTTTTTTAGTTCCATCGTTATAGCGATTCTTACTATTTTACATACAATAGTGTAGCGCCCTTTCTATGCAAGTCGGACTCGCACTTAACCTTTTTTATATCGATAATTGTTCAGAATCTACATTAAAATGCATATTTTTGCGTTGTACTTGTATTGGCAGCTAGCTTGTTTTATGCACAATTGTCGAAGAAAACGTAGACATTACTGAATTGCAAATTGAAGTGTAAAGATCCTTGTCCACTTACAGGACTCCGCTCCCTCTTTTTTGGATGAGAGCAGGGTCGTGTAAGTGTGCTAAGACACCCATTGTCAAGGAAGGACACTGAATCAAAATCGACGTCTTGAAAATGTGACCGAAAATGAGATGTCTGCAACTACTATAGTGTAATCGTAAGCACTTATTAATTATTCTTTAAACATTAAAGGCAGTAAACATATTGTTCTTTTAGATGCCATTACGACAATATTACTAGACTGATTTATTTTTAAGTAAGAAGACAGTCCGTAAGTTTTATGCAGCAATATGTAAACGTTCATATTTCAATCAACGAAATTGATAGTTATTTTCGAACAAATTGTTTTTTATATTTTCTAAATTATATTTTAATTTAAGTGGTTAATTTACCACCGGCATGTAATTGTTACCTAAAAGGTAGAAACTATTTATAATCTGTACTAAAAATATTAAGTATTGTTTATAGTTTTAAGTTGGTACTGCACTGTTAGTCAAGTTTAAATATATTTAATTTCTAATTTGGTTATTATACACTATAAGATTTTACATATTAATAACCAATTGGTCCAGTAGCATGCCTTATGTCCAGGAATAGTTTTTAGGCAATGTCTACATCGCGACACCGTCATAAATATGGCCGCTACCTTATTTTCTTCTGTTATTAGTATTAGATCTTTTCCGCAGTATTGAGACAATAATGATGATAAAAATCTCATGATTTAGCAGTTGACTAAGATATCCAAACTTTTCTTGTAATATTATGGCAGCTTCAAAGAGATACCCTCTTTATAGCATTCTGAAAATCATAGAGCAAGAAAAGAAAGCTTGGTATTACTAGCTTTGTCTCTTTCTACTTGAATGTTTTTTTCAATATACTGCAGTCCTTCTCAATGTGTAGGTATTTATTAACTGAATGCTTTCATTCCAGCTATAGATTAACTAGTGCAGTATTACGTATTATTATTTAGTTTAACTAGTTATAAGTTTAATGTTTGTGATCGTATTGTCCGTCCATTTACTGTGCAATGTGTCTTGAATGTGCCTTCAAAGATTTTGATACAAATAAAATTATACCTATTTATTTTAAATTTTGACAACACGATATGAGTTGTATAAGTAACTTGAATAAAATGAGTTTACATAATATTTTTATAGTTTTATTTCTGTGCGTATAACCCGAATGTCAGAAGATATTAAAAATATAATATAGGCACGTAGGTACTTTGCCTGCTTGCATATACGTCATAATACTTGAAAAGCAGTTTGAACGTCTATCTTTGATGCAATGCAACGATATATACAAGACAAACCGGTATACTTATTTATGTATATATGTCGCAGTCAAATTGTATAATTATATCGCCGTATTACATAACCCGCCGTTTTGTATGATGGTGGATCAACGATTAGCCCCGATTCCCGATTAGCAGACGCATAATCGACGCTATCCACTGGACCACGGAGGCAGCCGAGGAAATTACATGTTAGTTAAATTACTCCTCCGAAACGGCTAGACAGATTTGTATGAAACTTTGTATGTATGTTCTGAGAATACTTTGTAATCTGTTTTTCGAACCCCAGTCACTGCTCTATCATTTATGTATCACATCCTCACTCACATACAATAAGTTCGTTTTTGTCTAACCTTATAAAAATCAAAGTTCGTTTGTTTGTCTTTCTTTATAGACTCTGAAATAGTAAGAGATTACGCACTAATTAGTAACTGTGTTCAGAATTTTCTGGAAAAGAGGCTAAAAAAGGGAATAAGAAAACACCTTAAAAAGGCGGTACGGAGTTCGCCGGGTCAGCTAGTAATAAATAAAAACCACGCTTAAGCTTAATCATTTATTGGTGCCTTTATTCAGTAGTCATCATCAGGATCACACACGCATATGTCTGGGCGGCTGCCCGCCGTGTAAGGAGTGGCGCACGTCGGGCCGCACATGAGTCTCGCTTCCCGACTCTCGCGCGGCAGCAAACGACCAGGCCTTACTGTTAGGTCTACCACGTAGTTCGCGCGGAGGAGACCTGCTGGGTACTTCTCTACTTGGTCTTCATCTTCACCCTGTTAATATAACAATGTGTTACTTTTTAAATGGACTCCTCGGTAAGGATGGCAGAGGTCAGTAGTCCACATATCCATTGCCAATCATTAGCCTACAGACGTTCACTGCTGGACGTACCTATATCGCCCCAAAAACGCAGAACGATTTCCAATATTATGAGCTAAATTCTCTGCGTCTTGAAAGAAGACTGAACACTGAATGAAGAAATACATGATAAAGCACATTCACATGATATAGGACAGTCAAATGATAACTTGTATTGGACGCTTTCTGGCCAGACGGACCGATGACTCGAAGAGGCTTCCAAATACAAAGACATTTATTGCATAACTGTGTAGTGATGTACATGGATGGTTAATATGTATAATGTATCAACAGTTTACCCGTTACGGGCATTGCAATTATATAATATTAGTTATTAATAATGCTTACAACTAAAGAATTCATGCATGTTATAAAATACCTTTTCCAATAACCACTTTTTTAATTTTATTTTGAACAAATTGCCATTTAGTTTTTTAATTTCCAGAGGTAAATGGTTATATACTCTTATAGCAGTGACATATGTGCTTTTGTAGTAAATTGTTTTGTGGATGATTGGCATGCTGGTGTATTCCTGTCCTGTTGTCCCTATTGACGCTGTCCCCATACAATGGGGACAACAGAACTTAATAAATTAATTAAAATTTATGCCTGTTGTCCCCATTGCCTATTTATCTGTTAATGGGGACAGCAAAACTCAATAAAATAATTAAAATTTATGTTGTCCCCATTGGCTATACGTAATTCAAGTAACTAAATAGGTTATGTTAGGTTCTCTTTTGACCCGTAACCCAAAAATAGGAGCCCTGCGAAGCAGGGCTCCGTCAACTTAGTTTATTAAAAACTATTTACTTCTGCTATTTTTCGGTTAAGGGTCAAAAGAGAACCTAACATAACCTATTTAGTTACTTGAATTACATACAGTCGCACCTAACCAACCAAAAGTTTTTGTTGTCCCCATAACGAGAAAACGTCAATGGGGACAACGGGAAAAAAAATTATGACATCCCGCTGTCCCCATCGTGAGGACAGCTTTAGTGGGGACAACAGGAATATACCGGCATGCTTAAATTATATTTATATTGCGATCTTACATTTAGATTATATTTAATAGGTATCAAAATTATTCAGAATTATGTTTAACAAAAAGACTAAGTTCCAATATATACACACAAGTAAGTCTCAAGACAATTTTTTCTTTAAAAACAAATCTTAGGAAATCGGTGGTTTGTATATTATACATAACTCTTAAACACTTCTTTTGGAAAATAAACGTTGATTCACTATTTGTGCAGTTACCCCCGTGTATGACACCTTAAGTTAATAATGGATATACGTAGCCGTAATACACTGATTTTGCCATGCCCGTTGAAGCACTTTCTGTTAGTATTGATAGGGCATAACAGAAGCTTGATATTTTTTTATTTAAGTGTTCAATGTGGCTCTTCCAGTTTAAATGTTGATCTATAGAAACACCAAGAAATTTAATTTGACTAACTTCTTCAACTTTAGAATCATGTTTACATGTATTTAGTGGTAGTGGTTTGCTTTGATAATTTCTAAACTGCATTTTAGTTTTGGTAAGATTTACTTTTAGGTTAATAGGTAGAAGCCAGTGTGGATCAGTTTTAAGTGTATTTGATACTTACATCTCAATATTGTTTAAGCATTTATCATTTTAGATAAATATGGTTGCATCATCAGCGTACATTATACACATGTGATTGACGATGTTTGGCAATTCATTTACATAAATCAAAATTAAAAGAGGTCCCAATATACTACCTTGTGGCACACCCAGTACAACATTTTCAAAGTCAGAATATACTGTTTCTATTGTTTTGGTATCTTTATTATATATTTCTAATTTAATAGCCTGAGTTCTGTTACACAAGTATAATTCTATTATATTGAAGGGTATACTTCTGACACCTATACTTTCCAATGGCTTCAATATGTCAAATTTCACACAGTCGAATGCTTTTAACATCTCTAATGCCCGGTTTCTGAGGTACTTTTATCGGTGGTTTATCTATCCGTTAGCGTTATTGGTTCGATAACTCAAGAAAATGCGTTTCTGAACAAGGCGTCACAACATAAACTCCAGTTACCCTTAGTTTAACTTAACCGACCAATGTTCGCCGTTTATCGGTTCCATAACTTTATTTGAAGTTTAACTTCTGTCAAACGTGTTACCTTTTTTAAGAGTTTAAGGTTTTGATCATAGACTAATATATTATAACTGGAAAGTTTTGATATGATAGGTTTGTGTTTACAACTTTTACATAACCGATACAAAATCTCGTATTCGAGCAGTTCTGCAGTGAGCAGAGAGTTTGATTTTGAAGTGCTGGAGTTTATTGCTAATAAATTAGTTCCTAGAATCCTAAGATCTAGGAGAAATGCTTTTGAAATGTTTACGGATGAAGAATTTAAAATGAGATATCGTTTTGATAAGGACACCGTGTTACACATAAGTGATATGATCAGCATTAGTTTAGCTCCAGTTATGTATCGCAAATATACATTGTCTATGTTGGAACAAATTTTCATCATAATATTACGATTTTACGCCACAGGCACATTTCAAGTAGTGATTGGTGATGATATTTAATGTTCATGGCCGTTGGTTGACGGCATAGAATACAAGTGTCACCACCCCCTATATTCCCGTGGGTGTCGTAAGAGGCGACTAAGGGATAACACGATGCAAATACCATATTTGCGTAGAGACGGAAAACTCGACATCAAACCCTATACGACTGCCTCGTTGGTCTCGCGGCATAAATGTGCGCGTGGGATCGGGAGGTCCCGGGTTCGGTCGGGCAGTGTTATTGGGTTTTTCTGTCACGAAATTCTTAGTAGCAGCACGGAGTCTGGAAATGTGCCCGGTACGGCAATAGGCTCGCCCTTTATTACGTGGGACTAAAGTATATCTGGTGAAAAGTGGGTGTAGAAATACACCTCTGCCTACCCCTTCGGGGATAAAAGGCGTGACGATATGTATGTATGTATGTATGTATTAATGTTCATTAAACAACTGTGTCAAGAGTGGTTTATAAAGTAAGTAGAGAAATAGCAAAACTAGTTAAAAGATATATACCTACGAATGCCAAACTCTGAAGATCTGGGAGAAGTTAAAGCGCATTTTTTTAATATAGCTGGTTTTCCAAATGTTATCGGTTGTGTAGATGGATCTCAAATTCCAATTCAATCTCCTGGAGGAGAGCAACCAGAACTTTTTAGGAAAAGAAAAGATTTCTTTTCTGTCAATGTACAAGTTGTATGTGATGCAAAATTATACATCAGAGATTTAGATGCTCGTTGGCATGGATCTACTCATGACAGTACAGTGTACCATAATTCGTTTCTACGAGCTCGCCTGCATAACAATAATATGAGATACCTAGATGGTCACATCCTAGGAGACAGTGCCTATCCTTGTGGCAAGTACATAATGACACCATTTTTGAATCCTAATACAACTGCAGAAAAGCTCTACAATGAAGCACAAATCATCATCATCATAAAATGTCAAATCTTCTGACAGCGAGGCCTGATTTGACATTTTATTTTTTTAAAGTATATGTATAAGTTAGCAGGCGTACAGCCATTACGAATGAGGAATTATCATGTTTTTTTTAGTAAAATAACGAGCAACTAGTGGTTTATTCCTAAAAAAACATTATATGATTAAACAACTAGTTAAACAGACAAATGAAAATATTTAAATAAGTTTTCAACTCGTTTTTTAGGGTTCCGTAGTCCACAAGGAACCCTTATAGTTTCGTCATGTCCGTCCGTCTGTCCGTCCGCAGCCTAGCTCAAAGATGCCTGGTGCTAGAAAGCTGATATTTGTCATGAATATAGACATACGATATTGCAACAAAACTGTAGAATAAAATTAAGGAAAATATTTTTTTAAGGTTATCTCCTCTACATATATACTGAAGTTGAATTTTTTTTTGGTTGAGTACCCCCATTGTGTGGGGTATCATCAGATAGGTTTTAAAAAAATATTATTAGTTTGCTCAAATAATTTTTCGATCAAGTGATTAGTTTGTCAAATATCAAGCTTTGAAGTGAAAACAATTGGTAGACTCAAGTGTCCTCCCCCCCCTCTGCCAGCTAAACTATTTATTTGGAAGAGGTGATAAAAATCACAAATATAGTACATATAACGAATTTAAAAGGAAAACTATCAAAGCTAAGTAGACATCACTAGCTTACGAGTAATCGTCGGTTAACTTATAAATACCTATTTCTGTGAGTTTACATTGGGAGCGCTGGCTTAATCTTAAAGATGCGCGTTTTAGTCCCATGTGAAACAGAAGTTATTAAGTATGAATAATGGCCATTATGGGCAACTACGGAACCCTACATTGCGCGTGGCCCGACACGCACTTGGCCAGTTTTTTTAAACAGAGTCATCTAGTGGCAGAAAAAAGGACTACGTATTGGTTCAATCAAAGATAATATAATACTTTACAGTGTTCAATAGTTATTGAACGCTCCAGTGCGCATTCAGAAACGCAGTGTCAGTTAACCAACGTTTATCCTTTCCATAACTTAAATGAATCAATAACTGTTGAGAGTATATCTGGTAACTTCAGAAACCGGGCATAAGAAGTTCCTCGGCGGTAGTGGCCGACCACGGCTGTTGTTATCTACCTATAAGGTATTTTGAAACTCCGCTGATAGCCAGACATCGTCACTCTTCAATGCGTCAGAAAGGCATCTAAAGGTACTGACCGGTTCCACCTCCGGCACAGCGACCTCGCACCACGCGTACGCGCTGTTGGCGCGGTGCAGCGCGCACGGCAGACCGGTGCGATCCGCCAGCACTTTGTACAGCAGCGCCCTCTCTAGCGCACCGCCGCACTTCACCCAGCCCATACCGATCAGGGGAGACTTCAACTCGAACTGGAATACAATAAACCTCATCATCATCAGCCCTATTTATAAACTGTCCAACTGCTAGGCACTGGCCTCTTCTCACTGTGAGAAGGGTAATGCCATAAATAAACCTTACTCATTGAAATATGTTATGGACAACACAAATATAAAAATAGGAAAAACCAGGCATGTATGGTAAACGCTAGGTTACCAAATCGCAGTAATCAAAACAGCAGCTGTGTCGCGAACTCTACGAGCAATACCGTATGCAATGGTGCTAATCATTAGCAGTATACCCATGTATACTGCACATGCCCATGCACCAAGAGGAAATTAAGAGGTGCTCTTGCACCTTGTCATGTAGGTATAATTTGACTGGTCGCCTGTCCTCTAATATATTAATGCCTACGGTCTTTTATACATCTGGACCTAAGAATAGTTCTGCCTGCGCTCATGGCAAACGGCAGTAGGTAAGTACTTAGATCAAAGTTTGCAAATTATTAAATAAGTATACTCATGCGATGTACCAGTAGATTATTTGGGAGTCGGGCTGGAACGTAAAGTGAGTAAGACCGCTTTACTAATTTCTGTTGTACCTAATACTTTTCTTCAATATATAAGTAGATTAACACATTGATAATGCCTAATACTATTATTTTAAAATAGTATAACTCTTTAAAAAATTGCAACCCTATTTGCTACATCATTAGCAATGACTAGAGACTGTGTGTGACATACCATCAAGTCGGCTAGATGCAGCTCAACACTAGGCATGGAACAGTCTCGCTCCTGCGTCTCGCCGTTCATCTGTTCAGCGACGAACTCGCCCAACAACTGCGCTTTCTCCTTCAGCGATGTCGATACTTCGTCACATTTATCTCGGTATCTAGATAACATAGAATAACTCTTTATTTATTTAAGTTAAATTTTGTTTGCGGAAGAAAGATTCAAGATTAATTTATTCCACATTAAATAGAGTAGGTACATTAATGGTCTTATTCTATGTTAGTTTCATCTATTTTACTTAGTTTCATCTATTTTACTGTTAGAACAGCATGTAAAAATTTATGATACAATAATGTCAAAATAAAATGTTAAAATGGTAATAATAACAATAAGAAATATACATTAAACATTTGATGTCAACACAATAATTACATACTTAATAATTTATTGATGAAATAAGTCATTAATTGAATAAAAAGATTTTTCTAAGAGCCAATCTGTTTATGAACCTACTTACTGGCAGCTCTTTGATATTTTGTGGCAGGGCATTACACACTTTGACACACATTACGTATGTGAAACAGCGTGGTTCTAGGTATATGATTTAATACAAGTCTATCGCCATGCCTTGTGTTTCGGGAAACGCATATTTAGCACATGTAAAGATCTGCGGTTGTGTTTTCACAAATATACCTACCAATCTCAAAAATGTACATACATGTAAGAGTCATTGTTTTAAGCTAAAACAATCTACAGTCTACACGATATATATGGAGGTGTGCCCGTACATTTGCCCTCACGCATCTCTTTTGTAACAAGAAACTCTGTTAATATTTGTAGAATTACCCCATAGCAATATACCATATTTTAGAACAGAACTGACGTAACCGTGATATGCCATTAACAAGGTTTGTAGTGACGTAGTTTTTCGGAGCCTTGACAAGACGGACGAACGTTTTTCCGAGCCTTGAAAGTTGTGCACTTTCCTCCAACTAGTGGAAGGATCCTCTGATTAGGCCAGGTGATAGTGCCTGGTGGAATGCATTCTGCAGTATACATACTGAAGTATCGGTTAACAACCGCCGACTGTATTCGAATCCGTTTACTTAGGAATCTGAAGCGGAAATTGTGGCATTATCAAAGTTAGACTTAATCAGGAATTGATTGCGGGAGAACCAAGCTTCGAACATGATGAGCATGCTTAACATTTTCTGGTGTCATTACTAAATGGGTGACATTGCCCGGAGGCAGAGACTGTCTTTTCCACACAGTAGGTATATTCAATTGCCAGACATTTGCATAAAAAATTTCTTCAGATTTGGTCAATCATACTCACCTTACGTCATAATGCGCGTTTTCTATTTCAATGTATTGTAACGATTGCGCTCTGAAAAAAAAAGGCGTGTAATGTGAAATCTGGAAAGTGAAAGAAGAGATTCCAGTGCAATTCAGCGATTCTATTGCGTGCGGGAATGCCGGATAACGAGATCATATCAGCTGACGTCCACTGCTGGACATAAACTTCCCCCATGGCTCTCCACACAGACCGATCTTGTGGCAACTCAATCAGGCATTACATACTCTTTGACTCAATCCATCCGCTGCCCGCGATCCCTACATTATGTATGTTGTATGCTATTGCGCTATTTTTTTTACTCACATGTTTAACCAGACCTTATGTCGTTTTTTTGAAGCATTTAAGCGACCCAACCCAGATAGCAACAAACTTGCAGCAAGTTTAAATCAAACTTGCTAGTTTCACTGTGACAAACTTGCATCAAACTTGCATGAAGTTTGCTTTTGCAAAGGTTGCACAGGTACAAGTCACAGGTTGGTGGTCCCACAACAGCTGGTCGTCGAGCACCTCCTGCTGTATCTAGGAGGTCGACCGACCATCAACCTATGCTCGTTGTCATCCAAATCCTTTGAAAAACCAACTTCATGCAAGTTTGTCACAGTGAAACTAGCAAGTTTGATTTAAACTTGCTGCAAGTTTGGCAAGTTTGCATTGTTATCTGGGAAAGGACGCCAACGAGATCTAACCATGCAGGGTTAGTAAGCTACGGATCTCATATTATAACATTCAGTCCTAAGGCGAGGTACAGTACTCGCCAAACTTTATGGCCGCTTCGAACCTAGCCGCATTGCGCTGCGCAGAACACAAAATCAGGTATCAGCGGGACGTATGCGGGGCGTGGAGGCAGGGCACGCCCGCGCGCGCTGTCTTCCACCCGCTAGCGTCCTCGCCTCCCGCGCGTTAGTGTGAGTGCTACGTTTGTACACGACTCATATATTCGCTGAGCTCTCACAGTATCGTCGCGTTCAGAATAGTTTCATAGTGTTACTTCTTCGTTGTTCTCGTTGCTATCGTTGTTTCTTGTTGTTATTGTTTCTTGTTGTTATTTGTATTGATATAGTTACCATTTTCATTGATCATGCCTCGCGGTCGTTTTAATGTTTTACGCCGCCAAATACGGAAAATAGTGTTTGACGCATTAACGTTTATGAAAAATGAAAGAAGTCTAAGCTTAAAGTCCCTTCACCTAACTGAATTTACACTATTCTAAATTGATTGAATATGTAATTAAACAATATAAAATAGCTAATCTAACAACGTAACTGAAGATTTTAATTTTCAATAATTACAAATATTTTTTCTTGGTTATGAAATGTCCACCCGACTGTACCATGCGCAAGTTCGTACCAATGGCTACATTCAGAGCGGCCATAAAGATTGGCGAGTACTGTACCTACCTACCATTGGCTTAACGTCAATTTGGAAGTAAGAAATTGTATCTACTAAATACTTTAACAAGCTATCCAATTATCCATGTATGTAATGATCACTGCATTTGTATTTTATCAATCTATTTGATCTGACAGACACAGTGTTTTGAAGTCACAGGGAAGGTAGGTACTGATAATTCTAGCTCCTCGGCTAATAATTATCAATAGCAGTCATCATAGCCGAAATCGGGTATTTTAGCTCTTGTCACTAGGTGGCTACAGTACCCAATGCTATGTGAGGATACACTCGATATAGTTATATGGGATGGCTACTGGTGGTTTAGCCTTTTAAGAGCATCGTGTTTCGTATCCAGTTCGAATTTCTTCTGATCTTCGAAGTCATAACTTCGTAGTTCACCAAACGACCACTTAGGGTGGCAACTGGCGCTTTACTCTCTAGTATGAATTAACCCCGTTTACCCAGTACCTATAGAGAAAAGTTATATGAAATATTTTTTACTGAATACTAACGGATCACCAAACCATATCTTGAGTTTGACAAGATAAGACCTCAAGTTGACGTCATCGGGCAACCGAGAGAATATTCTGCTCGATGACATTCTCACCGTTGACTCAGTTATAGTTGGCTCTGACAACGGAACAATGTTTTACTTATAGTTAAGCCTGTATAGAAAAAAGAAACAGGTTTCGCCTAAGTTAGGTATATGACACATTTCTCATAATGACTCCAAACTTCTTTCATTTCAGATGCTGATTTAGCAGTCTAATGCATAATACCTATGGGACAATTCAAAACTATGCCAGTTCTTATACTTTTTGTATTCACTTAGACCATGGACTGCACGATAACCACAAATTTTAACAATTCAGTAGAAAGAGACGAATTTTGTTATTGCAAATTTTTTATTTTCTTATTTGAATTAGATTTCCAGAATTCTAGAAAGGGAACACGAAATTAACGTATAATTCGGGTTTTTATCGATGTTATGCGCTGTCAACAGGATATTTTAATATTTTGATGTACTGACGCCTAGAATGTCAACATTTGGAGTAATTTCATTGAAATGTTCCATTCTTGGGCTTAACATGCATTTATCTGAGAACAAAATTAAATTTCTAGTTGTCCAGAAAAGGTAAATGTAAAGTTAAATACAAGTGTATAGGATCGCAACGCTCCTCTCCCTGCGCTGCCGGCGTCTCGAAAAAGCGGGTGCAGAATAGCAAATGGCAAACTATTAGTTGCACAGAAAATTATTTATACCTAAAAAAGAAATTGCGTTTTCAGACTACCGTAACTTTAATGGATTTTGTTTAACTTCATTCTGACGATTTCATACACAAACAACGTAAAATCTCCATGCCCAGAATTTTTTATGCAATGTACTAGCTAGTTATCTATAATATTATTCATTGTTGGTCAATAATTTTATATTTTAGGATAGGTAGGCTACCTACTATGATTAAAAAAGAATCATGTCATAATAGAGTAACATGTATGTACTCTATCATTAACATACATGGTACTCTATTTTTCCTTAATTTACAGAATAAATTATGTGTAAAACGACAAAATATCGGTAAATTTATGAACATTCGACCATTCAAACACAAAATCAAATATTTTTATTTCAGTAAAATCTTAATATATATAAATCTCCTGTCACGATGTTTGTTCGCGATGGATTACTAAACTACTTAACCGATTTTAAATTAAATTGCCACACCGTGAGCAGTCTGGTCCAACTTGAGAGATAGGATAGCTTAGATCTTTAATTATAGTCGCAATTTTATTTTATTGCAAATTATTTGTCTTTAATTAATTGACAGTCACAATTATCTGTTAACTCCAAAAGATTCTAACAGATGTCGATAATCTTATATTAATAATTTCGTCAAGGAGTACATCGAAACCTTACTTGAATAATAAAACATTGAAAAATAAAGATTTAGAGTCGACAACATATATCCGCAAAATTCGGATTGTCGAGTGTTTTGTTAAATTCTAATAGTTCTGACAGACAAATCACAGTCGCCATATTGGCTCTATGATATTGGCCCAAGTTTGCTTTGTACTAAGTAGTTTGTATGTGTAAATACTTTTTACAGTTATATAGTATCGGCCAAATAAAGGAGATTTGTGTTACCCCGAATATAGATCTATACTATCTATACTAATATAATAAAGCGGAAGAGTTTGTTTGTTTGTTTGTTTGTTTGAACGCGCTAATCTCAGGAACTACCGGTCGGATCTGAAAAATTCTTTTTGTATACGATTGCCCAGTTATTCCGGAAGGCTATAGGCTATATAACATAACGCTTTGACCCTTTGGGGCCGGGCAAAAGGCTAAAAAGGCTAAAACATAATATCGGCTAATCTCAGGAACTAGCAGTCGGCTTTTAAAAATTGTTATTGCCTATGATAGCCCAATTATTTCGAAAGGCTATAGGCTATATAAAATTACGCCACAACTTTTAGGGGCCAGACAAAAATAATAAAATGGTCAAACGAGAAGGGGGAGGGTTGGGTCAAAGGCAAAAAAGGCTAAAAGAATAGGATACAATCTACATGGGTATCGTTTTCGAGATTTTCGGGACACTGATTAATAATATGAAATTTATTTAGTGATCCAAGATGGCGGACGGAAAATCAAAGATGGCGGATGTGAAAATTTTAAATATCAATATGGGTATCGCCTTCGATATTTTAAGGGGTGGAGAATCGAAATACAACATCTATTTCGTGATCAAACATGGCGGATGGGAAAATTAAAAAAATCAATATTGGTATCGTCTCCGACGTTAAAAGGGATGGGGAATCCAAATACAACATCTATTTCGTGATCAAAGAGTGTGGATAGGAAATCAAAGATGGCGGACGGGATTTTTTTTTTAATGTCGATATGGGTATCGTCTCCGATATTTTAAGGAATGGGGAATTCAAAACCACCATATATTTCGTGATCAAAGATGGCGGATGGGATTATTTTTTAAAATCAATATGAGTATCAATTCCAATATTTAAACGGATGGGGAATCCAAATCCAACATCTATTTCGTGAGCAAAGATGGCGGATATGAAATCAAAAATGGCGGATGGGAAAAATTTAAAAAATCAGTATGGGTATCGTCTCTGATGATTTAAGGGATGGTGAATTCAAATACAATATCTATTTCGTGATCAAAGATGGCGGATAGGAAATCAAAGATGGCGGACGGGATTTTTTTAAAGTCGATATGGGTATCGTCTCCGATATTTTTAGGAATGGGGAATTCAAAAACACCATCTATTTCGTGATCCAAGATGGCGGATGGGTTTTTTTTTTAAATCAATATGGGTATCGTCTCCGATGTTTTAAGGGATGGGGAATCCAAATACAACATCTATTTCGTGATTCAAGATGGCGGATGGGAAATCAAAGATGGCGGATGGGCAAAATTTTAAAAATCAATATGGGTATCGTCTCTGATGATTCAAGGGATGGTGAATCCAAATACAACATCTATTTCGTGATCAAAGATGGTGGATAGGAAATCATAGATGGCAGACGTGACTTTTTTTAAGCCGATATGGGTTTCGTCGCCGATATTTAAAGGGATGGGGAATCCAAATCCGACATCTATTTCGTGATCAAAGATGGCGAATGAGAAACCAAACATGGCGGATGAGAAAGTTTTTAAAAATCAATATGGGTATCGCCTTCGATATTTTAAGGGGTGGGGAATCCAAATAAAACATCTATTTCGTGATCAAAGATGGTGGATGGGAAATCAAAGATGGCAGATGGGAAAATTTAAAAAAATCAATATTGGTATCGTCAGCGATGTTAAAAGGGATGGGGAATCCAAATACAACATCTGTTTCGTTTTTCAAGATGGTGGATCGGAAATCAAAGATGGCAGATGGGAAAAATTTTATAAATCAATTTGGGTATTGTCTCTGATGAGATTTAAGAGATGGAGAATCCGAAAACAACATCTATTTCGTGATCAAAGATGGCGGATAGGAAATCAAAGATGGCGGACGGGAATTTTTTAAAGTCGATATGGGTACCGTCTCAAATATTTTAAGGAATGGGGAATTCAAAAAAATCAATATGGGTATCGTCTCCGATGTTTAAAGGGATGAGGAATCCAAATACAACATCTATTTCGTGATTCAAGATGGCAGATGGGCAAAATTTGAAAAATCAATACGGGTATGGGTATCGTCTCTGATGATTTAAGGGATGGTGAATCCAAATACAACATCTATTTCGTGATCAAAGATGGCGGATAGGAAATCAAAGATGGTGGACGGGATTTTTTTTAAGGCGATATGGGAATCTCTTCGATATTTTAAGTAATGGGGAATTCAATATTATATAAAAATCTATGTTTGTTTTTGCATCATTTGTGGACCCTGGAATGATAAGAGATTAAGCGCTAAGTCAATGGTAACTTTGGAAAAGAGGCTTGGAAAAAAGGGAATTAAATAAAAACTCTTAAAAAGGCGATACGGAGTTCGCTGGGTCAGCTAGTTAAACAATATAAATTAAAACAGCATAGTGGCATAATTAGGCATTGAAAAAAAAAGACTGTTAAAAAAGAATAAAATCTAAAACACAACTGTTTGAAAAAAAGGTTGTGAAGCCATGAATGTTTGTTTACAAAAAGTCTATCTTCTCGTGGCACCAACTATAGGTATGGCATGACACTTTCCTGTGACAGAATATTTAGTAATTATGCTGTAATCTTACCATAAGGAGTCCTAATATCAAAACTAGGTGACTTCTCCCACATCGGCTGAAGGAACATACAGACAAACACGGGGTTCTTTATTCTTGTGGGGTCCGACAGTATATCTTGAATCGTAGGAAAACGTTTGGTGAGTCGCTTTGTGCAGTAGAATCCGTCCTGTGAAGATGGATAATCAAAATTCAGAATCATTAGTGCATTGAAAGAGTGATGCAATGTCTCAAAAAGATATTGAAATGGGTGATTCAATTAAAAGAGTAGGTATAGCTACGTCGCAAAATAAGTACTTTGGTAAATGGGCAGTCCACTGATGTTTTACCAGAATCACAATCTAGTCTCTATAACAACATTTTAGGGGGTATTTCAGTCCCCCAGACCCTATATAGTCCCCCCGGATATTATCCATACTGTTGTGGAGGAAGAAAGGTGTGGTGTCTCTCCAACTAGAGGGAGGATCCTCTTACCAGGGTGGGTGATCGTGCCTGGTGGACTGTCAGTCCAACGGAAGTATTTGAGATGAGACGATTGTATTTACATATACAACTCGACGTGCGAACACTGCTTGCGCGATTCAGCACCTTGTTTTCCGTCGCATTGTGTCCGATAGATGTCGCCGTATAGTTGTTGTTGAGTGAGACTTCGTCGTCGCTCGCTAGATGGCCGCAGTTGTATGTAGCTACCGCTACACTGCCCTTCTTTCACGTCGCAACGAAATTATTTTATTGCGTGTAGTTATAGGATGCGACGGGGCGACCGATATAATATGCTACATTTAACTGCCACAAACCTTCCATCCCTGTCGGAGCTACGGACTAAGACTTGTAGGATATGAGCATATGTTATAAATTAACTAACTATAACTTACTGCCGTAAAGTCATTAATATCAAGTCTTCCAGTATACGCCAGTTTGGCTGAAGGGTGATGCCTGAAGATCGTCTCAAGTGCGGGCTCCCACGCGGCCACCACGTACCGTGCCTGCCTGTTTTCCACCATACTGAAAATATTATTTTTTTATTCTTTTATGTAACCATCACCATCATAATCGCCCTAGTTTTATCTCGGTTTTATCCAAGACTTTCGTCTTATGTAAAACTATCGAGTAAAACCGTGTGTCACTACTGATACTGACACACGGTTTTACTCGATAGTTTTACTCGAAAACGAGTAAAAATCAACGTGTGTCGTCGCCGCAACCCAAAGAGATAACGATATTCCATGACTAAGACCAAGTTCAGTAGGTCATCATATCAGCCAAACGACGTCCACTGCTGGACATAGGCCTCCCCAAGGTTCTCCACACAGACCGGTCTTGAGCCGCCCGCATCCAACCGCCTCCCGCGATCTTGACGAGATCGTGGTCCACCTTGCGGGGGCCTACCTCTGCTGCGTCGTCCGGTACGTGGCCGCCACTCCAGAACCTTTCTGCCCCAACGGTCATCGGTTCTTAGAGCTATGTGCCCTGCCCACTGCCACTTCAGCTTGGCTATCCGGAGAGCTATGTCGGCGACTTTAGTTCTACTGCGGATCTCCTCATTTCTGATTCGATCTCGCAGGGAAACTCCAAGCATAGCTCTCTCCATCGCCCTCTGAGTGACCTTGAGCCTTCTGATAAGGCCCATAGTGAGCGACGAGGTCAGTAGGTATTTTCAAGAATACTGACTTCCCATAACGTCGGATAAAGCCTCTCATGACAGCCGTAATCGACATCTTAAGCTTCCCCTTCGTCCTGTCCCAATCATACTTACCTTGTATATCTGCTTGGTCAGTCTTTCGTCATCCATCCTCTCCATGTGCCCAAACCACCGTGCTGAGATGATGATAAAGTATAAGGTTTTGCACCACTCCCTCGTGAAATTCTACGTAATAAAACTTATGGTTTTAAATTATGTTTATCTTACTAGTGGACGGTGCCAAGTTCCAAGTATACATCAGCTCCCTCGTCTGTGACACTCGCTGAGATGAGGATACACAATGCTGTGCGAAGGCCAACGTGTTCGATTCTTAAGTTTGTGGATACCACCTAAAAGAAATACAATCACGTAATCAAATATGATGTAGAAAATCGTGAGGTACGAATTAATTTGCAGATTGAGCACATAAGAAGAAAGATAGATAGATTATATTGCTTCATCAACTTCCTCTATAATCTACTTACCACACTGCTTGACCAGTCTCCTACACTGTCCAAGTACCGGTTGGTAGACTTCACAAATTTTTCGAGAACATTATCATAGTAAAAACAGAATAGTAGGATAGCTTCATACAAATCGGCCGCCGCGCGCCGCCGCGCTGGTTTGAATGTATGCGTGAGTCGCCGGAGCGCCGTGTACGCACGCACTTTTCACGCACACAATCTCACGAGCGCGGCAAGCTCGGCGAAGGGATGCGCCGCGCGTCTGATCGCGCGCATTCATGTAGGTACTACACTGCTCGCCCGCTCGAATTGTTTATGTACATTCAGTTTTGTAATAAACGTTATTAATATTAGATATACAATGTGTTAAACGACAGTAAATTAAACTTGTTACATTTTTTTCGCTATAAAGGGCATTCAGATAGTTATATAACGCTTAGCTAGTCAGTAAGTATTTGAAAAAAATATATGCAAGCTTAAATTCTGTAGTATTCAGCGCAATCACTTAAAAAAACGGCGAAAAAGCGCGCGCGCCGACAAAGCCGGCGCCGCGGTGTAAACACGTGACAACCCGTGCGTCAACGCAAGAGTAGGCAATTAACTCGCCGAGCGGCCTTAGCTAGCTTACCTACTATTCTGTTTTTACTATGACATTATGGAAAACTCTCAAACATGCAGGATTCGTCACGACAGTTTTTTTTCCACCGTTTAGCAAGCAATATTTTGTTTGGAATATATAGATAGGGTAAATACGCCAAATGTCGGCCCCTCCCCAAACTTCGGCCGTCTGCACATTTTCAGCTTGCGTTCATTTAAAACGTAATGAAGTGACAAATTTGCCACTCAAATTACAACCTTAGTTCATACTATATATTATGTACAAACCGTTACTTTCCGATTACGTCACTCACTCTTCGCACACTGAGCGTCAGTAGCGATTGCGCCGTCGAAGCGTCAAATTCATATTTAAAGTACCTTACTTGCTGTGAATGCCCACAATTCGGGGATTGATATTAGAACGGTAAGACATTCCTTTTTTTTTGTTTTAAGCTTTAATATCAGTAATTAGTGATTTTCACTATATTTTGAGATAGTTTTTTCAATGTTTTACGTATTGTTTTAAAGGGAAAATAGGAGGCCGCCAGTAGAATACCAATTTTGAGTTAAAACCGGATCCTCGGCCATGGCCGACTTAAAGTAAATGCAGTCAGTTTTATAAATTCCAATTGTACTAATTCCATTGGCTTAATAGAAGAATTTGCAACGCATATAGGTAAATAAATTTATTTTAATCGCCAAATACCGGCCGGGGTGATATTAGTTGAATCTCGAGAAATAATGTACACTAAATAGGGGCCGGCTTTAGAAACATTAAAGATTGTAATGTCGACCAGCCTCGAATTCGAGCCCAACTATACAGGCTGATTACTTTTTCTTATTTTTTTTAAATTAAATATTTGTTATACATTTAATTTATTAATAATATATAAAGAGTTAAGTTTAAATATAGGAGTTGATAATATTGAAAACATTTATGATAGCTTATTACGGTATGGGAATATAAGATATAAATTGCTCTTTGGAACTTGCTACCTTAACCCATGTTAGTTAGCTTAAAAAATATAAATGGTTGGTCGTGAATCTTTCATTCATTAATTAACCTGCATGTCACAAAAAGCTGCCTTTAGAATTTATGCTTTTAATTTAAGGTACTACAATGACAGAGCAGGGAGATCCAGGGCCTTCACGAATGCAAAGAAAATTGTGCAGTTACGATCGCACAAAAATAAAGGATGCACTTGAGGCAATAACACCGCTTTATTCCAAGAATGATACGAGAAGCTATTGAAATTAAAAAACATCCTAATTTCAATAGGGAAGATGGTTGGAATGTTCCTCCAGCTTGGGACCCTGTTATCAGGCTAATGAAACCCAAGAAGGACAAAGTCACCAGAAGACATCAAGACACAGTGAGCACATTCTGCGTAGATAGTAACACCAATAGTTGAAAAATGTTCGGGTACTTTGAGATAACTTTTAAATTCAAGACAAAGACAAATACCACCTCAGTCTACCGTGAACATGAATCCTGTAAAGAATTCGAAACGTCGGCTAGTAATAAAAATGTAGTTTCTAGATCATTCGGTTTAAATGTAATAACAAGTGAAACCAATATAACGCGATAAAATCCGTAAACTGTAGTTTAATTTCAATGTGTAACATTCGCGTAAACCCAAGAAAATATTACGATTAATAATGTATACTTAGTGAGACTCCTGCCAAAATAAATCGAATAGATTTATATTTGTCTGTCTTAATTTAAAACATCCTATACCCGGCCGACATTTGGGAAAAACGTGACCGACCATGGGCCGTGAATGGCCGACTTAAGGGTTTTTCGTTCTCGACGCATCTAAACCTTATTACTTTTTCCTTGTAGTAGAAATGTCAACTTAATGTCCATAAACATGAAATAGATTTATCGATCTATCCAAAACCGCATCGGAAGCTATCCTTTCGTTGCAAATTGATGGTGCCAGACCGATCCCAAAACAGAAAAACCGTAAGGTGGCCGACATTTAGCGTATTTACCCTAGGTATTGCTTTCATTTTGTAAAAGATTCTGTGTTAATAACAAAATTTGGAACACACCTCTTCACCATTTTTCAGTGTAAATAAATCTTGTGCAACTTCATTCGCCATCAACCCAGTTAACACCGTGCAAGTCAATATCTTTAGGCTGGTATCGATACGCTAGAAAATAAAAATTATCTACATAACGTGCTTTCCATAAAGCCAAAAGTTTATGCCTGGCTTCAATTATGCATTGTTAAACCTAGTAAAGTTATCGGACCTTATTCCGAAAGAGGGTCTACCTTTTACAGGTAGTAGAGCCTTGGTGATTTCAGCATGAATGGGCCGGCTCGACCGGGGAAGTACTACCCTCTCACAGAAAATCGACGTAAAGTAACAGTAGGTAGGGGAAAGGTGTACGAGATGATTCCCTTAAGGGAGAATGCTTGTAGTTTAAATTATATTCTACTTATTGCAGATATAAATACGTTTATCCGTAGGAAATTTATCTATCTAGTTAATTGTTGTCATACTCAAAAAATATTTTTTTAATGTTTTATTGTTATAAACACCGTTTTTTTTTAATGTTATGAATGGATCGTCTTGTACACCCCGGTGTCCAAGATGATCCCTGCGGTAGGGGCAAGATGATCCCAGGATCATGTGCCCATATGCACCCACTAAATTTGAGATTATCATAGGTTATAGCAGAAGTAACTGAATAAAGTCATAATTAGGGTTTACTCTCTTTAATCAAGTCTGTTAGTCTCCATTATAATTAAAGAAGGAAACAATAATCACATTGTATGAGATCTGTGGTCAAGTAAAGGTTTAACAACATTAAATAATCTTTTAAAGTAGGTAAGTAAATAATGGTGCATAGGGTTCCCACCAAGAACTTAGGGTCCCAAGCCAACCTCACCTGCAAGTGGTGCACCTGCCGATCAACGGACGAGGCTCTGGCAAACAAAATGTCCCAATAAGCGGCAATAGGCTCGCCACCTATTACGTGGGATCAAAACACTGGCGAAGAGTGGGCGTTTAATATGCCTCTGCCTACCCCTTCGGGGAAACAGCCGTGAGTCTATGTATGTATGTATGTATGTAAGTAAATAATTTATCGTCTAAAACATCTAATCTAATCAAGCAAATTTAACTTCTCAAAATCAACATGACGGAAAAAAATCCTCATCAATTTTAACAAATAAGTATAAATGAAATAAAAATGTATAGGTCTAAGTGCCTGTTTCCTGGCGTTACTTTACACCAACCCCATGTGAATTCATACGGATAATCGCTTTAAAAAAACAATAACACAAATGGTTAAAAGGTTTCTGTAATACATAGTCAATATGATGATGTTAACGTTGTACAAGATGATCCACACGGATCGTCTTGTACACCAGTAACATAATCATCTTGCCCCAACATAAACTTTTTTATTCAATGATCGATAACATAACATGTGTGGTTTCAACTGTTTCCATGCTGCTAAAAATTCAAAATAAAGTAATATACAAAGCTAACTAATACATCAACCACGTCAATAAGGTACGTTAGAACACATTACATAATCTCAAAGACAACCTTACCTTAGATCACAGTGACGAAATTTCTGTTTTCGTCACAGATTTAACAAACAAGAACCAGATGTAGCGTATTCGTCCAACTAAGTGAGGCACGTTGACAGCTATGTGTACGTGACATTTGGCGACTGGCACTATACGGACACGCGCGTCTATGTGTGTGTAAAGTTGCCAGATTATGAATAATCTCCCACTATTTTGCATATAGTTTTTGCAAACGAATATAAAAATATTACATAGGTAATATTTTATATTCGTTTGTGGTTTTGAAGAATTTACCATAGATTTAATTAATGCTTTTAATATGTAATGCTGTTGTGAAAATTATTCAAATACAAGATACCATTAAAGTATGCTTTTATAAATACATTTCTTAAAAAATGTAGGCTCCGAGTTAAGTTTTAACTAATTTTATTCGAAAATTGAGAAATAAATAGATAGGCTTGCGTCATAAATATTAATTAGCCAAAAACATTTTGTCATGCATACAATAAATTTTGAATATCATAATCATAAATCGTAACCAAAAAAAATTGCAATTAAAAATAAATAATGGCTACAATCAATAATTTCTGTTTCTGTACTTAATATACACACGGCGCCAAGTCAAGCTAAATAGTCGAAGTACGATTTTGATACTTATTCCCTACGCCATAAGAACGGTACAAAGGTCTAACAACGGTACAAAGGTCAAAGTGTATAGCTTGACAAGTAGCCGCGTGTACACTAATATTTGGATCGTTTGGGGATCGAACTCAAAACAATGTATATACTAATGGAAATCCTATTAGTATATTTATAAGAAAAAATATAATCTACAATATACTTTTACAATACGTTAATGTATTTTTCATTAACATGACAATCATTATTACCTACATAATCAATTGACAAGTGCATTTTCCCTAATTCAGGGAAAACGGTGTCGACGTAAACTGGCAACACTTACATATTTTCTGCAGAAATACGAATTTTATCGAAATAATATTTTAAAACAGTCAAATAATCCACAGTTATCTGTAAGAATATATTCCATTTTCCCGTATTTGCTTTTAGAAACAACTTTTACAATGTTTAAAAACGCAAGACGGCATTTTATGAATTTAAAAGCAGGATCGATCGTGGCGTGTGAACTGTGCGATGCTTTGCAGCGCACTGAGTCGAGTTTGTATTCGCTTTTCAATTTTGTATTTGCTTTAGTGGCCTCACGCAAGTGTTCCGCGCGCTCTGTCTGCCTTTTATTCTATAGTCTTAGGTTTTCGTCCTCAAAAAATTTGACTGTCGCTCAAGGCGCCATTACGATTGACTCAGGCGGGGGAATATTAGGGACTACATTTTACCAATAAACACAATTAGGTGGCACTACTAGTTTCGTTGCAATATAAGAGGATCATCTTCCCTCAATGGATCATCTCGTACACCTTTCCCCTACCTACTTAAGCTGTTGCGTTTCGTTCGGTGAGTGAGAGTGCCGGAGGCCCTATCCCCTATTCCTTCTCCCTCATCCCACTCCTCATCCTATCCCTTTTCCCATCCCCAAGGAGCGACAACGCACTTGTTACTCCTCTGGTGTTACCTGTGTCCATGGGCGGCGGTAATTGCTTACCATCAGGCGATCCGTCTGCTCGTTTGCCGCCTATTACCTACTATAAAAAAACCTAAGTATATGGATTTTTAGATAATTCGAAGTTAAGCTCTTGTCTTAAAGTCTCTCCTCTCTGAAAATAAAATTGTTTAAGGCTTATTTTGAATCGTTTTAAAGATGTTGTTGTTAGGTAGGTTACCTTCCTTTAAGTCTCCTTAGGTAATCTAAAAGTTCTACAACTGATATTATATTTAGTCGTTGTTTTGTAGTTATGCCTTTTGAGCTGCTATAAATACCTTATAACCGTTTTGTAAAATGAGGTGTAAATATGAAAGGATCACCTGCATTATCTGCACCAATTCCTGCATGAAATCGGCGTTCAGCATGGCTTTCGTGCTGACGTGATAGTTCAACAAGTTTATGTACACTTGTACTGCTAGCCGTTGAGCTTCTATTGGATTATCCTTAACTAAAAAAACAATCATTATCATCATCAACAAATGTGTAGATATATAAAATGAATATATAATTAAAATATCTTCTCGTCCGATATCCCGCAGTGTCTCAAGACAAAAGTCTTTGACCAGTGTGTGTTGCCAGTGAAGACTTACGGATCAGAGACCTGGTCGCTCACTATGGGCCTTATTAGAAGGCTCAAGGTCACTCAGAGGGCGACGGAGAGAGCTATGCTTGGAGTTTCCCTGCGAGATCGAATCAGAAATGAGGAGATCCGCAGTACAACCAAAGTCGCCGACATAGCTTGCCGGATAGCCAAGCTGAAGTGGCAGTGGGCAGGGCACATAGCTCGAAGAAGCGATGGCCGTTGGGGCAGAAAGGTTTTGGAGTGGCGGCCACGTACCGGACGACGCAGCAGAGGTAGGCCCCTCGCAAGGTGGACCGACGATCTCGTCAAGATCGCGGGAGGAGGTTGGATGCGGGCGGCTCAAGACCGGTCTGTGTGGAGAACCTTGGGGGAGGCCTATGTCCAGCAGTGGACGTCGTTTGGCTGATATGATGATGATGATATAAAATGCTCTTGTCCTGAGTCCAGACTGACTGATAGACAACCTACAGCCGGGTAGTTTGTATATTTATATCTAAAGACTACAAGAAGATAAAGTTAGCGAAACTGGTTGGATGTAGGCAGCTCAAAATCAGTTTGTGAGGATAATTTTAACCGAGGCCTATATCAACACTGGACGTCATTCAACTAAAATAATATCTAATAATATGCCATCTACAACACTGAGTTTTTGATAAATTAGAGTCTCCTGGACCTTTAAGGTTAAATGATGCTCAACGCGTTCTTCTTGATTCGAGGTAATGAATTTCTCTGAAATATTTTCAGAGGGAGTCCAAAGCAAAGAATACAATTTATCACAAAGCCTGCTAGTCCACCGAGTCTGCTATGCAATTTCAAAAGCTAGAAGGTCGGTTGATACCATAATCATAATAGACACACTTACATTTCTTATTAATATTCCTGAGCGCCGCAAAGGTCTTGTGTTCCACTACGCTGAAGGCAGCTTTGGGTATTTTCCGGCAGAGCTCAGCCAGCGCCCGTAGTGCATTAATTCGTATGTAGAACCACACTGCTGTGTCGTCTCCCAAAATTGCTGGAGCAACGATATTGGTTAGTAGGTGTCGCATTAACTTTATGTACGGTACAATATACGTGTGGGCAGCGGTGATAGCTTAGTGATAGAGATCAAGAGACTGTTACGCACAAGTTCTAGCGTGAACTCACGACGTTTCGAAGCTAGGTACAGTACTCGCCAAACTTTATGGCCGCTCCGAACCTAGCCGCATTACGCTGCGCAGAACACAAAGTCAGGTATCAGCGGGACGTACGCGGGGCGTGGAGGCAGGGCACGCCCGCGCGCGCTGTCTTCCACCCGCTAGCGTCCTCGCCTCCCGCGCGTTAGTGTGAGTGCTGCGTTCGTACACGAATCACACATTCGCTAAACTCTGACAGTATCGTCGCGTTCAGAATAGTTTCATACTTCTTCGTTGGTTCTCGTTGCTATCGTTATTGTTTCTTGTTGTTATTGTTTCTTGTTGTTATTTGTACTGATATAGTTACCATTTTCATTGATCATGCCTCGCGGTCGTTTTAATGTTTGAGAATGGAGATTTCGAAATAAGTGAAGAAAGTGATGAAGAAAGTTCTTCAGATGGGGAACCTTCTACGAGTATGCAAGATGTTTTAATGAAAGGTGTAGCCCCATTATAAATAAATATAAAAAAAAATATTGTTTTGTCGTAACCATGTATTTTTTCATTTAGAAGTCCCTTCACCTAACTGAATTTACATTAATCGAATTTGATTGAATATGTAATTGAAACAATATAATATAGCTAATCTGACAACGTAACTGAAGATTTTAATTTTCAATAATTACAAATATTTTTTCTTGGTTATGAAATGTCCACCCGACTGTACCATGCGCAAGTTCGTACTTACGAACCGATGGCTACATTCAGAGCGGCCATAAAGATTGGCGAGTACTGTAGGTACGTATTAAAGTTTTACTCAGGTATCACTTTTAAACGGTGCAGAAAAACATCGTGAAGAAACCTGCAAGTATATGAGTTCACTATAATCCTCTCGAAAGACACGTGATATATGTCAAACCTTACTTGGCCAGTATAGTGGCTTACCTATAGCCTTTTCCTTTTTATAGTGCGAAGAGGCATGTGTCCGCTAGTACGACAGAACGGAAACATTGTAAATGATGAAAATATGGGAGAACGGAGAGAACTGTCTTAGAATTGATGCAATGATTTACTAAAACTCAAAGAAGATAAAGTTTGATGCGGTCGATTCTTATCAATATGCAATAATCATACAGATCTGCCTTTTAAAATAGGTACAACTCCTGAACGAAGAATAAATCCACTATAGCGGTGTATCTTTACAGATGTACACATCTGTGAAGAGTGAGATACTCCTCAGTCTGGGTGTACATAAATTAATTTTATGGATGACGTTAAGTGTAGTGCCTTATAGGGGTCGAGTCCACGATGGTCCGACGAGGCGACCGATTAAATCGCTACATTATCCGTGCAGCAATAATGCGTGCAATAGTATTTTACATTGATATTTTATAAGTACCTAGGCACGCAGCAGACTGCGATGCAGAGGGCATCAGGTTCAGTTATGTGAACATTGATTTGTTAATTTTCCCTTGCCCCATGCCTCAGAGCACGTTAAACTGTTGGTCCTGGCTGTCATGAAGATCTTTGACACACGTTATAGAGAGTCAAACAAACTGATACTAGTCTAAACCGTGGTATATAGCTATTCCTTTGGGTTGAGAAGGTCAGACAGGCAGGCGCCTTGTGGAAAAGCTGATATTCAGTCAAATCAGGGGGGTGATTCAGAATCTTTCGATATCTCATTTGACATTCGATTCCGTTAATTGTCAAACGGGCTACCTCATTTTTTGTCAAAACTATAGCATTTCCTATCAATGTTAAGCATTCAGTATGAAGTAAATTAATAAATAAACCGAATTCAATGAATATTTGTTCAAAATATCTCTGATAGTCCGCTAAAAGACGAGGACAATAATTTGACATATCGTACGGTTAGAACTCGTGACATTCTGAATCGGCCTGCCGGTTGGACTAGTAAGCGGATCCCGGGTTACAACGGGGATAACGCTCGCGCTAGGAGGATGATGATAATTTTACATACCGCTGCAATACACCATGTTAAAAATTTGGTAATAACGTACCTACCTACGATCGATGCAAAATGCGAAATACATTGTGCAAATGTGCATTATTGTCAAAAAATATCCAATTTTAAATTTTACATGTAAAATTAATATTTACCACAGAGTGCTTCGATAATATTGGTGTCAGACATGCGGACGGCTGACGGCAGAAGCATAGTCATATTAGCAACACCCATTGCTGCATCGGCCAATAACTCCACGTTGGAACTCAGCAGTTGATGGCAAAACACGAGGTCTGTACCCGTTTCATATAGCGCCTAAAATAATTCGTAATTTTAAACACACGACGAAATTTCAACTCACCAAAAGTCTGTATTTTTAAGATATTTTTACAAATATGAACAAGGAAACGCAGATAAATGGAATATTTAGACTTATACATCAGAATGGTATAGGCATTTTTACCGCAATAAACCACTCTCACGTTTGCTTTAAAGTAGTTATAGTCCGAGATCCGTAAAGAGCGACCTTCACCGATCTGGTTATTGGATGAAAAGTATTTTATATCAAATATTGCATGCCAAAATATATATCGCGAATGGGTTAGCAAAAAAAATCCGGTCCAGACTAGGAAAAGTAGAAAAGAAAATGTATGTGGCTTTTCATTTAACATATTTTTATGTACGTGTTTAATGATTAAATTTAGTACTAACTGAATGTATGAACCCCAAAGGGTACGTTAACATAGGGTTATCGAGTTTTCTTGGCGTATTTAGTAGGGTTGCCAGGTATCCCCCCCGTGGGATCTCCACCTTGTCGTGGTGGGGGGGCTCAGTAACCGTGGATTGCTCACCCGCGGTGAAGCTAAGAGGGATCCAGGAGGGGACGCTCCGCGTGGGCTTGGAGGGGCCTGCGCAGGATGCGTCCAACGGGGCGGGTGCGGGGGACAGTTCTGTCTGTCCCTCGCAGTCGGGTGCGGTCGCGGGAGGAGAGGCGTGTCGGTGTTGCGTTGCCGCGCGCCCTATCTCCCGCGACCAAATGGGGGCGCACCATTCGATGCGTCGCGGTGGGGCCGCAGAGGAAGAGGAGATGCGGTGTTGCGTTGCCGTCCTCCCTATCCTCTGCGGCCGCTGGGCGTTTTGGCGGCGGAGTCCAACACCTTAATCCGTCGCCAAGGGGGTTTTGTTCGGGGCCCGCCTGACCATCTGGCGGGCCAATACCCGTCGGAGGGTGGCGACGAGTGCTTAGGTGATGCCCCACCCTCCGACACACGGGTACATGGCGGAAGTCGAGGTGGTTTTTAGTGGAAACACCACATACTCCGGCTCTCATTTCCCCCAAGAGTCGGAGATCCGAAGGGATTTTCCACCTCGTAAAACAAAAAAAAAAAAAGGGTTGCCAGGTATAAACACTTCGACTGTTAAGTTGATACCAGTTATATTTATCAATTATTTTAATAGACAAATCTTATATTAAAATGACCGCTATTTCACTGCGAACACGATGATATTAGGTTGCCTACGAAAAACCTGTCAGGAAGAGCGGTTGGCAATTTTTTTTAGCCTGGATCGGATTTTTATACCAACATATTCGCGATATATTTTTTAACATGCACAATTTGATATAAAATATTTTTCAACCAATAACCAGATCGGTGAAGGACGCTCTTCTACGGATCTTAGACCATAGATTATACACTTATACTGGTATCGTAGACTATTAATGTGTGTACATTGTTAAGAGCTGGGGTTCGGCGATCTGCATTTTTGTCCGATATTGTACAAACTGTGTAAAACTTTGGACTAGTTTTTTTATCAAAATGTATTTGTTTTCGTTGCTTGCAATGCTTGTACAATTTGCACATAACGTGATATAGTATTTGATAATATCGTAGGTATACATTCATATACACATTTACACTTAGGTTTCATTTATCAAATAGCCAACTGTTTCAACTAGAGTTACAGGAATCTGGCAGCAGTTAGATTTTTACTTACGTCTCTCCCATTAGCAGTGAAAGACATTTTGGTCAGAACAGCTAAACAAGCAGGTTTCATCGCTGGGATCGCCATTTCTAGGTAAGCAAGTAGTCTCAGAATACATCCCGATTGAAAAAGATGTTGAGCGTTTTCTTCTGTCTCGACGTAGTTGCGAAGAACACCCAAGACTTGAGTGTGTACATCGCGGAATTCATACGACTGTCAAGGAAAAATTAAGATGATTAGATGTACATCAGGATTGCACCAGCTAGATCGATAGAGTAGCACCTCCTCACGAAAGATCGACCTAATGAGACAATAGCTTTATTGTTGCGGTTTATTATGTGAGTAAAATTCATGGGAAGAGTGACTGCGAATGAAAAAAGGACTTATATTCGGAAGGAACAAGGAAACAATTATTAACAATAAGGTAACCGTGTTCTGCTTCTCTCTAGGATTGCAAAACACGCGAATGCCTGGATAGCGTCACTGGTGCTCAGGGGTTCCAATTACGCTTACTATCAGGCGACATGACGCTCGCTGGCCACATGGCCGTCACATTTGGAAAAAGAAACACACTATCTTACTTATCTTATTGTCATACTCTCAGTTTTTATTGATTGGCCAGTGAGTTAAGTGAAAAACATACTCAGATGTTACATCTCGGGAAAGGGCTTGCTAATGCATTGCTGCGCAACGTCAAGGTCTACGATAGGCAGGCAACTTTACAAGTAGGCATCCATCGTTAAAATGGTTAAAAACTCACTTCCAATATATCACAGAGGTCCAACACTCCCGTCGAGGCTCGAAATGTCTTTTGAACGTTTTCATCCTTGTATCTACAGATCAGTTGGTCCACGGTCCTCAGAGCGGCATGTTGTATAGCTAGATATTTACTTTGCATCAGAGCAAGAAGCGATGGCCAGCTAAACTGTTGGTTCTTAGTCACTTCTGACGCACAAACGGGATCATCCAAGAGATTGCTTAAGGTCTTGTAAAATATAATAAAACATATTGAGAGTAAGGATACACACTGGGCATAACAAGCAAATGATATTATCATACAAATTACTTCGTGTGGTGACAGATTACAATTAGCAGACGCCTTTGTCCGTCCGCCTTTGTAGGAGTGGACTACAAAAGACGATGATGATGATAATGGAAATGTAATAATTGTAGAGTTTATTCAAATGAAGATGAAACTGTTTAGCATGAAGGAATCGGACCAACTAGATTCGTAACTTACCAATAAAATTTGTTGTACAGTCACGAGCATAAATATATTACTATGGGCAGATTCGCAAAAATATCTGACCCAAGAATGAGTTCAATAATATCTGTCTGCACGTACGCAGCAAAAATATCTGATATTATCAGGCAGCATAATGAAGTGGCATCAAAATTATGTGATGACAATGTCGAAGCATAAATATGTGATGTGACAGGTGGCAAAATGTTATGATCCCCTGTGGAGAGCAAATACATGTAATGTTTTATATTTCTGTAATTTGCATTGATTCCGCCCTAAAAGCATAAATATGTGACACCAACTAGGTGGCAATAATATCTGACATTATTTTATCTTCAATTTAATTTAATCTTTATACGAAATAGTAAAAAAAACTACTGAGCCTACATGAATCAAATTTTTATGGGACCAATTCGAAACTATTCCGCATTAAACAAAAGAAGAATTACGTAAATCGGTTCAGAAACCTCGGTGAAATCTGTGTACATACATCGAAAAAAAAACATACCGGCCGAATTGAGAAGTCCTTTTTTCTTTGTTTGAAGTCGGTTAGAAAAACAAATGTTATTTTACATTGTTTTAATATAGGCTGTCGTTTTATACTATACAGGGTGTAAAAAGACCCTTAACGAAAACTGAGATCCCATGTTGGCACCATACCTGAGAAATTACTGGTTCAGGAGATATTGAGGCTCAAACTTACTATGAAATTTTTGTAATTAGGTACAAAATCGATGCATTTACCCCGCCAACCTGTTCTATAGATATCATATGCACCCATGGATAAATAGGGTTTTCGAAAGTTGCACGCGTGCACTTTTAATTGCGGATTAAAAAATGTCTCTCCTTAAAAAAAAATATCGTTTCCCAAGTTTTATTTTTGCTTTGTATGACTTGGCATGATGTCCATAACGAGTAGACTTCGGCTTGGTGATGGATCTTGTGGCACCCTGTATTTATGTCTAGACATATCCAATACTACGACCGAATTAAATTATTTAAGTATTATTGTAGTGCAAAAAAGATCTACATTTTATCTACAGCTGCCGAGTAATAGTTTAAGAATAGGGTATCGGACTGCCTAGTCAAATCAGTAACTTTTTGTCACGCGTCGAAACGCTACTTTTGTATTTTATCAACTGCTGTACTATTTTATGGTTTTATTTATATGAAATTTGCTGTAAGGGCAAAATTAAAATTTAAGAATATTTATAGTGGTGATTTGAGACAATCTTTTTAATAAATGATAATTGCAATTTATTTTTAATACTGTCCGATCCCCTATTGTTTTATAGTAATATATCAGGTTCCCAGACCTTACTTATTTTTTTGGATTTCATTGGATTGACGATGAGTTATCGAACAGTATCCATTTATGAAGACATACATGGACACTATTCCATTCATTGCTCTCGAATAACTCGTGAGTGGTTTAAAAGTTAATATTCAAAGAGAGGCCTTAAAGTTAATCAATTTCTCTTCAGAGAGCCTTGATTTGAATCCCATTGAGAATCTGTGGGATTCAATGTTTCAACAATAGGATCCAACTCTGGCTAGAACCCATCATTTTCTACTTTGTCACACCTTTGACATTTGGGACTCACTCCGAGGCTCGCAAGTGTGAGCTAATATAGTTCTACAATGCAAGAGAGGTTACAGGACGTAATGATGCAAATGGTGGATTTACTCGATTTTAATTCATTGAGTTTAATTAGATTTCACCGGAAGATACCAAGATCTGAAAGTTTATAAATTTACTAGGAAATTCTAAACGGGAGATAAATTGTATTATTATTTGCGACGTCTCGTGGTAAATTTATAAACTACCGGATATCTATTCGTAAGATTCTAAACGGTTCAACCAATCACAGAAGTTTCACATTAATTTTAAGCTTCTTGAAAATACGGCAAATAACATTCTGCTCTCTGATTGGCCGGTCGATGATAATGAAGGTCGGCATCAATTCAACTTAATAGGTTATGTTAGGTTTTCCTGTGACCCTAAACAGAAACATAGGAGCCTTGCGAAGCAGGGTTCCGTTAACTTAAGGCTCATTGACATCGCTATAGATCCAGTTTATTCGTTAAAGTGGAGAGGTGGAGAGGAAGGAAAAAAACACGTGACTTATTCAACCAATCAGAGCGCACATGGCGTTTGGTAATTGTTTACTTATTAGTTTACGCATAAATTCGTAAGTTATGCCATTTGCGAAAAGGTGGGCGTAAAATAATACAATTTATCTCTTGTTTAGAATCCTACGAAATTTTATTCATTAGGAATAAATTTGCGGTTCTTGTCATTCTCCGGTGACATAAAACAAGCTTAAAATCATTATTTTATTAAGTTAATTAGTTAGATAAAAATAAAAAATATTTATAACGTGTTTTTGTTCATATTCTTTGCCCGGCAAAATACATAACAATAAAACAGTTTGGCCCATTTTACCGGGGCTATACCTACATAATATCAAATAAGTATTTTATTGTTTATAAATTATATGTCAGATATTATTGCCACCTAGTTGGTGATACATATTTATGCTTTTAGGGCGGAATTAATGCAAAATACAGAAATATAAAACGTTACATATATTTGCTCTCCACAAGGGATCATAACATTTTGCCACCTGTCACATCACATATTTATGCTTCGACATTGTCATCACATAATTTTGATGCCACTTCATTATGCTGCCTGATAATATCAGATATTTTTGCTGCGTACGTGCAGACAGATATTATTGAACTCATTCTTGGGTCAGATATTTTTGCGAATCTGCCCATAGTAATATATTTATGCTCGTGACTGTACATTTTAGTTCACATAAATTTAATTGTTCTTGAATTAATCATTTACCTGCAGGCAATTTTTCTGTACATCCGGGTCAAGACTGTTTTTCATTCTGGAAAACAAGGTTCCCAAGATATTGGCGGAAACCAATTGTTCACATCCAAGGGGTTCCCTTGTCAGTTCAGATAGCACCAAAGATGCGAATTCTAAAACAAAGACGTCTTCCATCTGAAACATGATCATCATAATTAAGGTACCTACACCTATACAAATATTATTGATATTTCGTTGTGATGCACACATTATTATAATAGTACCTAACTACCTACTTATATTATTCGTACACAAGTGACGCTTTATGTTACTCACTTTACTATTTCTCCTTATCTATTCTAGAGCGCGACCGAAGCGAATAAAAGAACAAGTTTATTTTATGAATCGACCACATAGGACAAAAACACTTACCTCAAATAGAAAGATAAGAAGTTAGACAAAATTATTCATATTACCTTTACGAGCATGTGGGCAATTTTCCGTAAGTGCTGAGGATCTTCCAATACTTGTTCAGGTCCCGTGGGCAATTGACAAAGCTGTGCTAATGCTTTGAGCGCAAACCGCCTTATATTTAGCTCCGAATGCTCTATATGTGGCAAAATATATTTGATAGCGTCGAGATCCAATAACACAGTGCGATTGGACATGTCCTGAGCCGCAAATTTCGTGATGGCTCGAAGAGTCTAGAAACAATCAATAGGTATTTTTACTTATTTTAAATTGTCTTTCGGGATATATACCACGTACCTTTATTTGGAGTAGGTAACCGATATTTCGGCACTGTTGCAAGCGCCATGTTCACGGATGTCATTCCATGCCATGTTGTTTAAATGACCACGAAAGTTAAACTTCCTAAATCAATAGGTACCTACCTACTTAGATTAAAAGTTCTATCCATCCATTGTTATTGAAGCAGTGACGTAGCGTCGAGTTAGAGTCACGGGCATTCTGATCTTCAAGTTGTGGGTTAAGAACCTTTGGTCTTTGCGATTTAATCCATTCCTGCCATAAGTATAAAGTTGGCTGGCAATATTAATAGTAGATTTTTAAATCGACGCGATTTGTTTTTTTTCCATTTCTCCTACGCTCGCTGCGTGTCAGTTGCAAGGCAATTTAGACCCCTGGGACTTCACAAGCTTCAATATCGTTGACACCAATGGTCTTTGTTGCTGACTTAGCTATATAGGTGATTCAGCAGTGGTAATGGTCTCGCCTCCAAAAAAACTAAGTCTTATTATTACTTTCCTCTTATTTATTGAGTAATTTAGATAGAATAATTGTGGTAGATTTATGTATGCTCAGGTGTTTTGAAAGTAGCAAAACATGATTGGTGTAGAATTTTCGTCTTACCTGGCATAGTACCTCAGGTTCTGTTGACTCTAGAAGCAAGATCGATGTGTGGGCAGTCTCTGGCGATATGGTATATGAATGGAAAGTCGTGTCCTTCTTCTCTGCGGACCTGTTGTGTCTTTCCTTCTGGAGAGGCTTCGCCATAGTTGTACTTAATATTATACACTATTAGTCAAATAATATGACCGGTGGGTCACCGTAAAGATAACGCAAACAATCCGCAAATTATGACATGACTTTGATATTTGTTGATTTTGACAAAATTAATAAAAAGGTTATATTGCAGAAATAAAAGCAGGTTCCTACCTATGTATCTAACTGTGAATTGATTTATGTTTCAGGTATATTAAATTATATCAGACCTGTAGATAGCATACATTCACACATCAGTCTACAGTTATTAGCAACAATTTTCTCAAATGCTTCTATGTAGTTTTATGATTTTAATCTATTAAATATTTTGGTATCTGTATCGTGACGTTATAAAAAAAAGCCGAAAACCAACCTGACAATACAAACCAACTTGTCAAACAAAATTATTTTAAGCTTATTTTACATTTATGCATAGGAGAAACAGAGTGGTTCGTCTCGTAGGTGTAGTGGCGAGAAAGTTCCGGGTTGTAGAAGAGTTATGGATATTTCCATGGTGGGGCAGTGGTCGTTTGACTGCAATACCACTTTGGACTTTGGACACGTTTGTACTCCTGGTCAAGCTATGTTCCACTTGTACGATGGCTTTAGTCCGAGTTTTGATACCACCTACGATGAAGAGTTTGCACGGGGAGACCGTTTTGGTGAGTGTTTCCCATAGACCCTGTTCGAGTTCATTTGTATTTACTTTATCATGATACAGCCAATCCAATAATATTGAATTAGCAAACACTTATTAGGTACCTACCTACATAGATATGTATTGGAAAATATTTTCTTCTCCAATTCGCAATAAATACTATGTTCTTCTTTTCAGATAACCGGCGCAGCTGGCACTATTGGACGTGAACTAGCCCTTCAATTCGCAGAATTAGGCGCAACAGTGATATGCTGGGATAAGGACGCAAGGCGAAACAATGCCCTTGTTAATGAAATACGGCTTAAAGATGGAGAGGTTGGTAATGAATTTACCAAAAATATTTATTGTTGAAGACCTAGCAACCCATCTGATCAATTGCTAAAGGAATGGCGCTAAAAGCTTCAAATTTGACCACATTGTTAAAGCCCATGAGCGGCGTTTCTACTATCTATTAAATCATTATGAGCTATCCACAATGGTGAAGCTACCTAGGCGCGTATCCAAAAAGGTATAATAGTCTTAGACAGTTCGTGTAAATTTAGAGTAATGGCCGCTTTTGTTAAAAAAGTACTTCTGGATGACTCGCTCGGCAGAAATTGAATTAATCCTAAGCTTTGCAATCAGCAGTGATTTACTAGTAGGGAGACCAACCTACCGAAATGCATACGGTCTTTGGGTTCGAATCCTTAGCGTAAATCACTGTCTTTTGTACGTTATAGGTATGCATCCATGGTCACGAGTTGTCTACATTATAAGACGTACTTACCTAAGCGGATGCTCCTGCTGTTACACAATTCACATTGGAAGGCTAACTAAAGCACTTAATTTAGTAACATTTATGTCTGTAACTAATTACTATTTACAAGTAATTAAGTACAATGTGTAACAGTTGCAGCTCCTTACAAAAATAAAAATATGTAACATAATATTGGCGATTTAAAAGAGTGGCCACGAGTTTTATTGCCCGTTCTTTCTCGTGTTTCTAGCTATTGCTTTGCGAACGAGGCAGTAAATGTAGAAGCATTAAGTCATTAAATTTTAAAATTGACGTTCATAAGCGTCACCTTGTGACCTATATGAATAAATGATTTTGACTTTGACTCTTCTTCTTAGGCGTTACACTCTTGGCAGAATGGTCGTGGTCGTCACATCTACAGCTGTGGCCTGCTTCACAATTCGACGCCACTCGTCATGTTTTTTCGCTCTTATTGTGCATTCGTGTAGTGAGCGGTTGGCAGCGATCTTAACTTGGTCTGTCCACCTCATTGGTGACCTGCCGCGTGGTCTGGTGCCATCTACCTTACCCTGAACTACTAGGCGTTCTATAGACTGGTCTCCGCGTCGTGATACATGTCCGAAAAAAGTGAGTAGGTATACGAGCCTGAACAATAGAATATAACCTCTTTTTGGTGCCTAGCTCTCGAAGAATGGACTCATTCGTTCGGAATTCCGTCCACGATATACCGAGCATTCTTATCCAGCACCTCATCTCGAGTGCGTTGATCTTCTGTTTCTCACATTCTTGTAGAGTCCATGTCACAGAAGCATAGAGGAATATGGCAAAAACGAGGGCCCTCACAAGTCGTATTTTTGTGGCTTTGGTAATATTTCGATCTTTCCATACTTTCTTCAGTTTGTCCATAGCAGATCTGGATATTGCCATGCGGCGCTTGATTTCGTCAATGCAGCGTTGTTTGATATCAGTGCTCCCAGTTATATGTATGTCTGAACTACTTTGCAATTAGCAATTTGCCTGACTTCTGGAGAGTTGTTATTAGCGCGGTCAACGATCATCATCTTAGTTAAATGCATATTAAGGTTTTAATTCTCACTTGTCTCAGGACTCTTAAGAGCATGTAGAGGGTTTTGACCCCCCTAAAAGAGTGTCCAAGATAAACATGACGTCTAGTACCAGCTGGCTGAATATGCTCTACGAGTCGCGGGACAAGTGAGAATTAAAACCTTAATATGCATTTAACGTGCAAAAGACAGTGATTTACGCTAAGGATTCGAACCCAAGACCCTATGCATTTCGGTAGGTTGGTCTCCCTACAAGTAAAGCACTGCTGATTGCAAAGCTTAAGATTAAATACAAAAAATGTTCTGCCGAGCGAGTCATCCAGAAGCACTTTTTTGAACAAAAGCGGCTATTACTCCAAATTTATACCCACTAGCTAAGACTGTTATACCTTTTGGATAGCAAGTAAAACTAACAAGTTATTCCAACACTTTACATAACATGCCACATATTATTTTTTCCAAATAATTGCATTTTTGTGGCGTCATTTTATTTTCTTCGCACATTTTTTGCGTGTTTTTTATTCTCAAATTCCATGATGAGTTAGTAGCTTTATTTTATTTTCAAAGATGGACAATTTAATTGTCCATTAAATAAGGCCCAATTGGCTAACAGTAATAGTCAAAAACATTCTTTAGAATATGTTTATAACAAAAATTTGGAATTTGCTCAAAAAATCTTAAAAACTGTTTTATTGTAAACTGGTTTATTTTGGACCCCCATATGCAGGGGATGTAAATACTCCATTATGGTCCTAGAATCATGCCGAAGGGAATACCAGCAATTACAAATCACCCTGTCTATTCTATAGGATTGAACTTAATAAAATGTTTTGTTTTAAGAGCTACGGATTCACCATAGACGTCACAGCCCGAGAACAAGTCGCATCTTTAGCGTTACGGATGCAACGACATCAGACCGAAGTATCGATGATCGTGAGCAATGCCGGCGCAGCCATCTACGCTCCATTCAGCCACATACGACCAGAAACTATTGCGAAGCTTCTTGAGATCAACCTACTGGCTCATTTTTGGGTATTTGCTTTTATTTCAATTCGTATATGTTGATGGACTGCGGATGGCTTAAGAGCGGACCATGTCGAGAGCTTTGGGAGGGGCCTATGCCCGTATTGGACGTCTTTCGGCTGATATGATAATGATGATGATGGTAAATGATGAGTAATAAGGTCTCTTATAAATTAAATGTCAAAAAATATGCTGTATCAAGAATCTGATCTCTGATCTGAAAGATTAAAAGCAACGCCACTAACGACGATGGAGAGAGCTATGTTTCAAGTTTCACTGCGTGATCGATTTAAAAATAATGAGATTGGCAGGAGAACCAACAAAATCAACGTCATAGTTCTCCGAGTAGTCAAACTGAATTGCCAATGGGCAGGGCACATAGCTCGAAGAGCCGATTGCCGATGGGCAGAAAGGTCGTAAGATCGTAGAGTGGTGATCACGCACTTGCTTGCGCAGTAGGGGTCGAATCCCCGTTAGGTGGACCGACGATCTTGTTGGGATGTGCGGTTCAAAATCTGTCTGTGTCGAGAGCATTAGGAGAAGCCTATGTTTTGCAGTGAACTTCTCTAGGCTCAGATAATGGATAGTAAACCAAAGGGCTGGATTAACGAAAAAAGCGAGGAATTATGAACATTTGAGATTTTGATGGTTTCAATACGCTCTTAGAACAATGTGATATTATAACATTTGTATTTTCCAGGTCATCCAAGCTTTCCTACCGGCTATGATAGACAGGCGACGTGGTCACATCATAGCAATTAATTCAAGTGCAGGACTGATGCCGTGTTCTGATATGATACCTTACTGTGCAGCTAAATTTGGATTAAAGGGTATGTAATATTTCTTATTTACATGGTATTTGAAAGATTTTTTGTTAGACACCCGCGCGTTTCTTCGTAGTACACACTGTCTACTTTAACGCAGGTCTAACCTACCTATACAAAGTTCATTGATCAAGCATGGGACCACATAATCAGGTTATTTCCGATCAAAACCTCATATTTTCAATCACCGCCATAAAAGTATTTGGGTAATCAGGTTTAATGGATTCGATAACCGAAGAGCTTCGACTGGATACATGGACCAAGAATATCAACACAACCTCAGTGTACCTGGCTACGGTGGAGACGGGGTTCTATCCAACACCGTCGCACAGGTTTACCTCCTGGTATTCTGAGATCACCGCTAAAGAAGCTGCTAAGATTATCATAGAAGGTAAGCAAGAGCAACTGTGTTATTCCAGTAAAAAAGAGCAGTTGTGTTCAGCGCTGATACGCTGACTAGATCCGCGAAATAGAGCTTGATATGAACTAGTGTGAACAATCTGAATGAACCTACCTCGCCTACAACGTCGCCGCAACTGAATTTATCAAAGCGGCTAAGTGCGCGTCAAATTTGTTTAAATGTCTACTTGCATCTTTTCTTTTATCCGTACCTATTCATGATGCAAGGCACCTGCGGTTTACATTTAGTTCTTTCATTTTCTAATCTATCATCATCAGCCTTCAACAGTCCATTGCTGGACTAGGCCTCTCCTTTGAAAGGAGGAATTGGCCTACTATACCACGCTGGCCAAACGTGTTGGTATAGGGTATGTATCAAGTTTTCCTTCTCTTACAGTGCTGTTCTCTGCAAAATATGCTCCCTCTGTCGGCTCTTACGACACCCATGGCATGATATGGGGTGGTGACAATCCGTATTCTTAATCCGTCACCACACGTAATCTATAGATAGTATAGATTTTATTGCTAGAAGTAACTTAACCATTATTTTGATATATTTCAGGAGTTCGCAAGAATCGTAAAGAAATCAGCATACCTAGGTTCATGAAGACACTCATCAGTCTCAACAATCTTATGCCGTATAGAATAAGGATTATTTTCAACGATTTCTTTAACTTTAGACACAGGGGTTGGTTTTGTTATTGTTGATTATTTGATTTTTTAAGGTATAATCTTAGACAATAAAAGATAATAAAGCTGCCGCTGAGGCCAAACATGGTTCAGAACAAAATACAGACACTCAGTTAAATAATACCTCGTGTGCCGATATATTTATATAGCTTACGAATATTTTTATTAGGTTACTAATAAATTTAATATCATATTCTGTAGGCATCTAAGGCAGTTTTAAGATATGAAAAAAAGCAAAGTAGAGGTACCTACTTACTTTTTTTACTACTTTGCTTCTTTTATTTGTGCTTAGTAATTAGGTATTTTGACAAATTTCGGTGAAATTAATTTACTTTTATTCATGTCTATTTACTCATTTATGTAGCACGATATAATTATTGTTAAGTAGTTTACAATATTGTTAATAGATATACCTACCTACCTGCATAGTTGTTATTTCAATAAATCACATACATAATTTTATTACTTTTTTTTATTACCTGCTAAACATAATTATACTTCACTAGTCTGAATGGCAATAAATTTAATTGCACAATAAAATGTCGAGTGTGAATGGGACAGGAGGAAGGGGAAGACCTAGAAGGACGTTCTCTGACCGGGTTGGAGACATCCTAAAAAAAGGACAGGTTAGAAGTACCCTAAACCGAAGAGCATGCAAGAGAAATTTGATGGGAGTGCATGAAGCAAGAGAGACAAGTCAGGATCGTTGCAAATGGCGTTCCGTGGTCTTTGCCTACCCATCCGGGAAACAGGCGTGAGTCTATGTATTCTATGTATGTATGTACAATAAATTCGTGACCGTGTATATTTACTCAGTAGCATTATCTGTTTGCATATTATGTATGGCACAGCCAATTAGCTTAGTCAGCCGTTCAATGAGGGTTTTCTGAAATGACGCCCAATAGGCGGCAACACTGAGGCGACAGGTCCAGAATCCTGTCAAAAGTGCCAGAGCACCTATACTTTGCTACATCTGTTTTTGTTTGTTGCATGACATGTGTGTGCACGCGTCTAGACAGTTTGGACCTGAACGTATAGGAAACGCCGTCTGGTGGCAGAAAAAAATTCAAACACCCTCATTAAAACTAGCCGCTTCATTAAATAGCGACTTTGACGAAGCCGACGGCGATCGCATCCGTCTGAAAGTAGTCAAACACCAAATTGCCGAAATGCATGAATTTAGTCTCGTCGACTGCCGAGCGGCCTTGAAGACATCCAAACGGCGCCGAAGACAACAAATTTCGGACAACGGAATTACGGAACGAACGAATTGTCCGAAGGACGTTTGCGATCATTCGTAAGAGTCTATAACTAATCGAACGCAAGTGAACAGCCGTCGCAAAGGCCGTTCGGAAAAGTCGGCTGCCGATTGCTTTTGATCAGCCGCACGACAGCCGATTGGCGTCAAGCCGAGTAATATGATGATAAGTACACCGAGTGCTTAACTTGAGCCGATTGAGAGTCGATTAGTTAGGGAACTCCCTAATGTGGTGATACGCACCAGGCTTAAGCTGATTGAGCGTCGATAAGTTTGGGGACTCCCTTATTCGATGCGTAAGCGATCTATTTTGAATGACAATAAAGTAGGTAGGTACCTCGAATATAAATAAACCCTCGTTCGCATAGGCTCATCTTACCCGTTTATTTCCGAAAGTATCTTGCATAGGCAGAAATAAAATTCATAAGTTCGCCTTTATTTATTATTAAGAAGAAAATTATCAACATGAGAGTCGCCATCATAGTGGATGTATATCTTATACCTATACTTGCGCTGGAAAGCTTATGTTTTGGGCAGATAGTACCTAACCTGCAGCTAGTTTCGACAACCACAGTGATGTTAACTGCCATTTGTGGGATAGATGTTTTGAAATCCACCAAACTGGCTGTTGTTAAGACAAGCTGTTACATTTTTTAAGATGCCTGGTACAACCCCTTTACAAATATCACTAATTTACAGCATATTACTGTAACGTAGGGGAACTTTTGAGCGAAATAAGAAACGTTTCACGTTTCGTTTCGTTCACGGTGTCGTTAAAAACATTGTGGCCATAGAATTATTACCTACAGAAAGTCAGTATTCAAACAACGCGAGCTCAGAAGTTAAGCCGAAAATTCGCTATGTGTGCGGAACTGTGCTGTGTTTACTTGCTGCATCACGCACACAGACGCCATTATAGAGTTGCCAGTTACAACGTCTTTCCCCTAAAAATAGGGTAAATTCATAATTTTTGCATGAAATAAGTAATTGTATATATCACAGATTTAACAAACAAGAACCAGATGTAGCGTATTCGTCCAACTAAGTGAGGCACGTTGACAGCTATGTGTGCGTGACATTTGGCGACTGGCACTGTACGGACACGCACGACTATGTGTGTGTAAAGTTGCCAGATTATGAATAATCTCCCACTATTTTGCATATAGTTTTTGCAAACGAATATAAAAATATTACATAGGTAATATTTTATATTCGTTTTTGGTTTTGAAGAATTTACCATAGATTTAATTAATGCTTTTAATATGTAATGCTGTTGTGAAAATTATTCAAATAAAATATACCATTAAAGTATGCTTTTATAAATACATTTCTTAAAAAATGTAGGCTCCGAGTTAAGTTTTAACTAATTTTATTCGTAAATTGAGAAATAAATAGATAGGCTTGCGTCATAAATATTAATTAGCTAAAAACATTTTGTCATGCATACAATAAATTATGAATATCATAATCATAAATCGTAACCAAAAAAAATTGCAATTAAAAATAAATAATGGCTACAATCAATAATTTCTGTTTCTGTACTTAATGTACACACGGCGCCAAGTCAAGCTAAATAGTCGAAGTACGATTTTGATACTTATTCCCTACGCCATAAGAACGGTACAAAGGTCTAACAACGGTACAAAGGTCAAAGTGTATAGCTTGACAAGTAGCCGCGTGTACACGAATATTTGGATCGTTTGGGGATCGAACTCAAAACAATGTATACATACATACATACATACATAGTCTCACGCCTATATCCCCGAAGAGGTAGGCAGAGGTGTATTGCTACACCCACTTTTCGCCAGATTTAATTTAGTCCCACGTAATAGGGGGCGAGCCTATTGCCGTACCGGGCACATTACCAGACTCCGAGCTGCTAAGAGAATTTCCTAACGGAAAAACCCAATAACACTTTGCCCGACCCGGGAATCGAACCCGAGACCTCCCAATCCCACGCGCATATTTATGCCGCGAGACCAACGAGGCAGTCTGCTATGTAAACAAAAAGGCTAAGTATGGCTAAACAATGTATATACTAATGGAAATCCTATTAGTATATTTATAAGAAAAAATATAATCTACAATATACTTTTACAATACGTTAATGTATTTTTCATTAACATGACAATCATTATTACCTACATAATCAATTGACAAGTGCATTTTCCCTAATGCAGGGAAAACGGTGTCGACGTAAACTGGCAACACTTACATATTTTCTGCAGAAATACGAATTTTATCGAAATAATATTATAAAACGGTCAAATAATCCATAGTTATCTGTAAGAATATATTCCATCTTCCCGTATTTGCTTTTAGAAACAACTTTTACAATGTTTAAAAACGCAAGACGGCATTTTATGAATTTAAAAGCTGGATCGATCGTGGCGTGTGAACTGTGCGATGCTTCGCAGCGCACTGAGTCGAGTTTGTATTCGCTTTTCAATTTTGTATTTGCTTTAGTGGCCTCACGCAAGTGTTCCGCGCGCTCTGTCTGCCTTTTATTCTATAGTCTTAGGTATATATAATTCTAAAGTCACACTGTCTGCTTTTTAAGTTTTTACAACTGACTAACGATGGCTAAATCAATCTTGACGAAACTTACTCAAACGTGAGCGCTAACAAGTGCCGAGTGATTTCCTAGTTAAATGCTCTTTATAGTACCTACATAAAAAGTATTTATGTATATTTTTGAGAAAAATTATCAAAAATCAACAGCGAGTACTATGTGTGCGCCGTTGCGCTATGGTGACCAAAAAAAGCCGACAAGTTTAAAAATTCTAATATAATTCAGTCGGTAACGTCATTCGTTCAACAACGAAGTTACTTACGCGTACCTACATTACAAGACAATACTAGACTTTAGATACTAGCCTTTCAATACAAAAACGGAAAAATCGAGTGCTTTGAGACAATGTCGTCTTAGCCGAGCTCGGCTAGAGCTTGACGTGACAAATTTGTCGTAACCGATTGGTACGTATGTACCAGCCAGCGGTGTTTGAAAGGTTAAGTTTATATAATTATGTAACTACCTAATTCCTTTTTTTATTAAAACTGTCAATAGAATAAATTTTGGTAAGGAATGTGTAAATTAAACTGGGACAATTTCACACCCAACTGGCAAGACTCCGCTCGTACTTATTATGATTTACTGTATTTGTATTATTAGACAATCTACGTAATAAAATTTATGTCTGACCGGTGGAATGATACTCCAGCAACCTTATAATCTTTTTCTGAAGCATTATGGCACAAAACACTGTACAATATATCATAATTTCGATTATTTTGCGGTTGATGCTTACGCTACCGTGCGACTCGGACCACAGACAACGCGGCCGCCGATTGGGTCAGATTCTGACCCAAATGAACGGCGCGTATTGCGTGTGCGTACTTGGTTTCTGTAGGTAATAATTCAATGATTGTGGCTTGTGAGTTCAAATTTAGGACGACACAATTATTAAGACCTTTCTAAAGTGACAACAGATTTTAAATAATGTATCATCACGACATAGAGGGTGCACGCTTTGAGAAGAGTTTATATGTATTTATTTTTAACCGACTTCAAAAAAAGGAGGAGGTTCTCAATTCGTCGGAATCTTTTTTTTTTTATGTATGTTCCCCGATTTCTCTAAGACGCCTGGACCGATTTCGAAAATTCTTTCATACAATTAGGTATGTCAATAACTGACGAAAGTACCTACTTGATGAGATGTTAATGTCTAAGTACAATGTACTTAGACATTAACATGTATTCATCGCTATAAGTATGTACTTAGTATAGGTCGGTTCACGAAAGTTGACCAGAAATGGCGGCCGTCGCGCATATGTACATTCGTGCACTAATGGCGTGGCTCCATTCTTGACGCATTTAGGGAATGCGTCAAGAACGGAGCCACGCCATTGGCATTCCACCCGCGTCTCACCCTGCACCATGGAGACCTAAAAAATTATTTCTGCGCAGTGGTCATCTTTCGTGAACCGAATACATAGAATGAATACAGAGGGTCTAGTCCGAGTTTGCACTCGATCGTCACGATCGACGATAGAATTGTCGCCGGGAACAATTTCCATACATTTTCCAAAAGCGCCACCTAACGGAGTGTTGCGATCGATAGAGACCGCTAGGGGGCGCATTTAGAAAATGTATGGAAATTGTTCCCGTCGACTAGCTATCGTCGATCGTGACGATCGAGTGCAAACTCGGACTAGACCCTCTGATTTACATATAGAACCGCATTTCTTAAGGATTTCGTGTGCCGATTCCAAATGGCGAGTTGGCGACGGTCGTCAGTGTAGTACGTAGTTGGCGCCGTTGGCGGCGCTGGCGCCGTTGGCGGCGCTGGCGTCGTTCTCCGTCTCTGTTGCTCTCGTAGTTAAGATACACAGAAGGGACGTTTGTCTCTCTTGCACTCATAGAGACAGCTGTCACAGCGCGACTGCCACGCCGCCAAGCGGCAATTTGGGTCACAAAAAGTTTGTCTACAGAGCGCCCATAAGAAATGCGCCTCTATGTAAATATCTATGATCTATGCTTATAGTCAGAGATTCTTAGAAGAGCGACCTTCACCGATCTGGTTATTGCAATGTGAAATTAAACGCCAAATGCACTTTTTTTTTAAATTTGCCGGACCTGATTTTTTTTACCAACCCATTCGCGATCTAATATATAAAATTCTCGTGTCACAGTTTTCGTTCCCATACTCCTCCGAAACGGCTTGACCGATTTTGATGAAATTTTTTGTGCTTATCCGGTATCTATGAGAATCGGCCAACATCTATCTTTCAAAAAAAAAAAAAAAAAATTTAATAGCAAAACAACGTTTGCCGGGTCAGCTAGTATATTTATAACATGCAAAACTTGATAAAGAATACTTTTCATCCAATAAACAGAACGGTGAATGTTGCTCTTCTACAGATCTTAGACTATTACAATAAAAAAATACCAGTACAGACATAATTTTGTAATCAACCAATCTCTACCATAGTTTACATACAAGTACATGTTACATACAAGTATGCAAATCCAGTTTATAATTATTAACACTTTGACCGCATTTCTCACACATTATCATCTCAACACACATATGATTCACAAGTGCCTTCGCATCAATGAACTGTTTACTACAAATATTACAGATTGTTTTAGCTACCCCATGCTGTAGTACATGACGATTCAACGTAGAACGCGTAGCAAAGCTTTGGCCACAAGTTTCACATAGATGGCGTGATGGTTCAGACTTTGCAGTGTGATTTTTGACGTGAACATAAATTTCTTTGCGGTCTGATGATGTGTAGCTGCATATCTTGCACCTGAAAATAATGTAAAACTAATTTAGTGAAATAATAATGTATAACTAATTAGTGAACTCTGATCAACATAGCGATCACCCAAAAATCTCTAGGATTTTTGGGTTTATTGATGTAGCAATACATGCATACCTACTGAAAGAGAACCTGGTTAATATGAAGCAAGGGAGATATGTTAGGATCATCTTCGCTCACCTCTCCAGGAACGAGGAGTGAGTCTATGTATGCATGTAAAATTATTTTATTTTATAATAAGTGTTGCATTGCTTTGAAGATATGAAAATAAATAAATAGTTAATGCATACACACCTATACATAACATTTTCATGCTTTTCATGTGCTTCTTTCTTGTGTTTCATTAAAGCATCATTTCCTATCAAAGTATGACCGCAAATATCACACACTCTCTCTTCTGTCTTAATTATATGTTCCTTTGCATGCTTATACAGTTGAACTCTCTCTCTAAATGTATCTCCACATTCCTTGCAACGGTATACACAGCCTACAGCTGCTGCATAATCGGTGTGACAGGTTTTATGATGCTGTATGAGTCGCTCTTTGGTTTGAAACTGTTCGCCACAGTTGCAAGTAAAAGGCAAAGATGTATTATGAGATAAGGAGTGCTGTTGCATTTTATGTTTAGAATCAAACAACATGTTACAGTGCACACATGTTCGTAAAACAATATCGCACACACTCATGTGTTGCAGCAGCTTTGGTACTCCATCAAACTTTGTTTTGCAACCAAAACATACAAATACATTTTTATCAACTTTAACCTGCTGCAATTTAATTTTTGGTTCCAGTTCCTTCTTTTTTAATCCGTTTGCCATTGAACAATCAGACTCTAATATGTCAACATCTATTTTAAATTTTTTAGCATCTCTTTTCTTGGGACTGGGGATTTTTACTTTTGTATTTGACTTAGCAATTTCAAAGTTCTGTTCGTTTTTATCCAACATATTGACTATACAAGGTATGTCTTCCTTACCTAGATTGTTTAAATATTCTTCAATATTAGCGGTATTATTAAGAAATTCTAATAGTGAATCGGAGTTATATTCCGAATCAGGCAAAGGTTGTAGAAGCATTTTGTTTTCCGATGATTTCTTTATCTTTTCTTGCACTGAAGATTCCAGCCAATCTTGCGAACAGCGAGCGTTTAGTTGAAAATCATAAAACTGGCTTAGTAACGACACACAAGATATGCACACAGTTTTTGGTAGATGATCATTTGGCGATACAGATACAGCAAGGCAAGATTTTAGGTGTAAACTTATCGTAGGATCTCCAAGTATTGATACGTGTTCCGAATCTTGGTCCAGACATATTCGACAACATTTTTGGATATCATCACACATTTTGTCGGTTTTATAAATTTTAACAAAAATCAGCCGCGAAATTAGATGACAGTGTTATGACTTCTGTGTCTCCGTTTAGAAATTATATAAAAAAGGTACTCTGTGGAAATTACCGTTAATTCATCAATTGTCTTATAATTGTTTAACCTGTAGAACTTCATATTATTATTAGTGATATCATAATTTGAACGTTTGATAATTCTCAAATAATCATTGTGTAAACATGTTATATCAGGGTAACGAACTATAAAAAATAAATCGTACTTAAAATACTTCTTGGATTTTAGAACGAAATTTCTTGTTATCAGGTCAAGGTAGTCAGATTAGGATTCCGTAGAGAAATGTGATCAGATCATCCAGCAATTACTACAAATTACGAAATTATGCAGTATGAGAGGTAATTCGACCTATTTCTTGAAGGAGGTTATATTTGTGGTAATTTGCAACAAATTCGCCACGTCAAGTAGGCATCCAAAATGAAGGGTTCCTGATATAGGTATTTGGACTATTTTAGATTTTAGTTAATGAAACTTATTAAATTGTTGGCTCTAAATTATTACTTTTTGTAAAACTTGTATCTCACGAGCTCTTAACAAAAGCAGAAACTATCTTACATTATAATTGCAAATCCTTTATTTTTCAGGATTTGCTTCTTTTTTTTCTTGTCTCTAAACTATTCCTATTGATAAATAACTAATACGCTGAAATTTATTTGTATTGTTATGATCAGAACCGAACTCGTCAATCTAAACTATAAATAACTCCCGCAAAAATGCATTCAAAATTCATCGTAGTGTTATGCCGGTTTTCATCAAATAAGACAGAGGCGTCGTTACAGCCGTTTCAGCGTTATTAATGTCGACTTATATGTTTATTAATGTCGAATTATAATTTATGTTCATTTTAGGCCGGTGTTCACCCACACTTTAACAGATATTTAAATTTGTAACCAACTGTTTAGTTCAATTTTCATGTTCACCATACCATATACGTCAGTTAAAATGCTAAATCGGGCGGTTATTTTAACCGAGCCTCGCATCTATGTTTAACGCGTTTAAACGTTGGTTATCGCTGTCAATGTGACATTTTGTTTACTACAGTCCGTTCACAGTTATGGAGCAAAGAAATATAACCTTAAGTCATAGAAGTAACACTAAATAACAACAGCGGTTGCTATGTTTGATATCTTCTTTCTAATGGCACATGCAGTATGTTAGAAAGAACTGTCGATAGGTTTAGCAGCACGCTCTTATAGCAGCGTCGTGGTAGGCAAACAGTAGACAAAACATAGAGTTAGGAAACCGAGTGTTGTTCGTAACAGTGATGATTTATCGATAAATATTTTTGGTTAATGTCTAACTTTAGTATGTGTTGATATATTTAAGCCGTAGAAGTAAACAACAACTAAAATATTGAAATTGGACAGTGCTTTGCAAAGACTTACCAGACAGACAGTACTAAAAAATTTCACGTGTTTAATTGTTCATTTTAGCCATAAAATCTATTGACAAAAAGTATTCATAAACTAATGAGCGATGTGTTGCGATGAGATGCTAAGAAACTGTCACTTAGATTATGTATTGTACGAATTATACCAGATTGGCTAATGCGGCAGGCTTTGGCAATTTGTGTGCGTCGCATCATATCACGTTGCTTGCTATCGCTTACGTTGGACACTGCTCGATTTTTTTAGAGCTCTAGGTAATCCGATTTGTGATCCGCCAGCACAAATGATTCGCCTTTATGTAAATATTAGTACAGCAGTGAACTACTTTGACAACCCAGTTGGCGTGAGTGCAACCGACTGCCACGCCGAAGCTTGCGGGTACGATTCAGTTTTACATTCATGTCCGATAGTTTGTTTCCGTATTTATCCCTCATTCAAAAAACATCGATATCTCCTTTCACTGTCAAATCCCATCACTCCTTAATGATGGGATTTACAGCACGGCTATTTAGAGAATGCAGTCAAAGATATGAGTCTGTAAGGAGTCTATGCCTCTTTAAATGAGACGCGTAATTTGACGTTATGATTAACCAACTAAGACCACTGACATTACGTGTTGCACGTTCGGTATAAGGAAATATGGCGAGCATGTTCTCTCTAGTCTAAACGTCCAACCTCTCTGAACTAGGTACCTACCAAAGAAATATAACCTTAAGGCATAGAAGTAACACTAAATAACAACAGCGGTTGCTTTGATTGATATCTTCTTTCTAATGGCACATGCAGTATGATAGAAAGAGCTGTCGATAGGTTTAGCAGCTCGTTCTTATAGCAGCCTCGTGGTAGGCAAACAGTAGACAAAACATAGAGTTAGGAAACCGAGTGTTGTTCGTAACAGTGATGATTTATCAATAAATATTTTTGGTCAAATGTCTAACTTTAGTATGTGTCGATATATTTAAGCCGTAGAAGTAAACAACTAAAATATTGAAATTGTAGTTTTTGCTGTTGACGCCGGACAGTGCTATGCAATGACTTGCCAGACAGACAGTACTAAAAAAATTCACGTGTTTAATTGTTCGTTTTAGCCATAAAATCTATTGACAAAAAGTATTCATAAAGTAATGAGCGATGCGTTGCGATGAGATGCTAAGAAACTGTCACTTAGATTATGTATTGTACGAATTATACCAGATTGGCTAATGCGGCAGGCTTTGGCAATTTGTGTGCGTCGCATCATATCACGTTGCTTGCTATCGCTTACGTTGGACACTGCTTGATTTTTTTAGAGTTGTAGGTAATCCGATTTGTGATCCACCAGCACAAATGATTCGCCTTTATATAAATATTAGTACAGCAGTGAACTACTTTGACAACCCAGTTGGCGTGAGTGCAACCGACTGCCACGCCGAAGCTTGCGGGTACGATTCAGTTTTACATTCATGTCCGATAGTTTGTTTCCGTATTTATCCCTCATTCAAAAAACATCGATATCTCCTTTCACTGTCAAATCCCATCACTCCTTAATGATGGGATTTGACAGCACGGCTATTTAGAGAATGCAGTCAAAGATATGAGTCTGTAAGGAGTCTATGCCTCTTTAAATGAGACGCGTAATTTGACGTTATGATTAAAGGCTCCAGTACACAATGGTCCATGATGGACCACTGCAGGCCATCGCCGTTGTATACACACGCCTACACACCAAACTATGCTAAACCAGTATAAACTGATCGTTTAATGTGCGGAAAGATCACACAAATTGAGACCATGATAAACTGGTTTTGTTTAACTTTATGTGTAGCCGTGTGTACACGGGGTACGGCAATGGTCTGCAGTGGCCCATCATGGACCATTGTGTACACGGGGTGATGGTATACAGTGGCGGGCAATTGTCAATCGTCGCGCGCAATCGGAATGTTGTCGGTTTTTTGGGCACACTTCAAAGGAATCGTGGCGTAGCGTGGTCTGTGGTGTTCACACAATGGCCCATTGTTTAGTTCGTCACCGACCGCAGACCGGGATAGTGCACTTTTTGTTTTATGTATATAGAAGGCAGTAAAAGAAACTGCATATGTATTGTATATATATTATTTACAAAATAATTATTATACAGTTATGCTATGAATCAGTAATGGGGTAAAAATCTAAAAAAATAATTCTGTCTGTTTGTCTATTTGCACACACTAATCTCGGAAGTTACTGGATGGATTTGAATGAAACTTTTTTTTATTATATTGCTATTAGGTCAGGCGACATATAGGCTAAAATTGATTTTGGAAAGTGGAACATCTGATGCAGAACCACAACAGCCCAGCGTAACTATAAGACATAAAAATTGCGGTGTGGCAAAAAACATTTCACATGTTGAGCATTTTTTGATAAGCAATTAAAATTTGAAGATCTCGAACATCGGATGTGGAAATTAAAGAGCCCAGCTACAATATAACATACAGGCTTGCCTTTTTAGCAAAACTTGTTCAGTCTGATGAGCATTATTTAATTGTTGACTTGTCGAAGATCTGAAACATCTGATGATGAACTATATAATCCATCTGCACTATTCCATACAGACTTGATGGCTTAGCAGTAGTTGTCCAGTATGACAAGGATTTTCTGTTGAAAGATCAATATTTATAACTAATTATTCGATCAATCAAAGACCCGAGGAGGGACACAGGATAGTTTTTATCGCGATAACTTACATCCCCGCGGGCGGAGCCACGGGCGATAGCTAATATATATATATTTATTTATTTATTTATTTATTGTCTTATGCCTGTATCCCCGAAGGGGTAGGCAGAGGTGTAAATATTACACCCACATTTCGCCATGAATTTTTAGGTCCTACGTAATAGAGGGCGAGCCTATTGCCGTTACCGGGCACATCACCAGACTCCGGGCTGCTACTGAGTATTCGGAAAAACCCAGTAACGCTTTTGCCCCATCTAGGAATCGAACCCGGGACCTCCGATCAGTAGTCACATACGCTATGCACTGGATGCACTGGATCAAGGAGGCAGTATATAATATGTATAAAAATACTAGATGAGCCCGCGGTTATACCCGCGTTATTTAAGTCTTTGTCCGCTCTCGTGGCTTAGAGCGTGATGTTATATATAGTCCGTGCCACGAGAACATAGACTTTTTGTAAACTAAGAATTTCTACTAAGTGACTTAGCGATAGTTCTGTCAAAAACAAATAATGTCAAATCCAATGAGCACAACGGTACATAGATACGTGTCATTGGAAATTAATATGTCAATGGATCGGATTTTTATCGTTAATATGCGCTGTTAACAGGATTTTTTAATGTTTTGAGGTACTGACGCCTAGAATGTCAACATTTGGCGTCAGTTTATTGAAATATTACATTCTTGGGCTTAACATGCATTTATCAGAGGATAAAATATATTTTTAGTTATCAAGAAGGGGTAAATGTAAAGTTCAATACATGTTTATAGGATCGCAACGCACTTCCTGCTGCCGGCATCTCGGAAAAGCGGGTGCAGAATAGCAGATGGCAGAAAATTATTTATACCTAAAAAAGAAATTGCGTTTTCAGACTACCGTAACTGTTAATGGATTTTGTTTAAGTTCATTCTGACGATTTCATTCACAGACAACGTAAAATCTCTATGCCTAGAAATTTTTATGCAATGTACTAACTAGTTATCTGTAATATTATTCATTGTTGGTCGATAATTTAATATTTTAGGATTGGTATGCTACTTTGAGCAAATTATTTATTGTCTATGATTTAAAATAAATCCTGTCAATAATACAATAACATATAGGTATGTACTCTATCATTAACAAACATGGTACCTACTCTATTTTTCCTTAATTTACAGAATAGATTACGTCTAAAACGACAAAAAAACGGCAAATTTATGAACATTCGACCATTCAAACACAAAATCAAATATTTTTATTTCAGTAAAATTCAACAATATAAATTTAAAAACATAGTGGCATAATTAAAAAAAAAGTATAAAATCTAAAACACAACTGTTTGAAAAAAGGTTGTGAAGCTCTGAATGTTTGTTTACAAAAAGTCTATCTTCTCGTGGCACCAACTTTAGTCTATTAGATAGCCTCCCTCGATAAATGGGCTATCTAATGGAGAAAGATTTTTTTGAGATTAATCGCAAGATTAGATAGCCGTGGCCGCAATTACTTCCACGTCCATCGCAAGTGATTCGCCAGGCAGCAATGAGTCATGCGCCGTTGTGTGAACACCAAGTGATCGTGGCGATGGCCTGCAGTGGCCCATCATTGGCCACTGCAGGCCATCGCCATTGCGTACGGTAATGGCGATACATGTTCACACAATGGCGGGCGATGGCCTGCAGTGGCCCATCATGGACCATTGTGTACTGGGCCCTTAACCAACTAAGACCAACTGACATTACATGTTGCACGTTCGGTATAAGGAAATAAGGCGAGCATGTTCTCTCTAGTCTAAACGTCCAACCTCTCTGTCATGGAGGTATCATTACAGCACTACTGTAATGACACCTCTTTGTTTCATATAAAGACAAAAGGATTTCCGCATAAAATTTTTTATCAGCCATTTTTTTCTTAAGGTTCCATATGAAATCAGAAAGTAATCGTTTGATGTGCTCAACGATAACTTTTACACGTTTTAAATCCTCTTTTGAAATGGTTTTGGCATTTCTACACAATAAGCAATAACAATGACAAATGTCATAAAATTAATCCTGCCAAAAAATGTCGTGATACTCCTAAAAAGAAAAATAACGAAAAATACAATGTCTGAACTTGACTGCATTATAATATTATACGATTGTTTAAAAGAGTTGTACAAGTAATCGTCATTTGATGTTGTAATGGTACATTTTCATTTGGCAATGTTACAATTCTCATTCATTTCATTCAAAAACGTCCGGTTTTCTAACCGGCACCCAAACGGCACTGGTGAACAGTAAAAAACGATCTCTGTTTAACTTGATGTTTAACTTTAAACAGTTGTTTTTGCAATCGACCGTTATATCATTGTGGGTGAACTTGGGTCTTAGGAAAGTATACAAATCATCGCTTATGATTTCTGCTTAAAATGCGTTATCACTACCTGCTACTAACGTTTGTTGCCTATTTTAGACTCAACATAACATAAACTCGTTATAAACGCGTATTTAGTATAATAGTTAAAGTAAGATTACCTGATAAACAATCATTTGAAAAAAAAAGAATATAATTTGTTTTTGAATATACTCTACTATCGAGGCCGTCTCTGCATGATCACCTTATAGGCGAAACGTCTCTTACGACCGTTTAATTTTCGCAGCTCGTAGCTCCACCTACTTTGTCACTCGTCAGCAAAGAGGTTGGATAATATACATAGAGACCGTCCTAGTACTCCCAAATTGAACACAGTCAACTGACGTGTAAGATACAATTTAGACAATATTATGCCATCAAATTATATAACCTTAGTGATTTTTTCTTTTATAACAGTTCTATCATGATTTTAAATTTAGTCGTATAATATTTATATCGACTTTTCAAGTGTTGTAAAAAATCTTATCGATATGTCTATCCACCGTATATTTTTACCTCGTTATTTTTTAGATTATATGTGCACGTGATAAAGATTTATAAAATAAGTGGATTGCTGCAGTATGTCGTGGAGAAAATTGGGTGCCTAGAAAGCACCATAGAATAGGCTAGTTGACAAAAAAAATTTATAAGTCCGTCCTTTAGATTATTCAAAAATAAGTGATACGTATTTTTTTATTTGTAAATTAAACCAAAAATGACCAAGATATAGCTCATTAAAGTTACGTATAACGTCACGCCGTGCTGCATTTTTTCGTACTCGGTGACGTCACATGTAACTTTAATTGGCTATATCTTTGTTATTTTTTATTTAATCGAAAAAAGAAAAAATATGTGTCCAATGTTTTATTATAATCTTAATATATAAGATACTTGTAACCTGTTTAAAATCTTAATATATAAAATCCTTGCGTTACTGACTGACTGACAGACACGCTACAGCTGAAACTATTGGGCGCAGGAACCTGAAATTTGGTATGTATGTTCCTTGGGGACCGTAGGGGTGCACTATGAAGGGATTGCCCGAAATTCCCACGGGATCGGCCAAAAGGGGTAAATTAAAAAAAAAAATGCAGGCGTAGCTGCTGGCGTCCTCTAGTCTAAAATTTGGACTAAATAAAATGTAATTATTTTGACCCTGGAAACTACCCTATTTGTTCCAAGCTTTTTACTGCGGAATGTTTTTATAGTATTTACAGATGGCGCAGACTAAAAGAAAATTCTGTGCCACCATTACTCCTCCATTCTAAACGTATCAGTGTGAGTGTTTAAATAATTACTTACTTTTACGTTTATTAGGGTAGCAGCGCCAAACAGGAGTCGGATCTTGGGCTCCATTCGATGTCTTGACCAAAGGAATAATTTAATTTTAATATTTTGTTCAATTTTATTATCAGTGCATAGGCTTCCCACCAAGAACGTAGGGTCCCAAGCCAACCACACCTGCAAATGGTGTACCTGCTTATCAACGGACGAGGCTCTGGCAAACAAAACATCCCGATTAGCAGCATTAGGTTCGCCACCTATTACGTGGGATCAAAAGTCTGGCAAAAAGTGGGCGTTTAATATGCCTCTGTCTACGCCTTCGGGGAAACAGGCGTGAGCCTATGTATGTATGTTATAAACAGTATTCAGCCAACTACCTGCAGTTACACTGTTGCCACGAAAAGCCACGACACGCTAAGCAACAAGCGATTTCGATGTTTATTTCTGCAGTTTAGTTCTGCACTGAGGTGACAACGCCGGCGGCAGAATAGAGAGCGGCATGAACATTGAAATCGCTTGTCGCTCAGCGTGTCGCGGCCGTTCGTGGCCACGCTGTTAGGTGACATCCACTCATTCCATCGTTTTACCATATCATTACTAATACCTATTATAAATGAAAGTGAATTTATTTATTTGTTAAGCTTTCGTTGCTGGGAGTAATGGGAGTACAGAAAAAGGTGTAAGGTACTTTTTATCAATCGGCTTTGACCTATAAATCAAGCTTCAGGTATCATCAGTGATTGCTAGGGTGGCAAACACAAAGGGTATACTTATTCATTTTAATATACTGCTTTGCATTAAAACGTGGCTTTTTTCTTTCTTTAGTGTACGCGTGCACCTTCCATACATGAGACATCATCTGTTTCTCCGACAACCAGCACTAAAGCGCCTACGTTAGTTACAATTTCTCCGCCAGTAGATACAGAAGCGATGAAAATCGTGTGCGCTAAACACTTACGTATAATAGAAAAACTACAAAAAGAAGTTTTCCACCTTGAGCAGCTTGTTAAAAGACGTTTATTAAAAATAAATTATTTAAGACAACGGTCTAAACGTCTGATGAAAAAGAACATTGCTATGAATTCACGTTTACTTGATAGTTTGCAAAACGAAAATATCGTGTAGGAGGATTTGATAAAAATCGCGGCTGGTGACAAAACACGTGAGATTAGCTTGAAGTTAAAAAAAAAGCTGTGACACTTCATTATTATGTGCTACTGAGTACCCATTTGAAACAAAAAATTATAGATTCAGTTTAAAAATGCAAGTTTGTGTAATAATTATCTAAATACTATCCATTAACTAGCGTTCTGCTGTGGACATAAAGTTACGGAATGTATAACATGTACATACTTACTATACTTTACAAGTCTGTTTTATTTTGAACCTATATTGATACTTTGATCGATATCGATAGCGGATTTGCTCAATCACTAAAAAATTAAAAAGTTACGAAATTTGTGTTCAAATGGTCTTTAGCCCTAACTGACAAACATAGTGCCATCTTCTTCTGGCAACTCTTATTTGTCATATGAGTGAAGAATGTAGCTATATTCAATTTGTTCATAAAAATATCGTTCATTCCATGCTTTAGTTATTCTTCTGTGCTCGTCAGTATGTCGCATTTATTTTTAAGTGTCTACTACTGACAGCATAGCGTATTTAATGTAGGATTTTTTACAAATTGCTCTTTGTATGGCAAATTGACATAATTATATTAATTAATATACTTAATTTTCAGTCTCAGATTAGTTTATGGCAGTAAGTTAAGTCGGTGTTTTTATTTTTTTGTTTGCTGTCGATTCGAATACCTATCTATTCTAATATATATATATCATAAAGACGAAAGTAAAGTATGTTTCTTGGTTTTCTAGGATTGTTTTTATGGGTGAACCAAAGAAGGACAAAGTCATCAGAAGACCTAAGGCCACTGTGAGCTCATTCTGCGTAAAAATAACACCAATAATTGAAAAATGTTCGATTACTTTGAGATAACTTATACATCAAGAAAAAGATAAATAACACCTCAGTCTGCCATGACCATGAATCCTGTAAAGAATTCGAACGTCGGCTAGTAATAAATAATACACAAAATTGCACTGTATGGGATTTCAATAAAAGACGAGAGGCAAATTGCGAGTATTGCGACTAATTTCATATCTTTAAAAATCATTATTTTTTATGAGACGAGCCACAGCTGGTCTCATAAAAAATAAAAGTGAGGTTGCTTCCTGATTGGTTATGTAGAAAGGGTCACCGTTTGGCGCGTGCGACCGATATTTTGTTGAAACTGTATATGAACTATAGAGATATAAAGGATAGAGGGGCCAATGAGTGTCTGTCGGTGCGAGAGAGAACGCTACAGTTAAGGCCCCCTGCATCTCTCTCTAACAGTACATGCACAACATCAACATTGCGTAATGGTGTGCTACCTGTAACAATTATTTATATCAGGTTATCAGTAATCAATAGTTTAAAAGTTGTTTTTATTGATACACGAAGATAGTTTGAAATCAAATCAAATCAAAATCATTTATTCATCTAGGTCACAATGTGACGCTTATGAACGTCAATTTTAAAATTAAATTACTTAATGCTTCTACATTTACATTTACTGCCTCGTTCGCAAAGCAATAGGTAGAGCCACGAGAAAGAACGGGCAATAAAACTCGAGGCCACTCTTTTAAATCGCCAATATTATGGTACATATTTTCATTTTTGTAAGGAGCTGCAACTGTTACACATTGTACTAAATTACTTGTAGATAGTAATCAGTTACAGACATAATACTTAAGCAATTAATGTAGTTACTAAATGATGTGTTTTAGTTAGCCTTCCAATGCGAATATTGTGTAACAGGAGCATCCACTTACGACTTATAATGTATACAACTCGTGACCATGTTCAGAACTATGGTGGAAATGTATGTTACAGAAGTGACGGTATATGAATACACAAAATTACAAAAACTTTAGTTCACAGACCATGATAACGAGTTATCTTCATCTTACAGTACAGTAAATTTAAAAAAAAATGTGTAACAACAATGCAAATGTAGATGTAGTAAGTAGAATGACCTAATTATGATAAACGAATAATAATTTAAAAGAACTAGATATGTTATATAATGATAAACTGAAAAATGCTAAGTATCTATATAAATTCTAAATAAGTAGTAGATCATGAGTTGTCTAGTGTAAGTGACCATCTATCCTTGTCACTGAAATAATCATCAATAGTATAATAACCTTTCTTAATAAGGCAGTCTTTTATTTTAGCTTTAAATGTACTAAATGGTAATTCTAAAAGACTAATTGGTATTTTATTGTATATACGAATACCTAGCCCTACAAAAGAATTATTAACTTTATGTAAACGATGATAAGGGGCATATAACCTATGCTTGTTTCGACTATTTATATTATGTATATCGCTTTTTGAGGAAAATAAACTTATATTTTGCCTAAAGTACAAAATATTAGCAAATAAAAATTGCGAGGCTACTGTAAGGATTCCTATAGACTTAAAGCGTTCCCTAAGAGTATCTTTTGCACCTAACATGTATATTGCTCGTACCGCTCGTTTCTGTAGAACGAAGATATTCTGAATATCCGCTGCTTTGCCCCATAACAAAATACCGTAGGACATAACACTGTGAAAATAGCTAAAATATACTAAACGAGCCGTGTCGATGTCAGTAAGTTGCCTACTTTTCTGACGGCATACGCAGCAGAGCTGAGCTTTCCTGCTAGACATGCTATATGTGCACCCCATTGTAACTTATTATCTAATGTAATACCTAAGAACACTGTAGAGTCTACTGTGTCAAGTTCCTCCCTATCTAGCATAATATAAGGCCCAGTTGTCTAACGTTAGGTAAAGCAAATTTAACGCATTTAGTTTTCCTAGAATTAAGTACTAGGTTGTTTGCTGTAAACCATCGTGTAACTTGTAATAGTGCATTATTTACATCATCAAATTGATTTCTATACCTATCTACTTTAAAAATAAGTGACGTATCATCTGCAAAAAGAACGACATCACAGATGTTTTTTAAATAAAAAGGTAAGTCATTAATATATACTAGAAATAGAAAAGGACCTAAAATTGAGCCTTGTGGAACGCCTAGCTGTATAGGTAATTTAGAGGATGTAGTCCCATTTACATCGACACACTGAAATCTTTGCCGCAGGTACGAATCGACAACACTAAGTGCGGTTTTCTCTACGCCGTAGTGGCGGAGCTTACGCAGTAGTGTGTCGTGCTGAACGCAGTCAAATGCTTTAGATAGGTCACAGAACACTCCAATAGCATTCTTTGATGACTCCCAAGCACTATAAACGTGTTTTATGAGAGCAACACCCGCATCAGTAGTGGATCTACCTTTAGTAAACCCGTATTGATCTTTGTGAAGCAGACTATTTAAATTGAAGTGGCTTAATAGCTGCTTTAAAAGAATCTTTTCAAATATTTTACTAAATGCCGGCAAGATAGATATGGGCCTAAAATTATTAATTTCATTTTTACTGCCAGATTTGAATAAGGGTATAATTTTACTTAATTTCATCAAATCCGGAAATACGCCTAGGTCAAAGCATTGATTAAAAATTATAGATAGGTAAGGCGCAACAGTCTCAACTATAGTACCTAAAATTTTAATTGAAATGCCCCAAAAGTCGCCGGTATTTTTAATATTAATTGAATTATATGCGATCAATATATCTCGCGGGGTAACGTGCTCGAATCTAAACACGCTCTTGCATTCAGGTACACTGCTAAGCAAAAAATTTCCAGCGTCTAAAGATGATGATTGTAAAGAGCTAGTAGTTGTTAAAGGTATGCTCGCAAAGAAACTATTGAACATATGCGCTACTTGAGTTTTGTTAGTGACTAACAAATTGTTTTCTTTTAGTTCAAATTGGTTTTCCCGTGGTCGAGCTCTTCCTGTTTCATTATTTATAATGCTCCACGTTTCTTTAATTATATTTGTTGAATGCTTAATTTTACTACTAATAAATTTAGATTTTGCCATAATACAAACTTGTTTAAAAATTTTTGAGTACTTTTTTACATAATCTCGAAAAGGTGAGTCAAATCTATGTTGTTTCATACCATATAATTCAAATAACTTGGCTCTACTTTTGTATATACCTATAGTGGCCCACTGGTTAAAAGATCCCATAGTACCCTTTAGTGTGACAGTTTTACTCTTAAAAGTATTTTGAAATTCATTATTTACTAGTCCAAAAAGTGAGTTATAAATTGTATTTGGATTTTGTGAGTTTAATATTGAGGTATTGAGTTTAGCAATAATATTATTTTTGAAACGTATTAGACGATTGGTAGTCTGAGGCCTACATTCTACTATATGTGATTTATCATATGTTGAACAGGGAAAACTTGCTATCTGTCCACGGTGATCAGAAGGGAGAGAACTAATTACTACTGGGTTTGTGGCAGCACAAGAACTAAATATGTTATTCAAACAAGTAGAAGATGTTGCAGATACTCTAGTAGGTTCACAGAATAGGTTACTTAAATTAAATGACTTGAAAAGATTCAGAAATCTAATACACTGTGAAGAATTCTCTAAAATATTAATATTAAAATCGCCACATACTATAATATTCTTATTACTACATTTAATTTTATTGATAGCATCTTCCATAACAGTCTCAAATAGATTATAGTCACCAGAAGGAGGTCGATATACACAAATTACTATATAAATGACAAAATAGTGTATATATTGTAAAAAAATACCAGAATACAAATTCAATGTTTGGGGACACAATGACAACACACTTTGACAGTTGCCAACCCCATTGTAGAATGTAGAGCATGCGTTGTTAAAGAGAGATGCAGGGGGCCTTTAACTGTTGTGTTCTCTCTCCCACTGGCGAACACGACACAGTATTGAGTTAGGTACTATTCTGCCACTCTATCCTTTATGTCTCTATGATATGAACGAGAGTTCCTGATGGTACATATTTTAACATACAGAAAAAATATAATCTACGGAACCACATATAACCACATATATATATGTACCTAATTCGATGACAATTACTTGACCTATGCATCTGACATTATTTTGACAGTTTGCAATTTCGTCAGAATCAGAATTCGGAATCGTCAGTTTGTCAGTCATCGGTTTATTCTAAAAAGCTAAGTCTGTCGGTAGACTCAAGTAGTAGCAAAATTGGAATATTTTTTATCAACCTAACGTTAAAGTTCGTAATATTGGAGTCACGCATCAATCCTCTGGTGTCATATAGTCACGAGTTCAAGACTGTAACGTGATACAATTCAAGTTAAAAACCTGTTTTATGTATTATTTTAAATGGTTTAACAGTAGGCATATTAGCATAATTAACAGCGACAAGTGAGGCCGTGTTTGAGACATAAATGTCATATAAAATTTTTATGTCGTAAGTGTTTACTTACCAAGTGTTTGACAATGTCGAAAAATGATACTTCTGGATCTGAGGCACAGGAATCTTTATTGTATTCCGCTAGACATGGAGAAATTTCTGTGGTCAAGGCTCTGCTGGAAGCTAAGAGTGAAGGAAAACTCACTTTGGATATCAATTGCAAAGGTATGTTTATAAAAGTGGTGAGTAACATAATGTTTGATTAAGTATGTTCTCAATGATGTTCTCTATTTTCTTATGGTTATTGTTGTTAAGTCTTTGTCACTGTAAATACTGACTAACAACACATTTTATCTTAGGTGCGAAGAGTTACAATATACTACAATACATAATAATTTCACATAAAGGTAGTATTGTACATGTTTTTATCTAGTACCTATAAAGATTTAAGAAATTATTTTGTTTGATATGACCATGATATAATACTGACTAGTGTTGTGGTAAATTATCTACTATGTTGATTAAACATGTCAGGACTTCCAATTACTTTATGACAATCAATAATAATAGCAATATGGTACAAATTTAAATTTATTTGCTGCAGATTTAATAGCCCTGATTTCTGTGTTTTTGTTTGTGCAAATCTCAGAAAGTAATAAGCCTAATTTTTGATAAGTTTGTTATTTAAGTAGTTAAGTCTGTAGTTGATTGGTTGAAGCAACCGTTTCTGACTGGGATGATTTTCTTTGATCCTCAGAAAAAAATAAATTAAATCCATGGATAGTTATACTAAATCTGAAAGTATCTGAGGATTAATGTTCTAATGCATAAGGATATTTTTTTTGTATTCCTTCCACAATAATTAAAATGTGTTAAAAATTCATGATACCTTTTATGAATTTTATTTTTGGTAAATGTAGCTGTATTATGCAACATAATGTTTCTTGCATATTAGTGATATCTATTTAATGATGTAGGTTTTGGTGGGTAATTGATCTAGTCTTGGTATGTCATTAATGACTCAACCTCATTGTGGTAAACATGTAACATACCAATATGTCCCTTAGAGATAAATGATTTATTTACAATATAATTAATCTGTGGTTGTACATGTGTTATCATATATAGTGTTTTATTTCCAATGGGGCCTTCTGCCATGTACTTAGTCCTATCTTCAGCCAGTGCCCTCTTGATACAGAGTAATTTTAACTCTTTCCTTCACTTGGTCTATGTAAGGCCTTCTTGGTCTACACTGTCCTCTCCTTCTTTCTTTTTTCTTTCCAAGATGTTTTTTATGAAATTAAGATAGATATAAGATAAGAAGATTGAAAAGTTTTGATGTTGTCGTCATCTCAGCCTCTTCTCATAAATTGTGCAGTAGGTAACATTTTAACTTGGTCTGAATACTTTTCTTGCTTGAATGCTCTGATGATATGGTAATTGAAATTATGGCTTTGCTTAAAGACAATATGTATTAAACCTTCTATCTTTTGATAGAACTTATACATAATTTTTTTCATAGCAGAAACTAAATTAGTATACTGCCAGCTTTGTATAAAGTTGAACAAAAAGTAGAGAATCTAGAAACATCAATAAAATACAGTACTATAGCACCTACAGACAATGATTCATAACTTGTTGCATTGTTTACAGTATTTTCTGTCACAGTGTTCAAGATATAACAATAATAACATTGAACTATTGAACCAACTTAATCTAACAAGATTTATGGACCATATCTTTTATTTTCTTATTCATTGAAATGTGCATTATTCATCATTTAGCTTACAGAACACAACACAAGGTTGATATTATTATTGGAAATGGTTACAACCAACAAATCATTCACCATATTGTATCAAGAACCGTCATTATTTTTACCGTCGTATGCATATCTTTATCATTGCGTATCAAACGAGGAACAGTTTTGTGGCGGTTCTCAATCAAACACGACTCATGATAGGCAGCATTGTTACCCCGTTGACCACCCATGTTGAGTTGTTTTTTTGTCCGATTGTCAAAAAAGACAGGGATGCGAGCGTCAGCTAGATACGACGGAGTAAAATAAAAGCGTCAACAACTTGATACGATGCTGGAGATACGCTATTGATTCGAATCATACCTGAACCTAGACACGCATTACCGGCACTCGCTCCTTCGATGATCATACAAAAAAATTAGATACCTACTAACCAGCCACCATATCATCTCTCGAGACACGGAAAGACGATAATAACTTCTCTGGGTCGGACCTACGAAGGGCACTTGACACTGCGCCGAGTGTTGTGGGTTCGATTCCCACACAAGAAAATACTTTGTGTGATCCATAAATTGTTGTAATAAGTCTGTGTGTTCATTGTGTCCCTTGGTTGTATGTTTGTAAAGTTCCCCGCGACACTGGATTTATTCCTAATGCGGGATCTGTCTTTAAAAAAAAACGTTTAGCATTTATTTGTACTATCAATGGTTGAAATACCAGCACAATATTTTATGGTGCAATCGTGATTATGCACAGGTGAGCTATATTTATACATGTATGGCTGTGCAACAATTTCAATATTGGTAAAGAGGAAAATATGACCTTTATTCAATAACAGTAAAAACAATACATGCGTACGGGTTGATGTACTAAGAGCAAACAATAACACAAATAATTACAATGTGCCTTGTAACTAATAAATTATAAATTAGTATTTTGTTATCAATATAATAACAAACAGCATTATTATTCTTAGCAAATATGTTATTGGAATAATTAAATATATTTTCAAATGCTTTTGTAATTAAATTAGGCATTACAGGGCCGAACCGTCCCTATGTGCAAAGTGTGCGCCGCACACAGGCGCCAGGGTGACAGGGGCGCCGCGCGCCGAGATATGCGTTAATTATAACAGTTATTTACGAAAAATGATGCCCAAAAAAGGCGCTTCACAGATTTCGCACACAGGCGCAGTGGCGGAGTGGCGTAGGAAGGGGCGGCGGTCCGCCCCGAGTGCCCATCCAAATAGTTAATCGACTAAAAAAAAAAAAAAAAGGTCATCCGCCAACTTCCGGGTGCCACCAAACAGGCGCTTCATGGATTTCGCACACAGTCGCTGGATTGGGTCGGAACGGCCCTGGGCATTAAGCCTAAGGTGGCGAGTTAAATGGACAGATATGTCTCGGACTAACCTCGCCAGAACCTATAAATCTCTAGGGTACACTATCTGAAAATGTAGGCGATCTAAAATCAAAGTGACAAGGCCGTATAGTGTATTATGGCGAGAGATGTACCTAAACCTCCTGACGTCTGCAGGCAGTCTAGTGAATTCTTCGCTTAAAATACAAAACCAAACCATTCACTTTATAAATTTGCAAGTGCCTGTTTGGCTGCAGCATGGCTGCTACAGAGTGAATTAATGTATAGGGGTCTCTACCTCATCATCAGCCCTGTATATAAACTGTCACACTGCTGGGCACGGGCCTTTTCTCACTATGAGAAGGGTAAGGCCATAGTCCACCAAGCTGGCCAAGTGCGGGTTGGCAGACTTCACATGTCTTTCGAGAACATTATGGAGAACTCTCAGAGATGCAGGTTTCCTCACGATGTTTTCCTTCACCGTTTAGCAAGCGATAATTATTAACAATTTAATTCGCACATAGCTTCGAAATGTCATTGGTGCGCGCCGTGGATTCGAACCCGAGACCCTTTGCGTGGCAGTCCGTCGGTCTCCCCACTAGGCTATCACTGCTTTTGGTCTCTACCTATTAGGTATCTTTCTTATTTAAATCTATCAACGAAATAAAAATTGTTCAAATTGTTTTGTAATTCGAATGCGCTGCTCTTGCGCAGTCTGGAACCTCCGACATTCTCTTTCTCACTAATGAGAAAAAGAATACCTAGGTTTGCTATGACTTCCACAAACTCCTAACAAATATCGACTTTCACAGGCAAAAGTAAAACCAATTTAGGATGGACTCCACTGCACTTAGCTACGTACTTTGGACACGCAGACGTAGTGGAAGCGTTGTTAGAAGCAGGTGCTAACGTTGATGAAGTCAATGATACTGGCGATACTGCGCTGCATAAGGCGTCTTTTATTGGCAATGAGGTTAGTTCAGTCATTTAAGATAAGTTATAAATTTTGATGTGGTAGGTAGAAGCAAACCAGCAGACGAATCGACTGATGATAAGCAATTACCACCGCCTATAGATATCTGCAACACGAAACGACACAAGTAATGCACCCGTGGATGGGAAAAGGAATTGGAGGAGGAGTGGGATAAGGAGGAACAAAAAGAGGAAGGTGCATTCAGCACTGCCACTCACTAAACGAAACGCAACAGTATTGATACTATTACTTTACTATTTTATATTCTGTGCGAGAGTAGTACCTCTCCTGACGAGCCGTTCCATTCATGTCGAAATCAGCAAGGCTCTTACAAAATACGACTTCTTAAACCGCGGCACATTCGCGCCCAGACCGTCGTTGTTATGGTTTAAGTAAGATCGTATTAACCTTATATATATATACGATTTGCATATCTGGTTTTGGTGAAACAACATGTGCCTCCCACTGATTGCCATTATTAGAATAAAGTTGATTTGGCCTTGATAGTTACTTATGTGCCACATTCTTCACTAAACGAATTACGTAGTTACAATATGTAAATGATTATCGTAATAATATTATTGGATGCGAAAGTTGTTATTTTTAGGTCAATCAAAATAGAACTAACTAAGCTCGAATTAAAAGGTGGAATAGATTTTCTGCTATGACTCAATGACCACACTTCCGATGACCTGAATTTACCACTTCATTTTTTTAAACAGTTTTATTTAGTTCATTAATATTTATATAGTCAATACTAAGTAAATATTTATTAAATTGGATATAGTTAAATAATTCGACTGACTCGTTGGTCTCGCGGCATAAATGTGCGCGAGGGATTGGGAGATCTCGGGTTCGATTCCTGGGTCGAGCAAAGTGTTATTGGGATTTGCCGTTAGGAAATTCTCAGTAGCAGCACGGAGTCTGGTGATGTGCCCGGTACGGTATTAGGCTCGCCCGCTATTACGTGAGACCTAAAAAATTCATGATGAAATGTGGGTGTAATATTACACCTCTGCCTACCCCTTCGGGGATACAGGCGTCAGACTATGAACCAATAAATAAATAATTCGGATGCAATTTACGTATCATTCAAATACCGATCATTAGTATCATAACCAATACGATATATGAATAAATTTTAATAATGTCTACTTAATTCACCCAAAATTCCTTCAACAGGACCTAGTAATAATGCTACTCAACTACAAAGCGGATGTCAACATAATGAATGGTGAGGGCAAAATACCTTGTGACGTGTCCAAAACCAGAGATGTGCAGCGATTGTTAGAGGCAGCTGAAAGGTCAGAGAGGCATGAGCGAGAAAGGCTACTTTTGACTGCCGCTAAGGAGGGCAGAATTGACGATATTCAGGAATTGGTAAGTTTTAGATTCGAGATATAACCTTACTGATAGGTACGTAGATGGACAGACACTGGATGCATTTTTACCGCTCTTCTCTTCCACTACGTTTTTGGTAAGGATGCGTGGGATTTAAATTATAGTCATGTTGCACAGTTTCTACCTATAAAAGGCCATAACGAAAAAATCTCAAAGGTCTATTGATTTACCTGCTGAGTCACTCCCTGGTTTTCTGATAGGATCATCAATTTCGACAATAAAAATTGCAAATTATGTAAGTTCTGGGTGCCTGGTTGTCGGTTTTTGCTCTGTCTAAACAATGTTGTACAGCTAAGTAGAGAAGTTGACTTAAAAAGAGTTTTGTATGGACTGACCTTTATGTAGGTAATAATGGTGTATTGAGCTAAAGAGCACAAGGTCATACGAGGAGAAGAGCGATAATGAGGTTTTAAATACAGAGATTTTATTAAAACTGCGTTTGCCTCAATCCTGCAAAGCTTTTGCTACATCATGTACAGCTACTCTGATCTAGAGTATTTTTTTTCCAGCTAAGCAGCCCCAACCCGCCGAACATAAACTGCGTGGATACACAAGGCAACACATGTTTACATTGTGCTGCGTATAGAGGGCATACTAGACTAGCGGTCTTGTTGCTGCAAAATGGTGTCGATACCACATTGAAAAACAATAGCGGTAAGTGTGTACCGTGGTTGTTTTGGTCAAGTTTTTTAAAGATGACCTGTAATAAATACCTCTTTTATATCGATCTTACTTAGGGGTCTTAAACTTTCCCTTACCCTTGACTTTGGAAGTACTTGAGTTTGATGAAAGCTCTTGAGTTTGCCGACATACTTATAACTTTCTATAAGCCCTTGACCTTGACGAAAGTCCTTTATGTGGAGTAAATATTGTTACGTATAATAAGTTGAAACTTGATATACTAATTTGACATTGTAGTTGGTTTAAAACTATTAAAAAATAATTATATTGCTGGAAGTTGCCACCCTCCCACATTGCTTCCCCTTGGCGACGCCCATGTCTATAATCTCCTTGTAATCGGCAAGTGTCACATCGTATCTACAGGTCAGCTAGCGATCGACATAGCCAAAGACACAGAGATGCGCGAAGTGCTAAGTGTCCGTCCAGTTCAGAGGCTGCAGAGAACAGCTGCCAGGTTTGAAGGTCCACTGCTCAAGAGATCCCGGTTCCTTGGATGGAGACCTGTTTGGGTAAGTTTCTCGGATTTCATAATATATATTTTTAAATCACTCTAGAACACATTACTGTCGCGTGGGGCACATTACAAGTATCTATTACTTTTATTGACGGATGGGAATATGATGTGATTGTCCTCCAACTCTCTTTTTAACTTTCTATCGTCCTTGGCAAAGCGTCTTCCAATTGTTTTACTATGTTACTGGGGAGAATCTGCAGTGTAATTTGATACCTACTCGGTCAACGAAATATATTTGTGTGGATAATAAATATACTGAATTTAGTCTTATTCTTGAAAGGTAAATTGCATGTATGGCTGTGGCCGATGCGGCTGAAATCGGAGCAATATCTCTCTTTTGATACTCTTCGTGACAGATGGCATTTGTCGAGATTTCATTTGCGTAATTGTCGCCTTAGTAACTTCGGTCGCGATCAGGCAATGTCTGCTTATATGTTTCGCAGTCTTTTTCAATGTCAATTCATATGCTGGATGGGGCGCTGTGAAGGAACTTCGGACTGATATGTTGTGCATAATTTGTAGGCGGTGCTACAACGCGGCGTGCTGCTGTACTACGGGTCGCGTGCAGAGGCGGCGCGGGGCGGCGCGCAGGGCTGCGGGCGCAAGTACCTGGACGCGGCGAGCCTCAGCGCCGGCGCCGGCGAGCCCGCGCTCATGGTGCTGCGCTTCAGCGACGGCGACACGCACCGCCTCGCCGTGCCGCACGCGCCCCGCGCCGACCTCGCCGCCGCTAGGCAGGTACGACACTATATGTAGGCGGTGCGGTGCGGTGTGTTGCTATACTACGCAAGTACCTGGACGCGGCGAGCCTCAGCGCCGGCGCCGGCGAGCCCGCGCTCATGGTGCTGCGCTTCAGCGACGGCGACACGCACCGCCTCGCCGTGCCGCACGCGCCCCGCGCCGACCTCGCCGCCGCTAGGCAGGTACGACACTATATGTAGGCGGTGCGGTGCGGTGTGTTGCTATACTACGCAAGTACCTGGACGCGGCGAGCCTCAGCGCCGGCGCCGGCGAGCCCGCGCTCATGGTGCTGCGCTTCAGCGACGGCGACACGCACCGCCTCGCCGTGCCGCACGCGCCCCGCGCCGACCTCGCCGCCGCTAGGCAGGTACGACACTATATGTAGGCGGTGCGGTGCGGTGTGTTGCTATACTACGCAAGTACCTGGACGCGGCGAGCCTCAGCGCCGGCGCCGGCGAGCCCGCGCTCATGGTGCTGCGCTTCAGCGACGGCGACACGCACCGCCTCGCCGTGCCGCACGCGCCCCGCGCCGACCTCGCCGCCGCTAGGCAGGTACGACACTATATGTAGGCGGTGCGGTGCGGTGTGTTGCTATACTACGCAAGTACCTGGACGCGGCGAGCCTCAGCGCCGGCGCCGGCGAGCCCGCGCTCATGGTGCTGCGCTTCAGCGACGGCGACACGCACCGCCTCGCCGTGCCGCACGCGCCCCGCGCCGACCTCGCCGCCGCTAGGCAGGTACGACACTATATGTAGGCGGTGCGGTGTGTTGCTATACTACGCAAGTACCTGGACGCGGCGAGCCTCAGCGCCGGCGCCGGCGAGCCCGCGCTCATGGTGCTGCGCTTCAGCGACGGCGACACGCACCGCCTCGCCGTGCCGCACGCGCCCCGCGCCGACCTCGCCGCCGCTAGGCAGGTACGACACTATATGTAGGCGGTGCGGTGCGGTGTGTTGCTATACTACGCAAGTACCTGGACGCGGCGAGCCTCAGCGCCGGCGCCGGCGAGCCCGCGCTCATGGTGCTGCGCTTCAGCGACGGCGACACGCACCGCCTCGCCGTGCCGCACGCGCCCCGCGCCGACCTCGCCGCCGCTAGGCAGGTACGACACTATATGTAGGCAGTGCGGTGTGTTGCTATACTACGCAAGTACCTGGACGCGGCGAGCCTCAGCGCCGGCGCCGGCGAGCCCGCGCTCATGGTGCTGCGCTTCAGCGACGGCGACACGCACCGCCTCGCCGTGCCGCACGCGCCCCGCGCCGACCTCGCCGCCGCTAGGCAGGTACGACACTATATGTAGGCGGTGCGGTGCGGTGTGTTGCTATACTACGCAAGTACCTGGACGCGGCGAGCCTCAGCGCCGGCGCCGGCGAGCCCGCGCTCATGGTGCTGCGCTTCAGCGACGGCGACACGCACCGCCTCGCCGTGCCGCACGCGCCCCGCGCCGACCTCGCCGCCGCTAGGCAGGTACGACACTATATGTAGGCGGTGCGGTGTGTTGCTATACTACGCAAGTACCTGGACGCGGCGAGCCTCAGCGCCGGCGCCGGCGAGCCCGCGCTCATGGTGCTGCGCTTCAGCGACGGCGACACGCACCGCCTCGCCGTGCCGCACGCGCCCCGCGCCGACCTCGCCGCCGCTAGGCAGGTACGACACTATATGTAGGCGGTGCGGTGCGGTGTGTTGCTATACTACGCAAGTACCTGGACGCGGCGAGCCTCAGCGCCGGCGCCGGCGAGCCCGCGCTCATGGTGCTGCGCTTCAGCGACGGCGACACGCACCGCCTCGCCGTGCCGCACGCGCCCCGCGCCGACCTCGCCGCCGCTAGGCAGGTACGACACTATATGTAGGCGGTGCGGTGTGTTGCTATACTACGCAAGTACCTGGACGCGGCGAGCCTCAGCGCCGGCGCCGGCGAGCCCGCGCTCATGGTGCTGCGCTTCAGCGACGGCGACACGCACCGCCTCGCCGTGCCGCACGCGCCCCGCGCCGACCTCGCCGCCGCTAGGCAGGTACGACACTATATGTAGGCGGTGCGGTGCGGTGTGTTGCTATACTACGCAAGTACCTGGACGCGGCGAGCCTCAGCGCCGGCGCCGGCGAGCCCGCGCTCATGGTGCTGCGCTTCAGCGACGGCGACACGCACCGCCTCGCCGTGCCGCACGCGCCCCGCGCCGACCTCGCCGCCGCTAGGCAGGTACGACACTATATGTAGGCGGTGCGGTGCGGTGTGTTGCTATACTACGCAAGTACCTGGACGCGGCGAGCCTCAGCGCCGGCGCCGGCGAGCCCGCGCTCATGGTGCTGCGCTTCAGCGACGGCGACACGCACCGCCTCGCCGTGCCGCACGCGCCCCGCGCCGACCTCGCCGCCGCTAGGCAGGTACGACACTATATGTAGGCGGTGCGGTGCGGTGTGTTGCTATACTACGCAAGTACCTGGACGCGGCGAGCCTCAGCGCCGGCGCCGGCGAGCCCGCGCTCATGGTGCTGCGCTTCAGCGACGGCGACACGCACCGCCTCGCCGTGCCGCACGCGCCCCGCGCCGACCTCGCCGCCGCTAGGCAGGTACGACACTATATGTAGGCGGTGCGGTGCGGTGTGTTGCTATACTACGCAAGTACCTGGACGCGGCGAGCCTCAGCGCCGGCGCCGGCGAGCCCGCGCTCATGGTGCTGCGCTTCAGCGACGGCGACACGCACCGCCTCGCCGTGCCGCACGCGCCCCGCGCCGACCTCGCCGCCGCTAGGCAGGTACGACACTATATGTAGGCGGTGCGGTGCGGTGTGTTGCTATACTACGCAAGTACCTGGACGCGGCGAGCCTCAGCGCCGGCGCCGGCGAGCCCGCGCTCATGGTGCTGCGCTTCAGCGACGGCGACACGCACCGCCTCGCCGTGCCGCACGCGCCCCGCGCCGACCTCGCCGCCGCTAGGCAGGTACGACACTATATGTAGGCGGTGCGGTGTGTTGCTATACTACGCAAGTACCTGGACGCGGCGAGCCTCAGCGCCGGCGCCGGCGAGCCCGCGCTCATGGTGCTGCGCTTCAGCGACGGCGACACGCACCGCCTCGCCGTGCCGCACGCGCCCCGCGCCGACCTCGCCGCCGCTAGGCAGGTACGACACTATATGTAGGCGGTGCGGTGCGGTGTGTTGCTATACTACGCAAGTACCTGGACGCGGCGAGCCTCAGCGCCGGCGCCGGCGAGCCCGCGCTCATGGTGCTGCGCTTCAGCGACGGCGACACGCACCGCCTCGCCGTGCCGCACGCGCCCCGCGCCGACCTCGCCGCCGCTAGGCAGGTACGACACTATATGTAGGCGGTGCGGTGTGTTGCTATACTACGCAAGTACCTGGACGCGGCGAGCCTCAGCGCCGGCGCCGGCGAGCCCGCGCTCATGGTGCTGCGCTTCAGCGACGGCGACACGCACCGCCTCGCCGTGCCGCACGCGCCCCGCGCCGACCTCGCCGCCGCTAGGCAGGTACGACACTATATGTAGGCGGTGCGGTGTGTTGCTATACTACGCAAGTACCTGGACGCGGCGAGCCTCAGCGCCGGCGCCGGCGAGCCCGCGCTCATGGTGCTGCGCTTCAGCGACGGCGACACGCACCGCCTCGCCGTGCCGCACGCGCCCCGCGCCGACCTCGCCGCCGCTAGGCAGGTACGACACTATATGTAGGCGGTGCGGTGTGTTGCTATACTACGCAAGTACCTGGACGCGGCGAGCCTCAGCGCCGGCGCCGGCGAGCCCGCGCTCATGGTGCTGCGCTTCAGCGACGGCGACACGCACCGCCTCGCCGTGCCGCACGCGCCCCGCGCCGACCTCGCCGCCGCTAGGCAGGTACGACACTATATGTAGGCGGTGCGGTGCGGTGTGTTGCTATACTACGCAAGTACCTGGACGCGGCGAGCCTCAGCGCCGGCGCCGGCGAGCCCGCGCTCATGGTGCTGCGCTTCAGCGACGGCGACACGCACCGCCTCGCCGTGCCGCACGCGCCCCGCGCCGACCTCGCCGCCGCTAGGCAGGTACGACACTATATGTAGGCGGTGCGGTGTGTTGCTATACTACGCAAGTACCTGGACGCGGCGAGCCTCAGCGCCGGCGCCGGCGAGCCCGCGCTCATGGTGCTGCGCTTCAGCGACGGCGACACGCACCGCCTCGCCGTGCCGCACGCGCCCCGCGCCGACCTCGCCGCCGCTAGGCAGGTACGACACTATATGTAGGCGGTGCGGTGTGTTGCTATACTACGCAAGTACCTGGACGCGGCGAGCCTCAGCGCCGGCGCCGGCGAGCCCGCGCTCATGGTGCTGCGCTTCAGCGACGGCGACACGCACCGCCTCGCCGTGCCGCACGCGCCCCGCGCCGACCTCGCCGCCGCTAGGCAGGTACGACACTATATGTAGGCGGTGCGGTGTGTTGCTATACTACGCAAGTACCTGGACGCGGCGAGCCTCAGCGCCGGCGCCGGCGAGCCCGCGCTCATGGTGCTGCGCTTCAGCGACGGCGACACGCACCGCCTCGCCGTGCCGCACGCGCCCCGCGCCGACCTCGCCGCCGCTAGGCAGGTACGACACTATATGTAGGCGGTGCGGTGTGTTGCTATACTACGCAAGTACCTGGACGCGGCGAGCCTCAGCGCCGGCGCCGGCGAGCCCGCGCTCATGGTGCTGCGCTTCAGCGACGGCGACACGCACCGCCTCGCCGTGCCGCACGCGCCCCGCGCCGACCTCACCGCCGCTAGGCAGGTACGACACTATATGTATGTAGGCGGTGTGGTGTGTTGCTATACTTACTACCAAGTTATACTACGCAAAAATAATACCTGGAAAACGAAATATTTTTTTAAGTTTAAAAAAAGTAGGCACGTTTTATAAGCCGCAATGTAAAGCGCGCGCGTGTACTCCTACCTCCTACCTGCGCAGTAGAGGCCCGGACAAAGGCAATCAACTCGCGTGCACTCAGCTGTTAGCTTCGTCTGTGTGCGTGAGCTCGTGTCGTGCGAAGTACATTGCGTTTAGTGGACTTTAAAGCTATTTCAGGGAAAAAAGGACAATTTTGTTTATGTTTCTTTGGAAGAAAGTTTACATTTATCATTCAAAAAACGATTTTGCAATAATTAGAAAAAAAACCATCAGGACTTTGAGTCTCAATATCTCCTAAACCAGTAATTTCCCAGGTACTATATGTTGCCGAAGTAAAAATGTTCGTAATTATTGGTGTACATTATAGGATTTCAGTTTTCGTTAATGGGTTTTTTACACAGTGTATAGAATAGGCTTGTGTCTACTAAGAATAAATAGGTTTGATTGTATTATCTATAGATTAATTATGATTTTAAGATGTCAATAAAGTTTATTATTTATCATAAAAAGGTAAGATTAATGTTATTTTTAGGATTCTAAAACAAAAAAATAATGTATTTATTCTTGTGACAGTTAACACCAATCCTCTGATTGGCATTGCATTACGTCAAACAGTACGTCCGCAATCAAGGAGTCCGCAATTCATGTTGTTGACGTTTTAATAGTAAATACAATTAAAACGTCAAACTTTCTACCTGTCAAATAGAATATAACAAAATAAAAGTGGGTACATCAGACCAGACTTCATTCGCGGTTTGTTTTGTTTTGGACTTTGTGATATCACTCAACCGCCATGATGGTTTACAGCGTTTTCTCGTCAAATTCAAAAAGGTTTTTAAAAAGCCGTAATTAGTAGATAATGTTGCTGATCGATTTTTGAAGAAAATATCAGGTATTTCAGTTTAACATCTAATAAAAGAACGAATCAATCGCTAATTACATTTAGGACACAAGCCTGTTCTTGCGTTACTGACTGGCTGACAGACTATATACAAAGGTACTCTGTGTGACAGACAACATACAGCTAATACGATTGCTCGCATGAAATGTGGCATTTGAGCCGCTCGCATCGCAACTGCTTTTCGCCATGAAAACAAGAGAAATAAATAAAAATAATATGGAATAATGGGAATAATATCACACCAACAAATCATAGCACTATTTGCTAAAGTAACAATATTTACTTAGCAAAATTCATTCGCATTACCGTAAGAAGAGTTTATGCAGTTTATGAACGTAGGAATTAAGTTTCTCTGCATTCGTGAACTGTATATTTTTATTTTTGGCGTAAGATGTCATTAATTGACGCAATGTCATTGTTTTGATAATTATACCTGAATTAATTTTCTACTTTTTTATAAGAAATATTAATTTATCCGTGGCAAAATTATACATAATTTAATAAAGGTTTTATGGAGTAAATAGAAATTTTAATGTAATTTCGTATAATTTCTCACTGAATTCAGATAGAGGTTCAAAGTATAAAATTGTTTGTGCATACGATATCATTATGACCCATTCTCCGCCGAAAACAATATCTATATCTAACAAAGCAATAAACTACATGAAAATATGTCGCCGTTGTACGCCGCGTATTTGTAAAATCTGTCGCAATAGTCTGCGACAATTTCGCCTATGTTCATCCGAAGTGAAGAAATGTCGACACTGCAGCAAATTGCCGAAGATTTGCCCTCATTGTGAACTAAATATTGGAGATTGTCGGCAATGTGTCGATTCTATTAGGAGATGTGGCGCTTGTTTAGAAAAGATGTGTCCCCGGTGCAGAATTATAGTGAAAGTTTGTCGCCCCTGCATTCATACTCTACGGCCGAAATTGACGAAAAGACCCAAACCTCCCAAGGCTTGAAGATTGGATGTAAAAAATATTTTTGAATATATTGTGTTTCGTTGTTTTAGTTGTTTTATTTTTGTTTATATTGTTGCTTAAAGTTATTAACATGAAAAAGGGAAAAGTGTTTAGTTGGAAAGCATTACACAACTTATTAATCACTGTACTTCTTGTAATCTGTGATCACTGAGTATCAGGATTTTTAGGGCCGGTGCACATATGTAGGAGCGCAGCTTAGAGCATAATTTTCATTGTCAAACTATCATCCACATTTTGTTTGTTTAAATTTTAAATTATGTCCAAAATCTATTTTTTTACTTTATTTAACCTATGTTGTCCCACTGCTGGGCAAAGGTCTCCCTTACACTCCTCCAAGCGGCCCTATCTTCTGCAAAATCTATTAAACCAGCAAAATTCCTGAGTGAATCGAAGCGAATAAATAAACTTGGCCATCCCTCGCATGCTTAGTGCAGCGCTTCGCTGTATGTGCGCCGGCCCTAACAAACTCAAGTAAGGAATTACATCAAGGCACTGTACACACTAAAAACATCAGTCTTATAGAATTAAGGTGCAGTAACTCTTCTATTTATATTATTTATTTGGTCTTCACCATTGTTTATGTTTTGACAATGAAAATATGCACTCAGCTGCGCTCCTACATATGTGCACCGGCCCTAAAAATCCTGATACTCGGTGATCACAGATTACAAGAAGTACAGTGATTAATAAGTTGTGTAATGCTTTCCAACTAAACACTTTTCCCTTTTTCATGTTAATAACTTTAAGCAACAATATAAACAAAAATAAAACAACTAAAACAACGAAACACAATACATTCAAAAATATTTTTTGCATTCAATCTTCAAGCCTTGGGAGGTTTGGGTCTTTTCGTCAGTTTGGGCCGCAGAGTATGAATGCAGGGGCGACAAACTTTCACTATAATTCTGCACCGCGTACACATTTGTTCTAAACAAGCGCCACATCTCCTCATAGAAGCAACACATTGCCGACAAATTTCAATATTTAGTTCACAATGAGGGCAGATCTTTGGCAATTTGCTGCAGAATCGACATTTTTCCACTTCGGATGAACATAGGCGAAATTCTCGCAGACTTTTGCGACAGTTTTTACAAACACGCGGCGAACAACGGCGACATATTTTCATGTAGTTTATTGCTTTGTTAGATATTATTGTCGGCGGAGAATGGGTCATAATGATATCGTATGAACAGACAATTTTATACTTTGAACTTCTATCTGACTTCACTAAGAAATTATACGAAATTACCTACATTTAAAATTTCTATTTACTCCATAAAACCTTTATTAACTTATGTAAGTATAATTTTGCCACGGATAAATTAATATTTCTAATCAAAAGTAGAAAATTAGGTAATACAGATATATCAAAACAATGACGTTGCGTCAATTACACTACGGCCGACAAATCATGGCGGGTCTGAAGCTAGCCTTTGCAAATTACCGCGCATGTATACTCGTATAGAAAAGTGTTATTGCCAGACTTTATATAAAGGTGCTTCTAAACGGGCAACATTTTTCCGCAATATGTGGCTGCAACACAGTGGCTGGCAACATTGCTAGCTATCCCGGCCAGACTATGCAATATTGCTGTAATATCCTGGCCATATAGCCAAACATTTTTGGTGTAGCCACATGTGGCCGACATTGTTTTGAGGGGTTGCCGGACGATCGCTGAGCTGTCGATATTCTGCAATATTGCCCGGCTAGTTTCTATTGTTGTTTCAGTCGCACTCTATAGTTATGACATAGTATATCCTTTTCTACGCGACATGAAGTTTGCTGCGAATGACGTCGTGATTATGGCTATATTCATTTGGTTATGTTGTCATCACACGTCATGTTGACGTTGATGTTGTAGTATTTTGTAACTTCGTCGGCCATTGTTGCCCGATTGTGTATCCCGTTTAGAAGTCTACATAACCGGCCATACTGTATCAGACATATTTCAGCAAATTGCCCAGCTATTACTTGCTTAGCCATTGATTGTAAAAAAATATTTTTGTGATGGCTGAGCAATTAATTGCTAATAATGCAGCCATGAATGGCCGAAAAATATGGCCCGTTTAGAAGCCCCTTAATTTATATACAAGCAGTATTTTATGATGAATGCACCTCACCTGACAATAGTGGCAGATATTTTAACCGGAACATACACAATATTAAACGGTCTACAAACACTACTGGATACGATGGTTTATCAACTAGGATACTGAAAACCGTGTCTACTAAACTATCAAATCTAATGAGCCACATCATTTTCGGTATTATGCAGGGAGTAGTTTTCACGGCATTAAAAAGGACCATAATAAAACGGATCTTTAAGAAACATGATAAACATAGTATGACTCGTTACAGACCTATAGCATTTATTCCAGTCATATCAAAGATATTTTGGAAGGTTATCCATAAGCCTGTTGAACAATCGGAAACAAAAGAAACATACCTGAATGCTGCAGTACTCTTTAAATTTTTTAAAATTGCATTGACAAACATTTTGATTGATTTTTCTTTAGGTAGACACATCTTTTAAGTCGCAATTAAGAATGAGCGCGTGTTGTATTCGAAATAAGTAGATATTTGGAACATGGCACGCATGGTATGCACCCATGCATAAGTATCCATGGGTGCATAGGACCTCTATAGATCATTATCTAAAGATATATGTTTTATAAGTTTGCATTATGATAAAAGTTTTATGACCAAAGTTGTAGAGAATTTAATAATTAATTTACAACAAAAATGTCGTTCACATATTCTTTCTGTGGCCAATAGTTTACCAAGAAAAGATAATCAAGAAAAACTATCTGCATCTGCACTCTTTCCAAGATGGCGGCTGAGGGACAAGAGGTACATCCCCACAAATTTGAATCAAGCTTTACAATAGCCCTTCCCACACATCTGTAAAATAAAATTGCATCTTCTGATAATAATAATGTCCTCCAGACCGATTTCGGCCACGGCGGCTTGTCTATATATGAGACTTGCCAACTGCGCGGGACATATTATAGTGCACAAGTGTGTGCGCAACACAAGTGCACTCTCTATTCCCTCACTCTCATAGTCCGATGGGACGCCACAAGCGACACGACCGGAGAGAAATTGGGCGCAGGACCAACGGCTTAACGTGCTTTCCGAGGCACGGGGGTGTGACACCGCCAACTTCCTGACTCCGAACTTCTATTGGATAATTCCTATCAGAAAAACCCAATATCACTTTTTGTTCGACCCGGGAATCGAACCCCATCCGCAGTTGCTAACACTACCGCAGGACCACAGAGGCAGTCTTCTGATAAATGCAACCCCAAATGTAACTTTTGAATGGACTATGAATACTTTTGTCATCGTCTGTACTCAATTCAGAGATAGTTAAACGAACACTAAGGTGTGACAGAGACACATTATATCGCTCCGAAAACTTCTAAAGTAAAAAAGAGATGTCCAATGTACGTGTTTGACGTTCAATTTAATCGATTTTTATTGATATCGATTAAAATTAATTAGAAAATATACGTGTATTCAATTACATATAAAGATTTTAAATGTGTTCCAACACTTTTCATTTATGTCATCGTTAATAGATAACTGATATAGGTATGTATCTGGTCTTTAACAGGAGAAAATAAATTTTATTAGATTTGTTTTTTTACTAAAAACAAAATCTCACTATATTGCTCGGTTTAATAAATCTATTTCATTTTATATCTTATAGTACTTTTATTACTATAACAAAAATAAATGAATTCAAAATCAATTATAAAATCAATCAATTATAATCGATTAAAATTTTTGATTGAATAAACTATTAATTTGTATTTACATAACGTGCATCACTGGCCTAGACTACCACCGCGCACCCCGCTTCTTGCCACCGCGTTGTTCCTAAAAAGGATTACTGCGCCGCCTTCTGCGCGAACTTCAGACTCGCCAGCGTTAAACGGCCGTACTGTAATGACATCTTACGCCAAAAATAAAAATATGAAATATACAGTCCAGAGAGGTTGGACGTTTAGACTAGAGAGAACATGCCCGCCATATTTCCTTATACCGAACGTGCAACATGTAATGTCAGTTGGTCTTAGTTGGTTAATCATAACGTCAAATTACGCGTCTCATTTAAAGAGGCATAGACTCCTTACAGACTCATATCTTTGACTGCATTCTCTAAATAGCCGTGCTGTCAAATCCCATCATTAAGGAGTGATGGGATTTGACAGTGAAAGGAGATATCGATGTTTTTTTAATGAGGGATAAATACGGAAACAAACTATCGGACATGAATGTAAAACTGAATCGTACCCGCAAGCTTCGGCGTGGCAGTCGGTTGCACTCACGCCAACTGGGTTGTCAAAGTAGTTCACTGCTGTACTAATATTTACATAAAGGTGAATCATTTGTGCTGGCGGATCACAAATCGGATTACCTACAACTCTAAAAAAATCAAGCAGTGTCCAACGTAAGCGATAGCAAGCAACGTGATATGATGCGACGCACACAAATTGCCAAAGCCTGCCGCATTAGCCAATCTGGTATAATTCGTACAATACATAATCTAAGTGACAGTTTCTTAGCATCTCATCGCAACGCATCGCTCATTAGTTTATGAATACTTCTTGTCAATAGATTTTATGGCTAAAACGAACAATTAAACACGTAAATTTTTTTAGTACTGTCTGTCTGGCAAGTCTTTGCAAAGCACTGTCCGGCGTCAACAGCAAAAACTACAATTTCAATATTTTAGTTGTTTACTTCTACGGCTTAAATATATCGACACATACTAAAGTTAGACATTTGACCAAAAATATTTATCGATAAATCATCACTGTTACGAATAACACTCGGTTTCCTAACTCTATGTTTTGTCTACTGTTTGCCTACCACGAGGCTTTCTATCATACTGCATGTGTCATTAGAAAGAAGATATCAATCATAGCCACCGCTGTTGTTATTTAGTGTTACTTCTATGCCTTAAGGTTATATTTCTTTGATACAGTCATAGAGTATACAGTTTACGAATGCAGAAAAAGATTTATTCATAAGTTCGTAAACTCTTCTTACAGTAATGCGAATGAGTTTTACTAAGTAAATATTGTTACTTTAGCAAATAGTGCTATGCTTTGTTAGTGTGATTATTATTCCCATTATTCCATATTATTTTTATTTATTTCTCTCGTTTTCATCGCGAGAAGCAGTTCGGATGCGAGCGGCTCAAATGGCACATTTCATCTTCTTGCGAGCAATAGTAGGCTGTGTCGCTGTGCGTTGTCTGTCAGCCAGTCAGTAATCAATAATCATCATTTTATTTGCTGAACAAAGGTAGATACCTTGTTCTTACAATTTTACAAATTATTAGCGCTCTTTCCTCTGTCATATAGACGTACAAATATATTTTGCAACATTTATTTAATTAAACTAATTTGAGCTACTTTGAATTCCGTTCATTGTTGACGACACCCCCAAAACGACACCCCAGGGGTGTCGTTAACAAAAAGCATTTGTTGACGACACCATGGTAATGTTGGGATGACATATTGCTTAAGATTATCGAGCTAGTATATATGGCTAGTATACTCTCAATGGTTGATATACATATGCATTAGTATCTTTTTATCTGTTTCTCTAATGCACTGGCTGATAACGTTTATAAAAAAATAATAAAATATAATAGTTTCTAAATAATAATAACATCAGGGTAACAACACTATTTATTAGTGGTGTCGTCAACAAACGCTTTTTGTTAACGACACCCCAGGGGTGTCGTTTTGGGGGTGTCGTCAACAATGAACGCTGAATTCGTCTTCTGCGCAGCAATGGATTCTGGGTATTCCAAAAGCTCTTGGAAGCCTTTTTTTTTCGAAACACAAATTACTTCTTAGAGGTAGCCAGGAAAACTTTTTTCATCAAAAAAATAAAGCACTGCCAACAGAACAAAAGCTTAGATCAGCTAGAGTCACGAGCGCCCAACATTAATGCCGACACCTCTATGATATACTTTGCATATCAAGACTGTTTTTTATTGTTCCAGTCTTGGATTACTGCTTTCAACGAACATATCGCGTACTCTGAGCATTACTTGTGGGCGGGTGGCACGCCGGACGCGGCGCGGGAAGCAACGGAGGACTTAGAAGATGAATGTAAACCTTTAGGTAAGAACTTTTCATACATACCAATTTTATGTACTAAGTAGTACCGTGTAATGTGTGTAGGTGTCAACAACGTCGTATTCGTTAAATTTTAAGATAAAAAAATATTGTTTAGTTTTAAGACCGCAATTATTATCAATGACTAGCTGACCCAGCGAACTCCGTATCGCCTTTTTAAGAGTTTTTATTTAATTCCCTTTTTTCCAACCCCCTTTTCCAAAGTTACCATTGACTTAGCGCTTAATCTCTTATCATTTTAGAGTCTATAAATGATGAATATAGTTAGATACAAACATAGATTTTTATATAATATTGAATTCCCCATTCCTTAAAATAGCGGAGACGATACCCATATCGACTTTAAAAAAAATTCCGTCCGCAATCTTTGATTTCCTATCCGCCATCTTTGATCACGAAATAGATGTTTTATTTGGATTCACCATCACTTAAATAATCAGAGACGATTCCCATATTGATTTTAATTTTTTTTCCCATCCGCCATCTTTGATTTCCCATCCGCCATCTTTGATTTTCCATCCGCCATCTTGAATCACGAAATACATGTTGTATTTGGATTCCCCATCCCTTGACATCAGAGACGATACCCATATTGATTTTTTTTTAAATTCGCACCCGCCATCTTTGATTACGAAATAGATGGTGTTTATGAATTTCGCATTCCTTAAAATTTCGGAGACGACACCCATATCGACTTTAAAAAAATCCCGTCCGCCATCTTTGATTTCCTATCTGACATCTTTGATCACGAAATAGATGTTGTATTTGGATTCTCCATCCCTTAAATCATCAGAGACGATACCCATATTGATTTTTAAAATTTTCCCATCCACACTCTTTGATTTCCCATCCGCCATCTTGAATCACGAAACAGATGTTGTATTTGGATTCCCCATCCCTTTTAACATCGCAGACGATACCAATATTGATTTTTTAAAATTTTCCCATCCGCCATCTTTGATTTCCCATCCGCCATCTTTGATCACGAAATAGATGTTTTATTTCGATTCCCCACCCCTTAAAATATCAAATGCGATACCCATATTGATTTTTAAAATTTTCCCATCCGCCATCTTTGATTTCCCATCCACCATCTTGAATCACGAAACAGATGTTGTATTTGGATTCTCCATTCCTTTTAACATCGCAGACGATACCAATATTGATTTTTTAAAATTTTCCCATCTGACATCTTTGATTTCCCATCCGCCATCTTTGATCACGAAATAGATGTTGTATTTCGATTCCGCACCCCTTAAAATATCGAAGGCGATACCCATATTGATTTTTTTAAATATTCCCATCCGCCATCTTTGATTTCCCATCCACCATCTTGAATCACGAAACAGATGTTGTATTTGGATTCCCCATCCCTTTTAACATCGCAGACGATACCAATATGGATTTTTTAAAATTTTCCCATTCGCCATCTTTGATTTCCCATCCGCCATCTTTGATCACGAAATAGATGTTGTATTTCGATTCCCCACCCCTTAAAATATCGAAGGCGAAACCCATATTGATTTTTAAAATTTTTCCCATCCGCCATCTTTGATTTCCCATCCACCATTTTGAATCACGAAACAGATGTTGTATTTGGATTCCCCATCCCTTTTAACATCGCAGACGATACCAATATTGATTTTTTAAAATTTTCCCATCCGACATCTTTGATTTCCCATCCGCCATCTTTGATTACGAAATAGATGTTGTATTTCGATTCCGCACCTCTTAAAATATCAAAGGCGATACCCATATTGATTTAAAAAAAAAATCCCATCCGCCATCTTTGATTTCCCATCCACCATCTTGAATCACGAAACAGATGTTGTATTTGGATTCCCCATCCCTTTTAACATCGCAGACGATACCAATATTGATTTTTTAAACTTTTCCTATCCGCCATCTTTGATTTCCCATCCGCCATCTTTGATCACGAAATAGATGTTGTATTCCGATTCCCTACCCATTAAAATATCGAAGGCGATACCCATATTGATTATTAAAATTTTCTCATCCGCCATCTTTGATTGCCCGTCCGCCATCTTGGATCACTAAATAAATTTCATATTATTAATCAGCGTCCCGAAAATCTCGAAAACGATACCCATATAGATTGTATCCTATTCGTTTTGCCTTTTTTTGCCTTTGACCCAACCCTCCCCCTTCTCGTTTGACCATTTTATTATTTTTGTCTGGCCCCTAAAAGTTGTGGCGTAATGTTATATAGCCTATAGCCTTTCGGAATAATTGGGCTATCATAGGCAATAACAATTTTTAAAATCCGACTGCTAGTTCCTGAGATTAGCCGACATTATGTTTTAGCCTTTTTAGCCTTTTGCCCGGCCCCAAAGGGTCGAAGCGTTATGTTATATAGCCTATAGCCTTCCGGCATTACTGGGCTATCGTATACAAAAATAATTTTTCAGATCCGGCCGGTAGTTCCTGAGATTAGCGCGTTCAAACAAACAAACAAACAAACTCTTCCGCTTTATTATATTAGTATAGATAAATAATATTATCTGAAAATGTAGAGTTCTGTTTGAAGCTATCTGAATATGTTACAGAAAAGGTAAGCTGTTAAAACAAACTAAGCACAGATTTCGGAATATACCTATCAACAACCATGTATGCATTTAACTATACTAAACCATACACCGAACAATGCAACGTCATGCAAACAGTAGAGTCAGTGTGTGTGTCCTAAAGGCACAGAAGCGCGGTCGCCTTTTATCTCGTACTAGCTGACCCAGCGAACTCCGTATCGCCTTTTTAAGAGTTTTTATTGAATTCCCTTTTTCCAAGCCCCATTTCCAAAGTTACCATTGTAATAGCGCTTAATCTCTTATCATTTCATAGTCTATAAATGATGAACAAAAAACATAGATTTTTATATAATATTGAATTCCCCATTCCTTAAAATATCGGAGACGATACCCATTTAGACTTTACAAAAAAAAATCCCGTCCACCATCTTAGATTTCCTATCCGCCATCATTGATCACGAAATAGATGTTGTATTTGGATTCACCATCCCTTAAATCATGAGAGACGATACCCATACTGATTTTTTTAATTTTTCCCATCCGCCATCTTTGATTTCCCATCCACCATCTTGAATCACGAAATAGATGTTGTATTTGGATTCCCCATCCCTTTAAACATCGGAGACGATACCCATATTGATTTAAAAAAAAAAACCCATCCGCCATCTTTGATCACGAAATAGATGGTGTTTTTGAATTCCCCATTCCTTAAAATATCGGAGACGATACCCATATCGACTTCAAAAAAAATCCCATCCGCCATCTTTGATTTCCGATCCGCCATCTTTGATCACGAAATAGATGTTGTATTTGGATTCTCCATCCCTTAAATCATCAGAGACGATACCCATATTGATTTTTTAACAGACGTTGTATTTGGATTCCCCATCCCTTTTAACATCGCAGACGATGCCAATATAGATTGTATAATTTTTTCCATCCGCAATCTTTGATTTCCCATCCGCCATCTTTGATCACGAAATAGATGTTGTTGTATTTCGATTCTTCACCCCCTAAAATATCGAAGGCGATACCCATATTGATTTTTAAATTTTCTCATCCGCCATCTTTGATTTCCCGTCCGCCATCTTGGATCACTAAATAAATTTCATATTATTAATCAGCGTCCCGAAAATCTTGAAAACGATACCCATATAGATTGTATCCTATTCGTTTAGCCTTTTTTGTTTGCCTCTGACCCAACCCTCCCCCATCTCGTTTGACCATTTTATTCTTTTTGTCTGGCCCCTTAAAGTTGTGGCGTAATTTTATATAGCCTATAGCCTTTCGGAATACTTGGGCTATCATAGGCAATAACAATTTTTCTAATCCGACTGCTAGTTCCTGAGATTAGCCGACATTATTTTTTAGCCTTTTTAGCCTTTTGCCTGGCCCCATTGGGTCGAAGCGTGATGTTATATAGCCTATAGCCTTCCGGTATAACTGGGCTATCGTATACAAAAAGAATTTTTCAGATCCGACCGGTAGTTCCTGAGATTAGCGCGTTCAAACAAACAAACAAACAAACAAACAAATAAACAAACAAACAAACTCTTCCGCTTTATTATATTAGTATAGACAGAGAAGTAATTCACTGTATTACTACTAATGTTATGAATATGGAACACCTTCAATGTTTAAATGAGCAAGTGTTCTCCTATATCACTAAGAGTGCACCGAAAATATTAAATGAACAAACCAACGTGAGCCAACACTTACATACATAACCACTTAGCAGTTGCACTTACTTATAAACCCACGCCTCACATTGAGCTGTTCCTATGAATCAGCGCGCTATGATTGGTGAGTACAGCACCCATAGCAAGCGTGAAACTCTGACTATGTCTAAAAGAATGAGGCAAAAGTATTAACATAATAGACAACCCGGGAATATCATGCATTCTGCACAGTAAACTATCACATTTCATAGTATTTATTGTCTATAGGATCTATGCAAGACGCCTTGACGGCTGCCACCAACAGCCTGGCCCTATTGGACACACAGCTCCGTGAATGTGCGGCGATAGTAGCTGCCTTGGATAAGAGCGTCAACGTCGGCAACTCGCTGCACCACTCCGCTTATATGGTAAGTTGAATACCACACAATTCGTGCGATCGCAATGTTTTAGCGCCAAATGCATTATTATCTGTTGTTGTCTTCGGACAGAAATTCTAAATTTTATCAAATTTTAAGTCGTCGCTGAACTTAATATTTCACAAAAATTACCGGCAAAAATATCTACACCCACACCTGAAACAATAATTTGTAGAATGCTCCGTTTTATCTTGTATGGGGATCGAACCTGCAACACGGCGCAGATCTGAGCGCCGAGCGACCCCTCAAACCACTATATTCCATACGTGCAGATATGTTTGCACAATATTTATTTATTATTTGTATCGTCAGCGATTCCAACACGCGTGTGGCACGGGCTCTGAGGCTCTGTCGGCGCTGCGACACTGCGCCGCACTTGTCGCTCAGGCAAGAGACGCTGATACGGCGAGGCTCAATCGAGAGGTACGAAAAAAATCTAAACTATTATAACATTGCTAAATAACTAAGTTGTCGTGGCATGCTTTCTTGACATCTTCGACGCTTAAAAGGTAACCATTAAACACGCAACAACTGCAGAAATTTTTGATCAATATTTATTCACGAGAAAGGCAATAATTATTGTTAAAACTCTTAATTTTAATATTTAATTATTTTTTATTTATAGACTCACGCCTGTATCCCCGAAGGGGTAGGCAGAAGTGTAATATTACACCCACATTTCGCCAGGAATTTTTACGTCCCACGTAATAGGCGGCGAGCCTATTGCCGTACCGGGCACATTACCAGACTCCGTGCTTCTACTGAGAATTTCCTAACAGAAAAACCCAATAACACTTAGCCCGACCCGGGAATCGAACCCGCCCAATCCCACACGCACATTTATGCCGCCAAACCAACGAGGCATTTTAATATAAGTATGCAATAATAAAGATAGTTTAAGATGATTATATTATATGTTTGCCATGAGTACACGCGGCGGCGATGACCGATCGCGAACTAACAATAATTTTGCACGCGGAACGCAAAACGCTGACAAATTAATGAACTGGATTGTATGGTACAAGCATTTTAATAAATTATGTATAACTTTGAGACAAGAAGACTTGCCAGCTTGAATATTCTTCACTGATAGTCATAGACATTTAAGAAATGCATCTGATGTTTTAAAGATTATCTGTGACTGTCAAACTTCACATCCCATGTATTGAAATTTGACGCAATGCTATATTATGTATGTGAAACTAGTACCAATGAATACAGATTTACATAGAAGCGCAGTTCTTAAGGTTTTTGTGGCGATTCAAAGTGGGTCTAGCCCCCAGTTTAGTTCGTGGTTGGCGCCGTTGGCGGCGCTGGTGTCGTTCTCCATCTCTCTTGCCCTCGTAGTTAAGATACACAGGAGGAACGATCGTCTCTCTTGCACTCGTAGAGACAGCTGTCACAGCGCGTCTGCCACACTGCCAAGCGGCAATTTGGGTCCCAGAAAGTTTGTCTACAGAGCGCCCATAAGAAATACGCCTCTATGTAAATATCTGAGCTCTTTGCTAGTACGCTATATGAACCGTTTCATTCACAGATAGAACGCAACAGGGTATTAGAAGAAGCGCTAGCGGCGCTGGCGAGAACACACCACGCTTTAGAGATGTCTGTCGCAGAAGAACTTACGAAGGTAATGTATATTGCTCTAACATTAGAAACACGTGCAAATAAAAAAATATAAAAAAGGAGTACAAAATAATATGAAAAATAGATAAAAAATTACGCGCATATGAAAAATAAAAGAAAAATTATGTGATAATAAGAAGAAGGTAGATATAGCACGTCTCCCATATAGCGAGTGAAGCAAAAAAAAAGGAAGACCTTTAGTAGATAAAACACGTGCCAAACCCAACAACACTTCATTATGTTACATGTCTATAAAAAGTGACTTAACTTTTTATTTATAGTGAGTCATCTATCTTGTTTTACTTGATCTGAGGCATGAGCGCGCGTGTTTACATTACGTCTTCCTCGTTTGTTTCACTTGCATTTGGACGAGCTGTACTTCATGTTACTTTACTCAATTGAAGACTTAATACGAATTTATTTAACGTTGGTTTGGACATTTGAAACGGATGGATGAAAGAAGAAATACGAAAGGAGTGTATCGTGCGAGAATGAATGGTAATGTCGGTAGGGGACGCCCTAGGCGGACGTACGCCGACCAAATAGGTGACGTACTAAAAAAGGGCTAAATTAAAAGTACCCATAACCGACGCGCATGCATGATGAGGTTCAAGAATGTCGAGGAAGCGAAAGAGGTATGTTTGAACCGAAGCATGTGGCATTCCATAGTCTCTGCCTACCCCAATGGGAGACAGGCGTGACGATATAGATAGATTGATAGATTATTTAACGGTCTGAATTTCTGTTCGGCTTTAAATAACTATAGAAGGATTTGAATAAGAAGCAAGTCTATTTATCTATATTATTCGTCCAAAACAAGCGTATTAAGAAATGCAAAATTAATTGATTGAAATGTTCTGTTATTTCAGCCCTGTTTCGAGTTAGACCGGTTGGAGCTAAAACGTATTCTGTTATCTGCATCAGCCTGTGTACTGATGTGATGATAGTGGTCATCATCATATCAATACAATGATGCCATCACCGGAGAAAATATTTATTAGGAATTAAGAAATCTTATTATTTAAAGTAGCCTACATGTTTGAGAAATCCACCTAATCCACTGTAACATATAAAATATGTTTCTATTTTTAATATATAAACAGAGAAATAAAATAAGGAGGGATACCAACAAAAAGCGAACAAAAAAAAAATGTCTGATCAAACATAAAAAGAACCAAAAAGACAGAGCAAACAGTTACTGATAAACTACCGATGTATTACTCCAAAATATAACTTTTATTCAGGTACATAATATAAATGTAACATTATTAATATATTTAATTGTTTATTATTTCGCAATGATAAAATGTAGCATAAAACATTTAATTTTAATAGATAATTAGGAAATTGATAATTAGGAATTTGAATAGGCAAATAAATTGGTGCAACGTGACTCCGTACGTACAATTAATTGACTTTAATTTCATGTCGTATAACATTTTGAGACACATTTGGTAAAGGAAAACGTTCATAATTACATAAACATGTTTCGAAAAAAATCTAACATTTTATACTAAAAAAACATATTTTAAGTTAATCATAGTTTTTATTACTTACTTATTTATTTATTCTGGTCTAAGCTTGGACTGTGGTTATGGCTGTCAACTAACGAAGGGAGATCTTTTAGGAATTATATAACTTTTATGCCAAAGATGGTTAGGTACTCTACAGTGCTCACTAGCGACATCTAATGGATTACAACAGAATTAAGAAGACGATGATATCTGCCGCATATTCCAGACAGCAATAGTTGGTCCTCTGGATTCCAATCGCCAAGCCTGGTGGGACGATCCTTTCTTTGGAAGTACCCCTCTTCCATCCTCTATGGTATAAACAAAATAATAAATCCAACCATTTTAATTTTATACATTTGTTTTGTATATTTTTCTAATGACTTTCAATTTCAATGCATGATTATTGTGCATTTTGTTACAGAGTAAAAGAAAGAAAAAGTCGGCATCACATTCAACACTGAACGAGTCTAAAGAAAACTTCTTCGATGTATTTGAAAGTACGTATGTAGTAGAGAAGTATAATCGTATTCGCCAAAACAATACCATAGATTATTTATTGATAGGGATATTATTTTTACCTATTCAATCTACTCTGTAGATTCGTAATTAAAAACCTTTACTAGTAGTTTATGTTGAATATAAAATTATAATAATGAAAAATATTCATATAGTCACATAGTATGATATAGATGTTTCAACATTCGCATAATTAATTTGATCAAATTATGTGAATGCAACTGAAAGAGTTTTGTGAAACAACTTTTGTGAAATTGCTGAACCTCGTGTGTACCCAGGATTGTCGAAACATCTATATATAGGTATATGTATACATGTTATCAGCCCTATACACTGTCCCACTGCTGGGCACGGGCCTCTTCTCACTACGAGAAGGGTAAGGCCATAGTCCACCACGCTGGCCAAGTGGGGGTTGGCAGACTTCACATGTCTTTTGAGAACATTATGGAGAACTCTCAGACATGCAGGTTTAATGATGTTTTCCTTCACCGATAAGCAAGCAATAATTAACAATTTAATACGCGCTTAACTCCGAAAAGTCATTGGTGCGTGTTGTGGATTGGAAACCTGAGACCCACTGCGTAGCAGTCTGTCGGTCTTACCACTCGGCTATCGCTGCTATAACATACTTAATTAAATTACAGGCTGAAAAATATTTTTATGTTATGCATTCAATTAAAGTTTAATTATGAAGCTAATTGATATTTTTAATCTTTTGTGTGTATGTTATCAGATTCCGAGGACGAAGATGACACGTTAGTGACAGCCGGTTTATCAAGTCCGTTGGGTGCGCTCAGTCCGTGGGGCAGCAGTCCCGACCTCACGAGACGTACACCTATAGGCAGTGTTGATGGTTTGTACCCTCTCATTATTTGAGGTTTATCAGGATAGGTATAGAATCGAAGGAAAAGTGTCTACTTTTAAGACTGAATACAGAATGCTTGAACATATCTTCTGGCAATTTTTTTCTATATTATTTCTTTATTAAAGGGATTATTCTCGCTTCATGCATCAATTGGTATTTTTTGTATGGCTAGTGACTGTCTACATAAAAACATTTACAGTTAAATACATGTAGATCAGAAATACCAGTTCGTGTCACTAAGTATTTAGGCGGAAAAGATCGAATCCACAATCGTAATTTGTAGGCGACTTATTTTCGTTTGTTGCGATAGGTATTGGGTGCGATGCGATATGACTTGCACTCACATATGATAAGTAGATTTATTGAATGCGGATAGGTGTGTATCAATAATTTCGAAATATGATACCAGGAGACAAAACGCCTACAAACGAGGAGGAGGAGTTCCTCGGGCGTCGGTCTCGCTCTCCTGACTCGGTGGGGTCCCCAGGGTCACTTCACACAGCCGTGAGCGCGGCCAGCTCGCGCGGCACGCTGGTGTCGCAGGGCGGACACGTGTACCGGAACGCCAGGCCCTACCGCAAGTCGACGCACCCCAGGTTACTAGATATATCATACTTATCACTACTAACTATTACTTGCTAATTACTACGTAATTACTACTACTAACTAACTACTGCTTACTAATTACTATAACTGTCTCACTACTTTGTCTTCCGACTACTATCACCTAACCTTTACTGCCTAACTTACTACTTGTACCTGACTACTACTGTCTAACTAATAGAGCCTATCTACTACTACGGCAGTGACATAAGTACTACAACCTAATTAGTACTACGTAACCACTACTGCCTAAATACTAATACTTAACTACTACTATCGAACTACTAGTGCCATTCTACTGCCTACCTACTACTGCCTCAGTGACCTGCTGCTGCATAATTATATATAACTGCTTCTGCTTATCTACTACCACTGCCTAACTATTGCCAACGTTGTCATTTGTGCAACACGTTGAAATAAAAAAAAAACTTTAGGTGTCTCGAATTCCATGGACTTCTAAGGTACAAAATGATGTCGACGTGTAAAAGGAACGACGTGTAAAAAAACCATTGTTCAACATGGTTTTGGATACGTGTCTCTATACATGGCTGTATTATTACCATTTTAGCGTTTTACATCTCTTCGGATACCATGCTATGCATCAATTCGTTTAATTATGTACTAACAATTTCGTGCTTGTATATAGTATATATGATAAGGTAAGTGAAATATTTTGGCAAACCCCAGTAGCAAAGAAAAAATTGTGTCTTCAAATCGTTTAAAAATAGCTTGACTTGACAATTTTATTTACCCTTATTTGTTCCCTATTTAAGAAATCTTGGTGCATATTTTTTAACCCAATGTACCTAATAAGCCTAATTAAAATATCTAGAAGATTTTTATAATTGTGTCTTGTGATTATTATGAATGGTTTTATATTTTCTTGTTGTTTATACCGTCAACATTTATTGTTATGTTTTTCCTTTTTAGTTATTGTTTTTGTTTCTTTTTGTTCCAGTTCTCAGTGGTCCCTTTAGAGTATTATTACTGGTCAGTATGAAAAACTTAACTTAGCACATACCATAGATTTAGCCAAATGAATTGTGAACGTATTATACACTTAGTTTAGTTAGATGACCTCACAAACGGACGAACGCACAAAAATGCAAAGAAAAGTGCACTTACTTGTATAGAAATATCATTTATGTATTAAAACAATCTCTTAGTAATATCAAGTTTTATGTTACACTTAAATTCTTAAATGTTATGCGCCCAAATTTAAAATTTAAGGAGGCATAGATGGAATCGCACAATGTCTATCATTTTCATTTGGTGAGGCAGGGCCTTTATCGAAACTATGTATAACCATTTTCTGATAACCAGCACAAAGTACGCTCATATTAAAAGATCTTATTTGTAACAAATCTTTGCGTGAAGTTCTAAAAATCACGTCATGTTTTGCTAAAACTCTTAATTTTCTTGGCAAATATTTTGCGCTGGAACTGCCAGATATGAAAAAACTGCCTGCCGGATATAATAAACTTGGATATTACTACTTTTTTGTTTGTAATCTTAAACAATTTTATTTCGGTTACCATAATTATAAACTAACCAAAAACAATAAATTAAGCCCCTCGAGGAATTTGTATTGGTAACATAGTGGTCGTCATCACAATTTCTCGCAATCGCTACTTGCCCTTACGAAGTTTTACTATGACAAATATCACACTCCTTTATAAGCAAGATGAGCTACAATAATTTCTCGTATTCATATATAGATTTTAGAAAGGTAATACTAAGGAAAATACCTACACACTTTATATGACACTTATTTGAATTATTTCATTCCGTATATTAATACCTGAATAGAAAGACTGAGATTTGGCATAGTCAAAGTTCTTACTCTAACGGGTCTAATTTCGACTACTACGGACCACTAGTTTATAAATTCGAATGGGGTCTAATTTCGACTACTACGGACCACTAGTTTATATTAAATAGCTGAATTATCATAGTACAACCGTTGGCAATATTTTGTGTATTTTTGCATTTATTGTTTCTATTTTTCATTCCATTTTATTTTATTTTAAAGTGACATTATTTTATCAATTCTACTTAATATTTTGTTTAAAGTCAATTAGATAATTATAATATGAATTAAATAATATGTTTTAATATTTATTATCGTCGTTAAAATCTGGAGTATTTAATATTATAGTTAATTATTATTTGTTGTATTATTGAAACGGTACCTGACACAAATGTGTAAAGTGCAATTATTGTGATAAATAATTTTAGTTCTTATTTTATTTTGTAAGCTCAATATTTTGTGACACATACTTTGTTCAATAAATGTATGGTATTTTTATTTGCTTTTTTATTTTCTTATTTTCCTTTTGTTTGAATCTGACATTAAAGTTGTCCTGATGAAGTATTCTCTAAGTCTATAATGTAGCGAGAGTCAATGAACTTAAATGCTGATGCTTGTTGTCGCTTCTGGGCAATTGTGTTAAACATATTTTGATGATCACAAAAACAGAGATAATATATCAAATTTGCTTTAGTGACTATAGACACCATTGCACAAAAAGTTGCTTAGTTCGTTAAAAATGCTAACGAGGCGGCGACAGTGTGATGTTAAATAAATAATTGTAATGACATTTAAGTTTCTATGAGAATCTCTACTTTAGATATCCTCCGACAAGTTTCGTTTAAATTAGTATGATTATTTTTTAAAGGACCAAGGGCAAAAATGTATGAAGCCTGGGCTCACCCACCAACAGAGATAAGACCACTTTGAATATACTTGTAAAGCACTAAATATAAAGATATAAACTCATTTTTGCGAAGAATCCATGGGGTTATTCCGCTATAAATATTTTCTCCTACTATAAATAAAACTATAATCCTGCAAAGCAATGCTGTTATGGCATTGTAGCTTTTGTTGTTTGATATCTTCAACTAGTTTTAAGTCCAGGTGCAAAGAATACATAAAAAATAAAACAGCTGCTAATAGGTAAAAATATTTTTATTAACATTTCTAACATTTCAATCAATATCAATAATAATATCGTTTAGATGACCTGCGGGAGGATTAAATTGTATGTGCCGAGAGGACACACGAAAGCTAGTGATTTGCTGGATCGTTAAAAATGTATATCCGCGATATTTGATGTCAAGATCCGCGGATACGGATACGGATCTTTCTTACTGAAGCGATGTCGGTGCGCGCGACTTTGAAACGATAGTTGACGTTACGCACGCCCACCGGAACAATAGACAGCTCATGTTTCGACTTGTATTGAAATTATATTAAAATACTCTGAATGGAATTTAAAAGTTTACCCATTCTACCTAACCACCTATAGCATTCCATCCTGTCAATTGAAAATTAATAACGTGCGAGATCCGTAAAAGATCCGCGAGAGAAGTTCCGGATACGGATCTTTCTTCTTCCTCGGATATCCGCGGATTCGGATATCCGTGGATACGGATATCCAGAACATCACTAGCGAAAACACACAACTAACACCGTGAGAATCACGTTGGAATCACGAGTCGACTGACTGAATGTAGTGACAGCAGACGGGCGCCTGGGCAGGCGTCCGAGAGGTGTGAGAGAGATGGAGAGTGTTGTAAATCACACGGTCGCAAGCGCATCTATCGTTTACCATTATTAAAGTATGAATATATTGTTACTATAACAGTTTTATGACTAACAATTGTATTTTTCTACTAAATCTATTTAAGTGCATATCTTTTTTCTGCAATGGTATTGAAGGTGGTGCCGGTAGTAACAATTTTAGTACGAACAAAATCCTTTACAATGGCATATGCCATAACTCTGTTGGACACTGAGCCCAATTTGACGCATGGTCCTTTAATTGATTATAATATTTCTAAAAGTGGAGAAATGGATCCTTACGTTCAATTGGTTCTCTAATAGTAGTCAGTCTATTTACCTTTTGAATGCTGGAACCAGATCCACGCAAGATACCTATTGGTAATAGCTTTTTGTTTGTGTCTGGTAAAGGTAGATACCAATAAAAACAAACCACAGTTGCGCATAAACAGTAACTATGATACTTATGTGCCTGATAGATATAAATGTATTGATAGTTTATTTTTTTTTGCAACTTATATCTTTGCAACTCAAAATGAGACATTAATTATTTATTAAACCGTCGCGTTAAATTTGCCATTGTAGTTATTATCATGGACTATCAGTGCGGGGGGGAGGGGGCTGTCCTCTGCATATAATTGAACAATGGGTTGACACAAAGTAACGCCCCACTCAATTAATTATGTCGCCATCCATTATATTTTCGAGTGATCAATGATTGATGATACGCTGTGCAAAAAGTGTTTGATAGTTTATAACGTAGTCTTCAAGAGCAGAATTTGTGTAGCCTAATATATGGCCTAGACAGCAGTCACTCTAAATACCTACATATTTAAAAACTTGCACTAAGTAGGTATGTTTCAAAGTAGACCTGCGTCACAAACCTTTATATAAATTCGGTAGCGATAATACAGTTAATTTACAAATAAACTTACTTTCACATTTATAATATTAATACGGTTACGTGGAGTTTCTACCTAACTTGGCTCTCTGTTTATCTCTCAAGCCGCATAAGTCTTGAATAATATATTATATACACGGTAGATTTTGTGCTCAATCTACAAATCTACTGACCTGTTCCCAAGGCGCTCGTCTAAACATATTGACCTAGAAAGCAGAATCAGACTGAACTAAGGTATAGTACAAGTTTTATGTACACAGGTATCTTATTTTGCTGGTTTATTTTTTCCAGGTGCTTAAGAAAATGACCAATGCTCTTCTTTACAACAGAAATCAACAGATCATTACGTAGGTATACCTATAAAAATAGGTAGGGGTAATGTGCTGCAATGTTACGGATTGGCTACCAAATAAACTGCGAGAATCATCATCATCTTAGCGTTGTTCTAGATATGATCCAAGGATGGCCTTGACAAGCTTTGCAGCCCAGCCCCATTCGTTCGAAAATTCTGTGAGATTAAATCGTTTATTTTATAGACATTGTGTCGTGTTCTTTCCAAATTAATCAAAAAAGCTGTAGGTAAACAACCAAAATATGACTCACCATCGACCACGAAAATAAATGTGTCACAAATCTGACTAGGCGTTCCAAGGTCTATGGTAAATCTAGATATCACTTTTCTTATTTCTTCTCAGGCACTTTTCTAAAGTATTTTCTAAAGTGGGATACTTTAGAAAATACTTTAGAAAAGTCGGCCGTGGCGGTGGTGGTAAATAATTTCATTGAAATTACAATCACAATGTACCTAGTGTACCTACCTAGAATGTGGTGTTTGAATATTTTGAAACAAAATATGACTTGCAACGGATTCCATGAGTCTTCTGGAAAAATAGTAAGTAAGTGCATTTACCTACCCAAGTTAAGAAGATAGCTGGAATTTCGAAACTCCTTCCACTCTTCTTCGTCTGCCTGGCGATTATTAATCCCGGTCTATACCAGGGTCCGCCTTCCTACTCAAATCTCTCCATTTTGCCCGGTCCTTTACATCCTTCAAAGTCAATCCGTTGGCACTCATGTCAAAACTCCTTCCACTATCAAATAATATTTTTTTACAGCAATGATTGCCTTTAATTACGGATTTTCTCCGTTTCTACCTCTCAAAACAAAACATCTCTTTGCGATGTGACGAAACTCATAAGCCGTACCTTCTCCTGATCTCTAAAAGATTGGGTCAACAACAAATATTTGTTTGCCTTTTCACTGGTTGTTTGTAAAAAGATACAGCAATTATTTTGAGCAGGTAAACAAACCTACCTGTGGTTTCATATTTGTTAGGTACATCAAATAATGCGGAATGAGTGTGTTTGTGGAAAGGTTATTGAATATGTACAATTAAAAACTATCACTAGAAAATAAGGTTCATAGAATGCCTTTACTATCTATGGTTCAGGGTTACGTAGTAATATTATTTTTACTATAATTAATTAAATCCAAAGTCTGTACACAGTTGTCAATCATCCTCTTAGCGTTATCCCAGTTTTCAATCTGGGGTCCGCTTACTAGTCTAACCGGATTTGGCTGAATATTAGCTTTTCCACGGAGCGACTGCCTGTCTGACCCCCGCAACCCGAAGGGATAGCGATATTCCATGGTTTAGACTAGTGTCAGTTTATTTAGAAGGTACTGACGCCCTGTAACGACTGTCAAAGATCTTCATGACAACCGGGACCGACGGCTTAACGTGCTCTCCGAGGCACGGGACAAGCGATAATTAACAATTGTCAATAAGTATATGATTAATTTCTACTTGTAGGCGTAAAATATAATTACTTTCGCAAGTAAAAATAAAAGAATATTTATTTTGGATAATCCTGAAGGCTTAATCCTGCTAAACTTTTCCGATTAGCGTGGGATGTTTGCCGAGAATACATTTTCATACATTTGCTTTGGTAATCACTTTCAATTAGGCATACAAACATACCTACAGCCTACACGTAGATATTCTTAGCATTACCTACCTATTTGGGGTAACAATACTCTTACTAGGCTAGTATATAACCCAGCAACCCAGGCTCGAAATAAACCTAAACTAACTAGATCCTGAACCAATAAAAAGCCTAACACCTTTCCGTGAGAATGTGAGTGTGAGTGAGAGCCTGTGAGTATATAACGCAACCGTGTGCCAATAATAAGGATTTGGTATGGTCACCATATATTAGACATGGCAAGGATATGGCATATACTCTAAGTACGATGTAAGTTAGGAAGTTCCATATTATGGTACTGTAAAATTCCATAAATCGTTTTTGCGTGAAAAATAGACGTTCATCCTCAACGATACCTACTTTAATATAATTTTCAATTGTTAATATAATTGTCAGATGTTACCATAACAAGCATAAGTAACTTGTGGAAACTGTTTTAGATTAAGTTGCAACTATGTATCTTTAACTGGGAGAGGGTGGTAAGATGGGGTACTTAAGCAAGGTCAATAATATAAAAAATTACATAGTTAAACAATTATATTTATTTTTTAATTTACAACTTATTATTACTTTTCTAATATTTGGTGTCATTAGGCATTTCTAGTTACACATTCAAGAAAAAAAGAAAAAAGAAAAAGGTATATTGCCCCGTCTTGCCCCATGGTGGTAGTAAGATGGGGCACCCCCCTGAGGTAAGATGGGGTGATGAGTATGATTACAGATGAAGATGATTATTTGGGCCGGCAGAACATTGACATTGACTTCGTCATCATCATCATTATCTATTCCCGCGCAGCTATTATGAGACCATCTTCCACATAGTGAGCATGATATACCCTTCAATGGAAACGGAATATACTTCCTGACAACAAACATGGTGTGTCCCTGTTAGTGGTGCGTTTGTAGTACGAACCATTCTAAAAAGAAAAACTATTATAAGCACACAAAAACAAAAGCATTTTTACGAAAATCTAACAAAAACTATTTTTTCGTCATTGGGAGGCAAGAAGGAGTACCAGTTACCCCATCTTGCCTGCAGAGCCATTTTCTAGCAATAAAAACAAAACAAAAAAAACAGTTAACAATCTTAAGGAAACGAAATGCTTACCTTATTATAGGTTAGTTTAAGCGACAATCACCGAAATACCTCACCAGTTCGCGTTATTTAACAAACGGCAATCACGTGTCAAACTAGAAGAAAATGTGAGAAACAACTTGCAGTATAACACTTTTTTTAATTTTTTTCGACATGTGTGCACTTACGAACCATTAACCACCGGGCGACTGACAAGTACCATTGTGGTGCATCGAACAATGAATGAACGAGCGTGATAGGTCAGTTTGAACTGTGAATTTAGCTGGGTACCCCGTCTTACCCGCTGCTCCGTCTTACCTCCTTCTCCCCTATTCTCTTTCTGTGATATCTGTTTGTTTCCCAAATAAATAAATAAATTCTTCCTGACGTGTTATCTTGCTAAAGATTTACACTGTGAAATTCAAAGAAAATATCCACGATATAAATAGTATTATAATATTCATCAGCTTAATAATAAAATTATAACTTACACCCATGTACAGTAAAATTATAATGACTATCGCAATAGAGCGATTGTCCTCAGAACAGATTATTCCCGTCTCGACCAACAGATTTGATTAACTAGGCAAACTGGTCGCTGTCCTATTCGTATGTCCCGTTTTGTAAATTCATTAACTGGCTACCTTACTTATAGGGACTGTTTCAACGAAAAAATGTCACGATGTCGTTTACCGTGCTTGCACAATATAATTTGATTTATAGGAGTCAATTGCATACCGTGGTACAGGTAGCGCTTCGTGTATACGTCTTTCTACAACCGTCCATGGTCATGAGCTAGAGATGAGACGTATTTACTAGAATTGGTCAAAATACTAGGTATTTTATGAGACTAGTAGGTACGCCTATTCTAATCGTCAGGATATCGAGTCCACCTAGTACCTACTCACCTACAATGATTTGCATGAGAATTCCACCGCCTTTACCTACTCCTTTTTGACTGCGCCATCTTACGAATTAGTCGTATTCATAGCAGCCGTATTACTATATATATTATATACTACGAGGGTCAAACTGAAAGTTCTTAGAAAATCAAAAACTGATTACATTAGCCAGTTATTAGTTTTATTATATCTTTTCAAAATATTGTCCATTGACGTCAATACACCGCTGCATGCGATGGAACCACTGGGAAAAGCACTTTGCCCACTCGTCCTTAGGGGTCTCTTCAATGGCATCGCGATACGCAGCCACCGCTTCTTCAGCATTCATAAACCGCTTTCCTTTAAGTTTTTCTTAAATTTTTGGAAATAAATAAAAATCACAAGGCGCGAGGTCGGGGCTATACGGCGGGTGACCCAGTAATTCAACGTTTGATGTCGCCAAATAGTCGATCGTTCGCTTGGCGGTGTGCGACGAGGCGTTGTCGTGGTGAAGGAGGATCCTACTGCGAGGTCGTTTCTCTCGAACTTTTTCCAAGACAAGTGGCAAACAATTGGTAGTGTACCATTCTGCAGAAACTGTTTTTTGATCCTCTAACACAATTGTTGCGAAATGACCTATCCTTCCAAAGAACGAGGCCACCATTTTTTTCCCGCACTTCGATCTCTCTTCACTTTAGTTGGCAACTCCTCTAAAGGAAACACCCACTGAGCAGATTGTCTTTTGGTTTCAGGATCATAACAGTAAATCCAGCTTTCGTCACCTGTTAGTATGTCGAACACAGCATTTGAGTCACCTCCGTTAAATCTTTCAATCATTTTACGGCACCAATCCACACGATGGAGTTTTTGAGCCTTAGTCAAATTATGAGGTATCCACCGGGCGCAAAGCTTCCTGACCGCTAAATGTTCGTGGAGGATTTTGTGCACTTGACTCATACCGATGCCTAAGCTTGTCCGAATCTGCTGATAGGTCACTCTTTTGACAGTCTCTATCATACGCCGCACAACACAGATGTTATTTTCAGTCGTCGCCGTAGAAGGCCGTCCCTCACGTACATCATCAGTGAGATTAGTGCGACCACGTTTAAACTCATTAAACCAGTTGTAAACAGTCGCACGAGATGGGGCTTCATCGTGAAAGGCCAATCGTAGTCTATCATAACTTTCTTGTTGACTTAAATGACATCGAAAGTCATAAAAAATCATTGCACGAAAATTTTCTCGTGTTAAATTCATGTTGACGTGACACAGACAATTTTCAATTTGCCGCCAAATCGTAAAACAAATGACAAATGAATGAAATATATACTTAGTAATATTGGCAAAGAGTTCTATTTTCAAATTTTAGAATATTTTTTTTATTATATTGTTTATAAGTGGCCAGTTCTAAGAACTTTCAGTTTGACCCTCGTAGCCTTATTTCACGATTCACACTATTATGGACCATCTTTTTATCATCCATGGAATTTTAATTCTCCATATTTTGTTTTGTGACTAAACTTTAAACTGTTAGGCCATGTTTCATGATTTCATAACAAGAATAACATTATTAAAATAGTTTAAGGGCGTGATGTAGGTAAACCTATTTACTTATCTGATCGTTTGAGGACAAACTCATTTAGATTCCATAATTTTTCTTAAGGTGGATACAGACTTTGCGAGGCATGCGCTACGAACGGCGCACAACGAATGCCTCTGTTTGAGGCGTGCGTGTTGAAAAACTATACCAACATATGCTCGGGTCGAGCCATCGCGTACGAAGCAAACGCCTCGTTTGTCTGTCTTCATGTTTGTTGCGAGGCATGTGCTACGCACAGACGCGCGCGTGCGAACCGCGCGTGTGCGCAGTGCGGTGCGGCAGCCGGCTCATTGCGAGCAGTGCGTTGCGTTTGGTTTGGACGGTTGTGTCCGCGTCGCTGTTATGTTCGCACGCATTATGGACGACAAAGAAATTTTATGACAGCTTATTTCCGCATTCATAACGCAGGCGGAAGAACTTTTTAACCCACCGACGACGAATTTTTCTTTCCTTTTTTTTTCATTAATTGAATTAATAATTATAAAAGCAGATCTCAGTGGATACGCGCACGCGATGCAAAGGTGCCAAGTGTGGATTGGATCGGCCCGAGCATGCGCTGCGCGCTGTTTGTTCGGGATAAACGCAGTTTCATTTTCGCAGTCGAGGCGTACGTGGATATTGTACGCGGTGCACACCTCGAACGTGCATGCGCGACTACGTCCACAACTAATGTAATGCTCGCACTGAGGCACTTTGATCTTGTAGCATTTGCCGACACTCGTTGGCTCGCCCTCGCACGTGCGTAGCACATGCCTCGCCACGAATATAAAGTTACACACCTTGCGAGGCATGCGCTGTGCGCCGTGCGCAGCGCATGCCTCGCAAAGTCTGTATACGGCTTTAAATGTTTTTTAATCCAACGTCTCTTTGGTAGGTACCTACTTTACTTTATCCCTACTAATATTATAAATCGAAAGTGTGTATGTATGTATGTTCTGTTTTCACGCGAAAACGGCTAAACCGATTTTGTTGAAATTTAATATAGAGATATATTGGACCATGGAAACGGACATAGGCGACCATAAGTTGCAAAAATTAAACTGGGAGGGATTGTAGGGAGGGTAGAAGTTTGTACGGCCGAAATTTTCCTCTCGGAAGTAAGAACGCATGCGCGAATAATTGAGTGCTGCGCATATGCTATCTGTCAGAACTGTCACATCACACATATTGTCATATTGTGCACGATGACAACGGTGATTACATTGTTCGCATCTTAGACTATAATATACCTACTTATTATCTCCTTACTTTAAGGTTCGCATATCTAAACTAATAATTATATACTACGCTCAAACGGCTGAAACGATTTTCTCTACCTACTAAAATTATAAATGCGAAAGTGTCTGATGATTGATATATATTGAACATGTATTGAAACATGGCTTTGACGTTTCTCATGGACGCTGATCGAGTTATTTTGTACCCTATAGAGCTTCTGACTCTTTAGAATAATCAGGAGCGTCTTCACACAACTTGAGACTGAAAGTAGATACCTAATTATGTGTTACCTCGAATTTAACGCGTGCGAAGCTGCGGGCAAAAGCTAGTAATATATATTTTGTTCAGTGATCAACTTACGTACCTATCTAATAATCTCACATTGCGAAAAACACACTGAATTACAGTCATACCTATTATTGGAGTGGTTGACATCAAAAGGTAGATTTTCTTAGATCTTATAATCTACCTTTTGATCGTCAACCACTCCAATAGTAGGTATGACTGTAATTCAGTGTGTTTTTCCCCTTTCAATATGCTTACAGCAAAGATATTTTTCTATATACAGGCTGTAAAAACACCCTTAACGAAAACTGAAATACCATATTGTACTAATCACTACGAACATTTTTTACTTTGGCACTACGAGTATACTTGGAAAATCACTGGTTCTGGAGATATTGAAGCTCAAAGTCACTATAGAATTTTTCTAATTAGGTACAAAATCGATGCATTTACCCCGCCAATATGTTCTATAGATGTCCTATGACCCCATGGATAAGTAGGTAGGACTTTGGCTTGGTGATGGGTCTTGTTACACACTGTATATCATTCAATTGACGTACCTATTGTTAGCAAGTGGTGGCATTCAATTCTCTATGGGGGAAAACATTTTCTTACTTGGACTGAAATAATGAAGAGCACGCCGAAATACTGTTGTTGTTCCTAAACAAATTTGAGGTACGGTTATGGCACCTTTTTTGCTGCCACTCATAAGATATTTTTAATGCTAAGTTAATTTACTCAGTAAACCCTCAAAAAACGTACCCAATTTTGTCAATTTCCCACGAAGTTTTTATAATGACATCTACGAAGCAAAGGGGACATGCAAACATTTCCACCACAACAATGTGATACTGGCCCCAGTTTGTGCGCCAATAGTACTTTTGCGGCGGCGCGGGGAAAACGGTGGTTAGGGGGACGCCGCCCGGTCTCACCCGGCCCGCTGGTAATCGCCAGTTGCGCCGCAGCGGTCGCCGCGCGCACACGTCCGTTGCGCCCGCGTTCCGTGATTCGCCCACACATGACCTAGACACCAGTTTGATCGTGAGTGGTCTATGGTTACATAATTGTTCACTACATATCACTGTTGTTACAAATGTTTATGGTATGACACAGGTTAGGTACGTACTTATATCTTGCATCGATTAGGCGTTGCATCAGACTGCAATTTTGCTATATCGGCATTGGGATGACTCATAAAATAGATGAACATGTTTGTAGTCGAAATATTAGTGGCTTAGGTATTAGGATTTCAAAATAGACTTATGTATATAATTTGTTAGGTTTCCATTTTGTATTGATAGCATATATACCTACCATTCTAATTGATCATAGTTTTTCCTAGAAGTTACAAACCATGGATAAAAAGTGAGTTTTTTTATATATATAAATTATTAAGTAATTACTTTAAAGTGCCTATTGCTGGTTTTAATATCAGTATTTTTTAATTATATGAACCTGTTTATAAATATATGTATTTAATAACTCTTTGTCCTTTTGCTTTGCTTCATTCCCCCCCTTCGGAAAAATACGCTTTTCTTGTCGACTTAAGTTATTCTTTTTCTTTCATAGATATACAGGAAAGTTAATAAAAAGAAATAATTATCATAGTAGTTAATAATTAAATTATTGAGTATTTTAAATGTTAATTTACAGCGACATTTTGTCAAAAAAAATGTCCATGATTTCATTCTTTTAAAGCTTTAAAAGCCATCTCGCGTACTAAAACCTATTATTTGAAGCCCTCGCTTCTCTAATAACATTATGAGTATTTTCACGCTGTTATTTGCATTTATTGGCCTAGGTTATATCAGGAAACCTTGTATATTTTGTGTGCTCTTTTATTTGTCCCGTTCGACTATGAATCGGTACTTACGTGCATTGGGATTACTGTTATGGAGTTGCAATCATTTTATAGTACATTGCCTGGCTCCTTGGCTTTTATAACTTTTGCAGCAGCATTGGGTCTTTCGATAACCGAGAAGAAAGTATTAACTTTTACAATTTCTTCTACAGTTTCGTTTCCTTAAGATAAAACGAGGTAATAACACCCTCGCAAAGAAATAACGTCGATCGACGACCATAACCCGAGATTCTGCGGATTGGATTTAGAAATCCATGTGCAAAGTCAACCATACATTTTACATTATGGAGCATCCAATCCGCAGTCCCCACTATGTACATCCAATATCCAGACCCTGGAGTGACTGGTAATCTGTAATACAGGTTCTTCTAGTCAGCAGATACCAGTCGCTCACACATTATTTATGGTCTTCATTTGTGCTACATTAACTTGCTACCCATAATTGGAAATGGGTGAGAGATAAAAGTAAAGATATATTGTATTGTCGTTTTTTATTGTTGGGCAACATTTCCAAATACGACAAACTTTAAGCACCGCACTTTGGAGATATTCGACTGCTAAGTCGTGGAACGTTGTGCACTAACATTCTGAATTTTTCTCAACAAAATGTAACTGCGGTGTTGATGCACCATTACAAAGTAAACACTAAAGGCACATTGTAAAAACTACAGGATTGTTCGGTATTGTTTGCATCGCTTGCTATAAACCTTAAAGCTTAAGCGCTTAATAACAAAGGCAAAGGTTAATATATTTTGTATTGTCAGAGAAAGGTCAAGAACAGTCGCTGGATATTTTTTTTTAATCTTTTGTTCTCTTCTCCAGGAATATAGCAACACCTGCATTAAATTATTTTTTGCTTAATATGGACCATAGCTTAAGTTAGTTGTGAAAACCCTGTACTGAAAAGTATTAATAATTAAATGAGTTATAACACTTTCTGCTATTGGTAATTTATTTAAATACGTGGTATAGTCGGCACAACAACGTAAACATTAAATGAATTTGATAAACCAACCTTTGGGTTTGTTTGGATATTTCTTGTGATAATTTTTGGACTACCCAGGTATAGAACCGTTATGAAACTTTGGCTCAGACTTGATTGAGTTGAACATGCTAAGAGGTGCTGACTCTGGATGTTGTTAGTAACAGATAGATGTAGTTATATGTAAAGGTTGTAACGTACTGATGATAAATACAGGATAAGGAAAAGCTAAAACGGTCCCAATCAATGAAAACATGGCCTATTTACCTGAAAAAACAGGACTCATTTTGGTCTCGCTTTATTTAATTGCATTTTATTATAGTAGTTAGATATAATAAGGTTTGGTAAGGTTTTAAATAAGGTTTTCTATTCTTAGAAGTAAACCTCATGGCAACGGTTTAACCTAGTTAGTACGAACTAAGTAGAAAGAGTGTTACCAGCCGTTTATGTTTGCATTTCACAAATGTGAAGCTAACTTTGTGATACCTGATCATGGTTGTACAGCTTTTTAGTCTGTCATATGTAGGTACCTATGTGTGTTTTATGTTTGTAGTGTCGTGTTTACCAACGTAGGATCTGGTAGATACAGCAGAAGTGCCTGCCCGCGCTACTTTGAGCAATTTTAGTCAAGCCAAAGGCAGAAGATTCTTTTTTTGTTAGCACCGTGCTTACTATTTCCTTTATAAAAATGCAACTGTATAGAGAGGGAATAATCAGAGTTTTGCATCGAGTCGTAATTTGGATTATCCACACGTGGGTGTGAGTTAATCCTAGGAGTTTTAGAATTCCTGGGAGCACCATATTTAGGAGCATTAATTTGGTGCTCCTAGCAACTTGTGTGGTTGTAATAATAATAAATAAATAGCTGATAAACAAACGATTTCAAAAACTAGATAGATCGTTGGAGCGGAGATTTCTTTTCGTGTACATGTTTTTATAAAGGAGGTTATCATGCTACATAGAGCTATATCGTAGCGTTTTTGCTGCAACTCACAGCGCTACGGTACCAGACTTACCTACGAATGGTAGCATAAAACGGCTTAACCGTTCATGAAAAACAAAAGGGACCTTGTTAGGTTTTGAGGCATAGTTTGTACACAACTTCTTATTGTATTTTCAAAAGCTGTGGCGGGTTGTGGACATGTGCGGTATACCTGAACGGAATATTAAATGGCGTCTTGGCCCAAACTGACAGAATTATGAGGGTTGTTAAATATTTCTATGCTGGCCGTTTGCATATTTGATAAGAATACTTAGTTCATAAAGTATAACGAAATTTCTCCTTGACTTTGGTTAGTATTTTAGACTTATTTTTAGGGCTCATCGTCATTGGTCGATAGTGCCCGTAACCTGGGCGGCTGGCTCGCATGAATTCAATAATTCTATTATAGAGTATCATAGTGTCATATAGAGTATTAGTTTGCCTGCTTGGTGCTCTATTTATATACGGCATTAGGCACGCCTGTTTACTCGAAGACTGTATATAGGTATCACCAAGTTTTCGACCATTTAACTTTGATAAGTTGACATCCCGTATACATCGACCCAGTGTGCTGTATACCTATTCACCGGATTATCTACAAATGAAAGTGAGCCATAAGTCAATCATCAGTTGCTCTATGCCGAGTGTCGTCAATTTGTCCTCTGCACTCTCAAAGGACCCAAAACTCTGTAAAGGTAGCAATCACAAAATTAAATAGTACTTCTTCCCAGTCTGAATATCGTATATCTATAACAATTTTCCGAACTGTTTTACTGCTGAACTTGCTTTCACGCAATAAAATTGAAAACTAAGAACTTCCCGAGTTCCGTCGCTATTTGCCAAAGTGTCCCAAAGGGTGATAGATAGTCACGAGAATCCTTTGTTTCGAATAGCAACGAACTTTAAACTTTATCTCGACTGCGAAGCTACCCCGAACAAATATCAAAGGTCAATGAGCACTGCGCCAATATGCTCGTATTTATTTAAGCTGACTGTTTGTGGAAGTTTCACGATATATTCAATATTAGCTCGACCCATATCATACGATAGTTTATCTCTTCAAACGAAGAAATACAAACAATAATCTTTTGCTACATTTTTGGAATTCATACGAACTCTATTAAATATTTACTTTAACATATTGGACTTACGTAATTTATAAACGCAAACCATTTCAACCCAAATTTTTTAAATAATATTCAGAAGGTTGACATTTTATTAACAATTTCTGTCGATAGAATTCAACAACATTGTCAAGTTTTATTCATAAGACTGGTCTTATCCTACCAGTGAGGCATAATGCGTACACCAATAACGGCCCTACTGTATCTCTAACTAAAGCACAAATATATAAGAATACCTACCTACCGCTAATTCTCGTCGCGACATGTGATGATAATAAAAAAGTTTCTATAAAGAGTTTGAATCACTATGGCTTAGAGTCGCGCGTCATTCTCTTTTTCTCATCATTTATCTAAAGACGACATTCAATTAAGTAAACAGAAATATTTACGTTCCCATATTTTAATATTATTATCTACATTCTCCGTTTCACATTAATTATACTGAAAAGCCTTAAAAAAAAGGTAACAACCCGCTCTAAATTTATGTAGATGCTCCAAATTGAAACAATTCATCATTTGGTAGACATTAGAAATCCCCGAATTGGAATTGATATTTATTCAGATACTTCGAAATAATATAATATCGCCGTCGGCGTCGGGTTGACAATACTCGGTGTATTCGGTATCGATCGTTAATCGAATCAAAATGGTGTTTAAAATGCTGGCAGCCTTGTGTGGTTATATCCGTAGTGAATTCAAATAAAAAAACAATGTAGGGATAGGTGTTTTTGAGCAACAAAAATAGGACAATCAAATAGATCAATTCTAATAGGGTCAGTGTTACCACATCAATTTTTAATGCTGTCGTTTCGGGTTTCATATGCTTGAGCAATCTGTGACTAAAATAGTGACTCATATCCGTTGTTATATGATGGAACCTTAGAGATATAATAGCACTTTAGTAATGACTGGGAGCCCAGACAATGGCCCCTAAGGTACAATCGATCGTCTTCGCTCTAGTGCTAGATTAATGAAAAGAAGAGACGAGGGTCTAGAATATTCCTTTATTATTATTATTATTATGGATAAAGTCACGCGAGTACTTGGTCATTACGGATGATATAACGATTTTTTGTGCTCGTTAAGCGGTCATAGTTTCTAATAAATGCAAAACTGGAGATTATTTTTTAGCCTATGTCGGTGAAGAAAAACTCATTGTTTTTGGCGAACCTACTGCTGTTTTTTGCGTCGGTAGTAATCATAAGCAAATTTTCAAAATGCTGTACTTAATGTTATGGTTATTCATCTTCGTTATCTTGAGAACTGTTACGTTTACGTTTATTAGTCAGACTATAATTCAAATGTTAACCAGCTGTATATAAAAGTCAGATAGACATAGACAGTTTACGATTTAAAGTGATCTATAACTGAAAGACTGCCTCGTTGGTCTCGCGGCATAAATGTGCGCGTGGGATTGGGAGGTTCGATCCCCGGGTCGGGCAAAGTGTTATTGGGTTTTTCTGTTAGGAAATTCTCAGTAGCAGCACGGAGTCTGGTAATGTGCCCGGTACGGCAATAGGCTCGCCCCCTATTACGTGGGACCTAAAAATTCATGGTGAAATGTGGGTGTAATATTACACCTCTGCCTACCTGTTCGGAGATACAGGCGTGAGTCTATAAATAAATATACCTGAAAGTGAAAATCAATCCTAACTAAGCCCACAGGCTGCCTTAGAACATATAAGATGTCGGTGGAAACGAGCAATACCCAACGTAATATTTAATCATTCAAGTAACGAGGGATCAATGTTCAAGAAACCTCCATCCATTCCTAAAACTAATGTGCTATCAAAAATAATAGTTTCAGCAATGATGTTACAAAAGTAAAAAGAAGTAGATATGTTAAAGGCGTACCAAAAGCAGGACGCTAAACATAAGCCAGTTGGCAAGTCTGACATATGTGTGTGTGACGTCGCGAGCCGGTGTCAAAGTGAAACTGACACATCTTGTCAACCGAAAATAAAATAAATATGGAGTTATCGATATATGCGATAGTGTACCGTTTCTGTGGATTGATTACTACGTAGGTAACGTATCTGCCTCTTTCTTGTAATATCATTGAGTTTCAGCGTCAGAACTTCTGTCAGTGTGAGGTTTATCTGGGATCTTTGCCAACGTCCTCAATGTCTACCCAGATGTTATCTCTTGGCAATTTGAACGTGCAAAGCTATGTGATAAGTCGGACATTCTATTTGTGTGCGTTTGCTAAGGATTAGCTCCCTTACTTCCTGTAAGTGGATGAATGAAGTTGCTTTGTTCGTCTGTGACGGTCTAAACTAATCCGTTTATCAGGTTTAGAAGGTGATCTCTAGGTAAGTAAAAGGTCGTTCTGGGTCGTTCGAATACAACTGGTAATGTCGTAATTATAAAAAAAATGTGAGCAGTGTTAATATACAGATTTCTATGATATCTATACATACCATAAATAACTTGTCGGATCATTATTTGAATAATCATCTCCTTCATAATTTTTGCATCTTCTTATTGATCACATAATTATATAAATTATTACTTGTCCTGATAAATCATCGTAGAATCTAAGTACTACTGAAGTTAGAAGCATGAAATTTGGACAGCGAGACTCTTTTTTAACATAGGCTAACATACGGTCAGAGAAACGATTTACTAATATTCCACCTGTCCACCTCTATGCGCCTAAAATAGAAGTTGACAACTTGTTTGTAAATTTGCTGATACTGAAGCGCAATGAAAATGTTAGCAACACCTAGTTAATTACAGAAACTTATCCTGCCTTATGGATGTCCCCAAGATACACGGCACCGCTCGTCGCGTCGAATAAACGCGTGACCTTGCCCTTGTCACGTTCTAAACCGCCGTAAAATTATATGACGAGGTGCGGCTTAAGTTCTCTTTCATGTCCGTCATTTATCTTAATGTTGTGACATTAATAATGAATTAGCTCCATTTTAAAGCAAAATGAACTTTCATGTCACAAAAAGATTGATTAGACTAGGCTTCAGGACAAGAATGATGTACCTAAGTACGTTCATAGACGCTGAGTTGCGGACAAGTTACACTTACAGCGACGCTACGCTGTTGCAATGTAAGTAGGTTTAAAGGAATTAAACTGTGTATGTGACCAAGCTACGTAAGTACTATCTATTCTGTGACCAAGCTCCTATATCTTCGGATTTTTTTACAGCGTATGAGGGATAGCCATCAATCAGCATGGATAGTCTGAGTAGTAATAAAACTGTCTCTTTAATTTTTAGCTAAATACATACTTATTCACAGTGTGCATTGCAAAGGAGAATGACCAAATTTGTATGGAAGATGGGCCAATTTTGCTTCTCGATGATTTGACCAGTAAAATATAGTAAATATACTCCTAATTAAATTAGGAAAAAATTAATACGATATTCGGCGGCAGTTGTTAGCTATCAGACATTAAAGATTTCAAGTATTTTGAGGTTAAGTATTGTGATAGTTACATGATTTAATCATATTAATAGTAGTTAATTAGTAAATTATCGTCCGTGCTTCGAAAAGTACTTACCAAAGAGTATACAGTACTTACGTTAATAAGCCGTCGGTCCCAGTTGTCATGAAGATCTTTCATCATCGCACGTTGTTACGTGGAGTCAGTAAACCGATGCCTACTGGTCTAAACCATACAATATCGCTATCCCTTTGGGTTATGGCGGTCAGACTGTGGAAAAGCTAATATTCTGTCATATCTGGTTAGACTATAAAGTAAGCGGACCCCGGGCTCCTAGGCGTTGAAGTCTTAGAAGCAACCGACATAACGCTAGGACGATGATGATATGATTTAATCATATCAGGTACCGTACCAGGATTTATTAGAAGCCTCTATGTATACCTATCACCTATACAATATAGAAAATAGTTGTAAAAAGAAGTGGAGCTACGAAACAAACGCTTGTACATTATATATTATTTTATTTTTCTTTTTTTATAGTCTCACGCCTGTATCCCCGAAGGGTAGGCAGAGGTGTAATATTACCTATACCCACATTTCGCCATGAATTTTTTAGGTCCCACGTAATAGGGGGCGAGCCTATTGCCGTACCGGGCACATTACCAGACTCCGTGCTGCTACTGAGAATTTCCTAACGGAAAATCCCAATAACACTTTGCCCAACTCGGGAATCGAACCCGAGACCTCCCAATCGCGCACATTTTTGCCGCGAGACCAACGAGGCAGTCGTTATATTAGTTTGCGGTTTTTTCAGCCTAATTCAGTGCAATTCAGTCTAATTCTTACTGAGAATTCTCAATCTCATGTGGTACAATTAATGAGAATTTCAGTGAGGCTAGTTTGCAAAAGATACATAAGCTCATTCCATTGTACCTTATTATAAAGTTGGCATTAAAACTACACTGTTTTATGCTTAACACATTGACTGCTGGAAACGTATATGGTGTGTCCCAAGTGTCGGATCCTGCGATGCGGCTAGCCCACAATAGTCGTGTATAGGGAAAAAATATACAAGCGTGCTGCCGAAGCACGCGACGCGTGAATCATACCCATACCACACATGCGCTGACGACCACTCATGTGTGTTTTTTTTGTATAGCAACTCGTACGTCGCGTGTCGCGTCAGCACAGACACACGCTCGACCTGCACGCGCGTTGCGTGTCGTTAAGCACGAGAGGCTGGGCACGCTCTGCGGGTGCGGATACACGCAGGATATGCGTACTGGCCGCATAGCAAAAGGCCGTCTACGATTCTTAGGCCAGCAGTCAATGTGTTAATAGGTGAATGATACACAGTTTTTATGTTATTCTTCATTTTATTTGTTATTATAAATCTTCTTCAAATAAATCACCTCAAAATGAAGGAGGTGCTTGTAGGTATATCGGATACCATATTTAATGTGGCGCAGGTATGACCTCAGAAGTTACAACAGCTTCAATTACTGTGTAGCATTCTAAACATAAGAATCCGTTCAATTCCTGAAACAAACAATTAGAGTCGTTTGAATATTCGGCGAGGAGAGCACGAGAGAATTGTAGGAATTGAGAAGAGAAGTAAACACTTACCCAGACTGGCGCTATCCATGATGTCAAAATATTGAGCGCCGAATCAGATAGCTTGTCCAAAGAAAGGACGTGTTGCTGCCGAGGTACCGCCAAGGAAGAGTTAACATAACTGCAATCCTCACCACGGCTAGTTGTTCTAAGTCCAGACAACATACTAATGTTACCAATAAAGACTGTCTCATACTTTAGTCAACCCACTAGTCTTGATAACACAAAATAAACTTGTTTGGTCCACAAAAGATTGTTCAAGTCAATATAAACGACAGTAAATGACTTACCTATTTTCCAATAAAGAGATATTAGCATAGGTGAAAAAGCAATTTGACTGTTTTCATGTCAAAATAACTGACGTAAGACATTATACATGCCAGTATAATAAAAATATGTTCCCATATTTTCAATAAGTACCAAACATTATTTCGTAGATAATATGTTGCAAAAAGGATAAACGTATTAGGTATAGAAAATATTTCACCACAATACATTTTTCAAAATATCATAAGATTGTGGTGTTATTTTGCTTATTAGAACTTTTATTATGTCACCCTGTTTTCACTATATATGTCATTTTTTCCTATTAAAAGGAGTTTGCAAGAAACTGTAAACATTTGCCGAAATATGCAAAATGAGTTTTGAATATGAAATGGCGATGTCACGACCGGAACAACGCATATACTTTTAATTTTGAACTAAAAATCCCCGTTTCGCTTTAAATTAAAATTAATATATATAAAATTATAAAATAAAAGAAGATTTTCCAGATATTAATGCTTTAGAAGCAAACGTGCCACAAAATAGCCCAGTTTTGGTCATTCTCCTTTACTAATTTTGGCTGCAAGTAGGCTTACGGCCCGGCCACGGCGTACAGCGGCGGCGGCAGCGGCGAGCGATTTCGATGTACGCGCGATGGCGCGTTTACTCTGACGCGCCATCGGTCGCGGTGCGCGGCCATGCGGCCGCGATGGAGTAAAGCGCGCCATGTACATCGAAATCGCTCGCCGCTGCCGCCGTCGCTGAACGCCGTGGCCGGGCCGTTACAGTGGTGCACAGCTGTTATTACGGTGTGTACCTTCTTCTTCTTTCAGTGCCTCTCCAACTAGTGGAGGTTGGCCGTTAGCTCAGCGTACTTCTCCTTGTCTTTAGCGAAGCGGAACAGCTCGCCAGCGCTCGCAGTCCCCGTCCACTCCCTGATGTTGCGGAGCCAGGATTTCATTCCTCGCCCTGTGTGTACCTATAATAATATAATTATTATGAAACTTGTTATCACATTAATAGGTATCAGTATTCAGTACCGTACCTACTATCGTTCCGTGTAAGGTCAGATTTTTGTTAGGTGAATTTCAAATGTGCGTAGTAGATGGCAAAATCTCTCTGATTTGCTTGAGTCTCAAAATAATCTGACGAATCGTGTATATTATGGGTCAGCTTTGAACATTACTTAAGTAAAATTCATATATCACCTTCTTTTCTCTACTCTTTGAGTCTCTTCAAATACGCGTCATATTCGTTGCTGCTCAAATATAATGAAAACTCCGACTTGGGTTGTTTAAAATCCAAGCAATATTCTCATTGTTCAAACGGGTAGGTAAGTAGTGTAGGTACCTCTACCTCAGTAGGGCCTTGTGTAATCGTAATAAGATTCGTTGCGAGGTGTAAACAAAAGGATCTCATGTTAATATGAACTCAGGTATTCTGTATTTACATGGATTTGCCTTGACTAATATGTGTTCTAAGCTTAGTTAGACTAAAAGATTAACATCGGCGCCAGTTTGGCTTACATATCTACGTATTATTTAGATTCAACTGAGTGTATTCTTGTGAAGATAAATTCTCACAGTGATTTGGCCATGTAAGCCATTAGTAACGATCACATATCGAGTAGAGCAATCAATCAATCCAACATGTGCACAATGACTTACCCATTTATAACTGACGTAGAGCTGTTCGTATTTTAGGCGTATCTAGTATACGAGCATGAGTGTTTAATTCTGTAAAGCTAAATGATATCCAAAGGGATGGAGTAAGGTTTCATGTTGTCATTTCATTGGTAAATACCTTTTTGAATTATATTTGGCTAAGCTTTATAAGCAGGAGATTTACTAAGGGTCAAAACTTCGAATTTAGCTGTGACGCTATGAATACGTCGTTGGAACGTTAATGTTAGTTCAAGAAATTTCAAGCCTACATTCGATAGAGGTCACAACCGTGATGATTTAAACCTACACAGATTTTTAATCTGAATCATGGCAACGGTTTTGAATGTTGTTGGGTTGTAACAATTCAGCAAAAGAACTGAATGCAAGGGCGGATCCAGCTTGGGCGCCAGGAGGGGGTCACATAGTCGTGGTCAAGTCAAGAATATATAATTTAATTTTGATAACAACAGAAACAAGTAAAATGTAGGTATTTAATTAATGTACGTAATAGTGCAGATACGTTGTGCGAAAACGGTAAAAAGTAAAATAAAATTACAGTAGGATGAGACCCATTGGAGAAGGAAGAGAATATAGCGATAATTAAAGGAAAAATAAATTACGGGCGATAAGAGGTCGGGAAGTGGATGGGATTGCGATTTTAAGGGTAAAAAAGGGTTTATCTCGATTGCCAGCAAAACTACAAGTCCTACGGAAAAAACGTCAATGGCAAAGTTGTAGGTAATAAAAAGATCTACAACTTTCGTATTTACATTTTATTCACACAACGACATAATTTATGTGAAAAATTCAAATAACCAAGTTTTTGGATTTTTATTTTTTCTTTTACACGAAATTTGGTGAAAACTTGCCTTTTTATGTTCCATACACACTGTTTATGTTTTTATTTAAAGTATTTATTTTAACGCCTTATTTTGACTTAATATCGAAATAAAACCCTAATTTTCAATTGAAAATTCTGACGTCAATATATCTCCCCGACTCGTCACACCCCGACAGTGGGGAAGGGCTAGGTGGATCCCAGCCCTGACATGTATTTTTATGAACAATGTTGTTCACTGTTCTGTATTTCGAATACTGACTAATTGTTTTACAGCTGATATGAAATAACAGGCAGTAAGGCCCAGATCCACCTAGCCCTTCCCCTTTTCTCTATAAAATAACTAACGACGGGCTAAAATTTTTTGTGGGTCACTCAGTTATATACATTATCTTGTTTGTTATATACATTATTGTTTATATACATTATCTCTAAATGGCAATAAATATAAGTCTACGCTATAATTTAAAGAAGATTCTATAACTTTCTCAAAATATCGTAGATGTCTTATTAAATATTAACTTATTTGGTTGCTAATTTTAGTTGTATATATATCGATTTTTAAGTTCTTATTTATCAATGTAGCATGGAATCTTACGTTTTTCGAGTAATTAAAGTATTAATTTTAATAAATATCTCAAAATTGTACATTATGATAAAAAAATCGGTCTCGAGTTTGTTTCATTTCCTTGCATTTTCTGAGAACGTTTACCTTATTAATTATTCACACCATCAGAAAGTAGAGATTTTAACGAACAAAATGCCGAACAATAAAAAAAAGCTGATATTTTGACGTGAGAATTTTCAATTGAAAATTAGGATTTTATTTCGATATTAAGTCAAAATAAGGCGTAAAAATAAATATTTTAAATAAAAAACATTAACAGTGTGTTTGGAACATAAAAAAGCAAGTTTTCGCCATAGTATATCGTGTAGAAGAAAAAACTATTGTAAAAGTTAAAAATAAAAAACCAAAAACTTGGTTATTTGAATTTTTCACATAAATTTTGACATTATGTGAATAAAATGTAAATGCAAAAGTTGTAGATCTTTTTATGATCTACAACTTTGCCATTTACGTTTTTTCCGTAGGACTTGTAGTTTTGCCGACAATCGACAAAAGAGAAGAGAAATCGACATCCACTTCCCGACCTCAGATCGCCAGTAATTTATTTTCCCTTAAATTTTTGCTATAATTATTATTTTTCTTTTCTAATGGGTTTCATCTTAATATATAAAATCCTTGCGTTACTGACTGACTGACAGACACGCTACAGCCGAAACTATTGGGCGCAGGAAGCTGAAATTTGGCATGTATGTTCCTTGAGGACCGTAGGGGTGCACTAAGAAGGGATTTCCCGAAATTCCCACGGGATCGGCCAAAACGGGTAAATTTAAAAAAAATGCAGGCGTAGCTGCTGGCGTCCTCTAGTCCTACTATAATTTTCTATCGTTTCAAAAATTATCTACCCTGGTCTAAAACCTTTGCCATCATACAAAGTTAATTATATTATAAACTAATTAAATATTGAAGGCATGTAGTTACATAAAATCTGTATGGTGACAAAATAATTATATACTTAAATAAAATCTTTATGTTTAATTAGTGGTCCACCTAAGTCCTGGAACCAGCTCAGGGGGGGGTCATGACCCCCATGACCCCCCCCTTGGATCCGCCCTTGACTGAATGAGTCATTCTTCGTACGAATTGTCGCTAGTGTCTTTAATTGGATATAAAATAGAGCGAGCGCTAGTCTAAAAAAAGAAATAACGTACTTTTCGGCAACTGCTTTTTGTTTGCGTAACACGCGGCCCTTACTTCTAATTAGTTAGTATCTACCTACGCATACGAGATGCTACCTCATCGGATCAGGCATACACAATATACTTAGCAAAACACATGCCGAGATTATTAGTTCACGATAGCTAGCTCAGTAGCTTAGAGGGAGGGATATAAGAGGAAACATTATACCCGTCCCCTACCTCGCCTTTTTCAATTAGGAGGGGAAATGGAAGACTTATTAAGTTAGGATAGCATCACTGTGTACATTGTGTGCCGAGAATGAAGGCCTACCTGTTGTGATATATGAAAACATACTTTTAATATTTCATACAATATTATTTAAGGGGTCTTCATTTTGTAAATTAACTAATTTAAGATATAAAGGTTTTCCTGACCGGCCGACTTTCCACTGCTCTAGCAAGTAGTAACAGAGGTTTAATGAGGAAAATAACTTTTAATATGTAATGGTAAAAAAACTAGAGGTCATAGGCTGTACAATACTGCATATTGAAAACGTTTATGTTTGTGAGGGTGGATGTCACTTTTTCACGCAAAGATTGCCGATCCAAATTAGTATTATTGGTACCCACTAAATGACTGAATTAAAAACAATCATATTTCTGTGTGTCCATAATACGTTACTGAAGCATCAGCCATTTTCCTTCATATCCTTTCTCATGAAAAGTATGTGCGTATTTGACGTTCAAAAATCCTTAACTATACTATAAGGGATAGGACGGCTTATTTGGCGCCGATCGTAAAACTGACCCTAGTCTCGCCATAACATACGTTATAAACATAGTTTGTATCCGATCACGCCATCTTAGGGAACTTATTAGATAGTTTTGTTAAAATGGCTCGACGTAAAGGCTTTAGAGTAGTAGTTCCCACACGCAAGTTATTTGGCTTGGTTTTCTAAAGTGTAAGAAATTTCTTTCAAACTTTCGTCCTTATTTTAGCGCCTTACGGTTTGATCTTTGAAAATTATCACCCTTGTTTGACCACTCATTCAGCGGTTTAGCTTAAAACATAACAAACAGGTAATTCTTTCGCATTTTAAATATGTATTTGTTTAGGTATAAGTACAAACAAACGTGCAACTTACTAAATGCTATATCGTGTTAGTTCGAATGAACTCATTCCCTTCGTAGAATAACCGGTACCAACACACACGTTAATCTCTATTACATACTTCACGAGGCAATATAGTTTACAATACACATTCCGTGTACGAGTCTCTACATAATTATACATTCATCAGGCACACGCTCTAAGAGTAATGAAGGCTACAAGGAAACGTGGCAGCCGTCTCGTATGTACTCCATTATAACCAGCGACAAATATCATCCTGGCAGAGACAATACCCTCTATTGTATCACATGGACATTTTAAATCGCCACGCTTTTAGCTCCGGAGACAATGTGGATTTGTTTTGTGTTGCAATTTCGTGGGGATTTCGCTGCGAGAGCTATGTGAAACGTGTGTTGGTTTCTAGAAAGATTTGAAATGATTTTTGAGCATTTAGATATATGTGTATGTGTGTGCGTAGAATAGAAATCGAAGATTGCGATACACAAATACGTTTTGAAGTATGCATTTTTTTATAAGTCATAGGGACATCCGACCGTACTTACCTAATTCTTTCCCATTAAGCTGGTAGTTATTTTTATTCAGTTCCTATAAGTTCTTAAAGTTACATAAATCAGAGCATATGTATACGTATCAGGTTGGCGAGCTATATAATAAGCAGGCTGCGGTGTAGTTCAATAACGTGGCGGTTTTAACTGTTCTGTGTGCCATTTTATATTCACGGCTTATTGTGAGTGAAGTTCTTATCATTATTCAGTTCTGTTCTAATGTATTTTATATCTGGTGTATCTATCTATCGGGCAGAGGTTATGAGCATCTGACAAAGTGAATACATACCCGATTAAACTACATCGTCATCACCATCAGCCTGGCACGGGCCTCTTCTTACTATGAGAAGGCTATAGTCCACTACGCTGCTGAAGTACGGATTGATAGACTCCACGTGTCTTTCAAGGGCATTCTATGGAGAACTCTTAAACTATATGTTTTTCACGATATTTTCTTTCACTGTTTAGCAAGCGATTGAACAATTTATTACGAAAAAAGTCGAAAAGTCTTGGTGCGCACCGAGAATTGGGACAATCTGTCCATCTCTACACTAGGCTATCGCTGCCTTTTAAATTAAATTACACGAACGAAAATTATTTCACGGCAGCAAAGTGATAATAGTTATTTGTGCAACAAGAGAGCAAAGTTGTTTTTTGTTTATAGTGCTGATTTTGAGCCCCGAGCAAGCGAAGGATTCTATGATTGATTCACGAGCGTAGCGAGTGAATCAAAGTTAGAAACCTGAGCGTAGTGAGGGACTCAACAGCACGAGATGCAAAAAACTTTGCTCTCGTGTAGCACACATAACTTTTCACCACAGCAGTGAGAACACATATTACTTAGGAGACATAGAAATTAACAGGAATAGATTGAATTCTGCATTAATCACTTGTTGATTTAACTCTTCTGGTGTTAAAGTACAGTCATCATCGCTAGTTTCACTCATATTTTTAGATTATTTTATATATTAATATAATTTAACACGTTATGCTATACTGTATCAGCATCAGCGAAATTTTTATTCGCGCTACTTTTTTAAATCGCGTTATAATACCGCGTCCTTGATGTTTATTTTTCAAATGTATCATTGTTGTAATTCCAAATAAAAATGTATTGGTTAAATACTAATTTTATACTATTAATTAGACTTATTTTTATTAAAATCCAATAATAAATTAAACATACCTATAAACAATAACATTTAAAAACAAAAGTAATTTCTTTATTACATTTTTTTTTTAATTTGCGTTTCCGAAGGTGTTTTCTTTGAGGTCGAATTCCAAAATCGAATTTCGAATTCGAAAGGGTTTGTTTTTCACTCACTTTTTATATGCATGTGAAAGAGACAGAGCACAGTAAAATTCGAATGTTTCAAAGAACAATGGCAGAATTTGGTCTGGGTTTGTTGTGGCGACCTTAAACTTCATATGAACAAAACAAATTGTTTGTTTTTTCTACGATTTTTAATATTTTCACTTTGTCTCGTTAAAGCTGGAGTATTTTATGATGATAAAAAGCATTCCAATTGATTACGAATACTTTATTATTTGATTGTTGCCATAGATAATGGTGTGACAGGAATAGACGTGAGTGCTATATCCGTATCGATTATTAAATAAGTAATCGATACGATCGACCTTTATTGGGTTGGTTTGGTTTAAAATGCAGTTATTTAATATTTAATCAATATTATATCAACAAGCTAATAGAGTAAGATCCCAGAGCCGCCAGACCTACGTCATTTTATCAAAGCTGAAATTTTGAGGATTATTAGTATACAATCTTGTTAAGAGGTATGCCGACCCACTAACTTGAATGCTGGGCTATTTCACAGGTAGCGCGAAGTAAAGGTACCATAAAAACATACTATATATTTTTTCACAAAAAATATATTTGTGGCGGCAAGCTACATAACGCATAGTAGTCTGTCTTAGTAGTTCCGTCGTAATTGGGTAGATGGCGCTGTGATATTTGTTATGTAGCTTACCGCTACAAATATATATTTTTTGTGAAAAAATATATTTTACACTTTCATTCTCACAGGGAAAGTTCCATGGTGTCTGGCTAGACGGTTGGCCCGTCGGATTGGTCTGGCTGCTTAGGAAGGGTCTTAAAATAGTATCTAAAGTAACATATATCAAATTTAGCTTTGATAAAATGACGTAGTTTACATAATTTTTTAGGAACCTTTAAGGCAACTGGCAGAAGAAATGGCCCACGGATAGTGTCTGGCAATAATGAATTTCAATTTTAGACAGTCTTTTTAAACACATATTTGAATACCAGCTTTGATACTTTAACGTAAGTAAGTATGTTTTTTTGGTACCTTTACTTCGCACTACCTGTGAAATGGCCCAGCATTCAAGTTAGTGGGTCGGCATCAGGCGCGGTCGCAGCCTAAAATTTTGGAGGGGGTCGCTCACTACACTAATAAAAATAGGTATCTGGATCGCCAAACGTGTCCAAAAAGGCACGTTTGGCTGTGCATAGAGGGGTGTTAGTACCTACTCTTATGTATGGTAGTGATAGTTGGGTATGGCAGAAAAGTCATGAAAGTAGAATAAATGCTGTAGAAATGAGAGCACTGAGAAGTATGTGTGGTGTCTCTCTGACTGACAGAGTAAAGAATTGTGTGATATGAGAGTGTGGTGGGGTAAAAGAAGATGTAGTGACAAGCATCGAGAAAGGTATGCTAAGATGGTTTGGGCACGTGGAGAGGATGGATGACGAAAGACTGACCAAGCAGATATATAAGGCAAGTGTGGAAGGGACAGGACAAAGGGGAAGACCTAGGCGGACGTTCTCTGATCAGATTGGAGACATCCTAAAAACAGGACAGGTGAGAAGTACCCTGAACAGAAGAGCATGCATGAGGAATCTGATGGGAGTGAATGAAGCAAGAGAGATATGTCTGGATCGTTGCAAGTGGCGTTCCGTGGTCTCTGCCTACCCCTCCGGGAAACAGGCGTGAGTCTATGTATGTATCTGGATCGCCATTTATAGCGTAAATACTGGTAAAAAATTTCGAAATACGTCGCCATTTAAGGGATTGTGAGTGGTTGGGGGAGTAGGGGGGAAGGGGTCGGGTCCCCCTCCCCTCACCATTTTCACCCGCCGGAAATACTTGGTTCCTTTATAAAAAATAAAAATTATATGCTCTCCAAACATCAGTGTGTATGGTGGTGCCAACTTCCACATTCTGCACACTAGTTTAATAAACTGAGGTTGACGGAGCCCTGCTTCGCAGGGCTCCTAATTTTGAATTAAGCGTCAAAAGAGAACCTTACATAACCTATTTAATTACTTCAATTACAGTCGCACCTAACCTAACCCAAATTTGACATTAGCTGTCAATATTATCCATCCAAGATGGCGGGTTGCGTTTCGTTTCACGTTCTTGTCATAAAACCTAAAAATTACATTTGAAAAACTTTACTAAAGAATAAAAATTACGTTCCGTTTTGCATAATTGCCAAAGTATTTAACAATTTTTGGAAATTGTTTAAAAATATTTAGACGCAACTCCGGCAGCCAAAATTACTTTGAGGGGATTAAGACTAACTCCCTTAAGCCTCCTACACCACCTCAAATTCAGGCGACTCGTTTTAAAATCCAACCCAAAATACTTATTATATTTGTAGTTTTTTAATTAGGTATACAAGTAAATATCCGCGTGGTGACGGATTAAGAATACGGAATGTCACCACCCCATATCATCCCATGGGTGTCGTAAGAGCCGACAGAGGGAGCATATTATGCAGAGAACAGCACTGTAAGAGAAGGAAAACTTGATACAAACCCTATACCAACCCGTTTGGCCAGCGTGGATTAGTAGGCCAATTCCTCCTTTCAAAGGAGAGGCCTAGTCCAGCAGTGGACTTTTAAAGGCTGATGATGATGATGATGACAAGTAAATGTCTAAAAATCATTAATGTACATCAAATTTTACTTTATTAGCACATTTCTGTATAAAATATTTAAAAAAAAAACTTTTCCTGTAAAATTTTGTTTTTGTCGGTTGCGCTAAAATGGCGGGAAAGGCTCGATATTAATTACAATGACTTACCATTAATAAAAAAATATCATTAAATGAAGCACAGTTCTTCAAATTAAATTATATGTAGTAAGTATTCGCCAATTAAGTTATATTTTAATTTTTCCTCAATCACAAAACTTAACAACAAGAATCACAATTCACAACTAAATAGACAGCCTTTATCTGGAATCTTTACAATAAACCGACAAATTACATAAGTAGAATATTGTTAAACAATCTTTATCATAACGACGCTTATCGATTTTGCTAGGATTACCAAAACTACGTAGGTAGTTCGGTTCCTTGTTTCTAAACTAGATGTACTTAATTTCCAAGTTATTTTGGCCATCGTAAGTAGTTTATAAAACACCACTAGATAGAGTCAGCAAACTATAAATTTATCGCTGTTAGGGGATAGCTAGAAATTTCCTTTTATTATTTGGCAAATTTTTGAGATTTTTCAATTTGACCTTAGATTTTGGGGGGGGTCATGTCCCCTGTGACCCCCCCCTTCGGACCGCGCCTGGTCGGCATACCTCTTAACAAGATTGTATACTAATAATCCTCAAAATTTCAGCTTTGATAAAATGACGTAGGTCTGGCGGCTCTGGGATCTTGGACTATAATATTTTTGAAGCAAAACTACGTATAAATCAAATAAAAACGTCACAGCATCGTTTTAATGTTGTGTCGATTTCACATAAAATCGATTTAAAATGTGCAGCTCTGCTTTTGTATTTGGCTGTGACAGTTAGATGCTACAAAATACTTCCGCGTTTTGATGTCAGTCTGACATATTATGTCATTTGATAATTCAAACGTACCTACCTACATTGTTTAACTTTCATACTATAACCACAGTCAAATAATCCATACAGTCGTTCGACGAACGCGTCTAGACGGGTCAATCGTGCGGGGGCCAAGAGGTGAGACGCGGGAAGAGCGGTACCTAGTTACGTATATCGCCTTAGTTCGTAACTAGGTACATGTTTTTGGGGGCTGGCATGTGATTGTTTTTTGTTCGTTACTTATTTATTTGCTTATGAATATTAATTAAGATGGTGCGTACGAGTTATGCTGTGAGACATTGAAATTCTTTATGCTGTTTAAAGATTTTAATAAATAAGGATTTAAAAAACCTGCGATTTCATCAATTTACTTATACCAAAAAAGAAAATTTCATTAATTATAATTATTTATTTTATTTTGAAATGTATGTACCTATAAACACATATAATAATGTGCACATTCCTACTAATCTTCTAACTTTTTACAATATCTCATGTCTGGCCAAATCACAGAATAAAGTAGCAATTATTGTACGTAAACAATATGGCATACGTAAGAAAGTATGCGTTGTAAGGTAATATTCGATTCTGGTGTGATTTTAATTTCATTCAATAAGTACCTAGTACCTTCGTATTAGGTAAGTACCTATCACATATTATTATGTATCTTGGTAACGGCGCATCCTAGCTCAAAAATAACCATATTTTTGGCCCCCTTTTATAAACCCACACATGTTCTCCATATTCTCATAGCCCGGTCACCCATCCATAAAATGACCGTGATGTCTATAGCTTTACCTTAACGTAGTTTGCACGAAAAAATCTGCAAAATACTTCATATCGATAACATAGGCTCTGCAAGCTGATCCCAAGGTTACCCATCCATTAAGCCACCGCTATGTCAATCGCTTTATTTTAACTTGGTTTGTACGAAAAATGCTTTATATTCTTAACCGCCTCCCACGACATCGTTTTTTTTTTTTTTGACTCATGGTGGAAACCAAACAATTTACGGGCTGACCCCCCCAGGCTGGGCCCCTAAAGGGGCTCAGTCTAGGGAGAGTGTGGTGACTCCCGACGAGAAGCGCCGGGACTACCCAGTAAAACCACCATGGTGTTCCTCTATCCGATCCCATTGAATGGCGGGGTCACGAAATCTACATTAGCATGACTGCCGCGACCCCGCCTGCCTCCCACGACACCTGCGGGATGAAATAGGTGCTGACTGACACTTTGTATGCAAATCTGTCACCGCACGAAAAATGCAACGTGTTTTATAATAATTATTTATCGTTAATTATTGTAATATAATAAACTAGCTGTTTCCCACGGTTTCACCCGCGTCCTGAGGGAACTTCTTCGCGAACCAGGTTAATATTTAGCCTAAGTTACTCCTTGGTACATCAGGCCAGTGAAAATAGGTCCGTCGTCAAAATAGGTCCAGCCGTTCCAGAGATTAGCGAGAACAAACAGACAGACAGACAAAATTGTAAAAAATGACATTTCGGTGTATGTACCGTGTATACATCCATATGCATTTAGTAAAAAGCGGTTATTTTAATATTACAAACAGACACTCCAATTTTATTTATATGTATAGATAAGTGATTTACACTATATTATTCATGTAGCGTAGCAATTGTAATATTTTTCTAAAATAAATAGACGGTGTTTGAATAAGTAGGTAATGTTTACATGTGGCCGCCCTAGCCTACTTACCCTTGTCTAGATGTTGTCGGCTTTTTCTACGAGATCAAAGGCGTCAAACTACTGTATGTCTTTATACTGTGCTATAACTTTCCTTTTACCTACATTGTTTATTCTTAACTAGAAATTCAAACACCGATATCTTATTTTTCCACCTTTCCTGAGTAAAAATAGAATCATTTATAGACTTTGTTACTTACGCCATTTTTTTTTTATATATTTTTTATAACTGTACGCTTCAATTTAATTTCAGACATTTTGATGTATATTTGAGATCTGCCATTGTCCTTTGTGGCTGAACAATGTCAATTCGTGGCACTGAAGATTGAAAAATTAAAAAGCTACTTTGCCTCACGCTCGAATCAAAATCGCGTTTTGTTCACTGTTGTCTCGCAGCAAAGGCGGCATGTTTGAGCTGCTGTGGTGAAAATTAAAATAATGAATGTTACCGCAATTAACTTGCTTGCTGCGTCAGTCAACACACAGGTATATTGCAATCCGACAACTTACCACACTGGAAAATTTCCAACATTCGCGTTTATTTAATAGCTCGTGAAAATGTTCCATAAATCTGCTTACGCTGCACATACACACATCAACAAAGTCTAGGGATATTTTATATTTCATCAAATATCTAAAAATCTATGAAGAATTTTCTGATACAGTAAATAGAAGAATCATAGATTATTTTAAGGTCTTTAATAAAAATAAAAAACATTTCGTGTTTTTTTTTGTTTTAAATAAAAAAAATATTTTTTTTAATCATCATGGAAAAGTAGTATGATAACAACAAACATTTCTTCTTAAAAAACTATTAATTTTAATAAAAATGGAAAAAATCTTGTAAAATCTAATCATTAATAATCAGTGTTGCCACCTCTTACATTGATTACACATCGACATCGATTGTTAATACTTAAAATTAAATTGTCAATGTCTTGCTGCGGTATGAGGTCCCATGTCCTTTGCAAGTGTTCGTAAAGTTGTTGTTCAGTCGTCAAATTTGGTGGAAAATCTCGCAAAGCTTTTCGTTGTAACATGTCCCAGGCATGCTCGATAGGATTTAAGTCGGGCGACTGTGCAGGCCAATCCAAAACTTGAATATCGTGCTCTCGGAGAGCGGTCGATACCAGCCGCGCCGTATGGCAAGGAGCATTATCGTGCATGAGTAGAAATTCATGGCCTATTTGAGTTCTGTGTGGGACAATAACGGGCTCTACTACCTCCTCGTGGTATTTTTGTGCAGTCATGCTGCCTTGGATCCAAACGAGTTGGGTTCGTCCGCCAAGACGAATTCCTGCCCACACCATGATTGTCCCGCCTTGGTATGGGTGGACCTCCTGAGGGTGCCGTAGACGGCTAACTCTCCCTGGAGCTCTCCAAACGCGTGTTCTTCGTGAATCCGGGTGAAACCCAAACCGGGACTCATCGGTGAACAGCACCAAAGACCATTGTTCGTCACTCCATGGTAAATGCTCCCGAGCCCACGAAAGCCGCCGACCGCGATTGCCACGTCGCAATGCTGGAACACGCAATGGTCTTCGAGCATGAAGATCAACTTCATGTAACCTTCTTCGCACGGTTTGGTCGCTTACCAGCAGGTGGTGGTCCTCCTGGAGCCTTTGCACTAGTTGCAGCGCTGTGATATTGGGTTGTCTTCTGGCGGTCATTTGGAGAAATCGATCCTGTCTCTGCGTAGTAACACGATATCTACCTGTGTGCTGTTCGGCTACATCTCCAGTACTGCGATAACGTGACCACAACCTTGATATCACATTTTGACTGGTATGTAGGGCCTCAGCAACGACGCGTTGAATTGCACCATTTTCTAACATGCCCACGGCTCGTAACATTTCATCTCGACTCAAATGACGACGTGACATGACTTTTAAAGTTCGTACGTCACGTTAAATTAAAAAAGAAAAACAATTAAAAACCCTTTTCATTAATAATTATAATAAAACAGTTTTAACTTTCTTTAATGTAACGAATTACTAGCAAATTTGCCGCCATATTTTGTTTATTATTTTGTTTTTTTTCTTTCCATGTTCAAATTTTGAAAATAGAATAAAAGAGGTTTTAATCTGTATATAAACTTTTTGTGGAAACTAACAAGGTTCTAAACTATAAACTCGTAAATAATTTAGGATTAAGATATCCCTAGACTTTGTTGATGTGTGTATATGAACGGCAATGAGTCATGCGCGCCAACTTGAATTTGTCGAAGAAAATCCCGTGATTAACGTTCCCGACCTTCACCTCGCTTGAAGCAGAAATTTTCATCGCACTTGCGTCTTAAACAGAACTTTGAAGTATTCGGTTTGAGTTGGATGAAATACAGACGGGATATTTGAATTCGCCGTAAGTAGATGTCGGTTTTCATGAAAGACTGGCCACAAGTTTTTTACCGCTTCTTCTCACGGAGTCATCTTAAACAGGCATTCTTTTTTTTAAATTCTGTTTATACCTTAATTTCATAAACAGGTGTCGTGCAATAGAATCACAGAAGCAAAGCAAAACACCGAATGAATTATTATTTTCATGGCTGTGTTTGATACAACCCCAATTTAGGCCGCGTGGTTCTGATCTTAACCTATTTAGTGCTAAAATGAAACCCATGTCTAGCGGTCCAATAATTTACAAACAAGGTTTAATATAGCCTTACTATAGGCATTTCCAAATTAAATTGCTATAATAATCAAGCACCTAGCTTTCGGTATGGAGGCAATTTGAGAGCTTACGGTGCGTAGCTAAATGGTTAGAAGGGGATTAATTAAAACGGGCGTCATGCTGCGTGTTGACGGCGTTTGATGGATCAATCAGTTTCGCACAATCTTTAGACCTTTTACATTAATTACTGACACCCGCTCAGGACTCGGATTTCTGGTTAATTGAAGAGGCCGCAGGGTTTGTAGGCAGATATTCGGCTTTCAAGTTGTTTTAGCATTAATTGAGGAAAAAGGAACCTGATTTCAGTAAGGCTTTCACGTGCTTCAGTAATGAGTATGTCTCGTAAAGCAGCTTCGACCCGATTTCAAAGAATTGATGCAATTTTGTTTCATTGATTTCATAGCGCGTATGGCGCGTCGTTGTTAGATTGATTCTCTTATATTCTACAAAATTATGTACCATCCTCAAATTGTAGTTCTGAGTCGGGGTGTACTTTGTGTTCGGTATACAAATACCTAGTCCCACGCGATAGAATGTATTTACCCTACTGTGGGTGTTATCTTTAATATAAGAATATAGGTATGTAGAAAAAAATATTGAAGGAGAGTCTATGCTGTTGTTCGTCTGAGATTTATGAACGGTAAAAATAGGCCGCTCAAATATATAAAAGTTTTGCACTACCTTTTCTTTGAAACGAATTCTTTGTGGTGCTAGGAATTTTGCATTTAATTGTGCAGCTTTTTATTCATAACATAAGATCGAGTAGCAAAACCATCTCTATGTGGATACAGCCTCATGAATGTAAAAATTTACGATTGAAAGTTTACGGAACCGAAACCACTTCTCCACTATGAAATAACAAGTCAACTAAATATTTGCGTCAGTGTCGACCCACACTCAAGCTTCTAACGCGATTATAGAGGGTAACGAGAACATTAATCATGTTGCCTTGAAACTGGACATTTCAGTACCTTTTTAAGTAGATTGCAAGTAGCCTCCGAAGAAAACTTTCTTCAGTGGGTTTATAATTTAACTGTTCCGTAATACGCACAGTTTCCTTGAAGCTTGATTCTACCGTATATTATAAAGGCTTACAGTGTAATGACAACTCTCCTGGAACATTTTCTTGTCTCCGCTCCAGGCATTTATCACATCCGAAAAATCATACTTATCTGCATCATCATCATTGTCCTAACGTTATCCCGAAGACCACTTTCTAATTACCAGATTTTGTCCAAATTGTTCTGTACCGTGCAAGTTTGTATTTTGTAAGTATCTCGGGTAATATCGATCAATCTCTTCAGATATATTAACTACGTAATACTTGCCTTCGTTTAGCACTGTTCGTCACTGTAATATCTACTTTCGCCACCTCGCAGCTATTATGTAATGTGCAACATAAAATTGACATCGGTTGCCAACGTTCAAGGAAAAGTCCACATACAAGTTTAAATTGAAAACTAAGTTTTAATGAGAGCCGTTCGTCACACATAATACAGTAACAACGTTCAATCTTTTAGACAAACGCGCCGTGAAAAATAATTCCTGGTATTAGTCATTTGAATGGTAGGCGAAAGTTATTAACCTAATTTTCCTTAAATATGTCGAGGCGTATTTGGTCTGTGATCACAAAATGATCGTAATTCGTTTTGTGATATCTTTACTCTTAAGCAAAATTAATAAGTACCAACCGTTAATCTCGATGTTCTTAGTATATGGAAAAAGAGATTTTTCTTATTTACATTAATAATATTCTAGCAGGTTCGTTCGAATCGTTCGAAACTTGTTAGAATATGTCTCACCAACCGTTCGAAAAAATGAATTTTCAGAGGACTCTTGTGGTAAATTGCAGCTTTTTATGATACAAACTACTACGGTTATTAATTTATTAGTTAAACTAAAGGACGCCAGCAGCTACACCTGCAATTTTTTTCAATTTCCCCTTTTTGGCCGATCCTGTGGCAATTTTGGGAAATCCCTTCTTAGTGCACCCGTACGGTCCCCAAGGAACATACATGCCAAATTTCAGCTTCCTGTGCCCAATAGTTTCGGCTGTTGCGTGACTGTCAGTCAGTAAGTAACGCAAGGATTTTATATATTAAGATGAGTAAAACAAGAAACCATATAAAACATCATGATAATAAAATGAGGTACACAACTACACAGCAACACATAAACCTTCTATATAAACAGTATCTTGTTTGTAACATAATCAAAAGACAACGTTTTCGTTCTGTGAAAATTAAACACGATATTTCAAATACCGTTGGATTGACAGTCTAGATATTTAGGTAATTCAACAGCTCTTCAGCATTTCTCACTAAATTTGAATTTGTTTGTACAGAAACACAATGTTAGGTGTGTATTATTTGACTACCCTTGATCCATCTTTAACCAGTTCCTCGCCAGTCGCTCTCGGACGCATGGGAAGAACTGGTAGAGATGATGGCCCATTTTTGTTGTGTATTAATTGCATTGTGTCACATCGCATATATTGGCTAAGTCCCACTGACAAAGAAATCTCACACGAAGAATGGATGACCCTAAATATATTTTACATTTATATTTTTTATGGATGACTTATAAAAGTTATTTACAGAAAATGTAATAAAATTATCGAAAGCATGTGAAGCTTAAGTAGAATACATAAACGATCGCTTACACAATAAAAGCTATTCAACATTATAACTTGAGACGGTAAATTAACATTTTTATAAGATACCTTTGAAACTATATTATGTGTGCCTACGTCAGTGGTATGGCTTCCTTCCAACATTATTGTTATTGTAAGTGGGTGGAAGTATTTTGTTACGACGTTATCTATGTAGAACAAAATTGTTGGTAAATTTGCTTTAAAATAATTTAATTTATAACAACAGTGGGTATATTATGTCATCATCATCATTAGCTCTATACTGCTGAGCACGGGTAGCTTTCTCGATAAAAGAAGGATAATACCATAATCAGATAAACAATTTATTTATATCCTGATTCAATATTTTGTATGCCATCATATTTAGCATCGCAGTCACGATGGTTCCTTTATGCTACCTATATCAGAACAGTAAATATATATTTCTGGCAGTTTAATTTTTGACTTATTCAAAAATTAAACTGCCAGAAATATATAAAGTATCCATGAAAACTGGAGGATTTCCTTAGCGTTATTCACACTACATTTTTGGCTGTCGTTTAGTGAATAACGCTTGCACCAAATAGTACTAAAAATGTGATAATTATAATTGTTGCTATTTCAGCTATTAACATTGAATTATATTCTCATAAAGAAGTGCTTTGCTTGATAAAAGTAGAAATAGGAAATGGCGTCAAATGACAGTTTCGTTCAATGTATTTTTACAGTTTCGCTTAGATACAGCTGCTTTAATGTATTTTTACATTACTGTTTTGTATTTTTATGAATATATAAGGCACATACTAAGTATGTAAGACAATAGGATCTTCATATTATTGTATTGTATAATATACATACGAGTATCATTCCAACGTTTGTGGTTTGTCTACGATAGCTTAAATGAATTGCGGTCTTAACTCAATAACTGCTTACCTCAACGGTGTCTGTTTAATTGCGATATGATATGACCAGCATATATCCTGGATCGAAGTTTACTGACACTTATGAGTGCCAACCACGTGAGCCCTTACTTACTGACTAGTAAAACATATAAGAATGTGCGTTTACTATTTTAAATTATGATTGTGGATTTTTTTTATTCGTTGGTTTGTTTCCTATGCTACGACGTCTTGACTACTCAGCAGATGATCATAAAATGTACACAAAAATATTATACAGATTGTCGCCTATGCGGCAAAGGACAAAGTGAGACTATTCCCTTAGCCTCTATATTAAAATAACCAAACTAATAGGTAATAAATTATAAAAGCTTTCTTGTAAAATATTAATGGTTCATTATCTAAAGTAAATTACGCTGTAAAAAGTTATAAATAAAGGTTAAATTAAGTGCTTATAAAATAGTCTACGCCATTACCTACTGAACTCCAATCAAGTAAAACAGTTATAAGTTAAAATGTAAGTAGGACCCTTCGGGTTTGAGCGTGATCTTGACCCACATCCACTTACATTGCGGAGAGCGTAGCGGTACACCGTAGCTGTATAGCTACGACGTAGGCTCGTAGCTTGTGGATTAGTAGCGGGACTATTTATGCTGTACATTATATAAAAAGAAGGAGTTTCTCGACTAAATTACGTTTTTAATTTTGGTGATGTATAGATAAAATACTTAAAATACAGGAATATTTGTCACGTTACTTGGCGAAAGCTGAAATGATTCCATGGATACAGAAGTGATTATAACGGCTGCCTTTCTGGTTGACACTACTCCAAGAGACCTGAGTTCAATACCTCCACTCGGGAAATCAATACCCGGGATCCACAAATTGTTTGAACTGACTGACATATCACCAGGGCAGGGCCTTACCTACCTCATGTAGCCAGAAGGATGAAATTTGGACAAATTTGGAAATAAGGAGGTATTTTTAAAATTTTTCGCCTTTACGGGGACAAAATAGGGATTTAAAGTATTTATCCAAATCCCTTTACTTTGAACCTTATAAGAAAATTATATTATGCTCTATGGTGTAAAACAAAGAAACACGTATTCTGGTTTTTTTTAATCAGCTTCTAAGGTAGTGAAATAGTTAATGAAAGTTTCGGTCACTAAAGAAAAATTTTGGGCGAGTAAAGCCGTAGGCAAGTGTTAGTAAAGCTATAAAGTTATAACCTATTTAATTAAACCTTAACCTTTTGTGCGCTATTTATAATAATAAGTTCTCAAGTACAAAGTTTGATAGACGGCTTACGGTCTCTTTCTCGACAATGTCAATTAATATTTGAATGCCCACTTAAAGTACTGAGACCTCTTCTTGTTTGTGAACTATAGGAAAAGTCTTTTGACCGCCATTTGAACAATTCTCGAATAAGCTGTATTGGAAGATTTGGTTGGTAAAGTTTTTGGAATTTAAGAAGTAAAGGCGTTTTCTAAATAATAGAATTAAATATATGAATTTGATTGTATAAATATTTTCTATTAGGGTTTAGTCTTTCTCCCCTTTTTCCCTTGAGACCTTGAGAAAAAAGGAGGTTCTGATTCCCGTGTATCAGTAATAAAAACTGTTTTCTCTATAACTTTGTTTATTATTATTGACCAGATTCCTCCTCGACTTGTACGTCAGGAGGTCCACGGGATAAAAGTTAGCCATGTGTACCTATGTGTTCATGAAAAGTTTCGTCAAGGTCTGTTCAGTACATTATGTGTGAATGAGTAGCAAATAGTAGTTAGATTTGCTATGTACATATGTGTATCCCTGCAAAACTTTGTTTATTATTGTATATCAATCTTTGCATCGAACATATTTGTGTACCTATCTGTCTATACTTTTATCTATTACTTATATCTTTTGTTCTTTTTACTTTTGGTATTGAACACAATACCAAAAGTAAAAAGCATATATCGATTGTGTACCCACATAAACATATGTGGGTACACAATCGATATATGCTTTTGAAAAGGACATAATACAGAGTAAAAAAATAACTACATTCCGATTCAGCAATCGACATAAATTTTATTCTGTAAATATGAATAATAATAATAATATTACTTTATTTACACACAAGAATACAAAACTTTGAAAAACATATTGTCGGTACAAACATAATTATGTTAAAGTTAAAAGTTTACATTCATTTTGTTGCCAACTGGTACCCAAGCTAAGATTGAACTTGTGTTATGGGTACCAGAGTTCTTGTACATTTATTCATTTTCATGAACAAAACAATCAGTGTATGTTTGGATTTCTAAATAATTATGCTATATTAAGAAATGCTACCGAGTTTAGATAAACGAATATTCTACTATGGATATTTGAGAATCTTACAATAGGTACAACACAATCTAAGAAAACATCACTTTATATTATATAGGTACAGTATATGTATAGCGGTTCCTGTTCTATCAATCAGCTGTCATGGTTCACTGATTGACGTCGGCTTTGCCCAATTTGCGCTAAGGCAGCCTTCAGTTCAGAACCACCCGCTACACAAACATATCTACTATACATGTTATGTATATTATGTATGTATATTGCCTAAAATACTGTACCTACAGATTGCTATATAAAGTTATGAAGGCGTTGTATTATGCTGGTATTAAGGAGGAGAGGAGAACGATGACCGATCAGGTTAATAACTTCTTTTTCTAAGAAAAATCCGCTCTAGAAATAAACCTGTGTCGCGGGCTACTTAATAAATACTATATAAGTGTTTTACATCTTTGTACTAGTTTCTAGGAGACTTATATTATAAAAGCTTGTAAAAATAGATACCTATTTAGATTTTTGGGAATGCCTTTTTGATTTGTCTTGAGTATAAAAAGTGCACAAATACTGTTCAATGTTTGGGTTTGGTTTTCTAATCTCGCTGGAATTATCTCAGCCTTCGCCAATAAGATCGTAATAGTTCTCTTGTAAAGGCATGTTCAAAGTTCCTATAAAATTAATGATAAATAAAGTTTTGATTTTTGAGCAAAACACAAGCAGAAAGCTGAAGCTTTTCTCAAGACATATTGTAAGTCAGTGGTACCCTTTTTTTTTTCTTTTTATAGTAATAGGCGGCAAACGAGCAGACGGATTGCCTGATGGTAAGCAATTACCGCCGCCCATGGACACAAGCAACACCACAGGAGTCACAAGTGCGTTGCCGCCCCTTGGGATTAGGAAAAGGGATAGGATGAGGAGTGGGATGTGGGAGAAGGAATAGGGGATAGGGCCTCCGGAACTCTCACTCACCGAACGAAACGCAACAGCTTAGGTACTGTTACTTTACGTCGATTTTCTGTGAGAGGGTAGTACTTCCCCGGTCGAGCCGGCCCATTCATGCTGAAATCAGCAAAGCTCTACTACCTGTTCAACCCTTAGACTATATTACTTCAAGGTGGTACCTACACAGAAAGTAATCTAAATTGATTAATTTCTGTGGGCACCTATTTCTATAAGAACCCAACAATAACATTAAAACACGGATATTTGTTATATTATTCATTTCTCAAAGAAGTTTAAAAAAAACATTTTATTTGCATATACTCAATATTTATGAATAAAAAAGATACATAATATTCAACATGTAGTAATTGAGACAGTCAATATCAAAACATGTTTTATAACTCACCGTTTGCGCCAACAGAGGGCGTTGTACATCATGTTACAAAGAGTATTAAGAAAATATTAAAAAATCCGTAGGCTTGATAATAAATTTTGCAGTTTTTTATCTGTAATTATTTAAAATAGACTAATTGAAGTTAATATAAGGAGCAAAAAGATTAATACTTTATGCCTAAATTAAAGTTTTATACTAAAATCCTAATTCGCATAATCAGTATTTGCACTAACGGTACAATATATACGGCGAAATTCAATCTTCGATTGGAAGTGTATTCTTTAGTGTGATGTTCTAACTGTTTAAGATCACTAGCTCTCGGTTAGAAGGTCTACAGCCACGTCACGCGATAGTTGTCTGGCAGAGCCTCTTGTATCGTGCGCCGCGGACGCTCGCCCGCGCGGCTGCGACGGACCGGCGGCGCACCTTCCTTGAGCCGCCACCTCACGCGGTTTTAGTTAACTCGTTAGCTTAGCTTTGGTTAAATTGAACACTTCTATACAATGGCGGCGAGAATACTCGATGGCCAGTTTTTTGCGTTCCAATAACGTATCTCACCTCCAAAATTATTATTTTAAACTAAATATCAACAATTATATTTTAGAAGTTATATAGATAAGTTTTCTTAAAATTATTATAAAGATTATAATAATTTAATATTGATGACGATACGTACTTAACTATGATACACGAATCGTCATCAAGGTTAAGACAAATACCTATTTTTAGAAATAATCTCCCGATAATATAGTTGTATATATAGTATGTATGTTATAGGTGGGAATGGTGGGATACAAGTCTGTACCTACGCGCCTATCAATGCTTACCTAGAGGTGTTACCTGGTTGTTTACTGGATGTAATTTTTTGACGTGACAACGTCTTATAAATTGGTTTGCCGGGTGACACTTCAAGAAACTGCGTTACGCTCCGCTCACGTTATGCGCTCACAATGAGAGCGAGTGAGAGGCACGCGTCCCGCCTAAGAGCGAGAGAGACAGACATAAAAAGTGAAAGGCACGCGTCTTTCATCCTTCTTCCTACTATACGAATGAATATTCACATTAAAATTATTTTACCACTCAAAGTCGTTGTCACGTAAAACTTTCGCCCGTATACCGACTTTACAGGCAACCAGATTTTTAATATCATTATTTATCGACGAACATAATATTATTATGTCATTAACGTTGTACACGCAATGATGTATTATAATATTTTTTACATATTTTTGCGTACAAGTAGTTAAATAAACATAGAAGTCTTCGCTAGACTATTGCTGGGCACAGAGCCAAGTCACTGTGTCTCTCTTGTAAATATTTATACATACTTATTATAAAATGAACTGTTTGTAGGAACGCGATAAACTTGGGGGATTTTTGTACGGTTTCGTCAGTATATAGTGTGGTTTTTCAGGAAGGTTTAGGTGTATAAAACACGTGGGTCTAGTTCAAGTCTAGTTATCAACAAAGAGATTAGGCTTACTAACGTACTCGTTAGGTATGAATAGCGTAGCACTGACTGTTTCAACTCGGATTGTGTACATACATGCGTGCAAAGTTATATTATTCGACATTATTTTTGTTCCTAAAATAATTTAGCCTTAAAATTGTGAAATATGATACAAATTGTGCAGTCGTATTGCAGATAGACAGCTGTTTATGATGCGCGTGTATTGATATACCTAAAGGTTTCAAGCGTTCTTGGTAGTTGACTATAGGTATGTTTCGTAGAAACGAGAAATAGCCGAAATTCCAGATAGAGCGTGAAAGCTTTTGTGTGTACCAAAGGCTTCCAAGCGTATCTGGTTTCAAACGTAGGTAGGTACCTACAGCGAATTTCAATCAAGGCCGGATTGGTTCAAAATGTCTGGTCGTTTACGTATTAACGCATGCGCTTAGTTTATAACGCCTCAATATGGCATACGCATATATTAATACTTTGGAAACTAAAAATGCCCTTTTTTTGTATTAAATTATCATGAAACTATTGAGCGCGAGCCTGATGGGGTCACTAGTAAGCATCACGGGGTTTCGTCTTCGACATTAGAGCTACATCACCAGACCAGCTCAGTGGTGCCTATTATTGTATTGTCATCTGATATATGTGTACCTAATCACATAGCGCTGCTGAGATAGATAGATAATTCTTTATTGTACACCACAAGTTACATTACAGAGATAAGAGAGAAATAGAAGAAGAAAATGATGATACAATAAGAACTAGAAGTTGGCGAAATTCAGCTTATTAAATGTTATCACAAAGTTAGTTATAGGTTGACCTGCCAAAAGCGTGTTAAGACAACTGTAGAAGCTTTCCAGAAATTCAGTCTATTCCTTATTAGGTATTTATGAATCGACATTTTGTTAAAAATTAAGGCGATATTCCTAATCTTACTAAACTTTAAGCCGCTATACTAAGTGTATCTTTCTCTTAAACTCAAAATAAACTACACTGTTATACATAAGCTAATGCATTAGGTACTATCTAAGCCGCTTGCTCAAAAATATTAACAATTCCCTAAGGACCACAAAACCGTGTTCTAGGTTAGAAATTAGGGTGATTCATTCAAACGGTCTCAGTAACAGCATAGCTAGTAAAGGGGCGGTTTCGGTTGGACTAAAACGTTATTATACTTGGAAAAGGGGTTAAATGGAATATAGAGATATGAGAGCAAACTAAGCGTTTTGGTATTATTAAATACTAGCTGTGCCCGCGACTCCGTTCGCGCGGAATTTGTATTTTCTTTGGGCTACAGAAGTGATACCCAAAATGTTTTAAGTTGCATATAATACCTATATTGAATAGTGTAGATGTCCTAAAAATAGCTCAAATGACTTTCACTTGTTCGTGCAAGTCCACACCGCGAAGTTACCAATCGCGAGTAAAAGATCAGAGAATTCCTGTGCATGTTCGTTGCCTCATAATCATGCTCGCATATTTAATGTCAAAATGCATAGCGATAATACAACCCCATAGTTATGAAATCTTTAGACAGGCTATAATTTCATCAGCTCTTGTCTCATATGTGTGGTGGTATAACAGACAGAGCCTAAGGAAAATCGCCACAAAAAAGTACTGTTAATGGTTATACCGCCCATGGGTTCGTCATTTTGCATTCGAACAATCTTACTTTATCTTCGTTCCTTTGCCGAAATCACCTAATCACCTTGGTAGGCAAAATCTTGCCGTTCCACCCGGAACATCTACAAATAGTATTTTTCTCAAATCACTATTCACGCTACGACACACACGATCATAATTATAAACGCTCTTCTTCAGTAAGTCTCGAGAGATCATTTTTACACCAGCAAAAGATGGTTCGTATCGGTCGTCGTGGTCGTTCATATCGAGTAATAGGATAGATATAACTATCTACTGTCAAGCAATGGTTTATTAGATTGTTGTGGGAACCTAAAAATGTCCTCGGCCAATTTGTCTTCATATTAATTATGCCATAACTATGCAGCATCTCAAACCCATGGTGTCATCGATGAGGACTTTTACTTATACTTGCTTCAGACAATGACATCCCAGTGTTTATCCCCATCCAGTAAAATAAACTCTAGACTCGCCACTCTTCAACCTGTTTACATATACATGTGCGAATACGTCCAGCCTAAGCTGAACCCTATTTAATATAATTAATTATAAAGGTTTAAGCTCAATTTAAATCGGAAGACCAAATGTTTGAAAATATCCTATTTATAGTCTTTCAACCCTCGTAATTTTATATTTGACTGATCATAATATATTAAGTTTCAACTAATTCAACTAAAGAGTTACTTTTATAGAACAAATTTTAACCGAACAAATGCATCGTAATGTTTACTTTGACACAACTTTTATATATGAACCGATTCGTATAAAACAAACATCAAATGTTAAGTGGGGCTTACTACAATAAATCAGTGAAAACCGCATTTTATTTCTATTAGCCGTTTCTGAGATTAGCGTGCACAGACAGACAAAAATTTTAATAATTATATTTTTGCCTTTTCTTCTTTAATGTAGACCCCTTAAAATAGATTTCTTCTGAATATCTTCCATGTACGGACATCGATCACTTACAGATTTATTATATGTATAGACGGCCGTTTCGCGCGTTAAACAAAAATCAACCGCATACTGGCGCCGCGAGATTTGGAAGTTTTATTTCATCTATATCTTGTGTGTTTATAAACCGATCTCTATATTTTTTTTAATATAAAATACATTTTAAAGTGTACTTTTTGAATATGGGAGTTTGATAAAGATATATCTATGTGAAATATAATATATTGATGTATTTAATACACCTTGAAGAAATGCCTAACGATTAAACCCGTTATTGTGGCTAATTTATAAAAGATAGATATATACTATCGAGGACTTTTTTGTAGATCTTTTAAAGACCATCATCTTTGTAATACATACTTTTGATGAATGATCAACGTACGCGAGGATAAGAGCTCGAAAGCGCATTTTCATCCGACTTGCTTCAAATTTATCGTCACTGCTCAGCTCCTATGTGTTTAGCGTTATGTTATATAGCCTATAACCTGCCCAGGAGTATGGACTACAATCGTACCAAGTTTGGTTAAAATCCCTTCAGTAGTTTTTGACCTATAGACAGACAGACAGACAAAAAATTTACTGATTGCATTTTTGGCATCAGTATCGATCACCATTCATCCTCCAATATTAATTTTGAATATATATTCAATGTACAGAATTGACCTCTCTACAGTTTTATTATAAGTATATAGATATAGATTAGGGTCATTTTGGAAGATCTTAAATAAAATATATCCTGCTATTGGTGGATACCAGACCATCAGGTCTATATTATATATGTTTGGAGTGTCCGCCCTCTCTCATTTATAGATCCTGAACTGTATATAATAGGGTGTATAGGGCGTCGGCACTGCACTCCAAATCAAGTATTTTCCTGACATATGTGAGTCATACTAATCTTAATATATAAAATCCTTGCGTTACTGACTGACTGACAGACACGCTACAGCCGAAACTATTGGGCGCAGGAAGCTGAAATTTGGCATGTATGTTCCTTAGGGACCGTAGGGGTGCACTAAGAAGGGATTTCCCGAAATTCCCACGGGATCGTCCACAACGGTTAAATTTAAAAACAAATGCAGGCGTAGCTGCTGGCGTCCTCTAGTACATTATACTTTGTCGAACCATCGTATCGTATCAACAAAAAAGTAGCTACCTATTGTCATTTTTCTAATGACGTGATAAATAGGTATATTTATGTAGGCCACGCACGTATTTGTTTAATGGCTACTTTATTAATGGAAAATATAAATAGTTCTAATATATTTGGGCAATGCCTACGTAATTATCGCTCTGGGTTGTATTTAGTAAAGCAACACGCATAGGAATAACGAGGTTTTTATAAACTACCACCCACATTTTCATAGAGGGCGCCTAAGAGGAATAAGGGGCGGCATATAAAAATGTCCCACGTCAGGAAAGGAACAAACTTAATGTTACTACGATCTCAGTCAATACAAGTAATTTCATTTTATCATATGCATATGCTTACAGTACTCCAAACGACATGGAAATCACATCTATATATAATAATGTATGATGGTTAACCAAAAGGACAGAAAGAACACATAGGAAGATACAAAATTTATATTACGAGTCTGGATTTGGCAAATCAATTAGATATGTACTTAATTACATTAAGTGCACAGTGTGGAGTCGAACCCGCTACAGTCGGCGTAGAGTAAACATTCAGCATATTATAGTAGGTAATAGTAGTAAAATATGTAAAGACAACTTACAAAGTTATCAAATTATAACTTTGTAGTAACGATTGGAACACGAACCCTAAAAATATATAAGTAATGTTCCTTATTTCCACTTAGTTTGCTTAACATTTGACAAAAATGAGAAATGGACTAGATTCGACTTCATGAATTTTAACTAAATTAAAGTTTACTTAGTACTCACATCATAACACCACTTTTGCACAACATCAATATTATATTCTAAGCACGTACATATATAATAAAGTTCACAAAAAAATGAACATATCAAAATTAAATAAACTTGAACTAAAGTCAATGATCACGGAGTGGCTTCTTATGCAGGACTACGATGAAACAGAGGCCCTTCTCACATTCATCGCATAAGAACCATCGTTCCATTATGTAATTCACCAGATTTATACACAAACATACATATGTGCTAGCATGCATGTGCACGCACACACACACATACATAAACACACACACATTCATCCACATACATACATAAACACACACCCTCATACATTAAACTAGATGTAAACTCAATTTAAATTTAATTATAAAAAATTTCACTTTTATACTTATTTTCTGAGACTTGTAGCAAAACATAATAAGTAATCTTTAGTTGTACAACATTTGCTTCACACTCGCTATCTATACTAATATAATAAAGCGGAAGAGTTTGTTTGTTTGTTTGTTTGTTTGTTTGAACGCGCTAATCTCAGGGACTACCGGTCGGATCTGAAAAATTCTTTTTGTATATGATAGCCCAGTTATTCCGGAAGGCTATAGGCTATATAACATAACGCTTCGACCCTTTGGGGCCGGGCAAAAGGCTAAAAAGGCTAAAACATAATGTCGGCTAATCTCAGGAACTAGCAGTCGGATTTTAAAACTTGTTATTGCCTATGATAGCCCAATTACTCCGAAAGGCTATAGGCTATATAAAATTACGCTCCAACTTTAAGGGGCCAGACAAAAATAATAAAATGGTCAAACGAGAAGGGGGAGGGTTGGGTCAAAGGCAAAAAAAGGCTAAACGAATAGGATACAATCTCGAAAACGATACCCATATGGGTATCGTTTTCGAGATTTTCGGGACTCTGATTAATAATATGAAATTCATTTAGTGATTCAAGATGGCGGACGGGAAATCAAAGATGGCGGATGAGAAAATTTTAAATATCAATATGGGTATCGCCTTCGATATTTTAAGGGGTGGAGAATCGAAATACAACATCTATTTCGTGATCAAAGATGGCGGATGGGCAATCAAAGATGGCGGATGGGAAAATTTGAAAAAATCTATATTGGTATCGTCTACGATGTTTAAAGGGATCGGGAATCCAAATACAACATCTATTTCGTGATTCAAGATGGCGGGTGGGATATCAAAAATGGCGGATGGGAAAAATTTAAAAAATCAATATGGGTATCGTCTCTGATGATTTAAGGGATGGTGAATCCAAATACAACATCTATTTCGTGATCAAAGATGGCGGATAGGAAATCAAAGATGGCGGACGCGTTTTTTTTTAAAGTCGATATGGGTATCGTCGCCGATATTTAAAGGGATGGGGAATCCAAATCTAACATCTATTTCGTGATCAAAGATGGCGGTTGAGAAATCAAAGATGGCGGATGAGAAAGTTTAAAAAAATCAATATGGTTATCGTCTCCAAATCAATATGGGTATCGTCTCTGATGATTTAAGGGATGGTGCATCCAAATACAACATCTATTTTGTGATCAAAGATAGCGGATAAGAAATCAAAGAAGGCGGATGGGTTTTTTTTAAAGTCGATATGGGTATCGTCACCGATATTTAAAGGGATGGGGAATCCAAATCCAACATCTATTTCGTGATCAAAGATGGCGGTTGAGAAATCAAAGATGGCGGATGAGAAAGTTTAAAAAAATCAATATGGTTATCGTCTCCGATGTTTTAAGGAATGGCGAATCTAAATACAACATCTATTTTGTGATCAAAGATGGCGGATAGGAAATCAAAGATGGAGGGCGGGATTTTTTTAAAGTCGATATGGGTATCATCTCCGATATTTTAAGGAATGGGGAATTCAAAAACACCATCTATTTCGTTATCAAAGATGGCGGATGGGATATTTTTTTAAAATCAATATGGGTATCGTTTCCGATGTTTGAAGGGATGGGGAATCCAAATACAACATCTATTTCGTGATTCAAGATGGCGGATGGGAAATCAAAGATGGCGGATGGGAAAAATTTAAAAATCAATATGGGTATCGTCTCTGATGATTTAAGGGATGGTGAATCCAAATACAACATCTATTTTGTGATCAAAGATGGCGGATAGGAAATCAAAGATGGCGGACGGGTTTTCTTTTTTAAATCGATATGGGTATCGTCTCTGATATTTGAAGGAATGGGGAATTCAATAATATATAAAAATCTATGTTTGTTTGTTAATCATTTATAGACTCTGAAATGATAAGAGATTAAGCGCTAAGTCAATGGTAACTTTGTAAAAGGGGCTTGGAAAAAAGGGAATTAAATAAAAACTCTTAAAAAGGCGATACGGAGTTCGCTGGGTCAGCTAGTATGTCATAAAGTAGGTATAGTACATTTTAAAACTGTTCCTTAAGATACAGGTATAACCTAGTTTAAGGCACAGTGCTATTTTCGTGTATGATATTAGCAGCTTTATTATAGTTAATGTGATTCTGTCTATCAACTATAATCTTGTTTTGTACAAGCTGTATCATTACTTGTTGATAAATAAATTTATTATTATTATTATTACTTAAGTATTTTATTGTGGTTTTATTGAAAATATTCAACTTAAGCTAAATGGATTTTTGCTTTGTTAAAAATGAATATTGAAGTGTCTTGCCGAAAAAAAGAAAAGGCACCAAAAATCGTTCATTTATTTATGAGTAGTTATCCTTCTCAATTATTGCTAAGGTAATTTAAACGTTGACAGTTCATGCCACTTTATTTTATAAATATATCAAACTGTTGAATGCATTTTTATGAAACGTTTCATAATTGCAGCATGGACTTAATAACATACAGCTTGTTTTAAAGTTAAACCGAGGAGCGAGGGACACGAAATTCGATTGACATTTTCATTGGACTTTGCCGGATCGTTTAACTAAATTCAAACTTGTAACCAAAATAAGTATAACGGTAGCCTTTTTGAGACCAAATAACGTTGTTTTAAAATCTCTATGTGCGTCGTTTTGGAGTAGGTATTTTAATTTATTTATTAACCGACTTCAAAAAAAGGAGGAGGTTCTCAATTCGTCGGAATCTTTTTTTTTAATGTATGTTCCCCGATTTCTCTAAGCCACCTGGACCGATTTCAAAAATTCTTGTTTTGATGGAAAGAGTATATCTTCTAGTTGGTCCCATGATCAGGTCAGGATCAGATCATGGAATCCTGAAAAAATCGGAGGAACTCTTCAAATTTTATAAGCACATTTGAAGCGATTTGACGATAACAACCCAATGCCGTCAAGTTTGGTCTCGTTTGAGTCGTCTTTACATAGACTTTGATGCTGGATGATTTCTATGGTCTGATGATAGAGCTGGAAGGTAACCATGAGATCTTTGTGATACAACAACCCAATCTCATCAAGTTTAGGGTCGTTTGATTCGTCTTTACTTGGACTTTGGTACTGGATGTTTTCCAGGGTCTGATGATGGAGCAGGAAGGTGGCCATGGGATCTTTGTAATACAAAGACGCAATCCCATTGAGCTTAGGCTCGTTTGATTCGTCTTCACATGGACTTTAATGCTGAATGTTTACCAAACTCTGATGATGGAGCAGGAAGGTGGCCATGGGATCTTTGTAATACAAAGACGCAATCCCATTGAGTTTGGGCTCGTTTGATTCGTGTTTGCATGGACTTTAGTGCTGAATATTTACCAAACTCTGATGATGGAGCAGGAAGGTAGCCATGGGATATTTGTAATACAATTACGCAATCCCATTGAGTTTGGTCTCGTTTGATTCGTCTTTACATAGACTTTAATGCTGAATGTTTTCCAAAGTCTGATGATAGAGCAGGAAGGTGGCCATGGGATCTTTGTAATACAATAACGCAATCTCATCGAGTTTAGGCTCGTTTGTTTCGTCTTGGCAAACACTTTGGTACTGGATGATTGCCCGGATCTAATGATGGAACAAAAACGAACGTGTTTAGGCTAGTAAGTTGAAAACAAAAAAAAAACTTGAAATTGCCAGAAAGGTACAGGTCTACATTGCAGAATTGAGGCACATAAGGAAGGCCTCCACATCATGTACCACCTACACTATCCTATGTAGCTACTTACCACCTATTACTATTTTTTTATTAGTATATCACTAAAAATCAAAAAATAAAAATTATTTTTAAATAAAAAAGAAAACCGACTTCAAAAATCACTAAGGAACTAAAAAGCAAAAAATAATTGGTTTTGGAGCAAAACTTTTTGGAGTCGGTGCCAAGCCCTTACGCAAAAAGTAACTAAACTACAAACTGCCTATTCAATCAACAACGAAAGTTATATAAAAAGGGTAGAGGTTTTATAGTCAGATCAGAAATACTTGGCTTGGCACCGACTCCAAAAAGTTTTGCTCCAAAACCAATTATTTTTTGCTTTTTAGTTCCTTAGTGATTTTTGAAGTCGGTTTTCTTTTTTATTTAAAAATAATTTTTATATTAACTGTGCATGGAATGGAATATTCCTACCGACTTATAAGTGATCGGTGTTAGTGTTTTTGGGTAGCTGGTTTTAGTTCTAGAAACAATTTGTCTTCAGGTAGGTTGAATGACTGAAGATTTCCATAAAGGCAAACAAGCACAGATCCGACGGTGGGGTCATAGGTTTGACATTATATTTTCTAGATGCTAGTGAATAATAAAGTGTTGCAAGATGAAATCATAGAATAATAGAAGGATGTAAAGGTATGAGAAGCAAGAAAAAAAATTGATACTCTTGGCATGCGGTGCTTACAATTATCGAATGAAATGCAACAGTAAAGATATTGTTGTATTTATATGTATAAACTCATGTAAGTAGACACACAGATGTGAGATGGCAACACTAGGCAGCCAATTGAGCCAATTTATACTTAAAGCTAGAAAGCTTGTATCAAAGAGTAGAAATATATGGCTTGTATCATCTAAGTAAACTACCGTTCAATAAAAACATTACCCTTCCTTTTGGCATTGCCATATTCGGGTGAAAAGTTAATAAATGTCACGATTAATCGACACGCCTAATTAACTTTATTCCTTCTCGTACAACACGCGACAAAGTATTATTAGTATATTTTTGGTGAATATTGCAACGCAACTGTATACAAAGAGCCTAATTTGTAAGGTTTTCCAAGTAAAGACGTCGAGAATACGGATGTTTCTGGGAAAAGGATTCAGAGCTACATATAGTTTGTCACGTTTGTTAATATATCGTGTTTATTTTTATTGTTTTTGTTTTGCTGTTCTCGAAGTATCAAATGGTACATAAAATATAGACTTGTTCTGGTTGTATCTAATCTAGTATTAGTTCATATTGCTAAAATGAACATTCTGCGAATAACTAGTTATGGGTACGCACGTAAAAACAAAGATGTGCTAGTCAACTGATCGCTGTGGATAGCAGCAGACGTCCAACAAAAGTACTATTTTATTTCATTGAGACTTCAGAATAGTTTATTGATTGAATTTTTGATTATCTAGGTATGATATCAGCCCATAAACCAGTTTATCAGCCATATACCCAATGAAGGTTATAAATTCTTCAACCGCAAGCTAATCAATTATACACGTTTAACACGTTCCACTTGTCAGTGTTCTGTAAGCCCGATCTTATAAATATGTAGGTATATAAAATACACCTTGTATATAAAAGTAGTTCAATTTAGTTTTTATTAAAGAGAAAAGTAAATTAAAGTTAACAATTCTTCTTTTTCTCGCAGTATAATCAACTGGTTTAATAAAAAGTTTATATAAGATTTATAGTTGGTACGTCTGAATTAAGTCTCGTGGTTCTACACCCACCAACAACCTAATAAAGGAAAACAGAGACGAGGCTTTGATTCAGTCTCAAGCGTGGGAACTACAGTGTTGCCACTTATTTTTAAACTCGCAACAGGCTGCATTGCGGACCGTACACCGTGTTACCGAATAAGTGCTGATAAATTGTGTCACATGATCAGTTATTTTTTATAACAATATTTTTTTACGAAACCTCTCACCAAGAATATTTTCTGTGTCATCCACGACTTTACAAACGATCAATTCACACAAACTACGGATACAAAAACACCCAGACTCAGCACAATTGTTTGTGATTAGGTGGGTCCACACAGAGCGAGCAGCCTCGCGAGGCATTTGCCGCGCGAGGAAACAGTCCCCGAACGAGCGAGGCCATAGAATAAAGCTGCGTTCACATTTATCTGACGTGATCTCTCGTGACGGTCTCTGTCGTAATTACTTACCGTTCACATTTGTCTGTCGCCGTCTGTCGCGATCTGACACAATTTTAAATCAGTTCTGTCTTGACTCTCGTGGAGTTCACACTTTCGCAATGTTTTTGATGAATTATCCGATTCAGATTAAGTAGATATCCAATTATATCCATAAATTATTTACATAGGATTATATTATTTCGTATTCATTAGCTCATCTATCGGTACTGTATACGAATAATATTAATAATAATAAAAGTTTATTTGTTGGAATACTGTATACAAGATGTTAACAATTATTTTAATCCATAGTATTCTGCCGTCACCGGCGTACAAATGTTTCTTTTACAATAAATTATCGTTATTGTCTTACAAATTATTATGCTATTGCTATTACATTAGTCTTATTGTTAATCACATTCACACTGTATGAATCTCAACATTAATATAATTTGCATGTCACAAGAACTATTGAATAATAAATAGATACAGACAATAAATGGATTAATAAAAAAGTCAGTCAATAAATAATCATTAATAATATAGGAGTTAAATTGTTAATTAATAATCACATGTCAATTAAAAAATCAAATGTCAAATAAAAAATTGGTTGCCTGTAAAGTCGGTATACGGGCGAAAGTTTTACGTGACAACGACTTTGAGTGGTAAAATAATTTTAATGTGAATATTCATTCGTATAGTAGGAAGAAGGATGAAAGACGCGTGCCTTTCACTTTTTATGTCTGTCTCTCTCGCTCTTAGGCGGGACGCGTGCTTCTCACTCGCTCTCATTGTGAGCGCATAACGTGAGCGGAGCGTAACGCAGTTTCTTGAAGTGTCACCCAGCAAACCAATTTATAAGACGTTGTCACGTCAAAAATAAATAACAATGATATTAATAGAATTATAAAAAGGAAGTCAATTAGTTCGTCGTCCATTGCCCACAATTGCAAACGCGCGTCTGACGCTTTACGACAGACAGTGGCGGGTCCACATTAGTCTGACGAGTTGTGTCGCGCGTGTTAACTGTACGGAACCCAACAATGTTAGCTTCGTCAGCACATCTCTCCTCACCAAATTATCTAGATAATCCTATTGTCATCTTAGCATTAATTTATTATATATACCTTTGTAGATCTAACATTAGCGATTACTATTTTATATTTTAAATATACTGTTATAATTAAATAAATGTTTTTTACAATTAATCTGACTCCAACCTCTTAATTCGCGCTGTACCGTCCCCACACCCCTCCCCCTCTCTGTCGCAGACCGGGACATTGTCTGTCGCGACACGACTGACGACGTCACGACAGATTACATCAGACAAATGTGAACGCGGCCTAGAGCGCGGCAGCCTCGGCACCGTAGGAAAAAACAAAATTGTAGTTGTCATAAAGTTTGAATTCAGAACATGAAAATATACAGTCCGTTCACATTTATTTTACCTCTGACAGATGTCGGTGTTTATTTTCTTTATGTTGGAATTGTACTCTGTGATGACAGGAAAGTAAAATAGGGTTACCCGTGCATAACATTTTACCCAATATTAGTGGAAATGCTTCAAAAATTCAAATGCTTGAAGCTCATGGCCGCAAAGTGGTTATATTACCGCCATACCACTGCGAGCTAAACGCAATTGAACTTATGTGGAGTCTCATTAAAAGGCGAGTCACAAGTAAAAATTTAGGACAAGAGGCAACCAACATTGTGAAAAAAGTTTAGCTAAAGAAGCTTTTCAATCTATCACTGCAGAAGACTGACAAAAACAATGCAAACATGAGCGCCACATTGAAGACAAGCTTCGTGATACAGATGGGTCTACGGATGCTGAAATGGACAGGTTCATAATAGAATTAAATTCTGAGTCTGATACAGAATATGACAGCAGTTACGAATCATCATAACATTGGCAGTCCACATGGATCATTCTTATAGACTCACGCCTGTTTCCATGCAGGGGTAGGCAGAGGTGTAATATGACACCCACATCATTCTTATTCAAAATAAATATGAAAATTAAATTTACAGTTTTTGTATTTAATAATTAGAACCTCACGTTGGCGTAATTATGATGCGTTTACCTTTATATATTAAATAGACAAATTTTTTATTATAACTTCTTATCTTCATAGGAAATTAGTTATTTCGTAAGAAAATAAATGTACATGCATTTAGCCATGCCAATATCAAGAGGTTTTGTTACAAACATTACTTCCAAATATTTAATACGATCGCATAGGCAATAAAAAAAATAAATACATTTTAGCAATAATCTATATTTAAAATGGGAGTATTATATACCAAATATAGCAACACAACGCCCAGGTTGGCCAATCTAACAGCTAGAGGTAAAATAACTGTGAACGGACTATAGTTGAAAACTATTATGTATTGCGCATGTATCAAATTGTCGACTTGTGAATTAGAGTGAAATAGTACATTTGCCATCTATCGGTCTACGTATCAATGTGAGATTGTTGGTCTCTCCTCTCTCTTATTTATAAATTTTGTTTATAAATATAGTACTTGGAAATGGTCATACTGCAATAGGGTTGTGGCATGTGTTTTTACTAGCCGGCTGCATGACTGACGCCAATTGCTGTACCTACTTTGAGTACTAGACAATGGTAATAATGGGCCATAATATACAGATTTACTTATACTTACTTTTTTTGTAAATATATACATAGAAACACCCAGACCAAGACAAACATTCATGTTCATGCACACAAATGTTGTCATGTTATACCTAAAGGATGGAATAGGTAGACATGAAAAAAAATATAGAATGAATATCTGTAGGCAAGGATTCTGTAACCGAAGCACAGACTGAAGGATTATTATTCGTACAATAAATAGCGTCAAAGATGAGAATGTAATGATGAATGTATCCTCCGTCATTCAGTGACCAGTGGATAGGGTATGCGACTGCTTAGCGGAGGTCCCGGGTTCGATTCCCGGGTCGGGCAAAAGTGTTACTGGGTCTTCCCGAATTCTCAGAAGCAGCATGGTGTCTGCTGACGTGCCCGTTAACGGCCATAGGCTCGTCCTCTATTACGTGGGATCTAAACATTTCATGGTAAAATGTGGATGTAATAATATTATAACTCTGCCTATCCTTACGCGGATACAGACGTGAGTCTATAAAAAAAATGTTAAACATACAAACACACTTGCGAATTTATATTATTAGTATGGATTATTATGTTCGAGCGAGGCACGAAACAGCGTACAGACCGCGGCAAAACAAAAAACCAAACTCGATGGCTCGGCCGCTCGGTCGCTCGCCCGCGGCGGCACACGCGCTTGCCTCGGCCGCGGCACGTCCACACAGAGCGCGCAGCCTCGCGCGCCAATTCCTCGCGAGGCTGCGCGCTCTGTGTGGACGTGTCTAATTCGGTAGCTCAGGCGCACGCTAAGCTCGGCCGCGGCGGCACATGCGTTTTCCTCGACCGAGCCACGTCCACACAGACCGAGCAGCCTCGCGAAGCATTTTCCTCGCGAGGCTGCTCGGTCTGTGGGGACCCGCCTAATCACTATGTTTTCTCTGGCGATTGAACACACAGTACTTGATTCAGTATAAAGTGGCGGGATGATCGCTTCAACTACAGCGTTATTCATACAGACATCATGTCGCAGCGTGTGGCATATAGTGTGGAATATTAGGCGAACCAAGACTGAAAGAGTACTTAGCCAACCTGTTTCAAAGATATAATGAGTGCTTTCAAATAAAAAATCATACTCGCTTCCAACTACATATTATATTTATAGTGACCACAGAGAAAAGTCGGTAGGTATCTGTTCGATAGAATAGGTCGAGATGAAATCGACCAACGATATATTAATCGTCACCACACAGTGTGAGCGCACTTTAACCACGATCGATTTTGGGATTAGCTCGCTCAGACCTTCCCATCAATCGCAACCACCAACGTTGCGAAAGCGACGATCGCGTTGGTGTAAAAAAAATCTGCAGCCTAAGCGCGCCTAAAGTATTGCCAACGTAACACCAGAGAAAAGTAAAACAGTGTTTATCAGAGATGATAATTCGTAATATCTCCATCTGTGAACAGCCATCTGTTGCCATTTTCATTGTGCAAACTTTGTATTACCCTTTTGGTCCCATTACGATGAAATAAAAAAATAAGTATTTCATCGTTAGTGTGAACTTGCGTCATAAAAGAAACTCTCTGTCCATATATTTTTAGCTTCTGTAGGTTGGGTAATGCGGTGATATGTCCGTCAGAACAAGGAATTTTATTCATAGGTACGATGATTATTTCTTTAACGTTTTCCACTGCGCACATATACTCATTACAATAATACGGTAAATACCACAAAGACATATATTAGAAAGTTAAGCCGAGCCTGAAGCGAATACGAAAACGGAAAGTAGTAAAGAATGGAGCATTACGGATAAATAATGAACTAAGCTGTAAAATATTAGCAAAGCGGATTGAATGGCTTTAGATACAACTATATTCTGCTCGCAACCTCACCCATGTGAATGTCGGTGTAGTCTATGCGCTATCTTAAATCTGAGCGATAAAACTGAAAAGTTTAATCTAAGTCTGTCCAGTAAGTAGGTACCTACTTCTTGCATGAAAGAACAATAAACATCCATCCATCCATCGTCACAAACTTTCGCTTGTATAATACAGTTTGCTCAGTACTATTAAATATATGCTTTACAAACCATTTCGTTTATTGCGTACCTACCACAGAAATATGTGCCTATTAATTATACTTACCTTAATTTATGTCTGAGTTACCCAGCTTTTCTTGTTCATCATTTTCTAGATATTTCGGCCATCAATCTTACCGGTCCATATAATTCTGAAAATTGTTTTTATACAGAAAGGTAAAATTAGAGAGAAAACAAGTATGTACCTATGTACAAAAATAGTTTCATATTGCAAGATAAGCATTAAAACTCATGTACCTTTACTAGAGATCCCTGTTGGTCCAAACTCATGAATCATGAATGTCTTTTTTATAAATGATTAGCTTTTGCCCGCGTCTTCGGCCGCATGGGAGTCCGTTATCGGGCTGAAAGGTATACTATTTGCTGATATGCTATTCTTATGTGCTTTTAAGCTCTACTAGTCCAAGGATTTATCAAAATCCGTAGCTTTTGCGTGAAACGGTAATAGTAATTTCACAAATTAAAGCGCTGAAAACCTTTATAAAACTTGCATAAAACCTAGCTTTACAATTTCAGTTCTACACTTGTACTACATAATTATACAGAATAGGGCAAATCTACCAATTTTCGATACCGTAACTGTGGAGGCGGCATATAAGTATCAGGGTGAAGGTAGATATAATAGGTAACATAAACTGGTTGTTTCGTCAAGCTCGACCGACTTATATCGATCGTCGCTTGGCAGACCGCCAGACGGTCAGCTGACTGACGTTCGTTGCCGGCTGTAGATAAGTTTCACGTGGCAGCTTAACTGTTATATTCATTGTGATGTTTGTGGGAGGTTTTGGGAAGGTATTTATTATATTAATATAATATAATATTCTACCACATTCACACAACACCATCTAGTCCCAAACTAAGCAGAGCTTGTACTATGGGTACTAGATAATGGATAAACATACATATATATTTTTTTTGTAAATAGATACATAGTAACACCCAGACCAAGACAAACATTCATGTTCATGCACACAAATGTTTGACTTGTGCGGGAATCGAACCCGCGACCTTCGGCTTAGCAGTCGCTTACACTACCGCTGCGCCAACCGGTCGTCAAATTTGTGTTTTTAATGTGTGAGTTTCATTTGGATCGTCGTTGGGATTAGTTGATCTTCAAGGTAATATGCATTCTGAATAATTTTAACCATTTCTGCAAGGTATTATGAATATGTCCAAAACCAATTTATATGCGTAAATTTCACAACCCGAAATGTTTATTAATATTTACTCACATAATTATTGCTAATTTAGAGATACAGTAATGTCAATTCTCGCCCAAAACGCTTCCTAATGTGTTCAAAGCTGTGGTAGTCGGTGACTAGAGATTAGCAAATTTGCGCATGTGCTTTTGTATCCTACACAGTTTTTAAAGCTATATCTCATTATGATTCAAAGCTAGATATGAAAACAGTCACGCGAGTTTTCATTAAAACAGTTTTAGATGCTTTTGGTTAACATCACACAATCTACTGCATTTATATAAATTCTCATTCAAAATGAAATCACCACACTTAACGTGCAATAAATCTTACAAATGGAATAGCTATTCATCATCTTTGAGCAAGCCATAACTCTATAACTACTGTTATGTGTTTTTATGATGTCACAAATAAAACGACAACATCATAAACTAGAACATGCACTCAACGTACGAGAAAAAGAATAAATAAAAATACTGTTCTAGCGTTGTAATCGTACCACTGTAAAAATACGAGAAACAAAACTAGCATCTAACATGTAATATATACGTCACATTTTAGAACAAAACAAGTTGCATGGTAGGCGAATGGTAAATGGTGTAATTTCTCTTGGCGGTCACATGCACTCGTATTAAACGTCACTGCTTCTAACGTCTGCATTGTCTTGTTAGAGAACAACATTTATAGCTATTTATTTTCAGCTCACCCTCTTTCTCTAGTCTATATCAGAGTATAAGGCTCAGGGGATGGGAAGTGCGAGGCCGCCCTTAAGGCGATCGGGTCCAAATACCTTGGTTTTAGTAAGTAGGCTCAAACTTCGGGCCTTATAACTAAGAACACCGCGGGTGTTTTTCGATCCATGGAATGGACACACCATGCGAACTACGCTAGCATTGCATGCGCGACACCGCTTGGGAACATGTATAGCTACCCTGCAAGTAAGTTTTATGCAATTACCTATAGAAATCACGTGGCTGAGTAATTTTGGTAAGTGCTTCCAGTGAATAAGCATCAATATGAATTGAATGAATAAATTGACTTTGACTTGTATAAGTGTTGTAAACAACCAAAATCCAGAAATAAATATGTCTTTATGAATAAAATGGAATTGGGATGTCTCGGGTTCGATTCCTGGGTCGGGCAAAGTGTTATTGGGATTTTCGGAAATTCTCAGTAGCAGCACGGAGTCTGGTAATGTGCCCGGTACGGCAATAGGCTCGCCCCCTATTACGTGGGATCTAAAAATTTATGGCGAAATGTGGGTGTAATATTACACCTCTGCCTACCCCTTCGGGGATACAGGCGTGAGTAAATAAAATGAATTCCTGGAAGGAGCAGACGTGTTTGTCTTTGACTTTCGCAAACACACTACGTAATCAAATTAATGGCTTTGCTTTATGGGCATAATGTAGTTGTTTGTGTTTTATATAATACCTACAACAATATTTGTACTTTAACATAAATTTGTTATGAACGTAAATTAAACGCACACCTTACGTCAGAAAGTTCTCTATTAGTAGATTTATGAAAGGATACCAACATATTTGTTAAAGTGGTAATTTTAGCTGACGCCTTTTATTTTGATATCTCATTATCAAGGCTTTTAATTATAATTAACAATATTTTGCCTGCAGCTTCGCCCGTGTGGAGTCATTTGTCTAGATCTAGATATACGGTAGTCTGATGTTTAAGCTATGTTACTGCAAAGTTTTATAAAATGCGTTAAGTTTTCGTGTAAAAGAGTAGCAAACATTCATCCCTCTTTACAAACTTTCGCATTTATAATAGTAGTAAGGTAAACTATGATTTAATTTTTAGATCGTAATTTCAAAGTATAACAATAGCTGGCAATTGAAATAATATTAGCAAGATTTTGGAATTTATGTGAGTACTTACGAATACAAGTCTAGTGCAACAAAGCGGGCGTAATATTTTTGAACAAAATGATGTCATAATTATCTAATCATTGTGATGTGAATGTCATTATAGCCGTAAGTTAGTTTGTTATAAGTAAAGACAGTTGTCGTCATTTAATTCCCATTACCTTTTTAACTCACATCTAACTCAAACGCAAGAAGATTGTTTATAATACCCATAATTTAAGTATTGTATACTAATTCTTATCTCCAAAACTTAAAATTGGCATGAAAATTAAATATAAAAGCAAACCTACTACGGAGAGATACCGTGTATGTAAAGGTTTCATAAAATGGTAAAATGATTTTCGGAAATTTCAATAGAATACTTAAAACAAGGAGACACAAAAGATTCCCAATACCAATTTTTGCCACATTGCAATATATTTTTGCCGATATTGGTTGCCTTTCTAATGAAGACTGACACCATTTCCAACGAATTGCTTTCTCAATATTCCTTGGGATAAAAGCCTGGCCACAATCATCTTCGATTTGATGGCGTCTGGTACGAAATATTGCGTGACAGCTGTAGCATAGTTCGACCGTGATAATATTATTATTTTGCGATAAAATACTTTAATACTTATTCTTTTATAGCATACTAGAGGATGCCTGCAGCTACACACAAACATTTTATTTTAATTTATCTGTTTCCTTCCGATCAGTTGTGAATTGCGGACAATCCCTTCTTAATGCAGCCCTACATACATACAAGGGACATGCGCGCCTTATTAGCAGCTTGTTGCGCCCAGTAGTCGCCAGTGTGTGTTGTTTGTCAGTCAGTCAGTCAGTAGAGGAAGAATTGTATAAGAGGAGATTTTTCATTACGACTCATTTTAATTTACGATACTATTGACTGTTTACGTTTTCGACTTTATTTCCGTTCAGTTAAGATTCATTTTCGATTATGGAACTTTTAAAATATTTATCTTGGTCGACGGCCCGAGTATCATTAAAATTGCTGTTCAATGCTGTTATTATTGCCTGACCTAGATACTGAGTGCACTATGCAATATGGATCGATATGATATTAAATGGATGCTACATATAAGTATACGTGTGGATGGCAAACAGATAGGCAACAGGTAAAAGCGAAATATCTAGTGAAACATATTGAGTAGTTATAATGTACCGTTTGCTCCCCTGATGGTGCTTAGGTGTAAATATGAGTGTATCTGCTACCAAATAACGGTCGGTCCTGATATTTGATGAATCCTTGGATTTAGCGACTAGAGATACATATTTGATTTATTTTGTATGGAGCTTACCAATTCGCTTATTTCACCATTTCGTGTTTTCTTGCGATGATACTACCTATATGTAAAAGTGGTTTTTAATATTTCCTGGAAAACAACTAAAAGATGCTTACAATATTAAAACTTATCGTAAGTGGCAAACACAATTGTATTTCTCAAGGCGTATAGGCACGGGTGCGTTTTATCGTCCTAGTTTATCAGGCTGCCACCTTGGTCCAGAGGATAGCGTATGCGACTGCTGATCGGAGATCCTGGGTACGATTCCCGGGTCGGGCAAAATTGTTACTGAGTTTTTGCGAATTCTCAGTAGCAGCCCGGAGTCTGGTGATGTGCCCGATAACGGTAATAGGCTCGCCCCCTATTACGTGGGACCTTAAAATTCATGGCGAAATGTGGGTGTAATATTTATACCTCTGTCTACCTCTTCGGGGATACAGGCGTGAGACTATAAATAAATAAATAAAACATGAAAAAATTGTTTATCCGGGTTGTCTCTTTTGCACGAAGTTCCTGCTTAACCATATTTGATAGAGTATTTAACTTTTAAAAGACAACGTCTGGACTAGGAATACGTCTTCCTTGTGTCGCGAGGGTCTTTACAAACATACAATCAACGGACACAATGCACACCCAGACACGAAACAACAATTTATGAATCACATAAATTGTTGTCTCGTGTGGGAATCGAACCCCGCAGTGTCAAGCTGTAAGGTGGCCGCTTTAATCACTACGCCAACCGTGGAGTCAAAGTCTTTACCACATACAACAATGGATTGTGGTTGCAATATAATAAAACATGTAAACATCATTTTGTACATATCCAAATACCCAAATTCCCATATTCCATATATTTCCATATTATAAATCTGTCAGTGTCACCGCCCCAGTTAGGCAAATACCTAACGATTTTATTATTACGATCCACGATGTTTGTCTCCTCGCAGGGGGAGAAGTGGGAGGGGGGACGGCTAACAAGAGAACAATAATGTTATTACTACCAGACTAGTCTGCGATATTTGTTTAGGCACATACTGAATCCGTGAGAAATGGGACAAGAATTGTTGTGTAGGCAGAGCGCATGTTTACCATATGCTTGATTTCGTTTTCAATTACATGAAATAGAGTTATTTTTGTTATTCCCGAATAACTAGACACCTACGTCGTACACAATTATAAGCAGTCGTATTACTTTTTGTTGAGCTTTGTTCTCAAGTGTGATAGCATTGGAAACAGATATCAATTATTAAAGTATGTAAGTATATCGAACACTTACTTTTTTTGTCAAAGCAACTGAATAAACAAGAAGATAGCAATGTTACCTAATTAAGCTGAAAGGACAATAGAATTCGAAAGAAAACAAGTTTACATATTAAAGAGAGATAGTTCATGCACTTTCCATTCATTGTTGATGCAATGTCCCAAAGGGAAACCCGACAAATCGAAATCTATTGAAGTTGCGGGGGAGACCAGTTGTAAATGTTGATGCACGGGATGAAGGCTAAATCCAATTCTGTGGGATGGCGGTGGTTCAGCGGACGTTGAGATAGATTTACCCAGTAAACGAAGTGTCGGACTTAGAACATTATTTTGTAACAATATTTATAGCTAGCTGTCTGTTTCTCAGTCTGTAATCATGACAATTTCCTTCCTTTTCGAAGTTGTGCTTGCTCTCTTTATATTTGTTTTCTTCAATGTAAACACTTTCGTATTAATTTTATAATCTGTTACAAATTTAGATATAATCCTTTTTTGCATTACCGCTTAAACCGCTAAATTAAAATGAAATCCGGTCTACTTATACAGTTGGGTAGACCGCCAGCTAAATAATCCTGTGTTGTGTCATTCCGGTGAGTAGCATATCCAATTAGAAGGTGCTATTCTGTCAGTGAAGAACCAATAATCTTGGAGCTCAGTAATTGCTATTCCGCTTAAGTAGTCGTTTGTGTTGGTGCACTGAAACGCTTCCATGTTATATGTACCGTTTGTAGCAACGATAGTCGTTCGTTTTAATAACTTACCAACACAATTGTGTAAAATTTGAACAACTTTGTTTTGTATTGCGCTTAATAGAAGTAAGATTTGTACAGAATAGCCTTAGAAGTCATGGTCCCTAATCACTAGACTGAATCAATTGTCCAGTCTTTGAGCAGGCAGGAGTAACATTTGTTTGCCCCTGCAATCGCACTTTTCCATGGTTATATCAACGCCGTTATGAGCCAATGTAAAGCCTTGCTTCCTAAGAAGAGGGTTACTTTGCATCTTTCTTTGCAAAGAAGAGCTAAAAGACTTGGTCACAAAGAAATGGCTGCTGGTGATACTCTGTTCAATGAAAACTTTCTAACGCATTTTCACACCGCGTTGGGATGACGCTCCTTGTGTTAGATCGTCATTCATGTTGTTACGAATAATGTCGCGCATAACTTCATGATAGTAGAAGCTTTATGAACGGTAGAATCTTGCTGAATTTAGCGCGAATGAGTCAAACCGTAAAGAATGAATCTCTCATGTATCAGATAATAGTACTAGTGCAAATCTGCGCCGAGCCACTCCCAATCCCTCACTTTGACTGACAGAATATCGATCCAAGGTAAACTGATCCATTTGTCATGTAATTCGGTTAGTAAGAGCACCGGTGGCTTAAGTAGAACCCTTGTTTTCTATTCCCTGGAATTTAACAGTACAAACCTTTAACCGAGCAAATCTCGATCAAGCTAGTATTCATCTTTAGAATACCCGATATAAAAAAGATATCGTTCATCCAAGTACTTTATTTACCATTACATAGGTATATAAAGATTTCAGTCCTCGTGTAGTGTCCATTAATTAAACGAGACAAAAATAAACGAATTTTCTACGAACGGTTAAAGGTAATTTTGTAATAGAAGAACTCTTTTCTCTAATAGGGTCGTTGTAAGTGTTCGCCAGATAATTAATACTGAGAAAAGGTAATGAAGTGCGAAAATGTCCTTTTATGGTATTTGCTCTGCCCCGAGGTCTTACCCGTTCAATTTGGTCCCATTATGCACGTGCAAATAAAGTGTTTATAAAAGATATTAAGCAACCTTCGTAATAAAACCTTCAACGAAATTCCCCCAGTCAGCAAGACGTTCTTACTTATTATATCATCATCAGCCCTGTATATATACTGTCCCACTGCTGGACATGGGCCTCTCCTCATTATGAGAAGATTACCTAAGGCCATAGTCCACCACGCTGGCCAAGTGCGGGTTGGCAGACTTCACATGTCTTTCCAGAACATTATGGAGAACTCTCAGACATGCAGGTTTCCTCACGATGTTTTCCTTCACCGTTTCGCAAGCGATAATTAACAATTTTATACGCACATAACTCCGAAAAGTTATCGGTGCGCGCCGTGGATTCGGACCCTCTGCGTCTGTCGGTCTCTCCACTAGGCTATCGCTGTTACTTATTACAACGACAATTTTATTATGATATACGTTTTGTCTGGTTCACCCCAGCATATTTCAAGGAACATTATAATATTTCGTTATGTTCGCCTACTAGACAAAATCTATAGGAAAGAATAATCTCACTCTCAGTATTGTTCCAAAGCCAATTAAAACAATCCTCACGTTGCTGACGTTGAATTTAAATAAAATTATAACTTCGTTGAAAGTCGCTCGTATATAAGTTGGATCACAAATTGCCTTCAACGAAACCTTGAAACTGCTACATTTAACCATCCAATGGAAAAGTAATTTGAACTTTATTTTGCAGAGTTATTCAACTAAGTTGACAAGTATGTAGATAGTGTCTTTTCTTTAAACGGACAAAATGTATGGCGATGTTTCGATAAGCATAGATAAAGATCCAACCAGAAATAATATTTGCATTATTCGTTGCATTTAAATTAAAGAAAATATTAATCGCATGAGTAGGTTAAAAGTTTGAATGCTCTTTTATACCATCTGTGTTATGTATGTTTGCAAAACAAAATGAAACGTGATACTTTCTAAGATCGCTTTAAAAATAATATTTAGCTCCAAAACTGCAAAAGTTTAGCCGTCTTAAGTAGGCGAACGTTTTGCTACTTTTCACAACTTTTTCTCAAGCTTCCTCTTCTGAACATAAAATGTACGGGAATATAAAATAACATGAGAAATTTTTGTTTATAATACAAGAGAAATTGTGAACAGTTACTTCTCATAACAAACATATGTTGTTATGAGAAGTAATTTGTAGCCAATTTGTTGGCCTAGAATGATGGCGTACGTTCTTTTGAAGCAAAAAGATGTCTTACAATTTCATGGAATTTCATCAAGAGCACACATTTCACAGAATGAAATATTTTTATTTCGAAGTGTGTTTTCTGTGTAGTTTTATATTACTGTAACAGTAATTTTATTCTCAGAAATAATTACTTTAATTACGAATGGGGTAAATGCCGCAAGGCTAATTTAACATCCACAAAAAGCTGTTTAAGCGCCCGTCTTTCAGAATCTACGCACTTACATTCTCTACTAAAAGAGAAAAGATGACTGTTCTCAAGTTGATGAATTATAGGGCTTTTTTACCAGAATTCTTAACGACTGATAGTTTATAGTTTGGAAATAAGCACCGTATCGTAAAGATTTAGAAAAAAAATCTTCACTAAAAGGTTTTACTGCAGTATTTCTTAATAATAATAAATAGTTTAATTTATGTTATGCAACAGGACCCATTTATATAGCAATACGGGTTTGATGGAATAATAAGGTAAATCATTGGGTTCGCATCTAGTGTAATAGGATATCGATACTATAGGACACTTCAGTATCGAACTATCTAGCAGTTTTTAATTAAACAAGCGTGTAGCACTTATATACATGAGTGCTGAAGCGGTTAATGTGGTTAGGTATCTAGCTGACGTTACGGCGAGTTTACAATATTGAATGCTATTTTTCAGCGCATAACACATACGATGGCTTCAAAAGCTTCATTGTTGAGACATTTTCTACCGTAGATAAGAAATGTGATGATGAATGCTATTGTTAGTTCAAAGAGGTGGCATTGTAGATCTGGAATACTTGTGTCATAACCGTAACAGGTCACAATTGGGATTAAACAATAAACTATAAGTAAATTACATATTGTTAGGTATAACGTGTGATACGTAACCGAAAATAGTAATCCGTATCAGATAATATGGTCTAGCACAATTTGCGAGTTCTATGTTCCTATACACGTATACAGTGGTACTTATGTATGGCGACGTGTAGCAACCGTCGTAACAATTCAGCACAAGTTTCGGATATTCCGGAACAATGAAATGTCCAACTGAGCCCACGTTGCTGAGTGATTTGTTGAGCCATATTACAAGTGAGCTTTACAAACAGTTTGGTCAAGGTTTTTAAAACAGCGCTCAAAACTATACTATCACTTTCTACTTTTTAACAAATCTATTATAAAATATATGATTGTTAGGTTACATGAGGTAGATGTGGCTGATCCGTGTCGGCAGATCAGATTTTGCATTTTTGACTTGCTGTAGATGAAGCACTAGAATTTATATAAGTACATCATCTTGTGTACTCGGATATTAGTCTGTTGGATGTTATAAATTAGCACAATATATAAGATGAGGAATAGCATATTATATACTTAGTTAAACATATCCCTAGATAATACCACAAAAAGTACATGACCAGAATTTCAACAAATCAATGTTGTTGCAGTAAGTACATAATATACCGTGCGCATTTAGTATAGCAAAAAATTGGTTGCCTGTAAAGTCGGTATACGGGCGAAAGTTTTACGTGACAACGACTTTGAGTGGTAAAATAATTTTAATGTGAATATTCATTCGTATAGTAGGAAGAAGGATGAAAGACGCGTGCCTTTCACTTTTTATGTCTGTCTCTCTCGCTCTTAGGCGGGACGCGTGCCTCTCACTCGCTCTCATTGTGAGCGCATAACGTGAGCGGAGCGTAACGCAGTTTCTTGAAGTGTCACCCGGCAAACCAATTTATAAGACGTTGTCACGTCAAAAATTGCTTCATGATAATATTAATCCATCATTAACATAAACCTAATACGGTACATGAGCTGAATCTATTTGTCAAATGTCATGTTCATCGTAAAAGCTCGATTATCTGGTCCTCTGTAATGCGACAAAGAGATTATTCAAAATGTGTTTGGTACGAATTGTTAAGCTTAAGATAAAACACGAACCAAGTTTATTATCTTTTAACTGATGGAAACACAATTCACATTTCATAACAAATACAATGATGTGTTCATATAAAAACTATTTTATTTTTTTCATAATAATACGGTTTTTGATTTTATTTGGTTACGCTCACTTGCATATGATTGGATGGATCGAACCCACAACACTTGGGTAAGCAAAGGTATCGCTTAATATAAGCTTTTGGTCTGAATGGAATAGTCCTGCTATGTAAGTTCATTCACAGTACAGAAGACTGTATAAAGCTGCGATGCGCTAGGCTTTAAGGCCTGTAAGGGCGGTTTCAGATTAGCGTATTTTTCTGCGCGTATACGGTCGTTTCAGCGTACGCGCTTACACGCGTGCTACATTACGTGCTTCAAAAAACCGGACTCGCTTAAACGGGCATATTTCGGCGTGTTCGCTCGAAACAGTAGTGACATCTTGTCAGTGTCAACATGGATTCTGACGACTCGTCGCGTCAACGCTCATACGAGTTGCGCGTTTGCTAAACGGCGCACTTCTACGCGTTTACATGCGCTCCCAAAAACGAGCCTATACGCGCGTATAAAACGCTAATCTGAAACCACCCTTATATTCGCTTGCAGCTCAATAGCACTGTTATTTTATGGGGTAACTACCAATCGGGTAAGAGCCGGTCATACTCGTAGTGTCTCAAACACCCATTGATTCCAGTACAAACGGGCTATTGTTCGCTAATTTTATTATTTAACACAACATGTCAACATAATTCAATAACAAAACGTATTTAAATCACAAAACCTTGGTTTATAAAATAAATACCTACTTTATTCTCTCTATCAAAGTATTAATAACACGCCGCAAAATAAGCCTTTATCGAGAATATTTTCGTTTAAAATTGTTATTTGACCGTGGGGTAACGCCAGTGATATGGGAAGGTTATTCTGGCCCGAGACTGAAACCCGGCCAGTGATGCGAGTGGCCTGTATGGCCACGCTCGCATGGACGCAGAGATTGCTTCTTTAATATTTAACATCGTTAGGTAGTATAAAAATCAAGTATTTGTTATATTCACTTACTTATTTTCCTGGAATGAGTGTTGCAAGAGTGACATCTGTAGATTGAGTGATTATTGGGTGTAAAATGTAGTTACTTGTAATTTTGGCCGGTAAAGGTGAATATTTTGGATAACTTGTATTCCACACAATTGTTTAATTATAAGGTAAGGTAAAAATATATTTATTTTAATATCATATTGTAGGCATGCCAATAAATCATCATATTCATCAGACGGTTATTGATTTGTTTAACACAAATCAATAACCGTTTGATGTATATGATGATTTATTGTTGGATATTGTTGTTTTTGGTTGCACTTTTAGTTCCTCTACTTGATGGCAGTATCGTTGATTTGTCTATGGTACTTTATTTTTTGGGATTTTGCCAATATGTATTAGTTTTAAGATCGACAATGATAATATTAATCGAGAATTAGAAAGCAGTTTTCGGCTAGCTTTATGATTTAGCAATTTTCTTATTTTGAATATAAAAGCAGAAGATATATAGTTATCAAGCTAAACCAACATCTAATCGTCTGAAACCATGATTCGACAAGATGGTAGATAAGGCTCACTATAGGTAGAGGCAGAGAGGTGCGTCAATGTCAAGTCAAGGGTTTGCCCTTGATATTGACGCACTCCTATTCTTCGTTCACTCATTTGTTGAATTACGTTACATTTTTGTGATCAAGAGAATACCTTTAGTACACGTCCTATTACTAGGTTTCCTTTTTCTAACGCGTTCTGAATTCGACACCCTCTTAAAATTGTCACAGCGACCGGTCGGAAAGCCTAGGGAGAGGCCCCTACAAATAAGGTGTAACGTTGCACGTGGGTCAACGCTATTTGGATAAATAAAATACCAAGATTGCGGTAATTTATAACAATTTGATGTTTTATAAAATGATTCTAAACAATTTTTAGCTATTCAAGGAAATAAGAAAGGCTTTAAACAATTTAGTACAAAAGGGATAAGAAAAGAGAAAGGGATGAGGGTCGCGAGATTCGTGTAGTCCAATTAAAACGCACCCCTGGATAGGCAGAGGGAAGACAACTTAACTTGCGTAGCTGCGGCGGCCAGAAAGAGGGGTCCATCGCCGCACCGTCGTATTTAAGGGCCCGAAGTGGAGTGCCTGAGGTGACGTGGTGTCGTCACAAAGGCTGTGTATACTTCCGAAATGTGCAAAGAGACTTTAAAGCGTTTAACGAAGAGAATCTCGATCTATAATCTTGCTTGCACTGAGCGCGGCTCAGAAACTATCATCATCATATCAGTCAAACGACGTCCACTGCTGGACATAGGCCTCCCCCAAGGTTCTCCACACAGACCGGTCTTGAGCCGCCCGCATCCAACCGCCTCCCGCGATCTTGACGAGATCGTCCGTCCACCTTGCGGGGGGCCTACCTCTGCTGCGTCGTCCGGTACGTGGCCGCCACTCTAGAACCTTTCTGCCCCAACGGCCATCGGTTCTTCGAGCTATGTGCCCTGCCCACTGCCACTTCAGCTTGGCTATCCGGAGAGCTCTGTCGGCGACTTTGGTTCTACTACGGATCTCCTCATTTCTGATTCGATCTCGCAGGGAAACTCCAAGCATAGCTCTCTCCATCGCCCTCTGAGTGACCTTGAGCCTTCTGATAAGGCCCATAGTGAGCGACCACGTCTCTGATCCGTAAGTCATCACTGGCAACACACACTGGTCAAAGACCGTCGCACATACAGGTATTTGCACGATCTACGCGGCCAAAAGTCCAAAATGTCAAAATAACAATATCATTCTTAAACCGAGTTCCAGGAATAGATTACGAACCTGGGAACAATATCCAAGGTTTATCTACCTGCTAGCCCACACCCCGCAACCGTGGGGTCAGTCGGAAGTTGACCGTGTTACCTAGTGTACGTATCTATTCTCGGCGCTTTTCTAAACATTCAAGTTACAAAGTGATTTTTTATGTTATCAAGTTATTTTTACGAACTGAAGGTAATGGATTCTGATGGACAAAGTAAGACACTTACATATTACATAAATAAAGTCATGATCAACTATCAAACTACATATTTTTTTTATAAATAAGAAACCCATTTTAATACTGTGATTTTCTGCAATATTTTTTATTTGCTTGTGTTTTTGTTTATGTATCGGGGTAGATCGGGCTATTCTTTTTAATATAGGTTATTATTTGATAATTTTTCTTATAAGTACTATCAAAATCGCGTCCGCATATGTCCGGTTCGATAAATTTTTGAGGGATCAAAGATATTTAGCGAAATTTCGTCTAAAATTTAAAATGTTTTTAGCGACTTTTAACACAGTTTATGTTTGATTAAGGTTCACAGGAAGCATCAGGAGTAAGGATTGTGACACAACAATACTTATTTGACCTCATGACGAACAAAAATTTGCCTAATTTAGATGCCAAATTAAAATATATAAAAGATCATCTTTTGTCATGTGAAGGTTACAATGAAGACTAAATTGTTACAAGTTGTACAAAGGTGGATGAAAGCTCATTATAAAAAAGAAAAATTTATAAAAAAAAGCAGTGTTGGCTGGATGGTACTTTTGAAATACTTGTTGTTGATACACAAAAACAGCCAGAGCGACCATCCAAGTTGTTCGAAGACGCAAGTGAAAGGAGCAAGAGGCGAAAGACTGAAGAACTTCGTTCTAATTTTGAATCTGGTAAAAAGGATGCATCAAATGTCCTAAAAGATATTACTAGCTCTCCAACACGAGCAACTAACTATAAAAAGGCATTTTATCATTTGAAATCAGAAAAAGGGCAGCTCTCCTTGACACCAATGCAAGCTTTGGAAATGTTTGTAGATGCCGATTTGACACAAGGACAGTACAAAATTATAAGAAAGAGTAATAAGAAGTATTTTCAGTGCTATAGTGCCTTACAGAAAGCCAAGAAGAAATGTTACCCACCTACGAATGACGACGAACGATAATGACGAAGAAAGCCAAAAAACTTAGAATTATTATGTTTTTTATGATTATATTTTTTTAGTTTTTTGAAAATAATAGTAAAAAGTAAAAAAAAATAGTTTGTTTGTTTATTTACAGTGTTAAGATACCAATTAAGCATTAAAATAATTTTGGCCGCGTAGATCGTGAAAATACCTGTATGTGCGTCGTCTTGAGACACTGCGGGATATCGGATGAGTAGATATGTCGTAGCTTCACGAAACTATAGTGATACAAATTCTTTCGACATGTTGCGATATACACACACTCATATTTATGTAACTACTGAGTCCCAACGGACCAAGCAGCTAATGACTGACGTGGTCAATCTGTGACTACCGTTAGTATAACTTCTGCCGAAACGCCGTGACATATAGAATGTATTTTGCACTCAATTTTAAAATAAATAAGCTATTAAAATCTATTAGGTGCATAACATTTTGAAAGTGATACTGTTAGTTGGAGTCCTCTTTACATTTATACCACTCAGCTTTCTCGGTCCTTTTTAGTGCATAAATGGCCTAAAGCAAACTAAAATTGCTACTTCTTACTTTGTTAGAACATTAACATTACGTTAGTGATTTGAATACCGGGTGCCGTTAAGTGTATAGAAGTTTTTCAATTTACCAATTTTTCTTAGTATTTTTTCTGGCCGTTTGCCAGAAAAAAATTTCACCTTCGTCCCACTCCATATTGTCGCTTGTGACCTAAAATTGTCGAAAGACAATAAAGATATAAGATAAAGATAAAATATTTAGTTAGCGAAAGCTAACTAAATAATTTCCGCCCGTCTGCTGGTTTAAAAGGTCTTTCATATACAGATACAGATGTCAATATGGGCTATGTGTGTATTGTGTACGTGCCGTTTATGTGTCTAAAAAAGCCAGCAGATAAATAAGATGCTAAGGTGCTTTTATATCGTGACGCCTTTTTTTAGGCTGCGTAATATTATCTTTAGATTTAAATGTTATCTAATAAACTATAGGCTTGTGTGCCTGTAGACTATTTTGTACTATTAATAGTTTACTCAGAAATATATTATCTGCAATACCTTTAGCTATCCGGCTAAAGGAGAGCGTTCGGATGTATCTATAATTAAGAGCTCTTAATGCTCGTTTTCCTTTGAAGCTACTTACCATTAGATAAATTATTTAATGCAGGTATTAAAGTTTTAAAATAGTTTATACGTTCTATTCACAGTTGCGTGCAGCAGCTGTGAACTAGACTCAAATCGCGAGGTATAATTAATATATCAGTCATTACATATGAAATATATTATAACACTCACTGGCAATTTTGAAGTTACATATCATTTATTTATTGATATTCTCATTTAAATTTCTTTTAAAGCTACAACCATTTTAAAATAAGGCTTCATTTATATTTTTCTGACTTTAGGAATATTTAGATTTTAATGAAACGTCGCATTATTTTTTTATTTTAGTGGCCCGTGGCAATGCTATAGTTATTTATGGTAAATGTTTTGGACTGGGATATAATGATCTGAAAGCGAGGCCCATTAACGGCTGGCCAATATAACGTACAAATAAAATAGTAGTCAAAGTAAACTCATTGTAATCAACGGAGAAAATTTGAAACCGATTCTCGCTTCTTTAATAATTCAAAGGGATTAGTAGAGGGATTTGATCCAACATTAATAAAATAAATAAAATAGTTTGAGCAGAGATATTAAACACGAGCTAATTTATAATTCACTACAATAATAGCATACAACGTTAGAGGAGTTAATGACTTGGTAAATGTAGACATCCCGGTAGTTCACAAATGGATTTAGTTTTAATGTACCTACTTACGAACTATTCCCGAGCCGGTGTTCTTGCTTCAATCGCGTGGGTTGTACCGATTTATTACCAAAAAGAGCTTGCTATATTATTGTTGATAGTGCGCGTGTTTGGAATTATACGACGAACGCCTGCACTCAATCGCATTTTCTGAACAATTTTCTCTTGGTACAAAAGGATCTATACAGCATATTGGTTTGCTGGTTTAGTAGACTGAGATTTTGGTACCTATGTAGCCGCCTCAACTGAAAAATTAAGCGGTTCTAACAATATGCCGGAAAATGTACTCTACTCAGCTGTAAATGTACATATACATGAACTTATGTATACTAAAATGGGTTTTTAATTAGTCAGACTATAGAGCGGTCACGTAAGTACATAAAGAATGTTAATAGGTTACTCAAAAAAACGTTTAAAAAATAACAATATTTACAAATGTTTCGATTGTTGATTTCACTTATAAGAACTTATTAAAAAAACAATTTCCGCACATAAAGATTTTGATTTATACAAATCAGATATAAATCAAAGCAAACATTAATCAGGTTTTGACTTTACTTTATGGGAGATAAATTGATAGCGATGATAAGCTATCATTTGGTAGCAAGCTTAGTATGTACATTTTCACTATCGTATATTATGTTATCAAGTGATGTTTTTTATCCTTTCGATGGTCTGGCTCTTTTAGCGATAGCCTTGAAAACTGGGCTTTGTTTTTTTTTATTTAGATGTTTTGTACTACCTATAGCGAAAGCCATATATGAAAAACATTATCTGATATTCTGGCAAAAACTTTACTTTGTTTTTATGTTTTAACAAACTGTATCAAAAAATGTTTTCACCCTTTTATATTTTTGAATAACAAAACATTGAAGAGAAACTGTGTTGCTAGGATAATAAATTATTGTAATAGTCCACCATTTGAAAGTTGAAATAGCATTTTTAGTGGGCACTAATACTTTAACTCGAATAGTCACAACTTGGGAGGTTATAAAGAAAGTTTACTATGACGTCATAATGACGGCAAAGAACTAATGTACTTTCTATATTAAAGTTTTGAATAATAGTATGTAGTTTTAGATCTCAGGCTTTATACGACAACCGTGAGGTCTCTCGAGACTTCTACAGTTATACTGCTGTATATAGTGAACTCAGTTTTGTACTACAGGCAACATTTTGTATATCGTGATACAATATGTAGTCATGTGTAGCAAAAAAATCATTTTCATTATATAATAAGTAGGTAGCTCCCGCATAAAATGCCAGACACCTTATCTAAGATTCATTAGACTTTGTTACGAAGTAATACTGAGATTCGCGTCTTGTAGCATCAAGGCGGCAAACTTACATTTTTATTTTATAAAACTTTACAAGCAGTTCGTTACGTACAAAAGTTATTCAACAAAATGTTCTTATGAATAACTCATGTCCACATTACGTAATAAAATGAAGACGTTGAGTTCATTTGACGACAATACACGTCGCCTTGCCGTGGAATACCGAATAGCTATTAGTCTGCACGCCCAAGTGGAGTTCATTGTCGGAGACTCTATTGCGTTCATGTTGGGAATTATTAGGGCTGGATACACCATAACAAGCATATATTTTTTTCTTTGTTATAAAACTACAACTCAGGAATTAGGATTAGCTAATTAGAAGCAACTACGTGAGAACGATACATATAACTATAAAAACTAGTTACGAAATATTCATTTATAAGCGACATATATTTTAAATAGGTATAAAGTACCTACCTACGTCACTTGGGCTGACATACTTTATTTTATATATATAAAAATATGCCACTTCACACAAATGTTTGCAGTTCAATTCAATGTTTTATTGCTCTCCATATACTACTAGCGGGAAGTTGTTCGATTGTACCGGACGACGCAGCAGGGGTAGGCCTCCCGCAAGATGGACCGACGATCTAGTTTAAATCGCGGGAAGCGGTTGGATGCGGGCGGCTCAAAATCGGTCTGTGTGGAGAACCTTGGGGGAGGCCTATATCCAGCAGTGGACGTCTCTAGGCTGACATGACATATATTGAATGTATATTACTCGTATAAATAGACCAATGGAAAGACGGACCGTAACGGACGCACCTAAATAGGAAAAAAAAACAATTTTTGTTCAGCTTAGGGATTACATTTACAGCTCTGGGCACGGCGCAACCGTAGCAACCGTAGTAATGAGTTAAAATAACAATTTGTGCAATGTAGAGTGTGCCAAATATCTGACACTAACATATAGCAGGCAGAAACAGCTGCAATATAGTTGTATAGGTCAAGGTTCTTAAAGGTTACAATTTAGTTAGCTTAGATACAAGCTAGTAATGGAAACAACATGCAACGTTTTCTCTTTCTAGCTTTTTTGTGACACGTTTCTCAAAGGTTGCAATTCAGCTTGTTTAAATACTAGCTAGAAAATAAGACAACGTGCAACTTTCTTTCTAGCTTTTTTACTTAATGTAAGGTAATTTTAATCTCACAATTTTAGCACGTTGTGCCAACAACAGCAAAATGTATGCATTAATGCTTTTGAATACGTAAACAAGAGTTGTTGGCAAGGCTGTTATTTACAATTTTGTGAAATCTGAGATACAAGGGCTATTCCCTGTGGTGGTTTCTGGTTTAGACGAAGGTATTTTGTATTTACTTTTTCCAGAACCGTAAGCGAATATGTTTGCTTGGGCTCTGTGTGTGTACAAATTAGGTGTAAGTATGTCTGATTTTACTTTGACGAAATTTCTTGGCTAAAACGAGTGAGGTTATATTACGAGTACCTCGATTAAAAGCTCAGATCCTCCTTCTCGGTTCAGTGTTGACAAGACAGACAAACAGATTGACATTCGCGTCTATAATTAAGGATATTAATTTGAACTTAAGAAATAAATATGTCCTTAACAGTCGGGCAACCTACCTCACGAATTATAAAAATAAATAAAAATAGAGTAACTAGTAACACTTTTCCTTTTCTCCGCAATTCTGTGTAGACCGCATTACTTTTCACTGGCTACGTACAAGCTACAGGCGTAGCTACTTCGTAGCAAGACCGTAGCGCAAACCAAATACATAGTTACTTATCGTAACATCGTAGAGGCGTTGATGTATACGAGGATATTTCTTTTCGATAACGAAATTGGAATGTAGGGCTAAAAGGATCCAATACTAATACATTACAGTCAAATGTAAGTGTATACTTAAGCCTATTCGACTAGTCATGGTAAGAGTGAACGCATTTATTTTAGACCAGTGTATGCCTGCAGTTTCTCGTGTCCGTAGCGGTCGGTTATCGGGACAAAAGATATCCCATGTGCTATTTTGATGTATAAGTTATATTACTGCTTTAATTAAAATCTGTTCACTACCATTTTCAGTGATAGAGTAACATCTATACATACACCCATCGTCTTAAACTTTTACGTTCATAAATATAGTAAGTTAGAACTCAATGCATGACAATAGTTTTATACCGGTGAGAGTTTAATACTTGTAACTTCAGCTTAAATTCATCTTAAAAATGGACAATATTTTGGACTCACAATACGACTTTATCTAACCTCGTTTCCCACCATAATGTCATTTACTTTTATAGTACCATTTTGCTATAAGCACACTAAGCACAGGTATAAACCTAAGGGGCCAAAGGATCAACTCATTTACGACCGTAGTAAATCTTCATTAAGAAATCAGGATGTATTCACAAAGCGAGGACTAAGTAATAGTTAATCGCAGTCTGGTGTTGACACTGTAGAGACGACACGTTGGCTCAAGGATTACTTGATAATCCGAACGTCGCCTTTGAAAGCACGAGAGATGCAAGCTTACTCATTAGTTGAAAGACAACACTTTGGTATATACACGGATATATACTTGAATCTTTCTTTTAGTTTAATTAATTTATTTCCATCTTTTTCAAATTTATTTTACATAGTCCTTTATGGCGGCAGACTTTACAAACATTCATTCAGCGGACGAAAGGATACCCATACTCGAAACAACAATTTGTGGACACACAAAGTGTTGTCTTGTTTGGGATCCATCCACTATAGTTGTTGGCACAGTTTTAAGCGGCGAAGCATCCGCTTAAACCAATGCCATCTATGCAGTCAACTTTTATTTATTTCGCTATGTCTTTTACGTTGTTTTTTCACAGTTCTCAGATATCTTTTCATAGACATCCAATAAAAAATAATATATTGTTGTATAAGTGAATGCACTCATAAACGAGAATGGTAACCAAATAGTGATAAATAATAAGGACAGTTCGGTGTTTGAACCTCGAGTCGTTCGGTCGTGTTCGTGAGTGTTCGGGTGTTTTCGGAAGAGTTCGGACGACATCGGGACTGCTCGGAGCGACCGAAGGCAGGTGCGGAGTGGAGGTGTAAGATGGAAGATAATGCTGACAAGCAGTGTAAATTTAGGTGAGTGGTTAGCTTTTAAGGATACAGTGTTTTTGTGAAAATGTTTTATTAATTTTAGGACTACTTATTCAAGAAACTTTTGGACGTGGTTATCATAATGTTGACTATCAATTATTTCTGCTACACTAGCTTTGTTTTTTTTGGAATAAGAACTTTAAATATCTATAATTTAGTTGCAGATGACTAGTTTTGAAAACCTACTTAGATTCCGTTCTCGGATTAGTATATGCATACCAGTAATTGCCAAAATTTTCGATTAATATGACTCTAAAAGTTGTTCTTGTCTTAGGCAGTCCATTTATTGAGAAATGTTAAAAACAAAGAACTTGTCACAATCGAAGATAGCTCACCAGAAAATTCTAGATATAGCTATCTCCCATTATTGATTATCTACCAATAAACAAGTTCACAAATCTAGTTAAATATATTCGTCAACTATTCCGTCGCAGGACCACTGAGCGAAGTAACGAAGGCGTCAAATAACGTTTTAATTGGCCGTTTTCTCCGAAACTAATTGACGCCTGAACTAATTGCACTCTGCTAATTAACACAGAGAGTGATTCGTCATGTCTATCGCGTGTTTTCGTCACAAGTTGAAATGAAGTTTCTGATGGATGACTTGTGACGCATTTTATACATATTTTTCTTTTGAACTTATAAGTGAATTTACTCTGAATTCAATGATATACTAGCTTCTCCCTACGGCTCGGCCCGCATGAGTTTAATGACTACACTTTGATGATATACATTATGTAACAGTTTTCATCCCGTGCCACAAATAAGATGATACTTATTTGTGGCACGGGATGAAAACTGGCAACACGTAAAACTTAAAAAATGACGTAATATAATACTATAAAACAATCTAGAAGAAGACTTAAATTTTAAAGAAATTTCCAGTGTCGGAGGAAATATCAAGCCGTTTATAAAGTACCTCCTAGTCATCGAGGAGCTTGATTTCTTTACACACGAGGTTTGTGTGTGGGTAGGTTAAAATACAGGTCAACCTGAAAAAGTTCATTGACCCGTGAGAGTTTTTGACTTACACTCATTTACCTTGTTACTAAGAGACTCTTTGGTTAAGCGGTTGAAGTTTAAATTTACTACAGTTTGTGTGTGTCTGATCGAATCAAGGATCGAATGTTGTTGTTTGAATTTTTTAATAAAGTTGAGAGACTCTTTGATAGAGTTAGGACACTGAAGTTGTACTGAAACTTGTGGTAAGTACCTATTATTTTGGGTGCGTCCTTTAAAACAAAGTTACATTAAAAATGTGCGGTGCGTACGGATTCTGTCTAATTCCAAGCAAGTTTGTCATCTATGTGATCCAGTATCGAGTAGCAGTATTTTGTAAAGAGTACGCGTTCTATTACTTTTTGTTAAAACTGTATAAATATAAATAGCTGCGCTGGCAGGGCAAACTCGCCTAAGCTAATACTGAAAAACCCATACTTGATGGCTTATCAATAGTTTTGGAACTAAACCACCTTGCTAAACAAGACTTTTGTGGAAGCATAAGACAGAAGTGTGTGACGTTAACACATTCGAAGTGTAGACGGTATCGATTGCGTCTGCGATCAATAAACAGCTTTCTTGTTAATATACAGCCCTTACTTAACAGTACAGGTAGTACAGGGTCTTATTAAGGACTAAATAATATATTTTTAAACACAACTGAAATGTATCTGAAATTCGTTAAGCAATGTTGAACTTGTTAAGAAAGCATGCAACCTTCATGCAACATAATATAACATTTTTAGTAAATTCTTTGGACATGGCACATTATATACATTTAAAGGTGCATCAACACACAGGTCCATAAGCACATATAATTGGATAGGTACTGTTTAAGATATTGTAGGGGAAAGTGGGGCAGATTCATACAAGGGGCACCTTCATACACTAGGTACACCTGATGCTAAGCGCATATTAAAAAAATTACTTATTCGTGTGTGCGTAGCTTACCTATGAGTGTGGTTGCTGACGTAGTTTGACAGGGCTTAGCGTCAAACGGGCGACGATGTGATATGAAACGTGATTCGGCCAGGTGTAAGTAATTTTATAACCTCACTTTGAACGTCTTTATTTCAATAAAAACTGCTCTCTAGATTATTTAATTATATTATATTTCAACGATAATAGGATCAAATTAGTAAAATGAGTCGCAAATTATTCTATATACCTATAGTTGACTTTTTCTAACAATATTTTCATTTCATTTTCTTGTCATGGGGTAGATGGGTAGATTCATACAGTAGTGTACGGGGCACATTCATACTGTATGAGTAATGGGTGCCCCCATTCGTAGAGTATGGAGTTAATGCACAAACATTATTAAATAAGAAGTAATTGAGGACGAAGATGTTGATGATGATGAAAGACGAAGATACTAATGGCTAGACTTAAATAGTAATGGGACTGATCAGAAAGACTCATTAGCTTGGTTCCCTTGGTGCCTTTATGTTATTTTCTTTTCATAATATGTTTATAAAAACGCTGCATCCCTATATTTTGATTCTGATACTATTTATATATATAAATAAATATTTCATGTAAACTTGTGTATTTTTTCACTTGTATGAAAGTGCCCCGCATGTGGAGCACATTCATACATTTCTTTATATTTATATTTTATTTTATAAAAAGCCGTATACGTGTATTTATAAAAAAATAATGATTTTAATATAAAGTCAGATAGTGAAACTATTGATTTTTGATGAATCGATATATATATATATATATATATATATATATATATATATATATATATATATATATATATATACCAGAGAGAATTCTATAAGACTAAACATAAAAACTGTATGAAGCTACCCCATCTTCCCCTATTATATTCTGTTGACTGAATAGTGGTATATCTTTATTGTACTGTATATGAGTACTATATTGTGACTGACTGTGTGTAATTGACACTGCTATTAGATATATGCAAATGTTTTAAGAATTGTGTGTTCATAATAGAGATGTGATAATAAACCTCACTCTTCATAATATCGGCACCCCTTCTCAAATGGAAAACTTTTTAAAGCACTTATATTAAAATATGGTCGGCAAGACATCGGCTAAATCTGTGTTAAATTCGTATGTTTTGAAATAACACTTAACAATTACACTAAATGTTATGTATATGTAATTCCAAATGTCTGAGTTAGTACACAAACAGTCTCGGCGTCTTTCTCTGTTAGTTTAGGAAACACAAAACAACGTTTGTTGTGTTGTGATTACATTACGCGGTATTTTCTTAGGTTAAATACTTTTAAACTTTCGCGATTTGTTTCATACCTACTAATATTTATGTAATGTAATATGAAAATTAAGATGAAATATCTCGCCCCATCGTTTCAGCGGTTTCACCAGGCCTGGACATCTTGTGTTAGTGGGGCCCGATCTATAAATATTTGTATTTTCTTAGGTTCTTCGAAACCTTAGAAGATTTTAAATACAAAAGAGCAACTATACTGAATTACACCCGTGTTTGATTGGACTTGTTAATAAAATAATTCCAGACGTCTAAGATTTAGCATTATGTGTGGTTTTATGCATATCATTTGATTAAGTGGAGATTGTGTGGACATTTTTTACTGTGTAGCGAGCAGAAATTTTCAAGCGACTTGTTAATGAATTCAATATTATGCATAATATACACATATAATATAATAATATCAAATACAGTTTTATGAACATATACTTATATATACCTCTTATACCTTAACCATTATAAGGCAGTTAAAAAGAATGGCCACGAGTTTTATTGCCCGTTCTTTCTCGTGGTTCTACCTATTGCATTGCGAACGTGGCAGTAAATGTAAATGTAGAATCATCTAGTAATTAACTTAAATTTTTGACGTTCATAAGCGTCACTTTGTGGCTTAAATGAATAAATGATTTTGACTATTGACTTAAAAAAGTCAGAAGACTTATCGTTATCTGCATTTTACTTACAATATTTTTTTACCTATCATGACTTTGTCACCGCTTTGGCACATTCCCTAACTTCATAATAACAATCCATTCAGGAATCCAAATTTGAATATAGCCACAACCGACCGTATACATAAGCTTAATCTTTTTTCATGCGACCAACCGCTCACCGAGTTTGCTACCTGTAACGTAAAGCCTCTTTAGGACCGCCATTGTTGATCCATTACTAAATCTTACACATAAATAGCTCCAACAGAGGTATTGAGCATGTGTAAACAAGTCTAATTGCCGTCGGCAATTTACAAATTATTATTATTATTATGTACCAAAGTGCTATTATAGTCAAAACTTTTATAACCTTGAGATAATTAATTAATTAATTAATTATGATAACTTATGGTAAAAAACAAATATAATATCATGCTGGTTATGTTTTCAACGGGTTACCTACCTTCGTTAAATTAAGAATGTCGCGAGTTGGTTGTTCGGGAAAAGAAACGTTCCTATGGTTATTTTTAAATAGGTGACTAGTTCAATATTTTCAAACCGTATAGATTCACTGAGTTATTCTTTTGGAATCGACTTATTCTAAATAAAGACTTTACTACAATTTGTACCTACACCAGATGTCAGGTTTAGATCGTTTTAATTTCCTGTTCCTGTAAACTTATAACCGTTGGATTTTACTTGCATTCCGAGTGATGGAGAAGATTTGACTGCTTATATAAATAGCTATCCGTATGATTGACTGTTCAGGAAACAGTCAACATCATGATACCGCCGCGGTTGATAGAACTGTCACTTAACTTCGCGGTTTATGATTGGCGCACATATTATGTTACATTGGTCGTGGAATGTTCTTGATAAATAAATATAATTCAGTCTTCTATTTTCATTAAACGTTTAGGCAACTTGGTTGTTTTGTTCTTTTCATAAAATAAAATATGCCGTAATACCACTACACATAAACTTGTTTTCTTTAAGCTCAGCTGTTATATTAAAATTTATATAAAACTGTCACCTTTGAATAATATCTTAAGTACTTTAGATTACAAGCGATGTCGTAGACATTTTCTCAAGAATTTTTTCACGCAGCTTACTTTAATATCTGCGCAATTTCGAGTGTCGCCTGAGGCCTACCATTAAGAGCCAGTGAAATATACACCTTATCTTATTTCGTACCAGATTGAACGTACAAGATACTTTGTAGGTAATTCTGTTGATGAGCTTAGCAGAGGCATTATAAACTAACTTTAACTAACGTAAGATGTTCTTAAGTTTATACACGTATACCTGATAACTTCGTGCTTCCTGACATGGAAATTAGATACTTATACGAAGCCGAACCAAAGTAAGGTTAAGTCGTAAAGACCTCATTTACTTCAAATTTAAGTTTTCGCTATCTAAGTTTGTAGACTTGATATGGTATGAAACGGTATGTCACTGTGGCAGTAATTATGTTATTTCTGACAAGTACATATTCCGAATCAACTTACAAATAAAAAAACACAACCCTCATTGTCCTAGTATTATCCCGATTGCATCCAACACTTTCATCTTGTGGAGTTCGAGGCCCGCTTACTTGGCTAGCCAGATTTGACAGAATATTAGCCTTAGCTGAAGAAGATTATTTCACGCTGGATTTTTTAACATATTACTGAACTTTTCCTGTATACTGCTCAGACATAAAGAAAATAAAGCCACGTTACGTACAGCAGTAAGTTGCAGTGTCACCTTGCACAAAGTGCGGTCATAACCCTGAGACAATACGGCGCCACTTAGGTAACCGCACAGCTGATTGGTGCAGTGACACTCGCTGCAGAGCTATAACACCACACACTACGTACTAGCTAACTATACATTCTACTTGTGTTATAAACGAGGAATTTTGTGAGGATCCTAATATACCTACTACGTTAGGTTTTTGATTCTTTCATAAAAAATAAATCTACTTCGATACTCTTCAGTAACATAACTGACACTATAGTAACATAACAGACGCATCTATATGAAGAATGTCACAATTTATAAATAAATGTGTTAACTAGTTAATATTAATAACTAAAGTGTTTGACGGTTATAAATACTATTGTGAGACGAATCGGAAGCAGGTTTTCAGCTGTCATTAGCTGGCAATAGACAGGTGCTTTCAGAACGGCGTGATGTTTTATGTTTTTGCTTCTGATCGGTATATTCAGTGTCTGATTGCCATTATTATGAAACTGTGCTCAATTCGCATTGTAATATAGTTATTATATAAGAAGTGAACTTGCGAGTTAATTAGCGTACTAAGTTGTAGTATTATGTATTAATTGCAGTTTATATGGTTCAAGCGATATAAAGGCGAACTTAAGTGCCCTTTTCAGTAAGGGCACTTAATTGTGGAGTCTCCTACCGAGTCCAAATATCCTCGGTGGATGAACTCATATACACACGTAAAGATGTACTGCGTGTCACTGAGACCCGGCGATACGTCCACATTCTGAACATTCGTAAAAACGGTCTAGAAGCATTATGTGGGTCGAAAATATGTACATTATTGTCTTGATACATACATACATACATACATATCGTCACGCCTTTTATCCCCGAAGGGGTAGGCAGAGGTGTATTCCTACACCCACTTTTCGCCAGATATAAGTACTTTAGTCCCACGTAATAAGGGGCGAGCCTATTGCCGTACCGGGCACATTTCCAGACTCCGTGCTGCTACTGAGAATTTCGTGACAGAAAAACCCAATAACACTGCCCGACCCAGGAATCGAACCCGGGACCTCCCGATCCCACGCGCACATTTATGCCGCGAGGCCAACGAGGCAGTCGTATAGGGTTTGATGTCGAGTTTTCCGTCTCTACGCAAAGATGGTATTTGCATCGTGTTATCCCTTAGTCGCCTCTTACGACACCCACGGGAAGATAGGGGGTGGTGACACTTGTATTCTATGCCGTCAACCACACGGCAAATGGCGGTGTGTCAACCATACGGTGGCGTCAACCATACGGCGGTGATACATATGTACTTATATTACTATCATCACAAGCGAATCTCGATATTTATTACAAAAGCTTTTACTTTTACATCATGATTTTTAGAGAACTAGAGAACGCCAGCAGCAACGCCTGCATTTTTTTTTAATTTACCCGTTTTGGCCATTCCCGTGGGAATTTCGGAAAATCCCTTCTTAGTGCACCCCGGTCCCCAAGGAACATACATGCCAAATTTCAGCTTCCTGCGCCCAATAGTTTCGGCTGTAGCGTGTCTGTCAGTCAGTCAGTAACGCAAGGATTTTATATATTAAGATAACAAAATATAAAGGCAGCGATAGCCTAGGGGAGATACCAACGGACTGCCATGAAGAGGGTATCGGGTTCGAATCCACGGCGCGCAACTCTGACTTTTCGGAGTTATATGCGTATTGAACTGCTAATTATCGCTTGTCTCGTGCCTCGGAGAGCACGTTAAGCCGTCGGTCCCGGCTGTCATGAAGATCTTTGACAGTCGTAATAGGGCGTCAGTACCTCTAAAATAAACTGACACTAGTCTAAACTATGGAATATCGCTATCCCTTCGGGTTGCGGAGGTCAGACAGGCAGTCGCTCCGTGGAAAGCTAGTATTCCGTCAAATCCGGTTAGACTAGAAAGCGGACCCCAGGTTGAGACTAGGATAACGCTAGGAGGATGATGAACAAAATAATTTCATTATATTATAGTATTTAACACTTAAAACAAAAATATTCTTATGAGACCAAAGTAAAACTTCAAGTATAATTTTATTAATATACTTAAAAATAACATAGTTTGATACTTTTTCGTACGTATTTTGCTTTCCGAGTACAGAGAAAAGCTTTTTTAGAATTTTCTCAACGCTTGTCCCAGTGTATCGGATACGTTCGTGTCAGTGCAGTTCAACGTGTAAACATACCAAACATTCCTGAAGATGTGGTTGTGTTTGTCAGTTAATGTATTGAACACAACGTAAATATACATAGGTATCTAAGAATACTGTCAGATAAATAACCTGTGGTTAAGGTTGACTTTGAATAGTTATTTTATGCATAAATCATTGCTGTGAGGTTTCACAGCAATGATTTATGCAAAAATATATACATAGTGATCTTTGGTAAAATATATATTTTAAGCCATTGATCGTAGAATTTTTTATAGCATAATCCATTAACTTATTAAGGATTAGCTCTGGAATGTTTCTTATTTGTCAAACCGATATCGCCGTTAACCTTTTTGGAAAGTATAAAATTAAACAATTTTGAGACGGTAACCCCCAAAATAGGTCTTCATAAATTCATGCTAAGAATCTGCTAAAAAATCTGCATTACAATCAATCCATTCATGCTGCACGGTTACGATGCCATAGACAGATACATAAATATACAGACATGTGACATTTATAACACCGCTCTTTTTGAGTTGGGGCCTAAACAACGTAAAATAACACTAATATCACCAAACCAACCAAATAATACTCTTTTTCAATTCGTGATTCTTCACTTGTCGTCCTTCGTAGCTCTACTCGAGCACTTAAGTTTGTAGCTAGAAATGCGGTCAGCACTGCGCTTATAGCCAATGTTAAATAATTGGTGACGCGGTTGATCGCGTGCCGGTGAATAGGTCAGCTGTTGGGCCAACATTTTGGGCCACAGTTTGCCCAACTCACCAGCAATCGATAAACACATTGGCCAAACCCGCCAAACGTGTTGCTCATAGTTTACACCCAGCATAAATTGCAGAGGTAATAAACACGTGGTTAAATGTAGCCGAAAGATCCGCTTATTAGGGCGCTGTAGATAAACTACCGACCTGTACCGCCTGTAACAGGTTGTTAGTAGATAACTCGGATAACCATCGCATAACTTGAAGGGAATCTTGATGTTTAGTTTTTCGGCCACGTAGCGATAAACAGTTACCGAAGTCGATTAATTTTTCGCATTGAGACTATCTCGATAGTGATACTTACTTTTTTCCTTTCGTTTGGTTAGTAGATTTTTTCTGCCGCGTATTTACCACTGGCTCGCTTTTACGTTTGACTTGGACACATATCTATCCCATGTATGTTGTAGCAAGAGTCGTAGCAAGAGTCGTAGCCAATGTTTGCAGGCTATTGAGTCGGGTCGAGCATAATGTCACTCGGATTTTCTGTTTAGGAATTCATAGCACGCAGTCTTAAAATGTGCCACGTAGAAGCTGTATGCTTGCTCCCTATTATTTGGTAATACAAGCGTATACCTATGTATGTATATATTTTCGTACCCTTACTTACAACTGATTTTAATACTAATAATTTTGTCATAAAAAGCGAGGGTGCTTTATAAGATATTATAATAATATCCCCGCGTTTTGCGGAACATAATATAAACACAATAGAGTATAAATTAACTTTGCTACAGAAACACGCTTCTCGCGATCAAAATTGCGTGTGTATTGCAAGACGAACTCTAAGAGCACTGTACCTATATCTTTATCTAATGAAGCCTACGGGCGGCGCGGCGCTCACGCGCGAGCTCGCGCGAGCTCGCGATGGTTATTTTTAGTGGAAAAGGGTCAGTGCGATTTCAATTCTCTTCTCGCCTAGTCTCGTCTCGCCACTCTGGTGGAAAATCCCCTTCACGTAGACAAATATCAACCTAATAAAAGTGTGGTAGTGAAAAATACTTTGGAGCAAAACCTTCATAGTACGCAGAGTTTTCATCTTCATAAAATATAGGCACATTTCTAAACACGACCCTTTCCTTGATGAGTTGTAACAATAAAAAGAACACCCACACACATTTCCTAATACCTCCATTTTGCAGTCAACTATAATGTTAGTACTTTTCATAAGTAGCTTGCTCATTAATCTGTGTTATGTCCGTGGGTGGAATCTTAATAAACTACATTTATTTAGTCGGAAAATCATAATATCACATGCTTAAGGAAAAAATAATATGTAATAAAGCCTTCACGGTTTTTCTTAGATTTTCCTTTTAACTAGGAATGCTGCTGGCATCGCATGGCTCATATATTTCTGAATCTTTATTATACAAAATATGCTGTGTAATTTAAGTACATTACGCTGAAAGCATCTACTACATAGATGATCCTTTGTGAAGGCCTAATGGGCCTAGTAAACCTAAAATAAGGCAGTTTCGAATCGGTTCTAAATATTGAGTAAATATGATCATACATGCTATCATTAATTGATTTCATAATAAACTCCATCGTACTAAAGATAATTTAAAACCTGTACGATTATTGATACTTAATTATAATGCGTTCAAAGTTGATTCAGTGTTCTAACATTCATTTTCTTAATACTCGTACAACAAGGGTAAACACTTGAGAACCAGTAGTCTATCGATATATTTTTCTATCAAGTAAAACCCTTGTCACCTTATTGAACCTCAAGGGCCCCATGTTCAAAATGGGCTATTTGCCTTTCCTTCGTTTCAAGGTCGGGATACCGTATTGATCCGGGCGGGCCCATTCAGGGTGCTAACAATTAAACACCCTACATAGAAGCAAATACAATATCAAAGGATTTGTATCTCAAAAGCTGTATCTAAAGGCTTTCGGAGTGAACGTAGAGCCTTATTTATGGAAGTAAGTAAATATTTGTATAGAAATTCGAAGTAAGTGAATTTCTTGAGTCCGTCTGGAGCTATATTATTATATTAATAAGGGCAGAATATGAGGACGGCTTTACGCTTATATTGTAGGTACTAGATGAGCCCAGTATAGATTGGACCAGTAGTTCCTGAGATTAGCGCGTTCAAGCTAACAAGGAAACGATTTCTTCAGCTTTATAATATTAGTATAAGTGTAAACAAAAACTATGATTGCAAAAAACAAACAGAACGTATTATGACATCACGGAAGGAACTACTACGCCTGCCGAGCAGTCTATTGATCCTTGAAACTGCATGTTTATGTTCATATTAAGGATAAGGATATATAAAGTTTGAGAGAGAAATATTTGCACTAAGTATGAAATGCACTCAGTGTAGTTAGCAACTCTGGTATTATTTAACCTTATTTTGTTTCCTTTTACGATTGGTGTGTTAGTTAGTCCTTGCGTGTTAACTTTGGTGCAGAAATTTTATGTTGCTACATTTAAATAGTTTTTGCGAGAATTACTTAGTTTTACGCAATACAGATTATTTTTTAGTTTTACAGGGTGACAGTAAACTTAAGGCATTACACTGTCCCCCTAAAGAAGTTAAATATTCTGTAAAATATCCTTGCATTAGATTTTTTGTAATTTATGACATTTTAATATTCTATTTGGAAACAATATTTATTTCTCATTTCACATTCTTTACGTCTGTTATGAATTTTCTTACTAAACGGGTGCTATCATAACCAAGTAAAATAGAGAAAGGGTTTTTCTTTTACTTTATACCTAATTTACTTGCAAATGTTCAATTTCTATTAGGACTTTACTGCGATATTATAAGCATAAAATGCCAGGTATTGCATTGTTTTTGCAACCGATATCAGCTGAATCTGTTAACAATAAAGATGGGTATGGCATAAAACTTTACGACGTAACAATTCATCCATACATCTCCTCCTACATTATGTAGAGTTGAACGTAAAATCAGGACAAGAGGACTTTAGCTTATCGTAAAACAGACGATCCCCTTACATCGAATGTTTGATATGTTCTTGCACTAAGTAATAAATGTTAGATGTTAATGGAAAAGCCAGCTTTTACCCGGAAACGTCCAACCGTACAACAGTAAATGATGTCTTCATCGTGTACATTTCCTCACGAAAAGAAACAAAGATAATTTCTGTGACCCAGTGAGCTATGTTTATCTCCCTCTCTCTCAGAGAGCTTTGTCGCACAATACATAATGATTATCCTGCATTACGACAGAGAAATGAACTATGGATGAAATTATATGTTATTTCGATTAGGCGATGAACGTTTATCGTCATATTCTACTCAGTCTGATAAACCTTCAGCCCTTGATGAGTCAGTGGTGATCATTACTCAGGACTGAACAATATCCGTACAATGACTAAGTAGTAAAGAACCAAATACGTCTTTTTGTTAGAAATGTTTAGGTACTACCCAGATATAACGTTTTGGTTTCTTATAATTTGGACGTCTGACATCGCGTTATTGAACGACTATGGCAATACACGCGCTTCTAGATTAATAACGAATATTGTATTTAATTATCGTGAAATACATCTTTTTTTTTTAAACGAGTTAAGTAATGCTGGTAACTTAATAAACTGCTATTTTCTGTTCATGATATGAATAAATAGGTTTAGTAGCTATCCCGCCAGAGAATGTCAGATCGATCGAAGTACGTGATAAGACTTCAGAGACTTGGAAGTTAGAGCACATACAATTAGTTCAGTATTGAAGACAGATAATATCGCGAATATACTTATACAGAATTGCGCATTGGCGATTGTTTGCGTTTGATGGCTTCATCGAAATTGAGACTAAATAAAAACTACCGGAGCTTTTTCAAATCGACCAAATTGGACATGTTTATAAACACATATCTTACTTTGTGCTTGTTTTGAACAAAGATGCGTCTTTATTTAGCAGAGAAAACACAAACTATAATATTTTACTGTTGCTTAACGAACCAAGCACACAAACGCACTCCTACCCGCTTTTGACCCAAGTACGAAACTTGGCACAACGAAGACAATTATAAAATAATTACTGCACGCCTTTTTGACAGGCACTTATTCGATATTGACAATCCAACCCTCAAAGCAACTAACACGCACAACGAAAAGAACTCCTGTCGTTTGAATTTGGTCACAATGAACTGGGAACGATAATCTAATTGTTGAGTTTTCGTGGCGCAAAATACGTTATGATTCAATAAGCAAGACTTGTTGCTTGACAGTTCCGTTGCTGATTCCTTGGTTCACTTTCGTAGGCTAACATTTTCTGTGAATTTAAATGTAGAGGCATTATTTTGCTGCTATATTTGTCGTTAATCAATTTAAAATAAAGTTTTATCTAACGATTTGTCCACAAAGTAATAGTTATACAACGTATCGCGTAATTAATGGCAAATAAATGAATGAAATGAAACCAGCCGCGATCACAACTTTAATGTTACTCTAGTTTAGTACTCTAGATAGAGTGCTAGAGTACTGCACTAGACTTACCTTAGTACTACAAGTCTAATAAACTGACTCTAGTTTACCTCTAGTTTTGGTTATTGAATTTCCATGCCATCAAATTAAATGAAAAATAGTTATATCAAATTGCTAGTGCTTTGCCATTTTAAACAGTTCAAAAAAGGGCAGAACTATTTAAATAATTGAATTAAGTAAGTGTTTTGTTCCTTGTAGAGCTGAGATGTTCTATAATAATCTGTATTATCTATCTCACAAAACATTGTTTTCACTGGAGGACTTCATAATGAAATTCTTTATGCGCCTAGCGACCTGCTGACCTTTTGCTGTTTCCCAATGCCTGGAGGGTTGATGTAGATACACATAAATTTTGCTTTAGGTTCATCTTGTCCAGCTTTATTTTGTGACTCTTAGATTAGTCGATTGTAAAATATGTGCAGTGAAACGACACGTACGTATCGCGATGTTTTCTTTTGTTTCATTGTTTACAAACAGACAAACATTTAATAAATTGTTGTTTACATTTGAGTATAATACAAATAATTATAGTACTAACACAAAGATTCTGTTATAACTGCTATGCATCAGCATAGTATCCTTGGCTTTATGCAGGTGTATGTCAATATCTCTAATATTGTTTGTGTTCTTTGTTTTCTTGACTGCTTGGTACGGCTACTACCACTGGATTGCAACAAAAGAAAGGATTCAGATAAGAGTCATCACAGTCACATTTTGACGCGCTTATCTTTTCTGTTCAACGAGCTGGAGTCAGTCCATCATTGTTTTATCAGATACTCGATGAAAGAAGTTGTTTAAAGCCAAAATGCTCATCTTCCGGCCTCTAAATCAACTGCGACATAAGTAGGTATATTATACCAAGCTATTGACTGCCTGGTTGGTCTCGTTCGCGGCATAAATGTGCGCGTGGGATTGGGAGGTATTGGGTTCGATTCCCGGGTCAGGCAAAGTGTTATTGGGTATTCCCGTTATGAAATTTTCAGTAGCAACACGGAGTCTGGTAATGTGCCCGATACGGCGATAGGCTCGCCCCCTATTACGTGGGACCTAAAAATTGCGAAATGTGGGTGTAATATTACACCTCTGCCGACCCCTTCGGGGATACAGACTCGCGGCTATAAAAAAAAATATATATTACTGCAAAGTGTCATCAAAAGCAGTATTTTTATTGTGAAATAGCATCTAGCTACTCATTCTCACAAAGTATCGCATTTTGATAGTTAGGTATACTAGCTTCTTGCTAGCTCTGGCCGTCCGCGTAGCATCTATGTCAATGAAAGTGTTCTATGTGATAATCTAGACATTAAATAATTTATATAAATGCAAAACTCTTGCAAAAATTTATGTATACCCAAACTCAAAACAACAGGTTATAAAAATCTCAAAAAATCAATACCTCCAAAATATTTTACATTAAAACCGTGGTGCAAACATTTTCGCTAAAGCTATTATTGCTGCATATTTTCCCACCTGTTCACATCACTGCTCCTCCATTAACATCTCTGTTATAAGTCAGTTAGGCACGCTCTGATTGGCTGAACAGGCTACAAATTAAATTTCCTCTCGCCTTGAGGTCGTGCTTCCGTGATGTTAGGCTGAGTTTACACAGGGTTGCCGCAGCAGAGCAACAGTGAGCTGTTTTATTATCTAACAATTTTCTAACTTCATAATAAAAAAGCATAAATCAGGATATTCGCCAACTTTAGTAGTTTTGCATCAGGTGGCTTAAGCGATTTCATAAACTATTAATATGTTTTGCACAAATACTGAACTATGATGTCACGATTTTGATCTTTGGGCCACTTGTGGTATTAACATATCTACGACACTAACTTCGCTAGCTGGTCTTTTTATGGCACAACTTTTTAATAGTGTCTTCATAAGACCGTATCGCGAATTTCGCGATGTGGATATTCAACACAGTGAACACGAGGCGTTTTGGTCTGCTTATTCGAGCATTGAGTGTTTTTTGTCTTTGAGCGTAGCACGTATACTTCATCACCAAAATGTATGTACACTTTGGCAATGAAAATGTGGTATTAAAGTAGTTGAAATTAAAACTTCTTATCTAGTGATATGACCGTAGTCGTTCAGGCCACCACTATTTTAGTGTGTATTGAGCCTTAGCACAGTGCTCCACCTAAGCCGTTTATATGGTCATATTTTGTTTGCGGCTTTATGAATGTGTGTGTCAATATCTTTAATATTATTTGTAAAGAAAACAAAACATGTTTTCTTTCCTGCTTCGTAGGGCTACCACTAACGGTGTACATTATACTTTTCGCTTATAATATATAGAAATATTTTACTTTGTTGTATTTGCTTTTGAGGACAGAAAACAATATTGTATTAACAAATATTCGTAGGAAAGGTGGTTAAAATGCGTATTCATATACTCATATCGAATACATCCGACGGTTAATACGCCCGCATTGTCACTTTTTGCTTGTCAACTACCCTTTGTGCTAACTGAAAGTTTACGGAACACCTGTTTGATACTTCTTTTTAAAAGTTTCTCGTTGTAAATTCACAACATAATTAATTTTAGTAAATTATAAATCAAACGGTTACCGTAAGTCAAAGTAAAATAATTTATTGTACATATAATGTACATTACGAATATTGTACGTCCGATTCACCTCTTAAAGTTGGATTAATAAAACAGAAAAATATGTATTTACGTATTCATCATCATCATATCAGCCAAACGACGTCCACTGCCGGATATAGGCCTCCCCCAAGGTTCTCCACACAGACCGGTCTTGAGTCGCCCGCATCCAACCGCCGCCCGCGATCTTGACGAGATCGTCGGTCCACCTTGCGGGGAGCCTACCTCTGCTGCGTCGTCCGGTACGTGGGCGCCACTCCAGAACCTTTCTGCCCCAACGGCCATCGGTTCTTCGAGCTATGTGCCCTGCCCACTGCCACTTCAGCTTGGCTATCCATTCTACTGTGGATCTCCTCATTTCTGATTCGATCTCGCAGGGAAACTCCAAGCATAGCTCTCTCCATCACCCTCTGAGTGACCTTGAGCATTCTGATAACGCCCATAGTGACCGACCACGTCTCTGATCCGTAAGTCATCACTGGCAACACATAATGGTCAAAGACTTTCGTCTTGAGACACTGCGGGATATCGGACGAGAAGATATGTCGTAGCTTCCCGAACGCTGCCCAACCGAGTTGGATTCGACGATTGACCTCCTTCTCGAAGTTGGACCTACCTAATTGCACTTCTTGTCCCAGGTAGAGATACTTGTCGACAACTTCGAGCGTAGAGTTCCCAACTTGAATAGCAGGTACAACATAGACGTTCGACGTACGTATTCATATTTTGTAATATTTAGGCATGACATGTTCATGAATGATATGATAATGAATTAAATGTTCAATTATATGTGGACAGACATCTTGAAGTAGATATATGATTGTTGTAGCCAATATGACACTCTTGACCACGGCACCACCGTCAAAGCAATCACAAAATAAACTGATAAAATATCCTAATGACGTAACACCAGTGAACAAATTCGCTGTAATGTAAGCTCCAAAAACCTACTTAACTGTAAACTTTACTGACACCTTTTTCAAGAAGTAGGTACCTACATATCCCAACGGTCCACAGACAGTCCTTTAACGCAACATCCGGTCCGTTCCATCTGAATAAACCTTCGTCACCGTCCCTACCTTATTTAATTTATGGATACTCTACTATATATATGTTTACCTAAAGGTAAATTCGTTGGACGATACACAAGCCACATAATTGACAACATTCACTTTTAATGCGAAGGAATAGAGTTAATATTCGTTTAAATTTGTGCTCACGCCTAGTGTTAAATTGTGTGACTCTGCGTATAATCTACTAGCTGACCCAGCGAACACCGTATCGCCATTTTAAGAGTTTTTGTTTAATTCCCTTTTTCCAAGCCCCTTTTCCAAAGTTACCATTGACTTACTGCTTAATCTCTTATCATTTCAGAGTCTATAAATGATGAACAAACAAACATAGATTTTTATATAATATTGAATTCCCCATTCCTTAACCCTTTTACTGGTGGTGGCAATATTTATGCCACCAACTTGTTTATTTTTTTTCTTGTACAGCAATACTACTACTTCAAAAGTACCAATTCTTTGTGATAAGTGATAATGAACGCATCACAGATTATTAAAAAAAGTAAAACATTGACACATTTGACAATTGTCAAATTTTTGCATAGAGGTATTTTTTAAAAATTCAGCAGTTGACGATCTGTATAAAAATCCAAGAATATCTTCATATTGCGACGTAGCCAGGATACGATTTCATATTTATTGTAAAGTAAATGGTATTCTAATTATGCTTTACTATACTTTTTCTAACAATAACTACTAATTGTTCTCAAAATTGGCTCCGAACATGGTGGCAACATATGTATATGCCATTACCAGTTACCATTACCATTGCACTTGTCCGGTTTGTTTTAGATTTGCATAAAAATGTATAAGTAATCTTTACTTTTCATTTTTTCTTTGACTATGAGTAAGCGAAGACAAGTATTGGCGGACAAGCAAATAGAAGAAGAGCTTGAAACGCTATTCGGTATACCAGATGGCTCTCTATCTGAAGATGATGAAGAAGTGACAGATACCGAGTGCGTTGAAGATTCAGACTTGCTTTCTGTGTTATTAGGTGAAGATGCTCTGATTAGCTCAGCATCGGAACAAGTACAAGAAAGTCCCGGCCTAGCAAATTCACCTCAACCGTCTACATCTAGAGCAGATGTTCAAAATACTCCATTGGAAACTGCAAGATTTCAGTCATCTGTGTCTGAAGCCGGAGTAATCCCAAACTTTTCTGACTTTTCTTCTTCATCAGATGATGAATCGGATGCTGATGAGGTCGAGTGAAAAAAGCAATCTTGGCAACAAAGTCCTAACTTGGAAAACTTCGATTGTTCACCTTTACGCTGTTCAAAAAAGACTATCAAATGCCCATTACTAATACCAGAATATACAAAACGTATGGGTGGTGTCGGTCGTTTCGACCAAAAAAGAACATCAAATTCCGTGGGTAGAAGAAGTCGCAAATGGTGGACCCGAATATTTTATTTTTTTATAGATGTTGCAATAATCAATGCCCATATATTACATCAAACAAACATCCGAGAGCACAATGTTATGAGCCAAAAACAATTCAGAATTGCTTTTTCAAGCGAGCTGGTGGATAATAAAACCTTTAGAAAAAGATCATTCCAATATATACAAAACGTATGGGTGGTGTCGATCGTTTCGACCAAAAAAGAACATCATATTCCGTGGGTAGAAGAAGTCGCAAATGGTGGACCCGAATATTTTATTTTTTTATAGATGTTGCAATAATCAATGCCCATATATTACATCAAACAAACACCCGAGAGCACAATGTTATGAGCCAAAACCAATTCAGAATTGCTTTTTCAAGCGAGCTGGTGGATAATAAAACCTTTAGAAAAAGATCATTCCAATCAACGCCAAAATATGTACGTAACTAAAAAAAAGAAACAAGTGGAAGAGACTGATGAAAGACAAAAAGAATTTACGGTGTACCAGAAGAAATCAGATTTGAAAGATTAGATGAACACTTGCCTATAGAAATAGAGACTTATAAGAGGTGTTGCTATTGCAGCAGTAAAGTAAATAATAAGAGGTCTAAAATAGAATGTGAACAGAGTATAGTGGCACTATATATACATCCATGTTTCAAATTATTTCACCAAGAAAATCAACGAATGATTCGTCGTTCATTGATTTTCTTGGTCCCTTACTGGTGCTGGCAAGGATATTGCCACCATGTTTTTTTCTTATTGTAAACATGTATAATTTTTTTTTGAACATTAATTATTAAACTACCCACAATTATTTCATAAAACGAGATTTTATTTTTCTGACATAAAAAAATGCTTCTACCAGTAAAAGGGTTAAAATATCGGAGACGATACCCATATCGACTTTAAAAAAAAATCCCGTCCGCCATCTTTGATTTCCTATCCACCATCTTTGATCACGAAACACATGTTGAATTTGGATTCACCATCCCTTATTTATCTGAACAGGTTAAACAACCTAGTACTCATGACTTATTTACTAATGATTGTTTTCTTATTGTTACAGGTACTTTAATCTCAAACAATTATAATTAAAATATTGACGAGGAAAAAATTGGCAAGTACCAATCATCAGAGACGATACCCATATTGATTTTTTAAATTTTTCCCATCCGCCATCTTTGATTTCCCATCCGCCATCTTTGATCACGAAATAGATGTTGTATTTCGATTCCCCACCCCTTAAAATATCGAAGGCGATACCCTCAGAACAGGCGATACCCATATTGATTTTTAAAATTTTCTCATCCGCCATCTTGGATTTCCCGTCCGCCATCTTGGATCACGAAATAGATGTTGTATTTGGATTCACCCTTAAATCCCTTAAATCATCAGAGACGATACCCATATTGATTTTTAAAATTTTTTCATCCGCTATCTTTGATTTCTCGTCCGCCATCTTGGATCACTAAATACATTTCATATTATTAATCAGCGTCCCGAAAATCTCGAAAACGATGCCCATATAGATTGTATCTGTCGGCGATAAGCCAGGGTTATGGTGTCCAGACTCCATAATAAAAACACTCACGCAATATTACTTGGTTTATTATCGGTTGATTTCTAGCACATAATTGAATTAAAATGCGAACTACAGTCCTTTTTATAAACTAACCGTCATTACACTTAATGTAACGTTTAACAACTCCTTTTCAACATATAATTGAAATTACTGTACGATCAATTATAAACTAATAAAAAATCGACATTAATATTGTAATGAATTTTGCACAACACCAAATTATTTATTTTACACGAATAACAAATTTATTTTATTAACCAAACGCTGCTTTACAACATTGTCAACAGATGGCGCTATCAACAGGATGCAAATATAAACGCATGTTATTTATTACCGTAAAAATAAGTGTCAGAATAATGTTATTTAATACTAATTGATTTTACTTTGAAAGTTTCAGGAGTTTTCTTAATAACTAAGCGATAAATTAAATACCCAATCTTTATAAACAGTTAAGCAGCCTATACAGTGTCTAATATTGTAAAGTAGTGAAGTTCTCAGTTCTGTGTTCACAAATAGTTATTTAAATATCAATCTTAAATTTTATCAACATTTTCGTAACAATATAATCATTATATATTAATTTGCGCCCATACGGCCATTCTGATCCAGCGCGCTCCTCGCGCTGATTATTTAACGGTTACAGAATAAACAGCATAACAAACAAAAATAAGGAATATAAAAATTACATAAATAAGCGTTTATCATACAGAATGAACTAAAAGTTATTTACAAGGCTTCACCTAGTCATAGGATCTTAGCCTGAGGCATGCGTCACCCATCACGGGATCTAACAAACAATGCTTTACCTTTACGGCATCACCGATTACGGGATCTAGCACACACAGGCATCACCCACATAGGGATCTAGCCCACAAACGGCATCACCCACATAGGGATCTAGCCCACAAACGGCATCACCCACATAGGGTCGATTTAGCCCACGCGGCATCACCCATCACGGGATCTAGCCAACACATGGCATCACCCATCACGGGATCTAGCCAACACACGGCATCACCCATCACGGGATCTAGCCACACACGGCATCACCCATCACGGGATCTAGCCACACACGGCATCACCCATCACGGGATCCAGCCAACACACGGCATCACCCATCACGGGATCTAGCCAACAAGACCAGGATCAAGGATACGCATGGTGGCCAGCCAGCGTTTTGGGAAGGATGTTGGATAGGAAAAATAAAATTTTACTCAAACACATAAATGCAAAATTTGCCTCATAAACACATGAATGCATATACATAAAATAATCATCATCGTTCATCATGATCAGTTATATCAATACAATGCAATTACAATGGTCCAACAACGACAGTGGAGGAGGTAGAGGACCCCCCACGTAAATCGGTATCTGACGAATCCTCCGCCCATACGGTCAAGCTGCTCATAGAGTTGTTGATGTTGATCAGCAACAAAGGTTAGCAAACAATGCTTGACTCCAGCTCAGTACAGCACTCATGCGGCACGTGTGCGCGCAGCCCACACACAAAACCACCGACGTCAAAAGGGCGGGCCACCGTCATACATACATACCAATCAGTTAAGGACCGCTCGTCCATCCTCTCTTCACACTAAGTCCAGGTCATCTGCCAGGATGTCATCATCAACCTGCAACACTCAAAAGACAGGTGGTGGGCAACATTTCCCACCCAAATATTAGTTCCATGAACCCTCGAAACTGTAGATGAAATAAAATTCTACTCTTACAAAGTGGTGCGGTCTATTAAGCTATATTTATATCTATATATCAGGCATGTTCAACCTGTGCATTGGTCTATAGTTATCTTAGCTACAACAGTGTTGGAGCCCATATTTTGCAGTTTTGATAAAACAGTTAAAACTTAATATATTCATAATAAGTTTTATCCACATCAAACAGGAAAACAAAATGGCAAGAACAAAGAGAGCCCTATGTTCAGCCGTGAACAGTCGGACTGTTGATGATAAATATGAAATGATTTCAAACCATGCAGATCCAAGGATTTCGAAAATACAAGTGCTATAATTATTACTCATGTAAGAACATGTTTAATCCAATATTGAATATTTTTAGGCATAGTGCAAGCTGTGAAATGGTTGAACTGTTTGCCAACTGAGCCATAAAAGAGAAATTCACAAGCTACCAATATTACAAAGCAAGAGTAGTGCCGTCTTATTTCTAAAAATGATTCCACTCAGCTTATAAATTTACTACAATAAACCATTAAAGTTAATAAAGACACTCAGATGTTGGTATTTTATAATTAATTCAACATTTTATTTATAAAAGTAGACCTTTCCTTCTGAAATGAATGTTTTTATTTATCATTTGTCTACTCTTTCATTATGTAATTTAACTTTAATTTTATGTATTGTAAACTGACTAATCACAACTGACTTCGAAATAAAGCATGAGTAGTCGACACAATTACTTTTATTGGCTAAGAATAAATACTGCTAAATGGGAAAAGAGATAATATGGATTGTCACATTATATTCTTTAAACCCACTTATCATTATCCTAATAATCATATTCCTAACTGTCTTGCGTCCCAAAAGAGCTAAGCAATAAGGTTGGCACTAAATTTTATTGGTTTATCACTAGTTGTCATCTTGAATATAGATGCAACTAAGTTTGCAAATGAACTCACAAATAAATTAAATTGTATTTACCAACTGTGTATTTACCAAACACTAAGGCTTGGTATTTATAAAATACTAGCAGTCACCTGCCTTAAGACTTTCAACCTAAAATGCTTAGAGATGAGCTTTTATAAAACCTAAGTGAGTGCATATGTCCATAAAGAAATCTACTGTCCAGATCTCATGTTTCTAGCTTCAGTAGTTTGGGTTAAGCAAGGACGTATCATGGTCGGAACAAATCTTTCTATACAGGTATAAAATTAAACGACAAATGCCTTAACTTGAGCTGCACGTTGACAGTAACAATTTCAACATAATGTTAAAATGAAATCATGTAGGCACCTACAGAGTCCACAAATATATAATAAAACCTATTTTGTAACTTTACAAATATAAGCTTTAAAAATGTGTAACACAAATTTATTTTTATATCTACCTTCTGAATAAATATCTGTACTAATATAATAAAACTGAAGTTTGTTTTGTTGGATGCACTTATCTGTGAAATTACTGGTTTTATTCAAATAATTATTTTTGTGGTGGTTAGTCATTTATCAAGAGAGGCTTCATATAATCGCGCCGTGAGCACTAGCCATAAGTAATGCAGTTAGTTAGCCTTATGTAATGTGTAACCAAGGGCTATAAATAATGTTTTGATTCCTTTAATGTTTTACTATTGGGATAACCTATTGACTACCAATTGAATTCATATTCAGCACATCGATTAGCTTATTTAAACTGAAAGCAAATCAGGCAATTTATACAATGGATCTATATCAGAGCTTCAACTTGAAAAGGGCAGTTATACCGTTCTTTACTAAGAATTACATTAGTAGAACCACATAACAAAGCTACTTTCTCTTTCTTGTGTCGATAAGTAAGTTTTACAGAAAGTTTACGACATGGCCTAACGATTAATAAACAGACAAGAGCCCCAGCCGACGGCATAACATGACTATAAGCACAGTAGCACTGCTATGTACCAAACGTGGATAAACAACAGTTACCTATAAGTTCTATTTGGGGTGTAACGTTCGTAATTTTGAGTGTATAATGTTTATCTGGTAATCCTTACGGGGACGGTAGGTAATCGTGTAAGCACCATAATTTATAAAATTAGGCTCAATAAATACCTCTAGTCAGTGCATCAACAACCCGCATCTGCAACCTCTGGTAGAACTCAGAGCAGAACAGCGTTCACGCCACAGCACACCCCGGTGCGTGCACCCCGTCGTAGTCGCTCTGTCGCTCTCGCTCGCACGTGGCCTCACGTGCAGTGTAGACGTGCTCGCCATAACTCCGACACACCGTGTGGTCTCCGATCAGGGTTGACTAGCGCCAAACACGGCTTCCAAGCGCTTGTCACATCAGTCTTCAGGTCGTCATTGGTAATGGCGGCCAAGCCAAGAGATCCATCACTCTCGCGCCAACCGTAGATCCCGAAGTCTCTTAGGGGGCGTTTATCCAACCGCTGCTGTCGGCGATAAGCCAGGGTTATGGTGTCCAGACTCCATAATAAAAACACTCACGCAATATTACTTGGTTTATTATCGGTTGATTTCTAGCACAGAATTGAATTAAAATGCGAACTACAGTCCTTTTTATAAACTAACCGTCATTACACTTAATGTAACGTTTAACAACTCCTTTTCAACATATAATTGAAATTACTGTACGATCAATTATAAACTAATAAAAAATCGACATTAATATTGTAATGAATTTTGCACAACACTAAATTATTTATTTTACACGAATAACAAATTTATTTTATTAACCAAACGCTGCTTTACAACATTGTCAACAGATGGCGCTATCAACAGGATGCAAATATAAACGCATGTTATTTATTACCGTAAAAATAAGTGTCAGAATAATGTTATTTAATACTAATTGATTTTACTTTGAAAGTTTCAGGAGTTTTCTTAATAACTAAGCGATAAATTAAATACCCAATCTTTATAAACAGTTAAGCAGCCTATACAGTGTCTAATATTGTAAAGTAGTGAAGTTCTCAGTTCTGTGTTCACAAATAGTTATTTAAATATCAATCTTAAATTTTATCAACATTTTCGTAACAATATAATCATTATATATTAATTTGCGCCCATATATCCTATTCGTTTAGCTTTTTTTTGCCTTTGACCCAACCCTCTCCCTTCTCGTTTGACCATTTTATGATTTTTGTATCAACCAAAAGTTGTGGCGTAATTTTATATAGCCTTTCGAAATTATTGGGCTATCATAGGCAATAACAATTCTTAAATTCCGACTGTTAGTTCCTGAGATTAGCCGACATTCTCTTTTAGCATTTTTAGCCTTTTGCCCGGCCCCAAAGGGTCGAAGCGTTATGTTATAGCCTATAGCCTTCCGGAATAACTGGGCTATCGTATTCAAAAAGAATTTTTCAGATCCGACCGGTAGTTCCTGAGATTAGCGCGTTCAAACAAACAAATAAACAAACTCTTCCGCTTTATTATATTAGTATAGATTAGGCTTTCAGCGGTTAAATATAAATAGGTATAAAGTAGCTAACGGTGTTTTATGTGTGCATATCCAACTCGTATTCGCCATGTTATAATAGTATTAAAAGTGCCGAAGCAACTTAACCAGTACAGACATCGACTGAGCATGCCTTTTAGGACTGTTAAATAATGATTATGACCAAGACCGTAAAAAATTGGTTGTTGTAAATCTAAAAATGAAAATTGTTTATGAAAAGATACGCTGTTCGATTCAGTTCAGACACCTTGTATAAATTGTCAATTTTGAAAAATAAGCAACATAACGGTTTGACGACGTTTTGCTCTCACAACCACATACAATGGTTGATTTATGAAGTAATCAGTCTCGTGTTGCGTAAGAAAAAGTCAAATTAGGGACGGATTGTTTGTAGAATACAATTAATAGCTCGAGGAGAGCGTAAATATAATAGTAGGCACACAAGTATATACACCAATCTCACACACCTAAACCTTTTCAAGAACAATTATCAGTTGCTACGGATAAAAAAAAAATCCTTTTATATGTGACGATATTTATTCCATCTCATTTACATACATACCCGGAGGGGTCGGTAGACAACGAGATAAATCTGTTTATATGAACGCGATAAACTAAAAAAACTACATAAACTACGGATTTTTGTACGGTTTTCTCCAATATATAGCGTGACTCCTAAGGATGGTGTATAATTCAAACGAGTGGCGCGGTGGTGGTGTAGAAGTGTAGTAACTACTAAAAGTGAAATTGCATTAGTATAGAAGAATTCGTCCCGCATTGTTGCATGTTACCTACAACCTACAGCTTAATTTTGTGTATATCACTGGAAATGTAGTATCCAATATTTATGTTTGGACAGTGTTATTGTGTTTCTCTATTAAACAAAATTTCCCTAGTTCGAATAAAATTATAATGATTTTCTGGATATATTGTAACTTTCTTTCACTTGTTTGCTATTACTGCTACATGAAACACAAACACTAGGACAGTGTTGCTTTATGTCTTACGTATTATTAAAACATAAATATCGTTTATTTTAACGTAGAAAAAATACTCCCCATCTAAAGTCTTTAAAAGGAAATTTGAAAGTCAACCAAGTACAAAAATAAAACAGACAAAGTGCTGCCTTAAAAATATTGCTTTTAACTTAATTGTTTTATCTTGCTACCAAAAAAACTTAAGCATTCAATGGCCTAGGAAAAGTCAACCCACGCGACTTCAAAAATAAAAACCTCATTTAAAAAGAATGACAATCAAATAGCAATAAAGAGACATTCCATGTCCGAAAAATATGCCCAACCGTTTCTCGAACAGCTGGGTCTGACGGTATTGATCGGGGCTCGAACGACCTTGAATGCGGGGACACCTTAGTTCCTACCCTGTTCAGTTAGGGTGGCCTATTTTTGTGAAAGGATCGAAATCCGGGAGATTCGTCTTGCGACTATATCAATAGATTTGGCTGATAAAAGTTGGAATGAAATTGATATGATTAGATCATTGGCTATTTGCATTTATTGTGTAGTTATTTCCCTCAAATAATAGTTATGTTTCCACTATACTTTGCACAGTATATGGAAATATATAATGGAAATATGTTTACGAGAAATTTCATGTTGCGATAAGTCATGCTAAGTGGCGACTCAACGTAAATGTGCTAAAATTCTAGGTAGTCCCACAAACGTTACATTATTCCAATTGTACGAAACTCTTACAATTTCATTTTTACTTTTCTTTGTGAATATGCTCCGATTTGTAGAACATGGTGACGCCCGAGTATCTTGAACGTAATGTGGCAATTAAACGGTTTTATTCTGAAAATGATAAAATAAAACGTTTCGTGAAGGCTCTCCCCAAGCTGCTGCACCATTGATTTATTGTGCATTTTGTACTTATACTTTCGTTTGAGCTAAGAAAATGATTGTATAATGTGTATGTATTTCAGTACTTATACTTAGTGAACTCAGTCCCTAGCTTCAGCTGCTTTGTGTCGAAAGTGTGTTCATTTCGACAATAATGTCTTTTCAATATCAACAACTAAACTCAGTTGCCAATAACGTAAAGTGGCCAATAATATTGTTTGATTAAAAAACAAAAAGTCCTCATGTTTTAAGAGCGGCAGTAAATTATTCAACGAATAGGTACTGTAAAAAAATCTGGCACAGACTTTAAGAGCCTACGTTCACCAATATGACATGAAATAAATTCAATAAATTATCAAATGAATTCGGTATTCATTTCTCGAACTGATTTTAAGAACATACATTTTCCAATTCGATTTAAAATTATCAATTTATTCTGTATTAAAATTATTTCTCGAACTGTCTTCAAGAACTTGCGTTCACGAGTATTAATCAATTCCATAAAACATTCATTGTAATTTCCTTTACGTTAACACGTCGCGTCGGACTTTGCGATCGGCAAGCAATGCGAAGAGGGTTACGGCGGCTTAGTATTAAGCTGCCCTTGGCCCTAATACCCGGGTCGATAGTACCCTCGAATTTATTGTTGCGCTGATATTTTCCGATTTCAACCCTCCATTCTTTAAGGAGTTGATGTATAAAATTCGTAGAGACGCGAGTGTTTGCTTACCAAGTGGGATATAAACTTTCTTTATACAATTATGACGAAGTGTCTGTTCCGTGAAAGTATTTTGTAAGTGTGTGAAAGTGATAATGTGTTGAAATGTACCCGGTTTGTTATGTAAGTGTTTCTGTCGATCCTCAGTCCTTCTCTGATTTAGCCGGCGTTTCGATCGCGTTCTTTTCAATTATTCTTTACTAATTATAACCCTAATAGCGACTGCGTTGACTTCTATAAATTAAGATGGACCTGAGAAAAGTTCGATTAGGAATGTCAAGAACAAAACAATTTGCCCATCAAGTACTTCTTTATTATTCCTCAACTGAAATCGTACATTATTTTGGAACATTAATTGGCAGTGATCAATCAATTGAAGAAAGAACCTCAATATCCATTGTAAGACAATTGATCATATTTAAATCGTTTTAGAATTATTAATGATGATCATTTAGGAAAATGTTACAGCATATATTTATATCAGCAAGACTTGGTAATAGAAGATTATTAAAATTAATTGCTCAATGGTTTGAATTAATTTATGAGTTATTTTGTTCTAGAGGGTGAACAGAGGTAATATATTTTATTTCATTAACTGGAATTTCGGTCACAAGTATTTTGTTTCAATTACATTTCGATCACGTAAGGAGTTGATAAATCATTTGACATTTGCTAATGGTTAATTGGGTATTTTCAACAATGCTTTTTATTGTATCTATTCAATTATAGAACGGAATAAATTTTACAGCGTATGAGGGATAGCCTTTTGGATGGACTGATCAGTAACAAAACTATATCTTTAATTCTTTGCTAATACATACCTATTCTTGCAAATTTTACTAATTTTGGCTGCAAGTAGGCTTACAGTTGTAGCCACCTGCTATTACGGTGTGTATCTATAGTAATATAATTATTATAAAACTTGCTGACACATTAATATCAGTATTCAGTACCGTACCTACTACCGTTCCCTATATTAATAAGGTAAGATTTTGTCTAGGTGAATTAAAATGTCCATAGTAGATGACAAAATCTCTCTGATTTGCTTGAGTATCAAAAATAATGTGACGTAACATGAATATAAGATCAGCTTTAAACTGAACTTAAGTAAAGCTTAAGTATCATCTTCTTTTCTCTTCTCTCTGAGCCTCTTCAAATACGGGTCATATTCGTTGCTGCTCAAATATAATGAAAACTCCGACTTGGGTTGTCCAAAATCGAAGCAATATTCTCATTGTTCAAACGGGTAGTGTAGGTACCGCTACCTCAGTAGGGCCTTGTGTAATCAAATTTATAACTGACGTAGAGCTAAATAAAAATTTATAACTGACGTAGAGCTGTTCGTATTTTAGGCGTATCTAGTATACGAGCATGAGTGTTTTATTCTGTACAACCAAATGATATCCAATGGGATGGAGAAAGTATACATGAAATCTGTTTTGTATTTTCGTTTAAGCTTTATAAGCAAGGAGATTCACGGAGGGTCAAAACTACGGTTTTAGCTATGAGGCTACGAATACGTCGATGGAACGTTATTATGTTAGTTCGAAATTTCAAGCCTGCATTCGGTAGAGGTCACAACCGTGATGATTTAAACCTAAACTGATTTTTAATCTGAATCGTGACAACGTTTTTGAATATTGTTGGTTTGTTACAATTCAGCAAAAGAACTTAATGAGTCATTCTTCGTACGAATTGTCACTAGTGTCTTTAATTGGATATCAATTAGAGCGAGTCCTAGCCTAAAAAAAGAAATAACGTACTTTTCGGCAACTGCTTTTTGTTTGCGTAACACGCGGCCCTTACTTCTAATTAGTTAGTAAGCATACGAGATACCACCTCATCGGATCAGGCATACACAATATACTTAGCAAAACACATGCCGAGATTATAAGTTCACGATAGCTAGCTCAGTAGCTTAGGGGGAGGGATATAATAGGAAACATTATACCCGTCCCCTACCCCGCCTTTTTCAATTAGGAGGGGAAATGGAAGACTTATTAGGTTAGGATAGCATCACTGTGTACATTGTGTGCCGAGAATGAAGGCCTACTGTTGTGATATATGAAAACATAATATTTCATACAAAATGATTTAACGGATCTTCATTTCGTAAATTAACTAATTTAAGATATAAATGTTTTCCTGACTTTCCGGCCGACTTCCCACGGCCGTAGCAAGTAGTCACAGAGAGATAAAAAGGAAAATAACTTTTATTATGGTAAAAAATATAAAGTTCATAGGCTGTACAATACTGAATATTAAAAACGTTTATGTTTGTGAGGATGGATGGATGATTGTTACTTTTTCACGCAAAGATTGCTAATCCAAATTGGTATTATTGGTGCCCACTAAATGACTGAATTACATACAACAACATTTACGCGTGTCCATAATTCTTTACTGAAGCATTAGCCATTTTCCTTCATATCCTTTCTTATGAAAAATATGTGCGTATTTTACGTTCAAAATCCTTACATACTATAAGGGATAGGACAGCTTATTTGGCGCCGATCGTAAAACTGACCCTAGTCTCGCCATAACATACGTTACAAACATAGTTTGTATGCGATCACGCCATCTTAGGGAACATATTAGATAGTTATGTTAAAATGGCTCGACGTAAAGGCTTTAGAGTAATAGTTCCCACACGCGAGTTATTTGGCTTGGTTTTCTAAAGTGTAAGAAATTTCTTTCAAACTTTCGTCCTTATTTTAGCGCCTTACGGTTTGATCTTTGAAAATTATCACCCTTGTTTGACCACTCATTCAGCGGTTTAGCTTAAAACATAACAAACAGGTAATTCTTTCGCTTTTTAAATATGTATTTGTTTAGGTATAAGTACAAACAAACGTGCAACTTACTAAATGCTATATCGTGTTAGTTCGAATGAACTCAGTCCCTTCGTAGAATAACCGGTACCAACACAATTACGTTAATCTCTATTACATACTTCACGAGGCAATATAGTTTACAATACACATTCCGTGTACGAGTCTCTACATACCTAATTATACATTCATCAGACACACGCTCTAAGAGTAATGAAGGCAAAAAGGAAACAAAGTAGCTGACTCGTACTCCATTATAACCAGCGACAAATATCATCCTGGTAGAGACAATAGGTACCCTCTATTGTATCACATGGACATTTTAAATCGCCACGCTTTTAGCTCCGAGGACAATGTGGATTTGTTTTGTGTTGCAATTTTATGGGGATTTCGCTGCGAGAGCTATGCGAAACGTGTGTTGGTTTCTAGAAAGGTTTGAAATGATTTTTGAGCATTTAGCTTGTATGTATGTATGTGTGTGTGTGTGCGTGCGTAGGAATCGAAGATTGCTATACACAAATACGTTTTAAAGTATGCATTTTTTTATAAGTCATCCGTCCGTACTTACCTTATTCTTTCCCATTAAGCTGGTAGTTATTTTTATTCAGTTCCTATATGTTCTTAAAGTTACATAAATCAGAACATATGTATACGTATCAGGTTGGCGAGCTATATAATAAGTAGGCTGCGGTGTAGTTCATTTTCTTTTAATCAATAACGTGGCGGTTTTAACTGTTCTGTGTGCCATTTTATATTCACGGCTTATTGTGAGTGAAGTTCTTATCATTATTCAGTTCTGTTCTAATGTATTTTATATGTGGTGTATCTGGGCAGAGGTTATGAGCATCTGACAAAGTAAATACATACCCGATTAAACTACATCGTCATCACACTCAGCCTGGCACGGGCCTCTTCTTACTATGAGAAGGCTATAGTCCACTACGCTGGCGAAGTACGGATTGATAGACTCCACATGTCTTTCAAGGGCATTCTATGGAGAACTCTTAAACTATAGGTTTTTCACGATATTTTCTTTCACTGTTTAGCAAGCGATTGAACAATTTATTACGAAAAAAGTCGAAAAGTCTTGGTGCGCACCGAGAATTGGGACAATCTGTCCGTCTCTACACTAGGCTATCGCTGCCTTTTAAATTAAATCACACGAACGAAAATTATCCCACGGCAGCAAAGTGATAAATTAAAATAATGAATGTTACCGCAACTAACTTGCTTGCTGCGTCAGTCAACACACAGGTACATTGCAATCCGACAACTTACGACACTGGAAAATTTTCAACATTCGCGTTTATTTAATAGCTCGTGAAAATGTTCCATAAATCTGCTTACGCTGCACATATATGAACGGCAATGAGTCATGCGCGCCAACTTGAATTTGTCGAAGAAAATCCCGTGACTAACGTTCCCGACCTTCACCTCGCTTGAAGCAGAATTTTTCATCGCACTTGCGTCTTAAACAGAACTTTGAAGTATTCGGTTTGAGTTGGATGAAATACAGACGGGATATTTGAATTCGCCGTAAGTAGATGTCGGTTTTCATGAAAGACTGGCCACGAGTTTTTTACCGCTTCTTCTCACGGAGTCTTCTTTTTTTTCATAATTACGTAATAAATTCTGTTTATACGTTAATTTCATAAACAGGTGTCGTGCAATAGAATCACAGAAGCAAAGCAAAACACCGAATGAATTATTATTTTCATGGCTGTGTTTGAAACAACCCTAATTTAGGCCGCGAGGTTCTGATCTTAAGGCGAGGTTGCAGTACAGTGCGTAGCTCGACCTCACCCCCCGCAAAAACAAAAACACGGGGTTGGCGTCAGCGAGTGAGCGGGGGGGGGGGGGGGGTTCGTGTGTGCGTGTGCCACAGCGCAGCGTAAAAAAACTGTAGATGAGTTATGCGAACTTTAAAAGTTGCACATTAAAAACAGGCTAAATGTCTCATTTGGCTTTAGTGGCACATTAAAAACAGGCTAACTGTATCATTTGGCTTTAGTCGCGTACGCGCTGCGGTCGGAAGCGCTCGCTCTTTTACTCGCGTGTGTGTACGTTACATTTGAAAATGCCGTCGTGTGTAATGACTCATTACTAATGAGATTTTGCACAAACTATAATAGGAAAATGACTAAAAGTTATGAAATCACTTCTCATTCATGATTATTACAATATTACAACGTTTTATTTACAATTTATAATAAATTCAGTATCACAAATAATAGAGTGAATAAAAAAATTGGTATTTAGCGAGTGTAAAAGAGAAGCAGTATTGTGCGTGTACAAAGACTAAAAAACAAAGTATCCAGATGGGACATTCGTAATAATAAAATACTGATGTGTGTTTTTGTTAAGTAAGTAATAAAAGTGATTTGAGGCTGAATCAACACAATATATTATTATTATAGAAATACAAAATCATACGTAAGTTACAAACATTGATGGATGATCAAAGTCCATTCACTTGTTCTTGTTTTTCTCCTTTTAGTATTAAACAACTAAGTAGGTTGTACTGCACAGTTCTCGCTGCCGACCCACCGTACCCCTGGCAGTACCCCTTGGGGTATGGTGGGTATTTCAAAGCTTAACCGTACTCGCAGATAATATTGTTGTGTAATAAGTTTATTAATTTCATTTCGTTAATTTCAAGTTCCACTATTTTGTAGGTTCATTCCCAGTAGCCCTATTGAACAGTTCTATGATAGAACTGTCCTAATTCTAGTAGCACAATTTGAAGAGGAGAATAGAACTAATGGGATAAGTAATAGGAAATGTCCCAGTCTAGTACTGTGTATTTTTTTACAAGGGTATTCAATAGAACTACTGGGAATGATCCGTAGTGTCACGACATCGCACTCATATATCCGAATGAATATGCTTTGTAGACGTTCATTTGTTTAAGGTGTAAAACAAATGAACGTCTACAAAAAAAATGCACGCCTACACAACAAATGAACGGATACAAAACAAATGACTTACAGAAAGTGATCAGCTATCGATAGTGATTGCAGAAAACAGGTGCATGCGATTTTCAACCCAATTGACATTAGTCAGAATTTATAATTTTATTAACGTAATAATGCCAGAAAGCGAGAAAACACAAAATACAAAGTTTGTCATGAATTGTCAATAAGGTCGAAAATCGCATGCACCTGTTTTTTGCAATCACTATCACTGATCACTTTCTGGTAGTCATTTGTTTTGTAGACGTTTATTTGTTTTGTAGACGTTCAATTGTTTTGTAGACGTTCATTAGTTTAACACATTTTTATACATACATATTTATTCGAATTGTGAGCGCGATGTTGTGACACTACCCTTGTAAAACATACATAGAACTAGTGGGAAATTTCCTATAACTGTTGTAAATTCTTCTCATCAAGTTACGCTAATAGAACTAGTGGGAAAAAGTATCACTAGTTCTATCATAGAACTGTTCAATAGAACTAATGGGAATGATCCGACAGCGCTAATATGAGGATGATGACGGGTCTTCAACAGTACCACAGATTATACCTATAATATACAAAGCATTATAAAGATTAGCAGTAATACCTAAACGTTTTATTCTCTAACTAGAGGACGCCAGCAGCTACGCCTGCATTTTTTTAAAATTTACACGTTTTGGCCGATCCCGTGGGAATTTCGGGAAATCCCTTCTTAGTGCACCCCTACGGTCCCCAAGGAACATACATGCCAAATTTCAGCTTCCTGCGCCTAATAGTTTCGGCTGTAGCGTGTCTGTCAGTCAGTCAGTAACGCAAGGATTTTATATATTAAGATTTATCTCCTTGTTGCTCTATATCATCGTACTAGCGCTTGTCTTCGCTTGTCTAAAAATACAAAAACGTAAGTAGTAAGTCATTATCATACGAGAGATAACACTGTTCAGTTTAATGTCCACGTAGCACGTTGGTACAACACTACGAGCATTTCAGCCAGGAGTACGGTTAAGCTTTAAAAGACCCACCATACCCCCAGGGGTATTGCCAGGGCTACGGTGGGTCCGCAGCGCACAGTTTTTATATTAACGTACTGTTTTAGGTTTCCATTGAATGTGAATGAAATGAGAAGAATAAAATGTACTTTTTTAATCAATGTTATTAATAAATCACATTGACTTTTTATTTACCTACCTTAAATGAATTAATCAAATTTACTTCGAGGCGAATTGAATTTACTCAAGGCAGACAAAGTGATCATGTCGCATCTGAGTCAAATTATTGTTTGTGAAACGGTCAGCATGATGTCACAATGCGCGTCGGTACAGAGAGCATATGTTTATCTCTTTTTCGCGCTTGAGATTAGATGTGCTATCTCACTTACACTTCTTATCTAATTCTTAGTGTGTCGTTTTGACATATTTATATCAGTGTGCGTACGCTTTTCGCGATGCGTGCCACTTGTAAGCGCCGGTTACCTTGTCAGTAACCTGTTTACGGTTTCTTACTAGTATGTCTATGGTTTGAACGAATGAGTTTGGAATACGAATTTCTTTGTACTTTTGCGAAAACGTAAATGCGGGGGTGGAGGGGGATTTTGCGGAGCAACGACGTACGTCCGCCCTCAATCACGCCTAGACAGGCACTGATGAACGGCCGGCGAGCAATATAATGCCAACATTTTGACTATTTTTTTCCTCGGAGAAAAATGATAACGAAATTACAAAATCTGTTTTTACCATTTATTTTAAAATAAAGAGCTGTTTCTATTGATAATACTTTCATATAAATTCATTATGGAATCTCTAAGCAGTACACGTTTAAAATTGTGATTTAGTGCCATGTTTGACATTTTTTTTTATCGAGCCAATCATTCCAAATCGTGTTTCTATCTTTACGATTTACTAGAAGATATGTTCAACATTTATATTTTAATTTTTATTCATCAAAAATATCATAGTTCATAGGACTTTCAGACGTTTAAAAATCTTAAAAAGTACTGCAACCTCGCCTTAACCTATTTAGTGCTAAAATGAAACCCATGTCTAGCGGTTCAATAATTTACAAACAAGGTTTAATATAGCCTTACTATAGGCATTTCCAAATTAAATTGCTATAATAATCAAGCACCTAGCTTTCGGTATGGAGGCAATTTGAGAGCTTACGGTGCGTAGCTAAATGGTTAGAAGGGGATTAATTAAAACGGGCGTCATGCTGCGTGTTGACGGCGTTTGATGGATCAATCCGTTTCGCACAATCTTTAGACCTTTTACATTAATTACTGACACCCGCTCAGGACTCGGATTTCTGGTTAATTGAAGAGGCCGCAGGGTTTGTAGGCAGATATTCGGCTTTCAAGTTGTTTTAGCATTAATTGAGGAAAAAGGAACCTGATTTCAGTAAGGCTTTCACGTGCTTCAGTAATGAGTATGTCTCGTAAAGCAGCTTCGACCCGATTTCAAAGAATTGATGCAATTTTGTTTCATTGATTTCATAGCGCGTATGGCGCGTCGTTGTTAGATTGATTCTCTTATATTCTACAAAATTTTGTGCCATCCTCAAATTGTAGTTCTGAGTCGGGGTGTACTTTGTGTTCGGTATACAAATACCTAGTCCCACGCGATAGAATGTATTTACCCTACTGTGGGTGTTATCTTTAATATAAGAATATAGATATGTAGAAAAAAATATTGAAGGAGAGTCTATGCTGTTGTTCGTCTGAGATTTATGAACGGTAAAAATAGGCCGCTCAAATATATAAAAGTTTTGCACTAGCTTTTCTTTGAAACGAATTCTTTGTGGTGCTAGGAATTTTGCATTTAATTGTGCAGCTTTTTATTCATAACATAAGATCGAGTAGCAAAACCATCTCTATGTGGATACAGCCTCATGAATGTAAAAATTTACGACTGAAAGTTTACGGAACCGAAACCACTTCTCCACTATGAAATAACAAGTCAACTAAATATTTGCGCCAGCGTGGGTTGACCCACACTCAAGCTTCTAACGGAATTAAAGAGGGTAACGAGAACATTAATCACGGTGTCTTGAAACTGGATATTCCAGTACCTTTTAAAGTAGATTGCAAGTAGCCTCCGAAGTAAATTTTGTTCAGTGGGTTTATAATTTAACTGTTCCGCAATACGCACAGTTTCCTTGAAGCTTGATTCTACCGTATATTATAAAGGCTTACAGTGTAATGACAACTCTCCTGGAACATTTTCTTGTCTCCGCTCCAGGCATTTATCACATCCGAAAAATCATACTTATCTGCATCATCATCATTGTCCTAACGTTATCCCGAAGACCACTTTCTAATTACCAGATTTTGTCCAAATTGTTCTGTACCGTGCAAGTTTGTATTTTGTAAGTATCTCGGGTAATATCGATCAATCTCTTCAGATATATTAACTACGTAATACTTGCCTTCGTTTGGCACTGCTCGTCACTGCAATATCTACTTTCGCCACCTCGCAGCTATTATGTAATGTGCAACTTAAAATTGGCATCGGTTGCCAAAGTTAAAGGAAAAGTCCAAATACAAGTTTAAATTGAATACCAAGTTTTAATGAGAGCCGTTCGTCACACATAATACAGTATCAACGTTTAATCTTTTAGATAAACGCGCCGTGAATAATTAATTCCTGGTATTAGTCGTTTGAATGGTAGGCGAAAGCTATTAACCTAATTTGCCTTAAATATGTCGAGGCGTATTTGGTCTGTGATCACAAAATAATCGTAATTAGTTTTATGACATCATTATTCTTAAGCAAAATTAATAAGTACCAATCGTTAACCACGATGTTATTAGTATATGGCAAATGAGACTTTTCTTATTTACATTAATAATATTCTAACAGGTTCGTTCGAATCGTTCGAAACTTGTTAGAATATGTCTCACCAACCGTTCGAAAAAATGAATTTTCAGAGGACTCTTGTGGTAAATTGCAGCTTTTTATGATACAAACTACTACAGTTATTAGTTAAACTAAAAGACGCCAGCAGCTACGCCTGCAATTTTTTTCAATTTTCCCTTTTTGGCCGATCCTGTGGGAATTTCGGGAAATCCCTTCTTAGTGCACCCGTACGGTCTCCAAGGAACATACATGCCAAATTTCAGCTTCCTGTGCCCAATAGTTTCGGCTGTAGCGTGTCTGTCAGTCAGTAAGTAACGCAAGGATTTTATATATTAAGATGAGTAAAACAAGAAACCATATAAAACATCATGATAATAAAATGAGGTACACAACTCCACAGCAAAACATAAAGCTTCTATATAAAAAGTATCTTGTTTGTAACATAATAAAAAGACAACGTTTTCGTTCTGTGAAAATTAAACACGATATTTCAAATACCTTTGGATTGACAGTCTAGAAATCTAGATAATTCAACAGCTCTTCAGCATTTCTCACTAAATTTTAATTTGTTTGTACAGAAACACAATGTTAGGTGTGTATTATTTGACTACCCTTGATCCACCTTCAACCAGTTCCTCGCCAGTCGCTCTCGGACGCATGGGAAGAACTGGTAGAGATGACGGCCCATATTTGTTGTGTATTAATTGCATTGTGTCACATCGCATATATTGGCTAAGTCCCACTGCCAAAGAAATCTCACACGAATAATGGATGACTCTAAATATATTTTACATTTATATTTTTTATGGATTACTTATAAAAGTTATTTGCAGAAAATGTAATAAAATTATCTAAAGCATGTGAAGCTTAAGTAGAATACATAAACGATCGCTTACACAATAAAAGCTATTCATCATTATAACTTGAGACGGTAAATTAAAATTTTTATGAGATACCTTTGAAATTATATGTGTGCCTACGTCAGCGGTATGGCTTCCCTCCAACATTATTGTTATTGTAAGTGGGTGGAAGTATTTTGTTACGACGCTATCTATGTAGAACAAAATTGTTGGTAAATTAGCTTAAAAATAATTTAATTTATTACAACAGTGGGTATATTATGTCATCATCCTCATGAGCTCTATACTGCTGAGAACGGGAAGCTTCTCAATAAAAGAAGGGTAATACAAACAATAAACAAATAATTCTATAATATATATATAATAATTCCAATAAACAATTTATTTATATCCTGATTCAATATTTTGTATGCTATCATATTTAGCATCGCAGTCACGATGGTTGCTTTGTGCTACCTATATCTGAACAGTGAATATATATTTCTGGCAGTTTAATTTTTGAAGTAGCCAATGCATCCATGAAAACTGGAGGTTTTCCTTAGCGTTATTCACACTACATTTTTGGTTGTCGTTTAGTGAATAATACTTACACCAAATAGTACCAAAAATGTGATAATTATAATTTTGCTATTTCAGCTATTAACATTTAATTATATTCTCATAAAGAAGTGCGTTGCTTGATAAAAGTAGAAATAGGAAATCGCGTCAAATGTCAGTTTCGCTTAGATGCAGCTGCTTTAATGTATTTTTACATTTCTGTTTTGTATTTTTATGAATATGTAAGGCACATACTAAGTATGTAAGACAATTGGATCTTCATATTATTGTATTGTGTAATATACATACGAGTATCATTCCAACGTTTGTGGTTTGTCTACGATAGCTTAAATGAATTGCGGTCTTAACTCAATAACTGCTTACCTCAACGGTGTCTGTTTAATTGCGATATGATATGACCAGCATATATCCTTTAGGCATGGGCGTTTTCGGATTTTTCCGCAAACCGATACAAATTCGATTTCAGATACTGAAATCGATTTCAGAAACCGATTTTAGAAATCTATTTCTGTAGCGGATGTCGGAGCGACGAGCGTAGTTACTAGTTGCGTAGACAAACGCAAACAATCGAATTCTTATTGTATTGTCATGTCATGCGTCCATATTTCGCTTGGTTTGCGTGACTTGTGTAGGTATTGAAAAAGAAAACCTACTAACTACCTAAAATTAAGTGTTAAAAAATGCGTCGCCAAACAAACTAAAATTGCACAACACGAATTGTTTCTATTTGTTTACACTTTACAATCCTAACCTACTAACTACCTAAAATTAATTGTTAAAAACTCAGTCGCCAAACAAATTAAAATTACACAACACGAATTATTGTTTCTATTTGTTTACACCTTACAATCCTAACCTACTAACTACCTAAAACTAATTGTTAAAAAACTCTGTCGCCAAACAAACTAAAATTACACAATACGAATTGTTTCTATTTATTTACACTTTACAATCCTAACAACGTAACAATAAAACTTTTTAAATCGTAATATTATAAATTTCACGAAAACCAAATATAGGTACTTAATTATTATTACGCGCGCACCGCACTGCACGTGTCACCTAGGTCAAGTGAACAAATAAACATTGATCAAGTAAAAACTCTCCAAACATAAATCCCTCATAACTGAATTAGATCTTATCGCCTCGATGTTTGGTTTTATTTTTTATATTCAATCTGCGATTCATAAAACTGCCAAAATCCATAACGCACGACTACGGCTTGCTTGGCGACAATCGATTCGCTTCATCTCTTTTGCTCTTTAAACGGATCACTAAGTAAGAAAGAAAAGGATATGAAATTCGCTCTCTCTCATTCTAACTAAGTAGCCGTTGGGTAGAGTGAAAGAGAACGAATGAATATGAAAACTATCGAAAACGTAAGCTTTAGATTTACTTTGTAGTTTGGTTGCGCTTGCACCGTTTCCGTTTGGTTTGGATTAGATTGTTTGCGTTATCGTGGTATTGTTTTGCGTTTTCTAAAATCGGTTTTCTGATATTGGAATATCGATACGATACGATTTCTGACTGCAATCGGATTTCAGTTTCGTTTTGATATATCGGTCTCATGCCTAATATCCTTGATTACTCATCGAAGTTTACTGACACTTATGCTCGTGCCAAACACGTGAGCCCTTACTTACTGACTAGTAAAACGTATAATCTAGAATGTACGTTTACTGTTTTCAATTATGATTGTGGATTTTTTTTATTCGTTGGTTTGTTTCCTATGCTACGACGTCTTGACTACTCAGCAGATGATCATAAAATGTACACAAAAATATCATACAAATTGTCGCCTTTGCAGCAAAGGATAAAGTGAGACTATTCCGTTAGCCTCTATATTAAAATAACTTAACTAATAATAAAGTATAAAAGGTTTCTTGTAAAATATAAATGGTTCATTATCTAAAGTAAATTACGCTGTGAAAAGTTATAAATAAAGGTTAAATTTAGTGCTTAAAAAATAGTCTACGCCATTACCTAGTGAACTCCAATCAAGTAAAACAGTTATAAGTCAAAATGTAAGTGGGACCCTTCGGGTTTGAGCGTGATCTTGACCCACATCCACTTACATTGGGCAGAGCGTAGCGGTACACCGTAGCTGTATAGCTACGACGTAGCCCGTAGCTTGTGGATAAGTAGGGGCCGTAGCGGGACTTTTTATGCTGTACATTTTATAAAAAGGAGTTTCTCGACTAAATTATAGTGAATTTTACTATAAATGATGAAACGTTAAATACGTTTTTAATTTTGGTGATGTATAGATAAAATACCTAAAATATAGGAATATACATATTTCACACGTTACTTGGCGAAAGCTGAAATGATTCCATGGATACAGACGTGATTATAATGGCTGCCGTTCTGGTTGACACTACACCAAGAGGCCTGAGTTCAATACCTCCACTCGGGAAATCAATACTCTGGTTCCACAAATTGTTTGAACTGACTGACATATCGCAGGGCCTTACCTACTGTAGCCAGAAGGATGAAATTTGGTCAAATTTGGAAATAAGGTTTATTTTTTAATTTTTCGCCTTTATGAGGGCAAAATAGGTAAAGGATTTGTATTTATACAAATCCCTTTACCTTGAACCTAGCACTAAGAAAATTCTATTATGTTCTATGGTTTAAAACAAAGAAACACGTGTAGAGGTTTTTTTTAATCAGCTTCTACGTGGGTCAAAATTAGTGTTTGAAAAATTCGGTCACTAAAATCAAATTTAGCACGAGTGGAGCCGCAGGCATCCGCTAGTACAGCTATAAAGTTAAAACACATTTAAATTAAAACTTGACCTTTTGTGCGCTATTTACAATAATAAGTTCTCAAGTACAAAGTTTGATAGACGGCTTACGGTCTCTTTCTCGACAATGTCAATCAATATTTGAATGCCACTTAAAGTACTGAGACCTCTTCTTGTTTGAGAACTATAGGAAAAGTCTTTTGTCCATTTAAACAATTCTTGAATAAGCTTTATCGGAAGATTTGGTTGGTCAAGTTTTTAGCATTTAAGGAGTACAGGCGTTATCTGAATAATGGAATTAAATCTATGAATTTGATTGAAAAGATATTTTCTTTTTGGGGTTTAGTCTTAGTTTTTTCCCTTGAGACCTTGAGGAAAAGGGAAGTTCGGATTCCCGTGTATCAGTAATAAAAACTGTTTTCTCTATAAATTTGTTTATTATTATTGACCAGATTCCTCCCCGACTCGTACGCCAGGAGGTCTATCGGGATAAAAATAAGCCATGTGTATGTGTTTATGAAAAGTATCGTCAAGGTCTGTTCAGTACACGATGTGTGAATGAGTAACAAACAGTAGTTAGATTTTATGCTATGAGTGTATTCCTGCAAAACTTTGTTTACTATCGTATATCAATCTTTGCATCTAACATATTTGTGTACCTATCTGTCTTTACTTTTATCTACTACTTAAATCTTTTGTTCCTTTTACTTTTGGTATTATGTTAATGTGCGTACACAATCGATATATATGCTTTTGAAAAGTAGGTAGGTACATAATACAGAGTTAAAAAAATAAATACATTTCTATTGAGCAATCGACATAAATTTTATTCTATAAATATTAAGAAATGCTACCGAGTTTAGATAAACGAATATGCTACTATGGATTTTTGAGAATCTTACAATAGGTACAACACAATCTTAGAAAACATCACTTTATATTATACAGGTACAGTATATGTATTATCATAGCGGTTCCTGTTCTATCAATCAGCTGTCGTGGTTCATTTTTTTTTCTTTTTTTATTGTAATTGTAAAACTTTTTATTGTAAAACTGATTGACGTCGGCTTTGCCCGATTCGCGCTAAGGCAGCCTTTAGTTCAGAACCACCCGCTACACAAACATATCTACTATACATGTTATGTATATAGTGTACCTATGTATATTGCCTAAAATCCTCACTGTATCTACAGATTGCTATAGAAAGTTATGAAGGCGTTGTAATATGCTGGTATTAAGGAGGGGAGGAGAATGATGACCGATCAGGTTAATAACTTATTTTTCTAAGAAAAATCCGCTCTAGAAATAAACCTGTGTCGCGGGCTACTTAATAATCATACTATCAACGGACACTAAGAACATTCTGACTTGAAACATCAATAACTTTGTACTCGAGGTGTCGTCAGTTCTAAAACACGGGCTTTAAATTAGTAGATATTACCATTACTGGTTTAATATTACGTGATAAAAAAGATAAGCTAGTTATAATGAATCATAAGTAAGTGTAGTAAATTTATATTAAATTGAAAAGTATAAACAATTTATCAATCAAAAAAATACAAAATGATTTTTGTTTTAAATTCGTTTGGGAATATTGTATGAATAGGTACCATACATGATTATGTTTCTTGTTTGGAAATGACTATTTAAAGAAACATTCTTACATTTAATATAGAGTTATGATCGTTTGCTTGGCGCACTGAACCATATATATTTGCAATTTCACATTTTTATATTTGCGGTAGGTAGTGTCAAATGTGTAGGTACCAAATATATTGCACGCCCGGAGCGTGGAATCACTCGTACTTCTCTCGTGATAATGCGGGTTTAATCTTGACTGAGTACCTACTGCGAATGTTGGATAGGTAACTATCTAACTTCAACAAAGCCTACACAGTCCGTGCAGAGAAGTTAAGTAAGACATGTGCCTACCTAGTGATAGCGAAATAAGTATACTTACCTACACTAGCTTTAGATACCTTCTTGCTAGGTAAGTTTAGTGCGTGGAAAACCATCCTTTTGTAATTTGAGAAATGATAAACATACATATCTGTAAATAATGTTAATTTAATATAAGTGTTTTACATCTTTATACTAGTTTCTAGGAGACTCATTATTATAAAAGCTTGTAAAAATTGATATTTACTTCTATAAGAACCCAGCAATAACATTAAAACACGGACATTTGTTACATTTTACATTGTTAATTTCTCAAAGAAGTTTAAAAACAAAACATTTTATTTGCATATTACTCAATATTTATGAATAAAAGAGATATTTATTTATTTAATACTTTATTGTACACTTTTAAGAACATATGTATTGAAATTTTATATTAAATAGAGTACAAAGGGCGGCCTTATCGCTAACAGCGATTTCTACCAGGCAACCTTTGGATGGAGATATCATTGGTAGGAAAGAAATGGTAGTTGTAAGTGTACCAGTAATAGATGATAATACTTTAAATTATTTAAAAGTGAACACATTTCGAATTTTGAAAAGTTTTTATTTAATTATTTAAAGCATATTTTTAATCATTTAGTTGCCTTCTTTGAGTATTATAGTTGACAATCAAACTATACTCACGTTAGTCACAGTATTACATTACTGTATGTAAAGTTAAGTCTCCAAGTTACACCACCTGCCAGCACTTCACGATTATCACAAGTTTTCAACAAGGGAAGAACTTGAACACACAACACAATAAAATGTCTGAGCTAGACAACATCAAGGCTGCGCAAAACAACCTCGAGGAGTTGTTCTCCAAAAGGATGGCAGAGCTTGAGGCGCAGCTTCACGGCGGGTCGGCGAAGGACACTGTCGCAAAAGTAGCTGAGGAGTTCCGCACTTTTAAGGAGCTGATGTACACGATGCTTGGGCTTTTGCGCAAGCAAGTAAACGAATGTACACAGGCAATTGATACCATGGAAACCAGGCACAGGCGGAAGGCCCTTATATTCCTTGGGGTGCCCGAGGTTGACAAGGAAGACTGTAAGGAGTCTCTAGTGAAGGTGATTCGCAAAATGGATCTTCCAGATATCTCAGCCGATAGCTTCACTGCATGCCATAGAATTGGTGCGTCCACTAAAGATCATCATCGGCCAGTCCTGGCCTGGTTTTCGGGAATGGACTTGAGGTCTGCAGTCTGGAGAGCCAAGACCAAACTGAAGGGCACATCTGTGACGGTTAAGGAGTTCCTGACAAGGTCCAGGCAGGCTATCTTCAGCAAGGCTCGCCAACACTTTGGAATCCGTTCCTGTTGGACACAAGATGGTGTCATCGTGGTAAAGGCGTCGGACGGCACTCGGCATAAGGTTTCAACCTCGGACGGCCTGGATAGTCTGCTGCAGAAATATCCCAGGCAGGCAAGCGGCTCTGCGAGCAAGAGTGGCGTCGGGACTGTGGCGTCATCGAACATAAATAAATAATCACTTTACTACTATCTATATTCCTAACTCTTCTACTCTGTATTACTATGTTTTTCCAACTTTATATTCTTCTCAATGTTAGTGCTTAGTGCACGTTTTGTTTGTTTATTTCTCTAACGTCAACTTCAACTTCAATTTTACTTATTATGGCTCCATCGTATGGATCGATGATTTTGCCAATGTCAAGGTGGAAAAAGAATTAATAATTAATTAAATAGTTAAAAACACAAAAAGAGACTATTGACCGGTAATACTAGCAATGGTTTCTCTTTGAAGAGCCAAGTTTCTGGAAAAGGACAACACAAATATTAGTAAAAATACAAATGTAGAAGGTTAATAGAGTTAATATGGTAAATGGAAGGGGTAAAGGGGAAAGAAAGGGGGGAATAGGAGACTAAATCTTAATTTTGTTTATGGCGATAAATTTGTATAAAATTTTGATAAGGGGGGTGTGAGCCAGGGTTAGGAGGAAAGCCAAGTTGACGGGTCTAGGAATTTGGATGGGGAGAAGATCATAAAGAGGAGTAACTAACTTTGGACAAGAGAAAAAAAGGTGCTCCAGAGTACCCTCATCAAGGCCGCATTCACAGATAGAGTGGTCTCTAACACGTATTTTAGCTAGGAACACCGGAGAGCATACAAATCCTAAACGTAAGCGGATTATAATGGATGTCGCTGCCTTATTTATGTGCTTAAGTTTACTAAACCAGGGTTTGGCAGGAATTACAGGTTGGATGGAACCATAGAATTTGCCCTTGACCAGCTTGGAAGTCTGCCACAAGTCATTCCAAGATCTAACCAACGACGGCTGAGCCTGCGACCGTAGATCACGTGAAAAACAGTACTTATAGGTGGGGCAACCCGATAGAGCTGCTGCCTTAGCATGATAATCTGCAATTTCGTTGCCCGTTATGCCCAAATGACCAGGTATCCACGCTAGAACTACCTCAATGCCAGCCAGGTGACACCTATACAATGCAGCTTTTGTTTGTAAAGTAATTTGGAAGTTATCGCGGGATTTAAATGGATTTTTTAATAGATCAGATAGAGAACTCTGAGAGTCTGACAAAATAAGCGCCTTGTTAAGCCTATGCGTTTCCACAAATGTAACCGCTTCTAGCAAGGCGATGGACTCTCCGGTGAAGACAGAGTTCTGGTGAGGAATTTTGAAGCTTAGGACAATTTTAAACTTAGGTAGCCAAACTGCAGATCCCACGGGGCTATCATTGGACAACTTAGAAGCGTCAGTGTATAGGGTCACCCAATCGGACCAGTTGTTGGTCAATGACTCGTTGAGTTTGATATTGGCATGACTGCAACCCTTTCCAATACCAAAGTCAAGACAAATTCTTGGTTCGAATATAAGGGAATGAAAATCAGAGAGGAAGAGGGGGTTAAGAGTAGATTGAAAGATGGGAATAGAAGAATTCTTGAATTTCCTGAAGGAAGTAATGAGAAGAGGAGGGTCCTTGTGGGTCCAATACGAGGAAGAAGAGACAAGAGGGGCAAGAGAGTGTAGTATGGGTAGAAGAGGGTGAGAACTAATTTGGAGAGCATTAGAGAGAAATCTGTCTGCGAGATACTGACGGCGGAGGTGCAGGGGAGGGTCCCAGCATTCAACTTGGAGGGCATTGATTGGGGAACATTTCATTGCACCAGTTATAATTCGCAGACATTTAGACTGTATTTTTTCCAGCCTGGATAATGCAATTTTGTTGCATGGTTCAAGAAGGAACCCCGCATAGTCAAAATGACTACGAACTATGGCGTTATATAAAAGTTTCTGGCAGAAGGGATGTGAACCCCACCGGACCCCTGAAAGAGCCCGCATGACATTCACACCCCTCTCGCCTTTCTGCTCAATATAGTTAAGATGATGGAGTCCTGTAAGTCTGGTATCCAGGATTACGCCCAGAAATTTGACTTGGTCAACGATGGGTATAAGTTCGTCACCCACAGAAAGCTGGATATCTGGGATGTTACGTTTTCGAGAGAAAACCACCGCATTGCATTTGGGGACGGATAGGGAAAGGTTGTGGTCTAGGAGCCAGTTGTTTAGATAATATAGAGCAGAATTTAAACGCGAAGATGCCTGTGAGAAGGAAGAGGAGCTAGAATACAAAACAATGTCGTCCGCGTACTGTAGGATATTGCAAAAAGAGGAGACAGTGCGGTCAAGGTCATAGGTGTATAAGTTATAAAGGATTGGACTAAGAACTGACCCTTGTGGGAGGCCTTTCCAGACTAGCCGTGGAGGGAGAAGGGAACCCTGATGACGGATGGAGATGGAACGACACATTAAAAGGTTGCAAATGGTGTTAATCAGTCTCACGGGAAGGCTCAGCTGGTGCATTTTCTGCCTGAGCAGCGGAAGCTGGACATTGTCATAAGCAGACGTAATGTCTAGAAACACCCCGACAACATGTTCGTTCCGGGAAAAGGCTAGGCGGACTTCAGAGGTAAAGATACTTAGGCTATCCAAAGTACCTTTACCCTTCCTGAAGCCGAACTGGGTATTGGATAATAAGCCTCGATTTTCCAAAAACCATTCAAGGCGATTTTTTATTAGATTTTCCATTATTTTGGCTAAGACTGAGGATAGGGCAATAGGTCGGTAAGATGAAGGGTCTTTTGGGTCTTTGCCAGGTTTGGGAATTGGGATAATAATTTGGGATTTCCAGGGACCTGGGATTTCCCCAGTGAGAAAAATAGTGTTAAGGATGGTAAGGAAGAAATGTTTGCAGGCATTAGAGGATTTACGGATAAAGGAGTAAGGGATACCGTCAATACCAGGCGAGGAGTCGCGAAGATGGTCAATGGCGCAGGTCAGTTCAAAGAAGGAGAAAGGGTCGTTCATTGGGTCAGAAGAAGAAACAGGAATAGGGAAGGAGGGAGAGGGCTGGCATTAAAATTCCGGAACATAAGGAGGAGCTAAGGTGCATTCAAAGGCGTGTAAGAAAGAGAAAGGGTCGTTTGACGTAATATTCGAATCTGCTATGCTCCTACGATACGCTTTGATTCTACGCCAAATAAGAGATACAGGGAACCGGGGATTTAGAGATTCACAAAAATTGCGCCATCCTTGTGATTTTTTCTTTGAGAGGAGCCTAGAGGTGGTGGCAGCAGTCTTTTTGTAGGAGAGGAAGTCGGACATGTTTAGGGATGACGCAAACTTTTTCTCCGCCTCCCTGCGGGACCGAACACCCGCCGAGCATTCTGCATCCCACCAAGGAGGAGAAGAAACCAATTTTCGTGAGGAAGCTTTTAAGGGAATAGAGGAGTTGGCGGCAGATAATATAGCGGAAATGAAGCGATTGTACAAATAAGAGGGATTAGAAGGGTCAACAGGGGGGAATGAACTAATTTCAGTATCTAGTAATAATGAATATTGGTCCCAGTTAGCATGAGAGAGACGATACTTAAGCAGGGGTTGAGAAGGTGAAGATGTAGGAGGTGAGGAAGATTGAATAAGGGTAGTTAAGATAGGGAAGTGATCACTACCATAAAAATGCGGTAGAACAGACCAAGAGAGAAGAGAGACTAAAGGGGGTGACGCAAATGTGAGATCGGGGACGCTGATATTCTGGGCAGGGGAGACTCTACGAGTAGGCGATCCGTCGTTTAAGACGCATAAGTTAATACTGTCCAGAAGATCAAATAAGAACGAAGAAGTAGGATCGTTGCAATGAGAGCCCCATAGGGTGTTTCGGCAGTTAAAATCGCCTAGCACCACCATAGGAGCTGGGACTGAAGAAAGAATAGATGACAGGTTAGAAATTATACTTAGATTGGGGTGGGGAATGTAGACAGAAACAAACGAGATATTTGCCATTCGAACAGCGACAACATTCAGGCCTGAGTCATGAGGAGGTAAGTGAACTTGTGAAAAAGTAGTATTTCTATCAATCAACAGGGCGCTACCCGCCCATCCGTCCTCTCTGTCGTCTCGGAGGCATGAAAAACCTGGAACCCGAAAATGGGAGCCAGGTTTCAGCCATGTCTCCGAGACCGCAAAGACAGCTGGCTTGTAGCGGTTGATCAAATAGAGAATATCACTTTTGTTGCGCCTGATACTTCTACTATTCCATTGCAGAATTTGCAGACCCATTATGCACATTATTATAGGTGAGGACTTGTAATAGCTGTTCAACAAGAACAGAGACGTCGTACGGTAATGAATCAGAAAATTTGGACAGCATATTGATTAAAGCGCATAAGAGCAGCTCCACTAAATTGTCGTTGGGAGTGGCAAGGGGAGTTGTTTCCACTGGGGATGCTAAAGCACACCCATTGGCTTGAGATGATAGAGGTGTAGCAGTTAGAGATTTGTGAGCTTGAAGATCATAAGTTTTGCCTAGTTGGGGTTTATCACGGGGAGGGAGGAACACTGTCTTTCTGTAAGAAGTGGTGGGGGTAGACGGAGTTACAGGTGTAGTGGGGTAGGCTTTCTGGGGAGTTTGTGAAAATAGTGGGGGAGAATGGGGGGTCGCAGCTGCCTCAGAATATAGTCGTCTCACCTGGGGAAATCTAGCTGAAGCCTCCATATAACTAAGATTTTCTTGGGACATGACCAGTTTTATGGACTTTTGGCGGGCATGTTCCGGGCAATTGCCATCAATTGCCATGTGTCTGCCCCCATTACATAGCAGACAAGACACCTCGGAATCACCAACAATGCAAGAATCACCGGAGTGGGGTTGGGCACATTTGTAGCATCGGGGCTGGGAGCGGCATTGATTGGCAATGTGACCGAATCTACAGCACTTACGGCACTGAATAGTGGGAAGGTTATAGGTTGTTACTGGTAGGGAAGCGTGGTAGCAGTAAACCTTCTCGGGAAGAGTCTGGCCCAAAAATGTAAGTACAACTGAGTTGGACGGGATCCATGTTACCTGGCCTTCCTTCTTGGACTTGACATTTAGTCGTCTCGCCCTAATAACTTCACCGCAGTTTGTTGGGGTAGAGATACCAGTAACAAGTTCCTCAAGGGACCAATCAGTGGGGATATCCCTGACTACCCCCATTCTAAATATTTGAAATCGTGGTACATACGCCGAGTATTTGTTGCTCTCCAAAATACTCAAATCTAAAAACGCTTTGCTGGCTGAATCAAACTCAACAGATATTTTGTTTCTTCCAAGATTTTTAATACCACCTTCCTTAATGCCTGTAATATTATTTTTATGGAGAAATTGAGCAAATTTGAGAATTTTATAAGATTGCCCTGATGAGGGATTGGGCTCCACTTTCGATACATATACAGAGTACGGTCCTTTGTCATTATCCGAGTACTTAACAATCGAATCAGTCTCGTATCCGGGTTTGACATAGACTGATTGGATTGATTCAGTGGGTGAGCGAGTTTTTTTATTGTCAGCTCTTACTTCATCGTCTGGTGAACGTTTTAAAGCTTTGCCCCTATCAGGGGGTAGGCCCCCGCCCCCATCTGGGGGCTCCTCCACGATCTCCATGTCCATAAGTTAGCGAAGGATTACAGATCTGTATTAGTACTTACGTTTACAACACACACAAACCACAACAAAAACAACACAAACGAACAAATTTTGAGCCACAAATAGAAACAATTCGCGTGGTGTTAAAAAGATAACCTAACACGTGTATCTAAGTCACTCTTCCTTCTCTAACGTCACAATGTGAGGTAAATTTGACATTGACAGTTCGTTACTAGTCTATGGTTGCAGATGGATGCTTGTGTTGCGTTCGGAAATATTTATTATGATTGCAATGTTTTTGTGTGTTGTTTATTGTACTTATTACGTTTTGTTATCTCTCTAAATTATTTGTGTTTCTGTAATTCTAAACTTTTTTTTTACGTTTGTGTTTGCTGGCGGGTGGTGCAGAGAAGACAGCTGCTGTTCACTTATCGTGTATAATTAATAATTTATATATCGTTTATCGTATATATTAGTATTTTTTATATTTATATATTTTATTACATACATATTTTATTATGGACATTGATACATATCTGTCGGCTAATGAGTCAGTTGCCTCTTCGGATAATGAGAGTTTTTGTTCTGCAGATGGAACCCTGAGTGACTACCTTCAAAATGCATTTGCGCAACTAAATCAGTCGTTGTTCAACGTTTGCCATTTAAATGCGCAAAGCATACCGAGTCACTATAGTGATTTGTTGGAAGGGTTTTCCAACTGTAACGCACATGCCATTCTGGTCTCTGAGAGTTGGCTTAAACCATCTCTTCGTTCCACGTCTTACTCTCTGCCGGGGTACGTTCTTATACGTTATGACCGAGTTGGCCGGCGAGGTGGCGGTGTCGCAATTTACCTCCGCAGTTCCTTTACTTATAAAATCTTGTTTTCTTCATTACTCACTTCTGCACCTGCGGAGTACTTATTTCTTGAGGTCGACGTCGGGGGGGCTAAAGCCGTCCTTGGCGTCGTCTATTGTCCCCCTGGTGTTGACTATTTCTCCAGTCTCGAACCGATTCTGGAATCTTTAGGGTCAGAGTACACACATCTCATCATCATGGGCGATTTTAACACCGATATCCTTTCCCAACATTCCAGTCGTTTCCGCAAATTCCTTGACGTCGTCCAGTCAGCCAGCCTCCATATACTACCTTTGCAAGCAACTCACCACAATGTCAACGGCGAGGACTCTTGGCTCGACATAATCCTCACCTCTGATCCTTCCTTAGTCACATCCCATGGCCAACTTTCTGCACCTGGATTTTCCCGCCATGATCTCATTTTCCTTACATACCGTCTAAAACCACCCAAATCCCAGCCCAAAGTTCGGCACTTGCGTTGTTTTGGTCGTATGGATATAAATAAACTCTGTAAGGATGCTTCAGTGTTGAACTGGGACAGTATGCTATCTGCTCCCACGGTAGATGAAAAAGTTAATCTCTTCAATGAGGCGGTTTGCGGTCTATACGATATACATGCTCCAGTTATACGAGTGAAGCTAAGGCACCCCCCTGCACCTTGGATCACAACGGGTGTTCGGATGGCGATGCGCCGTAGAGATCGAGCATATCGGAGATACAAAAGGGACCGTTGTGAGGAAAACTGGGCACTTTTTAAGTCTGCAAGGAATCGGTGCAATCAGATGGTACGCAACGCTAAACGCCGACATATTCTCGATAATATCAACTCTTCATCAGCTGCCAATATCTGGAAGTTCCTTGGAACACTAGGTATTGGCAAGCAGCGGTGTGTTGACTACCATGGGACTCTTAGTTTGGACGATATCAACAAACATTTCACCTCTACTGATTCACTGGATCACCAAACTACGAGTCTCACTGTCAACTATTTAGCCGGGTTACCTCAACCCAAAATTGAATCTTTTTTCTTTTCTCCAGAGTCTCCAGCCCAGATCAAAAAGATAATCCTCTCCATAAGGTCTAATGCTGTGGGATGTGACAACATCAGCCGTCGTATGATTACAACGATCCTAGATCAGCTCCTGTCGGCAATATCCCACATCATAAACTTTTCACTTACCTCTGGTACCTTTCCCTCCTTGTGGCGCAAAGCCCACATAATTCCTCTACCCAAAATCCCCAATCCTACTCTTCCTCAACACTTCCGGCCAATTTCCATCTTACCCTTCCTATCCAAAGTGCTTGAGGCCTGTGTGAATAAACAATTGTCTCGTTTTGTCTACCACAATAACTTGTTGAGCCCATTTCAGTCAGGCTTCAGGCCTGGTCATAGCACTACCTCCGCCCTCCTAAAAGTGACTGGCGATATTCGAGAGGCAATGGAACACACCAAAATCACTGTTCTTGTGTTGATCGATTTCTCAAATGCTTTCAATACCGTCAGTCACGATGTCCTTTTGTCTATCCTCTCCCATCTCAAGGTCTCGGCTGGCGCTCTAGATTGGTTCTCAACTTATCTTCGAGGTCGTCAGCAGTCTGTCCGCCTCGATGAGTCATCCTCGAGGTGCGACGACGTCACATCTGGCGTTCCTCAAGGCGGCATCCTCTCTCCTCTTTTATTTTCTATTTTCATAAATCTCCTAACTCATCATCTTCAGTGCGCTTACCATTTGTATGCCGACGACTTGCAGATTTATTCCCATGTAAGTGTGGAATGCGTAGCTGAGGCCATTGACAAGGTTAATAGGGATTTGATGACCATTAAGATATGGTCTGACAAGTTTGGTCTCACCGTAAATCCCTGCAAGACCCAGGCCATAATTGTGGGTAGCCAACGAATCCTAAGCAGACTTAACTTAGCAACACTACCAGCCATCATTTTCAACGGAACTAACGTCGAACTGCATCCTACGGTTAAAAATCTCGGGCTATACCTGGATACCACCCTGAATTGGGAGGCTCAGGTGACACATGTAAGTCAGAAGGTCACCGGTACCCTGCGCGCTCTCTACCGCCTTAAAAACTTACTCCCTTCCGAGACCAAAACAATGCTTGTGCAAACTTTGATTTTCCCACTGATCGACTATGGTGATGTATGTTACTTTGACCTGAATGCAGATCCTCTCAATAAACTTGACCGTCTTCTGAATAACTGCATTCGATTCATTTTTAATCTTCGTAAGTATGACCATGTGTCTACTTATCGTTCCCAATTAAAGTGGCTCCCTATACGTCAGCGCCGTAGTTTGCGTGCTCTCACTACCCTATACACTATTCTCACATCTCCTACTTCTCCTCAGTATATGATTCCTTACTTTCAGTACTTATGTTCTAATCATGAGCGAAATCTTCGCTCCTCTAATAATCTTCAACTCATGGTTTCTACTCACAGATCTTGTTTCCTACACTCCTCTTTCACCGTACAATCTATTCTTCTATGGAATGCTCTGCCTCCCGAGATCAGAATGGCCAAAACCAAATTCATATTCAAGTCCAAAGTAAGGGAACTCTTGTTGGCTGATTCCTTGAATGTATCATAAGTCGATATCTTAACTAGGTGTATATGTTCATCTATATATGTATATTTACATGTATCAGTTTAAGTAAGTCTATAATTTTACTCATCTCATCATTTTAGTTGTAATTATATATATTATATATTTATATATATTTAAATAAATATTTGCATTTATTGTGTGTGTATTACGTTTATGTATTTTTATCATAATATATATTTATGTAAGTAAGTATGTATATTTCGTATAACCAATTATTTAATAATTAGTAATTTTTCGTAAACTAGGTACATCATATAATACACCTACTTCTTATCTCTCTGCACCACTCTAAGGTAGACTGGTAGATAATGCCCAAGGCATTAAGTCCGCCTATATACTTTGTGTATATGAAGAATAAATAAATAAATATATACATTTATGTAATATTATAATAATGTACTACACATATATATAAATACTTATGCATACAAACATAAATACATACATGCATACATACATACATACACATACATAAATAATACATAAAATAATATAAGAACGGAAATATCATAGTGATAAGTAGTGATCCTTGACTAAGGATTTGAACTTTGTTACCGTCCGAGCCTGTCTTATATGTAATGGGAGTGCATTCCATAGGCGAACAGCAGTAACACAAAACGATTTATCAATAAAATCCGTGCAATGAGCCGGCATCTTAAGCTTTAAATTTTCTGATGACCTTAAATAACGGTTATGCGTATCATGTAGGAATTCGAATCTTCCTTTAAGATAGGAGGGAGTTGAAGGGTTAAACAATATGTTGTATAGTAGAGAAAGAATATGAGTATTCCGGCGAAATCGTATGGGTAACCACTTGAGTTGTGTTCGAAATTGTGAGACATGATCGTATTTGCGTAATCCAAATATGAATCGTATACAGAGATTTTGAAGGCGCTCAAGTTTGTCTAGTTGGTTTTCGGCGAGATCTGGATAGCTGACATCTCCATAATCAATAATGGGTAATAGAAGACAGTTTGCAAGTGCAATTTTGGTGGCAGTAGGAAGAAAATTCCTAAGTCTTCGCAATGAACCTGCCGAAGCAAATATCTTACGACTCACTTCTTGGACCTGTGAGCGCCAGGAAAGGGTAGAATCAATGATTAAGCCCAGATTTTTTACTTTATCCTGTATAGGAATTACAGTGCCATTAAATGTAACATCAGGAAGTTGAGACCAGTCGATCTTCGATAACATTCTCGAACTACCAACAACAATGACCTGCGTTTTCGAGGGGTTCACTATAAGTCCATAGGATTTGCTCCAGCTACTAATCTGTGCAAGATCACTGTTGATGGTACCTATAGAGTGTGACATCTGAGCCAATGTCGACTGCGTATAGATTTGAAGATCATCTGCATAAAGGTGATAGGAAGAGCGAAGATTGTTTGATATAGAATTTATAAAAATTGCGAAGAGTAAAGGAGACAACACGCCGCCCTGGGGCACGCCAACAGTCGTGTTACACCATGAAGAGAGTGAATTTTCAACTCGTATACGCTGTCGGCGGCCACGCAGGTAACTACGAAACCAATCAATCACCGTAGGAGATATGTTAAGAGAGCGAAGACGGCCAAGTAGAATGTCAAAATCCACTGTATTGAAGGCGTTGCTAAAATCTAGCAGAGCAAGGACTGTGAGCTGTCCGCCCTCCATACCAGCCCTGATGTCATCCGTAATATTGATAAGGGTTGTAGCGGTGCTATGGCCTGGACGGAAACCGGACTGGAATGGATTAAGGAGATTATTTTTAGAAAGGAACGAGTTGACTTGATTGTAAACGAGACGTTCGAGGACTTTGGAAAGGCCATACCTTTCTTCTTCTATTCTTTCTAGAATAGAAATAGGTCGGTAATCAGAAAAGGATAAATGATGTGATTTTTTCGGAATTGGACTTATTAGGGCATCCTTCCACATCGATGGGAATTCACCACTGGACAAGGAGTAATTAATGATGTGAGTAATGATGGGTAGGATTAAATCAAGGATGGGAAGGAGCATATTACGGTTGACACAGTCACTACCAGCTGCGTTAGATGTGATTGACATTATGCTCTTCTTAACATCACTATCGGTGAAATGATTAAAGACAAATGGTGAATAACTAGGGGTTGGCAGGGATGAAAGATAGTTAAGAGTGCTTTCTTTAGTAGTCCTATCAATATTGGACGAGGCAGTGAAATGGTGATTGAGCGAGTCAATATTGAAGTCATTAGGGATAGTAAGTTGAGGTGATTTGCTGACCCCCAGGGTTTTAAGAAATTTCCAGACCTTTGCTGGATCTCCGTTTTTCACAGAATTATGCATATGTTGGCGTTGTGCGTCCCTACACACCCTATTGCAGTGATTCCTAATCGCAACATATTTTTGCAGGTTGTTATCGTCGGGCCTAATTTTATACCTGAATTTTGCTGCAGCTTTCTTGTGTATAAGCTGTTTGATGTTTTCAGTAAGCCATGGTGAGGGAGGGTGTTTAATCTTCACCGGTCGAATGGGTGCATGCTTATCATACAATTCAGTGATTTGAGTTTTAAAGACGCTAACCTTATCATCAATGGATTCGGCACTGAGAAGTGGAATCCAGTAAATATCACTGGCATCCTTACGAAGAGAATCGGTGTTCATGCCACCAAAATTGCGCTGCATTAGTACATTCCGCTTCATTTTAGGAGGACGAATTTTGTACGAGATATAGAGCAGGTCGTGGTAAGAAAACATGTCTGCTGGATATTGCCCGTGCGTGACAACATGTTCCCGAGAAGAAACAATGATTATATCGAGAAGGGAAGGTGTGGAATGTGGGAAATGGTGAGTTGCACTTAAGGGTTATATTGTAAGATTACAGGCTATAGAAATAGAAACAAGAGACGAAGAACGAGAATCATTTTTAAGCAGACATGTGTTAAAATCACCCATTATGATAGTGTGACTGTAAGAGGGCACGAGGTTAACCAGTAGGGTTTCAAAAGTAGAAAAATAATCTATACGTAATGAAGGACAGTAGTAAACGCCGAGAGAGATACATAATATTCAACATGTAGCAATCGAGACTTCGCAAAACATACGTTTTATAACTCACCGTTTGCGCCAACAGAGGGCGTTGTACGTCATGTTACAACAAGTGTTAAGAAAATATAAAAAAATCCGTAGGCTTGATAATAAATTTTACAGTATTTTATCTGTAATTATTTTTAATAGACTAATTCACGTTAATATTAGGAGCAAAAAGATTAATATTTTATGCCTAAATTAAAGTTTTATACTAAATTCAAATTCAAATTCAAAATCCTTTATTCATTTGGGTCACAATGTGACGCTTATGAACGTCAAAATAATAAATTTATAAAATAATTACTTATACTCAAATTTAAAACATTATTACTGTATGCTTCTACATTTACATTTACTGCCACGTTCGCAAAGCAATAGGTAGAACCATGAGAAAGAACGGGCAATAAAACTCACGGTCACTCTTTTTCATCGCCAGGTTTTGCATAATACACAATTTACATTTTGTAAGGTGCTGCAACTGTTACACCTTCTATATCACTTGTATATATTTACTGTACATCATAATACTCAAGCATAATACTTTTGGTTAGCCTTCTCAGAATAGACATGGTGAAACAGGAGCATCCACTTACATTATATATACCTAATAATGCAGGCAATCCGCGAAAGTGATCAGAACCATGATGGAAATGATGCAGTTAAATATTAAAATCTAATACCAGCCCGCAAGACCGTCATCGACCAGTCATCGCAAGTAGCACCCGTTCACGAGTATGACGCATGTGCCAGCCATCATCCCTCTCGCCATATTAGAGGGAAAGGGATGACCCGACACATGACGCCACCACAAGAAATGACATTTTAGTGAGCATGACGACAACGGTATACGAACCAGAAGTAAGAAACAATCTATTGGTATACTGACCATGACCGCCAATTACCTCCATTTTCCAGATCGTTATTATTAACATAAGTTAGTGGAACACGTGAAGGAATGCAAATGTAGAAAGAATTTTGTGAAGGTGACAAGTGAACAATGATATGATCAGAGATAAATAATGTTAAACTACATTCAACAAATCATAAAAATATCCAAATCCTGCAAAAATCATGTGTTCACGAGGCACCTCCACTTAACATGTAAATAAAATAATCGTGAGTTAAACAAGCCTATCCCCACGGTGTCTTATCATTTAAAAATTCCTTAATAGTGTAATAACCCCTTTGTAAAAGAAAGTTCCTAATTGTCCGTTTGTATTTGTGCATGGGTAAATTCATTATTTCAAGAGGCAATTTGTTGAAAAATCGTATACCAATCCCCGCAAATGAGTTCTGAACTTTATGTAGACGGTAGTTAGTTCCCACCAGTTTATGCTTATTCCTTGTGTTCACGTTGTGCAAATCACTATTTTTGCGGTATAGAATTAAGTTTTTCTTAATGTACATTAAGTTAGCATATATATATTGCGATGCAACTGTCAATATGTCTACTTCTTTAAATTTATTACGTAAAGAATCTCTAGCACCTAACTTATAAATTGCACGTATGGCCCTTTTTTGAATGACAAAAATAGTCTGTATATCAGCAGCTGTACCCCATAACATTATTCCGTAAGACATTACGCTGTGAAAATAACTAAAGTAAACTAGTCTAGCAGTATCTATATCTGTGAATTCCCTAACTTTTCTAACTGCAAACGCTGCAGAACTAAGTTTTACTGCGAGACAGGATATTTGGGCGCCCCACTGAAGCTTACAATCTAAAGTTACACCTAAGAATACGGTTGATTCGACTAGTTGAATTGTTTCCTTATTTAAAATTATATTAGTAGGAACACTTTTGACATTAGGCAAAGAGAATTTAACACATTTGGTTTTGCTTGAGTTGAGTACCAAATTATTTGTCGAAAACCAATCTAATACTTGTGCAAGAGTGTTATTGACGGTATCAAAGTTACTTAATTTACGATCAACTTTAAAAATTAGTGACGTATCGTCGGCAAACAAAACAATATCACATAAATTTTGTACAAAGAACGGCAAATCATTAATATATATTAAAAAAAGAAATGGACCGAGAATAGAGCCCTGTGGAACGCCCATTCCTACTGGCAAACCTAGAGACCTACTCCCATTAACATCTACATACTGAATTCTATCACTAAGGTAGCTGGCAACAAGATTGAGTACTAAAATCCTAATTCGCACAATCAGTATTTGCACTAACGGTACAATATAATTATACGGCGAAATTCAAACTTCGAATGGAAGTGTATTCTTTAGTGTGATGTTCTAACTGTTTAAGATCACTAGCTCTCGGTTAGAAGGTCTACAGCCACGTCACGCGATAGTTGTCTGGCAGAGCCTCTTGTATCGTGCGCCGCGGACGCTCGCCCGCGCGGCTGCGACGGACCGGCGGCGCACCTTCCTTGAGCCGCCACCACACGCGGTTTTAGTTAACTCGTTAGCTTAGCTTCGGTTAAATTGAACACTTCTATACAATGGCGGCAAGAATACGCAATGGCCAGTTTTTTGCGTTCCAATAACGTATGTCACCTCCAAAATTATTATTTTAAACTAAATATCAACAATTATAATTATTTTAGAAGTTATATAGATAAGTTTTCTTAAAATTATTATAAAGATTATAATAATTTAATATTGATGACGATACGTACTTAACTATGATACACGAATCGTCATCAAGGTTAAGACAAATACCTATTTTTAGAAATAATCTCCACAGTAATATAGGTATGTAAGTATGTTATAGGTGGGATACAAGTCTGTACCTACGCGCCCATCAATGCATACCTAGGTGTTACCTGGTTGTTTACTGGATGTAATTTTTTTAATATCATTATTTATCGACGAACATAATATTATTATGCCATTAACGTTGTACAAGCAATGATGTATTATAATATTTTTTACATATTTTGCGTACAAGTAGTTAAATAAACATAGAAGTCTTCGCTAGACTATTGCTGGGCACAGAGCCAAGTCACTGTGTCTCTCTTGTAAATATTTATACATACTTATTATAAAATGAACTGTTTGTAGGAACGCGATAAACTTGGGGGATTTTTGTACGGTTTCGTCAGTATATAGTGTGGTTTTTCAGGAAGGTTTAGGTGTATAAAACACGTGGGTCTAGTTCAAGTCTAGTTATCAATAAAGAGATTAGGCTTACTAACGTACTCGTTAGGTATGAATAGCGTAGCACTGACTGTATTCAACTCGGTCAGATTGTGTACATACATGCGTGCAAAGTTACATTATTTTTGTTCCTCAAATAATTAGCCTTAAAATTGTGAAATATGATACAAATTGTGCAGTCGTATTGCAGATAGACAGCTGTTTATGATGCGCGTGTATTGATATAAAGGTTTCAAGCGTTCTTGGTACTTGACTATAGGTATGTTTCGTAGAAACGAGAAATAGCCGAAATTCCAGATAGAGCGTGAAAGCTTACGTGTGTACCAAATGCTTCTAAGCGTAACTGGTTTCAAACGTAGGTAGGTACAGCGAATTTCAATCAAGGCCGGCTTGGTTCAAAGTGGCTGGTCGTTTACGTATTAACGCATGCGCTTAGTGTATAACGCCTCAATATGGCATACGCATATATTAATACTTTGGAAACTAAAAATGCCCTTTTTTGTATTAAATTATCATGAATCTATTGAGCGCGAGCCTGATGGGGTCACTAGTAAGCATCACGAGGTTTAGTCTTTTACATTAGAGCTACATCACCAGACCAGCTCAGTGGTGCCTATTATTGTATTGTCACCTGATATATATATACCTAATCACATAGCACTGCTGACATAGATAGATAATTATTTATTCTACACCACAAATTACATTACAGAGATAAGAGAGAAATAGAAGAATATCATGATGATACAATAAAAACTAGAAGTTGGCAAAATTCAGCTTATTAAATGTTATCACAAAGTTAGTTATAGGTTGACCTGCCAAAAGCGTGTTAAGACAACTATAGAAGCTTTCCAGAAATTCAGTCTATTCCTTATTAGGTACCTACTACTAGGTACTTATGAATCGACATTTTGTTAAAAATTAAGGCGATATTCCTAATCTTACTAAACTTTAAGCCGCTATACTAAGTGTATCTTTCTCTTAAACTCAAATAAACTACACTGTTATACATAAGCTAATGCATTAGGTACTATCTAAGCCGCTTGCTTAAGAATATTAACAATTCCCTAAGGACCACAAAACCGTGTTCTAGGTTAGAAATTAGAGTGATTAATTCAAACGGTCTCACTAACAACATAGCTAGTAAATGGGCTGTTTCGGTTGGACTAAAACATTATACTTGGGAGGGAGGAGTAATGTTTAATGGAATATAGAGATATGATAGCGAACTAAGCGTTGGTACGATGAAATGTTAGGGTCATTTTGGAAGATCTTAAATAAAATATATCCTACTATTGGTGGATACCAGACCATCAGGTCTATATTGTATATGTTTGGAGTGTCCGCCCTCTCTCATTTATAGATCTTGAACTGTATATAATGGGGTGTATAGGGCGTCGGCACTGCACTCCAAATCAAGTATTTTTCTGACATATGTGAGTAATACTAATACATTATACTTGAATTATTGCTCTGATTTGCTGTCACTCTCTGCTGCAGTGGATGACAGCACCATTAAATCTTATTGTAATTCTGGCACTTCTTTCTCACCCCACATCACAAACACCGACAAGCTATTAATGTTTAGCGATGAGATAGGTAAAAACATGAGCCAATTGTTGAGGCAAAGGACAGGTATGACTATTACTAACTTATGTATGCCTGGAGCAAGCTTTTCTCAGATTATGCAATCAATTTTATCTAAATCATACTGTCCTGAATCAACAATAATTATATTTATTGGGAGAAGAGGAAATGCAAATATTAATTTAATAAAGAGATATTTTGACCAATTACTGAATTTAAAAGTTAAAAAAATTCTGTTACTTGCTTTTCCTTACAGTAAGTTGTTGCCACAAGCTGAAAATGATTATAGATTTAAGATTAATTCCAAATTACATACCATGACATGTTATAATAATTTAATTGACATTATTGACTCTAATGCTCTAATTAGAAATTTTTATTTGACATATGATAATTATTATATATCACAATTTTATAAAAGACAAATAGCATCCTCGCTAGCTTATTGTATTAATAACACAGCCAAGGTTTTGGCTAACCATACTGCTTTTATTGAGCAGTCAAATTTGACATGCAATATAAGCTTGGAATCCGTTCCAAATTCTTTAAATTGAATTCTGAGACAATAGAGTCAATCTCTGGCAATATATTTAATAAGACATTGAATACTGTACCTAGTTTAAGTGACAAAAATACAACTCCATCAACCTTACCTACAAAAAATAATTTAAAAAATTGTATCAGCCTGGTGCATCAAAATATACAAGGGTTGATGGGTAATTAGTTAGAATTGGAATTGTTTATGAACTGTAACAATATTGATATTTTATGCATTACAGAACATTGGCTAAGAAGCCACCAGTTCATATTCAATTTCAATAACCACCAGGTTGCAAGCTCGTTCAGTAGAGAAAACTTTATCCATGGGTTTGCATGGGTGGCTTTATCCATTTAGGTGGCTCGTTAATCATAGTTAGCAAATTTCTAAAATTTAAAGAAAGGACTGACATTGTGAGCCTCTCTGTTGAGCGAGTAGTAGAAATCACATGTGTTGAGTTTGAGCAGTTCATTGTTATTGTTAGTGTATACAAACCTCCATGTGCACCATTTGAAAGTTTTTTAGTTATTATGGAGGATGCCCTTAGCAAAGTTTGTAATTGCCGTAAAACTGTTGCTATTTGTGGAGATTTTAACGTTAACATATTAGAAAAATGCTCTTCGACTATCAAATTTTTAAATTTATTTAAGTCATACAATTTATGTCATAATTTTTATGAACCAACTAGAGTGACTGCCACAAGTGGTACTTGTATTGATAATATATTTACTAATATAAAACCATTACACAAATCTTTGATTAATATGCTTCAGTCAGATCACAGTGGGCAGTTAATCTGTTGTCCAAGAAAATGCCCAAAAGTCCAGAGAAAAATTATTAAATATATACCAATAAATGAAAATCGACTTAAAACTTTTAAAGACAATCTATCTCGAAAAATGCGTTGGTTGCCTCATCATGACCATCCGGATCAGTTATATAGCTCTTTGTTTGACTTGATTAATGACGAATTTCAGACTGTATTTACATCCAAAAAATTAAATATAACTGACCGTCTGATGTTTAGTGATTGGGCAACTGAAGGTATTCATAAAAGCCGGATTAGGTTATATGAACTGTATGATGAAAAAACTTATAATAATAGTCAGAACTTTATTAATTATGTAAAAAAATATTCCAAAATATTTAGACAAGCTTGTAGTACAGCAAAATCTATTTATTTGAGAAATAAAATAAAATTATCAGAAAACACTATAAAGGCTACCTGGAATGTCATCAACAATGAAACTGGCAGAGCCAAAGCACGCAGCCGTGACTTCTTATTAAATATCAATAATGTGAGTGTTGCAGAGGACCTGGATGTAGCGACAGAATTTGAGAAGTTTTTTTCTAATATACCTATAATAACTACAGGGTCGCTCGACTCATCTTCCATGTCTGCTGAAATGCTTCTTAGGGACTGCGTGCCAGAATGTGGTGCAGCCTTTGAATTTACCGTTGTGACTACTAAAGATGGTATTTATCAATTTAGAACTATAAATATGAAAAAGACAATGGATTTGTGGGGATTGTCAGTGAAGACTGTTTCATCTATTATTACCATAATAGCTCCACATCTTGCAACAGTGTTCAATGGTTGCGTCGCTTCTGGAATATTTCCTGATTTAATGAAATATAGTAAAGTTATACCTTTATTTAAATCTGGCGACACATCAGACCCTTCTAATTTTCGACCTATTTCTGTATTGCCAACGGTTAGTAAAATTTTGGAAAAATTAATACTTAGTCAATTGCTTAGTTATTTTAACAAACATAATCTTCTTCACAAGAAACAGTTCGGATTTACGAGGGGTCGTTCAACTACTGACGCAGGAGTAGAGTTACTCAAAAGTATATTTACAGCTTGGGAGAAGTCGCAAGATGCTTTAGGAATTTTTTGCGACTTGTCCAAAGCCTTTGATTGTGTACATCATGATACTCTGGTCAGGAAATTATATCATTATGGCATTAGGAACAAAGCTCTTAATCTCCTGGTTTCTTATTTGGGCAACAGAATCCAGAAGGTTCAGATTAATGATAAGACATCGCCAGGTTCTGCCTTAAAAATGGGCGTCCCGCAGGGTTCAATACTCGGACCATTTCTATTTTTGATCTATATCAACGATTTACCCTATTACGTAAAGAACGATCATGAGATTGTGTTGTTCGCGGATGATACCTCTTTAATTTTTAATATTAAAAGATAACAGAGTAATTTTGACGAAGTAAACAACGCACTCTCTAAAGTTGTTAATTGGTTTAATGTAAATAATTTATTACTCAATGATAAGAAAACTAAACTCTTAAAATTCTCCATGCCCAATGTTAAACAGATGGAAACCAATGTACAACTGAAGAAAACCAGAATTGAGCCCGTCGGGACAACCTTATTTCTAGGTATTATGCTTGATTCCAAACTTCAATGGGGTCCGCATATAGAAAGACTTTCGGGCAAACTTAGTTCTGCAGCTTATGCGGTTAAGACAATTAGACGCCTCACAGATATAGAAACAGCTAGAATGGTCTATTTCAGCTACTTTCATAGTATTATGTCATATGGGATTCTTCTCTGGGGGAATGCTGCAGACCTTGACACAATATTCGTTCTGCAGAAAAGAGCAATAAGGGGTATTTACAACCTCGGTCCTCGTGTTTTCTCTAAGAGAAAAGTTCAGTGAGATAGGCATTCTAACTGTTGCTTCGCAATACATATACGAGAATCTGTTATATGTCCACAAGAACATTGACACATTTAGTAAAAAAAGTGATCTACACACTGTTAATACTAGACATAAGAATAATCTTATAGTTCATAGCACCCGCCTCCACAAAATAAGTAGCTGTTTTATGGGGCAGTGTATACGCTTTTATAACAAACTCCCTCTTAATATAAGAAATTTATCTATAAATAAATTCAAAATTATTGTTAAAACTAAACTGTGTTTAAAAGCATATTATAAAATTACTGATTATATAGGCGATAAAAATGCTTGGGATTGAGCTGCTCTAATTCAACACAAAAATATAAATGATCTATAAACTGAACAATTTTAATTTGACTTTTCGTAAGCACTTTAAAAAAGTTTACACGAAATAAATATTCATTTCATTTCATTTCATTTCATTTCATTTGTCGAACAATCGCATCAACAAAAAAGTACCTACCTATTGTCATTTCTAATGACGTGATAAATAGGTAGATATATTAATGTAGGCCACGCACGTATTTGTTTAATGGCTACTTCATTAATGGAAAATATAAATAGTTCTAATATATTTGGGCTATGCCTACGTAATTATCGCTCTGTGAGGTATTTAGTAAAGCAACACGCATAGAAAAACGAGGATTTTATAAACTACTACCCGCATTTTCATAGAGGGCGCCTAAGGGGAATAAGGGGCGGCATATAAAAATATCCCACGTCAGGAAAGGAACAAACTTAATGTTACGACGATCTCAGTCAACACAAGTAATTACATATTATCATATGCTTACAGTACTCCAAACGACATGGAGATCACACCTATATAATACCTAATGTATGATGACTAACCAAAGGACAGAAAGAACACATAGGAAGATTCAAAATGTATGCTACGAGTCTGGATTTGGCAAATCAATGATGTACTTAATTACATTAAGTGCATAGTGTGGAGTCGAACCCGCTACAGTCGGCGTAGAGTAAACATACATACATATACTCATGCCTTTCTCCGTCGGGGTAGGCAGAGACAACAGAACGCCACTTGCTTATATCCTTACAAACCTCACGCGCTTCCTCTACACTCATTACTCTATTCATACATGCTCGCCGGTTTCGGGTACTTCGGACCTTGCCGTTTTTTAGGACGTCCCCAATTTGATCGAGAAATGTCCGACGAGGTGTGCCGCGACCGACTTGCCCACACACATTTGCCTTATAAATCTGATTCGTCATTCTTTCTTCACTCATTCGCTCCACGTGTCCAAACCACAAGAGTAAACATTCAGCATATTATAGTAATACTTAGTAGTAAAATATGTAAACACAACTTACAAATACAAAGTTATCAAATTATAACTTTGTAGTAACGATTGGAACACGAACCCTAAAAATATATAAGTAATTTTCCTTATTTCCACTTAGTTTGCTTAACATTTGAAGAAAAATGAGAAATGGACTAGATTCGACTTCATGAATTTTAACTAAATTATGTTTTCTTAGTACTTAGGTATTTTATTGTGGTTTTATTGAAAATGTTCAACTTAAGCTAAATGGATTTTTGCTTTATTAAAAATTAATATTGAAGTGTCTTGCCGAAAAAAGAAAAGGCACCAAAAATCGTTCATTTATTTATGAGTAGTTATCCTTCTCAATTATTTCCAAGTGAAGGTAATTTAAATGTTGACATTTCATGTCATTTTATTTTATAAATATATCAAACTGTTGAATACATTTTCATGAAACGTTTCATAATTGCAGCATGGGCTTAATTTAAAACATACAGCTTGTTTCAAAGATAAACCGAGGAGCGAGGGACACGAAATTCGGTTGACATTTTCATTGGGCTTTGGCGGATCGTTTAACTAAATTCAAACTTGTAACCAAAATAAATAACAGTAGCCTTTTTGGGATCACATCGCTATTCTTAGTAACACAGACTGACCAACTAACGCTGTTTTAAAATCTCTATGTCGTCGTTTAGGAGTATTTTAATTTATGTATATTAACTGTGCATGGAATGGAATATTCCTACCGACTGATCAGTGTTCGGTGTTAGTGTTTTTGGGTAGCTGGTTTTGGTTATGGAAACAGTTTGTCATCAGGTTGAATGACTAAAGATTTTCATAAAAACTAACAAGCACAGATCCGACGGTGGGGTCATAAATTTGACATTATATTTTCTAGATGCTAGTGAATAATAAAGTGTTGCAAGATGAAATCAAAGAATAATAGAAGGATGTAAATGTATGAGAAGTAAGAAAAAAATATCGATACTCTTGGCATGCGGTGCTTACAATTATCGAATGAAATGCAACAGTAAAGATATTGTTGTATTTATATGTATAAACTTACTTATGTAAGTAGACACACAGATGTGAGATGACAACACTAGGCAGCCAATTGAGCCAATTTATACTTATAGCTAGAAAGCTTGTATCATCTAAGTAAACTACCGTTTAATAAAAACATTACCCTTCCTTTTGGCTTTGCCATATTCGGGTAAAAAGTTAATAAATGTCACAATAAAATCGACACGCCTAATTAACTTTATGCCTTCTCGTACAACACGCGAGAAAGTATTATTAGTATATTTTTGGTAAATATCGCAACGCAACTGTAGGTAGGTATACAAAGAGCCTAATTTGTAAGGTTTTCCAAGTAAAGACGCACGTCGTGAATACGGATGTTTCTGGGAAAAGGATTCAGAGCTACAAATAGTTTGTCACGTTTGTTAGTATCTCGTGTTTATTTTTATTGTTTTTGTTTTGCTGTTCTCGAAGTATCAAATGGTACATAAAATATAGATTTGTTCTGGTTGTATCTAATCTAGTATTAGTTCATATAGCTATAATGAACATTCTGCGAATAACTAGTTATGGGTACGCACGTAAAACCAAAAATGTGCTAGTCAACTGATCGCTGTGGATAGCAGGAGACGTCCAACAAAAGTATTATTTTATTTTATTGAGACTTCCGAATAGTTTGTTGATTGAATTTTTGATTATCTAGGTATGATATCAGCCCATAAACCAGTTTATCAGCCATACACCCAATGCAGATTATAAATTCTTCAACCGCAAGCTAATCAATTATACACGTTTAACACGTTCCACTTGTCAGTGTTCTATAAGCCCGATCTTATAAATATGTAGGTATATAAAATACACCCTGTATATAAACGCAGTTCAATTTAGTTTTTATTAAAGAGAAAAGTAAATTAAAGTTAATAATTCTTCTTTTTCTCGCAGTATAATCAACTGGTTTAATAAAAAGTTGATATTAGATTTATAGTTGTTACGTCTGAATTAAGTCTCGTGGTTCTACACCCACCAACTAATAAAGGAAAACAGAGACGAGGTTTTGATTAAGTCTCAAGCGTGGGAACTACAGTGTTGCCACTTATTTTTAAACTCACAACATGCTGTATTGCGGACCGTATACCGTATTACCGGATAAGTGCTGATAAATTGTGTTACATGATCAGTTATTTTTTATATTTTTTTTTTTTTACGAAACTTCTCACCAAGAATATTTTCTTTGTCATTCGTGACTTTACAAACGTTCAATTCACACAAACTACGGATACAAAACACCCAGACTCAGCACAATTGTTTGTGAATCACTGTGTTTTCTCTGGCGATTGAACACACAGTACTTGACGCAGTATAAAGTGGCGGCATGGTTGCTTCAACTACAACGTTATTCATACAGTCATCATGTCGCAGCGTGAGGCATATAGTGTGGAAAATTAGGCGATCCAAGACTGAAAGAGTACCTAGCCAACCTGTCTCACAGATGTAATGAGTGCTTTCAAATAAAAAATCATACCCACCTACAACAACAGCGGCGGGTAATTAGTTAACGCGTTCGTCACGTTAGGCTGCGTTCCAACTACATAATTATGTGCATAGTAACGACAGAGAAAAGTCGATGTCTGTTCGATAGGTCGAGATGAACTCGACCAACGATAAATTAATCGTCAGGACAAAGTGTGAGCGCACTTAAACCACGATCGATGTTGGGATTAGCCCGCTCAGACCTTCCCATCAATCGCAACCACCAACGTTGCGAAAGCGACGATCGCGTTGGTGTAAAATAAATTTGCACTGCGCCTAAAGTATTGCCAACGTAACACCAGAGAAAAGTAAAACAGTGTTTATCAGAGATGATACTTCGTAATATATCCATCTGTGAACAGCCATCTGTTGCCATTTTCATTGTGCAAACTTTGTATTACCCTTTTGGTCCCATTACGATGAAATATAAAAATAAGTATTTCTTCGTTAGTGTGAACTTGCGTCATAAAAGAAACTCTCTGTCCATATGTTTTTAGCTTCTGTAGGTTGGGTAATGCGGTGATATGTCCGTCAGAACAAGGAATTTTATTCATACGATGATTATTTCTTTAACGTTTTCCACTGCGCACATATACTCATTACAATAATAGGGTGATTTACACAAAGAGATATATTAGAAAGTTAACCCGAGCGTGAACCGAATACGAAAACGGAAAGTAGTAAAGAATGGGACATTACGGATAAAGAATGAACTAAGCTGTAAAATACTAGCAAAACGGATTGAATGGCTTTAGATAAGACTATATTCTGCCCGCAACCTCACCCATGTGAATGTCGGTGTAGTCTATGCGCTATTCTTACATCTGAGCGATAAAACTGAAAAGTTTAATCTAAATCTGTCCAGTAAGTAGGTACCTACTTCTTGCATGAAAGAATAATAAACATCCATCCATCCATCGTCACAAACTTTTGCTTGTATAATACAGTTTGCGCAGTACTATTAAATATATTCTTTACAAACCATTTCGTATATTGCGTACCACAGAAATATGTGCCTATTAATTATACTTACCTCAATTTATGTCTGAGTTACCCAGCTTTTCTTGGTCATCATTTTCTAGATATTTCGGCCATCAATCTTACCGGTCCATGTAAATCTGAAAACAGAAAGGTAAAATTAGAGAGAAAACTAGTATGTACCTATGTACAAAAAATAGTTTCATTTCAAATTGCAGGATAAGCACAAAACTCACAATACTAGATTTCCCTGTGGGTCCAAACTCATGAATGTCTTTTTTATAAATGATTAGCTTTTGCCCGCGTCTTCAGCTGGATGGGGGTCGGTTATCGGGCTGAAAGGTGTACTATTTGCTGATATGCTATTCTGATGTTCCTTTTAAGCTCTATTAGTGCAAAGATTCATCAAAATTGCATGAAACGGTAATAGTAATTTCACAAATTAAAGCGTTGAAAACCTTCATAAAACTGGCACAAAACTTAGCTTTACAATTTCAGTTCTACATTTGTTCTACATATACAAAATAGGGCAAATCTACCAATTTTCGATACCGTAAGTGTGGAGGCGGCATATCAGTACCAGGGTGAAAGTAGATACATAGGTAACCTAGACTGGTGGTCTCGTCAAGCTCGACCGACTTATATCGATCGTCGCTTGGCAGACCGCCAGACGGTCAGCTGACTGCCGCTCATTGCCGGCTGTAGATAAGTTTCACGTGGCAACGTAACTGTTATATTCATTGTTATGTTTGTGGGAAGGTATTTATTGTATTTTGAATGTGTGAGTTTGATTTGGCTCATCATTGGGATTAGTTGATCTTCAGGGTAATATGTATTCTGAATAATTTTAACCATTTCTGCAAGGTATTATGAACATGTTCAAAACCAATTTATGCGTAAATTTCACAACCCGAAATGTTTATTAATATTTATTTACATAATTATTGATAATTTAGAGATACAGTAATGTCAATTCTTGCTCAAAACGCTTCCTAATTTGTTCAAAGCTGTGGTAGTCGGTGACTAGAGATTAGCAAATTTGCGCATGTGCTTTTGTATTCTACACAGTTTTTAAAGCTATATCTCACTATAATTCAAAGCTATATATGAAATCAGTCACGCGAGTTTTATTAAAACAGTTTTAGATGCTTTTAGCTAACATCACACAATCTACTGCATTTATATAAATCCTCATTCAAAATGAAATCACCACACTTAATGTGCTATACCTAAATCTTACAAAAGGAATAGCTATTCATCAACTTTGAGCCATAACTCTACTGTTATGTGTTTTACACGACAACATCATAAACTAGAACATGCACTCAACGTACGAGAAAAAGAATAAATAAAAATACTGTTCTAGCGTTGTAATCGTACCACTGTAAAAATACGAGAAACAAAACTAGCCTCTAACATGTAATACATACGTCACATTTTAGAACAAAACAAGTTGCATACTTTTTCTACGCCAGGCACATTCGCCTCCGCCAAGAGAAATTACACCATTTACCATTGTAAAAGGTGTAATTTCTCGAGGCGGTCACATGCACTCGTTTTAAACTTCACTGCTCCTAACGTCTGCATTATCTTGTTAGAGAACAACATTTATAGCTATTTTTTACAGCTCACCCTCTTTCTCTAGTCTATATCAGAGTATAAGGCTCGGGAGATAGGGAGTGTGAAGCCTCCCTTAAGGCGACCTGGTCCAAACATTTTGTTTTTAATGAGTAGGCCCGAATTAAGGCCTTGTAACTAAAACCTCTGCAATGTTCCTCGACCCATGGAACGCGACGCCACGTGAACTGCGTAGCATTGCATGCGCGACACCGCTTGGGAACATGTATAGCTACCCTGCAAGTTAGTTTTATGCAATTAGCTATAGAAATCACGTGGTTGAGTAATTTTGATAAGGAAGGAGCAGACGTGTTTGTCTTTGACTTTCGCAAACACACTACGTAATAAAATTAATGGCTTTGCTTTATGGCCGTGATGTAGTTGTTTGTGTGTATAATACCTGCTATAGAATTTATATACCTATTATTAATATTAAACTTGACGTCGTAGTGAAGTTAGAAGTTCTAAGAAAAATATTTATATTAGCTTTGCTTTTGACCCACTTTGAAACTGTAATCAGGGTATTTAAGCTTTTTTTAAGGTGTCAAATCAATATTTATGTCTGTATTCGACGCCGGCTCACGAACGGAAAGCAAACGCACACCTTGGTCAAAAAGTGCTGTATGATTGATCAGAAGGGCCAACCAACATATCCATTAAAGTGGTAATCTTAGTTGAGACCTTTTATTTTGATATATTGTTGTCAAGAGACTTAATTAAAGTTAACTATCTTTTGGCTGCAGCTTCGCCTGTGTGGAGTCACTTGTTGTGGCACAACGTAGCCCGTGTGCTATTCTGATATTTCTGCTATATTACTGTAAAGTTTCATGAAAATCCGCTCCGTAGTTTCATAAACTTTCGCATTTATAATAGCTGTACGGACAACTATGATTTAATTCCAAGTTCCTAATTTCAAAGTAAAACATTCGCTGAGAAGTGCGATAAACTCAGGAAGCTTTTGGAATTAAAGAGCATAAAGGCGCAGTCAAATCAAAAGTGACTCCATATCGGGCTGAGCCCATATATTGCATACTTTCGACAGTGCTCGTCCGATTGGGGTCAGAAACGTGTTCAGCATGTGAGTACGTACGAATATACGTATGTAGGTCTGGTACAGCGAAGCGGCCGGTTTTATCTCGCGATGATCGTGAGTGCTGTCAATACAGTGATGAGAGAAATCATTGCAATACCATTTCTTTTGTGAAATTTCTTAAAAAGTACCTATCCAATAAACAAAGTGTGCAAATAAGCCCAAATATTGCGTCATTATATTCGTAGTTGCTGAACCTAGTGTAAAGTATTTGTGAAACATGATTTTTATTGTTATTTATTTCTTATTTCTCGTTCAGTTCCCCAAGCAAAATAATGTCGTCACATCGTTTAAGTATTGTGTATTAATTTACGAATTTGAGCTGCCATCAAGCGGGCTGCAGCTCAAATTCGTTATTGGTAATGTCCATAAGTTTCTAAATTCTTACGAAAGTAAGAGATAACAAGCTAGTCCCTACCTATTGAGGAAGAGAGAGATAGAGAGAAAACAATAAACAAGCAACACAAAAGATGCCGAATACTTACCAATTTTTGCTACATTGCAATATATTTTTGCCGATATTGGTTGCCTTTCTAATGAAGACTGACACCATTTCCAACAAATTGCTTTCTCAATATCCCGTGGGATAAAAGCCTGGTCACAATCATCTTCGATTTGATGGCGTCTGGTGCCAAATATTGCGTGACAGCTGTAGCATAGTTCGACCGTGATAATATTATTATTTTGCGATAAAAACCTTTCATACTTATTCTTTTATAGCATACTAGAGGATGCCTGCAGCTACACACATTTTAATTTGATTAACTGTTTATTTCCGATCACTTGTGAATTGCGGACAATCCCTTCTTAATGCAGCCCTACATACATACAAGGGATATGCACGCCATATTTCAGCTTCTTGCGCCCAGTAGTCGCCGCTGTTTGTTGTTTGTCAGTCAGTCAGTCAGTAGAGGAAGAAAGTAGAATTCGATTATGGAAATTTTAAAATATTTATCTTGGTTCGACGGCCCGAGTATCATTAAAATCGCTGTCCGATGCTGTTATTATTGCCTGACCTAGATACAGAGTGCACTATGCAATATGGATCGATATGATATAAAACGGACGCTACTTATAAGTATATGTGTGGATGGCAACAGATAGGCAACAGGTAAAGCATATCTAGTGAAACATATTGAGTAGTTGTAATGTACCGTTTGCTCCCCTGATGGTGCTTAGGTTTAAATATGAGTGTATCTGCTACCAAATAACGGTCGGTCCTGATATTTGATAAATCCATGGATTTAGCGACTAGAGATACATATTAGATTTAGGTATTTTGTATGGAGCTTACCGATCGGCCGTTAGAAGTATGTTTCGCTTATTTCACCATTTCGTGTTTTCTTGCTATAATATGTAAAAGTGTTTTTTAATATTTCCTGGAAATCGACTAAAAGATGCGTACAATATTAAAGCTTAACGTTAATGGCAAACACAAGTGTATTTCTCAAGGTGTTTAGGCACGGGTGCGTTGTATCGTCCTAGTTTATCCTGGTTGTTCTCTGTTGCACGAAGTTCCTGCTTAACCATATTTGATAGAGTATTTAGCTTTTAGAAGACAACACCCGCACTAGGAATAAATTCTTTTTGGCCTTTTTTTACAAACATACAATCAACGGACACAATGCACACACAGACTCGAAACAATAATTTATGAATCACACAAAGTGTTGTCTCGTGTGGGAATCGAACCCGCAACACTAGGCGCAGTGTCAAGCTGTGTGGTGGCCGCTTTAACCACTACGCCAACCGTGGAGTCAAAGTCTTTACCACATACAACAGAGGATTGTGGTTCCTGCAATATAATAAAACATGTGAACATCATTTTATACACATAAAAATACCAAAATTCCCATATTCCATATATTTCCATATTATAAATCTTTCAGTGTCACCGCCCCAGTTAGGCAAATACCTAAGGATTTTATTATTACGATCCACGATGTTTGTCTCCTCGCAGGGGGAGAAGGGGAGAGGTGGGGGGGGGGGGGTAGGACAGCTAACAAGAGACCAATAATGTTATTACTACTAGACTAGTCTGCGATATTTGTTTAGGCACATACTGAATCCGTGAGCAATGGGACAAGAATTGTTGTGTAGGCAGAACGTTTGTTTACCATATGCTTGATTTGATTTCTAATTATATGAAATAGGGTTATTTTCGTTATTTCCGAATAGCTAAAGACCTAAGACATAGGTACACAATAGGCTTGTGTCCTAAAATGTAATTAACGTTTGATTCGTTCCTTTATTAGATGTTAAACTGAAATACCTGAATTTTCTTCAAAAATCGATCAGCAACATTACTACTTACGGCTTTTTAAAAACCTTTTTGAATTTGACACGAAAACGCTGTAAACCATCATGGCGGATGAGTGATATCACAAAGTGCAAAACAAAACAAACCGTGAATGTAGTCTGGTCTGATGTACCCACTTTTATTTTGTTATATTCGATTTGACAGTTAGAAAGTTTGACGTTTTAGTTGTATTTACTACTAAAACGTCAACAACATGAATGGCGGACGTTCTGTTTGACGTAATGCTCTCTGATTGGTGTTCACTGTCACAAGAATAAATACATTATTTTTATTTTTAGAATCCTAAAAATAACATTAATCTTACCTGTTTATTATAAATAATAAACTTTATTGAGATCTTAAAATCATAATGAATCTATAGATACTACAATTAAACCGATTTATTATTAGTGGACACAAGCCTATTACAAGCAGTTATATTTATTTTGTTAAGCTTTGTTCTGAAGTGTTATTATTATTGAAAACACATATCAATGATCAAAGTAAGTAACTATACCATAAACGTACTTTATTTTGTCACAGCAACTGAATAAACATGAAGATAGCAATGTTAATCAAACTGAAAGGAAAACAGAATTCGAAAGAAAACAAGTTTACATATTAAAGAGAGATAGTGCATGCACTTTCCATTCCTTGTTAATGCAATGTCCCAAAGGGAAACCCGACAAATCGAAATCTGCTGAAGTTGCGGGGAGACCAATAATTGTAAATATTGATGCACGGGATGAAGGCTAAATCCAATTCTGTGGGGTGGCGGTGGTTCAGCGAACGTTGAGATAGATTTACCCAATATACGTAGTGTCGGACTTAGAACATTATTCTGTAACAAGATTTATAGCTAGCTGTCCGTTTCTCAGTCTGTAATCATGACAATTGCCTTTCTTTTCGGAGGTGTGCTTGCTCTGTTTAAATTTGTTTTCTCCAATGTCAACACTTTCGTATTAATTTTATAATCTGTTACAAATTTAGATATAATCCTAATTTGCATTACCGCTTAAACCGCTAAATTAAAATGAAATCCGCTCTACTTATACAGATAGGTAGACCGCCAGCTAAATAATCGTGTGTTGTGTCATTCCGGTGAGTAGCATATCCAATTAGAAGGTGCTATTCTGTCAGTGAAGAGCCAATTATAATCTTGCCGCACAGAAATTGCTATTCCGCTTAAGTGGTGGTTTGTATTGGTGCACTGAAACGCTTCCATGTTATATGTACCGTTTGTAGCTACGATAGTCGTTTGTTTTAAAAACTTACCAACACAATTGGGTAAAATTTGAACATCTTTGTTTGTATTGCGCTTAATATACGTAAGATTTGCCTTAGAAGTCATGGTCTCTAATCACTATACTAAATCAATAGTATCTTAATAATATCTTTGAGCAGGCAGGAGTGACATTTGTTTGCCCTTGCAATCGCACTTTTCCATGGTTATATCAACGCCGTTATGAGCCAATGTAAAGCCTTGCTTCCTGAGAAGAGGGTTACTTTGCATCTTTCTTTGCAAAGAAGAGCTAAAAGACTTGGTCACAAAGAAATGGCTGCTGGTGATACTCTGTTCAATGAAAACTTTCTAACGCATTTTCACACCGCGTTGGGATGACGCTCCTTGTGTTAGATCGTCATTCATGTTGTTACGAATAATGTCGCGCATAACTTCATGATAGTAGAAGCTTTATGAACGGTAGAATCTTGCTGAATTTAGCGCGAATGAGTCAAACCGTAAAGAATCAATCTCTCATGTATCAGATAATAGTACTAGTGCAAATCTGCGCCGAGCCACTCCCAATCCCTCACTTTGACTGACAGAATATCGATCCAAGGTAAACTGATCCATTTGTCATGTAATTCGGTTAGTAAGAGCACCGGTGGCTTAAGTAGAACCCTTGTTTTCTATTCCCTGGAATTTAACAGTACAAACCTTTAACCGAGCAAATCTCGATCAAGCTAGTATTCATCTTTAGAATACCCGATATAAAAAAGATATCGTTCATCCAAGTACTTTATTTACCATTACATAGGTATATAAAGGTTTCAGTCCTCGTGTAGTGTCCATTTATTAAACGAGACAAAAATAAACGAATTTTCTACGAACGGTTAAAGGTAATTTTGTAATAGAAGAACTCTTTTCTCTAATAGGGTCGTTGTAAGTGTTCGCCAGATAATTAATACTGAGAAAAGGTAATGAAGTGCGAAAATGTCCTTTTATGGTATTTGCTCTGCCCCGAGGTCTTACCCGTTCAATTTGGTCCCATTATGCACGTGCAAATAAAGTGTTTATAAAAGATATTAAGCAACCTTCGTAGCTACAAATTTATAGCAAACGTACAGTTTTGAAGCTTGATGTGTTGTATTTTATAACATTTACAAATAAGCAGACTAGCAAAATGAGAAATTCATTCATAATGGACGGACTAGCTTTGTTATCAGTTAGTCAGTTCAGGCTTAGAATGTTTCAATACCTACAAATCCTTCGAAGTATGCTGTTTGCTGACATATTTTCAAATGTTCACCCGTCTGTACATTTGAAGCGTGTTAAGACATTGATCGACAAATACATGAATAATGGCGCTGATACATCTGAGCATTCACTTGCAACAGAACAGCGAGCATTCACCGATTTTGTTTTGTCGAACTGAACAACGAACAGAGCCGAATATAGCTACGAACATTTTCACGGTCTTTCTAGCGAACACTATAATAAGCTAAAACGTTAAGCAAATTTACTGTGAATTCGCTAGAAAGCTCGCCAGAACGTTAGTAAGAATGCTCGCTAAATCAAACTCGTTTATTTTTCTATTTTGTTACATTCGCAAGAAGGCTTATTGTAGGTGAATATTGTGTAGTGCTTTTTTTCCTATTTTGGTCTGAACTAAACAATAGGCACGTAAAACCTTCAATGAAATTCCCCCAATCAGCAAGACGTCCTTACTTATTATATCATCATCAGCCCTGTATATATACTGTCCCACTGTTAGGCACGGGCCTCTTCTCACTATGAGAAGAGTAAGGCCATAGTCCACCACGCTGGCCAAGTGTGGGTTGGCAGACTTCACATGTCTTTCCAGAACATTATGGAGAACTCTCAGACATGCAGGTTTCCTCACGATGTTTTCTTTCACCGTTTCGCAAGCGATAATTAGTAATTGAATACGTACATAACTCCGAAAAGTTATCGGTGCGCGCCGTGGATTCGAACCCGGACCCTCTGCGTAGCAGTCTGTCGGTCTCTCCACTTGGCTATCGCTGTTACTTATTACAACGACAATGTTATTATGATATACGTTTTGTCTGGTTCACCGCAGCATATTACAAGGAACATTATAATATTTCGTTGTGTTCGCCTACAAGACAAAATCTATAGGAAAGAATAAACTCACTCTCTGTATTGTTCCAAAGCCAATTAAAACAATCGTCATGTTTCTGACTTCGGATTTAAATAAAATAATAATTTCGTTGAAAGTCGGTCGTATATATATAAGTTGGATCACAAATTGCCTTCAACGAAACCTTGAAACTGCTACATTTAACCATCCAATGGAAAAGTAATTTGAACTTTATTTTGCAGAGTCATTCAACTGAGTTGAAAAGTATGTAGATAGTATCTTTTCCTTAACTGGACAAAGTGTATCGCGATGTTTCGTTAAGCATACATAAAGGTCTAACCAGAAATAATATTTGCATTATTCGTTGCATTTAAATTAAAGCAAATATGAATTGCATAGTTCCGCCCGGCATTATCGGAGTAGGTTAAAAGTTTGACTGCTCTTTTATACCATCTGTGTTATGTATGTTTGCAAAAGAAAATGAAATGTGATACTATCTAAGATCGCTTTAAGAATAATATTTAACTGCAAAACTGCAAAAGTTTCGCCATCTTAAGTAGGCGAACGCTTTGCTACGCTACTTTTCACAACTTTTTCTCAAGCTTCCTCTTCTCAACAAAAAATGTACGGGAATATAAAATAATATGAGTAATTGTTGTTCATAGTACAAGAGAAATTGTGAACAGAGAAATGTTTGTTATGAGAAGAAATTTGTAGCCAATTTGTTGGCCCGGAATGACGGCGTACGTTCTTTTGAAGCAAAAATATGTTTTACAATTTCATGAAATTTCATCAAGAGCACACATTTCACCGAAGAAATATTTTTTTCATCCCGAAGTTTTATCTTACTCTTACAGTAATTTTGCTCTCAGAAATAATTACTTTAATTGCGAATGGGGTAAATGCCGCAAGGCTAATTTAACATCCACAAAGAGCTGTTTAAGCGCCCGTCTTTCAGAATCTACGCACTTACTTTCTCTACTAAAAGGGAAAAGATGACTGTTCTCAAGTCGATGAATTATGGGGACATTTTAACAGAATTCTTAACGACTGACAGTTCATAGTTTGGAAATAAGCACGGTATCGTAAAGATTTAGAAAAAAATATTTTTTTAAAAGTTTTACTGCAGTATTTCTTAATAATAATAAATAGTTTAATTTTTGTTATGCCCAGGACCCATTTATATAGCAATACAGGTTTGATGGAATAATAAGTTAAGTCATTGGGTTCCCATCTAGTGTGTAAGGATATCGATACTATAGGACACTTCAGTATTGAACTATCTAGTAGGCTTTAATTAAAAAAGCGTGTAAAACTCATACATGACTGTTATAACGGTTAAAGTCTCCTTGGTTAAAGTGGTTAGGTATCTAGCTGACATTACGGCGAGTTTACCATATTGAACGCTATTTTTTAGCGCATAACACATACGATGGCTTCAAAAGCTTCACTTTTGTTGATACATTTTCTACCGTAGATAAGAAATGTGATGATGAATGATATTGTAGTTCAAAGAGGTAGCATTGTAGATTTGGAATACTTGTGTCATAAAGTCATAAGTCATAGCAGTTACAGGTCACAATTAGGATTAAACAATAAATTATAAGTAAATTACATATTGTTGGTTAGGTATGACGTGTGATACGTAACCAAAAGTAGTAATCCGTATCACATAACATGGTCTAGCACAATTTGCGAGTTCTATGTTCCTATACACGTATAAAATAGTACTTATGTATGGAAATGCGACGTGAAGCAACTGTCGTAACAATTCAGCACAAGATTCGGATATTCCGGAACATTGAAATGTCCAACTGAGCCCACGTTGCTGAGTGATTTGTTGAGCCATATTACAAGTGAGCTTTACAAACAGTTTGGTCAAGTTTTTTTGAAACAGCACTCAAAACTATACTCTTACTTTCTACGTTTTAACAAATGTATTATAAAATATAAATATATGATTGTTAGGGTACATGAGGTAGATGTGGCTGATCCGTGTCGGCAGATCAGATTTTGTATTTTTTGACTTGCTGTGAATGAAGCACTAGAATTTATATAGGTACATAATCTTGTGTACTCAGATATTAGTCTGTTGGATGTTATAAATTAGCACAATATATAAGATGAGGAATAGCATATTATATACTTAGTTAAACATATCCCTAGATAATACCGCAAAAACTACATGACCAGAATTTCAACAAATCAATGTTGTTGCAGTACATAATATTCCGTGCGCATTTAGTAAAGCAAAAATTGTTTCATGATAATATTAATCCATCATTAACATAAACGTAATACGGTACATGAGCTGAATCTATTCGTCAAATGTCATGTTCATCGTAAAATCTCGGTTATCTGGTCCTCTGTAATCCGATAAAGAGATTATTCAAAATGTGCTTGGTACGAATTGTTAAGCTTATGATAAAACACGAACCAAGTTTATTATCTTTTAACTGATGGAAACACAATTCATATTTCATAACAAATGCAATGATGTGTTTGGTAGCGCCATCTACCTTCCTATCTACAACTAATCGCATCAACATGAATCGTTCCACGCTTGTCTAGTGCGAGCGATATCATATTTCCGTCCCTCTCTTTCCCTCTCCCTGGAAGAGGCACTGCCTTGCGCCTGATTCGTCGCCGCGAATGTCGACGCGAGTGACAGTCTCGAACATTCCGCTCGCTAAGAACGCCGTCTCGATACCGCTCCGCGCCGCGCCGCTGTATGTGATTTTGCCGCTTCCACCAAGGAAAACCCGCTCGTGAGTGAAGTGAAAACAAGCAGCTACATCACGAAAACACCAGGAGGAAAAGAAACGAAGAAGGCTGTATAAGGTAAGTGCCTTCCATCCTGGAAGTATCCTATACCCACTCAATCACCTCCTCCCGTATCCATCTCCTCTTCCCTTATTCCTTTCTAGGCGACCCAGAACTCGCCCTAATACAGTCCATTTCCTTTTCCAAGTCGCCTAGAACCCTACCCCACGGTTTCGGCACCACGCCATACCATTTTTTTTTATCCATACGAGTCGGATTCATTTACGTTTTATACGTTATACCGCTATACCTAGGCAGTTATAGCACCTAGCTATACTCCTAATATATTCATATAACCGTCACATGGTTATTTCCGCCCGCATTAGTAGGTAAACTTTTATGTAGCTACCTACTTATTAAATTATTATTTCTGCAACATCATAGTTGTCTTATAAATCTCATATTTCAATCAACTTTTAGTTCCTCAGCTCTAAAGTGTTGCCTACTTAGGTAAAATAATAGATACATTAGATATTCTTATTTTGTTTCGTTCTCATTAGTTTATACTTACGTAAGCATGTCACAACAAAAGAAGTCACGCGTGTCGGAAGACAAAGAGATGACAATCTTAGAAGCGAAACGCAATATTTTATTTGAGCGCATTCAAAACATCTATGAAAGATCAAAAACCGCATCGATGTCTGACAGTAATAGCGAAGCATTTCTCAGTTATTGTATAACAGTAGATAGTATTCGAACAGATTTTCATAAGTTGTTAGACGATTATAACGCAAGATTACTTTCTATCAATCCTGATGAAAAACCGAACTATCAGGCGTATACCTCATTCGAAGATCTTTATTGTATTATTAAGCGTATACAATCGCAATTGGAGGGTAAATGTTCGGCAGAGCCCGTTGCCCGCAAACCGAGATTACCGCCAATCGAGATTATGTCGTTTGACGGAGATATACGAAATTGGCCGTTATTCTATGCAAGTTTTAAGTCTACAGTGCACGATAATGGTTCTCTGACAGATGCTGACAGGTTGTACTATTTAATAGGTAAACTGTCACCGAAGGCCCAGTCCGTATTTGCAGGTGTCACACCCAGTGCTGAGAATTATCAGGTCATATTTCAGTCACTACTTGACAGATATCAAGACACGCGCGTTCTAGCGTCTACGTACTTTGACCAAGCTTTAAACTTTTTACTGTCCGGTGCCGCATCTGTCTCGAATTTCCAGCTGTTTATTGATAACTTCGTAACCGCGGTTAATTCTCTTAGGAACTTAAAATTAGAAGATCGTTCCGATTTTATGTTGCTTCAACTCGCTTTAAAAAAGTTTGACACTGATACAATTCGCGCATTCGAGATGACGGAACGCAATAATAAAATACCTACACTAGATAGTTTTATTTCGTTCATCAAAGATCAGTGTCGAATATTTCATAATACGCAGTCTGGTTCACCTGGCCCGTCTAACACTAACAACAACAAACAAAGGTTGAATAAATCGCGAAATAGTAATAATAACTCAGTCCCTAATCCACAATCTTACGTAACATGTTCGGAATCTAATAGTAATAATTCACAGAAGTGTCTGTGCAGTAATATAGTGCACGACCATTACTATAAGTGTCCCACCTTTAATGATTTAAATCCAATTGGTCGTTTTAAAAGCGTAAAAGATAACAAAGCTTGCATTAATTGCTTAAGCATAAAACATAAAACGAGTAATTGTTCCAGTAGAACGAGATGTCGCACGTGTAAACAAAAACATCATACACTGTTACATTATGATAAAAATAACCGGTTGTCAAGTCAAGCCGCTAACCTTGACACACTTACGAGTACGTCGCAAGTGCAGAACACGGTAGCTGCGCCTTCCGCGTCTGAGGGCGAAGAAGTATCGTTGTGTATGACATTCATTGCGCGGGCGACGCGCACGCGAGGACGGCACTCGCGCATCTATAATGATCCGCGCAGGGCCAAAACGCGATGTATGGCGTCTAACGGCCCTGTCACGACCTTGCCGCTCTGAGCGGCGGCTTAGCGCGGGGCGGCGAGCGGTAAGATCAAATGTATGAAAACGTTCGAAGCACGCCACGAGCCGCCGCGCACAGCGATAACGCGCGCGTTTTTTTTGGCGCGATTGGCTGCGCGGCGAGCGGCGCGGCGGGTGGTGCGGCGAGCGGCGGGAACAAATGTACTGCGACCGAGTCCGACGCCACGACTCCGAGCGGCACAGACAGCGTTACGCGAGGGACGAACTAGGCGGTTAAACTATTTGTTAAATATTTTGTGGCGGTAATGAATACGGAGACATTTAAAGTCGAAATTTTAAAACGGTCGCGTGTATGGATAGCAACACATCCGCTGTATAAATACAAAAATGTTAATAAAACGTTGCGAGATGTAATGAAAAAATGTTTTACAGAATGTAATGGTAGGTTTTAATATAAATCAGAAACATTAAAACATTGTGTTATGTACATATGTACCTATTTAGGTACAGACAAAGCTACTATGAAAGTTAAAAGGTGATTTACCTACCTACTTAACGTAATGTACGTTGTGTTGGTACCTATTCAACGCCTCATTAATTGCGAATATGCATTATTCCTTTGATATAAAATACTTGTAAGAAATGAAGATCCAATGTCGACAATTTTGTAGGTAAGTATACCGTATAGTTACACAAAGATATTTTGGTTATCGCCATATTTATGGGTAACTCCGTCGGCCCAAATACGTCCACATTTGCCGCTGCGTTTACCGCTGCTGTAGGGTCGTGGCGTGCACGACGCTCTGCCGCGCCGCCCGCCGCGACGCGCGCCGCTTAGACCGATCTCGTGAACAGGCCCTAAGACTGTTCTGTTAGCGACGGCGCAAGTTATCGTATACGATGTTAATGGGTCGCCGCACATGGTACGTTGTCTGCTAGATAGCGCATCTCAGACCAATCTAATAACATCGGAATGCTTCAAACGCCTCGGATTATGGAATAACTTTAAAAATACTAACTCAACCGTCAAAGGGATAGGCGGATCAGAAAGGCATTGCAGGGGTTCCGTAGATATTAAAATACATTCGCGTTTTGATAGGAATATTAATTTTAACATTTCTTCGCTTATCGTGGAACGTATTACAGACACGTTGCCAAACGCTAATGTAGACGTAGCATCACTCACTCATCTCGAATCATTGCCGTTAGCCGACGCGGAGTTTGCGAATCCGGCAGGCATTGATCTTTTGATCGGAGCTTCAATATTTCCGCACTTGCTACTAACTAACATAGTTCGTAGTGAGCGATATGATTTACCGCCCGCTATTGAGACGGTACTTGGGTATGTGATTATGGGTACCGTACCTACGTTACATACTTCTCATTGTATTACGTCTTGTTGTTGTTCTACTCTTCAAGAGATCAAGGTGGGTGCTAAAACTGTGTGTAAGATAAAGCACTAATTAGCTATGCTATGCTATGCTGCGCTATGCTGCGCCATGCTGCGCTATGCTGCGCCATGCTGCGCCATGCTGCGCCATGCTGCGCCATGCTGCGCCATGCTTCGCCATGCTGCGCCATGCTGCGCTTTGCTGCGCCATGCTGCGATATGCTGCGCCATGCTGCGCTATGCTGCGCCAAGCTGCGCCATGCAGCGCTATGCTGCGCCATGCTGCGCTATGCTGCGCCATGCTGCGCTATGCTGCGCTATGCTGCGCTATGCTGCGCTATGCTACGCTATGCTAAGCTACGCTACGCTACACTATACTATACTACACTTCCGCTTTGTATATAGATGACATTGCCTGTAATGTCATACCCGCTCCGCTAGCAATTTCGCTTTGTGAAGAGCTTATTCAGCTTTTCAAGCGAGGCCAGTTTGATCTTGTCAAATGGACAAGCAACTCTAAGGAGGTTCTCGCACGCATACCAGATTCTCATAAAGCTTCTCCAGACATTGAGTTTGAGAAGTCTGTACCGCATAAGGTTCTCGGTTTACGCTGGGATAAATCCTGTGATAGTTTTCGGTTTGACGTCTCACCGCCAGATGATAAGTGCACCAAGCGCACTATGCTGTCCACAGTACCTCGACTATGGGACATAATGGGTTTACATAAGTGTGGCTCCCACAATTTTGTACGCCAAGCTCTCGATCAAAGAGCTTTGGCTATCAAAGTGTGAGTGGGATGAAACACCCCCTGACCATATTGTCGTTGCTTGGGGCCAGTTTTGTATTGAGCTTACCGCGCTCAATCAAGTTACTATTCCGCGTCATCTTGGGTTGGTAGATGGATGTACCGTCAACTTAATAGGTTTCGCTGACGCCAGCGAGCGTGCTTACGGCGGAGTCGTATATCTGCAAGTCCGCATTGGTTCTAACTACTCGGTGCAGTTAGTTTATGCCAAGTCTAAGGTCTCGCCTGTTAAAACCATTTCGGTTGCGAGACTGGAGTTGTGCGCGGCCCTTCTGCTGTCTCAGTTGCTCCACAAGGTTCAAGACACAGTTTTGTCCCACTACTCTATTAATAAATATACGCATTTTCCGACTCCAAGGTAGTGCTCGCTAGGATTTATTCTTCTCCTCACCGCTGGCAGACTTTTGTCGCCAACCGCGTTAGTAAATTGATTTAACTTGTTCCCGCTACTTGTTTCAATCACGTCGCGGGTTATCGTACTCGTCTTCAGGAAGAACTCTCCATAGATCATATTGACTGGAAGTTTATTCCACCAGCATCACCACATTTCGGTGGATGTTGGGCAAGCATGGTCAAAGTAATTAAAACGCATCTCTTCAAAGTTATAGGTCAACAGATCCTCTCTTACGAAGAGCCTTTAACTGTCCTTGCACAAGTCGAGGCACTGATCAACTCGCGTCCGCTTCCAACTCAGTGAGATCTAGCCTGAAGTTGGACCTACCTCTTAGTTTAAGTATTTAGTTAGTAGTTTTCGCTAGAGTTAATTTAGATTAATTTATTGTCATATCGCTGTCTTAGCCTATTGATGGGTTATGCGGTAGTACACCCAACATAGCTAAGTTCAATTCTATTTTTTTTATAGGCAACCCTTTAGGGCCGGGGGGATATGGTAGCGCCATCTACCTTCCTATCTACAACTAATCGCGTCAACATGAATCGTTCCACGCTTGTCTAGTGCGAGCGATATCATATTTTCGTCCCTCTCTTTCCCTCTCCCTGGAAGAGGCACTGCCTTGCGCCTGATTCGTCGCCGCGAATGTCGACGCGAGTGACAGTCTCGAACATTCCGCTCGCTAAGAACGCCGTCTCGATACCGCTCCGCGCCGCGCCGCTGTATGTGATTTTGCCGCTTCCACCAAGGAAAACCCGCTCGTGAGTGAAAACAAGCAGCTACATCACGAAAACACCAGGAGGAAAAGAAACGAAGAAGGCTGTATAAGGTAAGTGCCTTCCATCCTGGAAGTATCCTATACCCACTCAATCACCTCCTCCCGTATCCATCTCCTCTTCCCTTATTCCTTTCTAGGCGACCCAGAACTCGCCCTAATACAGTCCATTTCCTTTTCCAAGTCGCCTAGAACCCTACCCCACGGTTTCGGCACCACGCCATACCAGTGTTCATATAAAAACTATTTTTTTTATTTCATAATAATACGGTTTTTGATTTTATTTGGTTACGCCCACTTGCATATGATTGAATGGATCGAACCCACAACACTTGAGTAAGCAAAGATATCGCGCTTAATATAAGCTTTTGGTCTGAATGGAATAGTCCTGCTATGTAAGTTCGTTCACAGTACAGAAGACTGTATAAAGCTGCGATGCGCTAGGCTTAAAGGCCTGTAAGGGCGGTTTCAGATTAGCGTATTTTTCTGCGCGTATACGGTCGTTTCAGCGTACTCGCTTACACGCGTGCTACATTACGCGCTTCAAAAACCGGACTCGCGTAAACGGGCATATTTCGGCGTGTTCGCTCGAAACAGTAGTGACATCTTGTCAGTGTCAACATGGATTCTGACGACTCGTCGCGTCAACGCTCATACGAGTTGCGCGTTTGCTAAGGGCGGTTTCAGATTAGCGTATTTTTCTGCGCGTATACGGTCGTTTTAGCATACGCGCTTACACGCGCGCTACAATACGTGCTTCAAAAAACCAGACTCACGTAAACGGGCGTGTTCGCTCGAAACGGTAGTGACGTCTTGTCAGTGTCAACATGGATTTTGACGGCTCGTGGTTATACGAGCTTAGAAGCGCGTCAACGCTCGTACGAGTTGCGCGTGTGCCAAAAGGCGCGCCTATACGCGCCTACATGCGCTTCCAAAAGCGAGCTTATACGCGCGTATAAAACGCTAATTTGAAACCGCACTAACGGCGCGCTTCTACGCGCTTACATGCGCTCCCAAAAACGAGCTTATACGCGCGTATAAAATGCTAATCTGAAACCGCTCTTATTTTCGCTTGCAGTTCAATAGCACTGTTATTTTATGGGGTAACTACCAATTGGGTAAGAGCCGGTCATACTCGTAGTGTCTCAAACACCCATTGATTCCAGTACAAACGGGCTATTGTTCGCTAATATCATTATATAACACAACATGTCAACATAATTCAATAACAAAACGTATTTAAATCACAAAGCCTTTGGTTTATAAAAGAAATACCTACTTTATTCTCTCTATCAAAGTATTAATAACACCCCGCAAAATAAGCCTTTATCGAAATATTTTCGTTTAAAATTGTTATTTGGCCGTGGGGTAACGCCAGTGATGTGGGAAGGTTATTCTGGCCCGAGACTGAAACCCGGCCAGTGATGCGAGTGGCCTGTATGGCCACGCTCGCATGGACGCAGAGATTGCTTATTTAATATTTAACATCGTTAGGTAGTTTTAAAATCAAGTATTTGTTATATTCACTTATTTTCCTGGAATGAGTCAAGAGTGACATCTGTAGATTGAGTGATTATTGGATGTAAAATGTAGTTACTTGTAATTTGGGCCGGTAAAGGTGAATATTTTGGATAACTTGTATTCCACACAATTGTTTAATTATAAGGTAAGTTAAAAATATATTTATTTTAATATCATATTGTAGGCATGCCAATAAATCATCAAATTCATCAGACGGTTATTAATTTGTTTAACACAAATCAATAACCGTCTGATGAAAATGATGATTTATTGTTGGTTATTGTTATTTTTGATTGCACTTTTAGCTCTTGTACTTGATGGCAATCGTTGATTTGTCTATGGTACTTTATTTTTTGGGATTTTGCCAATATGTATTAGTTTTAAGATCGACAATGATAATATAAATCGAGAATTAGAAACCAGCTTTAGACTAGCTTTATGATTTAGCAATTTTCTTATTTTGAATATAAAAGCAGGAGATATATAGTTATCAAGCTAACCCAACATCTAATCTTCTGAAGCCATGACTCGACAAGATGGTAGATAAGGCTCACTATAGGTAGAGGCAGAGAGGTGCGTCAATGTCAAGTCAAGGGTTTGCCCTTGATATTGACACACTCCGTGACATTGACATTCTTCGTTCACTCATTTGTTGAATTACGTTACATTTTTGTGACCAAGAGAATATCTTTAGTTCACGTCCTATTACTAGGTTTCCTTTTTCTAACGCGTTTTGAATTCGACACCCTCTTTAAGTTGTCACAGCGACCGGTCGGAAAGCCTGGGGAGAGGCCTGTACAAATAAGGTGTAACGTTGCACGTGGGTCAACGCTATTTGGATAAATAAAATACCAAAATTTCGGTAATTTATAACAATTTGTATATTTTATAAAATGATTCTAAACAACTTTTAGCAATTGAAGGAAATAAGAAAGGCTCTAAACAATTTAGTACAAAAGAGATAAGAAAAGAGAAAGGGACGAGGGTCGCGAGATTCGTGTAGTCCAATGAAAACGCACTCCTGGATATGCAGAGGGAAGACAAATTAACTTGCGTAGCTGCGGCGGCCAGAAAGAGGGGTCCATCGCCGCACCGTCTTTAAGGGCCCAAAGTGGAGTGCCTGAGGTGACGTGGTGACGTCACAAAGGCTGTGTATACTTCAGAAATGTGCGAAGAGACTTTAAAGCGTTTAACGAAGAGAATCTCGATCTATAATCTTGCTTACACTGAGCGCGGCTCAGATAGTATAGTGATACAAATTCTTTCGATATGTTGCGATATACACATACTCATATTTATGTAACTACTGGGTCCCAACGGACCAACCAGCTAATGACTGACGTGGTCAATCTGTGACTACGGTTTGCTTCTGTCGAAACGCCGCGACATATAGAATGTATTTTGCACTCAATTTTAAAATAAATAAGCTATTAAAATCTATTAGGTCCATAACATTTTCGAAAGTGATACTGTTAGTTGGAGTTCTCTTTACATTTACACTTACAGCTTTCTCGGTCCTTTTTAGTGCATAAACGGCCTAAAGCAAACTAAAATTGCTACTTCTTACTTTGTTAGAACATTAAGATTACGTTCGTGATTTGAATACCGGGTACGTGTAAAGAAGTTTTTCAATTTACAAACTTTTCTTAGTGTTGGTAATTTGCCAGAGAAAAATGTTACCTTCGTCCCACTCCATATTGTTGCTTGTGACCTAACATTGTCATTCGCTAACTACCTGTTCTAGAATAATTTCCGCCCGTCTGCTGGTTTAAAAGGTCTTTCATATACAGATGTCAATATGGGCTATATGTGTAGTGTGTAAGTTTATGTGTCTAGAAAAGCCAGCAGATAAATAAGATGCTTAGGTGCTTTTATATCGTGACGCCTTTTTTTAGACTGCATAATATTATCTTTAGATTTAAATGTTATCTAATAAACTATAGGTTTGTGTGCCTGTAGACTATTTTGTACTATTAATAGTTTACTCAGAAATATATTATCTGCAATACCTTTAGCTATCCGGCTTAAGGAGAGCGTTTACGTTTATGTACCTATAATTAAGAGCACTTAATGCTCGTTTTCCTCTGAAGCTACTTACCATTAGATAAATTATTTAATGCAGGAATTAAAGTTTAAAAATAGTAAATATGTTCTATTCACAGCTGCTGCACCTAGGCTAAAATCGCGAGGTATAATCTAGATGAGCCCGCGGTTACACCCGCGTTATTTAGGGCTACTGCTCAGCTCCAGTAGCTCATAGCGTGATATTATAAAGCCAATAGCCTACCTCGATAAATGCGCTATCTAACACTGATGGAATTTTTCAAATCTGACCAGTAGTTCCTGAGATTAGCGCGTTCAACCAAACAAACAAACTCTTCAGCTTTATATATTAGTATAAGATTAGATGGGCTATCTAACACATATGGAATTTTTCAAATCGGGCCAGTAATTCCTGAGATTAGCACGTTCAACCAAACAAACAAACTCTTCAGCTTTAGATATTAGTATTAGATATATCAGTCGTTACATATGGAATTGATTATAACACTTACCAACTGGCAATTTTGAAGTTACATATAATTTATTTATTGATGTTCTTATTTAAATTTATTTTAAAGCTACAACTATTATCAAATAAGGCTTCATTTATATTTTTCTGACTTTACATTTAGATTTTAATGAAACGTCGCATAAATTTTTTATTTTAGTGGCCCGTGGCAATGCTGTAGTTATTGCTATGGTCAATGTTTTTGGACTGGGAAATAATGATCTGAAAGCGAGCCCCATGAACGGCTGGCCAATATAATGAACAAATAAAATAATAGTCAAAGTAAACTCATTGTAATCAACGGAGAAAGTTTGAACTCGATGAGACACAAACTCAACACAGCCTTTCAAGAATTTATTGATTCTCGCTTCTTGAATAATTCAAAGGGATTAGCAGAGGGATTTGATCCGACATTAACAAAATAAACAAAATAGTTTGAGCAGAGATATTAAACACGAGTTAATTTATACATACATATATACATACATAGACTCACGCCTGTTTCCCGGAGGGGTAGGCAGAGACTACGGAACGCCATTTGCAACGATCCTGACATATCTCTCTTGCTTCATTCACTCCCATCAGATTCCTTATGCGTATAAGTCACTGCAATAATAGTATACAACGTTAGAGCATTTAATGACTTGGTAAATGTAGACATCCCGGTAGTTCACAAATGGATTTAGTTTTAATGTATTTACGAACTATACTACTACTAGCCGGTGTTATTGTTTCAATCGCGTGGGTTGTACCGATTTATTACCAAAAAGAGCTTACAAAGGCAATTAATACACCGATAAAGCGCGCTTTGCTATATTATTGTTGACAGTGCGCGTGTTTGGAATTATATGACTAACGCCTGCACTCAATCGCATTTTCTGAACAATTTTCTCTTAGTACAAAGGATCTATACAGCACATTGGTTTGTTGGTTTAGTAGACTGAGATTTTGGTACATATGTAGCCGTCTCAACTGAAAAATTAAGCGGTTCTAACAATAATGAAAAAATAAAAATGTACTCTACTCTACTGTAAATGTACATATACATGAATATGTACTCTAAAATGGGTTTTTAATTAGTCAGACTATAGAGCGGTCACGTACGTACATATCGAATGTTAATAGATAACCCAACATAACATTTCATAAGTAACAATATTTACAAATGTTTTGATTGTTGATTTCACTTTCTCACATAAGAACTTATTAAAAAACAATTTTCGCACATAAAGATTTTGATTTATACAAATCAGATATAAATCAAAGCAAACATGAATCAGGTTTCGACTTTAATAATGGGAGATAAATTGATAGCGTTGATAAGCTATCATTTAGTAGCAAGCTTAGTACGTACATTTTCACTATCGTATATTATGTTATCAAGTAATGTTTTTATCCTTTCGATGGTCTGGCTCTCTCAGCCTTGAAAACTGGGCTTTGTTTTTTTCATTTAGATGTTTTGTACCTAAAGCGAAAGCCATATATGAAAAATATTATCTGATATTCTAGCAAAAACGATACTTTGTTTTTATGTTTTAACAAACTGTGTCAAAAAATGTTTTCACTCTTTTATATTTTGAATAATAAAACATCAAAAAGAAACTGTGTTGCTAGGATAATAAATAATTGTAATAGTCCGCCATTGTAAAGTTGAAATGGCATTTTTAGTGGGTACTAATACTTTAACTCGAATAGTCACAACTTGGGAGGTAATAAAGAAAGTTTACTATGACGTCATAATGACGGCAAAGAATTAATGTACTTTCTATATTAAAGTTTTGAATAATAGTATGTAGTTTTAGATCTCAGGCTTCACACGAAAAACCGTGAGATCTCTCGAGACTTCTACTGTTAAACTGGTGTGCGTTCGCGCAGCGGAATGTTGTTGAATTTAAAGATTTTAATTATGCAGATATTTAGTGTACGACGTCGTATAATTGTGTATGGTAAAAAAAAATTTGTGCACGCAGCCATTGTGGAGAAATTCACCAAAAACTGATTCCGCTGGGCGAACGTTGTCCTGGCGGAACTTTTTTTAATCCATTGACTTTAGAAGAAAAGAGATGTGTCCAAAAATTAGTGTGTATTTGTGTGTAATTGTGTATGTATGAATAAAATTGGTGCATGCATAAACTTCGGAGAAATTCAAGTTTCCGCTACGCGAACGTTTGGCCATTAGCTAGTTTTCATATAAAGCGCTTACATAGAGAGCTGTAAATTTTTACATACGTTGTTTTGAATTTGTTTATATTTGTTTAAAAAACAGATTTAGAAAAAATCGTAGGGCTTAAAAGATAAAAATATAAACGTAAAATACGCTTATTAGGTCTTATTTCTTAAAGTATGCACTTTGGGGTCTAGATTTTCACGTTTATACAAACTTTGTAAGTGTCTGCAACATGTTGCCAAGTATCAATGATGTTCCTTTAGTAATTAAAGAGTTATAGGACAATTTACCATGAATAGATCACTGTTTACAAAGCAGTCAAATATCACGACGTTCTAAAGGAATTGCATGGTAAAATGTATGCCAATCATTAGTGTATTCGTTCAACTATTCACATGCAAAATTTCATGTCATTAAATTCAGTAATTAAAGAAACACAATTATAATACTGACCAAGCATCGAAAACCTACATAACCCGACCAAGTTCGGATGGCTACAAAAAAGCGGCCGTGCCATATATCTAAGAAACGTTCTTAACCTTCCAATATAGTATTTATTAATATGGTACAGTTGCGTACACAAGCGTTAGGAAAAAATAAAACAATTGCATTTCTTGAATTAAAAATATTTTTTAAATAATAACGCCACTATCTACGATAAAAATAAATCTTCAATTAACAAGTATTTAAATATCCGTGTACAAAAATATTTTAAATTACATAATTATGTAAGTATAATAACGTTAACAAACGCTTGCAACGACAGCAATGGACTTAAATGTGTTTTAACTAAAACAGGTTTACTAAACATATTGCCCTCTCTTTTCTTCAAGGATGGAAGTACCGTTTCAAGCGGGAAGCCGCCTATCGCTCGTTGCGCACGGCGCGTTGTCTATTTTTTCACACTAGAATATTTTTGATCAATTCATAACTACAATACTTAGACTATTTAACCAAAGAACTAGCGTACCGCTTTGAACAAAATAATTCTGCATATTTTGGTGGGGTGCGGGGGAACACGCTCACATACATAAGTCACTAACTACCAGTACAACGGTATACATCAATTAAAAAATCGATTCAAGAAGTAGTTTTTTTAAGTTATTAGATTGTTTGATCCACTAAAGTTGCAAAGGGGAACGCTCGTGCATATCTAGTCCATTGGTTAGTGTAATAAACTACAATATGATAAATATTTACCTAAACAGTAGTATTTACATGTGGTAATTATTTAATTTCCCTAAGAGGTCTATAGTTAGAATTCTGATCCATGAACTCTTCAATAGAAATTAGCTGTATGAATTATATTTGTCTTAAATTTTAATAATATATCTAGATTATATCTCAAGTCTCAAGCCGTACTTAAATAAAGTACCTACGTAAATAGTACCTACTTTCTGTCATAGTCAAATACATTTAAAAAAGTAAGTGTACAAAAGTAAATGACCTATAAATTATATTGAAACAACAATTGTGTTATCACCTATGCCAATTCAATACCGGTATTATACTGTACATTTTGGGATGTTACCTAAATATATTGCACGGCCGCTTTTTTGTAACTATCCGAACTTGGCCGGGTTATGTAGGTTTTCGATGCTTCGTCAGTATTACAATTGTTTTTCTTTAATTACTGAATTTAATGACATGAAATTTTGCATGTGAATAGTTGAACGAATACACTAATTATTGGCATACATTTTACCATGCAATTCCTTTAGAACGTCGTGATATTTGACTGCTTTGTAAACAGTGATCTATTCATGGTAAATTGTCCTATAACTCTTTAATTACCAACGGAACATCATTGATACTTGGCAACATGTTGCAGACACTTACAAGGTTTGTATAAATGTGAAAATCTAGACCCCAAAGTGCATACTTTAAGAACTAAGACCTAATAAGCGTATTTTACGTTTATATTTTTATCTTTTAAGCCCTACGATTTTTTCTAAATCTGTTTTTTAAACAAATATAAACAAATTCAAAACAACGTATGTAAAAAATTACAGCTCTCTATGTAAGCGCTTTATATGAAAACTAGCTAATGGCCAAACGTTCGCGTAGCGGAAACTTGAATTTCTCCGAAGTTTATGCATGCACCAATTTTATTCATACATACACAATTACACACAAATACACACTAATTTTTGGACACATCTCTTTTCTTCTAAAGTCAATGGATTAAAAAAAGTTCCGCCAGGACAACGTTCGCCCAGCGGAATCAGTTTTTGGTGAATTTCTCCACAATGGCTGCGTGCACAATTTTTTTTTTACCATACACAATTATACGACGTCATACACTAAATATCTGCATAATTAAAATCTTTAAATTCAACAACATTCCGCTGCGCGAACGCACACGTTAAACTGCTGTATATAGTGGACTCAGTTTTGTACTACAGCCAACATTTTGTATATCGTGATACAATATATAAAGCCGGGTGGTTGACGGCATAGAATACAAGTGTCACCACCCCCTATCTTCCCGTGGGTGTCGTAAGAGGCGACTAAGGGATAACACGATGCAAATACCATCTTTGCGTAGAGACGGAAAACTCGACATCAAACCCTATACGACTGCCTCGTTGGTCTCGCGGCATAAATGTGCGCGTGGGATCGGGAGGTCCCGGGTTCGATTCCTGGGTCGGGCAGTGTTATTGGGTTTTTCTGTCACGAAATTCTCAGTAGCAGCACGGAGTCTGGAAATGTGCCCGGTACGGCAATAGGCTCGCCCCTTATTACGTGGGACTAAAGTATATCTGGCGAAAAGTGGGTGTAGAAATACACCTCTGCCAATCCCTTCGGGGATAAAAGGCGTGACGATATGTATGTATATGTATGTACGATACAATATGTAGTCATGTGTAGCAAAATAATCATTTTCATTATATAATAAGTAGGTAGCTCCCGGATAAAATGCCAGACACCTTATCTAAGATTCTTTAGACTCTGTTACGAAGTAATACTGAGATTCGTGTCTTGTAGCATCAAGGCGGCAAACTTACATTTTATTTTATAAAACTTTACAAGCAGATGTTCTTTACGTACAAAAGTTATTCAACAAAATGTTCTTATGAATAACTCATGTCCACATTACGTAATAAAATGAAGACGTTGAGTTCATTTGACGACAATACACGTCGCCTTGCTGTAGGGAATACAAAATAGCTATTACTCTGCACGCCCTAGTGGAGTTCAGTGTCGGAGACTCTATTGCGTTCATGTTGGGAATTATTAGAGCTGGACACACCATAACAAGCATATATATTCTTTTTTTATAAAACTACAACTCAGGAATTAGGATTAGCTAATTAGAAGCAACTACGTGAGAACGATACATATAACTATAAAAACTAGTTACGAAATATTCATTTATAAAGGACATATATTTTAAATAGGTATAAAGTACCAACGTCACTTGGGCTGACATACTTTATTTTATATATATAAAAATATTCCACTTTTGCAATATTTTGCAAACAAATGTTTGCAGTTCAATTCAATGTTTTATTGCTCTCCATATACTACTAGCGGGAAGTTGTTCGATTGTACCGGATGACGCAGCAGAGGTAGGCCTCCCGCAAGGTGGACCGACGATCTAGTTAAGATCGCGGGAAGCGGTTGGATGCGGGCGGCTCAAAATCGGTCTGTGTGGAGAACCTTGAGGGAGGCCTATGTCCAGCAGTGGACGTCTCTAGGCTGACATGACATGTATTGAATGTATATTACTCGTATAAATAGACCAATGGAAAGACGCACCCTTACGGACACACCTAAATAGAAAAAAAAACAAATTTTGTTCAGCTTAGGGATTAACATTTAAGGCTCTGGGCACGGCGCAACCGTAGCAACCGTAGTAATGAGTTGAAAAAAATATTTGTGCAATGTAGAGTGTGCCAAATATATGACACTAATATATAGCAGGCAGAAACAGCTGCAATATAGTTTTATAGGTCAAGGTTCTTAAAGGTTACAATTTAGTTAGCTTAGATACAAGCTAGAAATTGAAACAACATGCAACGTTTTCTCTTTCTAGCTTTTTTATGACAAGGTTCTCAAAGGTTGCAATTTAGCTTGTTTAAATACTAGCTAGAAAATAAGACAACGTGCAACGTTCTTTCTAGCTTTTTTACTTAATGTAAGGTAATTTTAATCTCACTATTTGTGCACTTTGTGCCAACAACAGCAAAAAGTATGCATTAATGCTTTTGAATACGTAAACAAGACTTGTTGGCAAGGCTGTTGTTTACAACTTTGTGAAATCTGAGATACAAGGGCTATTCCCTGTAGTGGTTTCTGGTTTAGACGAAGGTATTTTGTATTTACTTTTTCCAGAACCGTTAGCGAATATGTTTGCTTGGGCTCTGTGTGTGTACAAATTAGGTGTAGGTATGTCTGATTTTACTTTGATGAAATTTCTTGGCTGGAACGAGTGAGGTTATATTACGAGTATATCGATTAAAAGCTTGGATCTCCCTTCTCGGTTCAGTGTTGACAAGATAGACGAACAGATTGACATTCGCGTCTATAATGTAAGGATATTAATTTGAACTTAAGAAATAAATATGTCCTTAACAGTCGGGCAACCTACCTCACAATTATATAAAAAGAAATAAAAACAGAGTACATATATCTACTAACAGTTTTCCTTTTTTCCGAATTGCTGTAGACCGCATTACTTTTCACTGGCTACGTACAAGCTACAGGCGTAGCTACTTCGTAGCAAGACCGTAGCGCTAACCAAATAGTTACTTATCGTAACATCATAGAGGCGTTGATGTATACGAGGATATTTCTTTTCGATAACGCAATTGGAATAGAGGGCTAAAAGGATCCAATACTAATACATTACAGTCAAATGTATACTTAAGCCTATTCGACTTGTCATGGTAAGAGTAAGTGAACGCATTTATTTTAGACCAGTGTATGCCCGCAGTTTCTCGTGCCCGTGGGGGTCAGTGAGCGGGACAAAAGGTAGCCTATGTGCTCTTTTGATGGATTAGCTATATTACTGCTTTAATTAAAATCCGTTTACTAGTTTTTGTATACATCATATGTATACATCTATCTAACCTCTTAAACTTTCACGTTTATATAAGTAGAAAGAAAGAACACAGGCATGACAATAGTTTAATACCAACAAGATTTTTCTTGTGTTGTACCTATTCAATGACGGCGTAATGAAATCGTGTTATTCGTAACTTCAGCTTAAATTCATCTTAAAAATGGACAGTATTTTGGATTCACAATACGTCTTTATCTAACCTCGTTTCCCACCATGTCATTTACTTTTATAGTACCATTTTGCTATAAGCACACTAAGCACAGGTATAAACCTAAGGGGCCAAAGGGTCAACTAATTTACGACCATAGTAAATCTTCATTAAGAAATCAGGTTGTATTCACAAAGCTAGGACTAAGTAATAGTTAATCGCAGTCTGGTGTTGACACTGTAGAGACGGCACGTTGGCTCAAGGATTACTTGATAATACGAACTCGTCTTTGAAAGCACGAGAGATGCAAGCTTACTCATTAGTTGAAAGACAACACTTTCGTATATACACGGATATATACTTGAATCTTTCTTTTAGTTTTTGAATGAAATAGCTCTTCAGAAATTTATTTTCATTTTTTTTCAAATTTATTTTACATAGTCCCGTACCGCGGCAGACTTTACAAACATTCATTCAGCGGACAAAAGGATACCCATACTCGAAACAACAATTTGTGCACACACAAAGTGTTGTCTTGTTTGGGATCCATCCACGACAGTTGTTGGCACAGTTTTAAACGGCGAAGCGTCCGTTTAAACCAATGCCATCTATGCAGTCAACTTTTATCTATTTTGCAATGTCTTTTACGTTGTGTTTTCACAGTTCTCAGATATCTATAATATGTGAATGCACTCATAAACGAGAATGGGAACCAAATAGTGATAAATAATAAGGACAGTTCGGTGTTTGAACCTCGAGTCGTTCGGTCGTGTTCGTGAGTGTTCGGGTATTTTCGGAAGAGTTCGGACGACATCGGGACTGCTCGGTGCGACCGAAGACAGGTGCGGAGTGGAGGTGTAAGATGGAAGATAATGCTGACAAGCAGTGTAAATTTAGGTGAGTGGTTAGCTTTTAAGGATAAACATTGTTTTTGTGAAAATGTTTTACTAATTTTTAGGATTTAGAGTACTTATTCAAGGAACTTTTGTTGGTGGTTGTAATACTGACTACTTATGAACTGTTTTTTGAAAATAAGGAATTGAAATTTCTATACTTTAGTCTCAGACGACTAGTTTTGAAAGCTCCTTAGATTCCGTAGCCCGTTTAGTGTAAACATACCAGTGATTGCCAAAATTTTTGATTAATATGAATCTTAAAATTGTTATTTCCTTAGACAATCAATTATTATTGTAAAAAGTTACAGACAAAAAACTTGCCATAATCGAAGACAGCTATTGCCATAGTTGCCCATTTTTTAGATACCTACCAGTAAACTGGGTTACAAATGTCGTTAAATATATTCATCAACTTTTCCGTCGCAGGAACACTGAGCGAAGTAACGAAGCCGTCAATTCTCCGAAACTAATTGCACTCTGCTAATTAACACAGAGCGTGATTCATCACGTTCATCGCGTGTTTTCGTCACAAGTTGAAATGAAGTTTCTGATGGATGACTTGTGACGCATTTTACATTTTTTTCTTTTGAACTTATTAGTGAGTTTATTCTGAATTCAACTATATACAAGCTTCTCCTTACGGCTCGGCCCGCATGTGTTTAATGACTAAAACCGATATGTTATTCTGATGTAGGTAAAAGCTATATTACTGCATGGTTTCATCAAGAAGTTTTACATGAAAAATTAAGACACATCTATGTTTCCATCATCATAAATTTTCAAGTATGTATAAATAGTTAAATAACCATCACGAATAAGTTTTTCGATCAATACTATATTCATAAACTGACCTTACAAGTTTTGCGGCAAAACTGATATATACACTTAGATGACATACTTTATGAAACAATTTTCATCCCGTGCCACAACTCAGTATCAAGGCAACACTTAAAACTTAAATAATGATGTAATATAAGACTTAAGAACAATCTAGAACAAGGCAAAATTTTAAAGAAATTTTCAGTAGGTATCGGAGGAAATATGTCAACACACAAAGTGTACCTAAGTCATCGAAGAGCTTAATTTCTTTACACATGAGGTTATTGGTTGTGTGTGGGTTGGTTAACACACAGGTCAACTTGAAGAAGATCACTGACCCATGCGAACCTTTGACTTACACTCATTTACCTTGTTACTAACAGACTCTTCGGATAAGTACCAGGAGTTTAAATTTACTACTGCTTGTGTGAAGTTTTTGTTCGATCAAGATTCTTTGAAAGAATTAGGACAATGCAATTTTCTTTTATAGTTGAGGGTCATAAAGCAAGTGGGGAACAAAAAAAAGATGGATGGATTGTGTGAAGGCAGAAACGTACATATGAAAAGGCAGTGAATATTCAGATGACGTCTGAAAGGGTAGAATGGAAGAGAAAGACATTCTGCGTCGATCCTAAGTATTATCCCAAGGGAACAGGGCAGGCAGAAAAAGAAGAGTTTATACTTTAAAAATAATATAATTTCACTAGTGTGTGGTGCGTAGATATAAAAAAATACAATTCATTCAAAACGTTTGAGTTCCATGTGGTCCATTATCGTATAGCAGTCTATTGTACAGAGTACACCTTCTATTACCTATTATGAAAACTTACCTTTTGTATACAAGCGTCGGTAGGGCTACCTCACCACAGCTGAAACTGAAAATCATACTTGATTTCTCATCGCTGGTTTTGGAATTAAACTACCATGCTAAACAAAACTTTCGTGGAAGCATCAGACAGAACAGTGAGTGATTTACGCTGTACGGAATTACCAGAAAATGGATGCAATATACCTACTTCAATATAATAATCCAAGGTGATTTCCGTTTAACTTTTGCCATTTGGAACTAGTGAAACTCGACATAAAATGTTTCAGCCTATTATTTAAAATTATTTCAGTTATTTTATCTTCGACCAACAATAAAAACTAGGTGTTTCATAATTTACTCATGATTAACGAGCATAAATGAATGCGTCCGCGCGATTTTAACGCATTGCTTACAAAACACTGCACTGTTTTCGAATGTTACCTAAGGAATGTCTGTGTATCTACATATGTACATTTACATAGCGTATACATAGTATATAAAAAGATTTTTATAGCTGCGAAAAGCTTCAAAGAAAATATATTTTTATACCTTTCTTACTTTCTATTTGTATTTATTTAGTAGTTATGTTGTACCCGCCTGAAGCCGAGGCGAGTCGCTGGTGGATTGGAACCTAATGTTGACAGTATCAGCTCTATAACAGGTTTACAAATTAACTCACATTAAAAGCACTGCAGTTTAAACATTCGCAAACCAGCTTCTGAAGTTTAAATTAGCTTTCCAAATAAGGAGGTGGGTTGTCACAAAGGCGTTGGTTGATTGACGGTTTTGATGTTAATAACGTACAAAGTATAGGTAATCGGTAGGTAAATTACGGTATGCTACTGCCTATAAATCTCAGTATTCATATTTTCATTGGGCTCAATCCATGCGTGGTGATTCGAACTTTACACGCGCGCACTTTTAACTGCGTCTAGAAAAATGTGTCTACGTAAAAAATAAATTGTTTCCCAGGTAATCCCAAAAAATTTCCCATTTATTCCCAAAAAGTTCGAAACACCTACTTATCCATGGGTGCATCATGATTTACATTAATTAGGCAAGCATAGATCTGTAGATTTTGAAAAAAAATTACATTTTAAATTGGTTTGATATTTTTATAATCGTGTGGTTTATGCTTTCGAAGGCAGCGATAGCCGAGTGGATATACCAACAGACTGCCATGCAGAGGGTATCGGGTTCGAATCCACGGCGCGCACCAATGACTTTTCGGAGTTATGTGCGTATTGAATGGTTAATTATCGCTTGTCCCGTGCCTCGGAGAGCACGTTAAGCCGTCGGTCCCGGTTGTCATGAAGATCTTTGACAGTCATTACAGGGCGTCAGTACCTTCTAAAATAAACTGACACTAGTCTAAACCATGGAATATCGCTATCCCTTCGGGTTGCGGAGGTCAGACAGGCAGTCGCTCTGTGGAAAAGCTAATATTCAGCCAAATCCGGTTAGACTAGAAAGCGGACCCCAGATTGAAACTGGGATAACGCTACAAGGATGATGATGGTTTATGCTTTCGCCTCTGTCTACATTTTTTATAGCTCGTATGAATTATTAACCGAACTAATACTTAATGTATTGTTCTATGTAAAATGCGTTGGTACGTCAGACGCCATTATACATCTGTTATTATCATTGTTTCCATAAATTATTCAAGCCATATGTTACAGAATTGAATAATTAATTTGGATCAGTTTGATTTCCATCTGCTTGCATAAACATTATGTTCACAAAAGCAAACAGTCAGCGTTAAATTAAATAAAATCTTAATTGTTAAGATGGCTTTTATATTTATACTAAGTTTTACCTGTTGCAGCGCATTAATGTTAAAGCAAAAAATAAATAAAATCCGTTTTTGCCCTCTTAGGGAAGGAATTTACAAAAATCTTCTCTTAGTGCTTACATGCCAAAATTAAGCTTCTTACCCGCAGTCAAATAGTAACGAAAAATTTTTATATCTATTGACATAAGTATGGATTGTCTCAAACGTTTGTTGTGTCTTCGTGTATCAAGGCATGGATTGAGCCCAATGAAAATATGAATACTGAGATTTATAGGCAGTAGCATACCGTAATTTACCCACCAATTACCTATACTTTGTACGTTATTAACATCAAAACTGTCAATCAACCAACGCCTTTATGACAACCCACCTCCTTATTTGGAAAGCTAATTTAAACTTCAGAAGCTGGTTTGCGAATGTTTAAACTACAGTGCGTTTAATGTGAGTTAATTTGTAAACCTGTTATAGAGCTGATACTGTCAACATTAGGTTCCAATCCACCAGCGACTCGCCTCGGCTTCAGGCGGGTACAACATAACTACTAAATAAATACAAATAGAAAGTAAGAAAGGTATAAAAATATATTTTCTTTGAAGCTTTTCGCAGCTATAAAAATCTTTTTATACACTATGTATACGCTATGTAAATGTACATATGTAGACACACAGACATTCCTTAGGTAACATTCGAAAACAGTGCAGTGTTTTGTAAGCAATGCGTTAAAATCGCGCGGACGCATTCATTTATGCTCGTTAATCATGAGTAAATTATGAAATACCTAGTTTTTATTGTTGGTCGAAGATAAAATAACTGAAATAATTTTAAATAATAGGCTGAAACATTTTATGTCGAGTTTCACTAGTTCCAAATGGCAAAAGTTAAACGGAAATTACCTTGGATTATTATATTGAAGTATATTGCATCCATTTTCTGGTAATTCCGTACAGCGTAAATCACTCACTGTTCTGTCTGATGCTTGTAAAAAATAAATTGTTTCCCAGGTATTATTTTTTGGGATTACCTGGGAAACAATTTATTTTTTAACTTCAGCACCAAGTCGAAGTCAACTCGTTGTGGATATCATGCCAAGTCATACTAACCAAAAATAATACCTAGGAAACGAAGTTCTTTTTAAGCTTTCACATTTTTTAAATCGCAATTAAAAGCGCGAGCATGCAATGCTCGAAATACCTATTTATCCATGGGGTTATTGGGCATCTAAAGAACATATTGGCGGGGTAAATTCATCGATTTTGTACCTAATTATCTCCTGAACCAGTAATTTCCCAGGTATGTTGCCGAAGTAAAAAATCTTCCTAGTGATTGGTACAACATGAGATTTCAGTTTTCGTTAAGGGTCTTTTTACACCCTGTATATCTGTATTATTTAGACAGCCGTTTCCTACCTTCTAAGAAATGCAATACTTAGAACGCCAAACATAAAGCTAGTTACAGCTTGTACTTAATAAGAGGCAATCTCATTAGAAACTGCCAATCTCATCGCCAGACGATGTGACGCATTGACGTATTTACTTAAAAAAACTTGGCTTAGTGATATAATTAAGTAGGTAATTCAGAAAGTCAGAAAGTGGGTTAACACATTCGAAGTCTAGACGGTATCGATGGCGCTTACGATCAATAAAACGGTTTGCTTGTTAATACACAGCCCTTACTAAACAGGCAGGGTCGTATTACAAAACATGGAAAAAACATAAGTTCTTTTTAAAATAAACTCCTGTACTTAAATAGCTGCTGAGTGGTGGTGGAAATTACATACATTAAATCAACTGACGTATATAACAGCAAGACTCGAAAAAATAATTTGAGAATCACACAAAGTGTTGTCTCACTTTTGTGGCATCGAACTCACGGTGTGTCAACTCTAAACGGCGAGGCCACCACTACGCTATCTATCCAAATTTTTGTATTTTGAAAATCAGTTGTAGCTTTAGCTGTATCAATATGCCACAGCAGTTTTTTTAGGACGTTGCGTCTATCTCTGAACTTCGTTGAGCAATGTTTAACTTATGAAAGTCTTCAGTATCCGCTTGACCGCGCACAAGTGACTATTCTCCCTTTTTCGAAATGCCGTAGACCGCGCACAAGTGACTCTTTTCCCTTTTTGGTATCAGCGCTATACTCTGTCTGAATTTACTGTTTCTTTCTATTACGTAATGTTTTAAATTATTTTTCTCTGTTCTATTCAAATCATTGAACATTTCTTCATGCTAAAAATACGAAGCGAGTCTTAAAATCGTTAACCCGAAACGAAAAAATAATGTCAAATGCCACTCTTTGTTTCGCGCGCTCCGTGATTACGTGCTTGTCCTATGCGTGTAATTAAATATTTTTATACTATGATACATGTTTTTTTTTATTTGATTCGGTGTATATAGAATCCCTCTACAGTTAAAACTCATAAAATATGTATGTCATCGATTTACTTTTTAAAATAATCCTGTTTAAAATACACAAAGTGTTTTTTTCAACGATAGTCAATGTTCGCTGCTAAGTAATTACGTGCTTATCGTATGCGTGTAATTAAATATTCTTATATTATGATACATGTTTTTTTTTATTTAATTCGGTGTAGATAGAATCCTTCTACAGTTAAAACTCATAAAATATGTATGTCATCGATTTACTTTTTAAAATAATCCTGTTTAAAATACACAAAGTGTTTTTTTCAACGATAGTCAATGTTCGCTGCTAAGTAATTACGTGCTTGTCGTATGCGTGTAATTAAATATTTTTATACTATGATACATGTTTTTTTTTATTTGATTCGGTGTATATAGAATCCCTCTACAGTTAAAACTCATAAAATATGTATGTCATCGATTTACTTTTTAAAATAATCCTGTTTAAAATACACAATGTGTTTTTTTCAACGATAGTCAATGTTCGCTGCTAAGTATAATAAATTAGAAAGTAAATATCAACAAAGAATTCATACGACTTGAAAGAATCATTTATAAGGTTGAAGAAAAACATCATTTCAACTTACTCATGTTACCGACTTATCAACAATAAATGTTTATGTTAGCGCGCCCATCTGGCGAGCGGCAGCGCGACATTTTGTTTAGAACGTGAGCGGTCAAGTGAATTCGGCGAATTGGCGCTAGCGGTCAAGCGGGTATAACATTTTAGTTTTTAGGCAATAGCAATATCCAAGCATATTGCTGAGTCAGATGCTATTTCAGACATGACATAGTTTATCCTTTTAAAGGCGTACAATATATTTGGTTAATGTTTAGGATATAATAGGATTCTCTGCGCTGAATAGTGGTATATCTTTATAGTACTATACTTGAGTACTATGCCCAGCCGTGAACGTCTCTAGGCTGTCATGTTGACATGAGTACTACATTGTGACTTTATCCTAGTCGCAAGACTGTATGAATTTACACTGCAATTAGAAATAATATGCTAATGCGGTAAGGATTGTGTATCCTTAATACAGGTGTTATACCATTTTTATAAACCTCACGCCCTAAAATTAAGTCAGTAGATGTGTTTGATAGAAATTTCATCAAACGCTATTTAAAATATACCACGAACATTTATCTACACTACGAATATTTATGTAATGTAATTATTTGAAAATTAAGGTGAAATATCTCGTCCCATCGTTTCAGCGTGGGTTTCACCAGCCCTGGTCATCCTGTGATAGTGGGGCCCTATCTGTAAATATTTGATTTTTATTCTCTTAGGTTCTTCGAAACATTACAAGATTTTAAATACAAAAGAGCAACTATACTGAATTACACCCGTGTTTGATTAGACTTGTTAATAAACGAATTCCAGACGTCAAAAATTTTGCATTACGTGTGATTTTATGCATAGCGTTTGATTAAGTGGAGATTTTGTGGACATTGTTTACTGCGTAGCGAGCAGAAATTTTGAAGCGACTTGTTAATGGATTCAATATTATGCATAATATACACATATAATATAATAATATCAAATAAAGTTTTATGAACATGTATACCTATTAAAGAAAGGTCAGAAGAAGTATCGTTAACTATCTGTATTTTACTTACAATATTTTATTACCTAGCCTATCATCACTTTTTCACCGCTGTGGCACATTCCCTAACTTCAAGCAGTAAGGTATTAAATAACCTAATAAAAACAAACAACTTTGATCCATTCGGCAATCAAAATTTTAATATAGCCACAACCGACCGTAGGCATAAGCTTAATCTTATTTCATGCGACCAAACGCTCACCGAGTTTGCTACCTGTAACGTAAAGCCTCTTAAGACCCGCCTTTGTTGAGCCATTACTTAATCTTACACACAAATAGCTCCAACACAAATGTTTGTAGAGCAAATACTTGTCAAGCCGAGGTCTTAAGCATATGAGAACAAGTCTAATTGCCGTCGGGAATTTTAAAATATTATTGTTATTATGTACTAAAGTGTTATAATGGTCAAATCCATAATCTCGAGATAATAAATAAATAATTCTGTGTCTGATTATGTTAAAAGTAATATATTATCATACTGGTTATGTCTAAATGGGTCACCTACCTTCGTTAAATTAAGAATGTCGCGAGTTGGTAGTTGGGGATAAGAAACGTTCGTATGGTAATTTTTAAATAGGTGACTAGTTAAATATTTTCAAGCCATATAGATTCACCGTGTCCGTGTGGTGACGGATTAGGAATACTGAATGTCACCACCCCATATCATCCCATGGGTGTCGTAAGAGCCGACAAAGGGAGCATACTATGCAGAGAACAGCACTGTAAGAGAAGGAAAACTTGATACAATCCCTATACCAACCCGTTTGGCTAGCGTGATATAGTAGGCCAATTCTTCCTTTCAAAGGAGAGGCTTAGTCCAGCAGTGGACTGTTAAAGGCTGATGATGAATAGATTCACCGAGTTATTCTATTGGACTCTTTGAATCTTTAATTCGACTTATTCTAAATAAAGACTTTACTACAATTTGTACCTACACCAGATGTCAGGTTTAGACAGTTTAAATTTCCTGTTCTGTTTCAAATGTTGGTCGTTAACTTATAACCGTTGGCTTTTACTTGCATTCCAAGTGATGTAGAAGATTTGACTGCTTATATAAATAGCAATCCTTATGATTGACTGTTTATGAAACAGTCAACATCATGATACCGCCACGGCTGATAGAACTGTCACTTACCTTCACGGTTTATGATTGGCGCACATATTATGTTACATTAATCATGGAATGTTCTTGATAAATAAATATGATTCAGTCTTCTATTTTCATTAAACGCTTAGGCAACTAGGTTGTTTCGTTCTTCCACATTTCATAAAATAAAATATACCGTAATACCACTACACATAAACTGGTTTACTTTAAGCTCAGCTGTTATATTAAAATTTATAAGAAACCGACATCTTTGAATAGTATCTTAAGTACTTTAGATTAGAAGCGGTGTCGTAGACATTTTCTCAAGAATTTTTCACGCAGCTTACTTTAATATCTGCGCAATTCCAAGTGTCACGTGAGGCCTACCATAAGAGCCACTGAAATATACACCTTATCTTATTTCGTACCAGATTGAACGTACAAGATACTTTGTAGGTAATTCTATAGATGACCTTAGTAGAGGCATTATAAACTAACTTTAAGGCGCTGTCCTAAGCGACTGTTTTGGTAAATGAGGGGGTGAAGCAGGGGAGGTGAAGGGAGCGTAGCTCCGTCTACTGCGGGGCGCCCCCCTTCATTCTCGTCGCGTGCGGCCGTATTCTGGCGACATCCGTATTCCAATATTTCAAAATCGCAAGCAAAACGTTTTAGCATATTGAATTGAGATACTGTTATTAAAATTTATATTACATACATCAATCTGTTTGTACAATATAGGCATAGCGCAATTTTTGTTCTCAGTGCAACCATGAGCAAAACTGGTTTACATTAGACGTTATAGGTATTAATAGTTGACGAAAGTAGGTAAATACCTACGTGCCGTAAGATGATAAAAATAATTAAGTCAGTTCCATGTATGGAGAGGCCATTATTAAGTTTGTTTTGTTTTTGTATAAAAATAGTGAAGCAGTTCATAGAATACCTACATCTAATTCCATTCCTGCCAGTTTTCAAATCTGTTTTTCAATAAATTGGCTGTGACATACGGGCGAACAGACAGACAGACATTGCGAATCTATAAGGGTTCCGTATTTACAATTTTTGGCTACGGTACCCTAAAAAACACAATACTGTTCTACTAAGCGCAAAAGCCGTATCTCAACTAAAGCGAGTTACGAGATAATTGAAGTTTAGTAAAAGTTGATTTCTTTTATTTATTTATGGATGTTATTGTTATTATAAGTATAATTATTATGGTAAAGGTTTCGAAATACGTCGCCGTTTTTAGGGGTTGTGAGTGATTGGAGAGGGAGGAGGAGAGGTCTTGAAACCCCCCTCACAATTTTCACTTGCCGTAAATACTTGGTTTCCTCTGAAAAATAAATCTCCAAACATCGGTGTGTATGGCACTGCCAACTTACACATTCATCACACTAGTTTAATAAACTAAGGTTGACGGAGCCCTACGAAGGGCTCCTATTTTCGGATTAAGGGTCAAAAGAGAACCTAACATAACCTATTTAGTTACTTATTACAGTCGCACCTAACCCTAGGCACTCGTAAGCAATGACGCACAAATTTGACATTAGCTGTCAATATGATCATTCCAAGATGGCAGTTTTGCGTTTCGTTTCACGTTTTTCACATAAAACCTAAAAATAACATTTGTAAAACTGTACGAAAGTATAAAAACTACGTTCCGTTATGCATAATTGCCGAAGTATTTATGAAATTTTGGAAATTGTTTAAAAATTTTTAGACGCAACTCCGGCAGCCAAAATTACTTTAGGGGATTAAAACGACGACGACTCCCTTAAGCCCCCTACACTACCAATACCCTCAAATTCAGGCGACTCGTTTCGAAACCCATTATTATTTTTCAAAGTAGATAAACATCAAAAATATATGTGGATATACCTTATTCATGAGATACTGCTATGTCGCTTAGAAAATTATAGAATTAGAATTTGAGTTACTGCTTTTTCGTTAGCTCTCCTCATACATGTTTGTATGGCAAATATAAAAAATTTCTTTCGCTTCAAATATGTGTTGTTTCAAAGAAAATAAATATTAAAAGATATTTATTTATATTCATTTATCATTTATTAACGAAATACAGAGTTTACAGCTCATCAAAAGTTAGCTGTCTGCTACAACCCGGCAGGTTTTCTTTATTCTCATCGAATGTTAAAGGCAGTGTGTGAGGTGATAAGGCTTCAATACTTATTATTTGCTGTTGTTCACGAGGCACAGTTTCATTTACTTTCCTTTTACGGCTTGGTATTGTAGAAATTTCAAGCACTGATGAAACATTTTCCTCACCGTGATCTCGCAATGCCATCCCTTGGGCTTGACGAGAATCAACAATTCCAGGCAACTGCCAATTCATATAAAACGACACAAGCTTTTCTTCTCCCAGAAAACATCACCTCTTTCTATAATTTCTATTTTTAGTGGTATACTTTCGCCACTCCACACAGCAAATAAACACTTTTGTTTGCGTGTAACGTGGCGTTGCCCCTGAATTTGGTAATAACAATTACAATATTTGTTTAGACTAGTCAGATCACTTTTTTAACATGTTTCCATATTTGTATTTTATTTGCTCTTATACTATTCTCCAGGCCATTCTTATAGGCAACTATAGAACATTAAATTTCCACAATCGTGTTTGGACCTATTAATCCATCTGGCGTGGCACCAATAAACGGATAATCCACAAGGCTCGATTGTTACATTTTCTTGCTTCGCCAGTTGTTGCAAAGCCAGTTGTTCATTTTAGATTCCTCCATGCGCAACTGATTTTACATTGCAAATATTTTATTTGTACAAAATATTTTTTACTAAGTTGGCTTTACTGCTGTTATCTCTTCGTTTTACCACTATACCAAAATTTCAATCTGTCAACATATTCTTACGCAAATTGAACCAGTCACTGCTATCCCTCTTGTAATTTTTGCTTATCACTACGGAATTTGAGTCAAATTTGTTAAAAAAATTGTTTGGCATTTCTTGGCTAGCTCTTGAACAGATCGTGTTATGAATGACTGCAGTCAAATGTGTGTAAGACGTTGCAAAACTGTTATCTTTAACTTCACTGTAATTACATTAAAGATAATTAGTTACATACTTTATTATTAAAAAATACTATACCTTGTGTTATAGCAAACAGAGAAGTCACCTTCTTACTTATAAATGATTGATTTTAGAAATTAAAAAGATATTAGATGTACTGAGACATACCTAATAGTTTATAAATAATCAAAGTTTTACCCGATGTACCTAAATAGGTTTATGTTCACAACACAATAATACAACATTCGTTACCGCTTGTGTGCGGATTGCGGAGCGCCATATTAGCGCTGTTTATTGTTCGCCGTGGCGGCATCTTAGCGCTCCCGGCGTTCTGACAAGCTAATCTATTTGGAATATAGGTACATAAAATGATTCGATTTTATGTTATTACTCTTTCAAAAATTGAAAACTGTGGCAGCTATGTATTGTGAGAATAATTTATATAATTATATTATGCATAATCGATAATCTATAACATAGTTAGTCATAAAATACTCTAATGAAAATAATTTGTGTAAAAATGTTACATATTTCATAATCACTTGACCATGGATGAATTTCTATTTTATTACGACGCTTTCTTGTACAAATCCTTCGTAGAACTTCATTTCTCTAATTGTCCATATTTTATACTTCTAACTATATATTTATAAGCACAGAAACAATAACACATTAAACGCAACAAGAGTATAAACTTAGGTCCTAATTATATGTGCCCATAGTTACATGAAAAGCCTATTTGATTCAAAGTATTCAGTCTATAACATAAAACATGAAATTACGAACTCAATTTGGCGTATTATAATAACAAACAGGTTTACGTAAAATTTCGTGCAGCGGAGACGCAAGCGACATGACCTATCTCTCACAGGGCTCATAGCCGAATGATGAGGTCTGGGCGGGGCGTAAACTAGCAACTGACACTCAGTACACCGCTTATGCTAATAAGGTTTAGATTGCTGAAGCGTTTGATATTGATGGGATCTACCGAGCGTCAAAATCATAGACGTTTGGCAGATTTTATTTAATTTTACAAAATATACACGTATAATATGAAAATAAATAGGGTAATTCTTTAGTTCATTAGATTTCCTATAATATTATCAAATAAAATATGACAGCTTACGATCAAAATATTGCAAACAGTGAGACGAAAGATTATTTTTTGCCTCGATTTTGTGATTTTTTTACCGTGATTCTATTTTACATACATGAAAAATTCTTTCAAAAGTCTTTTGTTCAGACTTTAGACTTTAAGCTCTATTTTTTGCTAGTTTGTAATATGTACCGTTATGGCTAGATGCGCGACGAAAGATTTGGTGTTTCACGGCTTCTGAGGTATAACAGCGCCTTAACTAATTTAAGATGTTCTTAAGTTTATACACGTATACCTGATAACTTCGTGCTTCCTGACATGAAAATAAGATATATGAAGCCGAACTAAAGTTAGGTTAGGTTGTAAAGACCTCATTTACGTCAAGTTCAAGTTTTCGCTATCAAAGTTTGTAAGACTTTTTATGGTATGAAATGGTATTTCACTGTGCCAGTATATATTATTTCTGACAAGTAGGTACCTGTTCCAAATCAACTTACAAATGAAAATACAACCATCATTGTCGTAACTTTATGCCGATTGCATCCAACACATTCACCTTTTAGACTCCGAGGCCTGCTTACTAGTCTAGCCAAATTTGTCAGAAAAGATGTAGCTAATGAAAATGTATTTTACGCTGGATGTGTTTTTAAATATATTACAAAACTTTCCATCTATACTTCACAGCCACTATATAAAGCCACGTTACGTACAGCAGTAAGTTGCAGTGTCACCTTGTACAAAGTGCGGTCATAACCCCGAGACAATACGGCGCCACTAAGGTAACCGCACAGCTGATTGGTGCAGTGACTCTCGCTGCAGAGCTATAACACCACACACTACGTACTAGCTAACTATACATTCTACTTGTGTTATAAACACGGAATTGTGTGAGGATCCTAATATATTTCGTAACGTTTTTGATTCTTTCATACAAAATAAATCTACTTAGATACACTAAAACATACTCACGTGCTATGATATCAGAAAAATGTAAACCTTCAGGTATAATTAATTATTTTCTTTACATAACATACTTTCATTCGTTTTCGTACGTCTTTCAGTTTCCAAGTAAAGAGAAAAGCTTTACTAGAATTTTCTTAACGCTTGGCCCAATGTATCAGATACGTTCGTGTCGGTGCAGTTCAACGTGTAAACACATCAGACATTCACTATGATGTGGTTCTGATTGTCAGAAGGTTTGTAAGAATACAGTCAGGTAAATTAAAGTAAAACCTGTGGTTAAGGATGAGTTTGAATAATTATTTTATGCATAAATCATTGCTGTGAAACCGTATAAGGTGATCTTTGTTAAAATATATATTTTAATACGTTGGTAGTTGATCTTCTTAAGGCATGACCCATCAAGAATTAACTCTGGAATGTTTCTTATTTGTCAAACCGATATTGGCGTTAAACTTTTTCGTAAGTATAAAATTAAACAATTTTGAGACGGTAGCCCCCCCCCCCTCAAAAAGGTCTTTATAAATTCATGATTAGAATCTGCTTAAAAAAACGCATTACAACTGTGGTGCACAGTTACGATGCCATAGACAGATACATAAATACACAAACAGGTAAAATTTATAACACCGCTCTTTTTAAGTCGGGGCTTAGAACAATGTAAAATAACACCAATATAACCAATCCAACCAACCAAATAATACTCTTTTCAATTCGCGATTCTTCACTTGTCATACTTCTTAGCTGTACGTGAGCACTTAAGCTTGTAGCCAGAAATGCCGTCAGCACTGCGCTTATAGCCAATGTCGAATAATTGGTGACGCGGTTGATCGCGTGTCGGTGAATGGGTCAGCTGTTGGGCCAACATTATGGGCCACAGTTAGCCGAACTCACCAGCAATCGATAAACACGTTGGCCAAACCCGCCAAACGTGTTGCTCATAGTTTACACCCAGCATAAATTGCAGAGGTAATAAACACTTGGTTAAATGTAGTCGAAAGATCCGCTTATTAGGGTTCTGTAGATAAACTACTGTTACCGCCTGTAACAGGTTGTTCGTAGATAACACAGATTACCATCGCAACACTTGAAGGGAATCTTGATGTTTAGTTTTTCGGCCACTTAGCGGTAAATAGTTACCGAAGTCGATTAATCTTTCGCATTGACGCTATCTTGATAGTGATACTTTTTCCTTTTCGTGTGGTTAGTAGAATTTTTCTGCTGAATGTTTACCACTGGCTCGCTTAACGTTTGACTTGGATATATTTCTATCCCATGTATGTCGTAGCAAGAGTCGTAGCCAATGTTTGCAGCCTATTGAGTCGGGTCGAGCATAATAGCACTCGGATTTTCTGTTTAGAAATTCATAGCACACATTCTTAGAATGTGCCACGCAGAAGCTGTAGGCTTGCCCCCTATTATTTGGTAATACATGCGTATACCTTTGTAAATATTTTCGTACCCTTACTTATAACAGATTTTAATACTTTTGTCATAAAAGCGAGGATGGTTTATAAGATATTGTAATAAAAACCACGCGTTTTGAATTTGAAACTAAATAAACTTCTACTTTTTAGTTCTTTTTTATTATATACGTTTTCAATGTGTGCCTATTGCTGCCTATAGGTCCTACAATGTAAGAAATTTCACTGTAGTGAAACTTCTTACATTGTAGGACCTATAAGGATTGTAATCAAAATGGATGATAAGCGTTCAAGACACGTAGACAAATATCAACCTAATAAAAGTGTGGTAATGAAAAATGCTTTGGAGCAAAAGCGTCATATTTCATAGTACGAGGAATTTTCATTTTTATAAAATACTAGAGGACGCAAGCAGCTACGCCTGCATTTTTTTTAAATTTGCCCGTTTTGGCCAATCCCGTAGGAATTTCGGGAAATCCCTTCTTAGTGCACCCCTACGGTCCCCAAGGAACATACATGCCAAATTTCAGCTTCCTTCGGCTGTAGCGTGTCTGTCAGTCAGTCAGTAGCGCAAGGATTTTATATATTAAGATTAGATGATGCCCGCGGTTACACCCGCGTTATTGAAGGCTACTGCTCCACTCCCGTGGCTCTTAGCGTGATGTTATATAGCCTATAGCCTTCCTCGATAAATGGCCTATCTAACACTGAAATAATTTTTCAAATCGGACCGGTAGTTCCTGAGATTAGCGCGTTCAACCAAACAAACAAACTCTTCAGCTTTATATATTAGTATTAGATAGGCACATTTCTAAACACGACTCTCTTCATAGATGAGTTGTTACAATAAAAAGAAATCCACACATTTTACCTAATACCGCCTACTCCATTTTGTAATCAACTATAATATTAGTAAGTACTATTCCTGAGTGGCCTGTTCATTAATCTGTGTTCTGCTCGTGGGTGGAATCTTAATACACAGGGGGTGCTAAGAATCTTAATGCATAGGTACATTACATTTATTTAGTCGGAAAGTCATGATATCACATGCTTAAGTAAAAAAATTGTATGTAATAAAGTCCACACGGTTTTTCTTAGTTTTTTATTTTTACTATAAATGATGCTGGCAAAATCTAGTATGCAGTTATACTCTAGTATGCAGACTACATCTATTTTAAAGATGATCCTTTGTGACCGCCTAATGGGTCTACGAAACCTAAAATAAGGTAGTTTCGAATTCGTTCTAAATATTGAGTAAATATGATCATACATGTTATCATATAATTTCATAATAAACTCCATCGTACTAAAGATAGTTAAAAAACCTATACGATTATTGATACTTAATTATAATACGTTCAAAGTTGATTCAGTGTTCTAACATTCATTTTCTTAATACAACAAGGGTAAACACTTGAGAACCAGTAGTCTATCGATATATTTTTCTATCAAGTAAAACCCTCGTCACCTTATTGAACCTCAAGGGCCCCATGTTCAAAATGGGCTATTTGCCTTTCCTTCGTTTCAAGGTCGGGAAGCTGTATTGATCCGGGTGGGCCTATTCAGGGTGCTAACAATTAAACACCCTACATAGAAGAATATACAATTTTAAAGGATTTGTATCTCAAAAGCTGTGTCTTTGACTGTCGGAGTGAACGAAGAGCCTTATTTATAGAAGTAAGTGAATATTTGTATAGAAATTCTAAGTATATGAATTTCTTGAGTGAGTCTGGAGATATATTATTATATTAATAAGGGCAGAATATGAGGACGGCTTTACGCTTATATTGTAGGTACTAGATGAGTCCGGTATAGATCGGACCAGTAGTTCCTGAGATAAGCGCGTTCAAGCTAACAAAGAAACGATTTCTTCAGTTTTATAATATTAGTATAAGTGTAAACGAAAACTATGATTGCAAAAAACAAACGGAACGTATTATGGCATCACGGGAGGAACTACTACGCCTTCCGAGCAGTCTATTGATCCTTGAAACTGCATGTTTATGTTCATGTTCATATTGTTACGAATTGAAAATAACGCCATCTATCGGTGAATGGGAGAACAAGATGAGATTAGATGTATCGGTGGTTTAAAGCTGTTTCATCTATCCTCTAATAGATGGCGTTGTTGCAAATAGAACGAACTAGAATGACCGCAAGCTACCAGAACTTTCGTGATGAGTCTCGAAAATACTAGTTATGTGTTCCGGCCGGTATAAATACCAACGATCAGGAGTCGATAATCATCAAGCGAAGGGAAGTAAGTCGGAGTGTGTTTCTAGTGGTGTGAAATAAGTGTGTTTTTATTAGTGTTGAGAAATAAATGTGTATAGTGTTTGTGTTAGTAAATAAAGTGCAGTTTTTCTGGCATAGTGTATATAATTTATCACAGAACCCCAGCTCGTAACAATATTAACGGATACATAAAGTTTGAAAGAGAAATATTTGCACTAAGTATGAAATGCACTCAGTGTAGTTAGCAACTCTGGTATTATTTAACTTTATTTTGTTTCCTTTTACGGTTGGTGTGTGTTAGTGCTCGCGTGTTGGCTTTGGTGCATATATTTTATGTTGCTACAGTTATATAGTTTTTGCGAGAATTACTTAATTTTACGTAATACAGAATATTTTTTAGTTTTACAGGGTGATAGTAAGCTTAAGGCACTGTCACCCTATAGAAGTTAAAATATTCTGTAAAATATCCTTGCAATATTTTATTTTGTAATTTATGACATTTTAATATTCTATTTGGAAACTATATATATTTCTCGTTCCACATTCATTACGTCTGTTATGCATTTTCTTACCAAACGGGTGCTATCTTGACCAAGTAAAATAGAGAAAGGTTTTTTCTTTTACTTTATACCTAATATACTTGCAAATGTTCAATTTCTATTCAGGACTCAACTGCGATATTATAAGCATAAAATGCCAGTTATTGCATTGTTTTTGCAGCTGATATCAGCTGAATCTGTTAACAATAAAGATGGGTATAGCATAAAACTTTACGACGTAACAATTCTTCCTACATTATGTAGAGTTGAACGTAAAATCAGGACAAGAGGACTTTAGCTTATCGTAAGACAGACGATCCCCTTACATCGAATGTTTGACATGTTCTTGCACTAAGTAATAAATGTTAGATGTTAATGGAAAAGCCGGCTTTTACCCGGAAATGTCCGACCGTACAACAGTGAATGATGTCTTCATCTTGTACATTTCCTCACGAAAAGAAACAAAGGTAATTCCTGTGACCCAGTGAGCTATGTTTATCTCTCTCTCTCTCAGGTAGCTTTGTCTTGAGAAAATGCCACAATAAATAATGATTATCCTGCATTACGACAGAGAAATGAACTATGGATGAAACAATGTTATTTCGATTAGGAGATGAACGTTTATCGTCATATTCTACTCAGTCTGATAAACCTTCAGTCCTTGATGAGTCAGTGGTGATCATTATTCAGGACTGAACAATATCCGTACGATGACTAAGTAGTAAAGAACCAAATACGTCTTTTTGTTAGAAATGTTTAGGTACTACCCAGATATAACGTTTTGGTTTCTTATAATTTGGACTGACATCGCGTTATTGAACGACTATGGCAATACACGCGCTTCTAGATTAATAACGAATATTGTATTTAATTATGGTGATGATTCTGTCTCCTATTTTATTGTTGAGAAAAATATGAAATATTTTTCTCAACAATAAAATAGGAGACAGAACGCAGGGTAACATGGAAATTATTCATACTCCTTCTATTAAGCATTCTACCCGCTCGTGTCCTGAAACGAGTTAAGTAATGCTGGTAACTTAATAAACTGCTATATTCTGTTCATGATATGAATAAATAGGTTTAGTAGCTATCCCGCCGGTGTATGTCAGATCGATGAAGTACGTGATAAGACTTCAGAGACTTGGGAGTTAGAGCACATACAATTAGTTCAGTATTGAAGACAGATAATATCGCGAATATACATACTTATACAGAATTGCGCATTGGCGATTATTTGCGTTTGATGGCTTCATCGAAATTGAGACTAAATAAAAACTGCCGGAGCTTTTTCAAATCGACAAAATTGGACATGTTCATAAACACATATCTTACTTTGTGCTTGTTCTGAACAAAGACGCGTCTTTATTTAGCAGAGAAAATACTAACAAATACAACTATAATATTTTACTGTTGCTTGACGAACGAAGCACACAAACGCACTCCTACCCGCTTTTGACCAAGTACAAAACTTGGCACAACGAAGACCTCTAAAAAATAATTACTGCACGCCTTTTTGATAGGCACTTATTCGATATTGACAATCCAAACCTCAAAGCAACTAACACGCACAACGAAAAGAACTCCTGTCGTTTGAATTTGGTCACAATGAACTGGGAAAGATAATCTAATTGTTGAGTTTTCGTGGCGCAAAATATGTTATGATTCAATAAGCAAGACTTGTTGCTTGACAGTTCTGTTGCTGATTCCTTGGTTCACTTTCATAGGCTAACATTTTCTGTGAATTTCAATGTAGAGGTATTATTTTGCTGCTATATTTGTTGGTACATCAATTTAAAATAAAGTTTTATCCAACGATTTGTCCACAAAGTAATAGTTATACAACGTATCGCGTAATTAATGGCAAATAAATGAATGAAATGAAAACAGCCGCGATTACAACTTTAATGTTACTCTAGTTTAGTACTCTAGATAGAGTTCTAGAGTACTGCACTATACTTACCTTAGTACTACAAGTCTAATAAACTGACTCTAGTATGTCTCTAGTTTTGGGTATTGAATTTCCATGCCATCAAATTAAATGAAATAGTTATATCAAATTGGTAGTGCTTTGCCATTTTAAACAGGTCAAGAAAGGGCAGAGCCATTTAAATAATTTCATTTAGTAAGTGTTTTGTTCCTTGTAGAGCTGAGATGTTCTATAATAATCTGTATTATCTTTCTCACAAAACATTGTTTTCACTGGAGGACTTCATAATGAAATTCTTTATGCGCCTGGCGACCTACTGACCTTTTACTGTTTCCCAATACCTAGAGGGTGGATGTACCTAGATACGCATACATTTTGCATTAGGTTCATCCTGTAGCCTCAGTCCTGTTAAATCCCAAAGGTTCAGAGAGAATATTCCATTCAGCTTTATTTTCTGCCTTTTAGATTAGTCGATTGTAAAATACTTGCAGTGAAACGAGACGTACGTATCGCGATGTTTTCTTTTTTTTCTTTCTTTACATACAGACAAAAAAATTAAAAACATTTTGTTTATATGTGAATATAAATAATTATAATACTAACACATTTTCTGTTATAACTACTATATGCATCAGCAGTACATGCATCAATAGTAGTTATAACAGATTCTGTTATAAGTACTATGCATCAGCATAGTATGCTTTGGCTTTATGAAGGTGTGTGTCAATATCTCTAATATTGTTTGTGTACTGTGCCACTGGATTGCTACATTAAGAAAGGATTCAGATAAAAGTCATCACAGTCAGATTTTGACGCGCTTATCTTTTCTGTTCAACGAGCTGGAGTCAGTCCATCATTGTTTTATCAGACACTCGATGAAAGAAGTTGTTTAACGCCGAAATGCTCATCTTCCGGCCTCTAAATCAACTGCGACGTAATTATATTATACCAAGCTATTGACTGCCTGGTTGGTCTCGCTCGCGGCATAAATGTGCGCGTGGGATTGGCAGGTCTCGGGTTCCATTCCCGGGTCGAGCAAAGTGTTATTGGGTTTTTCCGTTAGGAAATTTTCAATAGCAGCACGGAGTCTGGTAATGTGCCCGATACGGCAATAGGCTCGCCCCCTATTACGAGGGACCTAAAAATTGCAAAATGTGGGTGTAATATTACACCTCTGCCGACCCCTTCAGGGATACGGAATCACGTCTATAAAAAAAACATTATATATTACTGCAAATTTTCATCAAAACAGTATTTTTAATGTGAAATAGCATCTAGCTACTCATCCTCACAAAGTATCGCATTTTGATAGTTATACTAGCTTCTTGCTAGCTCTGGCCGTCCGCGTAGCACCTATGTCAATGAAAGTGTTCTATGTGATAATCTAGACATTAAATAATTTACCTATATAAATGTAAAACTCTTGCACTAACTTAATGTATACCCAAACCCAAAACAACAATTTGCGTCCCATCAATACCTTCAAAATATTTTACATTAAAACCGTGGTGGAAAACATTTACGCTAAAGCTATTATTGCTGTGTATTTTCCCACCTGTTCATATCACTGCATTCATCATCCATCCATTAACATCTCTGTTATAAGTCAGTTAGGTACGCTCTGATTGGCTGAACAGGCTACAAATTAAATTTCCTCTCGCCTTGAGGTCGTGCTTCCGTGATGTTAGGCTGAATTTACACAGGGTTGCCGCAGCAGAGCAACAGTGAGCTGTTTTATTATCTAACAATTTTATAACTTCATAATAAAAAAGCATAAATCAGGATATTCGCCAACTTTAGTAGTTGTGCATCAGGTGGATTAAGCGATTTCGTAAACTATTAATGTTTCGCACAAAGACTGAACTATGATGTCACGATTTTGGTCTTTGGTCCACTTGTGGTATTAACATATCTACGACATTATCTTCGCTAGCTGGTCTTTTTATGGCACAACTTTTCGATAGTGTCTTCATAAGAACCGTATCACGAATTTCGCTATTTGGATATTCAACACAGTGAACACGAGGCGTTTTGGTCTGCTTATTCGAGCATTGAGCGTGTTTTGTCTTTGAGCGTAGCACGTATACTTCATCGCCAAAATAGATGTACACTTTGGCTATGAAAATGTGGTATTAAATTAGTTGAAACTAAAACTTCTTATCTACTGATATGACCGTAGTCGTTCAAGCCACCACTATTTTAGTGTGTATTGAGCCTTAGCACTTCGCTCCACCTAAGCCGTTTATATAGTCATATTTTGTTTGCGGCTTTATGAAGGTGTGTGTCAATATCTTTCATATTATTTGTAAAGAAAACAAAGCATGTTTTCTTTCTTGCTTCGTAGGGCTACCACTATCGGTGTACATTATACTTGTCGCTTATAATATAGAAATATTTTACTTTGTTATATTTGCTTTTGAGGACAGAAAACAATATTGTATTAGCAAATATTCGTAGAAAAGGTGGTTAAAATGCGTATTCAGGTACTCATATCGAATACGTCCGACGGTTAATACGCCCGCATTGTCACTTCTTGCTTGTCAACTACCCTTTGTGCTAACTGAAAGTTTACGGAACACCTGTTTGATACTTCTTTTTAAAAGTTTCTCGTTGTAAATTCACAACATAATTAATTTTAGTAAATTATAAATCAAACAGTTACCGTAAGTCAAAGTAAAACCATTTATTATACATATAATGTACATTACGAATATTGTACGTCCGATTCTACTCTTAAAGTTGGATTAATAAAACAGAAAAGTATGTATTTACGTATTCATCATCATCATATCAGCCAAACAACGTCCACTGCTGGACATAGGCCTTCCCCAAGGTTCTCCACACAGACCGGTCTTAAGCCGCCCGCATCCAACCGCCGCCCGCGATCTTGACGAGATCGTTGGTCCACCTTGCGGGGGGCCTACCTCTGCTGCGTCGTCCGGTACGTGGCCGCCACTCCAGAACCTTTCTGCCCCAACGGCCATCGGTTCTTCGAGCTATGTGCCCTGCCCACTGCCACTTCAGCTTGGCTATCCGTAGAGCTATGTCGGCGACTTTGGTTCTACTGTGGATCTCCTCATTTCTGATTCGATCTCGCAGGGAAACTCCAAGCATAGCTCTCTCCATCGCCCTCTGAGTGACCTTGGGCCTTCTGATAAGGCCCATAGTGACCACGTCTCTGATCCGTAAGTCACCACTGGCAACACATACTGGTCAAAGACTTTCGTCTTGAGACACTGCGGGATATCGGTCGAGAAGATATGTAGTAGCTTCCCGAACGCTGCCCAACCGAGTTGGATTCGACGATTGACCTCCTTCTCGAAGTTGGACCTACCTAATTGGACTACTTTTCCCAGGTAGATACACTTGTCGACAACTTCGAGCGTAGAGTTCTCAACCTGAATAGGTACGTTGGACGTACGTATTCATATTTTGTAATATTTAGGCATGACATGTTCATGAATGCTATGATAATAAATGAAATGTTCAATTACATGTGGACAGACATCTTGAAGAAGATATATGATTGTTGTAGCCAATATTACATTCTTGGCCACGGCACCACCGTCAAAGCAATCACAATAGAAACTGATAAAATATCCTAATGACGTAACAGCTATGAACAAATTCGCTGTAATGTGAGCTCCAAAACCTACATAACTGTAAACTTTACTGACACCTTTTTCAAGAAGTAGGTACCTATCCAAACGGTCCCCGGACAGTCCTTTAACGCAACATCCGGTCCGTTCCATCTGAATAAACCTTCGTCACCGTCCCTATCTTATTTAATTTATGAATACTCTACTATACATATGTTTACCTAAATGTAAATTCGTTGGACGATACACAAGCCACATAATTGACAACATTCACTTTTAATGCGAAGGAATAGAGTTAATATTCTTTTAAATTTGTGCTCACGCCTAGTGTTACATTGTGTGACGCTGCGTATAATCTACTTACTGCTGACCCAGCGAACGCCGTATCGCCATTTTAAGAGTTTTTGTTTAATTCCCTTTTTCCAAGCCCCTTTTCCAAAGTTACCATTGACTTACCGCTTAATCTCTTATCATTTCAGAGTCTATAAATGATGAACAAACAAACATAGATTTTTATATAATATTGAATTCCCCATTCCTTAAAATATCGGAGTCGATACCCATATCGACTATTAAAAAAAATCCCGTCCGCCATCTTTGATCACGAAACAGATGTTGAATTTGGATTCACCATCCCTTAATTATCTGAACAGGTTAAACAACCTAGTACTCATGACTTATTTACTAATGATTGTTTTCTTATTGTTACAGGTACTTTAATCGCAGAAAATTGTAATTAAAATATTGTCGAGGAAAAAATTGGCAAGTACCAATCATCAGAGACGATACCCACATTTATTTTTTAAATTTTTCCCATCCGCTTTCTTTGATTTCCCATCCGCCATCTTGAATCACAAAATAGATGTTGTATTTGGATTCCCCATCCCTTTAAACATCGGACACGATACCCATATTGATTTAAAAAAAAATCCCATCCGCCATCTTTGATCACGAAATAGATGGTGTTTTTGAATTCCCCATTCCATAACATATCGGAAACGATACCCATATCCTCTTGAAAAAAATCCCGTCCGCCATCTTTGATTTCCTATCCGCCATCTTTGATCACAAAATAGATGTTGTATTTGGATTCTCTATCCCATAAATCATCAGAGATGATACCCATAAATTTTTCCCATCCGCCATCTTTGATTTCCCATCCACCATCGTGATGAATGAATCTCACGAATAATGAAAATCACACATCACTCAAAAATCATGAATAATGAAACAGATGTTGTATTTGGATTCCCCATCCCTTTTAACATCGCAGACGATACCAATATTGATTTTTTTTTAATTTTCACATCCGCCATCTTTGATCACGAAATAGATGCTGTATTTCGATTCCCCACCCCTTAAAATAGCGAAGGCGATACCCATATTGATTTTTTAAATTTTGTCATCTGCCATCTTGGATTTCCCGTCCGCCATCTTGGATCACGAAATAGATGTTGTATTTTGATTCACCCTTAAATCCCTTAAATCATCAGAGACGATACCCATATTGATTTTAAATTTTTTTTCATCCGCCATCTTTGATTTCCAGTCCGCCATCTTGGATCACTAAATAAATTTCATATTATTAATCAGCGTCCCGAAAATCTCGAAAATATGCCCATATAGATTGTATCCTATTCGTTTAGCCTTTTTTTGCCTTTGACCCAACCCCCTCCCTTCTCGTTTGACCATTTTATGATTTTTGTCTGGTCCCCAAAAGTTGTGGCGTAATTTTATATAGCCTTTCGTAATTATTGGGCTATCATAGGCAATAACAATTCTTTAATTCCGACTGCTAGTTCCTGATATTAGCCGACATTCTCTTTTAGCCTTTTTAGCCTTTTGACCGGCCCAAAGGGTCGAAGCGTTATGTTATATAGCCTATAGCCTTCCGGAATAACTGGGCTATCGTATTCAAAATGAATTTTTCAGATCCGACCGGTAGTTCCTGAGATTAGCGCGTTCAAACAAACAAACAAACTCTTCCGCTTTATAATATTAGTATGGATTAGGCTTTCAGCGGTTAAATATAAATAGGTATAAAGCAGCTAACGGTGTTTTATGTGTGCATATCCAACTCGTATTCGCCATGTTATAATAGTATTAAAAGTGCCGAAGCAAATTAACCAGTACAGACATCGACTGGGCATCCCTTTTAGAACTGTTATATAATTATTATGACCAAGACCGTAAAAAATTGGTTGTTGTAAATCTAAAAATGAAAAATGTTTATGAAAAGATACGCTGTTCGATTCAGTTCAGACACCTTGTATAAAATTGACAATTTAGAAAAATAAGCAACATAAAATAATAAAACATTTATGACGTGCATCTTCTAAAGGTTGACTGGCAAATAATAATAATAGGTCCGCCTATGTACCTTTCATGGTGTATGAAGTAAAAAGTTGTATTTTCAGTAAGCAATACCTTATACTCATATAATTCCTTTGTCTCCACATAACGCAGACTTATTACCTCTGTTGTCGTATCTTACCTCTCCTTCGTATCTCGCACAACCTCAAAAATAGGCACAAAGCTCTCACATCCACATATAGGTCGGTTCACGAAACATGACCACTGCGCAGAAATCATTTTTTAGGTCCCCGTGGAGGTGCGGGGTGAGGCGCGGGTGGAGTGCCAATGGCGTGGCTCCGTTCTTGACGCATTCCCTAAATGCGTCAAGAATGGAGCAACGCCATTGGTGCACGAATGTACATATGCGCGACGGCCGCCATTTGTGTCAACTTTCGTGAATTTACCTATACAATGGTTGATTTACGAAGTAAACAGTCTAGTGTTGCGTAAGACGAAGTCAAATTAGGGACCGATTGTTTGTAGAATACAATTAATAGCTCAAGGAGAGTGTAAATATATTAGCAGGCACACAAATATATACATCAATCTCAGACAAACTAAACCTTTTCAAGAACAATTATCAGTTGCTAAGGATAAAAAACATTAACCTTTTATATGTGACGATATTTATTCCATCTCATCCTCTTACCGTTATCCCAGTTTCAATCTGGGGTCCGCTTACTAGTCTAACCGGATTTGGCTGAATATTAGCTTTTCCACGGAGCGACTGCCTGTCTGACCTCCGCAACCCTTTTTACTCCTATTTATTCCATCTCATTTGTGAGTAATTTGTTTGAATAATCCTTGTGTCACTGAGTACCTAGGCTTGCATGCATCCAACCGTTGAGCACGATATAATCAAATAAATTGGACTGCACGTAAGGCAGTTTATACGGCTAGCTCGCCATCTAATACCTAATTCTAGGCCCAGTGGCCAGTGGCCAGGGTTCGATGTCCATACGAGAAAATACTGTCTGATTTACAAATTTTATTAGTTCGGGTCTGTTTGTGCTTTGTTTCCGTTGTGTATTCCTAAGGCAGGAGTATTCTTCACTTAAATAATATACGGAATGGTACCGATTGCATAAATATCTTCACATATTATAAAATGACGTCCTCTCTGAGATAAGTCTGTTTATATAAACGCGATAAAGTAAAAAACTACCTAAGCTACGGATTTTTGTAAGGTTTTCAACAATAGATAGTGTGACTCCTAAGGATTGTGTATAATTCATGTGGGCAGAGCCGCGGGAGAAATGTAGTAACTAATAAAAGAGAAATTGCATTAGTAGAGCTTCCGGCGGTAGATTTATACAGAGTTATCTCCTACTCGCTATTCATAACGTTTGAAGTGCAACAGAGCGGCATAAATTCATCCCGCATTGTTGCATGTTACCTACAACCAATAACTTAGTTATGTGTATATCACTAAACATGTAGTATCCAATGTTTGGACAGCAGTATTGAGTTCCTCTATTAAACAAAATTTCCCTAGTTTGAATGAAATTATAATGATTTTCTGGATATATTGTAACTTTCTCTCACTTGTTTGCTATTACTGCTACATAGAACACAAACACTAGGTCAGTTTTACTTTATTATTGTTTTACGTATTATTAAAACGTAAATATCGTTTACTTTAACGTAGGAGTAACTAATTTTATAATATTTAAAGAAGCTTGAAAAAAGTACTCCCCATTTACATAATGTCTTTTATAGGAAATTTGAAAGTCAACCAAGTACAAAAATAAAACAGACAAAGTGCTGCCTTAAAAATATAGCTTTTAACTTAATTGTTTTATCTTGCTACCAAAAAAAACTTAAACATTCTATGGCTTAGGAAAAGTCAACCCACGCGACTTCTAAAATAAAAACCTCATTTAAAAAGAATGACAACCAAATAGCAATCAAGAGACATTCCATGTTCGAAAAATATGTCCAACCGTTTCTCAAACAGCTGGGTCTGGCGGTATTGATCGGGTCCCGAACGACCTTGAATGCGGGGACACCTTAGTTCCTACCCTGTTCAGTTAGGGTGGCCTATTTTTGTGAATGGATCGAAACCCGGGCGATTCGTCTTGCGTCTATGTCAATAGATTTGGCTGATAAAAGTTGGAATGAAATTGATACGATTGGATCATTGGCTATTTGGATTTATGGTGTAGTTATTTCCCACAAATAATAACAATGTTTCCACTATACTTTGCGCATTTGTGTAATGGAAAAATGTTTACGAGAAATTTCATGTTGCGATAAGCCACGCTAAGTGGCGAGTCACCGTAAATTTATTAAAATTACAGTTAGTACCCACAAATGTTACATTATTACAATTGCACGAAACTCTACAATTTTCACCTTTAATTTTTGCTTGAATATTTTCCCCAATTTGTAGAACATGGTGACGCTCGAGTATTTTGAACGTAATGTGGCAATTAAACGGTTTTATTCTGACAATGATAAAATGAAAGGTTTCGTGAAGGCTCTCCGCAAGCTGCTGCATGATTAATTTATTGTTCATTTTGTTCTTATTAATTAGTTTGAGCTAAGAAAATTATTGTATAATGTGTATTTATTTCAGTACTTATACATAAAGAACTCGGTCGCTAGCTTCAGCTCCTTTTGTGTCGAAAATGTGTTCATTTCGACATGAATGTCTTTCAATAAAATCAATAACTAAACTCAGTTGCCAATTACGAACCTTGCCAATAATATTGTTTGATTAAAAAACAAAAAGTCATCATGTTTTAAGAGCGGCAATAAAATTATTCAATGAATACTGTAAAAAATTCTGGCACTGACTTCAAGAGCCTCCATTCTCTAGTATTAAATCAATTCGATAAATTATCATATGTATGAAATCTTTAATAACTTCTAGTACTGACTTTAAGGACATGCGTTCACAAATTTAATTCAATAAATTATTATCAAATAAATTCTGTAATAATTTCTCCAACCAAGAACTTGCGTTTACGAGTATTAATCAATTCCATAAAACACTCATTGTAATTTTCTTTAGGTTAACACGTCGCGTCGGTCTTTGCGATCGGCAAGTTAATGTATAAAATTCTCGGGGACGCGAGTGTTTGCTTACCAAGTGGGATATAAACTTTCTTTATACAATTATGACGAAATGTCTGTTCCGTGAAAGTATTTTGTGAGTATGTAAAAGTGATAATGTGTTGAAATGTACCTGTGTTTGTTATGTAAGTGTTTCTGTCGATCCTCCGTCCCTTTCCGATTTAGCCGGCGTCTCGATCGCGTTCTTTTCAGTTATTCTTTACTAATTATAACCCTAAGTGCTTGGCCATAGTAGCGCGGGCAGCACGCGCGCGGGACGCGCGCGGCGCCGCGCGCGTCTTCATGTGTCCGTAGTGGCGCGTTTGCGGGTGCGGTGTACAGTGTTTGTCAAATTTAGTATTGTGACGAATCGCGGCTAGATTAATATGAGTTTTCAGTTAGATGACGTTAACACTCACCATAGTAACATTCTGTCAATTTTTCGCCAAATTCGCAACTAACTGGTAACAAGGCTATAGCCGTGCGGATAAAACAACCGCCTCACGGTCTGAGGGCGTGGGTTCAAATCACATTTATAACTGTTATGAAAGTTTTTATGAAATTTGGAAAATGTTTATGAATATTTGGCAAATATTTAACAAAGAAAAATATTTTGAATAAAAATTGGAAAATTCTAGTAACTTAACGAATGGAAATTTGAGGCCATTCGAAATAACATAATGACATTCAAATAAAACAAATAAGAATTTATATAGATACTTTGCATTTTTAAGTTCATCATTATATAATAGGTACTAGCTTTTGCCCGCGGCTTCGCGCGCGTAACATAAATTTACTTTCAGTCTCAAGTTGTGTGAGACTCCTGATTAGTCTAAAGAGTTCAGAAAGTCTATAGAGCACAAAGGAATTCGGTCAGTATCCATGAAATTATCTATCATTATAGATACCGAATATATATCTATAAACACTTTCGCATTTATAATATTAGTAGCGAAAATCGTTTCAGCCGTTTAAGCGTAGTCTATAATTATTAGTTTATATGCACGAATAAAGTTATCACCTTGCACGATATGACAATATGAATGATGTGAAAGTACTGACAGATATACTACATATATATTATTATAGACAGCACATACGCAGCACTCAACTTACAGCGCATGCGTTCTTACTTCCAAGAGGTAAATTTGTGCCGTAGGTACAAACTTCTACTTTGAACATTTTAAATGACCTTTCGATAACTATCACCCACATCGGCGAAGCCGTGGGCCGAAGCTAGTCTGTGAAATAAAAGTATCGATAAAATTATTAAGTCACTACGAATATCAATACAATCTCTATACTATGAACGAGATCTCTAAGTTTCAAATGAAGTACTATTTCATTTTGATGGGTAATGTATGGCCATGGTCATAAATGTAAGATTCTTTTAGAAATGATCTTGCGGTTGTATGCCTCCATCTATTAAGTTATATAAAACGTCACATCTAATTAATTATTTTGTCGCACCATAGTAAATTACATTTGTCTCGTTTTCACTCGCGATAATTGAAACATGCCATCTTCTGTGAGGACTCATTGTAATGTTGTGTATCGCAATATGCAGTTATCCACGAGTGCGTTAGTGTGTCATTTCTGAAAATTTACTGATTTGTAAATAACCTATCTTTAGGGTTCCGTAGCCATAGTGGCTTTAAACTGAACTCCTAATAGATTCGCCATGTCTGTCTGTCTATCCGTTCCTATGTCACAGCCACTTTATGCCGAAACTATTAAGACTACAAATTTCAAAATTAGTACCTAAGTAGATGTATTCTGTGAACCGGTTTACGATTTACATACAAAAAAAAACCTGTCCTATACTAGCGGGGTGCCTATGGAGATTTTTACATTTAAATTTTGCTTCCCAAAACCCTTGGTGCTCAATATCAATAAACAATATCAAAATACAAACACCAAGGAAAGCAAAGTTATTTTTGCAGGCGAAAAATTGATAGTGATATTTGACTAGGGGGCTATGTGATGCTTATGTTACGTGAATCCCTCTACTACGTTAACCTTGATGAGCGAGTTTGACTCGCACTTGATTTAATAATTACTCATAATATCATTGCTCATAAAAGTTTGAGATCCGCACGCTCCGCATTGTTTTCCGCTTGACGCCCGCGGATTCACTACGGACACTTGTATGAAAGTCCTATGGTTTGAGTTGCCCGCGTGCTCCCCGCGCTGCACCGCTCGCCGCCCCGCTCGTCCACTACGGACACTCCTATAGAGCTCCATATGTTTGAGTTTCCCGCGTCGCGCCCGCACCCGCGCCCGCCTTTCACTGTGGCCGAGCACTAATAGCGACTGCGTTGACTTCTATAAATTAAGATGAACCTGAGAAAAGTACGATTAGGAATGTCAAGAACAAAACAATTTGCCCATCAAGTTCTTCTTTAATATTCCTCAACTGAAATCGTACATAATTTTGGAACATTAATTGGCAGTGATCAATCAATTGAAGAAAGAACCTCAATATCCATTGTAAGACAATTGATCATATTTAAATGGTTTAGAATGATTAATGATGATCATTTTGGAAAATGTTACAGCATATAATTATATCAGCAGGACTCGATAATAGAAGATTATTAAAATAAATTGCTCAATGGTTTGAAATAATTTATGAATTATTTGGTTCTAGAGAGCGAACAGAGGTAATATATTTTATTTCAGTAACTGGAATTTCGGTCACAAGTATTTTGTTTCAATTACATTTCGATTACGTTAAGAGTTGATAAACCATTTTACATTTGCTAATGGTTAATTGGGTATTTTCAGCAATGCTTTTTATTGTATTTATTCAATTATAGAACGGTATAAAACTGTCTCTTTAATTCTTTGCTAAATACATACCTATTCTTGGTGTACACTGCAAATTATACTAATTTTGGCTGCAAGTAGGCTTACAGTTGTAGTCACCAGCTATTACGGTGTGTATCTATAGTAATATAATTATTATTAAACTTGCTGACACATGAATATCAGTATTCAGTAGCGTACCTACTACCGTTCCCTATAATAATAAGGTAAGATTTTTCTAGGTGAAATAAAATGTCCATAGTAATTTTTTTTTTTTTGAATGGGACTAATCCCACCCTCATTCCCACTACTGTGTCACCTGTGTAGCCAGGTTCAGCAGCAGTGACCATTGAAGACAACCAGTTTTGACACTCGTGAAGTCCCGGGGAAAGTTAAACTGTCTTGGAACCCGCAACGAACTTAATCAGAAGTATATTGGAGGAGTTGGAAAATGAATAATCCACTTCCCTCCTTAACAAAGCGGGAGACCAGCAACGAAGAGATATAGTGATGAGAAAAGATAAGCACCACGGACATGAGCATTAAGGGGGCCTAAATTGTGAACTATACCTGTTTGCAGTAATATGTATGGCAGAAACGCCTAAACGCACGGAAATTCGTCCTACTTGCCACAAGATCCGTATAGTACACTACTCCAGAAGTTACCTCTAATTCGTTAAGCATGATATTACGTTCAATTTGCCAAAGACTACACTCCCATAGAATGTGATGAGCAGATTGTTCATAATTGTTGCCAGATGTTGAACATTGACATAACGGTGAATCAACTAGCTTAAATGAATACAACTTGCTCTTAAAGTTGCCATGACCTGTAAGAAATTGGGCTACACAGTGATCCACCTCCAACCAGTTCCTCGCCAGTCGCTCTCGGACGCATGGGAAGAACTGGTAGAGGTGACGGCCCTTAGTTGATGTGTTCCAGCAACATTGCCATTCATCAAGAAGATCGTCATAGACTGTGGATTGATGGTTCAACAATCTAGCGATCTTATGTCTGTCGCGCGGAGCTAGAAAATTTAGATCCATGTTATCTCGTGTCACGTAATACATTGCTGCTCGTCTTTGTGCCTCAAGATCGACTGGAAATACACCTGCCAGTACTGGCAAAGCTTCAGTACTAACTGTCCTATAAGCCTTGCACAAAAATATCAACGCGAGACGTTGACTTTGTAGCATTTTACGTCGTACAGCACCGATAGTAGCTCTATCAGCCCATGCAGGCGCACCATAACACATACAACCCAGATATGTTGCACCATAAATTACTTTTAAAGTTTTGAACGAAAGCCCCCATGTCGCAGTTGATATCTTTGACAAGGCGTAAAAACTTCTTTTAGATTTTTCACCTACTGTTTTAATGTGCTCGACAAATGAAAAGTTTCTCTCTAAAACTAACCCTAAATAACAAACTGATTCTTTGTTTCTAATGGTGATGTTATTGAATTTGATTTGAGGCGGTGTTTTTAAGTTCCCTTTCAAAAGTAATTGAAATGTTTTCTGTGGAGAAAAATATTAACGATTGCGTTCACCCCAATTGTTGATTAAGTCTAAACATTGATTAGCTAACCTTTCAAGTCCTACCCTAGTATTAGATTGAATAAGTAAAAGACCGTCATCTGCATATCCGGTCAATGAGCAACCTGGTGGTAGTGGTATGCTTAGAAAGTCATCAAAACCTAGATTCCATAAATACGGGCCTAACACTGCGGACAACCCATGGTCAGCGCCTTCGACACAGCATGGTGGCCTAATTTTAACTTTGCTGTTCCATGTAGGAAATACGTATAAATGAGGGAATATATGTTACTAAAGCATCCACGAGACTTTAATTTAAGTAAAAGCATTGGCCACCATGCGTTGTCGAAAGCGCCAGATATATTTAAGAATATACCTAGCACATATTGTAGTGTTGATGACGAACCTATCTTCCTAACCGATATAACTGCGTCAACTGTCGATTTACCTACTGTAAAGCCAAATTGTCTATCGCTAAATCTAATACCGCCCGGCAGAAGCCGGGGAACTACGAAACGTTCTAAAAGCTTTCCTAGTGATGGTAACAATGTTATTGGCCTATATGACTTAGGGTCGTCGGACGGTTTGTCTCCTCTTTTTGGTATGATCCTAATGTAACCACTGCGCCATATACGAGGAAAAATACCTTCTGCTATGCAACGTTTAAACACAAACAAAATGGACTCACCAGATGTTTTACAAGCTTCCTTTATCATCTTGTTGGAGATTTTGTCTTCGCCTGAAGCTTTGTTAGGCGGCAAAGATCCGACAGCATTTATAAATTCGTCATAGGATGGTAGGTGGTAGTCCGTGTCATTCTCCAGCCGATCGTTGGGTATCAGACAATTCAAGAGATAGTCCGTTGTCTCCTCAATACCAGTGGAATGTCTACCATTAATTTTGATATTTTGGGTATAAGCTGAGTCGATAGATCTATTTGCTTTAAATTCGTGATATAAAGGAGACCACGGACCCTCCCTATCGAGTCTATCAACAATCTTACGTAACAAATTTCTTTTGCATTTTTCAACTGCAGACCTATAATGAGATCTAGCAACTCTAAGAGCAATAAAGGCAGTATCATAAACGTCACCTGTTATTTGACGTCTTTTTAATAGATTGAACTTTCTACGTGCTCTGCGAAAGGCTCGCCGAAGTTCAGCTAAGTTGTTATTCCACCAATCACACCTACGAGTGTTGGTGATAGAACCACGGCCAATGGCAACATCCGCACAATATATGAAGGTGTCAGACAAAATTTCAGCACTCTCTTCTACAGAAAGACTACAGCAAGTGAAGTATTTGACATGTGACGCGAATAGTGAACCAAAAAGATCCCAAGTAGCTCCTTTTGTTTTATATCTAAAATTAATAGAGGAGATACATGACGAGTCCCGTGGCAGCCTTGACGTGAATTCGTACACGATTAGGCGGTGGTCACTACATGACGCGTCCGGTAGGACACGCCACCTATCTATACGAACGTCCCCACAAGAAAGTGTGACGTCAATAGAAGACTCGCCCATGGGGCTGCAAAAAGTAGGTGGTGCATCTGGTGTGTTGTGGATGGATAAATTCATTTCTGCAATGAAATCCTCGACGGCGCACCGTCGATCTCTATCAGAAGAACGATATTTGCCATACCATTACGTAGATGATGCATTCACATCGGCACTAATTATGACCTTATGGCCCACAAGGGACCTTAAAACCAAGCGAAGATGGTGTAAGTAAGGGGCAACCGGATGTGAATACTGAAAGTAGCAGCTGACAACATAAACTCTAAAGGACGCAGAAGATACCTCCGCAACCGCACAGTGTGACGTCATGAGATTACTAATAGATGTTACAGTTAAGTTTGAATTCGCGACATAAATCCCAGCTCGTGCTTTGCCGTCCAGCTGTATGATTTTATTACTCTGGCTTGTATTTTGATATTGTTCTTGTACGAGTATTACGTCTAACTTATATTCTATAAGAAGCATATTCTATGAAGCAGCGATAGCCTAGTGGAGAGACCGACAGACTGCTACGCAGATGGTCCGGGTTCGAATCCACGGCACGCACCGATGACTTTTCGAAGTTATGTGCGTATTAAATTGTTAATTATCGCTTGCTAAACGGTGAAGGAAAACATCGTGAGGAAACCTGCATGTCTGAGAGTTCTCCATAATGTTCTCGAAAGACATGTGAAGTCTGCCAACCCGCACTTGGCCAGCGTGGTGGACTATGGCCTTATCCTTCTCATAATGGGAAGAGGCCCGTGCCCAGCAGTGGGACAGTATAAAGGGCTGATGACGACGACGATATTCTATAACTAAGCGCTCTAACTCTAATGTCGCCACCCTATCGTTGTGAAGGTTTAATTGTCCTACAACGATATTATCCATGATGTACCTACCTAAGTATGAGGTTCCCTAAACTATTAATTCAGTAGTTAGTATTAAGAATTAGTTGTTCTAATTTCAACTTATATGTGGGACATTCCTGAGATCCGCAACGATGGTCATGCGATTTCTTAAGGCGTTTACATGCTACGCATGAAGGTTTAAAATCAGGAAGATCTTTATTTGAGCATGTTTTTGTTTCGTGTTCCCCAGCACAGTGAGCACAAGCAGCTGTTTTATACGTACAAAACTTTTGAACATGACCGAATTGTTGACATTTTGAACACCGCACTATTTCTATGTCGTCTATAAACCTACATGTTGCCCAATCTATAAACAATTTTTCTTTTGTGCTAACAAGATGTTTACAATGTCTGGTTCTACTTCCAGGCCTATCCATTTACGACCACTATCTAATTTACGCCTACGAGTGATTTTGGTATTTTTAATAAACGTTTCCTCGTCTACACTTACCTCATCTTTGATATTCTGACGGTATAACGCCGTGATGAACGCTTTGTCCTCCATAGCACCGGGTACGTCCTTGACAAGAATGCGTGGCTTACGCCCTTTCGGCTTCTCTAGACGTAGACCGGCAGACCTAAACGCACTTACGGATTCCAACTTTTTGAGTTGTTTTTCGTTGGCTACACGTAGTACTACCCCAGACTTGGCTGTTTTTTTGACACCTACTATTTGAAAGCCTTCGTCGCAAGGTTTGATGGCCTTCATCAGTGCCTGCTTCGTAGCGGATGACGACCCGTATTCAGCTGAACGCTCTGTAGTCGGGTAAGCTACAATAGCAGGGCGTTGGACACGGTGAGACTCCACCGCGGCCGCCGCCGGCACTGACTTCTCTGGCAGACGAAGGCTAAGTTTTTGTGCGTACGTCGGCTTTTGCTGATTGTTTTTTAGGCTATCTAACTCTCGTTCCTGATGCGCCATCCTAGATTCGTTACTAGACGATTTTAATGCTAGTATGGATACTATACCTGTTATACGCTGCGTAAAATCCATTATGGCAGTTTTGTTAGCGACGTTAATACGTGATCCTTGATCGTTCACTAACTCATTTATGTTGGCCAAATAACTAGTTACCTGAGCTACTAAATCACAATAACTATCAGAATAATTGACACTATTTACCAATGGTTCGCTTTGAAAACGTTTTGACCTGACCTTTGTTTTGTTTTGACACCAGATGGCGTAATAAACGATGGTGACATATCACTAAATAAACGTTTAGTCGTTGGCGACTTCGGTGTACAAAAATCCGTGCCACCACCACGATCAGGTGGTTCATTACAGAATAAAGACATTATTACCTTACCTTATTTAACTATACTATATTGTATCCGCAAAAGGAAACCTAAACACAAATATATTTAACAGTAAAAATAATTTAGTAAAAAACTTACCTACTTTTTTCGCAGTACCTACATTAAGAAAAAATAAAAGACTTACCGATCGATGAATTACACTTATTTACACTATTTACAATATAATATGTACAAAAGTTACAATACACGGAGCCTAAACCCTAAAATACACCAGAAGCAACTCACGAGCTGAGAAATTATCACAAAACCGGTAAAAAGTTATTTAAAAAAACACAGCTATTTGTTTCGCACCACACTGTACGAAGCGCGGGAGGGAAGTGTCTATAGTAAATGACAAAATGTCTCTGATTTGCTTAAGTATCAAAATTAATGTGACGTAACATGAATACAAGGTCAGCTTTAAACTGAACTTAAGTAAAGTTCAAATATCACCTTCTTTTCTCTTCTCTCTGAGCCTCTTCAAATACGGGTCATATTCGTTGCTGCTCAAATATAATGAAAACCCCGACTTGGGTTGTCCAAAATCCAAGTAATATTCTCATTGTTCAAACGGGTAGTGTAGGTACCGCTACCTCAGTAGGGCCTTGTGTAATCGTAATAAGATCCGTTGTGAGGGGTAAACAAAAGGATCCCATGTTAACATGACCTCAGGTATTCTGCTTTTGAGCTAATAGTAAAAGTTCATACAAATAACGCTTGGCATATGTATTTAGATTTTCTTTGACTAACATGACATTGTCCGTGTGGAGATGGATTAAGAATACGGAATGTCACCACCCCATATCATCCCATGGGTGTCGTAAGAGCCGACAGAGAGCATAGTATGCAGAGAACAGCACTGTAAGATAAGGAAAACTTGATACAAACCCTATACCAACCCGTTTGGCCAGCGTGGTATAGTAGGCCAATTCCTCCTTTCAAAGAAGAGGCCTAGTCCAGCAGTGGACTGTTAAAGGCTGATGATGACATGAAAAGTGTTGTAAGCTTAGTTAGACTACAAGATTAACATCAGCTTACATACCTACTTATCATTTAGTTTGAACTGACAGTATTCTCGTAAAGATAAATTCTCACAGTGATTTGGCCGTGTAAACCATTAGTAACGATCACATATCGAGTAGAGCAATCAATAAATCCAACAATGCACAATGACTTACCCATTTATAACTGACGTAGAGCTGTTCGTATTTTAGGCGTATCTAGTATACGAGCATGAGTGTTTTATTCTGTACAACCAAATGATATCCAATGGCATGGAGAAAGGATACATGAAATCTTTTTTGTATTTACGTTTAAGCTTTATAATATAAGCAAGGAGATTCACGGAGGGTCAAAACTACGGTTTTAGCTATGAGGCTACAAATACGTCGATGGAACGTTATTATGTTAGTTCGAAATTTCAAGCCTGCATTCGGTAGAGGTCACAACCGTGATGATTTAAACCTATAGAGATTTTTAATCTGAATCATGACAACGTTTTTGAATGTTGTTGGTTTGTAGCAATTCAGCACAAGAACTGAATGAGTAATTCTTCGTACGACTTGTCGCTTGTATCTTTAATTGGATATAAAATAGAGCGAGTCCTAGTCTAAAAGAAGAAGTAACTTACTTTTCGGCAACTGCTTTTTGTTTGCGTAACACACGGCCCTTACTTCTAATTAGTTCTCATCGGATCAGGCATACACAATATACTTAGTTAAACACATGCCGAGATTATTAGTTCACGATAGCTAGCTCAGTAGCTTAGGGGGGGAGGGGATATAATAGGAAACATTATACCCGTCCCCTACCCCGCCTTTTTCAATTAGGAGGGTAAATGGAAGACTTATTAGGTTAGGATAGCATCACTGTGTACATTGTGTGCCGGGAATGAAGGCCTACGGTTGTGATATACGAAAACATACTTTTAATATTTCATACAAAATGATTTAACGGGTCTTCATTGCGCAAATTACCTAATTTAAGATATTAATGTTTTCCCGACGTTCCGGCCGACTTCCCACGGCTGTAGTCACAGAGGGATAAAAAGGAAAATAACTTTTAATATGGTAAAAAAATAGAGGTCATAGGCTGTACAATACTGAATATTAAAAACGGTTAAGTTTATGAGGATGGATGGATGATTGTTACTTTTTCACGCAAAGATTGCTGATCCAAATTGGTATTTGGTGGTGCCCACTAAATGACTGAATTACATACAACAACATTTCCGCGTGTCCATAATTCTTTACTGAAGCGTCAGCCATTTTCCTTCATATCCTTTCTTATGAAAAATATGTGCGCATTTTACGTTCAAAATCCTTAACATACTATAAGGGATAGGACAGCTTATTTAGCGCCGATCGTAAAACCGACCCTATAGTCTCGCTATAACATACGTTATAAACATAGTTTGTATCCGATCAAGACATCTTAGGGAACATATTTGATAGTTTTGTTAAAATGGTTCGATGGAAAGGCTTTAGAGTAGCAGCTCTCTCATGCGACTTCTTTGGCTTGGTTTTCTAAAGTGCAAAAATTTTCTTGTAAAATTTCGTCCATATCACAGCGCCTTGATCTTTGAGAAATTTCACCCTTGTTTGACCATTTATTTATTTAGGTTTGCTAACAAATGTAACAGTAATACGAGCAAATATTATAAACATCTTACATTCTAGAGTAACAGTTAGGTATATCCAATTATTCAGCGGTTTAGCTGTGAAAACTTAAAACACAGGCTATTCTTTCGCATGTCAAATATGTATTTGTTTAGGTATAAGTACAAACAAACGTGTAACTAACTAATTGTTATATCGTATTAGTTCGAATGAACCTATTCCCTTCGTAGAATAACCGATACCAACACAATTACTTGAATCTGTATTACTTACTTCAAGAGGCAATATAGTTTACAATACACATTCCCTGTACGAGTCTCTACATAATTATACATTCATCAGACACACGCTCATGAGAGTAATGAAGGCAAAAAGGAAACGTGCCAGCCGTCTCGTATGTACTCCATTATAACCAGCGACAAATATCATCCTAGCAGAGACAATACCCTCTATTGTATCACATGGACATTTTAAATCACCCCGCTTTTAGGTCCGAGGACAATGTGGATTTGTTTTGTGTTGCAATTTTATGGGGATTTCGCTGCGAGAGCTATGTGAAACGTGTGTTGGTTTCTAGAAAGGTTTGAAATGATTTATGGGCATTTGCTTGTATCAATGTGTATGTGTGTGCGTGCGTAGAAATCGAAGATTGCGATACACAAATACGTTTTAAAGTATGCATTTTTAGGGTGCCGTAGTCCACAAGGTACCCTTATACTTTCGTCATGTCCGTCCGTCTGTCCGTCCGCAGCCTAGCTCAAAGACGCCTGGTGCTAGAAAGCTGATATTTGACATGAATATATACATTAGATATTGCAACAAAACTGTAGAATAAAATTTAGGAAAATATTTTTTTAAGCGTATCTCCCCTAGATATATAGTGGGGTTGAATTGTTTTTGGTTGAGTACCCCATTATGTGGGGTATCATTAGATAGGTTTTAAAAAAATATTATTAGCTTGCTCAAATCATTTTTCGATCAAGTGATTGGTTTGTCAAATATCAAGCTTTGAAGTGAAAAGATTTTTTATACTCAAGTGTCCCCCCACCCCTCTGCCGGCTAAACTATTAATTTGGAAGAGGTAAAAAAATCACAAATGTAGTACATATAACGAATTTAAAAGAAAAACTATCACGGCTAAGTAGACATCACTAGTTTACGAGTGATCGTCGTTTAACTTATAAATACCTATTTCTGTGAGTTTACATTGGGAGCGCTGGCTTAATCTTAAAGATATACGTACTTTGGTAAGTAATGTACTACGGGGTACAAAGTGGGCCCGTTTTTAGTCCCATGTGAAACAGAAGTTATTATCAATAATGGCCATTAAGGGCAACTACGGAACCCTACATTGCGCGTGGTCCGACACGCACTTGGCTGGTTTTTTTTATAAGTCATAGGAATATCCGTCCGTACTTACCTAATTCTTTCCCATTAAGCTGGTAGTTATTTTTATTTAGTTCCTATATGTTCTTAAAGTTACATAAATCAGAACATATGTATACGTATCAGGTTGGCGAGCTATATAATAAGTAGGCTGCGGTGTAGTTCATTTGCTTTTAATCAATAACGTGGCGGTTTTAACTGTTCTGTGTGCCATTTTATATTCACGGCTTATTGTGAGTGAAGTTCTTATCATTATTCAGTTCTGTTCTAATTTATTTTATATCTGGTATACCTGGGCAGAGGTTATGAGCATCTGACAAAGTGAATACATACCCGATTAAACTACATCGTCATCACCATCAGCCTGGCACGGGCCTCTTCTTACTATGAGAAGACTATAGTCCACTACGCTGCTGAAGTACGGATCGATAGACTCCACATGTCTTTCAAGGGCATTCTATGGAGAACTCTTAGACTATAGGTTTTCACGATGTTTTCTTTCACTGTTTAGCAAGCGATTGAACAATTTATTACGGAAAAAGTCGAAAAGTCTTGGTGCGCACCGAGAATTGGGACAATCTGTCCGACTCTACAATAGGCTAACGCTGCCTTTTAAATTAAATTACACGAACGAAAATTATCTCGCGGCAGCAACATGATAAATTAAAATAATAAACGTTACCGCAATTAACTTGCTTGAGTCGTCAGTCAACACACAGGTACATTGGAATCCGTACTTACCGTAGGTACTGAAAGATTTCCAACTTTCGCGTTTATTTAATAGCTCGTGAAAATTTTCCATTGATCTGCTTACACCACGTATATATGAACGGATGTGAGTTATGAGCGCCAACTTGAATTTGTCGAAGAAAATTGCGTGACTAACGTTCCCGACCTTCGCCTTACTTGAAGCGGTTTTTTTCATCGCACTTGCGTCTTAAACAGAACATAAGAGGGCTTGAAGTATTCGATTTTAGTTCCATGAAATACCGACGGGATATTTGAACTTGCCGTAAGTTGATATCGCTTTTTATGAAAGAGTGGCCATCATTTTCTTTCAAATATTTACGTAATAAAATGTGTTTAAACATTAGTTTCGTATACAGGTGTCGTCCAATAGAATCACAGAAGCAAAGCAAAACACCGAATGAATTATTATTTGCATGGCATGATACAACCCTAATTTAGGCCGCGTGTTTCTGATCTTAATCTATTTAGTGCTAAAATGAAACCCATGTGTAGCGGTTCAATAATTTACAAACAAGGTTAATATAGCCTTACTATAGGCATTTCCAAATTAAATTGCTATAATAATCAAGCTTTCGGTATGGAGGCAATTTGAGAGCTTACCGTTATTCAATTGCGGTGGGTAGCTAAATGTTTAGAAGATGATTAATTAAAACGGGCGTCATACTGCGTGTTGACGGCGTTTGATGGATCAATCCGTTTCGCACAACCTTTACACTTTTACATTAATTACTGACACCCGCTCAGGACTCGGATTTCTGGTTAATTGAAGAGGCCGCAGGGTTTGTAGGCAGATATTCAGATTTCAAGTTGTTTTAGCATTAATTGAGGAAAAAGGAACCTGATTTCAGTAAGGCTTTCACGTGCTTAAGTAATGAGTAAGTCTCGTGAAGCAGCTTCGGCCCGATTTCAAAGGTTTGATGCATTTTCGTTTCATTGATTTCATAGCACGTATGGAGCGTCGCTGTGAGATTGATTCTCTTATATTCTACAAAATTTTGTACCATCGTCAAATTGTAGTTCTGAGACAGAGTGTACTTTGTGTTTGGTATTTGTCTAGTCCCACGCGATAGAATTTATTTATCCTAGTGTGGGTATTATCCTTAATTGAAAAAAGATTGAAGAAGTTTCTATGCTGTTGTTCGTCTGAAATTTATGAACGGTAAAAATAGGCCGCTCAAATATATAATAGTTTTGCGCAATTTTTTCTTTGAAACGAATAATTTGTGGTGCTAGTAATTTTGAATTTCATTGTGCAGCTTTTTATTCGTAACATAAATTCGAGTAGCAAAACAATTTCTAAGTGGATACAGTACATGACTGTCAAATTTCGATCGAAAGTGTACGGAACCGAAACCGCTTTTCGACTATTAAATGTCAAGTCAACTAAATATTTGCGCCAGTGTGGGTTGACCCAGACTCAAGCTTCTAGCGCAATTAAAGAGGGCAACGAGAATATTAATCATGTTCAACTCAAATTTATTAAAAGTGTTCTTGAAACTGGATATTCCAGTACCTTTTAAAGTAGATTGCAAATAGCCTCCGAAGTAAATGTAGTTAAGTGGGTTTATAATTTAACTGTTCTAATAAATGCTGCAATGCAATACGCACAGTTTCCTTGAAGCTTGATTCTACCGTATATTATAAAGGCTTATAGTGTAATGGCAACTCTCCTGCAACATTTTCTTCTCTCCGCTCCAGGCATTTAACTCGTTCGAAGACCACTTTCTAGTTACCAGATTTTGTCCAAATTGCATTTTGTAAATTCATAGCAAGTTTGTATTTTGTAAGTATCAGTCCAAGTATCTCGGGTAATATCGATCAATCTCTTCAAATATATATACTCGTAGGTACGCAATACTTGCCTTCGTTTGCCACTTTTCGCCGCTGCAATATCTACTTTCGCCACCTCGCAACTATTATGTAATGTGCAACATAAAATTGACATCGGTTGCCAACGTTCAAGGAAAAGTCCAAATACAAGTTTAAATTAAAAACTAAGGTTTAATGAGCCGTTCGTCACACATAATACAGTAACAACGTTCAATCTTTTAGACAAACGCGCCGTGAATAATTAATTCCTGGTATTAGTCGTTTGAATGGTAGGCGAAAGCTATTAACCTAATTTGCCTTAAATATGTCGAGGCGTATTTGGTCTGTGATCACAAAATTATCGTAATTAGTTTTATGATATCTTTACTCTTAAGCAAAATTAATAAGTACCAACTACCAACCGTTAATCTCAATGTTATTAGTATATGGAAAATGAGACTTTTCTTATTTCATCATCATCATCACCATCATCAGCCTGTAACAGTCCACTGCTGGACTAGGCCTCTCCTTTGAAAGGAGGAATTGAATTATTTACATTAATAATTTTCTAACAGGTTATCGAAACTTGTTAGAATATGTCTCACCAACCGTTCGAAAAAATGATTTTTCAGAGGACTCTCGTGGTAAATTGCAGCTTTTTATGATACAAACTACCACAGTTATTAATGTACTAGAGGACGCCAGCAGCTACGCCTGCAATTTTTTTAAATTTACCCGTTTTGGCCGATCCCGTGGGAATTTCGGGAAATCCCTTCTTAGTGCACCCCTACGGTCCCCAAGGAACATACATGCCAAATTTCAGCTTCCTGCGCCCAATAGTTTCGGCTGTAGCGTGTCTGTCAGTCAGTCAGTAACGCAACGATTTTATATAAGTATATATTATATTAAGATTAGTTAAATGAGTAAAACAAAAAATTGGGCAAGTGCGCGTCGGTCTCGCGCACGAAGGGTTACCATCATCTATAAAAGAAAATCACGTTTGTTGAATATGCTTAAATATTTTTTAACACTTTCATGGACAGTAAACGCCCATAGGCGTGATAACAATAAAACTTCAATTGTGTCTCGTTTGCTGTCCGTGAAAGTGTTAAGTTTCTACCTGTTTATTAAAATCGAGTAACAAATTGCTTAAAAATGACATTTGTTATATGGGAGCCTCGCTTTATTATTAACTTTTTTTAAATTTAATAATTTATTTTGAAAGGTTATATACAACTACATATTCAGTGAAAATTTTAAGCATCCACCTGTTATCGTTAGTAATTTATAGCAAAAAATACGCAACAAAACACGTTTGTTGTATGGGAGCCCCCCTTTATTTAACTTTTTCTATTTATTTGAATATTTATTTTCAAAATTTATATATAACTACATATTCTGTGACAATTTTAAGCATCTAGCTGTTATCGTTAGTAATTTTGAGCAAAAAATGCGAAAACAATCACGTTTATTGTATAGGACCCCTCCTTAATATTTTCCTTTTTTTATTTTTAGTATTTGTTGTTATAGCGGCAACTGAAATACATAATTTGTGAAATTTTCAGCTTTCTAGCTATCACGGTTTATGAGATACAGCCTAGTGACAGACAGACAGACGGACAGACGGACAGACAGACAGCGGAGGCTTAGTAATAGGGTCCCGTTTTTTACCTTTTAGGTACGGAACCCTAAAAAACCATATAAAACATCATGATAATAAAATGAGGTACACAACTACACAGCAAAACATAAAGCTTCTATACAAACAGTATCTTGTTTGTAACATAATCAAAAGACAACGTTTTCGTTCTGTGAAAATTAAACACGATATTTCAAATACCGTTGGATTGACAGTCTTGAAATCTAGATAATTAAACTGCTCTTCAGCATTTCTCACTAAATTTGAATTTGTTTGTACAGAAACACAATGTTAGGTGTGTATTATTTGACTACCCTACTGGCATTTAGAAATTCCTCGAATTCAAGTAAGTATTAGGCTTATTTTTTTCGCAGATGGATCATTGTATCATTGGTTGAGTGGTATTTTATTCTTGTATTTATTCGGGCCTATTTGCATAGAACATTGAAGTCCTCAGTTTGATAGAATTTATAAAGAGCAGTTTTTTTAATATTACATCATCCGAGTAGTCTGAAGACTTGGTGATTCTTATTCTTGGGATAGGTCAACTTAGTTGTATTTGATTCTTGCGTACACTCAGTAAATCATGGTGGTAACCTGAGTGCAAGTACTTACAGGTACTTATATCGGACATTAAAAACAAAGATTAATGTCTCGTTATTCAAGAACATCAAAACCTATCTAGGTTTTGATGTAGTTATTTTCTTGTTAGTAAGACTCAGACGATCATTAAAAGTAAGATATATTTGTAACAACTTCGCTAAAACCTACACAGCAATGCAACTTGGTTTAATACTTTCCACTGGGCACGTCACTAAGTTGTTGATTAGTAGCCGAACCCCAGAGCTCCCTCCTCGGCTCACTATCATAAAGCGTAGCATCGTGCTTTACCCAACGCTGTTACAAGTAAATTAGAAGTAGATGCGTTATAGGCGTACCAAAAGCAGGACGCTAAACCACGGTAATATAATCTAACAGTATTGTAACTCGGCCGTCTTCGTGAGTTATATACCTACCAGACGCGCCGCATGCGAGCTGCGGCACGATAGCGGCTGCGGGTACTGTAGGTAAAGTCCGCCCAGTCTAATGGGTACTCTGCTCGCGGCGCGTAGGTATAACTCGAGTTTCGTGCATTTGTATGGAGTTACAATACTGTTAGATATTATTACCGTGGCTAAACAATAAGCCAGTTGGCAAGTCAAACATATGTGTGTGTGACGTCGCGAGCCGGCGTAGACAGAGAATCCTAGCTCTCTGTCTACGCTAGCCGGCGTCATAATGAAACTGACAAGTGACACATCTTGTCAACCGAAATTAAAATAAAATATGGAGTTATCGATGTGTGCGTTAGTGTACAGTTTCTACGGATTGATTACTACGTAGGTAACGTATATATGACTTTTTTTATATCATTGGCTTTACCGCATAGATAATAATTATTTTGACGGTCGTTATTAATTGCATTGTGTCACATTGCATATATTGGCTAAGTTCCACTGCCAAGGAAATCTCACACGAAAAATTTATGAGTCTAAATATATTTTAGATTTATATTTTTATGGATTACTTATAAAAGTTATTTACAGAAAATGTAATAAAATAATCTAAAGTATGTGAAGCTTAAGTAGAATACATAAACGATCGTTTATACAATATAATCTTTTCAACAATATAACTTGAGACGGTAAATTAACATTTTTATGAGATACCTTTGAAATTATATGCGTGCCTACGTCAGCGGTATGGCTTCCTTCCAACATTATTGTTATTGTAAGTGGGTGAAAGTATTTTGTTACGACTTTATCTATGTAGAACAAAATTGTTGGTAAATTTGCTTTAAAATAATTTAATTTATTACAACAGTGGGTATATTATGTCATCATCATCATTAGCTCTATACTGCTGAGCACGGGTAGCTTCTCGATAAAAGAAGGATAATACCATAATCCAATAAACAATTTATTTATATCCTGATTCAATATTTTGTATGCTATCATATTTAGCATCGCAGTCACGGTGGTTGCTTTATGCTACCTATATCAGAACAGTGAATATATATTTCTGGCAGTTTAATTTTTGAATTAGCCAATGCATCCATGAAAACTGGAGGTTTTCCTTAGCGTTATTCACACTACATTTTTGGTTGTCATTTAGTGAATAACGCTTGCACCAAATAGTACCAAAAATGTGATAATTATAATTGTTGCTATTTCAGCTATTAACATTGAATGATATTCTCATAAAGAAGTGCGTTACTTGATAAAAGTAGAAATAGGAAATGACGTCAAATGACAGTTTCGCTTAGATGCAGCTGCTTTAATGTATTTTTACATTACTGTTTTGTATTTTTATGAATATGTAAGACACATACTAATTATGTAAGACAATTGGATCTTCATATTATTGTATTGTGTAATATACATACGAGTATCATTCCAACGTTTGTGGTTTGTCTACGATAGCTTAAATGAATTGCGGTCTTAACTCAATACTGCTTACCTCAACGGTGTCTGTTTAATTGCGATATGATATGACCAGCATATATCCTGGATCACGGAGAGCGTAGAGGTATACCGTAGCTGTATAGCTACGACGTAGGCTCGTAGCTTGTGGATAAGTAGCGGGACTTTTTATGCTGTACATTTTATAAAAAAAAAAAAAAAAAATATTTAAAGAAAAACAAAAAACCCGACTGCGTAAAAAATATTTAAAAAAAAATACGTGACAAAAATAACTTAAATAAAAACTAAAAAGAAAGAAACAAGGCTAGTAGTTTAGAATTATAATGCACAACAGAACGACTCACCCCCCCCGTGGGATCTCCACCTTGTCGTGGTGGGGGGGCTCAGTAACCGTGGGTTAGAAGCCACCCACGGTGAAGCTAAGCGGGATCCCGGGAGGGGACGCTCCACGTGGGCTTGGCAGAGGCCTGCGTAGGATGCGTCCCATGGTGCGGGTGCGGGGGACAGTTCTGTCTGTCCCTCGCAGTCGGGTGCGGTCGCGGGAGGAGAGGCGTGTGGGTGTTGCGTTGCCCCGCGCCCTATCTCCCGCGACCAAATGGGGGCGCACCATCGTTGCGTCGCGGTGGGGCCGCAGAGGAAGAGGAGATGCGGTGTTGCGTTGCCGTCCTCCCTATCCTCTGCGGCCGCTGGGTGTTTTGGCGGCGGAGCCCAACACCTTCATCCGCCGCCAAGGGGGTTTAGTTCGGGGCCCGCCTGACCATCTGGCGGGCCAATACCCGTCGGGGGGTAGCGAGGAATGCTTTGGTGAAACCCTACCCTCCGACACATGGGTACATGAGGAGCACGGGTTGGTTTTTAGTCAGTAAGAGTCTGACAGTCCCCTTCGTCCTTCCCCCCCGGGGCGGAGGGACTCCATGAGGATTTTCCAACGCGATACAAAAAAAAAAAAAAAAAAAAAAAAAAAAAAAAAAAAAAAAAAAAAACAGAACGACTCACAGTCGGGGCCCATTCAAATTTTACTAATCAAATGTTTCCAAGGGGCCCCGACTGTGAGTCGTTCTGTTCTGCATTAGAATTCTAAACTACTAGCCTTGTTTCTTTCTTTTTAGTTTTTATTTAAGTTATTTTTGTCACGTATTTTTTTTTTAAATATTTTTTACGCAGTCGGGTTTTTTGTTTTTCTTTAAATATTTTTTTTATTTTATACTTTTTAGTTATTCACTGCTTTTTTTGTTTGTTTATCGTTTATACTTGAAGTAAAAACTTATATCAATAAGTAACAACATTAGCGAGAATTATTGTTTTGTTAAACAACTTTAAATCGTTATATGTCCTAAACTATTATTTTAAATGAAAAATGATAAAAGGAACCTAAAGATGATTTTAAAATACCTATCCAACACGGAAGAGAAAATATTACACTGGAAATGGTAAGTAGGCGTGGCACGCGTGTCACAATTAAGCGTTGTAACGCTTAACTGGTCCCAGTCACGTTCTTACATCGCGTCGAATTGCTCGTTTCGTGACACAGTTTCATTTCTATAACTATGCCGTTTTGTGCCGTTTTGGAGTGCAAAAATGATAGCAGGCGAAAAAATCTTAAAAATGGAGGTGTTTCGTACCATCGGTTAGTACAATTTTCATTGTTTTCAATAAAAGTCTTAATTTGTTTCAATTAAATAATATTCAATAGAACGGTTAGTAAAAATGCACCTTATATATCGAAGATAAAGTTTATTTTGGATTGATTCTATTCAATAGAACATTCTCGAAAATACCGTGCTACTCATTTAGTGATGTGGTCAAGTCGAATATTAAAATTATCGATTGATATCGAAACACGGAAATAAATCATTTATTTTAATAAATTGTTTATTTGGGTGGGTGTTTCTATGAACAATGTAATATGTAGGTACCTACGTATTTAAAAAAAAAGTATATATGTATGTTTATCCATTGTCTAGTACCCATAGTACAAGCTCTGCTTAGGTGGTGTTGTGTGTATGTAGTAGCATATGTTACGAATATTATTATTTGTTATTATTTAGTATTACATTACAATCCAAGTATAAGGTCGGCTTTATTCACTCACGTAATTTATTTTAAGAGGTGTATTAGATTCAATCTAATAGATACTTTGTTGCAAAAATATAATCTATGTTTTGAATAGTAACTATAATTTATCAATGTAGTGAATAGAAAGTATAATTTATCAATTTAGTGATCAATGCAATGTTTAACTAACGTTGCACTGATCACTAAATAAGCATTAGTAGGTCCTCTTAACATCATTTAAAATATTTTTAGATTTCCTAAAGATGCAAGCATCAAAGAAAAATGGATAGATGCAACAGGTAGAGTTAGTAAGTAAAGGCTATAGATATACGAAACCTGCTGCGCTTCCATCAATGAAAATTGTTAAGTTTTTTTATCAAGTAAGTAATCATGTTTTATTTTCATCACTGTCAATAAGTATTCAAAATATTCGTTATGCTACTTAACAACACACGTGTTACATGTTATTAATTTGTATGAACATTAACTGACTAAATATAAAATTTAATTGATAAATACACTTATTATATGAACAAAATATCGCATCATCTATCGATATCGATAAAGTAATCCAATGTGCTACGTGGTACGGCCCTAACCGAGTAGAAGCAGAATCAGACCGATCACGCAAATTTCAACCATATGCCTTATGTAATTAGGATTATAATTGCTACAACTTAGAATACCGCCATCTATGGTTGAGTAGCGGAATTGACTCGTAAATCGAATCTAGTATGACTATAGATCGTAAATACGTTCTACTGCTAAAGCAAAATAAATCTTATTTGTAGGTCAGCAGGGTTTATTTCCAAATCTGTCAAAAAGGCTAGTTTTGAATAAACTTAAGGACGCGTTTACAAAATTAGTAGGTACAAAATCGCGTCACTACAGCGACACGGCGGCAACAGTACGTACTACGTACGGTAACTTGCGGAAATGTAGTTCAACTAAATAACTTTGAGACTTAGAGTTTTTTGTGATATGTATCTATGTGTTATAGGCCTGGCTGTGCGAGTTACGTATGTACAAATAAGTTTCTTAATTTTATATACCTAAATGGACATTATTACTTTCTTTTTTCCATTATGTTGATTCAGGATATATTCCGGTATTTAGATATTATTTTGTTTCTCGCGTTGAAATCTGGTAAGATTATGTGGACTGATGGCATACCATCCCATTCAAGTGTTGCGACTGGAACTCATAAAAGAGTAGACCTAGTTATGCCAGGTTGGGGCTCATTTTATTTGTTTTAGTGAGACCCTACCACTGGTACTAGTGAAGTAACCTTCCAAGGTTATTCGATGAGTCTTACTAGTACTCTTATGTGAGTAGAGCTAGGCATGCCGAGTTTGGGCTCATTTTGTTTGTACATAAGAGACCCTACCCCTGGAACTTATGAAGTAACCTTCCAGGGTTATTCGATGACTCTTGCTGGTACTCATATGTGAGTAGAGCTAGGCATGCCGAGTTTGGGCTCATTTTGTTTGTACATGAGAGACCCTACCACTGGAACTTATGAAGTAACCTTCCAGGGTTATTCGATGACTCTTGCTGGTACTCACATGTGCGTAAAGCAAGGCATGCCGAGTTTGGGCTCATTTTGTTTGTACATAAAAGACCCTACCACTGCAACTTATGAAGTAACCTTCCAAGGTTATTCGATGACTCTTGCTGGTTCTTATATGTGAGTAGAGCTAGGCATGCCGAGTTTGGGCTCATTTTGTTTGTACATAAGAGATCCAACCACTGCAACTTATTAAGTAACTTTCCAGGGTTATTCGATGACTCTTGCTGGTACTCATATGGAAGTAAAGCTAGGCATGCCGAGTTTGGGCTCATTTTGTTTGTACATAAGAGACCCTACCACTGGAACTTATGAAGTAACCTTCCAGGGTTATTCGATTACTCTTGCTGGTACTCATATGTGAATAGAGCTAGGCATACCGAGTTTGGGCTCATTTTGTATGAACATCAGAGACCCTTCCACTGGAAGATACCTAGCTCTACTCACATATGAGTACCACTAAGAGTCTTCGAATAAACCTGAAAAACCTGAAAGGTTACTTCATAAGTTCCAGTGGTGGGGTCTCTTATGTACAAACAAAATGAGCCCAAACTTGGCATGCCTAGCTTTACTTCCATATGAGTACCAGTAAGAGTCATCGAATAACCCTGGAAGGTTACTTCATAAGTGCCAGTGGTAGGGTCACTTATGTACAAACAAAATGAGCCCAAACTCGGCATGGCTAGCTCTACTCACATATGAGAACCAGCAAGAGTCATTGAATAACCCTGAAAGGTTACTTCATAAGTTGCAGTGGTTGGGTCTCTTATGTACAAACAAAATGAGCCCAAACTCGGCATGCCTAGCTCTACTCATATATAAGAACCAGCAATAGTCATCGAATAACCCTGGAAGGTTACTCCATAAGTTGCAGTGGTTGGGTCTCTTATGTACAAACAAAATGAGCCCAAACTCGGCATGCCTAGCTCTACTGACATATGAGTACCAGCAAAAGTCATCGAAAAACCCTGGAAGGTCACTTCATAAGTTCCAGTGGTAGGGTCACTTATGTACAAACAAAATGAACCCAAACTCGGCATGCCTAGCTCTACTGACACATGAGTACCAGCAAGAGTCATTGAATAACCCTGGAAGGTTACTTCATAAAATGCAGTGGTAGGGTCTCTTATGTACAAACAAAATGAGCCCAAACTCGGCATGCCTAGCTCTACTCACACATGAGTACCAGGAAGAGTCATTGAATAACCATGGAAGGTTACTTCATAAGTTCCAGTGGTAGGGTCTCTTATGTACAAACAAAATGAGCCCAAACTTGGCATACCTAGCTCTACTCACATATGAGTACCAGCAAGAGTCATCGAATAACCCTGGAAGGTTACTTCATAAGTTCCAGTGGTGGGGTCACTTATGTACAAACAAACTGAACCCAAACTCGGCATGCCTAGCTGTACTGACATATGAGTACCAGTAAGAGTCATTGAATAACCCTGGAAGCTTACTTCATAAAATGCAGTGGTAGGGTCTCTTATGTACAAACAAAATGAGGCCAAACTCGGCATGCCTAGCTCTACTCACACATGAGTACCAGCAAGAGTCATTGAATAACCCTGGAATGATACTTCATAAGTTCCAGTGGTAGGGTATCTTATGTACAAATAAAATGAGCCCAAACTCGGCATGCCTAGCGCTACTCACACATGAGTACCAGGAAGAGTCATTGAATAACCCTGGAAGGTTACTTCATAAGTTCCAGGAGTAGGGTCTCTTATGTACTTACAAACAAAATGAGCCCAAACTCGGCATGCCTAGCTCTACTCACATATGAGTACCAGCAAGGGTCATCGAATAACCCTGGAAGGTTACTTCATAAGTTCCAGTGGTAGGGTCACTTATGTACAAACAAAATGAACCCAAACTCGGCATGCCTAGCTGTACTGACATATGAGTACCAGTAAAAGTCATTGAATAACCCTGGAAGGTTACTTCATAAAATGCAGTGGTAGGGTCTCTTATGTACAAACAAAATGAGCCCAAACTCGGCATGCCTAGCTCTACTCACACATGAGTACCAGCAAGAGTCATTGAATAACCCTGGAAGGTTACTTCATAAGTTCCAGTGGTAGGGTCACTTATGTACAAACAAAATGAACCCAAACTCGGCATGCCTAGCTGTACTGACATATGAGTACCAGTAAAAGTCATTGAATAACCCTGGAAGCTTACTTCATAAAATGCAGTGGTAGGGTCTCTTATGTACAAACAAAATGAGCCCAAACTCGGCATGCCTAGCTCTACTCATATATGAGTACCAGCAAGAGTCATCCAATAACCCTGGAAGGTTACTTCATAAGTTCCAGTGGTAGGGTCACTTATGTACAAACAAAATGAACCCAAACTCGGCATGCCTAGCTGTACTGACATATGAGTACCAGTAAGAGTCAACGAATAACCCTGGAAGGTTACTTCATAAGTTCCAGTGGTAGGGTCACTTATGTACAAACAAAATGAACCCAAACTCGGTATGCCTAGCTGTACTGACATATGAGTACCAGTAAAAGTCATTAAATAACCCTGGAAGGTTACTTCATAAGTTCCAGTGGTAGGGTCTCTTATGTACAAACAAAATGAGCCCAAACTCGGCATGCCTAGCTCTACTCACATATGAGTACCAGCAAGGGTCATCGAATAACCCTGGAAGGTTACTTCATAAGTTCCAGTGGTAGGGTCACTTATGTACAAACAAAATGAACCCAAACTCGGCATGCCTAGCTGTACTGACATATGAGTACCAGTAAAAGTCATTGAATAACCCTGGAAGGTTACTTCATAAAATGCAGTGGTAGGGTCTCTTATGTACAAACAAAATGAGCCCAAACTCGGCATGCCTAGCTCTACTCACACATGAGTACCAGCAAGAGTCATTGAATAACCCTGGAAGGTTACTTCATAAGTTCCGGTGGTAGGGTCACTTATGTACAAACAAAATGAACCCAAACTCGGCATGCCTAGCTGTACTGACATATGAGTACCAGTAAAAGTCATTGAATAACCCTGGAAGCTTACTCCATAAAATGCAGTGGTAGGGTCTCTTATGTACAAACAAAATGAGCCCAAACTCGGCATGCCTAGCTCTACTCATATATGAGTACCAGCAAGAGTCATCGAATAACCCTGGAAGGTTACTTCATAAGTTCCAGTGGTAGGGTCACTTATGTACAAACAAAATGAACCCAAACTCGGCATGCCTAGCTGTACTGACATATGAGTACCAGTAAAAGTCATTAAATAACCCTGGAAGGTTACTTCATAAGTTCCAGTGGTAGGGTCTCTTATGTACAAACAAAATGAGCCCAAACTCGGCATGCCTAGCTCTACTCACATATGACTACCAGTAAGAGTCAACGAATAACCCTGGAAGGTTACTTCATAAGTTCCAGTGGTAGGGTATCTTATGTACAAACAAAATGAGCCCAAACTCGACATGCGTAGCTTTACTCACATATGAGTACCAGCAAGACTCATCGAATAACCTTGGAAGGTTACTTCACTAGTACCAGTGGTAGGGTCTCACCAAAACAAATAAAATGAACCCCAACCTGGCATAACTAGGTCTACTCTTTTATGAGTTCCAGTCGCAACACTTGAACGGGATGGTGTACCATCAGTCCAGATAATCTTACCAGATTTCAACGCAAGAAATAAAATAATATCTAAATACCGAAATATATCCTGACTCAACATAACGGAGAAAATAAAGTAATAATGTCCATTTATACAAAAGAAATTTACTTGTACGTAATTCGCATAGAATACGAGAAGTATCAAATTGATTTTAGCGAATATTTTGTATTCGTATATTGCTTTTTTCGTCTTCGGGCTGCAGCGACAAGCGACATAGAGTCCACTCCCGACGGCGCTCAAGCGCAGACTGAGATCTCATTGCAGAATTTGGATATATAAATCAAGAAAGTGGCTAAATAAAACGAACTTTATTGCCACACATTAAGACACACGTATGCGAGCAAAATAGAAGAAAAATATAAGATGAATTTTTGCTTTTTTTGAGTCAATTTACAATATTTTGAAAAAAAAATCTAATTGTTTTTGAGTTGACTATATTTACTACCCTATTCTATCTTTGAAAATCTTAATAAATGTAAAAATAGAGAGAAAATTGTACCCAAAAATAGCCGTATATGCCTATTTTTGATTTAAGAGGCCGTTTCGAATCGATTTTACATTAATATTAATTAAATATTTTTTATTTATTTTCAAATTGATTTATAGATAAAAAAGTAATCAATTTATCGTAATCCTTAGTTTTATTAGTTATTATCTAAAATTGTCGTAAAATGTACCGGAAATATGTGGTTTTTTGATACAAGCGTAAACGCGTCCTTAAACTACGAATCAAACGAATTGTTTCTTTGTAGTGCAATATATGATTATCGGTTTACTTGTGTGAGTTTGGCGACAGCGGTTCCGATAGTAATTTGGGTGCATACCATTTCTATGTTTTTTCTGTTCTGAGCTATCCAACGACACCCCACATGACATAGTTCATCGACATATTTTTTTTTCATTTTGACAATATGGCGTCTGGTTGACGCTGTGGTGAATTTTGATAACTGTCATGTCTTTAGTGACACTCGCAAGGTTAAGACGAATCGATTGACGTAAGAATCATCAAAATCGGCTTACGCATTGGGTCTCTACAACGCCACATAGAAACAAACATACATACATACATAGACTGATAAACACATTACCCTCCTTTGCGTCGCGCAGTCGGGTAAAAAGAAGGAGTTTCTCGACTAAATTACGTTTTTAATTTTGGTGATGTATAGATAAAATACTTAAAATATAGGAATATATATGACACGTTACTTGGCGAAAGCTGAAATGATTCCATGGATACAGAAGTGATTATAACAGCTGCCTTTCTGATTGACACTACTCCAAGAGGCCTGAGTTCAATACCTCCACTCGAGATATCGATACTCGGGATCCACAAATTGTTTGAACTGACTGACATATCGCAGGGCCTTACCTCGTGTAGCCAGAAGGATGAAATTTGAACAAATTTGGAAATAAGGAGGTATTTTTTTATTTTTCGCCTTTACGGGGAAAAATAGGGATTTAAAGTATTTATCCAAATCCCTTTACTTTGAACCTAGCACTAAGAAAATTATATTATGCTCTATGGTGTAAAACAAAGAAACACGTATTCTGTTTTTTTTTAATCAGCTTCTAAGGTGGTCAAATAGTTAATGAAAGTTTCGGTCGCTAAAGAAAAATTTAGGGCGAGTAAAGCCGTAGGCAAGTGTTAGTAAAGCTATAAAGTTAAAACCTATTTAATTAAACCTTAACCTTTTGTGCGCTATTTATAATAATAAGTTCTCAAGTACAAAGTTTGATAGACGGCTTACGGTCTCTTTCTCGACAATGTCAACTAATATTTGAATGCCCACTTAAAGTACTGAGACCTCTTCTTGTTTGTGAACTATAGGAAAAGTCTTTTGACCGCCATTTGAACAATTCTCGAATAAGCTGTATTGGAAGATTTGGTTGGTAAAGTTTTTGGAATTTAAGGAGTAAAGGCGTTTTCTTAATAATGGAATTAATTATATGAATTTGATTGTATAAATATTTTCTATTAGGGTTTAGTCTTTCTCCCATTTTACCCTTGAGACCTTGAGAAAAAGGGAAGTTCTGATTCCCGTGTATCAGTAATAAAAACTGTTTTCTCTATAACTTTGTTTATTATTATTGACCAGATTCCTCCTCGACTTGCACGCCAGGAGGTCTATCTGGATAAAAGAAAAGTTAGCCATGTGTATGTGTTCATGAAAATTTTCGTCAAGGTCTGTTCAGTACATTATGTGTGAATGAGTAACAAATAGTAGTTAGATTTCCTATGTACATATGTGTATCCCTGCAAAACTTTGTTTATTATTGTATATCAATCTTTGCAGCGAACATATTTGTGTACCTATCTGTCTATACTTTTATCCATTACTTATATCTTTTGTTCTTTTTACTTTTGGTATTGAACACAATACCAAAAGTAAAAAGCATATATCGATTGTGTACCCACATAAACATATGTGGGTACACAATCGATATATGCTTTTGAAAAGGACATAATACAGAGTAAAAAAATAACTACATTCCGATTCAGCAATCGACATAAATTTTATTGTGTAAATATGAATGATAATAATAATATTACTTTATTTACACACAAGAATACAAAACTTTGAAAAACATATTGTCGGTACAAACATAATTATGTTCAAGTTAAAAGTTTACATTTATTTTGTTGCCAACTGGTACCCAAGCTAAGATTGAACTTGTGTTATGGGTACCAGAGTTCTCGTACATTTATTCATTTTCATGAACAAAACAATCAGTGTATGTTTGGATTTCTAAATAATTATGCTATATTAAGAAATGCTACCGAGTTTAGATAAACGAATATTCTACTATGGATATTTGAGAATCTTACAATAGGTACAACACAATCTAAGAAAACATCACTTTATATTATATAGGTACCTACAGTATATGTATAGCGGTTCCTGTTCTGTCAATCAGCTGTCATGGTTCACTGATTGACGTCGGCTTTGCGCAATTTGCGCTAAGGCAACCTTCAGTTCAGAACCACCCGCTACACAAACATATCTACTACTATATTAATTGTTATGTATATAATGTATGTATATTGCCTAAAATACTGTATCTACAGATTGCTATAGAAAGTTATGAAGGCGTTGTAATATGCTGGTATTAAGGAGGTATTAATCCGTGTGGTGACGGATTAAGAATACGGAATGTCACCACCCCATATCATCCCGTGGGTGTCGTAAGAGCCGACAGAGGGACCATACTATGCAGAGAACAGCACTGTAAGAGAAGGAAAACTTGAAACAAACCCTATACCAACCTGTTTGGCCAGCGTGGTATAGTAGGCCAATTCCTCCTTTCAAAGGAGAGGCCTAGTCCAGCAGTGGACTGTAAGGGGCTGATGATGATGATGATGAAGGAGGGGAGGAGAATGATGACCGATCAGGTTAATAACTTCTTTTTCTAAGAAAAATCCGCTCTAGACATAAACCTATGTCGCGGGCTACTTAATAAATACTATATAAGTGTTTTACATCTTTGTACTAGTTTCTAGGAGACTCATAAAAGCTTGTAAAAATAGATACCTATTTAGATTTTTGGGAATGCCTTTTTCAATTTGTCTTGAGTATAAAAAGTGCACAAATACTGTTCAATGTTTGGGTTTGGTTTTCTAATTTCGCTGGAATTATCTCAGCCTTCGCCAATAGGATCGTAATAGTTCTCTTGTAAAGGCATGTTCAAAGTTCCTATAAAATTAATGATATATAAAGTTTTGATTTTTGAGCAAAACACAAGCAGAACAGCTGAAGCTTTTCTCATGACATATTGTAAGTCAGTGGTACCCTTAGACTATATTACTTCAAGGTGGTACCTACACAGAAAGTAATCTAAATTGATTAATTTCTGTGGGTACCTATTTCTATAAGAACCTTTGACAGTTGAACCTTTATTGACATTAAAATACGGATATTTGCTATATTATTCATTTCTCAAAGAAGTTTAAAAAAACATTTTATTTGCATATACTCAATATTTATGAATAAAAAGATACATAATATTCAACATGTAGTAATTGAGACAGTCAATATCAAAACATGTTGTATAACTCACCGTTTGCGCCAACAGAGGGCGTTGTACGTCATGTTACAAAGAGTATTAAGAAAATATTAAAAAATCCGTAGGCTTGATAATAAATTTTGCAGTTTTTTATCTGTAATTATTTAAAATAGACTAATTGAAGTTAATATTAGGAGCAAAAAGATTAATATTTTATGCCTAAATTAAAGTTTTATACTAAAATCCTAATTCGCACAATCAGTATTTGCACTAACGGTACAATATATACGGCGAAATTCAAATTTCGATTGGAAGAGTATTCTTTAGTGTGATGTTCTAACTGTTTAAGATCACTAGCTCTCGGTTAGAAGGTCTACAGCCACGTCACGCGATAGTTGTCTGGCAGAGCCTCTTGTATCGTGCGCCGCGGACGCTCGCCCGCGCGGCTGCGACGGACCGGCGGCGCACTTTCCTTGAGCCGCCACCTCACGCGGTTTTAGTTAACTCGTTAGCTTAGCTTCGGTTAAATTGAACACTTCTATACAATGGCGGCGAGAATACTCGATGGCCAGCTTTTTGCGTTCCAATAACGTATGTCACCTCCAAAATTATTATTTTAAACTAAATATCAACAATTATATTTTAGAAGTTATATAGATAAGTTTTCTTAAAATTATTATAAAGATTATAATAATTTAATATTGATGACGATACGTACTTAACTACTATGATACACGAATCGTCATCAAGGTTAGACAAATACCTATTTTTAGAAATAATCTCCACAGTAATATAGGTATTGTATGTTATAGGTGGGATACAAGTCTGTACCTACGCGCCCATCAATGCATACCTAGGTGTTACGTGGTTGTTTACTGGATGTAATTTTTTTAATATCATTATTTATCGACGTACATAATATTATTATGCCATTAACGTTGTACAAGCAATGATGTATTATAATATTTTTTACATATTTTTGCGTACAAGTAGTTAAATAAACATAGATGTCTTCGCTAGACTATTGCTGGGCACAGAGCCAGCCAAGTCACTGTGTCTCTCTTGTAAATATTTATACATATTATAAAATGAACTGTTTGTAGGAACGCGATAAACTTGGGGGATTTTGTACGGTTTCGTCAATATATAGTGTGGTTTTTCAGGAAGATTTAGGTGTATAAAACACGTGGGTCTTGTTCAAGTCTAGTTATCAATAAAGAGATTAGGCTTACTAACGTACTCGTTAGGTATGAATAGCGTAGCACTGACTGTATTCAACTCGGATTGTGTACATACATGCGTGCAAAGTTATATTATTCGACATTATTTTTGTTCCTAAAATAATTTAGCCTTAAAATTGTGAAATATGATACAAATTGTGCAGTCGTTTTGCAGATAGATAGCTGTTTATGATGCGCGTGTATTGATATACAGGTTTCAAGCGTTCTTGGTAGTTGACTATAGGTATGTTTCGTAGAAACGAGAAATAGCCGAAATTCCAGATAGAGCGTGAAAGCTTTCGTGTGTACCAAAGGCTTCCAAGCGTATCTGTTTTCAAACGTAGGTACAGCGAATTTCAATCAAGGCCGGCTTGGTTCAAGGTGGCTGGTCGTTTACGTATTAACGTATGCGCTAAGTGTTGAACACCTCAATATGGCATACGCATATATTAATACTTTGGAAACTAAAAATGCCCTTTTTTGTATTAAACTAGAGGACGCCAGCAGCTACGCCTGCATTTTTTTTAATTTACCCGTTTTGGCCGATCCCGTGGGATTTTCGGGAAATCCCTTCTTAGTGCACCCCTACGGTCCCCAAGGAACATACATGCCAAATTTCAGCTTCCTGCGCCCAATAGTTTCGGCTGTAGCGTGTCTGTCAGTCAGTCAGTAGCGCAAGGATTTTATATATTAAGATGTTTGGAGTGTCCGCCCTCTCTCATTTATAGATCCTGAACTGTATATAATAGGGTGTATAGGGCGTCGGCACTGCACTCCGAATCAAGTATTTTTCTGACATATGTGAGTCATACTAATACATTATACTTTGTCGAACAATCGTATCAACAAAAAAGTACCTCCCTATTGTCATTTCTAATGACGTGATAAATAGGTAGATATATTTATGTAGGCCACGCACGTACCTATTTGTTTAATGGCTACTTCATTAATGGAAAATATAAATAGTTCTAATATATTTGGGTCATGCCTACGTAATTATCGCTCTGTGGTGTATGTAGTAAAGTAACACGCATAGGAAAAACGAGGATTTTATAAACTACTTACCACCCACATTTTCATCGAGGGCGCCTAAGGGGAATAAGGGGCGCCATACAAAAATATGCCACGTATGAAAAGGAATAAGCTTAATAGTTACTACGATCTCCGTCAAGACAAGTAATTACATATTATCATATGCATATGCTTACAGTTATCCAAACGACACGGAGATCACACCTATATATAAATGTATGATGATTAACCAAAGGACAGAAAGAACACATAGGAAGATACAACATTTATGCTACGATTCTGGATTTGGCAAATCAATTATGTACTTAATTACATTAAGTGCACAGTGTGGAGTCAAACCCGCTACAGTCGGCGTAGAGTAAACATTCAGCATATTATAGTAATAGTAGTAAAATATGTAAAGACAACTTACAAAGTTATCAAATTATAACTTTGTAGTAACGATTGGAAAACAAACCCTAAAAATATATAAGTAATTTTACTTATTTCCACTTAGTTTGCTTAACATTTGAAGAAAAATGAGAAATGAACTAGATTCGACTTCACGAATTTTTATTAAATTAAAGTTTACTTAGTACTTAGGTATTTTATTGTGGTTTTATTGAAAATGTTCAACTTAAGCTAAATGGATATTTGCTTTGTTAAAAATGAATATTGAAGTGTCTTGCCGAAAAAAGAAAAGGCACCAAAAATCGTTCATTTATTTATCAGTAGTTATCCTTCTCAATTATTTCCAAGTGAAGGTAATTTAAACGTTGACATTTCATGCCATTTTATTTTATAAATATATCAAACTGTTAAATACATTTTCATGAAACGTTTCATATTGCAGCATGGGCTTAATTTAAAACATACAGCTTGTTTCAAAGATAAACCGAGGAGCGAGGGACACGAAATTCGGTTGACATTTTCATTGGACTTTGGCGGATCGTTCAACTTAATTCAAACTTGTAACCAAAATAAATATAACAGTAGCCTTTTCGGGATCACATCGCTATTGTTAGGAACACAGATTGACCAAATAACGCTGTTTTAAAGTCGCTATGTCGTCGTTTAGGAGTATTTTAACTTATTTATATTAACTATGCATGCAATGGAATATTCCTACCGACTGATAAGTGATCGGTGTTAGTGTTTTTGGGTAGCTGGTTTTGATTATGGAAACAGTTTGTCATCAGGTAGGTTGAATGACTGAAAATTTCATAAAGGCAAACAAGCACAGATCCGACGGTGGGGTCATACATTTTACATTTTCTAGATGCTAGTGAATAATAAAGTGTTGCAAGATGAAATCAAAGAATAAAAGAAGGATGTAAATGTATGAGAAGCAAGAAAAAAAATTGGTACTCTTGGCATGCATTGCTTACAATTATCGAATGAAATGCAACAGTAAAGATATTGTTATTTTTATATGTATAAACTTACTCAATAAACTTACTCTGTAATTAGATACACAGATGTGAGATGGCAACACTAGGCAGCCAATTGAGCCAATTTATACTTATAGCTAGAAAGCTTGTATCTTCTAAATAAACTACCGTTTAATAAAAAACATTACCCTTCCTTTTGGCTTCGCCGTATTCGGGTAAAAAGTTAATAAATGTCACGATAAAATCGACACACCTAATTAACTTGATGCCTTCTCATACAACACGCGAGAAAGTATTATTAGTATATTTTTGGTGAATATCGCAACGCAACTGTATACAAAGAGCCTAATTTGTAAGGTTTTCCAAGTAAAGACGTCGTGAATACGGATGTTTCTGGGAAAAGGATTCAGAGCTACAAATAGTTTGTCACGTTTGTTAAGATCTCGTGTTTAATTTATTGTTTTTGTTTTGCTGTTGTCGAAGTATCAAATGGTACATAAAATATAGATTTGTTCTGGTTGTATCTAATCTAGTATTAGTTATGGGTTCACACGTAAAACCAAAGATGTGCTAGTCAACTGATCGCTGCGGATAGCAGCAGACGTCCAACAAAAGTATTATTTTATTTTATTGAGACTTCAGAATAGTTTATTGATTGAATTTTTGATTATCTAGGTAGGATATCAGCCCATAAAACAGTTTATCAGTCATAAACCCAATGCAGGTTATAAATTCTTCAACCGCAAGCTAATCAATGATACACGTTCCACTTCTCAGTGTTCTATAAGCCCGATCTTATAAATATGTAGGTATATAAAATACAGCCTGTACATAAATGTAGTTCAATTTAGTTTTTATTAAAGAGAAAAGTAAATTAAAGTTAATAATTCTTTTTTTCTTGCAGTATAATCAACTGGCAGTATAAAAAGTTTGTTGGTACGTCTGAATTACGTCTCGTGGTTTTACACCCACCAACTAATAAAGCAAAACAGAGGCGAGGTTTTGATTAAGTCTCAAGCGTGGAAACAGTGTTGCCGCTTATTTTGAAACTCGCCACAGGCTGCATTGCTGTTTGTGTGCCTTTTAGGATGGCGGTGCTTGTGTCACCGTATAACTGAATGAATTCTGATTATTGTCACAAGAACACCTATACTTGGCCTGGCACAATTATTTGGGGAACACCTGATGACCGAAACCAAAACATATGAGGCGTGGCGATCGTTTGAACCACTACGCCATTCATGCAGTCTACATGCCGGAACGTATGGCTTATCTTTTAAGTCCTCGCGTTCACCACGTTAGGTTGCGTTACCACTTTATAGTAAAGACAGACAATACAGGCTATAAATCTCTTCAATATCGATATGCATCGAGACGTCAGTCGTCCAACGATAAATTAATCGTCAGGACATAGTGGGAACGCACTTTAACCAGTTTAACCGCGATCGATGTTGGGATTAGCCCGCTCAAACCTTCCCATCAATCGCAACCACCAACGTTGCAAAAGCGACGATTGCGTTGGCGTAAAACAAACTTGCACTACGCCTACAGTAAAGTAAAACGCCGCTTATCAGAGATGATATTTCGTATCTTTATCCGTGAACAGCCATTTGATGCCATTTTCATTGTCCATGCTTTGTACTGTCATTTTGGCTTCTTAGCGGTGAAATATAAAAATATTTCTTCCTTAGTGTGTGCCTGCGTCATAGAAGAAACTCACTGTCCGAATTTAATTTTTCTAGCTTCCGTTAGTTTGGGTTTTCGGTCATATTTCAGTCAGGATAAGGATTTTTTTCATACCATAATAGTTTCTTTAATGTTTCCCACTAGGCAGATATACTCATTACAATAGTACGGTGATTTTCACAAAGAAATAAATTTGAAAGTGAACCCGAGCGTGAGCCGAATACGAAAACGGCAAGTTGTAAAGAATGGAGAATTAGGGATAAAGAATGAACTAAGCTGTACAATATTAGCAAAGTGGATTGAATGGCTTTAGATAAGACTATATTCTGCTCGCAGCCTCACCCATGTGAAATTAGGTTTAGCGCTATAAAAGGTAGTTTTTTTTAATGTTAATAGGCGGCAAACGAGCAGACGGATTGCCTGATGGTAAGCAATTACCGCCGCCCATTGACACAAGCAACACCACAGGAGTCACAAGTGCGTTGCCGCCCCTCGGGGTTGGGAAAAGGGATAGGATGAGGAGTGGGATCAAGGAGTAGGGGTAGGGTATAGGGCCTCCGGCACTCTCATCAGCAAGGCTCTACTACCTTAAATGCGGTATTTATGCGGTATTCTTAAATAAAAAGTGATATTACTAAATCCGTCTAGTCAGTACCTAGATTTTGTGTGAAAGAATAACAAACATCCATCCATCCGTCTTCACAAACTTCCGCTTTTATAGTAGTAGTAAGACGAGTTTGCGCAGTCTTATTACATATATTGCGTACCACAGAAATATGTGCCTATTAATAATTATACTTACCTCATTTTATGCCTGACTTGCCCAGCTTTTCTTGTTCATAATTTTGTAGATATTCCGGCCATCAATCTTACCAGCCGGTCCATATAGTTCTGAAAATAGTTTATACAGAAACATTAGAGAGAAAACTAATATATATGTACAAAAATAGTTTTATTTTAATTGCAGGTTAAGCATATAACTCATGTATACTAGATTTCCCTGTTGGTCCAAACTCATGAATGTCGTTTTTATAAATTATTAGCTTTTGCCCGCGTCTTCGGCCGCATGGGAGTCGGTTATCGGGCTGAAAGGTATTTGCTGACGTGTTATTGTGATGTGCTTATAAACTATATTTCTGCCAAATTTCCGAAAAATCCGCAAGTAGCTTTTAGGTTCACTTACTAATAACGTAATTTTATAGATTAAATCGTTCAAAACTTTCATAAAACCGTGCTATATAATTATAGTTCTACATCTGTGCTGTTGTACAAAATAGGGCAAGTCTACCAATTTTCAATAGCGTAAACTGCGCGGGCGGAATATCAGTATCAGGGTGAAAGTACATAGGTACACAGGTAGCGTAGACTGGTTGTCTCGTCAAGCTCGACCGACTTATATCTATCGTCGCTTGGCAGACCGCCAGACGGTCAGCTGACTGCCGCTCGTTGCCGGCTGTAGATAAGTTTCACGTGGCAACGTAATGTTATATTAATTGTTATGTTTGAGAGAGGTTTTGGGAAGGTATTTAATGTGTTGTGAATGTGTGGGTTTAATTTGGCTCGCCGTTTGGGTTAGTAGATTTAAGGAGTATTAATTAATAACTTAATCATTGTTGCAATGGGTTATGATCGTGTCCAAAAATAACAACTTTCCGCTTATCTGCCACCATCTGAAATGTCAATTACGTTATTGTTTACTTAATTATTTGATAAATAAGAGAAACGGTTATGTTAATTCTCGCCCAAAAGGCTTCCTAAATAGTTCTAGCCAATGTGTGAGGGATTAGCAATGGTCTATTTGATCGTTTTATCAATACCAGTTCTATCATTACAGATAAGGAAAATTGCACATGTGCTTTTGTATGTGACACAGTTTTTAAAGCTGTATTTAACCATGATTCAAAGCTACATATTAGAGCAGTCACGCGAGTTTTGATTCAAACAGTTTTGGAAGCGTTCGGCTAATAGTCTTAAAGATTTTTTATCTTCTTTCAAAATAAAAATACCACACCTAACATGTTATAAACCTTGCGAAAGAAATGGCTATTCATCATCTTTGGTCAGGCCATAACTGTATAACTTAACCATAACTGTATGTATACTGTTATAGGTTTTTATGATGTCACGATAACACGACAACAACACAAACTAGAATATGCACTCAACGTACAAGAAAAGGAAGAAATAAACATACTGTTCCAGCGTTGTAATCATATCTCTGCAATAAAACGGGAAACAAAACCTATCTTTAACATGTAATATATACGTCACATTTTAGAACAAAACAAGTTGCATACGTTTTCTACGCCAGGCGAATGGTAAATGGTGTAATTTCTCTTGGCGGTCACATGCACTCGTTTTAAACGTCACTGCTTCTAACGTCTGCATTGTCTTGTTAGAGAACAACATTTATAGCTATTTATTTTCAGCTCACCCTCTTTCTCTAGTCTATATCAGAGTATAAGACTCGGGAGATAGGGAGTGTGAAGCCTCCCTTAAGGCGATCTGGTCCAAACATTTTGTTTTTAATGAGTAGGCCTGAATTAAGGCCTTGTAACTAACACCTCTGCAATGTTCCTCGACCCATGGAACGCGACGCCACGTGAACTGCGTAGCATTGCATGCGCGACACCGCTTCGGAACATGTATAGCTACCCTGCAAGTTAGTTTTATGCAATTAAATCACGTGGCTGAGTAATTTTGATAAGTGCTTCCAGTGTATAAAGTATTCCTGGAAGGAGCAGACGTGTTTGTCTTTGACTTTCGCAAACATACTACGTAATAAAATTAATGGCTTTGCTTTATGGCCGTGATGTTGTACCTAGTTGTTTGAGTGTATAATACCTGCTATAGAATTTGTATATTATTAATATTAAACTTGATGTCGTAGTGAAGTTAGAAGTTGTAAGAAAAATATTTATTTATTAGGTTCCTACTTAGATTTGCTTTTGACACGCACTTTGAAACTGTAATCAGGGTATTTTAGCTTTTTTAAGGTGTCAAATCAATATTTATTTCGGCTTACGAACGTAAATTAAACGCACACCTTGGTCAAAAAGTGCTGTATGATTGTTCAGAAGGGCCAACAAACATATCCATTAAAGTGGTAATCTTAGTTAAGACCTTTTATTTTATATATTGTTGTCAAGAGACTTAATTAAAGTTAACTATCTTTTGCCTGCATCTTCGCCTGTGTGGAGTCACTTGTTGTGACACAACGTAGCCCGTGAGCTATTCTGATATTTCTGCTATATTACTGTAAAGTTTCATGAAAATCCGCTCCGTAGTTTCATAAACTTTCGCATTTATAATTGCTGTACGGACAACTATGATGTAATTCCATGTTCCTTATTTTAAAACATTCGCTGAGAAGTGCGATAAACTTAAAAAAAATTAAAAAGTATAAAAGAGTAGTCAAATCAAAAGTAACTCTATATCGGGCTGAGCCCATATATTGCTTACTTTCGACAGTGGTCGTCCGATCGGGGTCAGAAACGTGTTCAGCATGTGAGTACGTACGAATATACATATGTAGGTCTGGTACAGCGAAGCAGCCGGTTTTATCTCGCGATGATCGTGAGTGCTGTCAATACAGTGATGAGAGAAATCCTTGCAATACCATTTCTTTTGTGAAATTTCTTAAAAAGTACCTATCCAATAAACAAAGTGTGCAAATAATCCCAAATTTTGCGTCATTATATTCGTAGTTGCTGAACCTAGTGTAAAGTATTTGTGAAACATGATTTTTATTGTTATTTATTTCTTATTTCTCGTTCAGTTCCCCAAGCAAAAGAATGTCGTCACATCGTTTAAGTATTGTGTATTAATTTACGAATTTGAGCTGCCATCAAGCGGGCTGCAGCTCAAATGCGTTATTGGTAATGTCCATAAGTTTCTAAATTCTTACGAAAGTAAGAGATAACAAGCTAGTCCCTACCTATTGAGGAAGAGAGAGATAGAGAGAAAACAATAAACAAGCAACACAAAAGATGCCGAATACTTACCAATTTTTGCTACATTGCAATATATTTTTGCCGATATTGGTTGCCTTTCTAATGAAGACTGACACCATTTCCAACAAATTGCTTTCTCAATATCCCGTGGGATAAAAGCCTGGTCACAATCATCTTCGATTTGATGGCGTCTGGTGCCAAATATTGCGTGACAGCTGTAGCATAGTTCGACCGTGATAATATTATTATTTTGCGATAAAACCTTTCATACTTATTCTTTTATAGCATACTAGAGGATGCCTGCAGCCACACACATTTTAATTTGATTAACTGTTTCTTTCCGATCACTTGTGAATTGCGGACAATCCGTTCTTAATGCAGCCCTACATACAAGGGACATGCGTGCCATATTTCAGCTTGTTGCGCCCAGTAGTCGCCGCTGTTTGTTGTTTGTCAGTCAGTCAGTCAGTAGAGGAAGAATTTTATAAGAGGAGATTTTTCATTACGACTCATTTTTATTAACGATACTATCGACTGTTTACGTTTTTGACTTTAATTCCGTTCAGTTGAGATTCATTTTCGATTATGGAACTTTTAAAATATTTATCTTGGTTCGACAGTCCGAGTATCATTAATATCGCTGTTCGATGCTGATATTATTGCCACACGTAGATACAGAGTGCACTGTGCAATATGGATCGATATGATATAAAAACGGGCGCTACTTATACTATACGTGTAGATGGCAAACAGATAACAGGTAAAAGCGAAATATCTAGTGAAACATATTGAGTAGTTGTTATGTACCGTTTGCTCCCCTGATGGTGCTTAGGTTTAAATATGAGTGTATCTGCTACCAAAAAACGGTCGGTCCCGATAAATCCATGGATTTAGCGACTAGAGATACATATTAGATTTAGGTATTTTGTATGGACCTTACCGATCGGCCGTTAGAAGTATGTTTCGCTTATTTCACCATTTTGTGTTTTCTTGCTATAATATGTAAAAGTGTTTTTTAATATTTCCTGGAAATCGACAAAAAGATGCGTACAATATTAAAGCTTAACGTTAATGGCAAACACAAGTGTATTTCTCAAGGTGTTTAGGCACGGGTGCGTTTTATCGTCCTAGTTTATCCTGGTTGTTCTCTGTTGCACGCAGTTCCTGCTTAACCATATTTGATAGAGTATTTAGCTTTTAGAAGACAACACCCGCACTAGGAATAAATTCTTTTTGGCCTTTTTTTACAAACATACAATCAACGGACACAATGCACACACAGACTCGAAACAACAATTTATGAATCACACAAAGTGTTGTGTCGTGTGGGAATCGATCTCGCAACACTAGGCGCAGTGTCAAGCTGTGAGGCGGCTGCTTTAACCACTACGCCAACAGTGGAGTCAGATTATTTACCACATACAACAGAGGATTGTGATTGCAGCAATATAATAAAACATGTAAATATAATTTTGTATACATCCGAATACCCAAACTCCCTTATATTTCCATATTATAAAACTGTCAGTGTCACCGCCTCAGTTAGGCAAATACCTAACGATTTTATTATTACGATCCACGATGTTTGTCTCCTCGCAGGGGGAGTAGGGGAGAGGGGAGGTGCAGCTAACAAGAGTACAATAATGTTATTACTACCAGACTAGTCTGCGATATTTGTTTAGGCACATACTGAATCCGCGAGAAATGGGACAAGAATTGTTGTGTAGGCAGAGCGCTTGTTTACCATGTGCTTGATTTGATTTCTTATTATATGAAATAGGGTTATTATTTCCGAATAGCTAGAGACCTACGTCGTACACAATTATAAGCAGTCGTATTACTTTTTGTTGAGCTTTGTTCTCAAGTATAGCATTAGAAACAGATATCAATGATTAAAGTATGTAAGTATATCGAGCACTTGTTATGTCAAAGCAAATGAATAAACAAGAAGATAGCAATGCTAATCAAGCTGAAAGAAAGACAAGTTAACATATTAAAGAGAGATAATGCATGCACTTTCCATTACTTGTTGATGCAATGTCCCAAAGGGAAACCCGACAAATCGAAATTTACTGAAGTTGCGGGGAAGACCAGTTGTAAATATTGATGCACTAGATGAAGGCTAAATCCAATTCTGTGGGATGGCCTTAGAAGTCATGGTCTCTAATCACTAGACTGAATCAATAGTCCAGTCTTTGAGCAGGCAGGAGTGACATTTGTTTGCCCCTGCAATCCCACTAATCCATGGTTATATCAACGCCGTTATGAGCCAATGTGAAGCTTAGTTTCCTAAAAAGAGGGTAACTTTGCATCTTTCTTTGCAAAGAAGAGCTAAAAGACTTGATCACAAAGAAATGGCTGCTAGCGATACTCTGTTCAATGGAAACTTTATAACGCATTTTCACACTGTGTTGGGAAGACGCTCCTTTTGTTAGTTCGTTATTCAGGTTGTCGCGAATAATGTCGCGCATATCTTCGTGATAGTAGAAGCTTTATGAACGGTAGAATCTTGCTGAATTCAGCGCAAATGAGTCATACCGCCGTAAAGAATCAATCTCTCATATATCAGAAAATAGTACTAATGCAAATCAGCGCCGAGCCACTCCCAATCCGTCACTTTGACTGACAGAATATCGATCCAAGGTAAACTTATCCATTTGTCATGTAATTCGGTTATTTAGAGCACCGGTGGCTTAAGTAGAACCCTTGTACAACAAGTACAACAGTACAAACCTTTAACCGAGCAAATCTCGATCAAGATTGTATCGATGAGTATTTATTTTTAGAAAATTCGATACAAAAAACATATCGTTCGTCCAAGTACTTTACCATTACATAGGTATATAAAGATTTCAGTCCTCGTGTAGTGTCCATTAATTAAAGGAGACGAAAATAAATGAATTTTCTACGAACGGTCAAAGGTAATTTTGTAATAGAAGAACTCTTTTTCTAAAAGGGATTTTTGTAAGTGTTCGCTAGATAATTAATACTGAGAAAAGGTAATGAAGTGCGAAAATGTCCTTGTTTGGTATTTGCTCTGCCCCGAAGTCTTACTCGTTTAATTTGGTCCCATTATGCACGTGCAAATAAAGTGTTTATAAAAGATATTAAGCAAGCTTCGTAGCTACAAATTTATAGCAAACGTACAGTTTTGAAGCTTGATGTGTTGTATTTTACAACATTTAGAAATAAGCAGATTATCAACATGAGAAATTCATTCATAATGAACGGACTAGCTTTGTTGTCAGTTTGTCTCTTCAGGCTTAGAATGTTTCAATACCTACAAATCCTTCGAAGTATGCTGTTTGCTGACATATTTTCAAATGTTGACCCGTCTGTACATCTGAAGCATGTTAAGATATTGATCGACAAATACATGCCTAATGGCGCTGATACACCTGAGCATTCACTTGCAACAGAACAGCGAGCATTCACCGTTTTTGTTTTGTCGAACTGAACAACGAACAGAGCCGAACATTGCTACGAACATTTTCACGATCTTTCTAGCGAACACTCTAATAGCTAAAACGTTAAGAAAATTTACTGTAAATTCGCTAGAAAGCTCGCCAGAACGTTCGTAAGAATGCTCGCTAAATCAAACCCGTTTGTTTTCTATTTTGTTACATTCTTCTCTCTTCTCACTATGAGATGGGTAAGGCCATAGTCCACCAAGCTGGCTAAGTGCGGGTTGGCAGACTTCACATGTCTTTCAAGAAAATTATGGAGAACTCTCAGACATGCAGGTTTCTTAATGATGTTTTCCTTCACCGTTTCGTAAGTGATAATTAACAATTTATCACGCACATAACTCCAAAAAATCATCGTTGCGCGTCGTGGATTCGAACACGGACCCTCTGCGTAGCAGTCTGTCGGCCTCTCCACTAGGCTATCGCTGTTACTGATTACAACGACAATTGTATTATGATATATGTTTTGTCTGGTTCACCCCAGCATATTTCAAGGAACATTATAATATTTCGTTATGTTCGCCTACAAGACAAAATCTATAGGAAAAAATAATCTCGCTCTCCGCATTGTTCCAAAACCAATTAAAACAATCCTCACGTTGCTGACGTTGAATTTAAATAAAATTATAACTTCGTTGAAAGTCGGTCGTATATAAGTTGGATCACAAATTGCCTTCAACGAAACCTTGAAACTGCTAAATTTAACCATCCAATGGAAAAGTACCTAATTTGAACTTTATTTTGCAGAGTTATTCAACTGAGTTGAAAAGTATGTTCTTAGATAGCCTCTTTTCTTTAAACAGACAAAATTTATGGCGATGTTTCAATAAGCATCGATAAAGGTCTAACCAGAAATAATATTTGCATTATTCGTTGCATTTAATGTTGCATTTAAATTAAAGCAAATATGAATTGCATAGTTCCGCCCGGCATTATCGGAATAGTTTAAAAGTTTGACTGCTCTTTTATACCATCTGTGTTATGTATGTTTGCGAAAGAAAATGAAACGTGATACTATCTAAGATCGCTTTAAAAATAATATTTAGCTCCAAAACTGCAAAAGTTTTGCCGTTTAAGTTAGGCGAACGCTTTGCAACGCTACTTTTCACAACTTTTTCTCAAGCTTCCTCTTCTCAACAAGAAATGTACGGGAATATAAAATAATATGAGTAATTGTTTTTCATAGTACAAGAGAAATTGTGAACAGAGATATGTTTGTTATGAGAAGAAATTCGTAGCCAATTTGTTGGCCCGGAATGACGGCGTAACTTACGCCGTCATTCCGGGGCTTTTGAAGCAAAAAGATGTTTTACAATTTCATGACATTTCACCGAAGAAATATTTTTTTCATCTCGAAGTTTTATCTTACTCTTACAGTAATTTTGTTCTCAGAAATAATTACTTTAATTGCGAATGGGGTAAATGCCGCAAGGCTAATTTAACATCCACAAAGAGCTGTTTAAGTGCCCGTCTTTCAGAATCTACGCACTTACTTTCTCTACTAAAAGGGAAAAGATGACTATTCTCAAGTCGATGAATTATAGGGACTTTTTATCAGAATTCTTAACGACTGACAGTTCATAGTTTGGAAATAAGCACCGTATCGTAAAGATTTAGAAAAAAACTTTATTAAGAGGTTTTACTGCAGTTTTTCTTAATAATAATAAATAGTTTAATTTATGTTATGCAACAGGACCCATTTATATAGCAATACAGGTTTGATAGAATAATTACTTAAGTCATTGGGTTCGCATCTAGTGTGTAAGGATATCGATACTATAGGACGGTTCAGTATCGAACTATCTAGTATGTTTTAATTAAAAAAGCCTGTAACACTCATACATGACTGTTAAAACGGTTAAAGTGGTTAGGTATCTAGCTGACGTTACGGCGAGTGTACAATATTGTTCGCTATTTTTCAGTGCATAACACATACGATGGCTTCAAAAGCTACACTGATGATACATTTTCAACCGTAGATAAGAAATGTGATGATGAATGTTATTGTAAGTTCAAAGAGGTGGCATTGTAGATCTGGAATACTTGTGTCATAACCGTTACAGGTCTCAATTGGGATTCAACAATAAATTATAAGTAAAGTACATATTGTTGGTTAGGTATCGCATAACATGGTCTAGCACAATTTGCGAGTTCTATGTTCCTATACACGTATACAATAGTACCTACTTATGTGTGGAAATGCGACGTGAAGCAACTGTCATAACAATTCAGCACAAGTTTCGGATATTCCGGTACATTGAAATGTTCAACTGAGCACTGAGCCCACCTTGCTGAGTGATTTGCTGAGCCATATTACAAGTGAGCTTTACAAGCAGTTTGGTCAAGGTTTTTAAAACAGCACTCAAGACTATACTCTCACTTTCTACTTTTTAACAAATGTATTATAAAATATATGATTGTTAGGTTACATGAGGTAGATGTGGCAGATCAGATTTTGCATTTTTGACTTGCTATGGATGAAGCACTAGAATTTATATACATAATCTTGTGTACTCGGATATTAGTCTGTTGGGTGTTATAAATTAGCACAATATACTGCATAGCATATTATATACTTAGTTTAACATATACCTAGATAATACCACAAAAACTACATGACCAGTATTTCAACAAATCAATGTTGTTGCAGTACATAATATTCCGTGCGCATTTAGTATGGCACAAATTGCTTCATGATAATATTAGTACATCATTAACATAAACCTAATACGGTACATGAGCTGAATCTATTTGTCAAATGTCATGTTCATCGTAAAAGCTCGATTATCTGGTCCTCTGTAATCCGATAAAGAGATTATTCAAAATGTGCTTGGTACGAATTGTTAAGCTTATGATAAAACACGAAACAAGTTTGTTATCTTTCAACTGATGGAAACACAATTCACATTTCATAACAAATGCAATGATGTGTTCATATGAAAACTATTTTTTTATTTCATAATAATACGGTTTTTGATTGTATTTGGTTACACCCACTTGCATATGATTGAATGGATCGAACCCAGAACACTTGGGTAAGCAAAGGTATCGCTTAATATACGCCTCTGAAGTATAGCTTTTGGCCTGAATGGAATAGTCCTGCTATGTAAGTTCGTTCACAGTACAGAAGACTATAAGGGCGGTTTCAGATTAGCGTATTTTTCTGCGTGTATACGGTCGTTTGAGCGTACGCGCTTACACCCGTGCTACATTACTCGCTTCAAAAAACTGGACTCGCGTAAACGGACATATTTCGGCGTGTTCGCTCGAAACAGTAGTGACATCTTGTCAGTGTCAACATGGATTCTGACGACTCATCGCGTCAACGCTCATACGAGTTGCGCGTTTGTCAAACGGCGCGCTTCTACGCGCTTACATGCGCTCCCAAAAACGAGCTTATACGCGCGTATAAAACGCTAATCTGAAACCGCCCTTATTTTGGCTTGCAGCTCAATAGCACTATTATTTTATGGGGTAACTACCAATTGGGTAAGTGCCGGTCATACTCGTAGTATCTCAAACACCCATTGATTCCAGTACAAACGGACTATTGTTCGCTAATTTTATTATTTAACATAACATGTCAACATAATTCAATAACAAAACGTATTTACCTTTGGTTTATAAAATAAATACCTACTTTTTTCTCTCTATCAAAGTATTAATAGCACCCCGCAAAATAAGCCTTTATCGAAATATTTTCGTTTAAAATTGTTATTTGCCCATGGGGTAACGCCAGTGATGTGGGAAGGTTATTCTGGCCCGAGACTGAAACCCGGCCAGTGATGCGAGTGGCCTGTATGGCCACGCTCGCATGGACGCAGAGATTGCTTCTTTAATACTTAACATCGTTAGCTAGTATTAAAATCAAGTATTTGTTATATTCACGTATACTGCTGGAAGGAGTGTTGCAAGAGTGACATCTGTAGATTGAGTGATTTTTGGGTGTAAAATGTAGTTACTTGTAATTTTGGCCGTTAAGGTGAATATTTTGGATAACTTGTATTCCACACAATTGTTTAATTATAAGGTAAGTTAAAAATATATTTATTTTAATATCATATTGTAGTCATGCCAATAAATCGTCATATTTATCATATTGATTTGTTTAACACAAATCAATAACCGTCTGATGAGTATGATGATTTATTGTTGGTTATTGTTATTTTTGGTTGCACTTTTAGCTCCTGTACTTGATGGCAGTATCGTTGATTTGTCTATGGTACTTTATTTTTTGGGATTTTGCCAATATGTATTAGTTTTAAGATCGACAATGATAATATTAATCGAGAATTAGACAGCAGTTTTCGGCTAGCTTTATGATTTAGCAATTTTCTTATTTTGAATATAAAAGCAGGAGTTAAATAGTTATCAAGCTAACCCAACATCTAATCGTCTGAAACCATGACTCGACAATATGGTAGATAAGGCTCACTATAGGTAGAGGCAGAGAGGCGCGTCAATGTCAAGTCAAGGGTTTGCCCTTGATATTGACGCGCCTCTATTCATCGTTCAGTCATTTGTTGAATTACGTTACATTTTTGTGAACAAGAGAATACCTTTAGTACACGTCCTATTACTACGTTTACTTTTTCTAACGTGTTCTGAATTCGACACCCTCATAATGTTGTCACAGCGACCGGTCGGAACGCCTAGGGAGAGGCCCCTACAAATAAGGCTGTGTATACTTCAGAAATGTGCGATGAGACTTTAAAATGTTTAACGAAGAAAATCTCGATCTATAATTAATATATCTTGCTTGCACTGAGCGCCGTTCAGAAACTATAGTGATACAAATACTTTCGACATGTCGCGATATACACACACTCATATTTATGTAACTACTGGGTCCCAACGGACCAACCAGCTAATGAATGACGTGGTCAATCTGTGACTACGGTTAGTATAACTTCTGCCGCAACGTCGGGACTTATGCAATGTATTTTGCACTCAATTTTAAAATAAATAAGCTATTAAAATCTATTAGGTACATAACATTTTTGAAAGTGTTACTGTTAGTTGGAGTTCTCTTTACATTTACACCAAATGGCCTAAAGCAAACTAAAATTGCTACTTCTTACTGTGTTAGAACATTAACATTACGTTCGTGATTTGAATACCGGGTGCCGATAAGTGTAAAGAAGTTTTTCAATTTACAAACTTTTCTTAGTGTTGGCAGTTTGCGAGAGAAAAATGTTACCTTCGCCCCACTCCATATTGTCGCTTGTGACCTAACATTGTCATTCGCTAACTACCTGTCTTAGAATAATTTCCACCAGTCTGCTGGTCTAAAAGGTCTTTCATATACAGATGTCAATATGGGCTATGTGTGTAGTGTGTACGTTTATGTGTCTAGAAAAGCCAGCAGATACGCCGTGACGCCTTTTTTTTAGGCTGCGTAATATTAGCTTTAGATTTAAATGTTATCTAATAAGCTATATGCTTGTGTGCCTGTAGACTATTTTGTACTTATATTAATAGTTTACTCAGAAATATATTATCTGCAATACCTTTAGCTATCCGGCAGCTAAAGGAGAGCGTTTGGATTTACCTATAATTAAGAGCTCTTAATGCTCGTTTTCCTTTGAAGCTACTTACCATTAGATAAATTATTTAATGCAGGTATTAAAGTTTAAAAATAGTAAATACGTTCTATTCACATCTGCTGCACCTGGGCTAAAATCGCGAGGTATAATCTAGATGAGTCGCGGTTACACTCACGTTATTTAGGGCTACGGCTCAGCTTCCGTAGCTCATAGCGTGATATTATAAATCCTATAGCCTTCCTCGATAAATGGGCTATTTAACAATGATGGAATTTTTGAAATCGGACCAGTAGTTCCTGAGATTAGCGCGTTAAACCAAACAAACAAACTCTTCAACTTTATATATTAGTATAAGATTAGATGGGCTTTCTAACACAGATGGATTTTTTTAAATCGGACCAGTAATTCCTGAGCTTAGTGCGTTCAACTAAACAAATAAACAAACTCTTCAGCTTTAGATATTAGTATTAGATATATCAGTCGTTACATATGAAATTGATTATAACACTTACCAACTGGCAATTTTGAAGTTACATATCATTTATTTATTGATGTTCTTATTTAAATTTATTTTAAAGCTACAACTATTATGAAATAAGGCTTCATTTATTTGTATTTTTTCTGACTTTACATTTAGATTTTAATGAAACGTCGCATAATTTTTTTATTTTAGTGGCCCGTGGCAATGCTAAAGTTTTTGCTATGGTCAATGTTTTTGGACTGGGAAATAATGATCTGAAAGCGAGCCCCATGAATGGCTGGCCAATATAATGTACAAATAAAATAATAGTCAAAGTAAACTCATTGTAATCAACGGAGAAAATTTGAACCCGATTAGACACAAACTCAACACAGCCTTTCAAGAATTTATTGATTCTCGCTTCTTGAATAATGCAAAGGGATTAGCAGAGGGATTTGATCCGACATTAACAAAATAAACAAAATAGTTTGAGCAGAGATATTAAACACGAGTTAATTTATACATACATATATACATACATAGACTCACGCCTGTTTCCCGGAGGGGTAGGCAGAGACTACGGAACGCCATTTGCAACGATCCTGACATATCTCTCTTGCTTCATTCACTCCCATCATATTCCTCATGCGTATAAGTCACTACAATAATAGCATACAACGTTAGAGCAGTTAATGACTTGGTAAATGTAGACATCCCGGTAGTTCACAAATGGATTTAGTTTTAATGTACCTTCTTACGAACTATACTACTACTAGCCGGTGTTATTGCTTTAATCGCGTGGGTTGTACCGATTTATTACCAAAAAAAGCTCACAAACGCAATTAATACACCGATAAAGCGCGCTTTGCTATATTATTATTGAAAATGCGCGTGGAATTGTACGACTAACGCCTGCACTCAATCGTAATTTCTGATCAATTTTCTCTTGGTACAAAGGATCTATACAGCATGTTGGTTTGCTGGTTTAGTAGACTGAGATTATGGTACCTATACGCCTCGACTGAAAAATTGAGCGGTTCTAACAATAATATGCCGGAAAATGTACTCTACTCTACTGTAAATGTACATATACATGAACTTATGTATACTAAAATGGGTTTTTAATTAGTCAGAATATAGAGCGGTCACGTAAATACATAAAGAATGTTAATAGGTAACCCAACATAACGTTTCATAAGTAACAATGTTTACAAATGTTTCGATTGTTGATTTCACTTATAGAGAGCTTATTAATAAAACAATTTTCGCACATAAAGATTTTGATGTATACAAATCAGATATAAATTAAAGCAAACATGAATCAGGTTTCGACTTTACTTTGTGGGAGATAAATTGATAGCGCTGATAAGCTATCATTTGGTAGCAAGCTTAGTATGTACATTTTCACTATCGTATATTATGTTATCAAGTGATGTTTTTTATCCTTTCGATGGTCTGGCTCTTGTAGCGATAGCCTTGAAAACTGGGCTTTGTTTTTTTCATTTAGATGTTTTGTACCTATAGCGAAAGCCATATATGAAAAATATTATCTGATATTCTGGCAAAAACTTTACTTTGTTTTATGTTTTAACAAACTGTGTCAAAAAATATTTTTACTCTTTTACATCTTGAATAACAAAACATTAAAGAGAAACTGTGTTGCTAGGATAATAAATTATTGTAATAGTCCACCATTTGAAAGTTGAAATGGCATTTTTGGTAGGCACTAATACTTTAACTCGAATAGTCACAACTTGGGAGGTAAAAAAGAAAGTTTACAGTGACGTCATAATGACGACGGCGAATTGATGGTACGTTCTCTATGAATTAAAGTTTTGAATAACAGTATGTCGTTTCAGAAGATCTCAGGCTTTATACGACAAACCGTGAGGTCTCACTACACTTCTACTTTTAAACTGCTGCATATAGTGGACTCAGTTTTGTACTACATACAACATAATAATTAGGTATCTACTTATTTGTATCACGTGATAGACTATATAGTCTGTATGTGTAGCAAAAAATCTCAAATGTTATGAAGAAATAAAAAATCCCGGTTGAATATCCACATTTTTAATTATGGAAGCTACTAACAGCTAGCCAGGTTTATTGATGCTTTGTTAACATGCAAATACTAGATACTAAGAACACCCAGACTTGGCGTAAATACGTTTAGTATTGTTCAGTTTGGGCACAAGTGTTCGGGGCGGCAACAAGCGATAAGACCGCCTCTTAAACCACGTTGCCACCCATGCAGTGCATGTGTATAAATTATTATGACTAGACTCCAATGAATTATACATCTAAACCCTCCTCAGGTATCGAACTATCTATTGGTAAAAACCGTACAAAAATCAATTGGGTGGTTATTGAGTTAATCGCGTACATACAGACATACAGGGCGCGGCGCGGACTTCAATTTATAATAAATACAGATACTCCTCGCATAAAATGCCAGACACTTTATCTAACATTCATTTGACTCTGTTACGAAGTAATACCGAGGTTCTTGTCTTGTAGCATCAAGGCAGCAAACTTACATTTTTATTTTATAAAACTTTACAAGCAGATGTCCTTTACGTATAAAAGTTATTCTACAAAATGTTCTTATGAATAACTCATGTCCACATTACGTAATAAAATGAAGACGTTGAGTTCATTTGACGACAATACACGTCGCCTTTCCGTGGGGAATACAAAATAGCTATTACTCTGCACGCCCAAGTGGAGTTCTGTGTCGGAGACTCTATTGCGTTCATGTTGGGAATTATTAGGGCTGGACACACCATAACTAGCATATATTTTTTTTCTTTGTTATAAAACTACAACTCAGGAATTAGGATTAGCTAATTAGAAGCAACTACGTGAGAACGATACATATAACTATAAAAACTAGTTACAAAATATTCATTTATAAACAACATATATTTTAAATAGGTATAAATTACCTACGTCACTTGGGCTGACATACTTTATTTTATATATATAAAAATATTCCACTTTTTGCAATATTTTGCAAACAAATGTTTGTAGTTCAATTCAATGTTTTATTACTTTCCATATACTGCTAGCAGGAAGTTGTTCGATTGTACCGGACGACGTCTCTAGGCTGACATGACATGTATTGAACGTATATTACTCGTATAAATAGACCAATGGAAAGACGGACCCTTACAGACACACCTAAATAGAAAAAAAAACTATTTTTGTTCAGCTTAGGGATTACATTTATGGCTCTGGGCACGGCGCAACCGTAGCAACCGTAGTAATGAGTTAAAAAAAACAATTTGTGCAATGTAGAGTGTGCCAAATATCTGACACTAATATATAGCAGGCAGAAACAGCTGCAATATAGTTTTATAGGTCAAGGTTCTTAAAGGTTACAATTTAGTTAGCTTAGATACAAGCTAGAAATTGAAACAACATGCAACGTTTTCTCTTTCTAGCTTTTTTATGACAAGGTTCTCAAAGGTTGCTATTCAGCTTGTTTAAATACTAGCTAGAAAATAAGACAACGTGCAACGTTCTTTCTAGCTTTTTTACTTAATGTAAGGTAATTTTAATCTCACTATTTGTGCACTTTGTGCCAACAACAGCCAAAAAGTATGCATTAATGCTTTTGAATACGTAAACAAAACTTGTTGGCAAGGCTGTTATTTACAACTTTGTGAAATCTGAGATACAAGGGTTATTCCCTAGTGTATGGTGGTTTCTGGTTTAGACGAAGGTATTTTGTATTTACTTTTTCCAGAACCGTAAGCGAATATGTTTGCTTAGGCTCTGTGTGTGTACAAATTAGGTGTAGGTATGTCTGATTTTACTTTGACGAAATTTCTTGGCTAAAACGAGTGAGGTTATATTACGAGTATCTCGATTAAAAGCTCAGATCTCCCTTCTCGGTTCAGTGTTGACAAGACAGACAAACAGATTGACATTCGCGTCTATAATGTAAGGATATTAATTTGAACTTAAGAAATAAATATGTCCTTAACAGTCGGGCAACCTACCTAACAATTATATAAAAAGAATTAAAAACAGAGTATCTACTAACAGTTTTCCCTTTTTCCGCATTTCTGTAGACCGCATTACTTTTCACTGGCTACGTACAAGCTACAGGCGTAGCTACTTCGTAGCAAGACCGTAGCGCTAACCAAATAGTTACTTACCGTAACTATACATCGTAGAGGCGTTGATGTATACGAGGATATTTCTTTTCGATAACGCAATTGGAATGGAGGGCTAAAAGGATCCAATACTAATACATTACAGTCAATTGTAAATGTATACTTAAGCCTATTCGGCTTGTCATGGTAAGAGTAAGTGAACGCATTTATTTTAGACCAGTGTATGCCCGTAGTTTCTCGTGCCCGTGGGGGTCAGTGAGCGGGACAAAAGGTAGCCCATGTGCTCTTTTGATAGATTAGCTATATTACTACTACTACTAATTAAAATCCGTTTACTTGTTTTTGAGTGACAGAATAACAAATATCTATACATCTATCTAACCTCTTAAACTTTCACGTTTATATAAGTAGAAAGAAAGAACACAGGCATGACAATAGTTTAATACCGGCAAGATTTTCCTTGTGTTGTATGCGATGACGGCGTAATGGAATCGTGTTATTCGTAACTTCAGCTTAAATTCATCTTTAAAATGGACAGTATTTTGGACTCACAATACGTCTCTATCTAACCCCGTTTCCCACCATAATGTCATTTACTTTTATAGTACCATTTTGCTATAAGCACAGGTATAAACCTAAGGGGCCAAAGGGTCAACTAATTTACGACCGTAGTAAATAAATCTTCATTAAGAAATCAGGTTGTATTCACAAAGCTAGGACTAAGTAATAGTTAATCGCAGTCTGAAGGCCAATTCTCGTATTTAACAGAGACTGACACTGAATTTTGACTGAACTGCGATTTAATTTTGAATTGACTCACAATTGGTATTCTGCTCCACTTAATCTCCTTATAGTATAATTTCGATATAATCAATTTATATTCTCTTGTTGATCTTAGAGGTAATGACAAAAACTCAAAAACAAAAACATGAATATTGCCCTTGTATGGAAAAATACATTAATAGGAATGGTTATTGGATGCCAATACGTTTACATGCCAAATTAAAATTAATATACAACTAAGTAATAAAATTTCGGTAAGTAAATATATTGGTTCCTTGGATCGTGTGAATTATTTTCAATAGGTATTCAATAATGAAAAATTTAATATTCAATAATAGAAATAATTCAGACATTATAAAGATTTTAACGATGGTAACGTACAATTGGGTTTTTAATTCGTTTTTCCCTCCTGATAATTTTATCTCATTTGTTGAATTTCTCGAGCAAAAGTTTCGCGAATATTTCGATCTTGAAATAAATATTGTCAATGCTGGCAACGAAATACTTAACATGTTTGCATGTTGTCCACCAGGATCTCCTAGCCAGATCCCCCAGAGGATCCTCGTGAACTCATTAGTTGTGAAATTGTATAAAAGCAATTAACGTTTACAAAACCAGTGACTATCAGAAAGTTATCAGCCATCGATAGGGATTACAAAAATCAGGTGCATGCGATTTTCGACCTTATTGACGTAACTCAGAATTTATAATTTTAATAACGTATCAATGTCAGAAAGCAAGAAAATACCAAAAAGAAGTTTATCATGAATTGTCAATAAGGTCGAAAATCGCATGCACCTGTTTTTTGTAAGCCCTATCGATGGTTGATCATTTTATAGTCATTTGTTTTGTAGACATGAATTTGTCTTACACAATTTCTTTTTAAACTTATTTTAGATACCTATCCCCGTGGTAAAACTAGTGGCACATAATAGCTAAAGGCGATTCCTATGTTTATTAGCAAAATAGATCATAAATATTACCAGAAAAATATTCAACACTATTAGTGGTATCGTTGGGAATGTCAAATAAATCACGTCATCACGTCGTGTCCTTGGTAACAAATGTATATTAAAACTAGAAATACCTTACCTGCTCTACTAATAATTAGCAGAATACCGTTCACACTAGTTCACACTTGGTTCAACTTTCGATGTAGTCCCGATCTCATTCAAGTGTCAGTTAAGTTACGAGAATACCATTTATGACGCCGAGACTAGATCGATATTGGAATTTGAACAAATATAATTACCAGAATTGGCCCTCTGGTGTTGACACAGTAGAGACGGCACGTTGGCTCAAGGATTACTTGATAATCCGAACGTCGCCTTTGAAAGCACTAGAGATGCAAGCTTACTCATTAGTTGAAAAACAACATTTTGGTATATACACGAATATATACTTGAATTTTTTTTTTAGTTTTTGAATGAAATAGCTCTTCAGAAATTTATTTTCATTTTTTTTTCAAATTTATTTTACATAGTCCTGTATCGCGGCAGACCTTACAAACATTCATTCAGCGGTCAAAAGGATACCCATACTCGAAACAAAAATTTTTGGACACACAAAGTGTTGTCTTGTTTGGGATCCATCCACTATAGTTGTTGGCACAGTTTTAAACGGCGAAGCGTCCGCTTAAACCAATGCCATCTATGCAGTCAACTTTTATTTATTTCGCAATGTCTTTTACGTTGTTTTTTCACAGTTCTCAGATATCTTTCCATAGACACTCAATAAAAAATATATTGTTGTATAAGTGAATGCACTCATAAAACGAGAATGGAAACCAAATAGTGATAAATAATAACGACAGTTCGGTGTTTGAACTTCGAGTCGTTCGGTTGTGTTCGTGAGTGTTCGGGTGTTTTCGGAAGAGTTCGGACGACATCGGGACTGCTCGGAGCGACCGAAGGCAGGTGCGGAGTGGAGGTGTAAGATGGAAGATAATGCTGACAAGCAGTGTAAATTTAGGTGAGTGGTTAGCTTTTAAGGACAAACATTGTTTTTGTGAAAATGTTTTACCAATTTTAGGACTACTTATTCAAGAAACTTTTGGACGTGGTTATCATAATGTTAACTATTAATTAATTCTGCTCCACTAGCTTTGTTTTTTTTGGAATAAGGAATTTAAATTTCTATAATTTAGTTGCAGATGACTAGTTTTGAAACCTACTTAGATTCCGTTGTCGTAATACGACTCTAAAAATTGTTCTTGTCTTAGGCAGTCCATTTATTAAAAACAAAGAACTCGCCACAATCGAAGATAGCTAACCAGAAAATTCTAGATATAGCTAGTCTTCTATTGTTGATTACCTACCAGTAAACAGATTCACAAATCTAGTTAAATATATTCGTCAACTTTTTTCCGTCGCAGGAAACGAAGGCGTCAAATAACGTTTTAATTGGTCGTCTTCTCCGAAACTTATCGTCGCCTGAACTAATTGCACTCTGCTAATTAACGCAGAGATTCGTCACGTTTATCGCGTGTTTTCGTCACAATTTGAAATCAAGTTTCTAATGGACGACTTGTGACGCGTTTTATATTTTTCTTATGAACTTATAAGTGAATTTACTCTGATTAATTAATATACAAGCTTCTGCCTACGACTCGGCCCGCATGGGTTTAATGACTAATATCGATATGTTATTCTGATGTTAGTAAAGGCTATATTACTGCAAGGATTCATCAAATTTAGTCCTGAAGTTTTACATGAAAAACTAAGACACATCTACCTTTCCATCATCAAAAACTTTCAAGTATGTATAAATAGTTAAATAACCATCACGAATAAGGTTTTCGATCAATACTGTATTCATAAACTGACCTTACAAGTTTTGCGGCAACACTGATACATACACTTAGATGACATACTTTATGAACAATTTTCATACCGTGCCACAAATCAGTATCAAGGCAACACTTAAAACTTATATAATGATGTAATATACCTAAGACTTAAGAATAATCTAGAACAAGGCAAAATTTTTAAGAAATTTTCAGTAGGTATCGGAGGAAATGTCAAGTCGTTTATAAAGTGTACCAAAGTCATCGAGGAGCTTAATTTCTTTACACATGAGGTTATTGGTTGTGTGTGGGTTGGTTAACACTCAGGTCAACTTGAAGAAGTTCACTGACCCGTGCGAACCTTTGACTTACACTCATTTACCTTGTTACTAACAGACTCTTCGGATAAGTAGCAGGAGTTTAAATTTACTACTGCTTGTGTGGAGGTTTATTTCGATCGAATGTTGTTGTTTGAACTTTAGGAGAGATTCTTTGATAGAGTTAGGACACTGAAGTTTTACTGAAACTTGTGCTGTTATATTGAGGTCGCCCTTAAAAATAATAGCAGTCTTTTGTACAGAACGACATCAACACAGCTGCTACTGAAAGCTCCTTTTGAGATTATTGCACATTATTTGAGGATTGCGCATTGGTAGTTTTCGAATGAAACTACCATGCTAAACAAGACTTTTGTGGAAACATAAGACAGAAGTGTATGATTTACACTGTACTGTATCATTGAAAATACCTGTAGTTGGATGCACTGTGTTTCTCCCAAAAAAGAAAGACGTATATTCTATAAACGTGAAAAGCTTCAAAGATAGTATATTTTTAAACTTGTCTTTATATACTTTTCTTTCTTTCTATCTGTATTAAGCTTAATTGCACCCATATGAGTAGAGTTTCAGTTCTATAACAGGTTTACAAATTAACTTACATTAACCTCACTGCAGTATATACATTCGCTAACCAGCTTCTGAAGTTTAAATTAGCTTTCTAAATGCTTTGAATTTTCTCAGTCATTTATTATAGGAAGGTAAAGATGTCACGAAGATATTGATTGATTGACAGTTTTGTTATTGATTACGTTACTAAGTCTAGGTAATCGGTGCGTGAAGACTAGTGGTAGTGTAACATCACAATGGCAATATGCAAACTGCCTGATAATTTAAGTACCCATGCCTTCCTTAGGATCGATCCGTGCGTCTACACGCGAGGACACAACAAAAGTTTGAGACTATCTATACTTATATAAATTTATTAATATGAAACTTTTCCGTTACCGCATGACTGACAGACAATGCAGCCGAAACTTCTAGGCTGGTACTGGTAACTGGAAAGTAATAAGCTTAAGTTTCGCATGTAAGCACTAAGAGAAGATTTTTGGAAACGCCTTGCTTAAGAGGGTAAAAACGGGTTCTAGTTTGTTTGTTGTTTGAACATTCATGCGGGCGCTGCAACGGGTATAAATATAAAAGTGGTCTTTACAATTTAGATTTTACTTAACTAAACGCTGACTGTTTGTTTTAACATTATGTTTATGCAAGCGGATGGAAATCAAACCGATCCAAATTCATTATTCAATTCTGTAACATATGGCTTGAATAATGTATGGAAACAATGATAATATCAGATGTATAAGTGCGCCTGACGTACCAACGCATTATGAACAGAACAATACATTAAGTATTAATTCGTTTAATAAACGCAGCGGCGGAAGCATAAACCGCACGATTATAAAAATGTCAGACAATTTGAAATAAGTACATCTGCTGATCTAATTTAAATGTTCGCTAATTTAAATGTTTACTGCTTCTCCATTCCAATTAAAATCACTGCGAGAATTATATTTCTCACAACTTTTCTTTCTCCTGAATGTCGCGCGTTTAATTATCTTATACATATATATAAATTTGAAGAGTTTGTTTGTTTGATTGAACGCGCTAATCTCAGGAACTACTAGACCGATTTCAAAAATTCTTACAGTGTTAGATAGCCCATTTATCGAGGACTGCTTTATGCTATATAACATCACGCTATGAGCCACGGGAGCGGAGCAGTAGCCTTAAATAACGGGTGTAACCGCGGGCTCATCTAGTATATCAATAAATTCGATAAAAAACGAGCATCGCTCGATACCAAGACAGAAATAGATGATTAAATGTTTGAAAATGGCATTAAAAACAAATAATCTGATTGTATATATACTAAAATAGCAATAATTAAATTGCGTTATGGATTAGGATAGTTCTGTCTGATCCTGTGGTCTGATCTGTGTATCTACTGTTTGCCCATATTGTACAGTCGTCCAATGTATCTTGCCACTTCTAGAGACATTAAATTACGCTCTGCTTAGCAGTCTGTTTGTATCTCCATTACGCTAAGTGTCTTTTATCTTCACCAGCCTTTTTTGTCATTTTGTTTTTTTGGGCCTGTATTATTTAGAAAGCCGGTTCCTACCGCCAAAGCAATGTCATACTTAGAACTCCAAACGTAAAGTTAGTTACATTTCTTAAGTAATAAGAATTGATCTCATTAGTAACTGCCAATCTCATCGCCAGACGAAGTGACGCATTAACGTATTTACCTACTTAGGAAAAAACTTAAAACTAAGTAATTCGGAAAGTCAGAAAGTGGGTTAACACATTCGAAGTCTAGACGGTATCGATTGCGTCTGCGATCAATAAAACAGTTTTCTTAGTAATACAGCCCTTAACGTACAAAAGGGGTTAAGGGTCTTAGTACAAAACCAGGACTAATTTTTTTAACCCACCTGAACTGTAAGTACCTATCTGAAATTCTTTGAGCAATGTTGAACTTGTTAAGAAAGTATGCAACATTATATATTTTTAGTCAATACTACAGCAATATCAATAGGTACATATTGCAGTGTCAGATGCTTCGGACATGGCACATAATTAATAACCTTTTACAGGCGCACAAGCTCTTATATGTATATTTCGTTACTAGTTAACATATTGTATTATATTCTGTTGACTGGTTAGTGGTATATCTTTACATTACCGATCATGAGGATATATTGTGAGTGACTGTTTGCCAGTCGCATGGCTATATGAATAACACTGCGATTAGAAATATGCAAATGTGGTAAGTACTGTATGACCTTAGTACAGGTGTGGTACCATTTATTATAAACCTCACACCTTCAGATATATTCAATAGATGTGTTTGAATATCGGTACCGCTTCACAAATGAAAACTTTTTAAAGCACTTCTATTTAAATATGGACGGTAAGATATCCGTTTAATTCATATTGTTTAAAATAACATGTAACATTTACACTAACTGTTATGCATATGTAATTCCAAATGTCGGAGTTAGTACTCAAACAGTTACGGCGTCTTTCTCTGTTAGTTTAGGAAACACAAAACAACGTTTGTTTTGTTTTGATTACATTACGCGATATTTTTTTAGGTTAAATACTTTTAAACTTTCGCTAATTGTATACCTACTAATATAAATATAAGTACGGTAATTATCTTAATATATAAAATCCTTGCGTTACTGACTGACTGACAGACACGCTGCAGCCGAAACTATTGGGCGCAGGAAGCTGAAATTTGGCATGTATGTTCCTTGGGGATCGTAGGGGTGCACTAAGAAGGGATTTCCCGAAACTCCCACGGGATCGGTCAAAACGGGTAAATTAAAAAAAAATGCAGGCGTAGCTGCTGGCGTCCTCTAGTTTGAAAATAAAGGTGAAATATCTTCAATTTGCCCCGTCGTTTCAGCGTGGGTTTCACCAGGCGTAATCATCCTGAGATAGTAGGACCATAAATATTTTTATTTTTTTAGGTTCTTCGAAACACTAGAAGATTTCAAATACAAAAGAGCAAATTTACTGAATTACACCCGTGTTTGATTAGAACTTGTTAATAAAATAATTCCAGACGTCTAAGAATAAGCATTATGTGTGAATTGTGTGATTTAATGCATATGGTTTGATTAAGTGGAGATTGTGTGGACATTGTTTACTGAGTAGCGAGCAAAAATTTTGAAGCGACTTGTTAATGGATTCAATATTATGCATAATATACACATATAATATAATAATATTCGCGGACCCCGGGCTCTAAGGCGGAGAAGACTTGGATGCGACTGTGATAACGCTTGGACGATGATGATGATAATATAATAATATCAAATTAAGATTTATGAACATGTATACCTCTTAAAGAAAGATCAGAAGAAGTATCGTTATCTGCATTTTACTCAAATATTTTTTTACCTATCATCACTTTGTTACCGCTGTGGCACTTTCCCTATATTCAAGTGGTAAGGTATTTAATTACCTAATAAAAACAAATAACTTTGATCCATTCGGGTATCCAAATTTGAATATAGCCACAACCGACCGTAGACATAAGCTTAATCTTATTTCATGCGACCAAACGCTCACCGAGTTTGCTACCTGTAACGTAAAGCCTCTTTAGACCCGCCTTTGTTGAGCCATTACTTTATCTTACACACAAATAGCTGCAACACAAATGTTTGTCTAATAAATATTTGCCAAACCGAGGTCTTGAGCATGTGAAACCAAGTCTAATTGCCGTCGGCCATTTTCAAATTATTATTGTTATTATGAACTAAAGTGCTATTATAATAGTCAAAACTTTTCTAACCTTGAGATAATAAATTAATGAATTAATTATGATTACTTATAGTAAAAAACAAATATAATATCATGCTGGTTGTGTTTTCAACGGGTTACCTACCTTCGTTAAATTAAGAATGTCGCGAGTTGGTTGTTGGGGAAAAGAAACGTTCGTATGGTTATTTTTAAATAGGTGACTAGTTAAATATTTTCAAGCTGTATAGATTCACTGAGTTATTCTATTGGAATCGACCTATTCTAAATAAATACTTTACTACAATTTGTACCTACACCATTACCTGTTCTGTTTCAAATGTTGGTCGTTAACTTATAACCGTTGGATTTTACTTGCATTCCGAGTGATGGAGAAGATTTGACTGCTTATATAAATAGCTATCCTTATGATTGACTGTTCAAGAAACAGTCAACATCATGATACCGCCACGGCTGATAGAACTGTCTCATACCTTCGCGGTTTATGGTTGGCGCACATATTATGTTACATTAATCGTTGAATGTTCTTGATAAATAAATATAATTCAGTCTTCTATTTTCATTAAACGTTTAGGCAACTAGGTTGTTTCGTTCTTCCACATTTCATAAAATAAAAAATGCCGTAATACCACTACACATAAACTAGTTTACTTTAAGCTCAGCTGTTATATTAAAATTTATATGAAACTGTCATCTTTGAATAATATCTTAAGTACTTTAGATTAGAAGCGGTATCATAGACATTATCTCAAGAATTTTTCACGCAGCTTACTTTAACATCTGCGCAATTTCAAGTGTCGCCTGAGGCCTACCATTAAGAGCCAGTGAAATATACACCTTATCTCATTTCGTACCAGATTGAACGTACAAGATACTTTGTAGGTAATTCTGTTGATGAGCTTAGCAGAGGCAGTATAAACTAACTTTAACTAACTTAAGATGTTCTTAAGTTTATACACGTAATAACTGATAACTTCCTGCTTGCTGACATGGAAATTATGTAGATATACGAAGCCGAACTAAAGTTAGGTTAAGTCGTAAAGACCTCATTTACGTCAAATTTAAGTTTTCGCTATCTAAGTTTATGTATGAAACGGTATGTCAGTGTGCCAGTAATTATGTTATTTCTGACAAGTACATATTCCGCATCAACTTACAAATGAAAACACAACCCTCATTGTCCTAGTATTATCCCGATTGCATCCAACACTTTCATCTTGTGGAGTTCGAGGCCCGCTTACTAGTCTAGCCAGATTTGACAGAATATTAGCCTTAGCTGAAGAAGTTTATTTCACGCTGGATTTTTTAACATATTACTGAACTTTTCCTGTAGGTATACTGCTCAGACACAATATAAAGCCACGTTACGTACAGCAGTAAGTTGCAGTGTCACCTTGCACAAAGTGAGGTCATAACCCCGAGACAATACGGCGCCACTTAGGTAACCTCACAGCTGATTGGTGCAGTGACTCTCGCTGCAGAGCTATAGCACCACATACTGCGTACTAGCTAACTATACATGCTACTTGTGCTATAAACACGGAATTGTGTGAGGATCCTAATATATTTCGTTACGTTTTATATTCTTTCATACAAAATAAGTCTACTTAGATACACTACAGTAACATAACAGACGCATCTATAGGATGATGAATGTCACAATTTATAAATAAATATATTAACTGGTTAATATTAATTTATTACCTAGTAAGTGTTAATAACTAATTGGTTATCCGGTTATAAATACCATCGTGAGATAAATTGAAAGTGGGTTTTCAGCTGCTATTGGCTGCCAGTAGACAGGTGCTTTCAGAAAGATGTGACGTGTAACGTTCTTGGCTTCTGATCGGTGTATTCAGTATCTGATTACATAGGATTAAGGCGATATAAAGGGGAAATAAAGAGCCTTTTTCAGTAGAATAAAATAGCATAGCATTTATTCGCATATATGGGTAATACATAAGAAGGTAGGTTTACATCAGAGTTCTGCCTTATTTCACCATTCGGCATGCAACCATTTTAATTACTTATATAAAATTGTTAAATTTTAAATTCTTATTGATACATTAAATTAATTATGTCATTCTCACCAAATAAAATTATTAAATTTCCATTACAATGTCAAGTTAATTATTACTTTATTAAATAAATTATGTTATTCTCATTAAATTAAATTATTAAAGAACAATGCCCATTTTTCTTAGAGATGTGGACAGTCAAAAATCGTAGTAGTTGTTATTGCATTCGATAAAAGAGTGTTAAACTAAAATTTTGAGATTGATTAGAGGTCCATTACATTCATATATTTATTACAAGAGGTACTTTTATGTGCTCATAAAACATTAGGTGTGTACCCACTTTTATTAGGATAGTTAAAGTATTTCGTAGCTTTGCGTAGAAAGGAATGAGTTAATCATTTGGTAAGGGTAGAAATCCGAATGAAAAAACCAGAAATCGTAAAAGATCCAAAAACATAAAAAGCATTCACAATGTGCAGGAGCAAAACAAATAGGTAACAAACAAAATAAACTGAATATGACATTATTGACATTTACTTAAGAGTCAAAAAAGTGTTGCCATTTTACAGTTTTAAATGATATTGATTAATCGATATTGATTTCGGACATAGGTTATATATATATTTGGTTCAAAATCGAACTTATTTGTAGTTAATCGCATACATATTTTAAAAATACACACATTTTAAATGTTTAAGTTCCAAGTAGAGATTTGCTATTAACTCAAATCATTTTGAGTAGAGAAAACGTAAAATCGATAAAGTGATAATCGGTTTAATATTATGATTTCTTTACTGGCAATTTCAGATCTATTACATGTTGGCTATTTAGAGGTTAACACATCTTTTTAAACCTATTTATTGAATAAGTTTCTCAGCACACCTTTAGTAATGTCTATAAATTAAGTTATAAATAAAAAGGATTATTCAACAACTAATTGAAACTTTATTGTGCTGTTCATGAGTTCCAAACTGAGCCAGAAATGGGCATTGTTCTTCAAAATTTTCATTAAAAGTAAACGCACATAATTGTGGAGTCGCCTGCCGAGACCAAATATCCTCTTTGTATGGATTCATTTTTGAAGGTAAGTAGGTTGGAAGTTACCGTACCGGTTCCCCAATGCCAATCTTTATAAAAGATGTGGCATTCTCTCAATCCGAGCTCTATTTATACGCACTGTGATCTCTGTTACCCATGCACAAACATTCTACAACCCCAATAGAAATGTTAGTGTTAGACGGAAGCATGCAATTTATGCTCCTACCTCAGTCCTCACAAGCCTTGCGCAACGTAGTTTTTACTTTTTGGGAAGCTTTCTTTATAATAAGATTAACAAGGTATTTTATATATATCCGCTTAATAATCAAGAATGTAATAAAATTGTAACAAATTGGCTCTTTAATTTGAGTTATGATGAGCTGGAAAATTTTATTAAAACAATAGAATAAAACAAAAAATTAAAACAAAAAAATAATAAGTAAAATAAAATAAAGCCAGTATGGACTCAATGCGCAAACGCTTTCGCTTTCTCTAGCAACTTACACTATGCACCCAAACACGTTGCGCAGCCCACATCTCTTACACTTACACGCCAACCCACACAAACATACATACACTTCATTCATACACACTCACAATCATAATACAACATTTTAAACAGGTACTTGTCGGTACCTGTATATAATTAACTAAAATATTATTTTACAAAATTGTGTTTTGCCAAAAGTGTGATAAATGTATAGTAGTGAGTGCCTGGAGATTCGTAATACAGGCACAGAATAGATAGTACTTACTTACTTACGTACAGAAGGATCACTTCGCAAACCAATTTATAGAAATGGCTACTCTAGCCACTAAGCAACAAAGTGCAATTCAGCTCACATAAGCACTCAGTGCCTAACGCGTTATTCACCTAACCGTTCCCGCTCTTTTCTAACACATAACGCTGTCGCTGTCTGGCGCGGAGTGGCGCGCTAGCTGTCGCGCAAGGGTTGTAGACTTGCCGCTGCTACTATAAATTATTTATTTATCGTCTATCTACCTACTTGACTACGTTATAATAAATAATTATCCTATAAGTATCCTATCGCACTATTTGAGCTCGTAGAACAAAAACCACAAAAATTCTGGTCGTTTACATTTTCACTATACTAATTCTTAGTTATTTCCTAAACGCATGGACCGATTTACATGATTCAAACAGATAAAATGGTTTTTGAACTAGATATTTAATTTGACACCATAATCGGTGGGATATCTCAACAAACAAAAAATCAAATTTTCAGGTTGCTCTCGTCTCGTCGTTGCTCTTATCTAAATATTACAATAAAAAATAATTTTAATTATATAAAATGGGACCACGGAGACCCACTGACATCGGGCACAGGGTCCAAGCTGCCGGTGGTTAGGGCTCCAGAGAGAGGAACCTCCGTACGATGCGTGTCGTGTCCAGCAATACTGCCTTCTGTATAGAGGACTTGATCCAGCCGTCTAACGAGAGCCTCTTGGGGTGGTGGTCGAGGCTCTTGGCAATAAGACCATTTACACACAAATATTATTATTATTCACTCCATTTATTATGAATCACATGATTTCTTTTATATTAATAAACTACATTTCATTACAAAAACGAAAACGTATAGAAATATAAAAGGGACCACGGAGACCATACATACCATTGTATACCATCACCATGTACACTTAGTTTTGCAATAAATGATTTGAATTTGAATTTGACCCACCAGTGTCGGGTACAGGCACCAAGCCACCGCTGGTTAGGGCCTCAGAGACAGGAACTTCCTCACGTTGCGTGCCGTGTCGAGAAGAACTGCCTTCTGAATCAAGGACTTGATCCAGCTGCCTAGTGCGAGCCTCTTTAGATGCTGGTCGAGGATCTTGGCAATTAATCCATTCACCGACACGACTATCTGCACAATGATTGCCGAATCCACATCCCACATGTCGACAATCTCGTGAGCTAGGTCCAAACATTTGATCTCTTTCTCTTTTTCTGCTTTCACGAGATTGACGTCATACGGTATGGTGATATCGACTATCATTGCGAGTCGCTCTGCTCGGCGCATATCTGTAGTACGGTACCTCTGAACCAATGAGATTATATTTAAGGGCTAGTTGTTGATGGATTATCCTGGCCACTTGGTTATGTCTGTGCAAATATTGACCATTGGCAAGACTCGAACAACCGGAGACTATATGCCTGAGAGATTCCCCGGGTTGGTGACACGCCCGACATAATTATGTCAACCTTACCGTTCCTCAGTATATACTTTCGGTAGTTGTTTGTCATGACAACTTCTTCCATAATTGCGCACACAAAACCTTCGGTTTCTCCGAAGAGATCACCGAATTGTAGCCCGGAAATGGAGGCTGTAAAGTTGACTTCTGGGCCATGTAGAGCCCTATAAAACCGCCCATGCAGCTCCTTGCCCTTCCATATTTCTCTTCGGTCCTCAGTACTAAGTACTGCAGGTTTATGCCAATTCTCTTTAGCCATAGCGAGCGGCGTAATTCCTGTATCAATGGCAACTACCTACATCGCGGTGCACATTCACGCTCATGCCCAGAAAATATTTTCTGAGATTGTACAGCTCGCGGTTGTGAAGGGTCTTAGCACATAAAAAGCCCACATTTCCGCGGGATGTACAGCCTCATTACCGATGAGCGTGGATGATGCATGCGAGATGCAGTCAGCATTGAACGGACTTTTCTATCCAGGGCATCTAGTTCAGTCTGGGTCCACCTGAGTATGCCGAAGGAATACATTAGGACTGACATGGCCCACCCGTTGTAGGCCCGCACCTTGTTGCCACCTGATAAAAGACTGTTAAGTACTTTTCTCAGGCGGCCAAAAAAAAACGAGCCTGCAACGTTTGTTTCATGTCAGTCTCAGAAATATTCAAAGACTGCGACATACCCAGATATTTGTAGGTCTCGGTTGGGGAGAGGGATCTAAGTTGTATGGAATCTGAGAGTTGTATCCCTGCAGATTCCATAATCCTGCCTCTCTTCACATGCATGACCACACATTTATCCATACCAAATTCCATCCTGATAGAGGAGATCAACAGAGGAGGGACATGCATTATGATAAAAAGTGACTTAAAATATAAACCTTTACCAAATATGACTAACTTATCATGTACACTTAATTTTGAGTGTTGTGGGGTAATAGTAAATAATATTATGATTATTTGCTTATACAGAACGCCTAATAGCAATCCACAAATATTTCTAGATCAATTAGAACAATTGCTGACTAAAATTAATAGGAGACATAGAAACATTATTCTTTGTGGTGATTGGAATTTGGACATCTTAAGGCCAAACAAAAGTTGTGAAGAGCTAAAAAGCATATTAAAAAATCACAACTTTGAATTACACATTAAGACTCCAACGAGAAAATTGTCATGTCTGGATCAGATAGCAAGTAACATTAAGAATGTTAAAGCTGAAGTTCACCACCTTGGCTTATCTGACCACGAAACAGGGCAAACCCTTTCGCTAAAAAGCTGTAAAAAGTATGAAGTGTGTAGTTGGTATGAAAATATTAGAGACTATACTAAAGGAAACATAAATAAATTCTTAAAGTGCATATCATCCCTTAGCTTTGGACACGTTTATGAGAAAAATAACTTACACGAAGCATTTGATGAATTTCACAGCATATTCAAATTGTTTTTCGATCTATGTTTTCCAATACATACAATAAAAAAATCTACAAATAAAGTGTCCAATAGATGGTTAACGAAAGGAATAAAGAGATCTTGTATAAAGAAAAGATGTCTTTATCTTAGCCTACAATACAATAAAACAAAAGGAAACATAAATTATAACAAATACAAATCCTATACTTGTATACTTAAAAAGTGCATTTACAAATCTAAACAATTACAAAATAAAAGATATATAGATACTAATAAAAATAAATTCAGAGCTACTTGGAATATAATTAATGAAAATGTAAATAGCCAAAATATGAAAACACATATTGATAAGATAATTAAAGGTAACGAGACATATGAGGATCCTAGAGATATCAGTGACATTTTTAACAAATTCTATATTAACTTGACTAATAAAAATAATTTTAAATACAAAGCTGACGAAATAAATAAATCTATTCGTATAAGCAACTGTCAAACAATTTTCCTTGAACCTACTGATGCGATGGAAATATTTAGAACAATAAAAAGCCTTAAAAATACTAAAGCCGTAGGTATAGATGACATTACCACCAATGTCATTAAATTATGCGCATTAAGTATATGTCATCCGCTTAGTTATTTAATAAACTTGTCTTTTGAAGAAGGTACTTTTCCAAGTTTATTAAAGAAATCCATTGTTAAGCCAATTTTAAAAAAAGGTGACACATCTGACATGAACAACTATAGACCAGTAACACTGATACCCATCATGTCAAAGATTTTTGAAAAAAATATGTTGAAAAGGCTCGAGGAATTTACTAGTAACCATGGCATTCTTAAATCGGAACAATTTGGGTTTAGACAGAACAGCACCACGTCATCAGCATGTTTCAACTTAATTAAAATTGTTACTAGGGCTATAAACGATGGCTTGCCTGTCTCAGCGATCTTCCTAGACATGAGCAAGGCATTTGACTATGTAGACCACAATTTACTATTACACAAATTAGAAAAATATGGAATAAGGGGAAAAGCGAACGACTGGTTGAAAAATTACCTAAATGACAGAACACAGTGAAACGTAGAAATCTCTAAAATTCATAAAGATAAAAAAATTATACATAGAAGTCAATTTAGACGAAACAATTTTGGAGTACCGCAGGGAAGTGTATTAGGACCATTTTTATTCCTTATCTATATCAATGACCTGCCAAACATTACCAACCATAAAACAATCCTATTTGCTGACGACACTACTCTTATTGTGAAAGGTGAAAACAAAGACACATACGAAGCAGACATTAATGAGGCAATAAATAATACAATAGACTGGCTCCATTCAAATAATTTACAAGTAAATATGACAAAGACAAAATTTATCCAATTTCAGACGCACAAAAGAAAGCCAATAATGTTAAATGTTAAGTATAACGATACTTCAATAGAACAAGTAGCAAACACAAAATTTTTAGGTATAATAGTTGACCAACATTGTGATTGGAAAGCGCACGTCGAGTACGTTTGTGACAGGCTGGACAGATTCGTGTACGCAATAAAACGACTCCGTATCACGGTATCAACAGAAGCAGCCATCTGTGCATATCACGGATATGTGACATCCTTGCTTTCTTATGGTCTTTTACTGTGGGGCAACTCAGTGGATATGATTAAGGTATTTAGAGTGCAAAAAAAATGTGTTCGTGCAATCTGTGGAGCCTCGTTTACGGAGAGTTGCAAGCCACTCTTTAAAAAAATTAATATTTTGCCACTTCCATGTATGTATATCAGAGAACTATGCCTTTTTGTACAACAGCATCCAACATACTTTATTAAACATGTTGATGTAACCAAAAGAACTGCAACTGCAAGAAATAAATATAAGCTTTGTATACCATTATGTAGACTCGACTTGTATAAAAGAAATTCTTACATGAATGCCATAAAGGTATACAACAAATTGGATAATTCCTTTAAGTGTTTACCTTTGAATTTATTTAAGAAAAAATTAACGCAATGGCTAAAAGAAAAGAGTTTTTATGATTTAAAGGAATTTATGTTATATCACGAATAAGGAAAAGGCATACCTGAATACTGTATAAATTAATTATTAATAATATTTTAATAATAGATGACTTGACATAAAATAATTACGGACACGAGGGTGAGAACCCTAAGGATATATGACATTTATCAATAAATAATAATTTCTTAACATATTACATACATTTAATTTGGAATAATTTATTAAGTATAATATTAAGTTAAACATTAGATTAGAATTCAATAATGAACTATTCGTACCTATTTTATGTTCAAAATATTATTGAAATAGATAAAATATTTGCACACCATTTGTTATGGTAGAATGTAATGGACCACATTAGAATTAAGACCTATACATGTACTATGTACTACTACATTCTGGCAAATAAACAATTATTATTATTATTATTAGAATTACTAAAGGTTTCGGTTACCTTAAGTAATGCAGTTAGTTGGAATTTGTTGGGGGCAAATAATTTCAGGTCATCCATGAAAAGGAGGTGAAATGTAACATGACCTCCTCTCCCTAACTGATAGCCTAGCCCTGAAGCCTCTAATAAGGTACTTAGGGGGTTCAGGGCCAGGCAAAACCACAAACAACTCAGGCTGTCGCCCTGGAATATACCTCGCTCGATCCTTATTGGAGCGCCGCAATCCAAGGTCGATCGACACCCTGGATAGCGCAATACGGTCCTCCATTGCCCCATACACGCCCTTAAGAAGGTGCATAGATTTGTATCTACTTTGTAGAACTCTAGCACCCTCAAAAGCCACGCATGAGGCACGGAGTCGTATGCCTTTTTGTAATCTATCCAGCATGTCGATAGATTCTTCCGGTTATGGCGCACCTGTTGGCTAATGGCCATGTCTATTAGAAGGAGCTCTTTAGTACTACGAGCCCCACTCTTACATCCATTTTGAGAAACAGATAAAATTGAATTATCAAATATATGTTTAGATCATTTCGTTCTCAAAATGGATGTAAGAAGTTTATATAAGGTTGGTAGGCATGTAATTGGCCTAAAATTCTTGGAGACCGTGGCACTTCCAGACTTATAAAGCAGGTGGGTAACGCCGGATGTTAAAAAATCAGGCAGCGAACCTGATTCCAATGATGATTGAAATTGAGATGTTAGTCAAGCATGCGAACTTCGGAGCCATTTAATCCAAAAATTGTGCAGGCCGTCCGCTCCCGCTGACTTCCAGTTCTGTAACGGACGGAGTGTACTGGCTATGTCGTCGATTGTAATATTTATAGGCTCCATTATTGGAATTCGTTCACATGCTTGCTCAACATCCTCAATCCAATCACCCGCCGCATGGCTGACGGGCGTCGACCAATTGCTGCGCCAAAATGTAACAGTGGCTTCATCATTCGGTCGACACCCATCGCCATAACTAATTGAAGAATCAGGGTGTTCCCATCCCCTATACACCCGCTTTTCGTCTCTCTGGAATGTGCGATTAAGACAATATCGATCCACTCTTTTTTTATATCGCCTAATACGGTTTGCCCATGCATAAAGTTTTTGTTTCAGAAAGTCGATGCGCTCTGTAACTCGAGATAATCTTGGGAACTGATACCAGTTCCCACGAAGACCCAAGTCACAAAGCGCATTATTATTATTATATTTTTTTATATTATTATTATTATATACACGCGTATAGATATGTTATCGGTCTCGTTAACACGTATTACGTGTTAACGAGACCCGATAACACGCACACATTCCGAACGGTCGTAAAAACGGTCTAGAAGCCTTATATGGGTCGAAAATATATTATTGTCTTGATATAGATAGGTATGTATTTTTACATAATTATATTACTGTCATCAGAAGCGAATCTCCATGTTTATTACAAAAGCTTTTTACTTTTTATTTCATGCTTTTTAGATAATAGCAAAGTAATTTGATTATAATTATTATTGTATTTAATACTTAAAAAACAGTCATTTGCTAAGATATCAGAACAAAGGAAAGCTTCAGGTATTATTAATTATTTTTCTTGTAATAACATAGTTACTTTGATACGTTTTCGTACGTATTTTGTTTGCCGAGTAAAGAGAAAAGCTTTTCTAGAATTTTCTCCACGCTTGGCCCAATGTATCGGATGCGTTCGTGTAGATGCAGTTCAACGTGTAAACGCATCAAACATTTATGAGGATGTGGTTCTGTTTGTCAGTTAATGCATTGAGCACAACGTAAATATACACAGGAAGAATACAGTCAGGTAAATTACCTGTGGTTAAGGTTGGGTTTGAATAATTATTATATGCATAAATCATTGCTGTGAAACAGTATAAAGTGATCTTTGTAAAAAAATATATATTTTAAGCCGTTGATAGTTGAACATTTTAAAGCATAACCCATTAAGGATTAGCTCTGGAATGTTTCTTATTTGTCAAATCCGATATTGCTGTAAAACTTTTTCGTAAGTATAAAATTAAACAATTTTGAGACGGTAACCCCCAAAATAGTTGTTCGTAAATTCATGCTTAGAATCAGCTCAAAACACTGAATTACAATCAATCCATTCGTGCTGTACAGCTACGATGCCATAAACAGATGTTTAAATACACAGACAGGTAAAATGTATACCTAACATCGCTCATTTTGAGTCGGAGCCTAAAACAACGTAAAATAACACTAACCACTCTTTTTCGATTCGCGATTCTTCACTTGTCGTCCTTCGTAGCTGAAATGCGATCAGCACTGCGCTTATAGCCAATGTTGAATAATTGGTGACGCGGTTGATCGCGTGCCGGTGAATGGGTCAGCTGTTGGGCTAACATTATGGGCCACGGTTGGCCCAACTCACCAGCAATCGATAAACACGTTGGCCAAACCCGCCAAACGTGTTGCTCATAGTTTACACCCAGCATAAATTGCAGAGGTAATAAACACGTGGTTAAATGTAGCCGAAAGATCCGCTTATTAGGGCGCTGTAGATAAACTACCGACCTGTACCGCCTGTAACAGGTTGTTAGTAGATAACTCGGATAACCATCGCATCACTTGAAGGGAATCTTGATGTTTAGTTTTTCGGCCACGTAGCGATAAACAGTTACCGAAGTCGATTAATTTTTCGCATTGAGACTATCTCGATAGTGATACTTACTTTTTTCCTTTCGTTTGGTTAGTAGATTTTTTCTGCCGCGTATTTACCACTGGCTCGCTTTTACGTTTGACTTGGATACATATCTATCCCATGTATGTTGTAGCAAGAGTCGTAGCAAGAGTCGTAGCCAATGTTTGCAGCCTATTGAGTCGGTTCGAGCATAATGTCACTCGGATTTTCTGTTTAGGAATTCATAGCACGCAGTCTTAAAATGTGCCACGTAGAAGCTGTATGCTTGCTCCCTATTATTTGGTAATACAAGCGTATACCTATGTATGTATATATTTTCGTACCCTTACTTACAACTGATTTTAATACTAATAATTTTGTCATAAAAAGCGAGGGTGGTTTATAAGATATTATAATAATATCCCCGCGTTTTGCGGAACATAATATAAACACAATAGAGTATAAATTAACTTTGCAACAGAAACACGCTTCTCGCGATAAAACTAGCGTGTGTATTGCAAGACGAACTCTAACAGCACTGTACCTATATCTTTATCTAATGAAGCCTACGGGCGGCGCGGCGGTCACGCGCGAGCTCGCGCGAGCTCGCCATGGTTATTTTTAGTGGAAAAGGGTCAGTGCGATTTCATTTCTCTTCTCGCCTAGTCTCGTCTCGCCACTCTGGTGGAAAATCCCCTTCACGTAGACAAATATCAACTTAATAAAAGTGTGGTAGTGAAAAATACTTTGGAGCAAAACCTTCATAGTACGCAGAGTTTTCATCTTCATAAAATATAGGCACATTTCTAAACACGACCCTCTTCATAGATGAGTTGTAACAATAAAAAGAACACCCACACACATTTCCTAATACCTCCATTTTGCAATCAACTATAATGTTAGTACTTTTCATAAGTAGCTTGCTCATTAATCTGTGTTATGTCCGTGAGTGGAATCTTAATAAACTACATTTATTTAGTCGGAAAATCATAATATCACATGCTTAAGGAAAAAATAATATGTAATAAAGCCTTCACGGTTTTTCTTAGATTTTCCTTTTAACTAGGAATGCTGCTGGCATCGCATGGCTCATATATTTCTGAATCTTTATTATACAAAATATGCTGTGTAATTTAAGTACATAACGCTGAAAGCATCTACTACATAGATGATCCTTTGTGAAGGCCTAATGGGCCTAGTAAACCTAAAATAAGGCAGTTTCGAATCGGTTCTAAATATTGAGTAAATATGATCATACATGTTATCATTAATTGATTTCATAATAAACTCCATCGTACTAAAGATAATTTAAAACCTGTACGATTATTGATACTTAATTATAATCTAACATTCATTTTCTTAATACAACAAGGGTAAACACTTGAGAACCAGTAGTCTATCGATATATTTTTCTATCAAGTAAAACCCTTGTCACCTTATTGAACCTCAAGGGCCCCATGTTCAAAATGGGCTATTTGCCTTTCCTTCGTTTCAAGGTCGGGATCCCGTATTGATCCGGGCGGGCCCATTCAGGGTGCTAACAATTAAACACCCTACATAGAAGCATATACAATTTCAAAGGATTTGTATCTCAAAAGCTGTATCTAAAGGCTTTCGGAGTGAACGTAGAGCCTTATTTATGGAAGTAAGTAAATATTTGTATAGAAATTCGAAGTAAGTGAATTTCTTGAGTCCGTTTGGAGCTATATTATTATATTAATAAGGGCAGAATATGAGGACGGCTTTACGCTTATATTGTAGGTACTAGATGAGCCCGGTATAGATCGGACCAGTAGTTCCTGAGATTAGCGCGTTCAAGCTAACAAGGAAACGATTTCTTCAGCTTTATAATATTAGTATAAGTGTAAACAAAAACTATGATTGCAAAAAACAAACAGAACGTATTATGGCATCATGGAAGGAACTACTACGCCTGCCGAGCAGTCTATTGATCCTTGAAACTGCATGTTTATGTTCATGATAAGGATATATAAAGTTTGAGAGAGAAATATTTGCACTAAGTATGAAATGCACTCAGTGTAGTTAGTAACTCTGGTATTATTTAACCTTATTTTGTTTCCTTTTACGATTGGTGTGTGTTAGTCCTTGCGTGTTAACCTTGGTGCAGAAATTTTATGTTGCTACATTTAAATAGTTTTTGCGAGAATTACTTAGTTTTACGTAATACAGATTATTTTTTAGTTTTACAGGGTGACAGTAAACTTAAGGCATTACACTGTCCCCCTAAAGAAGTTAAATATTCTGTAAAATATCCTTGCATTACATTTTTTGTAATTTATGACATTTTAATATTCTATTTGGAAACAATATTTATTTCTCATTTCACATTCTTTACGTCTGTTATGAATTTTCTTAATAAACGGGTGCTATCATAACCAAGTAAAATAGAGAAAGGGTTTTTCTTTTACTTTATACCTAATTTACTTGCAAATGTTCAATTTCTATTCAGGACTTAACTGCGATATTATAAGCATAAAATGCCAGTTATTGCATTGTTTTTGCAACCGATATCAGCTGAATCTGTTAACAATAAAGATGGGTATAGCATAAAACTTTACGACGTAACAATTCATCTATACATCTCCTCCTACATTATGTAGAGTTGAACGTAAAATCAGGACAAGAGGACTTTAGCTTATCGTAAAACAGACGATCCCCTTACATCGAATGTTTGACATGTTCTTGCACTAAGTAATAAATGTTAGATGTTAATGGAAAAGCCAGCTTTTACCCGGAAACGTCCGTACAACAGTGAATGATGTCTTCTTCGTGTACATTTCCTCACGAAAAGAAACAAAGATAATTCGTGTGACCCAGTGAGCTATGTTTATCTCCCTCTCTCTCAGATAGCTTTGTCTCGAGAAAATGCCACAATACATAATGATTATCCTGCATTACGACAGAGAAATGAACTATGGATGAAATTATGTTATTTCGATTAGGAGATGAAAGTTTATCGTCATATTCTACTCAGTCTGATAAACCTTCAGTCCTTGATGAGTCAGTGGTGATCATTACTCAGGACTGAACAATATCCGTACAATGAGTAAGTAGTTAAGAACCAAATACGTCTTTTTGTTAGAAATGTTTACGTACTACCAGTGGCGTAGCGTGGGTTTGTGCCGCCCGGGGCCGTTCAGCAATTCGCCGCCCTCTTTTTACCCCTATGTTTCTGCAAAAGTATAACTTTTTCGGGTTTCAGTATGTTTGTATGTTTATTAGTATGTTCTTTAGTTTGGGTGTAAAGCCAAACTAAAGAACATATTATGCTGAACGTCTTAAAGGATTAAAAAAGAAATGTTGTCATTTGATTCGTCTCACTTGCTCGAATATCATAGAGCATACGGAATAATTATTTTACGGCAAAATGTGGCAGCTCTCAGCGGTGTTAATGGTTCGCGCACGGCAGTGGCCGTTTCTCTGCTGCAATATACGTATAGCTTAGTCTAGGTCTAGACGGCTTAAAGGATTTTAATAAGTTAGATGTCGATGAATTTCCGTCATCACTAGATGCTTTGTTGTTTTTAAGAGCCGACCACACCTCACTCTGTTCGACATTCGGAACGGCTTCGATGTAGTGGTGCGTCAGTAGAGCACTGTGGTCGTCGGTCTGCCCGCCAGGTAAACTGGTGTCGATAAAACCTTTCAATGTCTTCGAGAATCTCGAACTTTGAGTTCACGATGCGGCCATCCGCGATTGTAGTGTCGTTTGATTGTGTCGCCCCAACTGCAGAGCGAAGACTTATGATCCCCGGGGTTTTCTCGATCGCAGCCTCGATGGCCCGAGTGTTAATGTGTAGGTTTCGTTGCGTAAGATTTCGTATTTGTCGTTTTACGGCCTGTCCTTCCGGTGAAGACAGCCGACAGGATGGCATCTCGCGTCTTTTCCTCATCAGTTCGAGAGTCTCGGCTGGCAGTTTAGACTACCTACTTGTGTTTTCTCTATTCGGAGCAGATCTTTCAAGACGAATCTCCTAATACCGTGCGTGACCACTGCGGCCGTCTTCTGTTTAATGCTGTCGGTGGGAGGAGCAATGTAAGTCTGAGAGTAGGCTTCATTGACTGTGCCCTTTCAGTTCTGAGGTTTATATTAAGAGAGCCTCGTACTCGTTGGTGATCGCTTCAGGTGTTATCGTATTGATCACCGCCGTCTTTAAATATGAGGTTTGGGTCCGTCTTGATGTAGTCTTTCACCTTGCTTGTCACTTTATCGCGGTTTGGCCACCACTGGCGTCTTTTCGTCCACTGCCTGTGAGGCTTCTTCTTACCAAAGGAGTTCATTACGAAAATGCCCACTGCTACGTAGTTAACTAGCATTCGGCCATATGATTATCGTGCCTAACACCGTGGCCTGCGATTTTCGTTTCGCCGCGTTCTTGTACTTCCACTTTCGCGTTGAAGTACTGAGCTTTGGTATTACTAGGTATTGCCTTAACAGTGTCCTGATACATGGCCTCAGCCATCTCGTATGGGTTAGTTGAGTTGCGCGCATATACTTGAATCATCACCTTTAGACCGCCCCTATTGGTGAGTCTAAGTACGAGGTACGCTATCCGGGTCTTCACACTACCGACTTCCACAAACTGTTCCCCCTGACCAGGAAACCGACGCCACCCCAAGAGTAGATCGCCTTATCGATGGTAGCAAAAGTCACCTGACTCTAGATTTACCATGGCCTCCCCCTGTCATTGGACTTCTAATAACCGCAGTATGTGCCACGTTATGTGACTTAATTCTACCTTGAGCTCGGCGAGGTGTTCTTTTGCCGTAGATTATGTTCGTTGTAAGACGCAAGGTAAGTATACTGTATAATTGATTTTGGTAGCCTGCCGTAGCCCGATAGTCTTACAGAACAAATGCACCGCCATACCCGCCACCACGTCCTTGGCCGGGAATAACGTCCAAAAATTAGTAGATTGCGTTTGTAGTATGTGAAATATTGGAGTCAAAGTTCAAATAGCGTATAGTTAAACGGCAGGTGTGACTATTGTCTTAGGAGACCTGTAGCTGCTTTCTTCCCTATTCAACTTACATAAGCATAATGTCTTAATGTACCTATATACATAAATTTAAAAAATATTACAGGTGTTTTTTGGCGTCGTAGAATGCCACCGCATCAATGTCATCGGGTATCGTGCCCAGAAGGCTGGCAGCATTGCCACGCTGGATGGCAATGCTGATTCTTAGAGCAAAGAATAAACCAGCCTTCTGGTCGGTGAGACGTCGATTAACCGTTTAGATAAATCTCGGAATAACGAACGAGCGCTCGGACTCCAAGAGCCTAGCGTTTCTACCCCAAACGGCTCAAACACGTAATTAGCTACTAGATTACTGTATTTGCGCCGTTTGAGGGTCTCCGCAGATGCTGCAGCAACGCCGGCATGCATGATGGCGCGAGGGTGTCTACGCAGGTTGCGTCCCAAACCAAAGCACCCACTACCCATTTTCCATGGCAACAATGACATACCGTCTGGTCTCTTACCGTCGTCGCGTACCAAACCATTTGGTTCAAGTACAGCTGGTACGCCAGACGCGACAAGACCATGACAGATTCAACTATAAAGATTATGTTGAAATATTTTATCTGGCACGCGTCGCCCCTATTGCCCCGGCGCCTGTGTGCGCCAGTTGCACCATGGCAATAGGGGTGGCACACATCGCACACAGGGGCGGCTCGGTCCTGATATACCTATGGATTTATTAATTACTCATAACAGGCTCGCAGATCACCGGAATATTGCATCCCATTTAAGAATTAGTAAACGGACACAAGCAAGTCTTCACGTAATGAAAATTATGATGATTTTGTATTCGATTGTTGTTCTTTCTACTGCGCCCGCGTCGCCGCACAGTCCTACTGGGATCGTGTCAGTGCGCGCGCCAAGTATTAATTTCTTTTTTCGCGGCGTATTTTGCCGCCCCCTTAAATGTGCCGCCCGGGGCCATGGCCCCCCCGGCCCCCCCCCACGCTACGCCACTGCGTACTACTCAGATATAACGTTTTTGGTTTCTTATAATTTGGAGGACTGACATCGCGTTATTGAACGACTATGGCAATACACGCGCTGCTAGCTTAATAAAAAATAATGTATATAAGTGTCGTGGAATCATTAATAAGTAGGTTCTTATTTTTCACAACACTAATAAGAGATAGAATGCAGTGTCACTACCCATAATATGGAAATTATTCATATTTGCTCCATTAAGCATTCTACCCGCTCATGTCGTTAAATGAGTTAAGTAATGCTGGTAACTTTATAAACTGCTATTTTCTCTTCATGATATGAATAAATAGGTTTAGTAGCTATCCCGCCAAAGAGTGTCAGATCGATGAAGTACGTGATAAGACTTCAGAGACTTGGGAGTTAGAGCACATACAATTAGTTTAGTATTGAAGATAGATAATATCGCAAATATACTTATACAGAATTGCGCATTGGCGATTATTTGCTTTTGATGGCTTCATCGAAATTGAGACTAAATAAAAACTGTCGGAGCTTTTTCAAAACGACCATATTGGACATGTTTAGGTATGAACACATATCTTACTTTGTGCTTGTTCTGAACAAAGATGCGTCTTTATTTAGCAGAGAAAATACAAGCAAATACATCTATAATATTTTACTATTCCTTGACGAACCTAGCACACAAACGCACTCCTACCCGCTTTTGGCCAAGTACAAAACTTGGCACAACGAAGACAATGATAAAATAATTACTGCACGCCTTTTTAACAGGCATTCTTTCAATATTCACAACCCAACCCTCGAAGCAACTATCACGCACAACGAAAAAAACTCCTGTGGCTTGAACTTAGTTACAATGAACTGGGAAAGATAATCTAATTGTCAAGGTTTCGTAGCGCAAAATATGAATCAATAAGCAAGACTTATTGCTTGACAGTTCCAGTGCTGATTCCTTGATTCGCTTTCGTAGGCTAACATTTTCTGTAAATTTCTAGGTAGAGCTAACTTTGCTTTCATTTTTGTTGATAGGCACATTTATTTAAAATAAATGTTATCGAACGATTTGTCTTCATATTAATATATACGGCGAATCGCGTAAAAAACTGAATATAAACGACGTTATATTGTTAATATTACTGGCCTCTGGTTTTGGGTATCGATGCCCTCAAATGAAATCAAATACTTAGTTATACCAAATTGCTAGTGCTTTGCCATTTTAATTAGGTGAAGAAAGGGAAGAACCTTTAAAAGAATTTAATTTAGTAAGTGTTTTGTTACTTGTAGAGCTGAGATGTTCTATAATACTCAGTATTATCTTTCCCTCAATCATTGTTTTCACTGGAGGACTTCATAATGAAATTCTTTATGCGCCTGGCGACCTACTGACCTTTTGCTGTTTCCCAATGCCTAGAGGGTGGGTGTATATACAAATAAATGTTGCCTTAGGTTCATCCTCGTAGCCTGAGTCCAGTTAAATCCCGTAGGCTTAGAGAGAATACACAATTATTTGTGCCTATTGGATTAGTCGACTGAAAATATGAACAATATTTATATGTGCAATATAACGGTACGCGTGTTGTATATATCGCGATATTGGTTTTGCTTTATTATAAATATGTCGAAACATACAGACAAACATTATAATAACGTTGTTTATATTTGGGTATCTTGCAAATAATAATATACTAAAAACAAAGATCATGTTATACCTAGTATGTACCAAAACCTACCACAGGAATGTTACAAAAGAAATGATTCAGATAAGAGGCATCAGTTCATCACAGTCAGATTTTGACGTGCTTATCTTTTCTGTTCAACGAGCTGGAGTCAGTCCATCATTGTTATATCAGACAATAATTGAAAGAATTTTTTAACGCCGAGATCTTCCAGCTTACAAATTAACTGTGACGTAATTATGTTATACTAAGCTATATTATTGCAAGGTATTATCAAAATCATTATTCCCTACGTGAAAAGCGTGAAAATAATCTATCTTTACATCCTCACAAACATTCACATTTACAATAGTTATACTTACTTACTTCGCGCTGACTGTGGCCCATATCGAAAAATAAGTGTTATATGTGTTAATCTAGATAATAAATAATTTCAAATTGACAAATTACATCTTAAACTTACAACACATGCTGCTAGGCGTAAATCCTGTACCATGGGATCTTTACAAACACCCAAGCAACGGACACAATGAACACCCAGGTTCAAACAACAAATTACATTAAAATCATAGCGTAAACATTTTCGCTAAATATATTATTGCCTTCTCATAGTGAGAAGAGGGCCGTGCCCAGCAGTGGGACAATATAAAGGGCTGATGATGATGATGATATTATAGCCGCATATTTTCCCACCTGTTCACATCACCACTCCTCCATTAACATCTCAGTCAAGAATCAGGCACGCTCTGATTGGCTGAGCAGGCTACAAATTAAATTTCCTCTCGCCTTGAGGTCGTGCTTCCGTGATGTTAGGCTGAGTTTATACAGGTTTGCCGCAGCGGTGCAATAGTGAGCAATTTTATTATCAAACAATTTTAACATTAACTTTTGAGTCAAAGAAAATAAATCAGGATATGCGCCAACGTTAGTAGTTTCGCATCAGGTGGCTTAAACGATTTCATAAACTATTAATAAGTTTCGCACTAAGACTGAAAACCATGATGTCACGACTTCGGTCTTTGGTCCACTTGTGGTATAAACATATCAGCTACGACACAAACTCTGCCAGTTGGTCTTTTTATGGCACAACTTTTCGATAGCGTCTTCCACCGTATCACGAATTTCGCGATGTAGATTCAACACAGTGAACACGAGGCGTTTTGGTCTGCTTATTCGAGCATTGAGCATATACTTCACACAACATATACTTCATCGCCAAAATGTATTTACACATACACGTATGTACACTTTGACTATGAAAATGTGGTTTTAAATTAGTTGACACTAAAACTGCTTGTTACTACGTGAAGGCCACTACTTCTTTAGTGTGTATTGAGCCTTAGCACAGCGCTCCACCTAAGCCGTTTATATAGCCATATTTTGTTTGTGGCTTTATGAAGGTGTGTGTCAATATCTTTAATATTATTTGTTTGCTTTGTTTTCTTTTCTGCTTCATAGGGCTACCACTACCGGTGTACATTGTACTTGTCGCTTAAAGTATAGAAATATTTAACTTTGCTGTGTTTGCTTTTGAGGACAGAAAACAATACTGTATTAACAAATATTCGTAGGAAAGGTGGTTAAAATGCGTATTCATGTACTATATAGAATACATCCGACGGTTAGTACGCCATCCGACGGTACATCCGACGGTAGTTGTCAACCACCCTTTGTGCTAACTGAAACTTTACGGAACACCTGTTTGATGTTCTTTTTAAAAGTTTCTCATTGTGAATTCACAACTTAATTAATTTTAGTAAATTATAAATCAAACAGTTACCTAAAGTCAAAGTAAATCCATTTATTCAATTATGTACATTACGAAATTTGTACGTCAGTTTCACCTTTTAAAGTTGGATTAATAAAACAGAAAAATATTTACGTATTCATATTTTGTAATATTTAGGCATGACATGTTCATGAATGGGATCAAAACACTGGCGAAAAGTGGGCGTTTAATATGCCTCTGCCTACCCCTTCGGGGAAACAGGCGTGAGTCTATGTATGTATGTATGTATGTATGTTAATGAATGAAATGTTCACTTAAATGTAGACAGACATCTTGAAGTAGATATTATGATTGTTGTAGCTAATATTACATTCTCGATCACGGCACTACCTTTAAATCAATCATAATAGAAACTGATAAAATATCCTAATGACGTAACAGCTATGAACAAATTCGCTGTAATGTGAGCTCCAAAAACCTACTTAACTGTAAACTTTACTGACACCTTTTTCAAGAAGTAGGTACATACATATCCTAATGGTCCGGGGACACTCATTGATCGCAACATCCGTTCCGTTCCATCTGAATAAACCTTCGTCACCGTCCCTCCCTTATTTAATTTATGGACACTCTACTATACATATATTTACCTAAAGGTAAATATACGTATAGCACGTATATATCGTTGTACGGTACACAAGCCACATAATTGACAACATTCACTTTTAATGCGAAGGAATAGAGTTAATATTCGTTTAAATTTGTGCTCACGCCTAGTGTTACATTGTGTGACGCTGCGTATAATCTACTAGCTGACCCAGCGAACGCCGTATCGCCATTTTAAGAGTTTTTGTTTAATTCCCTTTTTCCAAGCCCCTTTTCCAAAGTTACCATTGACTTACCGCTTAATCTCTTATCATTTCAGAGTCTATAAATGATGAACAAACAAACATAGATTTTTATGTAATATTGAATTCCCCATTCCTTAAAATATCGGAGTCGATACCCATATCGTCTTTAAAAAGCAATCCCATCTTTGATTTCCTATCCGCCATCTTACATCACGTAACAGATATTGAATTTGGATTCACCATTCCTTATTTATCTGAACAGGTTAAACGACCTAGTACTCATGACTTATTTACTAATGATTGTTTTCTTATTGTTACAGGTACTTTAATCTCACACAATTATAATTAAAATATTGACGAGGAAAAAATTGGCAAGTACCAATCATCGGAGACGACACCCATATTGATTTTTTAAATTTTTCCCATCTGCCATCTTTGATTTCCCATCCACCATCTTGAATCACGAAACAGATGTTGTATTTGGATTCCCCATCCCTTTTAACATCGCAGGCGATGACCATATTGATTTTTAAAATTTTCTCATCCGCCATCTTGGATTTCTCGTCCGCCATCTTGGATCACGAAATAGATGTTGTATTTGGATTCACCATTCCTTAAATCATCAGAGACGATACACATATTGATTTTAAAAATTTTTCATCCGCCATCTGTGATTTCCCCTCCGCCATCTTGGATCACTAAATAAATTTCATATTATTAATCAGCGTCCCGAAAATCTCGAAAACGATGCCCATATAGATTGTATCCTATTCGTTTAGCCTTTTTTTGCCTTTGACCCAACCCTCCCCCTTCTCGTTTGACCATTTTATTATTTTTGTCTGGCCCCAAAAGTTGTGGCGTAATTTTATATAGCCTTTCGGAATTATTGGACTATCACAGGCAATAACAATTATTTAATTCCGACTGCTAGTTCCTGAGATTAGCCGACATTCTCTTTTAGCCTTTTGCCCGGCCACAAAGTGTCGAAGCGTTATGTTATATAGCCTTGCGGAATAACTGGGCTATCGTATTCAAAAAGATTTTTTCAGATCCAACCGGTAGTTCCTGAGATTAGATTTATTACATTAGTATAGATTAGGCTTTCTGCGGTTAAATATAAATAGGTATAAAGCAGCTACGGTGTTTTATGTGTGCATATCCAACTCGTATTCGCCATGTTATAATAGTATTAAAAGTGCCGAAGCAAGTTAACCAGTACAGACAACGACTGAGCATCCCTTTTAGAACTGTTAAATCATTATTATGACCAAGACCGTAAAAAATTGGTTGTTGTAAATCTAAAAATGAAAAATGTTTATGAAAAGATACGCTGTTCGATTCAGTTCAGACACCTGGTATAAAATTGACAATTTTGAAAAATAAGCAACATAAAATAATAAAACATTTTTGACGTGCATCTCCTAAAGGTTGACTGGCAAATAATAATAATAGGTCCGCCTATGTACATTTCATCGTGTATGAAGTAAAAAATTGTATTTTCAGTAAGCAATACCTTCCTTTGTCTCCACATAACGCAGACTTATTATCTCTGTTGTCGTATCTAACCTCTCCTTCGTATCTCGCACAACCTCAAAAATAGGCACAGAGGCGGCTTGACGACGTTTTGCTCTCACATCCACATACAAAGTTTGATTTATGAAGTAAACAGTCTCGTGTTGTGTAAGACGAAGTCAAATTAGGGACGGATTGTTTGTAGAATACAATTAATAGCTCAAGGAGAGCGTAAATATATTCGTAGGCACACAAATATTTACATCAATCTCAGACAACCTAAACCTTTTCAAGAACAATTATCCGTTGCTAAGGATAAAAAACATTTTCATTTTATGTGTGACGAAATTTATTCCATCTCATTTGTGAGGAATAATCCTTGTGTCACTGAGTACCTCGCATGCATTTAACCGTTGAGCACGAAATAATCAAATAAATTGGACTGAACGTATAACAGTTTATACGGCTACCTCGCCGTCTAATGCCTAATTTTAGGCCCAGTTGCCAGTGGCCAGGGTTCGATCTCCATACAAGAAAATAATGTCTGATTCACTAACTTTATTGTTTCGGGTCTGTGTGTGCTTTGTTTCCGTTGTGTATTTCTAAGACAGTAGTATTCTTCACTTAAATAATTACGGAATGGTACCTATTGCATAAATATCTTCACATATTATAAAATTAAGTCCTCTCCGAGATAAATCTGTTTATATAAACGCGATAAACTCAAAAACTACCTAGCGGAATTATGTACGGTTTTCTCCAATAGATAGTGTGTATCCTAGGGATGGTGTATAATTCAAGCGGGTAGAGCCACGGGAGAAGTGTAGTAACTAATAAAAGGGAAATTGCATTAGTAGAGCTTCCGGCGGTAGATTTATACAGAGTTATCTTCTATTCGCTATTCATAACGTTTGAAGTGCAACAGAGCGGCATAAATTCATCCCGCATTGTTGCATGTTCAACCTATAGGTACACATAGCTAGTGTATGTTACTGGAAATGTAGTAACCAATATTTGTGTCTGGACAGTGTTATTGTGTTCATTTATCAAATAAAATTGGCCTAGGTCAAATAATATTATAAGGATTTTTTTGGATGTTGTGAAATTTGCCTTCACTTGCTTGCTGTTACTAGCTATGTACATGGAACACAAACAGAAGAATAGTGTTACTTGATTACTGTTTTACTAAGTTCAAAAATAAAACGGAAAAAGTGCTGCCTTAAAAATATAGCTTTTAACTACATTGTTTTATCTTGGTAAAAAAAAACTTAAACATACAACTGCCTAGGAAAATTCAACCCACGTGACTTCTAAAATAAAAAACTCAATTTAAAAGGAATGACAATCAAATAGTAATCAAAGGGCCTTCCATATTCGAAAAATATGTCCAACCGTTTCTCAAACAGCCGGGCCTGGCGGTATTGATCGGGACCCGAACGACCTTGAAAGCAGGGATACCTTAGTTCCTACCCTGCTCAGTTAGGGTGGCCTATTTTTGTGAAAGGATCGAAACCCGGGAGATTCGTCTTGTGACTATATCCATAGATTTGGCTGATAAAAGTTGGAATGAAATTGATATGGTTAGATCATTGGCTGTTTGGATTTATTGTGAAGTTATTTTCTTCAAGTAATAACTATGATTTCTCTATACTTTACAGAACCGTAATGGAAAAAGGTTAACGAGAAATTGCATGTAGCGATAAACCATGCTAAGTGGTGACTCACCGTAAATGTATTAAAATTACAGGTAATACCCACAAATGTTTCCTTTCTTGATGCTTGTCACTACATCTTCTTTTACCCCACAACACTCTCTTATCACACAATTCTTTACTCTGTCAGTCAAAGAAACACCACACATACTTCTCAGTGCTCTCATTTCTACAGCATTTATTCTACTTTCATGACTCTTCTGCCATACCCAACTATATCCATATATACTATTTAAAGAGTTGCTGTATAAAATTCTAGGAGAACCGAGTGTTTGCGTACCAAGTGGGATAGAAACTTTCTTTATGTAATTATGACGAAGTGTCTGTTCCGTGAAAGTATTTTGTGAGTGTGTGAAAGTGATAATGTGTTGAAATGCACGTGGGTTTGTTATGTAAGTGTTTCTGACGAGCCTCGACCGTTCTCTGATCAAGCCGGCATTTCGATCGCATTCTTTTCAGTCTGTTATTCTTTACTAATTATAACCCTAATAGCGGCTCCGTTAACTTCTATAAATTAAGATGAACCTGAGAAAAGTACAAATAGGAATGTCAAGAACAAAACAATTTGCCCATCAAGTTCTTCTTTAATATTCCGCAACTGAAATCGAACATTATTTTAGAACATTAATTGGCAGTGATCAATCAATTGAAGAAAGAACCTCAATATCCATTATAAGACAACTGATCATATTTAAATGGTTTTAAAATTATTAATGATGATCATATTGGAAAATGTTACAACATATAATTATATCAGCAAGACTCGGTAACAGGAGATTATTAAAATAAATTGCTCAATGGTTTGAATTAATTTATTAGTTATTTTGTTCTAGAGAGCGAACTGAGGTTATATATTTTATTTTATTAGCTGGAATTTCGGTCACAAGTATTTTGTTTCAATTACATTTCGATTACGCTAAGAGTTGATAAAACATTTGACATTTACCAATGGTTAATTGGGTATTTGCAGCAATGCTTTTTATTGTATCTATTCAATTATAGAACGGAATAAACTTTCTACAGCGTATGAGGGATAGCCTTTTGGATGGACTGAGCAGTAACAAAACTGTCTCTTTAATTCTTTGCTAAATACATATCTATTCTTGCAAATTTTACTAATTTTGGCTGCAAGCAGGCTTACAGTTGTAGTCACCTGCTATTACGGTGTGTATCTATAGTAATATAATTATTATAAAATTTGCTGACACATTAATATCAGTATTCAGTACCGTACCTACTATCGTTCCCTTTAAGGTAACATTTTTGTTAGGTGAATTAAAATGTGCATAGTAGATGACAAAATATCTCTGATTTGCTTGAGTATCAAAATTAATCTGACGAATCGTGTATATCAATGTGTCAGCTTTAAACTTAACTAAGGTAAAATTCAAATATCATCTTAATTTCTCTACTCTCTGGGCCTCTTCAAATACTGGTCTTATTCGTTGCTGTTCAAATATCATGGAAACTCCGACTTGGATTGTCCAAAATCCAAGCAATATTCTCATTGTTCAAACAGGTACGTAGTTTAGGTACAGCTACCTCAGTAGGGTCTCAGTAGGTTGTGACCGGTTGTGTAATCATAATAAGATCCGTTGCGAGGGGTCCCATGTTAACATGACCTCAGGTATTCTGCTTTTGAGCTTACAGTTAAAGTTCGTACAAATAACGCTCAGCATAAGTATTAACATGGATTTGCCTTGACTAATATGTGTTCTAAGCTTAGTTAGACTAAAAGATTAACATCGGCGTCAGTTTGGCACTACCTACCTACTTATCATTTAGTTACCTCTTATCATTTAGTTTCGACTGACAGTATTCTCGTAAAGATAAATTCTCATAGTGATTTGGCCGTATAAACAATGGTTTACACGGCCAAATCACTATGAGAATTTATAACTAATGAGTTACGATCACATATCGAGTAGAGCAATCAATAAATCAATCAATCAACCCAACATGTGCACAATGACTTACTTACCCATTTATAACTGACGTAGAGCTGTTCGTATTTTAGGCGTATCTAGTATACGAGCATGAGTGTTTTATTCTGTACAACCAAATGATATCCAATGGCATGGAGAAAGGATACATGACCTATGACCCATGAGGCTACGAATACGTCGATTGAACTTTATATTATGTTAGTTGGAAATTGCAAAACTGCCTTCAATTAAGGCGACTGTGATATTTTGAACTGATTTTTAATCTGAATTATGACAACGTAAAAACGTTGTTGTTGTTGTTGTTGTCAATGTTGTCTGTTTGTCACTCACCTCAGAATTAAACAATTCAGCACAAGAACTGAACGAGTCGTTCTTTGTACGGATGTTGCTTGTGATCTTTAATTCAGTATCATTGATGACTCCGTGGTATTGGATATAAAATAGAGCGAGTCTTAGTCTAAATGAAAAAGTAACGTACTTTACGGCAACTGCTTTTTGTTTGCGTAACACACGACCCTCACTTCTTAGTTTTTATTAGTTAGTAAGCATACGAGATGCCACCTCATTGGATCAGGCATATACAATATACTTAGCAAAACACATGCCGAGATTATTAGTTCACAATAGCTAGCTCAGTAGCTTAGGGGGAGGGATATAATAGGAAACATTATACCCGTCCCCTACCCCGCCTTTTTCAATTAGGAGGGGAGATGGAAGACTTATTAGGTTAGGATAGCATCACTGTGTACATTGTGAGCCGTAAATGAAGGCCTACCTGTTGTGATATATGAAAACATACCTACTACTTACATTTTAATATTTCATACAAAATTATTTAACAGGTCTTGGTCTCGTAATTTCGTAACAAATTTAAGATACAAACGTTTTCCTGACGTTCCAGCCGACCTCCCACGGCTGTAGTCACAGAGGGATAAAAAGGAAAATAACTTTTAATATGGTAAAAAAATAGAGGCCATAGGCTGTACAATACTGAATATTAAAAACGTTTAAGTTTATGAGGATGGATGGATGATTGTTACCTTTTCTCGCGAAGATTGCTGATCCAAATCGGTATTATTGGTGCCCACTAAATGACTGAATTACATACAACAACATTTCCGCGTGTCCATAATTCTTTACTGAAGCATCAGCCATTTTCTTTCATATCCTTTCTCATGAAAAGTATGTGCGTATTTGACGTTCAAAAATCCTTAACTATACTATAAGGGATAGGATAGCTTATTTGGCGCCGATCGTAAAACCGACCCTAGATAGTTTGTATCCGATCACGCCATTTTAGAGAACTTATTAGATAGTTATGTTAAAATGGCTCGACGTAAAGGCTTTTGAGTAGTAGTTCCCACAAGCGACTTATTTGGCTTGGTTTTCTAAAGTGTAAGAAATTTCTTTCAAACTTTCATCCTTATTTTAGCGCCTTACGGTTTGATCTTTGAAAATTATCACCCTTGTTTGACCACTCATTCAGCGGTTTAGCTTAAAACATAACAAACAGATAATTTTTTCCCATTTTAAATATGTATTTGTTTAGGTATAAGTACAAACAAACGTGGAACTAACTAATCTTTATATCGTATTAGTTCGAATGAACCCATTGCCTTCGTAGAATAACCGATACCAACACAATTACTTTAATCTCTATTACATACTTCACGAGGCAATGTAGTTTACAATACTCATTCCCTGTACGAGTCTCTACATAATTATACATTCATCAGACACACGCTCATGAGAGTAATGAAGGCAAAAAGGAAACGTGGCAGCCGTCTCGTATGTACTCCATTATAACCAGCGACAAATATCATCCTGGCAGAGACAATACCCTCTATTGTATCACATGGACATTTTAAATCGCCACGCTTTTAGCTCCGAGGACAATGTGGATTTGTTTTGTGTTGCAATTGTATGGGGATTTCGCTGCGAGAGCTGTGTGAAACGTGTGTTGGTTTCTAGAAAGGTTTGAAATTATTTATGGGCATTTGCTTGTATGTGTATGTGTGTGCGTGCGTAGATATCGAGGATTGTGTTTCACAAATATTTTATGACGATGCATTTTTTTATCCATCATACCTACTCATGTATCTAGCATTAAGCGAGTAATTATATTTTTGTTTAACTACGTGATGGAGAATGGTTATTACAGGCAAACGTCGTATAAGCTATAGACGACGCATTCAGAACACATATCAGATTGACGAGCTATGTAACAAGTGAGTGGTACTGTATTTATATACATTTCGTGCTCGAAACGAATGTATTCAATATAAATCCGGCGCGATCTGTTAAACTTTGCAAATGAGATTAAAATAGTGTCAAAGCCCAAATAAGTAAATCACAGATTGATTGAGCACGATAAATATGTAGAAGAATTGTCTATTTAATGTTACCTTGACATTAAAAGTTACTCGGGATATTATTATTTAAGCTTTTATTTTAGTAGAAACTCATTCCAAATACATCTAAAATAGTTGTAATTTGTGAATGACCGCAACGAGTATTTGTAATAGCTTGCACCACTATGATAGGCTGCGGTTAATCTACAGCGTGATAGTTTTAACTGTTCTGCGTGCCATTTAATATTCACGGCTTATTGTGAGTGAAGTTCTTATCATTATTCAGTTCTGTTCTAATGTATTTTATATGTGGTGTATCTGGGCAGAGGTGATGAGCATCTGAGAAAGTAAATACATACCCGATTAAACTACATCGTCATCATCATCAGCCTGGCACGGGCCTCTTCTTACTATGAGAAGACTATAGCAATGAATACAGATTTACATAGAAGCGCAGTTCTTAAAGATTTCGTGAGCCGATTCCAAGTGGGGACAATCTCCAGTTTAGTTTGTAGTTGGCGCCGTGGCGGCGCTTGGCGTCGTTCTCCGTCGTTCTTGCTGTCGTAGTTAAGATACACAGGAGGAATGTTCGCCTCTCTTGCTCTCGTAGCTCGACAGCTGTCACAGCGCGACTGCCGCGCCGCCAAGCGGCAATTTGGGTCACAGAAAGTTGGTCTTCGAAGCGCCCATAGGAAATACGCCTCTATGTAAATATCTGAGCTCTTTGGCTATAGTCCACTACGCTGGCGAAGTACGGATTGACAGACTCCATATCCTCCTCTTATAAGGACATTATGGAGAACTCTCAGACTATAGATTTTTCACGATGTTTTCTTTCACTGTTTAGCAAGCGATTGAACAATTTATTACTAAAAAAGTCGAAAAGTTTTGGTGCGCACCATGAATTCGAACAATCTGTCCATCTCTAGACTAGGCTAACGCTGCCTTTTAAATTAAATTACACGAACGAAAATTATCTCACGGCAGTAACATGATAAATTAAAATAATAAACGTTACGGCAATTAACTTGCTTGCTGCGTCAGTCAACACACAGGTACATTGCAATCCGACCGCTTACCACACTGGAAAACTTCCAACATTCGCGTTTATTTAATAGCTCGTGAAAATGTTCCATAAATCTGCTTACACCACGTATATATGAACGGCAATGAGTAATGAGCGCCAACTTGAATTTGTCGAAGAAAATCCCGTGACTAACGTTCCCGACCTTCACCTCGCTTGAAGCAGAATTTTTGATCGCACTTGCGTCTTAAACAGAACATAAGAGTGCTTGAAGAATTAAATTTTAGTTGCATGAAATACAAACATGATATTTGAACTTGCTGTAAGTAGTTATCGTCTTTTATGAAAGAGTACTTACCAGTGTTTTACCGCTTCTTCTCATGGAGGCATCCTAAACAGGCATTTTTTTATATTTACGTAATAAAATGTGTTTATACATTAGTTTCGTATACAGGTGTCGTCCAATAGAATCACAGAAGCAAAGCAAAACACCGAATGAATTATTATTTTCATGGCTGTGTTTGATACAACCCCAATTTAGGCCGCGTGTTTCTGAGCTTATCCTATTTAGTACTAAAATTAAAGTCTGCGGTTCAATAATTTACTAACAAGGTTAATATGGGCTTGCTATAGGCATTTCCCAAATAAATTGCTATAATAATCAAGCACCTAGCTTTTGGCATGGAGGCAATTTGAGAGCTTACCGTTATTGAATTGCGGTGCGTAGCTAAATGGTTAGAAAATGATTAAATAAAACGGTCATCATACTATCAATACGATCAATCCGTTTCGCACAACCATTAGACCTCTTACATTAATTACCGACACCTGGTCAGGACTCGGATTTCTGGTTAATTGAAGAGGCCGCAGGGTCTGTAGGCAGATATTCAGATTTCAAGTTGTTTTAGCATTAATTGAGGAAAAAGGAACCTGATTTCAGTAAGGCTTTCACATGCTTAAGTAATGAGTAAGTCTCGTGCAGCAGCTTCGGCCCGATTTCAAAGGATTGATGCATTTTCGTTTCATTGATTTCATTGCACGTATAGCGCGTCGCTGTGAGATTGATTCTCTTATATTCTACAAAATTTTGTACCTTCGTCAAATTGTAGTTCAGAGTCGGGGTGTACTTTGTGTTCGGTATTTGTCTAGTCCCACGTGATAGAATTTATTTATCCTAGTGTCGGTATTATCCTTAATATAAAAATATAGGTATGTAGAAAAAAAGATTGAAGAAGATTCTATGCTAATGTTGGTCTGAAATTTATGAACGGTAAAAATAGACCGCTCAAATATATAAAAGTTTTGCGCAATTTTTTCTTTGAAACGAATACTTTGTGGTGCTTGGAATTTTGAATTTCATTGTGCAGCTTTTTATTCATAACATAAATTCGAGTAGCAAAACAATTTCTATGTGGATACAGTCTCATGACTGTCAAATTTCGATCGAAAGTGTACGGAACCGAAACCACTTCTCCACTATGAAATGTCAAATCAACTAAATATTTGCGCCAGTGTGGGTTGACCCAGACTTAAGCTTCTAACACAATTAAAGAGGGTAACGAGAACATTAATCATGTTCAACTCAAATTTATAAGGAGTGGTCTTGAAACTGGATATATATGAAGTAAATGTAGTTCAGTGGGTTTATAATTTAACTGTTCTAATAAATGCTGCAATGCAATACGCACAGTTTCCTTGAAGCTTGATTCTACCGTATATTATAAAGGCTTAAAGTGTAATGACAACTCTCCTGGAACATTTTCTTCTCTCCGCTCCAGGCATTTAACTCGTCCGAAAACCACTTTCTAGTTACCAGATTTTGTCCAAATTGTTGTGTACCTTGCAAGTTTGTATTTTGTAAGTATTAGTGCAAGTATCTCGGGTAATATCGATCAATCTCTTCAAATATATATACTCGTAGGTACGCAATACTTGCCTTCGTTTGGCACTTTTCGTCGCTGCAATATCTACTTTCGCCACCTCGCAACTATTATGTAATGTGCAACATAAAATTGACATCGGTTGCCAACGTTCAAGGAAAAGTCCAAATACAAGTTTAAATTGAAAACTAAGTTTTAATGAGAGCCGTTCGGCACACATAATACAGTAACAACGTTCAATCTTTTAGACAAACGCGCCGTGAATAATTAATTTCTGGTATTAGTCGTTTGAATGGTAGGCGAAAGCTATTAAAGTAATTTGCCTTAAATATGTCGAGGCGTATTTGGTCTGTGATCACAAAATGATCGTAATTAGTTTTATGATATCTTTATTCTTAAGCAAAATTAATAAGTACTAACCGTTAATCTCGATGTTATTAGTATATGGAAAATGAGACTTTTCTTATTTACATTAATAATATTCTAACAGGTTATCGAAACTTGTTAGAATATGTCTCACCAACCGTTCGAAAAATGAATTTTCAGAGGACTCTTGTGCTAAATTGCAGCTTCTTATGGTACAAACTACTACAGTTATTAATTTATTAGTTAAACTAGAGGACGCCAGCAGCTATGCCTGCAATTTTTTTAAATTTACCCGTTTTGCCGATCCCGTGGGAATTTCGGGAAATCCCTTCTTAGTGCACCCGTACGGTCTCCAAGGAAGAGACATGCCAAATTTCAGCTTCCTGCGCCCAATAGTTTCGGCTGTAGCGTGACTGTCAGTCAGTAAGTAACGCAAAGATTTTACCTATATATTAAGATAAGTAAAACAAGAAACCATATTAAACATCATGATAATAAAATGAGGTACACAACTACACAGCAAGACATAAAGCTTCTATATAAACAGTATCTTGTTTGTAACATAATCAAAAGACAACGTTTTCGTTCTGTGAAAATTAAACACGATATTTCAAATACCGTTGGATTGACAGTCATTTTCCACTAAATTTGAATTTGTTTGTACAGAAACACAATGTTAGGTGTGTATTATTTGACTACCCTTTGGCATTTAGAAATTCCTCGAATTCAAGTATTAGGCTTATTTTTTTCGCAGATGGATCATTGAATCATTGGTTGAGTGGTATTTTATTTTTGTATTTATTCGGGCCTATTTGCATAGAAAATTTAAGTCCTCAGTTTGATAGAATTTATAAAGAGCAGTTTTTTATATATTACATCATCCGAGTAGTCTGAAGACTTTGTGATTCTTATTCTTGGGATAGGTCAACTTAGTTGTATTTGATTCTTGCGTTCACTCAGTAAATCATGGTGGTAACCTGATTGCAAGTACCTACAGGTACTTATATCGGACATTAAAAACAAAGATTAATGTCTCGTTATTCAAGAACATCAAAACGTATCTAGGTTTTGATGTAGTTATTTTGTTGTTAGTAAGACTCAGACGATCATTTAAAGTAAAATATATTTGTAACAACTTCGCTAAAACCTACACAGCAATGCAACTTGGTTTAATACTTTCTATTGGGTACGTCACTAAGATGGTGATTAGTAGCCGAACTCCAGAGCTCCATCCTCGGCTCACTATCATAAAGCGTATCATCGTGCTTTACCGCATAGATCATAATTCGTTATTAATTGCATTGTGTCACATCACATATATTGGCAAAGTCACACTGACAAAGAAATCTCACACGAAGAATGGATGACTCTAAATTATATAATATATTTTAGATATGTATTTTTTATGGATTACTTATAAAAGTTATTTACAGAAAATGTAATAAAATTATCTAAAGCATGTGAAGCTTAAGCAGAATACATAAACGATCGCTTACACAATAAAAGCTATTCGTCATTATACTTGAGACGGTAAATTAACATTTTTATAAGATACCTTTGAAATTATATGTGTGCCTACGTCAGCGGTATGGCTTCCTTCTAACATTATTGTTATTGTAAGTGGGTGGAAGTATTTTGTTACGACGTTTTCTATGTAGAACAAAATTGTTGGTAAATTTGCTTGAAAATAATTTAATTTATTACAACAGTGGGTATATTATGTCATCATCATCATTAGCTCTATAATGCTGAGCACGGGTACCTTCTCAATAAAAGAAGGGTAATACCATAATCCAATAAACAATTTATTTATACGAGTATCCTGATTCAATATTTTGTATGCTATCATATTTAGCATCGCAGTCATGATGGTTTGCTTTATGCTACCTATATCAGTAGTACCTAGAACGGTGAATATTTATATATTTCTGGCAGTTTAATTTTTGAATTATCCAATGCCTCCATGAAAACTGGAGGTTTTCCTTAGCGTTATTCACACTACGAGTACATTTTTGGTTGTCGTTTAGTGAATAATGCTTGCACCAAATAGTACCAAAAATGTGATAATTATAATTGTTGCTATTTCAGCTATTAACATTGAATGATATTCTCATAAAGAAGTGCGTTGCTTGATAAAAGTAGAAATAGGATATGGCGTCAAATGACAGTTTCGCTTAGATGCAGCTGCTTTAATGTATTTTTACATTACTGTTTTGTATTTTTATGAATATGTATGCTTCAAAAGTCACGCCTTGGGGTCTGCCAAAGAGCCATGGAGCGCAGCATCCTGGGTGTTAAACTTAAAGACAGGATACGGAACACCGAGCTGCGTTCTAGAACTGGCATCACAGATGTGGGAAGAAAGGTTGCCAGTCTGAAATGGAACTGGGCGGGTCACGTCAGCCGCATGCACGAGGGTTGTTGGGCAAGAATATCAACTCTGTGGGTGCCAGAAGATACAATACGTCGCCGAGGCCGGCCCCAAAAGAGGTGGCGGGATGACTTAGACGCCTACCACAAGAACTGGACTGAGATTGCGTGCGACAAGCAAGCTTGGAAAGATTTGGGGGAGGCCTTTGCCCAGCAGTGGGACAGCGAAGGCTACTAAAAAAAAAATATACATACGAGTATCATTCCAACGTTTGTGGTTTGTCTACGATAGCTTAACTGCTAATTTCACGATTATGAGATGTTCGCTATGATATCGCTAATATTGGTTGTGTTTCGTAGTTTGGTTGTTTATCCAGTGATGTTGTGACGCGAGCCACTAACTACGGAATTCAATATTCGAAATATGGATAGATCTGTAGATTTTAGATTAGTATTTGACAGTTTTTGACATAAGCTCCATACAAAATATGTCAAACACGAATCGAAAATCTACAGATCTATCTTTAGTTCGAATATTGAAAACGGCCGTAAATGAATTGCGGTCTTAACTCAATAACTGCTTACCTCAACGGTGTCTGTTTAATTGCGATATGATATGACCAGCATATATCCTTGATTACTCATCGAAGTTTACTGACACTTATGCTCGTGCCAAACACGTGAGCCCTTACTTACTGACTAGTAGAACGTATAAGAATGTGCGTTTACTGTTTTCAATTATGATTGTGGATTTTTTTTATTCATTGGTTTGTTTCCTATGCTACGACCTCTTGACTACTCAGAAGATGATCATAAAATGTATACAAAAATATCACACAAATTGTCGCCTTTGCAGCAAAGGATAAAGTGAGACTATTCCGTTAGCCTCTATATTAAAATAACTTTACTAATAATAAAGTATAAAAGGTTTCTTGTAAAATATAAATGGTTCATTATCTAAAGTAAATTACGCTGTGAAAAGTTATAAATAAAGGTTAAATTTAGTGCTTAAAAATAGTCTACGCCATTACCTAGTGAACTCCAATCAAGTAAAACAGTTATAAGTTAAAATGTAAGTGGGACCCTTCGGGTTTGAGCGTGATCTTGACCCACATCCACTTACATTGGGCAGAGCGTAGCGGTTCACCGTAGCTGTATAGCTACGACGTAGCCCGTAGCTTGTGGATAAGTAGGGGCCGTAGCGGGACTTTTTATGCTGTACATTTTATAAAAAGGAGTTTCTCGACTAAATTATAGTGAATTTTACTATAAATGATGAAACGTTAAATACGTTTTTAATTTTGGTGATGTATAGATAAAATACCTAAAATATAGGAATATACATATTTCACACGTTACTTGGCGAAATGATTCCATGGATACAGACGTGATTATAACGGCTGCCGTTCTGGTTGACACTACACCAAGAGGCCTGAGTTCAATACCTCCACTCGGGAAATCAATACTCTGGTTCCACAAATTGTTTGAACTGACTGACATATCGCAGGGCCTTACCTACTGTAGCCAGAAGGATGAAATTTGGACAAATTTGGAAATAAGGTTTATTTTTTAATTTTTCGCCTTTACGAGGGCAAAATAGGTAAAGGATTTGTATTTATACAAATCCCTTTACCTTGAACCTAGCACTAAGAAAATTATATTATGTTCTATGGTTTAAAACAAAGAAACACGTGTAGAGGTGTTTTTTTAATCAGCTTCTACGTGGGTCAAAATTAGTGTTTGAAAAATTCGGTCACTAAAATCAAATTTAGCACGAGTGGAGCCGCAGGCATCCGCTAGTACAGCTATAAAGTTAAAACACATTTAAATTAAAACTTGACCTTTTGTGCGCTATTTACAATAATAAGTTCTCAAGTACAAAGTTTGATAGACGGCTTACGGTCTCTTTCTCGACAATGTCAATCAATATTTGAATGCCACTTAAAGTACTGAGACCTCTTCTTGTTTGAGAACTATAGGAAAAGTCTTTTGTCCATTTAAATAATTCTTGAATAAGCTTTATCGGAAGATTTGGTTGGTCAAGTTTTTAGCATTTAAGGAGTACAGGCGTTATCTGAATAATGGAATTAAATCTATGAATTTGATTGAAAAGATATTTTCTTTTTGGGGTTTAGTCTTAATTTTCTCCCTTGAGACCTTGAGGAAAAGGGAAGTTCGGATTCCCGTGTATCAGTAATAAAAACTGTTTTCTCTATAACTTTGTTTATTATTATTGACCAGATTCCTCCCCGACTCGTACGCCAGGAGGTCTATCGGGATAAAAATAAGCCATGTGTATGTGTTTATGAAAAGTATCGTCAAGGTCTGTTCAGCACATGATGTGTATGAGTAACAAACAGTAGTTAGATATTATGCTATGAGTGTATTCCTGCAAAACTTTGTTTACTATCGTATATCAATCTTTGCATCTAACATATTTGTGTACCTATCTGTCTTTACTTTTATCTACTACTTAAATCTTTTGTTCCTTTTACTTTTGGTATTATGTTAATGTGCGTACACAATCGATATATATGCTTTTGAAAAGTAGGTAGGTACATAATACAGAGTTAAAAAAATAAATACATTTCTATTGAGCAATCGACATAAATTTTATTCTATAAATATTAAGAAATGCTACCGTGTTTAGATAAACGAATATGCTGCTATGGATTTTTGAGAATCTTACAATAGGTACAACACAATCTAAGAAAACATCACTTTATATTATAGGAACAGTATATGTATTACCGTAGCGGTTCCTGTTCTATCAATCAGCTGTCGTGGTTCACTGATTGACGTCGGCTTTGCCCAATTTGCGCTAAGGCAGCCTTCAGTTCAGAACCACCCACTTCACAAACATATACCTACCTACTATACATATGTATATAATGTACCTATGTATATTGCCTAAAATCCTCACTGTATCTACAGATTGCTATAGAAAGTTATGAAGGCGTTGTAATATGCTGGTATTAAGGAGGGGAGGAGAATCATGACCGATCAGGATAATAAATTATTTTTCTAAGAAAAATCCGCTCTAGAAATAAACGTGTGTCGCGGGCTACTTAATAATCATACTATCAACGGATACAAAGAACATACTGATTTGAAACATCAATATCTTTGTACTCAAGGTGTCGTCAGTTCTAAAATACGGGCTTTAAATTAGTAGATATTACCATTACTGGTTTAATATTACGTGATAAAAAAGAAAAACTAGTAATAATGAATTATAAGTAAGTATAGTAAATTTAAATTAAGTAAATTGAAAAGTATAAACAATTTATCAATCAATACAAAATGTTTTTTGTTTTAAATTTGTTTGGGAATATTGTATGAATAGGCACCATACATGATTATGTTTCTTGTTTGGAAATGACTATTTAAAGAAACATTCTTACATTTAATATAGAGTTATGATCGTTTACTTGGCGCACTGAACTATATATATTTGCAATTTCACATTTTTATATTTGCGGCAGTGGCAAATGTGTACCAAATATATTGCACGCCCGGAGCGTGGAATCGCTCGTACTTCTCTCGTGATAATGCGGGTTTAATCTTGACTGAGTACTGCGAATGTTGGATAGGTAACTATGTATCTAACTTCAACAACGCCTACACAGTCCGTGCAGAGAAGTTAAGTAAGACATGTGCCTACCTAGTAATAGTGAAATAAGTATACGTAGGTACACTAGCTTTAGATACCTTCTTGCTAGGCAAGTTTAGTGCGTGGAAAACTATCCTTTTGTAATTTGAGAAATGATAAACATACATATTTGTAAATAATTCAGTTAATTTAAGATAAGTGTTTTACATCTTTATCTGGGGGCACGGCAGTGCCCCACCAAGTCGAGCAAAAAAGCGGCACGGCCGTACCATCCTTTTTACTAGTTTCTAGGAGACTCATATTATAAAAGCTTATAAAAATTGATATTTACTTCTATAAGAACCCAGCAAAAACATTAAACATGGACATTTGTTACATTTTACATTATTAATTTCTCAAAGAAGTTTAAAAACAAAACATTTTATTTGCATATTACTATGAATAAAAAAAGATACATAATATTCAACATGTAGCAATCGAGACTTAGCAAAACATGCGTTTTATAACTCACCGTTTGCGCCAACAGAGGGCGTTGTACGTCATGTTACAACGAGTATTAAGAAAATATAAAAAAATCCGTAAGCTCGATAGTAAATTTTACAGTCTTTTATCTGTAATTATTTTTAATAGACTAATTAAAGTTAATATTAGGAGCAAAAAGGATAATATTTTATGCTAAAATTAAAGTTTTATACTAAAATCCTAATTCGCACAATCAGTATTTGCACTAACGGTACAATATATACGGCGAAATTCAATCTTCGATCGGAAGTGTATTCTTTAGTGTGATGTTCTAACTGTTTAAGATCACTAGCTCTCGGTTAGAAGGTCTACAGCCACGTCACGCGATAGTTGTCTGGCAGAGCCTCTTGTATCGTGCGCCGCGGACGCTCGCCCGCGCGGCTGCGACGGACCGGCGGCGCACTTTCCTTGAGCCGCCACCTCACGCGGTTTTAGTTAACTCGTTAGCTTAGCTTCGGTTAAATTGAACACTTCTATACAATGGCGGCGAGAATACTCGATGGCCAGTTTTTTGCGTTCCAAAAACGTATGTCTCCTCCAAAGTTAATATTTTAAACTGAATATCAACAATTAGGCATATTTTAGAAAGTATAAGGATAAGTTTTCTTAAAATTATCATAAATATGTATTATGATAATTTAAATTATTATAAAGATTATAATAATTTAATATGGATGACGATACGTGTTTCATAACTATGATACACGAATCGTCATCAAGATTAGTCAAATATTCTAAGGAATTATCTCTACAGTAATAGATTGTATGTTATAGGTGGGATAATAAGTCTGTACGCGCTCATCAATGCAAAGGTACATACCTAGTTGTTTACTGGATGTAATTTTTTAATAAGTATCTTTATATATCTTAGAACATATTATTTATTTTTTTATTTAGACGCTAGACTATTGCTGGGCACAGAGCCACGTCTCTGTGTCTCTCTTGTAAATATTTATACCTTCAAATTATAAAATGAACTGTTTGTATGAACGCGATAAACTTAAAAACGACTTAGGGGATTTTGGTACCTACCTTCGGTTTCGTCAATATTATACCTAGTGTGGTTTTTCAGGAATAGGTGTATAAAAGACGTGGGTCTAGTTCAAGTCTAATTATCAATAAAGAGATTAGGGTTACTAACGTAGTCGTTACTGTATAAATAGCGTTGCACTGACTGTATTCAACTCGGATTGTGATACATGCGTCCAAAGTTACATTACTTTTGTTCCTCAAATAATTTAGCCTTAAAATTGTGAAATATTATACAAATTGTGCAGTCGTATTGCAGATTGGCATCTGTTTATGATGCGCGTGCATCATTGCTGCATAGGGGTTCTTGGTACTTGACTATAGGTATGTTTCGTAGAAACGAGAAATAGCCGAAATTCCAGATAGAGCGTGAAAGCTTTCGTGTGTACCAAAGGCTTCCAAGCGTATCTGGTTTCAAACGTAGGTAGGTACAGCGAATTTCAATCAAAGCCGGCTTGGTTCAAAGTGGCTGGTCGTTTACGTTTTAACGCATGCGCTTAGTATATAACGACTCAATATGGCATACGCTCAAACAATAAATTAATACTTTGGAAACTAAAAATGCGCTTTTTCCGTATTAAATTATCATGAATCTATTGAGCGCGAGCCTGATGGGGTCACTAGTAAGCATCACGGGCTTATCGTTTAGCCCAGTGGTGCCTATTATTGTATTGTCACCTGATATATGTACCTAATCACATAGCATTGCTGAGAAAGATGATAGATAATCCTTTATTGTACACCATAAGTCACATTAGAGAGATAAAAGAGAAATAGAAGAAGATCATGATGATACAATAAGAACTAGAAGTTGGCGAAAGTCAGCTTATTAAATGTTATCACAAAGTTAGTTATAGGTTGACCTGCCAAAAGCGTGTTAAGACAACTATAGAAGCTTTCCAGAAATTCAGTCTATTCCTTATTAGGTACTTATGAATCGACATTTTGTAAAAAATTAAGGCGATATTCCTAATCTTACTAAACTTTAAGCTGCTATACTAAGTGTATCTTTCTCTTAAACTCAAAATAAGCTAATGCATTAGGTACTATCTAAGCCGCTTGCTCAAGAATATTAACAATTCCCTAAGGCCCACAAAACCGTGTTCTAGGTTAGAAATTAGGGTGATTCATTCAAACGGTCTCACTAACAACATAGCTAGTAAACGGGCTGTTTCGGTTGGACTAAAACATTATTATACTTGGGAGGGAGGAGTAATGTTTAATGGAATATAGAGATAAGAGAGCGAACTAAGCGTTGGTACGATAAAATGTTAGGGTCATTTTGTAAGATCTTAAATAAAATATATCCTACTATTGGTGCATACCAGACCATTAGGTCCATATTGTATATGTTTGGAGTGTACGCCCTCTCTAATTCATAGATCCTGAACTGCATAGGTATACCTATAGGGTGTATAGGGCGTCGGCACTGCACTAAAAATCAAGTATTTTTCTGACATATGTGAGCCATACTAATACATTATACTTTGTCGAACAATCGTATCAACAAAAAAGTAGCTACCTATTGTCATTTCTAATGACGTGATAAATAGGTATATTATGTAGGCCACGCACGTATTTGTTTAATGGCTACTTCATTAATGGAAAATATTAAAAGTTCTAATATATTTGGGCTATGCCTACGTAATTATCGCTCTGTGGTGTATACTAAATACAAAAGCAACACGCATAGGAAAAACGAGAATTTTGTAAACTACCACCCACATTTTCATAGAGGGCGCCTAAGGGGAATAAGGGGCGGCATATAAAAATATCCCACGTCAGGAAAGGAACAAACTTAATTGTTACGACGATCTCAGTCAATACAAGTAATTACATATTATCATATACTTACAGTACTCCAAACGACATGGAGATCACACCTATATAATACCTAATGTATGATGACTAACCAAAGGACAGAAAGAACACATAGGAAGATTCAAAATGTATGCTACGAGTCTGGATTTGGCAAATCAATTATGTACTTAATTACATTAAGTGCACAGTGTGGAGTCGAACCCGCTACAGTCGGCGTAGAGTAAACATACATACATATACTCACGCCTTTTTCCCGTCGGGGTAGGCAGAGACAACAGAACGCCACTTGCTTCTATCCTTACAAACCTCACGCGCTTCCTCTACACTCATTACTCTATTCATACATGCTCGCCGGTTTCGGGTACTTCGGACCTTGCCGTTTTTTAGGACGTCCCCAATTTGATCGAGAAATGTCCGACGAGGTCTGCCGCGACCGAGTTGCCCACACACATTTGCCTTATAAATCTGATTCGTCATTCTTTCTTCACTCATTCGCTCCACGTGTCCAAACCACAAGAGTAAACATTCAGCATATTATAGTAACACTTAGTAGTAAAATATGTAAACACAACTTACAAAGTTATCAAATTATAACTTTGTAGTAACGATTGGAACACGAACCCTAAAATATATATAAGTAATTTTCCTTATTTCCACTTAGTTTGCTTAACATTTGAAGAAAAATTGGGCATAACAAATTGCTTAAAAATTACGCTCGTTGTATGGGAGCCCCCCTTTATTATTTACTTTTTTAAATTTAATTATTTATTTTGAAAGGTAATATACAACTACATATTCTGTAAAAATTTAAAGCGTCTACCTGTAACAGTTAGTAATTTTGAGCAAAATATACGAAAAAAACACGTTTTTTGTATGGGTATGTATTCCCTTAATTTTTTTTTTTTTTTATATTTAGTATTTGTTGTTATAGTGGCAACCAAAATACATAATTTGTGAAAATTTCAGCTATCTAGCTATCATGGTTTATGAGATACAGCCTGGTGACAGACAGACAGACAGACAGACAGACAGACAGACAACGGAGGCTTAGTAATAGGGTTCCGTTTTTTACCTTTTAGGTACGGAACCCTAAAAAATGAGAAATGGAATAGATTCGACTTCATGAATTTTAACTAAATTAATGTTTTCTTAGTACTTAGGTATTTTATTATGGTTTTATTGAAAATGTTCAACTTAAGCTAAATGGATTTTTGCTTTGTTAACAATGAATATTGAAATGTCTTGCCGAAAAAATAAAAGGCACCAAAAATCGTTCATTTATTTAAAGTAGGTAATCCTTCTCACTTATTTCCAAGTAAAAGAAATATTAAAGTTAAAATGAAATACTAGTTGTTTCTAGATCTTTCGGTTTATACCTACGTAATCTCAGTGAAACCAATTTATCGTGATAAAATCCATAAACTGTTGTTTAATATCAATGTATAGGTAATATTCGCGTAATCCCATGAAGATATTATAATATTAGCGTTGACATTTTAAGCCATTTTATTTTATAAACATATCAAACTGTTGAATAAATATTCATGACACGATTAATTACAGCATGGACTTAATATAAAATCTACAGCTTGTTTCAAAAAATAAACCGGGGACCGAGGAACACGAAATTCAGTTGACATTTTCATCGGCGGATCGTTTAACTAAATTCAATCTTGAAACTAAATAAAATATCAGTAGCCTAATTGGGTTCACATCGTTATTCTAAGGAACATATATATATACTTACTGATCAAATAACTGTGTAGGTATTGAAATCTCCATGTCGTTAGGAGTACTATGTTAGCTCTGCTATAAGTTGGCAGGACTATTCCGTAGGATCAGTGATCGGTGTTAGTAGTTTTGGGTAGCTGGTTATGGAAACAGTTTGTCATCAGACAGGTTGAATGACAGTATTTTTTCTTAAAGCAAACAAGGACGGATCAGAATGTCTATAGAGTGTTGAAAGATGAAATAATAGAACGATATAAACGTATAAGAAGAAATAATGGCATGCAGTGCTCACATTGACTGAATGAAACGCAATAGTAAAAATACCTATTGTTGAATTTATACATAAGTATACACACACATGTAAGATTGTAACACCTAGTCAGCCAATAAGCCAATTTATACTTAGAAATACAAAACTTCTATCATCTAATTCTATGTAAACTACAGTTTCATAAAAAGTTAATAAATGACAATCAAATCATCATTTCATAAAGCACGGCAATACCGTATTATTTTTGGTGAAATTTTGCAAAGAAATTGTATTCAAAGTGCCTTATTTGTAAGAATTTCCTGGCAAAGACTTCGAGAATACGGGTATGGGAAAAGGATTCAAAGCTACAAATAGTTTGTCACGTTTGTTAATATCTCGTGTTTATTTTTATTGTTTTTGTGATGCTGTTCTCGAAGTATCAAATGGTACATAAAATATAGATTTGTTCTGGTTGTATCTACTTAATCTAGTATTATTTTATATTGCTAAAATGAACATTCTGCGAATAACTAGTTATGGGTAGGTACCCGCGTAAAACCAAAGATGTGCTAGTCAATTGATCGCTGTGGATAGCAGCAGACGTCCAACAAAAGTATTATTTTATTTTATTGAGACTTCAGAATAGTTTATTGATTGAATTTTTGATATCAGCCCATAAACCAGTTTATCAGCCATATACCCAATGCAGGTAATAAATTCTTCAAGCGCAAGCTAATCAATAAAATCCTTCCACTTCTTAGTGTTCTATAAGTCCGATCTTATAAATATGTAGGTATATAAAATACACCCTGTACATAAACGTAGTGCAATTTAGTTTTTATTTAAGTGAAAAGTAAATTAAAGTTAATAACTCTTCTTTTTCTCGCAGGATAATCAACCGTTTTAATAAAAAGTTTATATAAGATTTATAGTTGGTACGTCTGAATTAAGTCTCGTGGTTCTACTCCCACCAACTAATAAAGCAAAACAGAGGCGAGGTTTTGATTAAGTCTCAAGCGTGGAAACAGTGTTGCCACTTATTTTGAAACTCGCCACAGGTTGCATTGCTGTTTGTGTGCCTTTTAGAATGGCGGTGCTTGTGTCACCGTATAACTGAATGAATTCTGATTATTGTCACAAGAACACCTATACTAGACCTGGCACAATTATTTGGGGAACACCTGATGACCGAAACCAAAACATATGAGGCGTGACGATCGTTTAAACCACTACGTCATTCATGCAGTCTACATGCCGAGACGTATGGCTTATCTTTTAAGTCATCGCGTTCACCACGTTAGGTTGCGTTACCACTTTATAGTAAAGGCAGACAATACAGGCGATAAATCTCTTCAATATCGAGATGCATCAAGACGTCAGTCGTCCAACGATAAATTAATCGTCAGGTCATAGTGGGAACGCACTTTAACCAGTTTAACCGCGATCGATGTTGGGATTAGCCCGCTCAAACCTTCCCATCAATCGCAAACACCAACGTTGCAAAAGCGACGATTGCGTTGGCGTAAAACAAACTTGCACTACGCCTACAGTAAAGTAAAACGCCGCTTATCAGAGATGATATTTCGTATCTTCATCCGTGAACAGCCATTTGATGCCATTTTCATTGTCCGTGCTTTGTACTGCCATTTTGGCCTCTTTGTGGTGAAATATAAAAATATTTCTTCCTTAGTGTGTGCCTGCGTCATAGAAGAAACTCACTGTCCGAATTTAATTTTTCTAACTTCCGTTAGTTTGGGTTTTTGATCATATTTCAGTCAGGACAAGGATTTTTTTCATACCATAATAGTTTCTTTAATGTTTTCCATTAGGCAGATATACTCATTACAATAGTACGGTGATTTTCACAAAGAGATATATTTGAAAGTGAACCCGAGCGTGAGCCGAATACGAAAACGGCAAGTTGTAAAGAATGGAGCATTAGGGATAAAGAATGAACTAAGCTGTAAAATATTAGCAAAGTGGATTGAATGGCTTTAGATAAGACTATATTCTGCTCGCAGCCTCACCCATGTGAAAGACGGTTTAGCGCTATAAAAGGTAGTTTATGCGGTATTCTTAAATAAAAGTGATATTACTAAATCCATCCAGTCAGTACCTAGATTTTGTGTGAAAGAATAACAAACATGCATCCATCCGTCTTCACAAACTTTCGCTTTTATAGTCGTAGTAAGACGAGTTTGCTCAGTCTTATTAAATGTATTCTTTACAAACCATTTCGTATATTGCGTACCACAGAAATATGTGCCTATTAATTATACTTACCTCACTTTATACCTGACTGGCCTAGCTTTTCTTGTTCATAATTTTCTAGATATTTCGGCCATCAATCTTACCGGTCCATATAATTCTGAAAATAGTTTTAAACAGAAAGGTAACATTAGAGAGAAAACTAATATGCAGGGTCAGCATAAAACTCATAAATACTAAATTTCCCTGTTGGTCCAAACTCATGAATGTCTTTTTTTTTAAATGATTAGCCCGCGTGTTCGGCCGCGTGGGACTCGGTTATCGGGCTGAACACTGCTATGCTATTTGTTGATGTGCTATTTTGATGTGCTACTAATGCAAAGATTCATCAAAATCCGTTTAGTAGCTTTTGATTGAAACGGTCATAGTAATTTCATAAATTAAAGTGTTGAAAACCTTCATAAAACTTGCACATAATCTAGCTTTATAATTTTACTTCTACACCTGTGCTACATGTACAAAATAGGGCAAATCTACCAAATTTCGATAGCGTTAACTGTGTGGGCGGAATATCAGTATCAGGGTGAAGATAGATACACACATAGGTAACAATAGGTAACATAGACTGGTTGTCTCGTCAAGCTCGACCGACTTATATCGATCGTCGCTTGGCAGACCGCCAGACGGTCAGCTGACTGCCGCTCGTTGCCGGCTGTAGATAAGTTTCACGTGGCAACGTAACTGTTATATTAATTGTAATGTTTGTAGGAGGTTTTGGGTAAAGGTATTTATTGAGTTTTGAATATGTGAGTTTGATTTGGCTCGTCGTTGGGATTAGTTGATCTTCAGGGTAATATGCATTCTGAATAATTTTAACCATTTCTGCAAGGTATTATGAACATGTCCAAAACCAATTTATGCGTAAATTTTACAACCCAAAATGTTTATTTATATTTACTCACATAATTATTGATAATTTAGAGATACAGTAATGTCAATACTCGCCCAAAACCCTTCCTAATTTGTTCAAAGTAATGTGTGATAGTTGGTGACTAGAGATTCGCAAATTTGCGCATGTGCTTTTGTATCCTACACAGTTTTTAAAGCTATATATCTCACTATGATTCAAAGCTATATATGAAATCAGTCACGCGAGTTTTCATTAAAACAGTTTTAGATGCTTTTGGCTAACATCACACAATCTACTGCATTTATATAAATCCTCATTCAAAATGATGTCACCACACTTAACGTGCTATAAATCTTACAAAAGGAATAGCTATTCATCATCTTTGGGCAAGCCATAACTCTATAACTACTGTTATATGTTTTCATGATGTCACGAATAACACGACAACATTATAAACTAGAACATGCACTCAACGTACGAGAAAAAGAATAAATAAAAATACTGTTTTAGCGTTGTAATCGTACCACTGTAAAAATACGAGAAACAAAACTAGCCTCTAACATGTAATATATACGTCACATTTTAGAACAAAACAAGTTGCATACGTTTTCTACGCCAGGCGAATGGTAAATGGTGTAATTTCTCTTGGCGGTCACATGCACTCGTTTTAAACGCCACTGCTTCTAACGTCTGCATTGTCTTGTTAGAGAACAACATTTATAGCTATTTATTTTCAGCTCACCCTATTTCTCTAGTCTATATCAGAGTATAAGGCTCGGGGGATAGGGAGTGTGAAGCCTCCCTTAAGGCGACCTGGTCCAACCATTTTGTTTTTAATGAGTAGGCCCGAATTAAGGCATTGTAAGTAAAACCTCTGCAATGTTCCTCGACCCATGGAACGCGACACTACGTGAACTGCGTAGCATTGCATGCGCGACACCGCTTGGGAATATGTATAGCTACCCTGCAAGTTAGTTTTATGCAATTAGCTATAGAAATCACGTGGCTGAGTAATTTTGATAAGTGCTTCCAGTGTATAAGTATTCCTGGAAGGAGCAGACGTGTTTGTCTTTGACTTTCGCAAACATACTACGTAATAAAATTAATGGCTTTGCTTTATGGCCGTGATGTACCTAGTTGTTTGTGTGTATAATACCTGCTATAGAATTTGTATATTATTAATATTAAACTTGATGTCGTAATGAAGTTAGAAGTTGTAAGAAAAATATTTATTTATTAGGTTCCTACTTAGATTTGCTTTTGACACGCACTCTGAAACTGTAATCAGGGTATTTTAGCTTTCTTAAGGTGTCAAATCAATATTTATTTCTGTATTCGACGCCGGCTCACGAACGTAAAGCAAACCTTGGCCAAAAAGTGCTTTAATATTGATCAGAAGGGCCAACCAACATATCTATTAAAATGGTAATCTTGATGACACCTTATATTTTGATATATTGTTGTCAAGGGACTTAATTATAGTTAGCTATATTTTGCCTGCAGCTTCGCCTGTGTGGAGTCACTTGTTGTGACACAACGTAGCCCCTGTACTATTCTGATATTTGAGCTATATTAAAGCTGCTGCAGCTGCAGCTGTAAAGTTTCATAAAAATCCGCTCCGTAGTTTTTGCCTTTTTGACTGATTAACAAACATCCATCCATAAACTTTCGCATTTATAATAGCGGTACGGAAAACTATGATGTAATTCCAAATTCCTAATTTCAAAGTAAAACATTCGCTGAAAAGTGTGATAAACTCAGCAAGCTTTTGGAATTAAAGAGCATAAAGGCGTAGTCAAATCAAAAGTGACTCTATATCGGGCTGAGCCCATATATTGCATACTTTCGACAATGCTCGTCAGATCGGGGTCAGAAACGTGTTCAGCATATGAGTACGTACGAATATACATAATTATGTCTGGTACAGCGAAGCGGCCGGTTTTATCTTGCGATGATCATGAGTGCTGTCAATACAGTGATGAGAGAAATCCTTGCAATACCATTTCTTTTGTGAAATTTCTCAAAAAGTACCTATCCAATAAACAAAGTGTGCAAATAATCCCAAATATTGCGTCATTATATTCGTAGTTGCTGAACCTAGTGTAAAGTATTTGTGAAACATGATTTTTATTGTTATTTATTTCTTATTTCTTGTTCAGTTCCCCAAGCAAAAGAATGTCGTCACATCGTTTAAGTATTGTGTATTAATTAACGAATTTGAGCTGCCATCAAGCGGGCTGCAGCTCAAATTCGTTATTGGTAATGTCCATAAGTTTCTAAATTCTTACGAAAGTAAGAGATAACAAGCTAGTACCTACCTATTGAGGAAGAGAGAGATAGAGAGAAAACAATAAACAAGCAACACAAAAGATGCCGAATACTTACCGATTTTTGCTACATTGCAATATATTTTTGCCGATATTGGTTGCCTTTCTAATGAAGACTGACACCATTTCCAACGAATTGCTTTCTCAATATCCCGTGGGATAAAAGCCTGGTCACAATAATCTTCGATTTGATGGCGTCTGGTACGAAATATTGCGTGACAGCTGTAGCATAGTTCAACCGTGATAATATTATTATATTGCGATAAAAACCTTTCATACTTATTCTTTTATAGCATACTAGAGGATGCCTGCAGCTACACACATTTTATTTTAATTAACCTGTTTCTTTCCGATCACTTGTGAATTGCGGGAAATCCCTTCTTAATGCACCCCTACATACAAGGGACATGCACGCCATATTTCAGCTTGTTGCGCCCAGTAGTCGCCGGTGTCTGTTGTTTGCCAGTCAGTCAGTCAGTAGAGGAACAATTTTATAAGAGGAGATTTTTCATTACGACTCATTTTTATTAACGATACTATCGACTGTTTACGTTTTTGACTTTAATTCCGTTCAGTTAAGATTCATTTTCGATTATGGAACTTTTAAAATATTTATCTTGGTTCGACAGTCCGAGTATCATTAATATCGCTGTTCGATGCTGATATTATTGCCTGACGTAGATACAGAGTGCACTGTGCAATATGGATCGATATGATATAAAAACGGGCGCTACTTATACTATACGTGTAGATGGCAAACAGATAACAGGTAAAAGCGAAATATCTAGTGAAACATATTGAGTAGTTGTTATGTACCGTTTGCTCCCCTGATGGTGCTTAGGTTTAAATATGAGTATATCTGCTACCAAAAAACGGTCGGTCCCGATAAATCCATGGATTTAGCGACTAGAGATACATATTAGATTTAGGTATTTTGTATGGACCTTACCGATCGGCCGTTAGAAGTATGTTTCGCTTATTTCACCATTTCGTGTTTTCTTGCTATAATATGTAAAAGTGTTTTTTAATATTTCCTGGAAATCGACAAAAAGATGCGTACAATATTAAAGCTTAACGTTAATGGCAAACACAAGTGTATTTCTCAAGGCGTTTAGGCACGGGTGCGTTTTATCGTCTTAGTTTATCCTGGTTGTTCTCTGTTGCACGCAGTTCCTGCTTAACCATATTTGATAGAGTATTTAGCTTTTAGAAGACAACACCCGCACTAGGAATAAATTCTTTTTGGCCTTTTTTTACAAACATACAATCAACGGACACAATGCACACACAGACTCGAAACAACAATTTATGAATCACACAAAGTGTTGTCTCGTGTGGGAATCGAATCTGCAACACTAGGCGCAGTGTCAAGGTGTGTGGTGGCCGCTTTAACCACTACGCCAACCGTGGAGTCAAAGTCTTTACCACATACAACAGAGGATTGTGGTTCCAGCAATATAATAAATCATGTAAACATTACTTTGTACACATCCAAGTACCCGAATTCCCTTATATTTCAATATTATAAATCTGTCAGTGTCACCGCCCCAGTTAGGCAAATACCTAACGATTTTATTATTACGATCCACGATGTTTGTCTCCTCGCAGGGGGAGAAGTGGGAGGGGGGACAGCTAACAAGAGAACAATAATGTTATTACTACCAGACTAGTCTGCGATATTTGTTTAGGCACATACTGAATCCGTGAGAAATGGGACAAGAATTGTTGTGTAGGCAGAGCGCATGTTTACCATAATATGCTTGATTTCGTTTTCAATTACATGAAATAGAGTTATTTTTGTTATTCCCGAATAACTAGACACCTACGTCGTACACAATTATAAGCAGTCGTATTACTTTTTGTTGAGCTTTGTTCTCAAGTGTTATAGCACAGTATAAAGACATACAGTAGTTTGACGCCTTTGATCTCGTAGAAAAAGCCGACAACGTCTAGACAAGGGTAAGGAGGCTAGGGCTGCCACATGTAAAAAATACCTACTTATTCAAACACCGTCTATTTATTTTAGAAAAATATAACAATTGCTACGCTACATGAATATTACAGTGTAAATCACTTATCTATACATATAAATACATCTATACACATAATTTTAATATTACAGACACTCCAGTCTGTTTGTAATATTAAAATAACCGCTTTTTACTAAATGCATATGGATGTATACATATACCGAAATTACATTTTTTACCATTTTGTCCGTCTGTCTGTTTGCTTTCACTAATCTCTGGAACAGCTGGACCGATTTTGACGAGACGTTGACTGACGGATAGCTGATGTGCCAAGGAGTAACTTAGGCTACAAATTAACCGGGTACGCGAAGTAGATCCCTCAGGACGTGGGTGAAGCCGTGGGAAAGAGCTAGTTTATTATATTTCAATAATTAACGATAAATAATGATTATAAAACCGTTAGCATTTTTCTTGCGGTGACAGATTTGCATACAAAGTGTCAGTCAGCACCTATTTCATCCCGCAGGTGTCGTGGAAGCATTTAAGAATATAAAGCATTTTTCAGATATCGTTATCGTACAAACTATGTTAAAATAAAGCGATTAACATAGCGGTGGTTTAATGGACGGGTAACCATGGGATCAGCTTCAGAGCCTATGTTATAGATATGAACTATTTTGCAGATATTTTTCGTGCAAACTACGTTAAGGTAAAGCTATAGACATTACGGTCATTTTATGGATGGGTGACCGGGCTATGAGATTACGGAGAACATGTGTGGGGTTTATAAAAGGGGACCAAAAATATGGTTATTCTCGAGCTAGGATGCGCCGTTACCAAGATACATAATAATATGTGATAGGTACTTAACTAATACGAAGGTACTAGGTACCTACTTATTGCATGAAATTAAAATCACACTTGAATCAATACCTTACAACGCATATTTTCTTACGTCTGCCATGTTGTTTACGTACAATGATTTAGTACTTTATTCTCTGATTTGGCTAGACATGAGATATTGTAAAAAGTTAGTAGATTAGTAGGTACGTGCACATTATTTTTAAATTGATGAAATCTAAGATTTTTTGAATCCTTATTTATTTATATCTTTAAACAGCATAAAGAATTTCAATATCTCACAGCACAATTCGCATGCACCATCTTAATTTATATTCATAAGCAAATAAATAAGTAACGAACAAAAAACAAGCACGCGCCAGCCCCCAAAAATATGTACCTAGTTAGGAACTAAGGCGATATACGTAACTAGGTACCGCTCTTCCCGCGTCTCACCTCTTGCCCCCCCGCACGATTGACCCGTCTAGACGCGTTCGTCGAACGACTGTATGGATTATTTGACTGTGGTTATAGCATTGGTAACAGATATCAATGATTAAAGTGTGTAAGTATATCGAGCACTTACTTGTTTGCAATTCTGTGGGATGGCGGTGGTACAGCGAACGTTGAGATAGATTTACCCAATAAACGTAGTGTCGGACTTAGAAGATTATTTAGTAACAAGATTTATAGCTAGCTGTCTGTTTCTCAGTCTGTAATCATGACAATTTTCTTCCTTATCGGAGTTGTGCTTGCTCTCTTTACATTTGCTTTCTTCAATGTAAACACTTTCGTATTAATTTTTTAATCTGTTACAAATTTAGATCTAATCCTTATTTGCATTACCGCTTAAACCGCTAAATTAAAATGAAATCCGGTCTACTTATACGGATAGGTAATAAAATATAAATAATCGTGTGTTATGTCATTCCGGTGAGTAGCATATCCAATTAGAAGGTGCTATTCTGTCAGTGAAGAGCCAATAATCTTGCCGCACAGTAATTGCTTGGCGCCTAAGTGGTGGTTTGTGTTGTTGCACTGAAACGCTTCCATGTTATATGTCCCGTTTGTAGCAACGATAGTCGTTCGTTTTAATAACTTACCAACACAATTGTGTAAAATTTGAACAACTTTGTTTGTATTGCGCTTAATATAAGTAAGATTTGTACAGAATGGCCTAAGAAGTCATGGCCTCTAATCACTAGACTGAATCAATAGTCCAGTCTTTGAGCAGGCAGGGGTGACATTTGTTTGCCCCTGCAATCAATGGTCCAGTCTTTGAGCAGGCAGGGGTGACATTTGTTTGCCCCTGCAATCAATAGTCCAGTCTTTGAGCAGGCAGGGGTGACATTTGTTTGACCCTGCAATCAATAGTCCAGTCTTTGAGCAGGCAGGGGTGACATTTGTTTGCCCCTGCAATCAATAGTCCAGTCTTTGAGCAGGCAGGGGTGACATTTGTTTGCCCCTGCAATCAATAGTCCAGTCTTTGAGCAGGCAGGGGTGACATTTGTTTGACCCTGCAATCAATAGTCCAGTCTTTGAGCAGGCAGGGGTGACATTTGTTTACCCTGCAATCAATAGTCCAGTCTTTGAGCAGGCAGGGGTGACATTTGTTTGCCCCTGCAATCAATAGTCCAGTCTTTGAGCAGGCAGGGGTGACATTTGTTTGCCCCTGCAATCAATAGTCCAGTCTTTGAGCAGGCAGGGGTGACATTTGTTTGACCCTGCAATCAATAGTCTAGTCTTTGAGCAGGCAGGGGTGACATTTGTTTGCCCCTGCAATCAATAGTCCAGTCTTTGAGCAGGCAGGGGTGACATTTGTTTGACCCTGCAATCCCACTATTCCATGGTTATATCAACGCCGTTATGAGCCAATGTGAAGCCTAGATTCCTAAGAAGAGTGTAACTTTGCATGTTTCTTTGCAAAGAAGAGCTATAAGACTTGGTCACAAAGAAATGGCTGCTGGCGATACTCTGTTCAATGAAAATTTTATAACGCATTTTCACACCGCGTTGGGAAGACGTTCCTTTTGTTAGTTCGTTATTCGGGTTGTCGCAAATAATGTCTCGTGTAACTTCATAATAGTAGAAGCTTTATGAACGGTAGAATCTTGCTGAATTCAGCGCGAATGAGTCAAACCGCCGTAAAGAATCAATCTCTCATGTATCAGAGAATAGTACTAGTGCAAATTTGCACCGAGCCACCGAGTCCAAGTTAAACTTATTAAATCTATTTGACATGTAATTTGGTTAGTAAGAGCACCGGTGGCTAAAGTAGAACCCTATTAGCTGTAATTTAACAGTACAAACCTTTAACCGAGCAAATCACGATCAAACTAGTATTCATTTTTCGAAAACCCGATACAAATAAATTAATAGTTTAAAAAACACTAGAAAAACACGCTTTTATAACACAACATGAACGATCCATAATTTATTTTTTGTTTTTACATGCATTTATAAAAGCGTGTTTCTCTAGTGTTTTTTAAACTATTAATTTATTTTATATTTTTGGTCTTTGATAACGAAATATTTTTTTCACCACAGCAGCTCAAACATGCCGCTTTTGCTGCGAGACAACAGTGAACAAAACGCGATTTTGATTCGAGCGTGAGGCAAAGTAGCTTTTTAATATTTCAATCTTCAGTGCCACGAATTGACATTGTTCAGCCATAAATTTGAAACATTCGAATATTACTGTGCTCTGTCTCTTTCACATGCATATAAAAAAGCGAATGAAAAAACAAACTACTTCGAAATTCGATTTTCGAATTCGACCTCAAAGAAAACACGTTCGGAAACGCGTTACATCCTAAAATTTAAAGATATGCAAATATCTTTATTCTAAAGAAATTATATTGTTTTTTAAATGTTATTGTTTATATATGTTTAATATATTATTGGATTTTAATAAAAATAAGTTTAATTAATATAAAATTGTTATTTAACCAATACATTTTTATTTGGAATTTCAACAATGATACATTTAAAAAATAAACATCAGCGACGCGGTATCAAAACGTGGTTTAAAAAAATAGCGGGAATAAAGTAAACATTTTGCTAATGCTGATAGCGTATAGCGTAACGTGTTAAATTATATTATAAAATACTTAATCTAAATAGATGAGTGAAACTAGCGATGATGACTGTACTACCAGAAGAATTAAAACAACAAGTGATTAATGCAGAATTTTGTTTTCAATTTTTTCCTGTTAATTTTTAGGTATGTCTCCTAAGTAATATGTGTTCTCACTGCTGAGGTGAAAAGTTATGTGTGCTACACGAGAGCAAAGTTTTTTGCATCTCGTGCTGTTGAGTCCCTCACCACGCTCAGGATTCTAACTTTGATTCACCCGCTACGCTCGTGAATCAATCATAGAATCCTTCGCTTGCTCGGGACTCAAAATCAGCACTCGAAACAAAAAACAACTTTGCTCTTTTGTTGCACAAATAACTATTACATTTATACATTTACTAGAGGACGCCAGCAGCTACGCCTGCAATTTTTTTAAATTTACTCGTTTTGGCCGATCCCGTGGGAATTTCGGGAAATCCCTTCTTAGTGCACCCCTACGGTCCCTAAGGAACATACATGCCAAAATTCAGCTTCCTGCGCCCAATCGTTTCGGCTGTAGCTTGTCTGTCAGTCAGTCAGTAACGCAAGGATTTTATATATTAAGATTGTAAGTAGGCGAATGAGCCCGCATCCTCTCCATCTCCACCTGTGCCTCTTATTACATGGTGTTTTATATGTCAGCTTATAACAATCTAGCTCTTCAATCCGGAGACCACTAAGTGATTTTACTCTACTCAGGGCCGCATACGCCTGTCCAGCCGCAAAAGTACGAACCTTAACTACACCACTGCGTGGTCTACAATATATAATTGGTTTGTTATAACCTTGAAACCTGATCGTGTCCAAACTCCATTACATGACCTTTCTCACAATTGCAAATACGACTATGATACGATATTCCATCATGGCATGCCAGTGCCTATCTTCCGGCTTCATCATCAGACCTTGAAACCTAATTGTAGTCAAAGTTTATTACGTGGCCTTTCTCACAAGTGCAAACACGACTATGATACGATAATCCATCATAGAATGCCAGTGCCTATCTTCCGGCTTCATCATCAGACCTTGAAACCTGATTGTAGTCAAAGTTCATTACGTGGCCTTTCTCACAAGTGCAAACACGACTATGATACGATAATCCATCATAGAATGCCAGTGCCTATCTTCCGGCTTCATCATCAGACCTTGAAACCTAATTGTAGTCAAAGTTCATTACAAGACTTTTATAATTCCAAATCAGCTAAATACGTTTTTCCATCATGAAGCTCCAGGTCATATCTTCCGACTCCATCATCAGATCTGTTCGACAGTACCATATAATTAAATTATCATCAGAACTAGGTACATACAGCTGCCAATTTTCATCACGCTACGACCCTTGGAAGATAGTTAAATTAGTTACCTTAAATTCCATTACATATTTAGTTACATACACGACGACCTAATAAAAGCGTATTAATAAAAAGATATCGTTCATCCAAGTACTTTACCATTACATAGGTATGTAAAGATTTCAGTCCCCGTAATAGTAATAGAAGAACTCTTTTTCTAAAAGGGATTATTGTAAGTGTTCGCCAGATAATTATTACTGAGAAAAGGTAATGAAGTACGAAAATGTCCTTGTATGGTATTTGTTCTGCCCCGAGGTCTTAACTGTTCAATTTGGTCCCATTATGCACGTGCAAATAAACAACACAGCCAAAACTATTGGGCGCATGAAGTTGAAAGGTAAACGGGCACCTTAGTATGGAAACCATACCAATGGCGGACACAAACGAAATACAGCAGAGTGTATTCACAAAGGCAGCGATAGCCGAGTGGATATACCAACAGACTGCCATGCAGAGGGTATAGGGTTCGAATCCACGGCGCGCACCAATGACTTTTCGGAGTTATGTGTGTATTGAATTGTTAATTATCGCTTGCCCCGTGCCTCGGAGAGCACGTTAAGCCGTCGGTCCCGGTTGTCATGAAGATCTTTGACAGTCGTTACAGGGCGTCAGTACCTTCTAAATAAACTGACACTAGTCTAAACCATGGAATATCGCTATCCCTTCGGGTTGCGGAGGTCAGACAGGCAGTCGCTCCGTGGAAAAGCTAATATTCAGCCAAATCCGGTTAGACTAGAAAGCGGACCCCAGATTGAAACTGGGATAACGCTAAGAGAAAGAAGATGCACGTGCAAATAAAGTGTTTATAAAAGATATTAACAGAGATTACCCCGGACAAACAGAAAGACAGACAGACAGGCAGACAAAAATGTTTAAAAGGCTTGCTTAGGACTTACAATCGCAACCTTCGTAGCTACAAATTTATAGCAAACGTACAGTTTTGAAGCTTAATGTGTTGTATTTTACAACATTTCCAAGTAAGCAGACTATCAAAATGAGAGATTCACTCATAATGGATGGACTAGCTTTGTTGTCAGTTTATCTCTTCAGGCTTAGAATGTTAGTATACATTAATGGTCTATTTTCAATACCTTCAAATTATTCGAAGTATGCTGTTTGCTGACATATTTTCAAATGTTGACCCGTCTGTACATCTGAAGCATGTTATGACATTGATCGACAAATGAGTAATGTCTAATGGCGCTGATACACCTGAGCATTCACTTGTAACAGATCAGCGAGCATTCACCGTTTTTGTTTTGTCAAACCGAACAACGAACAGAGCTGAACATTGCTACGAACATTTTCACGATCTTTCTAGCGACCACACACAACGTTAAGGAAATTTACTGTGATTCGCTAGAATACTCGCCAGAACGTTCGTTAGAATGCTCGCTAAATCAAACTCGTTTGTTTTTCTATTTTGTTACATTCGCAAGAAGGCTTATTATAGGTGAATGTTGTGTAGTGATATTTTTTTTCATAATCAGCTTTTTGGTCTGAACCAAACACGAGGCACATAAAACCTTCAACGAAATTCTCCCAATCAGCAAGACGTTCTTACTTATTACATCATCATCTGCCCTATATATATACTGTCCTACTGCTGGGCACGGGCCTCTTCTCACTATGAGAAGGGTAAGGCCATAGTCCACCACGCTGGCCAAGTGCGGGTTGGCAGACTTCACATGTCTTTCGAGAACATAATAGAGACTCTCAGACCAGAGAAACCTGCATGGTTTCCTCACGATGTTTTCCTTCACCGTTTCGCAAGCGATAATTAACAATTTAATACGCACATAAGTCCGAAAATTCATCGGTGCGCGCCGTGGATTCGAACCCGGCCCCTCTGCGTAGCAGTCTGTCGATGTCTCCACTAGGCTATCGCTGTTACTTATTACAACGACAATTTTATTATGATATACTTTTTGTCTGGTTCACCCCAGCATATTACAAGGAACATTATAATATTTTGTTATGTTCGCCTACATGACAAAATCTATAGGAAAGAATAATCTCGCTCTCCGCATTGTTCCAAAACCAATTAAAACAATCCTCACGTTGCTGACGTTGAATTTAAATAAAATTATAACTTCGTTGAAAGTCGGTCGTATATAAGTTGGATCACAAATTGCCTTTAACGAAACCTTGAAACTGCTACATTTAGCCATCCAATGGAAATTAATTTAAACTTTATTTTGCAGAGTTATTCAACTGAGTTGAAAAGTATGTAGATATCCTCTTTTCTTTAACCGGACAAAATGTATCGCGATGTTTCGAATTTTCAACAAGCATAGATAAAGGTCTAACCAGAAATAGTATGCATTATTCGTTGCATTTAAACTAAAGTAAATATGAATTGTATAGTTCCTCCCGGCATTATCGGAGTAGGTTAATAGTTTGACTGTTCTTTTATACCATCTGTGTTATGTATGTTTGCAAAAGAAACGTGATACTATCTAAGATCGCTTTAAAAATAATATTTAACTGCAAAACTGCAAAAGTTTAGCCGTCTTAAGTAGGCAAACGCTTTGCTACGCTACTTTTCACAACTTTCTCAAGCTTCCTCTTCTCAACAAAAAATGTACGGGAATATAAAATAACATGAGTAATTGTTGTTCATAGTACAAGAGAAATTGTGAACAGAGATATGTTTGTTACGAGAAGTAATTTGTAGCCAATTTGTTGGCCCGGAATGACGGCGTACGTTCTTTTGAAGCAAAAAGATGTTTTACAATTACATGAAATTTCATCAAGAGCACACATTTCACCGAAGAAATATTTTTTTCATCCCGAAGTTTTATCTTACTCTTACAGTAATTTTGTTCTCAGAAATAATTACTTTAATTGCGAATGGGGTAAATGCCGCAAGGCTAATTTAACATCCACAAAGAGCAGTTTAAGCGCCCGTATTTCAGAATCTACGCACTTACTTTCTCTACTAAAAGGGAAAAGATGACTGTTCTCAAGTCGATGAATTATAGGGACTTTTTAATAGAATTCTTAACGACTGACAGTTCATAGTTTGGAAATAAGCACGGTATCGTAAAGATTTAGAAAAAAATATTTTTTAAAAGGTTTTTTGCAGTATTTCTTAATAATAATAAATAGTTTAATTTTTGTTATGCACAGGACCCATTTATATAGCAATACAGGTTTGATGGAATAATAAGTTAAGTCATTGGGTTCGCATCTAGTGTGTAAGGATATGAGGATATCGATACTATAGGACACTTCAGTATCGAACTATCTAGTAGGCTTTAATTAAAAAAAGCGTGTAACACTCATACATGACTGTTAAAACGGTTAAAGTCTCCTTGGTTAAAGTGGTTAGGTATCTAGCTGACATTACGGCGAGTTTACCATATTGAACGCTATTTTTTAGCGCATAACACATACGATGGCTTCAAAAACTTCACTTTTGTTGATACATTTTCTACCGTAGATAAGAAATGTGATGATGAATGATATTGTAGTTCAAAGAGGTAGCATTGTAGATTTGGAATACTTGTGTCATAAAGTCATAAGTCATAGCAGTTACAGGTCACAATTGGGATTAAACAATAAATTATAAGTAAATTACCTATTGTTTGTTAAGTATAACGTGTGATACGTAACCAAAAGTAGTAATCCGTATCACATAACATGGTCTAGTACAATTTGCGAGTTCTATGTTCCTATACACGTATACAATAGTACTTATGTATGGAAATGCGACGTGAAGCAACTGTCGTAACAATTCAGCACAAGATTCGGATATTCCGGAACATTGAAATGTTCAACTGAGCCCACGTTGCTGAGTGATGCCATATTACAAGTGAGCTTTACAAACAGTTTGGTCAAGTTTTTTAAAACAGCACTCAAAACTATACTCTTACTTTCTACGTTTTAACAAATGTATTATAAAATATAAATATAGGATTGTTAGGGTACATGAGGTAGATGTGGCTGATCCGTGTCGGCAGATCAGATTTTGTATTTTTTGACTTGCTGTGAATAAAGCACTAGAATTTATATAGGTACATAATCTTGTGTACTCGGATATCAGTCTGTTGGATGTTATAAATTAGCACAATATATAAGATGAGAAATAGCATATTATATACTTAGTTAAACATGTACCTAGATAATACCACAAAAACTACATGACCAGAATTTCAACAAATCAATGTTGTTGCAGTACATAATATTCCGTGCGCATTTAGTATAGCAAAAATTGCTTCATGATAATATTAATCCATCATTAACATAAACCTAATACGGTACATGAGCTGAATCTATTCGTCAAATGTCATGTTCATCGTAAAAGCTCGATTATCTGGTCCTCTGTAATCCGATAACGAGATTATTCAAAATGCGGTTGGTACGAATTGTTAAGCTTATGATAAAACACGAACCAAGTTTATTATCTTTCAACTGATGGAAACACAATTCACATTTCATAACAAATGCAATGATGTGTTCATATGAAACTACTTTTTTTTTCATAATAATACGGTTTTTGATTTTATTTGGTTACGCCCACTTGCATATGATTGAATGGATCGAACCCACAACACTTGGGTAGGCAAAGGTATCGCTTAATATACGCCTCTGAAGTAAAGCTTTTGGTCTAAATGGAATAGTCCTGCTATGTAAGTTCGTTCACAGTACAGAAGACTGTATAAACACAGTATGAAGACATACAGTAGTTTGACGCCTATGATCTCGTAGAAAAAGCCGACAACGTCTAGACAAGGGTAAGTAGGCTAGGGCTGCCACATGTAAACAATACCTTCTTATTCAAATACCGTCTATTTATTTTAGAAAAATATTACAATTGCTACGCTACATGCATAATATAGTGTAAATCACTTATTTATACATATAAATAAAATTGGAGTGTCTATTTGTAATATTAAAATAACCGAATTTTACTAAATGCATATGGATGTATACACGGTACATACACCGAAATGACATTTTTTACAATTTTTGTCTGTCTGTCTGTTTGTTCTCGCTAATCTCTGGAACGGCTGGACCTATTTTGACGGGACCCCTCACTGGCCTGATATACCAATAAGGAGTAACTTAGGCTAAAAATTAACCGGGTACGCGAAGAACGCAAGTGAAACCGTGGGAAACAGCTAGTTTATTATATTACAATAATTAATGATAAATAATTATTAAAAAACACGTTGCATTTTTCGTGCAGTGACAGATTTGCATACAAAGTGTCAGTCAGCATCTACTTCATCCCGCAGGTGTCGTGGGAGGCGGTTAAGGATATAAAGCATTTTTCAGATATCGTTATCGTACAAATCAAGTTAAAATAAAGCGATTGACATAGCGGTGGTTTAATGGATGGGTTTTTTTTTCTCATGTACTCGTGTGTCGGAGGGTAGGGCATCGCCGAAGCATTCGTCGCCACCCTCCGACGGGCATTGGCCCGCCAGATGGTTAGGCGGGCCCCGAACAAAACCCCCTTGGCGGCGGATTAAGGTGTTGGGCTCCGCCGCCAAAACACCCAGCGGCCGCAGAGGATAGGGAGGACGGCAACGCAACACCGCATCTCCTCTTCCTCTGCGGCCCCACCGCGACGCATCGAATGGTGCGCCCCCATTTGATCGCGGGAGATAGGGCGCGCGGCAACGCAACACCGACACGCCTCTCCTCCCACGACCGCACCCGACTGCGAGGGACAGACAGAACTGTCCCCCGCACCCGCACCGTTGGACGCATCCTGCGCAGGCCTCTCCAAGCCCACGCGGAGCGTCCCCTCCTGAATCCCTCTTAGCTTCACCGCGGGTGACCAATCCACGGTAACTGAGAACCACGACAAGGTGAAGATCCCACGGGGGGTGGATGGGTAACCATGGGATCAGCTTGCAGAGCCTATGTTATCGATATGAAGTATGTATTTCGCAGATTATTTTACTACGTTAAAGTAAAGCAATAGACATCACGATCATTTTATGGATGGGTGACCGGGCTATGAGATTACGCAGAACATGTGTGGGTTTTATAAAAGGGAGCCAAAAATAGGGTTTTTTTTTGAGCTAGGATGCACCGTTACCAAGATACATAATAATATGTGATAGGTACTTACCTAATACGAAGGAACTATAAACACAAATATGAATTAATCATAAAAAAAGATAAGGATGGTCTGCACTATCCAGCTGCTGATGTTATTACTTATTGCATGAAATTAAAATCACACTTGAATCGCATATTATCTTACAACGCATATTTTCTTACGTCTGCCATTTTGTTTACGTACAATGATTACTACTTTATTGTGTGATTTGGCCAGACATGAAATATTGTAAAAAGTTAGTAGGTACATTAGTAGGAACGTGCTCATTATTTTAAGTGGTTATAGGTACATATACATTTCAAAATAATATAAATAATTATAATTAATGCAATTGTCTTTTTTGGTATAAGTACATTGATGAAATCGCAGATTTTTCAAATCCTTATTTATTTTAATCTTTAAACAGCATAAGGAATTTCAATGTCTCACAGCACAAGTCGTATGCACCATCTTAATTATTATTCATAAGCAAATAAATTAGTAACGAACAAAAAACAAGCACGTGCCAGCCCCCAAAAACATGTACCTAGTTACGAACTAAGGCGATATACGTAACTAGGTACTGCTCTTCCCGCGTCTCACCTCTTGGCCCCCGCACGATTGACCCGTCTAGACGCGTTCGTCGAACGACTGTATGGATTATTTGACTGTGGTATAAAGCTGCGATGCGCTAGGCTTTAAGGCCTGTAAGGGCGGTTTCAGATTAGCGTATTTTTCTGCGCGTATACCGTCGTTTCAGCGTACGCGCTTCAAAAAACCGGACTCGCGTAAACGGGCATACTTTGGCGTGTTCGCTCGAAACAGTAGTGACATCTTGTCAGTGTCTACATGGATTCTGACGACTCGTCGCGTCAACGCTCATACGAGTTGCGCGTTTGCCAAACGGCGCGCTTCTACGCGCTTACATGCGCTCCCAAAAACGAGCTTATGCGCACGTATAAAACGCTAATCTGAAACCGCCCTTATTTTCGCTTGCAGCTCAATAGCACTGTTATTTTATGGGGTAACTACAAATCGGGTAAGTGCCGGTCATACTCGTAGTGTCTCAAACACCCAATGATTCCAGTACAAACGGGCTATTGTTACGTAAGTACTGTTTATTCTGTGGTATTGTTCGCTAATTTTATTATTTAACACAACATGTCAACATAATTCAATAACAAAACGTATTTAAATCACAAAGCCTTTGGTTTATAAAATAAATACCTACTTTATTCTCTCTATCAAAGTATTAACAACACGCCGCAAAATAAGCCATTATCAAAATATTTTCGTTTAAAATTGTTATTTGGCGTTGGGGTAACGCCAGTGATGTGGGAAGGTTATTCTGGCCCGAGACTGATACCCGGCCAGTGATGCGAGTGGCCTGTATGGCCACGCTCGCATGGACGCATAGATTGTTTCTTTAATATTTAACATCGTTAGGTAGTTTTAAAATCAAGTATTTGTTATATTCACTTATCTTCCTGGAATGAGTGTTGCAAGAGTGACATCTGTAGATTGAGTGATTATTGGGTATAAAATGTAGTTACTTGTAATTTTGGCCGGTAAAGGTGAATATTTTGGATAACTTGTATTCCACACAATTGTTTAATTATAAGGTAAGGTAAAAATATATTTATTTTAATTTCATATTGTAGGCATGCCAATAAATCATCATATTCATTATTCGGTTATTGATCTGTTTAACACAAATCAATAACCGTCTGATGAATATGATGATTTATTGTTGGTTATTGTTGTTTTTGGTTGCACTTTTAGCATAGAGGGCGCTCTGTAGACAAACTTTTTGTGACCCAAATTGCCGCTTGGCGGCGTGGCAGTCGCGCTGTGACAGCTGTCTCCATGAGTGCAAGAGAGACGAACTGACGACACCCGCCAACACGCCACTTGGAATCGGCACACGAAATCCTTAAGAAATGCGCTTCTATTATGTACATCTGTATTCATTGCTTTAAACTCCTGTACTTAATGGCAGTATCGTTGATTTGTCTATGGTACTTTATTTTTTGGGATTTTTCCAATATGTATTAGTTTTGAGATCGACAATGATAATATTTAATCGAGAATTAGAAAGCAGTTTTCGGCTAGCTTTATGATTTAGCAATTTTCTTATTTTAAATATAAAAGCAGAAGATATATAGTTATCAAGCTAACCCAACATCTAATCGTCTGAAACCATGACTCGATAAGATGGTAGATAAGGCTCACTATAGGTAGAGGCAGAGAGGTGCGTCAATGTCAAGTCAAGGGTTTGCCCTTGATATTGACGGGCCTCTATTCATCGTTCACTCATTTGTTGAATTGCGTTTCATTTTTGTGACCAAGAGATTATCTTAAATACATGTCCTATTACTAGGTTGCCTTTTTCTAACGTGTTCTGAACTCGACACCCTCATAAATTTGTCACAGTGACCGGTCGGAAAGCCTAGGGAGAGGGCCCTACAAATAAGGTGTAACGTTGCACGTGGGTCAACGCTATTGGGATAAATAAAATACCAAGATTTCGGTAACTTATTACGATTTGTATTTTTATAAAATGATTCTAAACAACTTTTAGCAATTGAAGGAAATAAGAAAGGCTCTAAACAATTTAGTACAAAAGTGATAAGAAAAGAGAAAGCGATGAGGGTCGCGAGATTCGTGTAGTGCAATTAAAACGCACTCCTGGATATGCAGAGGGAAGACAACTTAACTTGCGTAGCTGCGGCGGCCAGAAGAAGGGTCCATCGCCGCACCGTCGTATTAAAGGGCCCGAAGTGGAGTGCCTGAGGTGACGTGGTGACGTCACAAAGGCTGTGTATACTTCAGAAATGTGCGAAGGGACTTTTAAGCGTTTAACGAAGAGAATCTCGATCTATAATCTTGCTTGCACTGACCGCGGCTCAGATACTATAGTGATACAAATTCTTTCGACATGTTGCGATATGCACATACTCATATTTATGTAACTACTAGGTCCCAACGGACCAAGCAGCTAAAGACTGATGTGGTCAATATGTGACTTCCGTAGTATAACTTCTGCCGAAACGCCGTGACATATAGAATGTATTTTGCACTCAATTTTAAAATAAATAAGCTATTAAAATCTATTAGGTACATACCATTTTTTAAACTGTTAGTTGGAGTCCTCTTTACATTTATACCACTCAGCTTTCTCGGTCCTTTTTAGTGCATAAATGGCCTAAAGCAAACTAAAATTGCTACTTCTTACTTTGTTAGAACATTAACATTACGTTAGTGATTTGAATACCGGGTGCCGTTAAGTGTATAGAAGTTTTTCAATTTACCAATTTTTCTTAGTATTGGCAGTTCGCCAGGAAAAAATGTCACCTTCGTCCCACTCCATATTGTCGCTTGTGACCTGAAATTGTCATTCGCTAACGACCTGTCTAAGAATAATTTCCGCCCGTCTGCTGGTTTAAAAGGTCTTTCATATACAGATACAGATGCCAATTCGGGCTGTGTGTGTAGTGTGTACGTGCCGTTTATGTGTCTAGAAAAGCCCGCAGATAAATAAGATGTAAGATCTTATTTATCTGGTGCTCTTATATCGTGACGCCTTTTTTTTAGACTGCGTAATATTAGCTTTAGATTTAAATGTTATCTAATAAGCTATGGGCTTGGGTGCCTATAGACTATTTTGTACTTATATTAATAGTTGACTTAGAAATATATTATCTGCAATACCTTTAGCTATTCGGCAACTTAAGGAGAGCGTTCGGATGTACCTATAATTAAGAGCTCTTAATGCTCGTTTTCCTTTGAAGCTTCTTACCATTAGGTAAATTATTTAATGTAGGTATTTAAATAGCAAATACGGTCTATTCGGAGCTGCTGCACCTAGGCAAAATGTCGCGAGGTATAATTGATATATAAGTCGTTACATATGAAATTGATTATAACACTCACTGGCAATTTTGAAGTTACATATCATTTATTTATTGATGTTCTCATTTAAATTTCTTTTAAAGCTACAACCATTATAAAATAAGGCTTCACTTATATTTTCTGACTTTAGGAACATTTAGATTTTAATGAAACGTCGCATTATTATTTTATTTTAGTGGTCCGTGGCAATGCTATAGTTATTGCTATGGTAAATGTTTTGGACTGGGATATAATGATCTGAAAGCGAGCCCCATGAACGGCTGGCCAATATAATGTACAAATAAAATAATAGTCAAAGTAAACTCATTGTAATCAACGGAGAAAGTTTGAACTCGATGAGACACAAACTCAACACAGCCTTTCAAGAATTTATTGTTTCTCGCTTTTTGAATAATTCAAAGGGATTAGCAGAGGGATTTGACCCAAGATTAACAAAATAAATAAAATCGTTTGAGCAGAGATATTAAACACGAGATAATTTATAATTCACTACAATACTAGCATACAAAGTTAGAGCAGTTAATGACTTGGTAAATGTAGACATCCCGGTAATTCACAAATGGATTTAGTTTTAATGTACCTGCTTACGAACTATTCCCGAGCCAGTATTATTGCTTCAATCGCGTGGGTTGTACCGATTTATTACCAAAAAGAGCTTACAAAGGCAATTAATACACCGATAAAGCGCACTTTGCTATATTATTGTTGACAGTGCGCGTGTTTGGAATTATACAACTAACGCCTACACTCAATCGCATTTTCTGACCAATTTTCTCTTGGTACAAAGGATCTATCTACAGCACATTAGTTTGCTGGTTTAGTAGACTGAGATTATGGTACCTATCCGCCTCAACTGAAAAATTAAGCGGTTCTAACAATAATATGCCGGAAAATGTACTCTGCTCTACTGTAAATGTACATATACATGAACTTATGTATACTAAAATGGGTTTTTAATTAGTCAGACTATAAAGCGGTCACGTAAGTACATAAAGAATGTTAATAGGTAACCCAATATAACATTTCATAAGTAACAATATTTACAAATGTTTCGATTGTTGATTTCACTTATAAGAACTTATTAAAAAAACAATTTTCGCACATAAAGATTTTGATTTATACAAATCAGATATAAATCAAAGCAAACATTAATCAGGTTTCGACTTTAATAATGGGAGGTAAATTGATAGTGCTGATAAGCTATCATTTGGTAGCAAGCTTAGTATGTACATTTTCACTATCGTATATTATGTTATCAAGTGATGTTTTTTATCCTTTCGATGGTCTGACTCTGATAGCGATAGCCTTGAAAACTGGGCTTTGTTTTTTATTTAGATATTTTGTACCTAAAGCGAAAGCTATATATGAAAAATATTATCTGGTATTCTGGCAAAAACGATACTTTGTTTTTATGTTTTAACAAACTGTGTCAAAAAATGTTTTCACTATTTTATATTTTGAATAACAAAACATCAAAGAGAAACTGTGTTGCTAGGATAATACATAATTGTAATAGTCCGCCATTTTAAAGTTGAAATGGCCTTTTTTAGTGGGTACTAATACTTTAACTCGAATATTCACAACTTGGGAGGTAATAAAGAAAGTTTACTATGACGTCATAATGACGGCAAAGAATTAATGTACTTTCTATATTAAAGTTTTGAATAATAGTATGTAGTTTTAGATCTCAGGCTTTATACGACAAACCGTGAGGTCTCTCGAGACTTCTACTGTTAAACTGCTGTATATAGTGGACTCAGTTTTGTATTACAGCCAACATTTTGTATATCGTGATACAATATGTAGTCATGTGTAGCAAAAGAATCATTTTCATTATATAATAAGTAGGTAGCTCCCGTATAAAATGCCAGACATCTTATCTAAGATTCATTAGACTCTGTTTCGAAGTAATACTGAGATTCGTGTCTTGTAGCATCAAGGCGGCAAGCTTACATTGTTATTTTATAAGACTTTACAAGCAGATGTTCTTTACGTACAAAAGTTATTCAACAAAATGTTTTTATGAATACCTTATGTCCACATTACGTAATAAAATGAATACGTTGAGTTCATTTGACGACAATACACGTCACCTTGCCGTGGAGAATACAAAATAGCTATTACTCTGTACGCCCAAGTGGAGTTCAGTGTCGGAGACTCTATTGCGTTCATGTTGGGAATTATTAGGGCTGGACACACCATAACAAGCATATTTTTTTTTCTTTTTTATAAAACTACAACTCAGGAATTAGGATTACCTAATTAGAAGCAACTACGTGAGAACGATACATATAAATATAAAAACTAGTTACGAAATATTCATTTACAAACGACATATATTTTAAATAGGTATAAAGTACTTACGTAACTTGGGCTGACATACTTTATTTTATATATATAATAATATTCCATTCACACAAATGTCTGCAGTTCAATTCAATGTTTTATTGCTCTCCATATACTACTAGCGGGAAGTTGTTCGATTGTACCGGACGACGCAGCAGGGGTAGGCCTCCCGCAAGGTGGACCGACGATCTAGTTAAGATCGCGGGAAGCGGTTGGATGCGGGCGGCTCAAAATCGGTCTGTGTGGAGAACCTTGGTGGCAGCCTATTTCCAGCAGTGGACGTCTCTAGGCTGACATGACATGTATTGAATGTATATTACTCGTATAAATAGATCAATGGAAAGACGGACCCTTGCGGACACACCTAAATTCTGCTTAGGGATTACATTTACGGCTCTGGGCACGGCGCAACCGTAGCAACTGGAGTAATGAGTTAGAAAAACAATTTGTGCAATGTAGAGTGTGCCAAATATCTGACACCAATATATAGCAGGTAGAAACAGCTGCAATATAGTTTTATAGGTCAAGGTTCTTAAAGGTTACAATTTAGTTACCTTAGGCACAAGCTAGAAATTGAAACAACATGCAACGTTTTCTCTTTCTAGCTTTTTATGACAAGGTTCTCAAAGGTTGCAATTCAGCTTGTTTAAATACTAGCTAGAAAATAAGACAGCGTGCAACGTTCTTTCTAGCTTTTTTACTTAATGTAAGGTAATTTTAATCTCACTATTTGTGCACTTTGTGCCAACAATTGTTGGCAAGGTTGTTATTTACAACTTTGTGAAACCTGAGATACAAGGGAAATAACCCTTGTATCCACCACAGGGAATACCCTGTGGTGGTTTCTGGTTTAGACGAAGGTATTTTGTATTTACTTTTTCCAGAACCGTAAGCGAATATGTTTGCTTGGGCTCTGTGTGTGTGTAAATTAGGTGTAGGTATGTCTGATTTTACTTTGACGAAATTTCTTGGCTAAAACTAGTGAGGTTATATTACGAGTATCTCGATTAAAAGCTCAGATTTCCCTTCTCGATTTAGTGTTGACAAGACAGACAAACAGATTGACATTCGTGTCTATAATGTAAGGATATTAATTTGAACTTAAGAAATAAATATGTCCTTAACAGTCTGCAACCTACCTCACAATTATATAAAAAGAAATAAAAATAGAATATATATACTAACAGTTTTCCTTTTTTCTGCATTGCTGTAGACCGCATTACTTTTCACTGGCTACGTACAAGCTACAGGCGTAGCTACTTCGTAGCAAGACCGTAGCGCTAACCAAATAGTTACTTATCGTAACTTCGTAGAGGCGTTGATGTATACGAGGATATTTCTTTTCGATAACGCAATTGGAATGGAGGGCTAAAAGGATCCAATTCTAATACATTACAGTCAAATGTAAGTGTATACTTAAGCCTATCTGACTTGTCATGGTAAGAGTAAGTGAACGCATTTATGACCAGTGTATGCCCGCAGTTTCTCGTGCCCGTGGGGGTCAGTGAGCGGGACAAAAGGTAGCCCATGTGCTCTTTTGATGGATTAGCTATATTACTGCTTTAATTAAAATCCGTGCACTAGTTTTTGAGTGACAGAGTAACAAATATCTATACATCTATCTAATCTTTTAAACTTTCATGTTTATATAAGAAAGAAAGAACACAGGCATGACAACAGGTTAATACCGGCAAGATTTTCCTTGTGTTGTATTCGATGACGGCGTAATGGAATCGTGTTATTCGTAACTTCAGCTTAAATTCATCTTAAAAATGGACAGTATTTTGGACTCACAATACGTCTTTATCTAACCTCGTTTCCCACCATAATGTTATTAACTTTTATAGTACCATTTTGCTATAAGCACACTAAGCACAGCTATAAACCTAAGGGGCCAAAGGGTCAACTAATTTACGAGCGTAGTAAATCTTCATTAAGAAATCAGGTTGTATTCACAAAGCTAGGACTAAGTAATAGTTAATCGCAGTCTGGTGTTGACACTGTAGAGACGACACGTTGGCTCAAGGATTACTTGATAATCCGAACGTCGCCTTTGAAAGCACGAGAGATGCAAGCTTACTCATTAGTTGAAAGGCAACACTTTGGTATATACACGGATATATACTTGAATCTCTAAAAAAGCAACTAAACCCTTAATCCATATCGAGTCTAAGCTGTCAGCTGTCATGTAAACATTGATTCTGTGATTAATTTTACAAAAAATAGCAAATATCAAGCTATAAGTGAAAAATTGTGTCCAAGAAGTGTCTTGTGAATACAAAACTGACCAAAAAACGTTTGTGGAAGTCTACGTTTCAGGATTACACCAAAAAAATTCAGACATATGTTAACATAACAACAACAACTGCTTACGGATAAATTGTATCCAGTTCCCAACATTTGAAACCAGGTGAAAAGGCTCAAATTAAATACAACACGTATTTTTAAACAATATGACTGGCGTACAACACAGCCCTCCCAAGACTACAAAATCACCTATTAAAAATAAGGCCCAAGCCTCGTCAATACTGGACGTTAATACTGGAATAACGGGTGAGTCTTCAAATATAAATATAAAAAGAAACAGGAGACCCCGAAAGGACATTTCGCCGAAAGATGTTGAAATCTTGAGTCAGCCGGATCTTCAAAATATGCTCCAGCAGTGGAAAGATGAACAAGATAGCCTTATGTCCAAGCTCGCTTCCGATATTGGCGAAATAAGAACCCAAAATATTCGGATTCAAGCATCAAATGCAGAAATCAAACACTCAAATGAAGAGATAATAAAGTCTATTAGTTTTATTAATGGTCAATTTGAAGAACTAAAAAAAACCGGTCAAGTGCGAGTCGGACTCGCGCACCGAGGGTTCCGTACAAACCTGTAGGTATATGTATAAGTAAAAGTTCACCAGTCATAGTTATGGTATTTTTATTGCAAAATGAAAACCATGACATTACAGTATGGGAAGTTGGAGGAGCATAAATTAAAGAAAAAGGCCTCTTTGTCGTTTGTAATCAAACATCCTTTATTTTATATTAACATACTTAAATACCTATACTAGCCTTGCAGCAGCCTTGCAAAAGTCTGCTGATGAATGATGGTGAGATTTTTTATCAAAGTTGATTTACTAAGTTTTTAGTGACTGTTAAAAATTTGTAACAAAAATATTAATAAAGTATTTTTAATAATTATAGTATTTGCGATGAAAATAAAACTATTACTAGGTCACTATTTGCACACAAAATAAAACAATAATTAATATTCTTAAAAAAAAAGAACAAAAATAAGTAAGCGGCGATAGCCCAGTGGTGTACGTAACGGACTGCCGAGACGATCATCTCGGGTTCGATCCCCAGGTACCCCGGGCTCACATCACTGACTTTTCGGAGTTACATATGTGGGTGTTTAAAACGTTAATTATCGCTCGCTAAGTAATGTGGCCGGTATATGGCAATAGGCTCGCCCCCTATTACATTGGGACCGAAACATAACTGGCGAAGTGTGGGTGTGTAATACACCTCTGCATACCCCTTCGGGGATAAAAAGGCGTGATGTATGTAAAGATGTGATACGTTATGTAAATTAAAAAAAAAACATAGAAATGGAAATGAAATTTTAAAGTATGGAATTAAGTATCAAATTTGAACCAGACCTGTAAACCCTGGTAGAGCTGGTGACTGAAAAACGTAGGAATAGTACCACATTGAATATTGAAGTTCGAAAAAAAGTTATCTTTAGTTGTACTACTTCGTGTTGTGCTAGTGTTTATTAACGGAAACATGTTTATAGATGAAAAATATGTAGAAATTCTATTTTGGGGATTCATTCTAAAATCAATATTGAAGTCTCCCACGACAATCAGACGAGAACATGAATTTTACCTATTGAGGTTACTGCCGTATATTGTTGTATTTATGCAACGCTACAGCTGGCCGTTCTTGTTCCGAGCAGTACATTTTAGATTTTTTAGGACGACCACTTTTATTCCGTTTAGGACGGCCAACCTTTGAATCTAGAGTTTTTTTACCAAGCTTACCTTAATATGATTGTATGTATTATTAAGAAATCCTTCGCACACAATTGGCTAACAAAAATCATAATGACCTGATGATAAATTGCCTGAAAGAAGTAAACGCTTTATTGCATATCCTTCTCTACCAAAATACACCCCTCAGAATACCCGTATTACGTTCATACACTTCGAACCTCGCTGGATACAAACATCCTGCTGCCTTCACCTCAGCAGTACCGCCATAGCTAGAGGATTGGAGCATCGTAGCTTTGTATTCATGTCGTGAAGAGAAAGGACCTCTCCGGGCATCGCTTGTATATAAATGAAACTCGTCCCAGTTATTATAAATATAAACAAGTATTGTGGTCATTAGTATTTGTGTTTGTTCAAATTAGTGGTATTATAAATAGAGACGGTGGTGACGGATTAAGAATACGGAATGTCACCACCCCATATCATCCCATGGGTGTCGTAAGAGCCGACAGAGGGAGCATAATTATGCAGAGAACAGCACTGTAAGAGAAGGAAAACTTGATACAAACCCTGTACCAACCCGTTTGGCCAGCGTGGTACAATAGGCCAATTCCTCCTTTCAAAGGAGAGGCCTAGTCCAGCAGTGGACTGTTAAAGACTGATGATGACTTACTTTACAAAAGTTGGTTACGCATTTCTATTTCTCTACTAGGCTGTAAAAAGATAAATAGAGAACGCTATTGCATGAAATTAACAACTTCCATCGGGAGGCATAGGTACTTACTTTACTTTTCGTATGAGTGTGTGGCCAACTCTGGTGTCGGAGTTTTCAGACCGCCCGAAGGCCTCCGACATGGCCTAACGATTCTTATCCTGAGACAAGAACCAGGACCGACGTGCCCTCCGAAGCACGGTAGCGCTCAGATGAAAATGCCACACACGGTCACCCATCCAAGTGGCGACCTGTGCACGCGTTGCTTAACTTTGCCGATCTGTTACGAACGGCAAGCCAAGTCTCGCTATGAGCGCTACGGGAGGCATAGGTATTATACTATGTTAAATAGTAGGTATTTTCGTTGACAATTAATACAACTATAGCCATAATTATATTGTGATAGTATGTTATACTGTCCACCATGTCCTCACTACGGTTATAAAAGAGCTGGCTGGTCGTCAAACAGAATAATTAGCAAAAAGATTTGAAGACTATGTAATTATTTGATATCTCAATCTCAATCAGCCTATCGCAGTCCACTGCTGGACATAGGCCTCTCCCAACACGCACCACAGTACACGGTCCTCAGCCTTCTGCATCCTTTATCTGTGCGATAAGACGTTGCTTCGTACCAAATTTCAAGATTTTTAGTTCACGGGTAAGTACCCTGTAGCTTTGGATTCCCTTGCGAGTAGTCGCGAGTTTGAAAACATGACTATATTGCTCTTTCTTTTGATTGTGTAGACATAGAAGTTTGATTTTGTTACAGCCTAACGGTGTTATACACCTGAGTATTTGATATGAATTTCATTTTAATACCTCTACGCGTTCAAGAGAAAGGGGTAGTAACTTAAAGTTTATTAAAAATATTTTATTATATGATGTAACTAAAAATTTACAGTTTTCGCAATTTTCCCTTTATATGTGATATAAAACGTTGCTTCGTACCAAATTTCAAGATTTTGAGATCACGGGAAGTAACCTGTAGGTTTAGATTCCCTTGCGAGTAATCGCGAGTTTGAAAATATGATTATATTGCTCTTTCTTTTGATTGCGTAGACATAGAAGTTTGATTTTGTTACAGCCTAACGGTGTTATATGCCTGATAATTTGATATGAATTTCAATTTTATACCTCTACGCGTTCAAGAGAAAGGCGTAGTAACTTTAAATTTATCAAAAATATTTTTTTATATGCTGTAACTAAAAATTTACGGTTTTCGCAATTTTTCCTTTGTATGTGATATAAGACGTTGCATCGTACCAAATTTCAAGATTTTGAGTTCACGGGAAGTACCCTGTAGGTTTTGATTCACTTGCGAGTATTCGCGAGTTTAAAAATATGCTTATATTGCTCTTTCTTTTGATTGCGTTGACATAAAAGTTTGATTTTGTTGCAGCCTAACGGTGTTATATACTTGAGTATTTGATATGAATTTCAATTTAATACCTCCACGCGTTCAAGATAAAGGGGTAGCAACTTTAAATTTATTAAAAAGGTTTTTATTATATGATGTAAAAAAAAATTGACGGTTTTCGCAATTTTCCCTTTATATGTGCTATAATACGTTGCTTCGTACCAAATTTCAAGATTCTGAGTTCACGGGAAGTACCCTGTAGGTTTTGATTCACTTGCGAGTAGTCGCGAGTTTGAAAATATGCTTATATAGCTTTTTCTTTTAATTGCGTTGACATAGAAGTTTGATTTTGTTGCAGCCTAACGGTATTATATAGTTGAGTATATGATATGAATTTCAATTAAATACTTCCACGCGTTCAAGAGAAAGGGGTAGTAACTTTAAATTTATTAAAAATATTTTTTTATATGCTGTTACTAAAAATTTACGGTTTTCGCAATTTTTCCTTTATATGTGATATAAGATGTTGCTTCGTACCAAATTTCAAGATTCTGAGTTCACGGGAAGTACCCTATAGGTTTTGATTCCAATGCGAGTTTAAAAATATGCTGCAATTTGCAGCATTATCGGTTGTATCTTTTGATTGCGTTGGATTGGAAGTATGAATTTTTTACAGCTCTATGGAACCGTAGATTTGAGTATTTAGTATAAATTTCAGTTTGATACCTCCACGCATTCCTGAGAAAAAGGGTCTTGACAGACGGACGGACAACAAAGTGATCCTATAAGGGTTCCGTTTTTTCCTTTCGAGGTACGGAACCCTAAAAAGGAAGTAGAAGAATTGAGAAAAGAGCGCGCACAACAAAAACAATATATAGAAAATTTAGAGAAGAAAGTACAGGATTTGCAACATAAATCAAGGTCTTCCGATATTGAGATCCGTAACATACCATCGACGACTGTTGAATCAACTGCCAGCCTTGTTAAGACAGTTTGTAAGATCGGTCAAAGCGTAGGAGTATGTATTGCCGAACAGGACTTACGTGATGTCTATCGGCTGCCTGGAAAGTCGACCACCGTTCGCGCTAGTCCTCGTCCGATTATTGCAGAATTTACTACTGTACAGAAAAAACAGATGCTAATAACCGCTGTCCGCTCCTACAATAAAGGCAAGGAGAACAAAGACAAAATTAATACCTCTCTCATCGGCATCTCTGGAACACACCAACCAGTCTACATTGCGGAAAAAGTACCCTCTAGCACAAAGAAGCTATTCTATCAGGCACGTGAATTTGCCAAAAATAAAGGATACAAATTCTGCTGGATAGCCAACGGTAACGTCTTCCTGCGGAAAACGGAGGGTGAAAATCTAATACTGATTACTAACGACAAATGCCTTAATGATGACCAAAATCTTAGCAAGTGACTAATAGATTAGGCCACAGCTAATCTCTTATGTTTTTCCGCTATTAATATCTTTTTATTTACACAATACACTAACCAACACACACTTCACAGACACAGACACTACTAACCTCATACAAAATGACTCTATTTTATTATTTTGTACACCCAGTCCATTGGGACAGAATTATTATTACTTACACATACTCACTACACGTACTTTCCCTCACAGAATAACCACTATATTGCCATGCACTGTCGAGTATATTATTTATAAACAACATATAGCTGACATTACTTGGGTTTGTAGTAACTACAATGACTTCAATTAATAATATAAATAGCGATCTTGATTCGTTGAACGTAGGTAACTCTTTTATGTGTATCCCTGGCGATTGTTTGAAGTTCATAAGCACCTCTAATAATAACATCACGTTTTTACATTTAAATATACGCAGTATAAACAAAAATATTAATCAACTTCAGGTTCTGTTACATTCAATAAATATTAATATTGATCTCGTTATTTTAACTGAGTGCTGGCTCAGCAAAGTGGGTAACTTACCAATCCTTAATGGATATGAAGCGTTCTCTACAGAGATAAACTCTAATCAGAGTGATGGTGTCGTTATTTACTCGAGATTAGGTCTTCAGGTATCAGTGTCTGAACCTAACTTTGTGGGTGGAAATTGTCTTACTTGTCAAATAGGTAATAAAAATATAACAGTAGTAGCGATATATAGGTCTCCGTCTTACAACACTAAAGAAAGTTTCGTTAGTTTTTTAAACAGTCTGAACAATGTTTACAGTGCACTTTCCAACTGTCAGAACATTGTCCTAGTAGGTGACCTACACGTCGATATAAAACCGGAGTCTAGAAACGATCGGTCTGTTGAATATTTAACAATCAATATATCTCATGGACTTCTGCCTACACATCTTTTTCCTACTCGTCTTGATAATTGTTTAGACCACATATTCATTAAGACTAACTCATTGCCTACTACACTAGTATTAGACTCATATATAACAGACCATAAACCGCTGCTCTTGGCTATAAATAATATAAACACCGAACGAAATTCAATCCACTTTATTAATGAAGTGAATTACGACGCAGTAAAAATAGAATTAGAAAGCACGGATTTTTATATTTTATATCAGATTGAAGAGCCGCATATTTTAATGACTACCTTTATAAATATGATCAATGCAGTTGTTACTAAATTTACAACACGTAAGAAAATTACTAAAAGGAAAAGGATAATTAAACCATGGATAACTCCCGGGCTTTTAAAGTGCATTAGAAACCGTGACAAATTACACACACAGTCAAAAAGAGCACCAACTAACCTTATTCTTAAAATTACCTACACACGCTACCGCAATTTCTGCAATTCCTTGCTCAAAAAATTAAAGATCGCTTATGAAAAAAGCGAGCTTGAGAAAGCTCGTAATAATCCTAAAGCCCTTTGGAAAGCAATAAACGATATTACAAACACGCGAAAGTTTAAATCTAGTTCCATTGAATTGCTAAAAACACATGACAGCCCTAAATCATCCATTAACGCAGTTTGTAGTTTCTTTAGTAACATTGGTAAAAATCTGGCTAACGATATATTATCTCAATGCAACTTTCCTACTACGAGTACTCAAGGTTCTGCATTAACCTACAACAACAATAATTCTCCTTGTAACTCTCTTGCTCTTCTGGAGGTGGATGAATCTGAAGTAGAGTCCCTGATCCTTCAGTTACGCAGTGATTGTGCTATAGGTTGGGATGGACTATCACCCCTTATTTTAAAACTTTGTCGTAAAACATTAATAACTCCTCTCACATATATCATCAATACTTGTTTAGATAAGAGTATTTTTCCAAACGCTTTGAAAAAAGCAATTGTACACCCAATTTATAAGAGTGGGGTTAAAAACTGCGTTCAAAACTATAGGCCGATTTCGGTCCTAACTGCTCTGTCGAAAATCCTTGAGCGAGTACTTGTCAAACGTCTAAAAACCTTCTTGGACAAACATAAAATCATATCGAATAAACAATACGGTTTTCGTACGGGAATCTCGACAGAAGATGCAGTTCTGGATTTTACGCAATCCGTTGCTAGACACTTAGATAATAAAACCAAATGTTTAGGTATATTTTTAGATCTCTCCAGCGCTTTTGATACAGTTTCTGTTCCCTTACTCTTGTCAAAGCTAGAGCGCATAGGCGTACGCGGCAAACCTCTCGAAATCTTCAAGAGCTATCTCCTTAGCCGTACTTTACAAGTTAAAATTGGTGAACACCTAAGCGATGAGGTATATGTGAATTACGGAGTCCCTCAGGGAAGCATTCTGGGCCCAATATTGTTCCTAATATACGTCAATGACCTCTGTAACATGACCTTCCCCAACACCGAAATCTACGCCTATGCCGACGATACAGTCATTCTCGTCAGTGGCTCAACTTGGGACGATGTCAAAACCAGTGCAGAACTAGCTTTGAACAAAATAACAAAATGGCTTAGTTCAAATTTATTAACATTAAATTTAAAGAAAACATATTTTATCCCATTCTCCATCCGCCAAAACACGTCACCAGAATGCTCCTTTTCAATAATAGCACACAAGTGTCCGCAAGTATTAGAGACATGTAACTGCCCGAAACTTACAAGGACTAACGAGGTTAGGTATCTGGGGGTACATATTGACGCGGGATTGAATTGGAGTAAACAACTTGATGCGCTCATCACACGGACTTTGAGACTTCTCCATATTTTTAAATCCCTCAGAACCTCTGCAAATCTTGACACTCTAAAAATGGTATTTTATGCGCTATGCCAATCAGTAGTGGGGTACTGCATTCCTGCATGGGGTGGAGCTTCAAAATCAAACTTCTTAAAAGTTGAAAGAGCACATAGAGCCATACTTAAAGTTATGACACGGAAACCCTTCCGTCACCCCACAACACAACTATACCATGAATGCAGGGTCTTAACAGTTCGCCAACTTTATGTTCTTCGATGTGTTTCGAGAAAACATATTAGTGTCACCCTACCAAATCCTCATAAACGTACAAATCTAGTCGTTAGCTCACATCATAACACCACTTTTGCACAACATCAATATTATATTCTAAGCACGTACATATATAATAAAGTTCACAAAAAAATGAACTTATCAACATTAAATAAACTTGAACTAAAGTCAATGATCACGGAGTGGCTTCTTATGCAGGACCACGATGAAACAGAGGCCCTTCTCACATTCATCGCATAAGAACTATCGTTCCATTATCTAATTCACCAGATTTATACATAAACATACATATGTGCGAGCATGCATGTGCACGCACACACACATACATAAACACACACATTCATCCACATACATACATAAACACACACTCTCATACATTAAATTAAATGTAAACTCAATCTAAATTTAATTATAAAATTTTTCACTTTTATACTTATTTTCTGAGACTTGTAGCAAAACATAATAAGTAATCTTTAGTTGTACAACATTTGCTTCACATTCGCTATATGTCATAAATGTAAAGTAGGTATAGTATATTTTAAAACTGTTCCTTAAGATACAGGTATAACCTAGTTTAAGGCACAGTGCTATTTTCGTGTATGATATTAGCAGCTTTATTATAGTTAATGTGATTCTGTCTATCAACTATAATCTTGTTTTGTACAAGCTGTATCATTACTTGTTGATAAATAAATTTATTATTATTATTATTATTCGCTCCATTTATTAACTTTCACATAGTTTCTTTTATATTAATAAAATACATTTCATTACAAAAAGATATGTTTAGAAATATAAAAGGGACCACGGAGACCCACCAGTGTCGGGTACAGGGACCAAGCCACCGGTGGTTAGGGCCTCAGAGACAGGAACTTCCTCACGATGCGCGCCGTGTCGAGAAGAACTGCCTTCTGAATCAAAGACTTGATCCAGCTGCCTAGTGTGAGCCTCTTTAGGTGTTGGTCGAGGCTCTTGGCGATTAATCCATTCACCGACACGACTATCGGCACAATGATCGCCGAATCTACATCCCACATGTCAACAATCTCGTGAGCTAGGTCCAAATATTTAATCTCTTTCTCTTTTTCTGCTTTCACGAGATTGCCGTCATGCGGTATGGTGATATCGATTATCATTGCGAGTCGCTCTGCTCGGTCTATCACTACAATATCAGGTTTATTGGCTACAATAGTCCTGTCTGTAATGATAGACCGATCCCAGTACAACAATGCACGACCATTTTCGAGAACTGGGTCGGGCACATATCTGTAGTACGGTACCTCAGAACCAATGAGATCATATTTAAGAGCTAGTTGCTGATGGATTATCCTGGCCACTTGGTTGTGTCTGTGCAAATATTGACCATTGGCAAGACTCGAACAACCGGATACTATATGCCTGAGAGATTCCCCGGGCCGGTGACACGCCCGACATATGTCAACCGTACCATCCCTCAGTATATACTTTCGGTAGTTGTTTGTCATGACAACTTCGTCCATAATTGCAATTATTATTATTATTATTATAATCTTTCTTTAAGTTTTTGAATGAAATAGCTCTTCAGAAATTTATTTTCATTTTTTTTTCAAATTTATTTTACATAGTCCTGTATCGCGGCAGACTTTACAAACATTCATTCAGCGGTCAAAAGGATACCCATACTCGAAACAACAATTTGTGGACACACAAAGTGTTTTCTTGTTTGGGATCCATCCACGACAGTTGTTGGCACAGTTTTAAACGGCGAAGCGTCCGTTTAAACCAATTCCATCTATGCAGTCAACTTTTATCTATTTTGCAATGTCTTTAACGTTGTGTTTTCACAGTTCTCAGATATCTTTTCATAGACATCCAATAAAAAATATATTGTTGTATAAGTGAATGCTCTCATAAACGAGAATGGAAACCAAATAGTGATAAATAATAAAGACAGTTCGGTGTTTGAACCTCGAGTCTTTCGGTCGTGTTTGTGCATGTTCGGGTGTTTTCGGAAGAGTTCGGACGACATCGGGACTGCTCGGAGCGACCGAAGACAGGTGCGGAGTGGAGGTGTAAGATGGAAGATAATGCTGACAAGCAGTGTAAATTTAGGTGAGTGGTTAGCTTTTAAGGATAAACAGTGTTTTTGTGAAAATGTTTTACTAATTTTGGGACTACTTATTCAAGAAACTTTTGGACGTAGCTATCATAATGTTGACTATCAATTATTGCTGCTACACTAGCTTTGTTCTTTTTGGAATAAGAACTTTAAATTTCTATAATTTAGTCGCAGATGACAAGTTTTGAAAACCTACTTAGATTCCGTTGTCGGATTAGTACTAGTAGATTACATACCAGTAATTGCCAAAATTTTCAAATAATATGACTCTAAAAGTTGTTCTTGTCTTAGACAGTTCATTTATTGAGAAATGTTAAAAACAAAGAACTCGCCACACTCGAAGATAGCTAACCAGAAAATTCTAGATATAGCTATCTCCCATCGTTGATTACCTACCAGTAAACATATTCACAAATCTAGTTAAATATATTTGTCAACTTTTCCGTTGCAAGACCACTGAGCGAAGTAACGAAGGCGTCAAATAACGTTTTAATTGACCGTCTTCTCCGAAACTAATTGTCGCCTGAACTAATTGCACTCTGCTAATTAACGCAGAGAGTGATTCGTCACGTTTATCGCGTGTTTTTGTCACAAGTTGAATTGAAGTTTCTGATGGATGACTTGTGACGCATTTTATACATATTTTTTCTTTTGAACTTATAAGTGAATTTACTCTGAATTCAATTATATACAAGCTTCTCCCTATGGCTCGGCCCGCATGGGTTTAATGACTAAAACCGATATGTTATTCTGATGTAGGTAAAAGCTATATTACTGCATGGTTTCATCAAATTTAGTTCTGAAGTTTTACATGAAAAATTAAGACACATCTATGTTTCCATCATCATAAATTTTTAAGTATGTATAAATAGTTAAATAACCACGAATAAGTTTTTAATTAATATTATATTCATAAACTGACCTTCCAAGTTTTGCGGCAAAACTGATACATACACTTAGATGACATACTTTATGAAACAATTTTCATCCCGTGCCACAAATCAGTATCAAGGCAACACTTAAAACTTAAATAATGATGTAATATTAGACTTAAGAACAATCTAGAACAAGGCAAAATTTTAAAGAAAATTTCAGTAGGTATCGGAGGAAATGTCAACACGTTTATAAAGTTTACTTAAGTCATCGAAGAGCTTAATTTCTTTACACATGAGGTTATTGGTTGTGTGTGGGTTGGTTAACACACAGGTCAACTTGAAGAAGTTCACTGACCCGTGCGAACCTTTGACTTACACTCATTTGCCTTGTTACTAAGAGACTCTTCGGATAAGTAGCAGGAGTTTAAATTTACTACCGCTTGTGTGGAGTTTTAGTTCGATCGAATGTTGTTGTTTGAACTTTAGGAGAGATTCTTTGATAGAGTTAGGGCACTGAAGTTTAACTGAAACTTGTGCTGTTATATTGAGGTCGCCCTTAAAAATAATAGCAGTCTTTTATACAGGGCGACATCACCACAGCTGATACTGAAAGCTCCTTTTGAGATTATTGCGCATTATTTGAGGATTGCGCATTGGTAGTTTTCGAATGAAACTACCCTGGTAAACAAGACTTTTGTGGAAACATAAGACAGAAGTGTATGATTTACACTGTACTCATTTACTTTGTACTGTATCATTGAAAATATCTGTAGTTGGATGCACTGTGTTTCTTCCAAAAAAGAAAGACGATATTTTTTAACTTATCTTTATATACTTTTCTTTCTTTCTATCTGTATTAAGCTTAATTGCACTCATATGAGTAGAGTCTCAGTTCCATAACAGGTTTACAAATTAACTCACATTAACCGCACTGCAGTATATACATTCGCTAACCAGCTTCTGAAGTTTAAATTAGCTTTCTAAATGCTTCGAAGTTTCTCAGTCATTTATTTTAGGAAGGTAAAGGTGTCACAAAGATATTGATTGATTGACAGTTTTGTTATTGATTACGTCACTAAGTCTAGGTAATCGGTGCGTGAAGACTAGTGGTAGTGTTACTTCACAATGGCAATATGCAAACTGCCTGACAATTTTAGTACCCATGCTTTCCTTAGGATCGATCCGTGCGTCTACACGCGAGGACACAATACAAGTTTGAGACAATCTATACTTAGGTATATCAAGTTATTAATATAAAACTTTTCCTTTACCGCTTGACTGACCGACAACGCAGCCTGAACTTCTAGGCTGGTACTGGTAACTTGAAAGTAATAACCTTAAGTTTGGCATGTAAGCACTAAGAGAATTTTTTTGGAAATACCTTTCCTAAGAGGGTAAATCGGGTTTTAGTTTGTTTGTTGCTTGAACATTCATGCGGGCGCAGCAACGGGTATAATTATAAAAGTCATCTTAACAATTTAGATTTTACTTAACTAAACGCTGACTGTTTGTTTGTTTGAACGTAATGTTTATGCAAGCGGATGGAAATCAAACTGATCCAAATTAATTATTCAAATATGTAACATATGGCTTGAATAATGTATGGAAACAATGATAATAACAGATGTGTAATGGCGCCTGACGTACTAACGCATTATGAATAGAACAATACATTAAGTATTGATTCGGCTAATAATTAATCGCAGCGGCGAAAGCATAAACCGCACGATAATAAAAATGTCAGGCAATTTAAAATATGTGTATCTGCTGATCTAATTTAAATGTTTACTGCTTCTCCATTCCAATAACATCACTGCGAGAACTCTATTTCTCACAACTTTTCTTTCTCCTGAATGTTGCGCGTTTACTTATATAACATAGATTCAATAAAACGAGCTTCGTTCGATACCAAGACAGAAAAAATTATTACATTTTTTTTATATGATGTTAACAACAGATAATCTGATCGTATATATACTAAAATAGCAATAATTGAATTGCGTTATGGATTAGGATGGTTCTGTCTGGCTGATCCTGTGGTATGATAGGTGTACTGTTTGCCTATATCGTACAGTCGTCCAATGTACCTAGTCACTTCTAGACAAATTATTTTACGCTTTGCTTAGCAGTCTGTTGGTATCTCCACTAGGCTATGTGTTTTCAATAGGCTTTGTTTCAAGTAAATACCTGAATGTGGCAGCCGCTCTCTACCTCCAAAGTAATGCAATAGTTAGAGCTCCAATAGTAAATTTAATCACATTTCTTAAGTGATAAGAGGAGAGGCCTTCTCATTAGTATCTGCCAGTCTCATCGCCAGACGAAGTGACGCATTAACGTTTTTACTTAGGAAAAACTTGCTTTAATGATATACATAAGTAATTCAGAAATTCAGAAAGTGGGTTAACACATTCGAAGTCTAGACGGTATCGATTGCGCCTACGATCAATAAAACGGTTTTCTTGTTAATATACAGCCCTTACTTAAAGTACAGGATCTTATTAAGGACTAAATAATATATTTTTTAAACACAACTGAACTGTATCTGAAATTCAATGTTGAACTTGTTAAGAAAGTATGGAACATAATATTAAATTTATAGTAAATACTACAGCAATATCAATACATATTGAAGTGTCAGATGCTTCGGGCATGGCACATAATAACCTTTTACAGGCGCACAAGCACCTATCTGTATATTTCGTTACTGGTTAACATATTGTATAATATTCTGTTGACTGGATAGTGGTATATCTTAATATTATCGAACATGAGGATGTATTGTGAGTGTCTGTTTGCCAGTCGCATGGCTGTACGAATTACACTGCGATTAGAAATATGCAAATGTGGTAAGTACTGTATGTCCTTAGTATATGTGTGGTACCATTATAAACCTCACTCCTTCAGATATATTCAATAGATGTGTTTGAATATCGGTACCGCCTCACAAATGAAAACTTTTTAAAGCACTTCTATTTAAATATGGACGGTAAGATATCCGTTTAATTCATATTGTTTACAATTACACGTAACAATTACACGAACTGTTATGTTTATATAATTTCAAATGTAGGAGTTAGTACGCAAACAGTTACGGCGTGTTTCTGTATTTGTTTAGGAAACACAAAACAACGTTTGTTTTGTTTTGATAACATTACGTGGTATTTCCTTGGGTTAAATACTATTAATTTTTGCGATTTGTATACCAATAAATATTAATGTTACGGTAATTATTTGAAAATAAAGGTGAAATATCTTGAATTTGCCCCGTCGTTTCAGCGTGAGTTTCACCAGGCCTGGCCATCCTGTGGTAGAGCCCGATCTATAAATATTTGTATTTTCTCTTACAAAAGAGCAACTATACTGAATTACAGCCGTGTTTGATTAGACTTGTTAATAAAAGAATTCCAGACATTTAGGATTTCACATTATGTGTGATTTTGTGTTGAGATTGGGTGGGCATTTTTTACTGTGTAGCGAGCAGAAATTTTGAAGCGACATGTTAATGAATTCAATATTATGCATAACAGACACACAATATAATAATATCAAATAAAGTTTCATGAACTTGTATACCTCTTAAAGAAAGATTAGAAGAAGTATCGTTATCTGTATCTTACTTACAATATTTCTTGACTTTGTCACAGCTGAGGCACATTCCCTAACTTCGAGTAGTGACATATTAAATTATCTAATAAAAACAAACAACAAACAACTTTGATCCATTCGGGAATTGAATTTGAATATAGCCACAACCGACCGTAGACATAAGCTTAATCTTATTTCATGCGACCAAATGCTCACCGAGTTTGCTACCTGTAACGTAGAGCCTCTTTAGAACCGCCTTTGTTGAGCCATTACTAATTCTCACACATAAATAGCTCCAACACAAATGTTTGTAGGGCAAATATTTGCCAAGCCGAGGTCTTGAGCATACGAACGCAAGTCTAATTGCCGTCGGCAATTTACAAATTATTATTGTTATTAAGTACTAAAGTGCTATTATAGTGAACACTTTATAACCTTGATATAATAAATTAATGAATTAATTTTAATTACTTATGGTGAAAAACAAATATAATATCATGCTGGTTATGTTTTCAACGGGTTACCTACCTTCGTTAAATTAAGAATGTCGCGAGTTGGTTGTTCGGGAAAAGAAACGTTCCTGTGGTTATTTTTAAATAGGTGACTAGTTCAATATTTTCAAACCGTATAGATTCACTGAGTTATTCTATTGGAATCGATTTATTCTAAATAAAGACTTTACTAAAATTTGTACCTACACCAGATGTCAGGTTTAGATAGTTTTAATTTCCTGTTCTGTTTCAAATGTTGTACGTTAACTTATAACCGTTGGATTTTACTTGCATTCCGAGTGATGGAAAAGATTTGACTGCTTATATAAATAGCTATCCTGTACTGGTCATGAAACAGTCACCATCATGATACCGCCACGGCTGATAGAACTGTCACTTACCTTCGCGGTTTATGATTGGCGCACATATTATGTTACAGTAATCATGGAATGTTATTGATAAATAAATATAATTCAGTCTTCTATTTTCATTAAACGCTTAGGCAACGAGGTTGTTTCGTTCTTCCACATTTCATAAAATAAAATATACCGTAATACTACAACACATAAACTAGTTTTCTTTAAGCTCAGCTGTTATATTAAAATTTATATGAAACTGTCATCTTTGAATAATATCTTAAGTACTTTAGATTAGAAGCGGTGTCGTAGACATTTTCTCAAGAATTTTTCACACATCTTACGTTAATATCTGCGCAATTTCAAGTGTCGCCTGAGGCCTACCATTAAGAGCCAGTGAAATGTATACCTTATCTTATTTCGTACCAGATTGAACGTACAAGATACTTTGTAGGTAATTCTGTTGATGAGCTTAGCAGAGGCATTATAAACTAACTTTAACTAACTTAAGATGTTCTTAAGTTTATACACGTATACCTGATAACTTCGTGCTTCCTGACATGGAAATTAGATATACGAAGCCGAACTAAAGTTAGGTTAAGTCGTAAAGACCTCATTTACGTCAAATTTAAGTTTTCGCTATCTAAGTTTGTAGACTTGATATGGTATGAAACGGTATGTCAGTGTGCCAGTAATTATGTTATTTCTGACAAGTACCTATTCCGAATCAAGTTACAAATGAAAACACAACCCTCATTGTCCTAGTATTATCCTGATTGCATCCAACACTTTCATCTTGTGGAGTTCGAGGCCCGCTTACTAGTCTAGCCTGATTTGACAGAATATTAGTCTTAGCTGAAGAAGATTATTTCACGCTGGATTTTTTAACATATTACTGAACTTTTCCTGTAATCTGCTCAGACACAATATAAAGCCACGTTACGTACAGCAGTAAGTTGCAGTGTCACCTTGCACAAAGTGCGGTCATAACCCCGAGACAATACGGCGCCACTTAGGTAACCGCACAGCTGATTGGTGCAGTGACTCTCGCTGCAGAGCTATAACACCGCACACTACGTACTAGCTAACATGCATTCTACTTGTGTTATAAACACGGAATTGTGTGAGGATCCTAATACAAAATAAATCTACTAGGATACTCTTCAGTAACATAACTGACACTATAGTAACATAAAAGACGCATCTATATATATGAAGAATGGCACAATTTATAAATAAGTAAATGTGTTAACTATATTTACACCTAGTTATATATATATATATATATATATATATATATATATATATATATATACCTAGTTAGTGCTAATAACAGACTGAAGTGTTATCCGGTTATAAATACCATCGTGAGACGAATCGGAAGCAGGTGTTCAGCTGTCATTAGCTGGCAATAGACAGGTGATTTCAGAACGGCGTGATGTTTTATGTTTTTGCTTCTGATCGGTATATTCAGTGTCTGATTGCCATTACTATGAAACTGTGCTCAATTCGCATTGTACTTATTTAAGAAGTGAAAATTATATAAGAAGTGAACTTGCGAGTTAATTACCGTACTAAGTTGTAGTATTATGTATTAATTGCAGTTTATGGGTTCAAGCTATATAAAGGCGAACTTAAGTGCCCTTTTCAGTAAGGGCACTTAATTGTGGAGTCTCCTACCGAGTCCAAATATCCTCGGTGTATGAACTCATATACACACGTAAAGATGTACTGCGTGTCACTGAGACCCGGCGATACGTCCACATGCTGAACATTCGTAAAAACGGTCTAGAAGCATTATGTGGGTCAGAAATACATTATTGTCTTGATACATATGTACTTATATCACTGTCATCACAAGCGAATCTCGATATTAATTACAAAAGCTTTTTACTTTTAAATCATGATTTATAGAGAATAACAAAATAATTCCATTATGTTATAGTATTTAATACCTACTTAAAAAAAAATTAGTCTTATGAGAACAAAGGAAAGCTTCAGGTATAATTATTTTTTTTTTCTTTAAATAACATACTTTGATACTTTTTCGTACGTATTTTGCTTTCCGAGTACAGAAAAAGCTTTTCTAGAATTTCTCAACGCTTGGCCGAATGTACCGGATACGTTCGTGTCGGTGCAGTTCAACATGTAAACACATCAAACAGTCATGAACTGGTTGTATTTGTCAGTTAATGTATTGAACACAACGTAAATATGCATAGGTATCTAAGAATACTGTCAAGTAAATAACCTGTGGTTAAGGTTGACTTTGAATATATTTTAAATTGTCTTTCGGGATATATACCACGTACCTTTGTTTGGAGTAACCGATATTTCGGTACTGTTGCTGTGAAACTGTATGAAGTGATCTTTGTTAAAATATATATTTTAAGCCGTTGATAGTTAAACTTTTTATAGCATAACCCATTAAGAATTAGCTCTGGAATGTTTCTTATTTGTCAAACTGATATTACTGTTAAACATTTTCGTAAGTATAAAATTAAACAATTTTGAGATGGTTACCCCTAAAATAAGTTTTCATAAATTCATGTTAAGAATCTGGTCAAAAATCTGCATTACAATCAATCCATTCGTGCTGCACAACTACGATGCCATAGATATATACAAAAACAACGTCAAATAACACCAATACAACCAAACCAACCAAATAATACTCTTTTTCAATTCGCAAATCTTAACATGTTGTCCTTCGTAGCTGCACTTGAGCACTTAAGTGTGTAGCTAGAAATGCGGTCAGCACTGCGCTTGTAGCCAATGTTGAATAATTGGTGACACAGTTGATCGCGTGCCGGTGAATGGGTCAGCTGTTGGGCCAACATTATGGGTCACAGTTGGCCAAACTCCCCAGCAATCGACAAAAACGTTGGCCAAACACACCTGACGTTTGACGTTGCTCATAGTTTACACCCAGCCTACATTGCAGAGGTAATAAACACTTTGTTAAATGTAGTCGAAAGATCTGCTTATTAGGGCGCTGTAGATAAACTACCGACCTGTTACCGCCTGTAACAGGTTGTTCGTAGATAACACAGATTACCATTGCATCAGTTGAAGGGAATCTTGATGTTTAGTTTTTCAGCCACTTAGCGGTAAATAGTTACCGAAGTCGATTAATCTTTCGCATTGAGGCTATCTTGATAGTTATACTTTTCCTTTTTGTGTGGTTGCTAGGATTTTTTTGCTGAGTGTTTACCACTGGCTTGCTTAACGTTTGACTTGGATATATTTATATCCCATGTATGTCATAGCACGAGTCATAACCAATGTTTACAACCTATTGAGTCGGGTCGAGCATAATATCACTCGGATTTTCTGTTTAGAAATTCATAGCAGGCAGTCTTAAAATGTGCCATGTAGAAGTTGTAGGCGTGCCCCCATTATTTAGTAATACAAGCATATACCTATGTATATATTTTCGTACCCTTACCTACAACTGATTTTAATACTAATACTTTTGTCATAAAAAGCGAGCGTGCTTCATAAGTTATTATAATAATATAATGATCCACGCGTTTTGAATATGAAACTAACTAAACTTCTGCCTTCTTTAGTCTTTATATACGTTTTAAATGTCTTCGCCCATTGGTCCTACAATGTGAGAAGATTCACTACAATCAAAATGGGTGAAAAGCGTACAAGACACGTAGACAAATATCAACCTAAGAAAAGTGTGGTAATAAAAATTCTTTGGAACAAAAGCGTCTTATACCTTTAGAGTTCGCAGAGTTTTCATTTTCATAAAATATAGGCACATTTCTAAACACGACCCTCTTCATAGATGAGTTGTTACAATATAATGAAAACCCACACACATTTCCTAATAAAGACTACTTTTCTTAAGTAGCTTGCTCATTAATCTGTGTTCTGTCCTTGGGTGGAATCTTAATACACTACATTTATTTAGTCGGACAATCATTATATCACATGCTTAAGGAAAAAATAACATGTAATAAAGCCTTCACGGTTTTTCTTAGTTTTTCCTTTTAACTAGGAATGATGCTGGCATCGCATGGCTCATATATTTTTGAATCTTTATTATACAAAATGTGCTGTGTAATTTAAGTACATTACGCTGAAAGCATCTCCTACATCGATGATTCTTTGTGAAGGCCTAATGGGTCTAGTAAACCTAAAATAAGGCAGTTTCGAATCGGTTCTAAATATTGAGTAAATATGATCATACATGTTATCATATAATTTCATAATAAACTCCATCGTACTAAAGATAATTTAAAACCTATACGATTATTGATACTTAATTATAATGCGTTCAAAGTTGATTCAGTGTTCTAACATTCATTTTCTTAATAATACCTCCTCGACCGATTTCGGCCACGGCGACCTCTTCAACTCCGTTATAACTGTCGTTGGTGTGCTCGTGTATGGCTAACATAGCCGATCTTATTGGTAAAGGTTCGCGCACAATGCGGGCAGGTGAGCACACCATTGCAGTAATTATAATTTATAGCACAAGGTGGGCGTGCTTTCAGTTCATCGCGTCGGGCATCTAGTTCAGAGCAGCGATTACTTTCAAAGTCTTTGACTCTGGTTCTCACCAAAGTTCTCCATTCCGGCCGACACTCTGCTGCTTGTTCCCACTCGGAAGGCTCAATGTCGCACTTTTTCATGTGGCGTTTAAGTACATCTTTATACCTAAGGAGTTGCCCGCCATGCTTACGCTTGCCCTCCTCAAGTTCAGAAAAAAAGATGCACTTTGCTGTACGTTGATCGGTCATTCGCGACACGTGTCCGCACCAACGCAGCTGCCTGCGTATGAGGTAAGCCTCAATCCCCATAATATTGGCTCTCCGCAGCACTTCTGTATTACGAATGCGATCAGACCAACGATTGTTAAGTATTTTACGTCCAGCGTCCGTATATGGCGGCGGTAAACTGTCCATGACTCAGAAGAGTACAGTATGCTTGGTAACACTACCGCCTTATATATGTCAATTTTGGTAGCCAGCTTAAGTTCATGTGAGCTAAAAACCTTGCGATCCAGTTTACCGAATACCGCATCTGCGGCACCGATCCGACTGTTGATCTCAGCGTCAAGGTCGCACTTTGATGTTATGGTGCTCCCCAGGTAACGAAATGTATTGACCTGCTTAAGTACATCATCACCGAGTTTGATGGTCAGTGTCTCTTGACCATGAATATCTAAAGACATTACTTCCGTCTTTTTGACACTAATCTTCAGACCAAAACTACGGCAGGACTCGTGTAAGGTGGTCATAAGTTGCTGCAGACCATCTGGGGAATCGGTCACAAAGCATAGATCATCTGCATAAATAATCTCTGTGATCAGTGCGTAAGACACTTTAGTGTGAGCCTTGAGTCTGGCTAAGTTAAAAAGACTGCCATCATTGCGGAAACGGATGCGAATTCCTTCAGGGTTTGTCTGTAACACTTCCCGAACTACGACTGCAAAGTATAACGCAAACAGTGTTGGTGCAAGTACACATCCTTGTTTTACCCCACAGGTAACGGGGAAGAACGCTGACTGATCTGCATTTACAATGACGCAGCTCTGCATGTCGTCGTGCAGGAGTCTGAGTAGTCTTACAAACTTCTCCGTGCATCCAAGTTTCCGCAGTACTATCCAGAGGGCTTCTCGCGGTACACTATCAAAAGCTTTCTCAAGGTCAACAAAACAGAGATACATATTGCGCTCCTGTTCCCTGCTTTTTTCTTGTAATTGTCGCAATGAGAAAATCGCCTCACAAGTGCCACGCCAGGTCGGAAGCCAAACTGGGATTCTGGCAGAATCTGTTCAGATAAATTCCTGAGGCGGTTTAGGAGAACTCTGGCGAAGACTTTCCCAGGCACTGAGAGTAGAGAAATACCGCGGTAGGAATTGCAATCAGCTCGGTCACCTTTGCCCTTATATAGGGCCCGAATAAGAGATACTTTAAAAGTATAAGGGACTTGTTCTTGTTCCCACATAACGACAAAAAGTTTCCACATCGCCGAGTACAAATCCTCACCGCCGTACTTTAATAGCTCTCCTGGTATGCAGTCAACACCAACCGCGCGGTTATTTTGTTGTTGTTTAATAGCAACAGTTACCTCGTCAAGTGACACTGGCTCGTCAAGCTCGAGGGCATGAGATTGTTGAGGTAAGGAGCGAACGTGGTCTAGGTCGACAGAATGATCCACGTTAAGTAAGTTGTTAAAATGCTCCGCCCATCGCTCGAGTATTTCCTCCCTGCCTTTAAGAAGCCCTTCACCACTGGACGGCTTGAGTGGGACTTTTGCTGTTGAGGATATACCGAGCAAGTTTCGTACCTCAGAGTAAAACTCACCGAGCTGGTTGGTATCAGCGAGCCACTGTATCCGACGAGCCTTTTCCTGCCACCATCTCTCTTTCGCTTTCCGTGCGAGTTTACGCAGCTCTATATCACTACGACGTATCTCCATAACACTTCCACCTCGTTGTGTTCTGCTGTGCTGCCTCAGGAGCCGACGGTGTTTACCAATAGCGTCCATTAGTACCCCATCATTCTCATCAAACCAGTCCTCATGTTTTCGGACTTTCAGACCCAAAGTAAATGTAGCGGTTACGAGAATATGAGAACATAGGGCCCTCCAGACAGTATTGATCTCACCGGAATTTGGATCGAGGGGCAGCAAAGCAGTGCTTAAGGTTTCGGCATACTTTGCCCTCGTGTTATTATTTTGGAGTTGCTCAAGATTCAGACGCTCCTGTTTTGATCTTTCCGATCTACAAGGACGCCGGAGACGAAGACGTAACTTAGTGACAATGAGCCGGTGATCAGTCCAACAGTGAGCACCACGCATGACACGGGTAACTTGAACTTGAGAAAGGTCTCGTTGACGCACGATAGCGTAATCAATTAGGTGCCAGTGCTTCGATCTGGAGTGCATCCACGTTGTCTTGTACTTGGCGGGCAATCTGAACATGGTGTTCGTAATTGCAAGATCTAACTGAGCGCAAAGGCTAAGCAACAACTGCCCGTTGCTGTTCATATTTCCAAGACCGTGTCTGCCCAGAACTTTAGGCCAGGCCTCGTAATCTCGTCCGACCCTGGCGTTAAAGTCACCCAAGAGTAGGATCTGTTCTCTCGGGTGGATATTATCTAGGCACTGCGTTAATTCTTCATAGAATTTGTCCTTAATCTCATCAGACTTGTCTAGCGTAGGGGCATAGACACTGATGATATTAAGGTAATTGTCATATTCCATGTGAAGGCGTAATGTGGTAATGCGGTCGGAGATGTGTACAGGGTACTCTTGTAGTTTTTTAACAAGGTTATTCTTGATAGCAAAGCCTATACCTGACCTACGCGGCTCTGAGGCAGCGAGTCCTTTCCAAAAGAAAGTATATCCGCCACCGTGTTCTACCAACTCTCCTTCATCGGGTAGATGTGTTTCACTGAGTGCAGCTACATCTATATTGTAGCGATGAAGTTCTCGAGCTACGATGGCAGTCTTTCGCTCAGGACAGGCATTTGACTCGCGATCAAGAAGCGTACGCACATTCCACGCGCCGAATGTCATTGGTGTTGATATTTTATACGTTTTTTTCTTGTGGCGTCGACCGCGAATTTAAGATGCAGAGGCAGCCGCGGTTGCTACCCTCCTTTAAGGTTGGGATGAGCATTTTTTTAGGGCACCTTTTCTAGCCCCCTCCCCGGCTGAGCAAGGAAAGCAGTGCCTCCCTGAATAGGGCTGCTTTGTCACCTCGGGTGCTGCCGAAATCCGCCCTGTCATCCCGATGCAGAGCAGAAGCGACCACGATGTAATACTACACCCCCAAGGCCGCCTACGTGCAGGAGTCAGACAAAGCCCGACGAGCATCGCGTCAAACCTCTCTACCTCCCCCCATCGCCGTAGGACTTAGCTTAAATCGGAGTCCTTATACGGAAGCGGTCAGTTGCGCAGGATATATTGACGTGCACAAGTATACGCGCGAGACACAGGTGCACATACTCGTCCTTGTCCTTCTGTGCCCAATGGAACGGGGACCGTTACGACCGGAGAAAGAGTCGGACAGATGGTATAGTATAACGGTGAACAAAGTTACAAGGGGTCAGTACTTTTCCACACACTCCCTTAGTCGCCTTTTACGACACCCACGGGAAGACATGGGGTGGTGCTATTCTACTCCGCCGACACCACGCAGCTAAAATTTTTTTAATACATTTTCTTTAAGCATTTTCTTAATACAACAAGGGTAAACACTTGAGAACCAGTAGTCTATCGATATATTTTTCTATCAAGTAAAACCCTTGCCACCTTATTGAACCTCAAGGGCCCCATGTTCAAAATGGGCTATTTGCCTTTCCTTCGCTTCAAGGTCGGGACCTCGTATTGATCCGGGCGGGCCCATTCAGGGTGCTAACAATTAAACACTCTACATAGAAGCATATACAATTTCAAAGGATTTGTATCTCAAAAGCTGTGTCTAAAGGCTTTCGGAGTGAACGTAGAGCCTTATTTATGGAAGTAAGTAAATATTCGTATAGAAATTCGAAGTAAATAAATTTCTTGAGTGCATCTGGAGCTATATTATACGGCTTTAAGCTTAAATTGTAGGTAGATGAGCCCGGTATAGATCGGACCAGTAGTTCCTAAGATTAGCGCGTTCAAGCTTACAAAGAATTCGATTTCTTCAGTTTTACATACATACATAGACTCACGCCTGTTTCCCGGAGGGGTAGGCAGAGACTACGGAACGCCATTTGCAACGATCCTGACATACCTCACTTGCTTCACTCACTCCCATTAAGTTTCTCATGCATGCTCTTCTATCAAGGGTACTTCTGACTTGTCCTTTTGTCTTCAGCTTTATAATATTAGTATAAGTGTAAACAAAAACTATGATTGCAAAAAACAAACAGAACGTATTATGGCATCACGGAAGGAACTATGTACTACGCCTTCCGAGCAGTCTATTGATCCTTGAATCTGTTCATGTCATGTTTATGTTCATATTAACGGATATATAAAATATTTGCACTAAGTATGAAATGCACTCAGTGTAGTTAGCAACTCTCGTATTATTTAACCTTATTTTGTTTCCTTTTACTGTTGGTGTGGGTTAGTCCTCGCGTGTTAACTTTGGTGCAGATATTTTATGTTGCTACATTTAAATAGTTTTTGCGAGAATTACTTAGTTTTACGTAATACAGATTATTTTTTAGTTTTACAGGGTGACAGTAAACTTAAGGCATTACACTGTCACCCTAAAGAAGTTAAAATATTCTGTAAAATATGCTTGCATTACATTTTTTGTAATTTATGACATTTTAATATTCTATATGGAAACAATATTTATTTCTCATTTCACATTCTTTACGTCTGTTATGAATTTTCTTACTAAACGGGTGCTACCATAACCAAGTAAAATAGAGAAAGGTTTTTTTTTACTTTATACCTAATATACTTGCAAATGTTCAATTTCTATTCAGGACTTAACTGCGATATTATAAGCATAAAATGCCAGTTATTGCATTGTTTTTGCAGCTGATATCAGCTGAATCTGTTAACAATAAAGATGAGTATGGCATAAAACTTTACGACGTAACAATTCATCTACACATCTCTTCCTACATTATGTAGAGTTGAACGTAAAATCAGGACAAGATGACTTTAGCTTATCGTAAAACAGACGATTCCCTTACATCGAATGTTTGACATGTTCTTGCACTAAGTAATAAATGTTAGATGTTAATGGAAAAGCCAGCTTTTACCCGGAAATGTCCGACCGTACAACAGTGAATGATGTCTTCATCGTGTACATTTCCTCACGAAAAGAAACAAAGATAATTCCTGTGACCCAGTGAGCTATGTTTATCTCCCTCTCTCTCAGATAGCTTTGTCTCGAGAAAATGCCACAATACATAATGATTATCCTGCATTACGACAGAGAAATGAACTATGGATGAAATTATGTTATTTCGATTAGGAGATGAACGTTTATCGTCATATTCTACTCAGTCTGATAAACTTCAGTCCTTGATGAGTCAGTGGTGATCATAACTCAGGACTGAACAATATCCGTACAATGACTAAGTAGTTAAGAACCAAATACGTCTCTTTTTAATGTTTACTACCCAGATACATATAACGTTTTTGGTTACTTATAACTTGGACGTCTGACATCGGGTTATTAAACGACTATGGCAATACACGCACTTCCAGATTAAAAACTAAAATAACGAATAGGTACTGTATTTAATTGTCGTGAAATACATCTTTCTTAGACTTATTTTTCTCAACACTAAAATAGGAGATAGAACGCGGTGTGACGCTACCCATAATATGGAAATTATTCATATTTGCTCCATTAAGCATTCTACCCGCTCGTGTTATAGTGAATATTGCTATCCCTTTGGGGTGCGGAGGTCGGACGGAAGACACTCTGTGGAAAAGCAGATATTCTGTCAAATCTGGCTAGACCAGTAAACGGATCCTAGACTCCTAGGCGTCTAAGTCTTAGATACAACCGGGATAATGCTAGGGCGATGATGATCCGTGGGTAGAAATATCGACCTCGACTTATTCCACTAAAGACTGTCGAATAATTAAGACCGAAACCGTGCGAAAGAGATTCACTTATAACTGAGAACTAGTCCTTTGTTTCTAGATTTCTTCAAATGTGATAAATTCAAAATGGAAACGTCTTTGAAATTATACGCATCGACACCTACAACATTGTCAATTTTGAAAAATAATCATCATATTTGAGTAAAATAATAATACATCAGTGTCGGTTCATCTTTTAAAGGTTGACTGGTAAATAAAACAATAGGCATTGACCCTGCCTCTGTAATTGTTTGCGCATGAGGTACAATTAATTAAATCAAACCAATGTCGACCGAGAAAACTCATATTATTTTCACCAAGCTATGCCTAAAGCTGATTTTCCACCAGAGTGGCGAGACGAGGCGAGGCGAGGAGAGAATTGAAATTTGTATGGCAAATTTTCAATTCTCTCCCAGCGCATCTTTGGTGGAAACAGTATGGATTGACGAGAATATGCGAGGCGTGAATTGAAATATTTGTTTATGTAAAAATGAACCGTATTGCTTCCAACATAGAGTATAAATTAACCAGTACCAGTATATCTTTATCTAATGAAGCCTACGGGCGGCGCGGCGGTCACGCGCGTGCTCGCGCGAGCTCGCGATGGCTATTTTTAGTGGAAAAGGGTCAGTGCGATTTCAATTCTCTTCTCGCCTAGTCTCGTCTCGCCACTCGGTGGAAAATCACCTTAAAGGTGATATTCCACCAGAGTGGTGGAAACGACACTCAAACATCACTGTACCTATGACGAACTCAAACATCACTGTACCTATATCTTTATCTAATGAAGCCTATGGGTGGCGCGGCGGTCACGCGCGAGCTCGTACGAGCTCGCGCGAGCTCGCGATGGCTATTTTTAGTGGAAAAGGGTCAGTGCGATTTCAATTCTCTCCTCGCCACGCCTCGTCTCGCCCCTCTGGTGGAAAATCACCTTTATACTCATATAATTCCTTTGTCTCCACATAACGCAGACTTATTATCCCTGTTGTCTCTATCTAACCTCTCCTTTGTGTCTCGCACAACCTCAAAAATAGGCACAAAGGCGGTTTGACGACGTTTTGCTCTCACATCCACATACAAAGGTTGATTTATGAAGTAAACAGTCTCGTGTTGTGTAAGACGAAGTCAAATTAGGGACGGATTGTTTGTAGAATACAATTAACAGCTCAAGAAGAGCGTAAATATATTCGTAGGCACACAAATATATACATCAATCTCAGACAACCTAAATCTTTCAAGAACAATATTATCAGTTGCTAAGGATAAAAGCCATTTACCTTTTATATGTGACGATATTTATTCCATCTCATTTACGTACATACATACATAGACTCAAACCTAGTTCCCGGAGGGGTAGACAGAGACTACGGAACGCCATTTGCAACGATCCTGACATACCTCTCTTGCTTCATTCACTCCCATCAAGTTTCTCATGCATGCTCTACTGTTTAGGGTACTTCTGACCTGTCCTTTTTTAAGGATGTCTCCAATCTGGTCAGAAAACGTCCGCCATTTGTGAGAAATAATCCTTGTATCACTGAGTACCTTGCATGCATTCAACCGTTGAGCACGTTATAATCAAATAAATTGAACTGCACGTATGGTAGTTTATACGGCTACCTCGCCGCCTAATACCTAATTCTAGGCGCAGTGGCCAGTGGCCAGGGTTCAATCTCCATACGAGAAAATAATGTCTGATTCACTAACTTTAGAATAGAATAGAATAGAATAGAATTCATTTATTTGCTAAGAATGTAGGTAACAAATAAAATAAAGATGTTAGCAGTACAATATGGTCCACTACATTTTACCATGATATGGCATGCAAATTATTTTAAAGATTAAAAACATTATTATGACAATCAATTAATTTATCAATAAATCATTTAAATTACAACAATAATCAAAGTCAAGCATTAGAATAAATAGTAAATTATATAAATGTCATTTTGATACATTCAAATAAAATAAAATAATGTCACAAAAAAAAATTAAACAAGACAAAGCATATACAAAAACACAAACATAATAATATGCCAATCAATTAATTTATCAATAAATCATTTAAATTACAACAATAATCAAACATAATGTCAGTAAGAATATGCATTTCATTTATAAGGCAAGCATTAGAATAAATAGTAAATAACAATACGAAAAATAATTATAAGAAATTATCATTTAAATAATCATTTATAGAATAATAGAATTTTTTGATCAGTAATTCATGTAATTTCTTTTTAAATATTATTAAACTATGTGTCATATCTTTGATGTTATTGGGAATCTTATTATATATAGCCGGTCCCATATGCATGATATTCCGTTTTAGTAAAGCTGTGTTAAAACCAGTTGTGCATAGACGATTTTTATATTGCGATCTAATAAGTGTTGGCCTTGTCGAGTTATTAATCTTTGATTTAAAAAGTTTTAGATCAATTCTAACGAACATGGCAATTTCAAAAATATATAGTGATGGGAAAGTCAATAATTTCAGGGATTTAAACTTAGGTACACAACTATCTGTGGAATGCATACCAGTCATTGAGCGTATGCAGAATTTCTGAGCTCTGAATATTGCCTCTCTTTCACAACAGTTACCCCAAAAAAAATATTTAAAGAAAAACAAAAAACCCGACTGCGTAAAAACAATTTTAAAAAAATACGTGAAAAAATTAACTTAAATAAAAACTAAAAAGAAAGAAACAAGGCCAGTAGTTTAGAATTCTAATGCAGAACAGAACGACTGTCAGTCGGGGCCCATTCAAATTTTACCAATCAAATGTTCCCAAGGGGCCCCGACTGTGAGTCGTTCTGTTCTGCATTAGAATTCTAAACTACTGGCCTTGTTTCTTTCTTTTTAGTTTTTATTTAAGTTAATTTTTTCTTTAAATATTTTTTTTATTGTATACTTTTTAGTTATTCACTGTTTTTTTTTTGTTTCCTTATCGGTTTTACTTGAAGTAAAAAATTAAATCAATAAGTAACAACATTAGCGAGAATGATTGTTTTGTTAAACAACTTTAAATCGTTATATATCCTAAACTATTATTTAAAATGAAAAATGATAAAAGGAACCTAAAGATGATTTTAAAATACCTATTCAACGACATCCCACTTGACATAGTTCATCGACATTTTTTTTTTCATTTTGACAAAATGGCGTCTGGTTGCCGCTGTGGTGAACTTTGATTACTGTCATGTCTTTAGTGACACTCGCAAGGTTAAGACGAATCGATTGACGTAAGAATCATCAAAATCGGCCTACGCATTTGGTCTCTAGAACGTCACATAGAAACAAACATACATACATACATACATACATAGACTGATAAACACATTACCCTCCTTTGCGTCGCGCAGTCGGGTAAATACTATCCCGTATCTTAGTATTGAGACAACCAGACCGTGGTATGCTATAATAACAGTTTTGAGACTTACTTTTTTGGACAAGTTATATAGAATGTAAGCTGCTCTACTCAATTTCTTACACACTTCCTCAGCTTGAGGTTTCCATGTCAACTGACTATCAATATTTATACCTAAAAACTTTGCATTACTTTACTGTTTACGTACGTATTTTATTGTTTCGGGTCTGTGTGTGCTTTGTTTCCGTTGTGTATTCCTAAGACACAAGGTAGTAAGGTCACCCGAGCAAATGTGTCTGCGAGGCTAATGTGCCGTTTCTGATTATTTGCAGATTTTATGAGAATTCAGAAATGTGCCATGTAATAAAAACACGTTAATTACTTAGCAATCAAGTAACTCACGGGTTGCAGCGCTACATGTCACTGTTTTACCGACATCGCCATCTTTTCCTCAATGATAGTTTTCAGCTGAAGCAACGCTCACGTACGGGTATGTTCCAAGAACGATTTTTTGTGGGTTTTTTTATTTTTGAGCTGTTCAAGTAGGAACTAATACGATAAATTTTGATGCACATATAAAGTTTCATAATTTCCATTTCAAATAAAGAGAAAAAAGAGTAGCTACATTAACCCCGTAAATTTTGCAACTAGGGGCTAAAGTAACTGTCGATAATATTTATCGATAGTCACAATAACCCCTTGAAATTAACTATGGAGCCAGCAATAGTTAGTGATTTGTTTTGTTTTTTTTTTTTTTTTTTTTTTTGTTTTTCGTGTGAGCGTGTGGCCAACTCTGGTGTCGGAGTTTTCAGACCGCCCGAAGGCCTCCGACATGGCCTAACGATCCTTATCCTTGGACAAGAACCGGGACCGACAGCTTTACGTGCCCTCCGAAGCACGGTAGCGCTCAGATGTAAATGCCACACACGGTCACCCATCCAAGTGGTAACCTGTGCAAGCGTTGCTTAACTTTGCCGATCTGTTACGAACGGCAAGCCAAGTCTCGCTACGAGCGCTACATACAGTTAGTGATGGGAAATACTTATAGGTAAGTATAGTATCCGCTTGACCGCTAGCGCCAATTCGCCGAATTCACTCGACCGCTCACGTTCTAAACAAAATGTCGCGCCACCACTCGCCAGATGGGCGCACTAACATAAATATTTATTGTTGATAAGTCGGTAACATGAGTAAGTTGAAGTGATGTTTTTCTTCAACCTTATAAATGACTCTTTCAAGTCGTATGAATTCTTTGTTGATATTTACTTTCTAATTTATTATACTTAGCAGCGAACATTGACTATCGTTGAAAAAAGCACTTTATGTATTTTAAACAGGATTATTTTAAGAAGTAAATCGATGACATACATATTTTATGAGTTGTCACTGTAGAGGGATTCTATCTACACCGAATTAAATAAAAAAAGCATGTATCATACTATAAAAATATTTAATTACACGCATACGATAAGCACGTAATCACGGAGCGCGCGAAACAAAGAGTGGCATTTGACATTATTTTTTCGTTCCGGGTTAACGATTTTAAGACTCGCTTCTTATTTTTAGCATGAAGAAATGTTCAATGATTTGTATAGAACAGAGAAAAAGAATTTAAAACATTACGTAATAGAAAGAAACAGTAAATTCAGACCGAGTATAGCGCTGTAACCAAAAAGGGAAAATAGTCACTTGTGCGCGGTCTACGGAATTTCGAAAAAGGGAGAATAGTCACTTGTGCGCGGTCAAGCGATTATAAATGAGAAGGCTTAGCTTTTTCTATTAATACTGACATAAATTATCAATTAGCTTGATGGTATTTTCTACATGACTATAGCACGCTTGGTTTGCGGAATTTGCCATCATAATATGTGTTTTCTTTTGTTTAAGACGGTACGCCATTACAAAAAAAAATATCTTTGTACCAATTCTCAATACGGAAAGGATGATAATACAAGGTTTAAGAAGAGGAAAGTAGCTTACACAGATGTGGTACAGAGTAAAATGATTGTGAAGGCAGTGGAATTATTACCAATTAGTGAAACTGAATTTGTTTTTATCCGCTTGCTTGCTCCGCGCCGCAACCCACGCCGGCCCCTCTGCCCGGCCACTTGAAAGCGATAACGATCAAATGCCCGCGCGTTTTTATCGCCTTGGCGCGCGGGTCGGGTTCCACACAATCGGTCCTTGTGACTCAATTTGTTTTGAAAGGTTGTCAAGTGTTATATTATTTATGTTTGTTATGAAACTAACTATACAATGTTATCTTTGTTTATTTAGATTACGACTCTGGTGTCGAGTGATGCTCGTTTGAAATTGAGATAGCGCGTTTTAGAGCTCGCTTTGTATTTATAAGTTCATACTTCAAAACTTAAAGCGGTGACATATCGTTTTTAATATTTAATTACGTTACTTATATATTAGATAATAAGATAAAAATAAAAAAGTACACTTGTTTATACATATTTATGAATTGGAATCAGAGGCCTGTACCTCTGATTCCAAACCAATACCTGGCGCCGCGCGGCGTAATTTATGTTAAATTTGATAAGGCCATATAATGCACAAATAACAGTTTTAAACATACAAATAAATAAACACTTAATAAGTAGTCTCATATTCTTTTAAAACAAAAAGAAATCATACGGATAGCATTCACCACTTCTGAGTAATATGAACATTTCTGAAACAGTTCCCATGCTCTCAGTAAAATCACTGTTGCGCGCCAAAATCTACTTAAGGTCTCGAAAAAAGTCAAATCTTATATTTCATGCTGGAATTATTATATATACGTGTTAGTTATTTACATACCTTGATAAACACAATAGATCTTAAAGAATAAAACTAAATTTAACAGAAAAAACAGCAGAAATACACTCACACATTCCGCACATTCCGCACCGACTCAAAACTCAATGACAACATTGACAACGAACTTTTTTTTTTAATTTCTCTATGGAGTCGAAACTCGACTGGGATTAGTATGACGGGAAATTTAACGTAGAAACGAGATACATAATACAAACTAAGCCCTAGAGAGACAGAGACGAGTATATTTCACTCTTTCGACCGCGGGAGCCATGTCATATACAGTATGACACGGGCAAAGTAGACTGAGATGCGATGTTATATGCCATATAACACGGGCAATTTAGTGTTTGAATTTTGTTATATGCCATATAACACGGGCAAGCAAGCGGTTAAGGACCCTGATGACAATTTGTTTTAATAAAGTTTCCTTTCTTATAGTTAAGCAAAAATGTAATTTAAAAATTAGATAGATTTATAATTAATAAACATATTATTGTATTATTCGCATTACTTTATTCTTTACTGTCGATATACTATCGATAACCAGCTGTGCACATCACTAAATTATCGTAAAATAGCTACAATAACCCGGAATAAGATTTGTCTAGAATTACCGTAGCCAGGCAGGAAGGTGTATCAGAAGTGCGCAGTGGAAGATGTAATACATCTACCTGACCACGATAGACAATGATCCAGACACAATGCACTGCGTTGCACAGCGATGAATTTAAATCAATCAATATCAATATTGGGTTTCACTCACCCGCTATCCTTGCTGATGTCAGGCTTGAGCTAAATTAGACACATTCATACAAGTATATTGGCCAAAATAAATGAATGAAGTATCTTATACTTAGCTATTAAGCTTCAAACGCGACGTTTTCAGGACACGTTGGCACGTGGAAGTCGATACCAGATTCACAGTTTTCACAAATGTCAATCAATAGTTCACAATCAATTTACCGTTGCCAGCACTAGATCAGGCGGCGTTCAAAGCGGTTTACTTATTCGCGTAGCTACAATGATGTGCTTTTCAAAAGGCGAACAATTATTTTACGTACGAGACGACAACGTGGTAACTTTTCAACCAGTCGGAAGTGACAGTTCAGTGTGACCATTGTCAGAAATTTTCAATAGACTAAACAAAACGTTACTCAATCGATCTAATCGATTTGACTTATAATAAAAACTAATTCTATTTCAAACATCCACCCGCCCCGGACCGGCCTACCGGTCCGCTAATCGGTTGGTAGACGTGACAATGTTGCAACCGCTCTCCTCAGAATCGAACCGTCCACCAAGACCTCAGCAAATCGGGGAACTCCATCAGCCCCAGTTACCAAATGAAGGATGCGCCCCCTGCGCCATCTGAGTGGCGGAAGGTTAGCCTCCTTGATCAAAACGAGGTCTCCAATCTTGGGTGGATCGGTCTTGTCGGTCCACTTAACGCGTTGCTGGAGTATGTGCAAATATTCCAAATTCCAGCGTTTCCAAAAGCTCTGAGTAATCTGGCGTACCAATTCAAAACGCGAGAGACGACCAGGTCTCGTATCAATGTAGGGGTACTCAGGCAAGGCGACAAGTGGGCGACCAATCAAAAAATGGCCCGGCGTGAGGGCCTCCAAATCATTCGGATCTGAGGAGATCGGGCACAATGGCCGAGAGTTCAAAACGGCCTCAATCTTACAAAACACAGTTGCGAGTTCCTCAAATGTAAGGACAGATTCACCGATTGTCCTGCGCAAGTGTGTTTTGGCCGATTTTACGGCGGCCTCAAATATACCACCCCAGTGTGGACAATTTGGTGGGGAAAACAACCAATTTATCCCACGTCGGGCAAGCCTATCACCTATATCAGCCTTGTTGGTTTCAAGGAAATTAACAACATCATTCAAATAATTATAGGTGCCCTTGAAGTTAGTGCCGCAGTCAGAACGGATCAAGGAAGGCATCCCTCTGCGGGATACAAATCTGTCAAATGTGGCTACAAACGCCTCGGTCGTAAGCGAGGAGACCAGTTCTAAGTGTACGGCCTTTGTGGAGAGACAAACAAAAACACACAAGTAGGCCTTAACAGTCTTGCTGTTTCGAAGTGTCGACGTTTTCACCAAAAAGGGACCTGCGAAGTCCGTGCCAACACCGTCAAACGTCCTGCTCTCAGTTACGCGATCTGCCGGTAAGTCTCCCATCAAGGGCTGCATGGTAGAAGCCTTGAGCTTATAGCAAGGGATGCAGCGAAAGACTACACTCCGAATAATTCTTCGGGCAGACAAAATCCAAAATTCGCGTTGCAAAATGGCCAAGAGCGCATTACAACCAGCATGCGAATTTTTAAGGTGACGGTCAGTTACCAACAAGCGTACCAAATGACCGTCCTTAGGTAACAAAAGGGGGTGACGTGCTCCGTAAGGGAGGTTGGCGTTCTTGAGACGCCCTCCAACGCGCAAGAGACCCGTATCGTCCAAAAGGGGGTTCAATTTGGATACAGCTCCCGACAATTTCGATCTCCCTGATTTAAGGATAGCAATCTCCTTTTCAAAATGCGCCAATTGCACAGAACGAACCCAAAAGGTGAGGGACTCCTGTCGTTCCTGTGGTGAGAGAAACGGTGTCAGTCGTTTCTGTTGTGGGTGCCTAAAATTAAAAACAAAACGCTTTATCCAAGCAGTGACACCTAACAACTTGTCGAGGGAGCTGTAACGATTCAACAAAAAATCGGGGTCGAAGGCGCATTCCACCTTCTCAAGAGCGAGTGTTCGTAGACCCGGCAAATTAGAAGTATTCAAAACTGGCGTTCGAGGCCAATCAATTTCTGGTCGACTCAACCATTCCGGACCCCACCACAGCGAATGACCTATCAAACTAGGCGTCAAGCATCCGCGCGAGGCACAATCAGCCGGGTTGAGCTCACCTGGCACGTGTCTCCAAACAAGTTTGACTTCGGATTTCTGGATTTGGGAAACGCGATTAGCGATAAATACCTCCAAGGTGTGAACAGAAGCCTTCAACCAACAAAGAACAATTTGGCTGTCCGTCCAGGCGTAGGTCCCATTAATACAAATGCTTTTACCCAAAGTGTTAGACACGTGGTTCAATAAGCGTACAAGTAGGGCTGCTCCCGAGAGCTCCAATTTTGGAATGGTCAGAGATGTCCGAAGGGGTGCCACCTTGCTCTTTGCCATGATCAGGGAAACCCTCACCTGACCTGAGGCACTAACTGTGCGCAAGTACACCACGGCGGCGTGACCACGTTCCGAGGCGTCACAAAACCCGTGAAGGGTGGCCTTGTACTTCCCGGGAGGAAGGATGGGACGAGGCAAGGAGATCTCGTTGACGGCAGGAAGTGAGGATACAAAAGAGGTCCATTCCTCAACAAGAGTGCCGTGCAGAGGTTCGTCCCAGGTCAATCCTGCTGTCCAAAGCTTCTGCAAGAAGCATTTTGCCCAAAATATAATTGGACAGATCCAACCGTTCGGATCAAAGGTTCTGGCGACAGTAGACAATACGAGACGTTTAGTCCAAGAACAAGGCAGTTTCAAGTCTACGTTATACGTAAAGATGTCTTGGACTGGTCTGTACTGAACGCCGAGAACAGCCATCATGGCGGGGTTGTCAGCAATCTCAAATAGATGTGGATCTTGCTGATGATCCTCTGGCAAGCCTTCCAAAAGCGCTGGTGAGTTGGAAATCCATTTACGCAACTCATAACCAGCGGAGGCCAAAATACCTATCAATTCGTCCCGCAGGAGGATCGCCTCGTCCGCTGTGGAGGCGCCCGAGCAAATGTCATCGACGTAAATATCGTCCTTCAAGATGGCGGAGGCTCGTGGGAAACGTAAGCCTTCGCGGTCTGCGAGCTCCCAAAGAGAACGTATTGCCAAGTAGGGGCTTGACCTTAACCCGTACGTATTAGTATTGAGCTCGTAGACGACCATGGGATCGCGAGGAGACTCTCTCCAAAGGATCAGCTGGAAACGACGGTCATCAGGGTGGATAATCGTCTGCCTGAACATCATTTTTATGTCGGCCACAAAGACAACCTGATGTCGTCGGAAGCTGGTGATGACGTCACAAAGGTCCTTGACCAACTTGGGACCAGAATGCAAGCACTGGTTCAAGGATACGCCTGTTGAAGTCTGCGCAGAACCATCAAACACTGTGCGCAGCTTGCCTGTCGATGGCTTCAATACCGCATGATGCGGGAGAAAGTAATGCTCCACCGAACGCCAATCCAAATTTGACACTGACATGTGTCCCAATTGTTCATATTCTCTCATGAACTCAATATACTTCTGTCTGAGCTCCGGATCACGACCCATGCGACGCTCCATAGCCAACAATCTCTTTTCGGCTAAAGGTCGTGACTCACCAAGCGGAGGCCGAACAGACAGGAAGGGTAGCCTCGTAATAATCCGACCAGAACGGAGTCGACCAGTGTTGTTCTGGAAGAACAGCTCGCACTCCTCATGTTCTGGATTCAAACGGGCAACTTGAGGGGGCTCCTCTACCTCCCAAAACCTCTGAACTGCATCAGAGAGAGCAGAGCCTACAGCCAACAAATTATCAAGTTCGGGTGGAGGGGGGTCCCTAGGTACAGGTCCCATCAAAGCAAATCCAAATATGGTCGGGATGGCAGTCAAACCATTTGGCACCAAGACCCGTTTCCCACCAATCAAAATTCCACCGAGGACATCAGAGCCAATCAACAAATCGATTTGTCCCGGTGTGTCAAATTTGGGGTCTGCCAGTTCCAATCCCGATGTCAAATTCACCACAGCAGCGGGTAGCTGTTTCTGTGGGTGCATACCCAAAATATTCTTCAACACAATAGCCGAGGTTTTAATCCTCAGGTGTGAAGATTCAACAGGGCCAAACAAAACCTTAACTTGCCCTTCAACATTAGAGGCTACGTCCCCTATGCCCCGTATACAATTCGGAAAGGAGCCCATATTTAATTTAACCTGCCCTACCAAATAAGTGGAAACAATGCAACCTTGTGAACCTGTGTCCAATATAGCACGGACAACAACAGAGGTTCCCGTGGGTCCCCAGACCCTAACAGCAACCGTTGGTAGGATAACGGTCTCAATGGGGGAGGTTGGCGTTATAGGGCAGGGGTCAATTACCTATTGTTGCCTGGGCGGCGACCGTTGGCCAGGACCAGGCAAGTCAAAGCGAGGGTGCGGCTTGAAGTCCTCAAAGGCGCGATGACTCGATCCGCGTGCCATCTGTGGGGGGTCATAGTGACGCACCCGCCCAAAACGAGGTGGGCGCGAGTCAAGGCGGGGACGCTCCGCCAAAGGAGGGGAATACCTGGGGCAGCAGTCATGGTGCTGGTGACGCTGAACAGCACATTCAGGTGCGCGAGAGAGAGGAGGCGTGCGCACGCTACGGTTCTCCAAGCGGGGTGAGTGGCGATCAATTGAGCGAGGCGACTCTCGGCTACGAGCCGGTGAGCCTCGGCTGCCACCTTCAAAACACCCGCCCGAGCGCGGCGTCAGCTGGTTGGACAAGCGGCCAACCTCTCTGGCATTCATGCAGAGAATGTCCAAATGCTGTCCTCCACAGTGAGGACAGGGGCGAGAGTTTGGGCAGTCTCGCTGGTAGTGGGACCCCAAGCAAGAAAAGCAAAGGCGGCGGGCATTCGCGATGCGCCTACGAGAGGCGACATGAAGGTCCAAAAATGCCCTGCAACTGGCCGTTCTGTGCCCCGTGACCTTGCAGTAGGAGCACTCCACTGGGCTCTGCGTGACTGCAAAGCGAGGAGGGCGCCGGTCAACACTGGCTCGGGTGTGAACGCGAGCCTGCTCCTTGACCTTGGGCGGCTGCGACTTAGCCGGCGTGTCACCACCGGAGTTGTCCAAGACCCGGCACTCATCCTCCAGGAACTTCTCCAGGTCAGCAAAGGGGGGCAGATGGGTCGCGCTATTCCCACCAAAGCGCTGTTCAAAACGCGACCTCAGGTCGGCAGGCAGCTTCTTCAGCACAATGTGCACCAATAGATAGGACCATTGGTCCACGGGCAGGTCAAGGCACTTAAGTGCGTTGATGGCCACCAAAAGCGGGTTCAACAGTTGGGTGCGCAACCCAGAGACCCGGGTGAGCGTCGGCAAGCCCAAAATCTGCTCAATGTGCGTGTCGGCGAGGCCACGCTTGTTATGGTACCTACGGGTGATTAGGTCCCGAGCCGTCTGGTACGCCTCGTCAGACACGGGCAGATGCTGGATGAGGCCCTTTGCCTCCCCATCCAGTACCGACATTAGATAGGCCAACTTTTGTGCCGGCCGAAGGTCAGCCCTATCATGGACTAGGCTGTCGAACAAATTAACGAAGCCCAGGTAGCTTCCTAGGCAGCCATCAAAATGGGGGAGGTCCAAGGTAGGGAGCCTACTCACCAGCCCTAGTGCTGACCTAGGAAGCTCCTGCTTCAGGCCGGGTTGCCCTTCCCTATCGGCAACTAGTTGTCTCGCACTATTGGAGACAGCATCATACAGGTCTAAGACCTGGGCATAGTCTTCGCTGACCTTATTTCGCTGGTCAGCGGTGAAATCATTGATTGACACTTCAAGACAGCAAGTGCTGAAAGTGCGGAATTGCTGTTCCACACTTGCCAGGCGATCGTCAATCCGCTCGTACCTCTGAAGTAAGGCCTGCTGGCGATCAGGCCGGTTCACTAAAGCATTGGCCGAGGCAAACCAGCGCAAATCTGATGCAATAGCACCAGCAGCCGCACGCAAGTCCTTGATAGCTGACATAATCAAAATTCAAAAGAGCCCGGACAAGCGCTAAATAAAATTAACAATCAAAACTTAATTTTTCTTAATTCTTTGAAACCAACAAAGTATTAGCCTGTTTACTGCAAGTGCAGGCAAGTGACAGGTATCTACTGTCCAACAAAATTAATAGTTTCAATATATTGAAGAATCAAACACAAAAGTTATCAAAGTTATAACTTATAACAAATTAAAAGTTGAAACTTCAAATTAATTAATTAGTTATTTGCAACAGACAGACTGGCTGTGTTATTTGAGATATACAATAGTAAGTAAGCACAGAATATGTGTTACCTAGCAATATTATCTATATTATAACAAAACAAAGTTTATTAATGTGACCCGCCCAAGTGGCAAGGTCAAGTTTAATTATTACAATGTTTATGAATATATGCAATGAACTAAATTTACTAAATTTATTGATACATACAGCTGTTATGTATCCAAACAAACTGACTTATTAATGCAACAACAAATTTAAGTTAGATTATTCAACAATACAAATCAACAATTACTGATTGAGGTTATGTGACAATGTGTTTCAAATTATCTAGGTCAACTTATACAATTAAATATTATGTATTTTAGACAATAACTGACCTGACAAACACTACAATACTGTCTACAAGGTGATAAGATACAAGCTCATACCAATCTGAGTTTATACTCAGTAATGCAACAGCGGCTAAATTTCAACTACGCTCTGCTACCAAAAAATTATGTCTAGAATTACCGTAGCCAGGCAGGAAGGTGTATCAGAAGTGCGCAGTGGAAGATGTAATACATCTACCTGACCACGATAGACAATGATCCAGACACAATGCACTGCGTTGCACAGCGATGAATTTAAATCAATCAATATCAATATTGGGTTTCACTCACCCGCTATCCTTGCTGATGTCAGGCTTGAGCTAAATTAGACACATTCATACAAGTATATTGGCCAAAATAAATGAATGAAGTATCTTATACTTAGCTATTAAGCTTCAAACGCGACGTTTTCAGGACACGTTGGCACGTGGAAGTCGATACCAGATTCACAGTTTTCACAAATGTCAATCAATAGTTCACAATCAATTTACCGTTGCCAGCACTAGATCAGGCGGCGTTCAAAGCGGTTTACTTATTCGCGTAGCTACAATGATGTGCTTTTCAAAAGGCGAACAATTATTTTACGTACGAGACGACAACGTGGTAACTTTTCAACCAGTCGGAAGTGACAGTTCAGTGTGACCATTGTCAGAAATTTTCAATAGACTAAACAAAACGTTACTCAATCGATCTAATCGATTTGACTTATAATAAAAACTAATTCTATTTCAAACAAGATTATTTTTTACAAATTGAGTACTTAAAATGGTGCTCTTTTTTCATTTACAGTTTACATTTAGATGAATTCACTATTTGTAGTCAAAATTTTACTACCGTTATAATAAATAAAGGTCAGAATTGGCTGTTATAGGCAATAGTTACAATAGCCCCGCAGCTGGGGCTATTGTAACTAATACTGTTTCCGTGTAGTTTCTGTCCGATATCTTAATACAATAAAGTAATTTTTAGGAATTTTACAGAAATTTGGGCAAGGAAGTAAATAATAAGGGTACCTTAGTTTAAGATTTCCGGAAATAATGATTTTAAATGTGACTAATAAATACTTCAAAGTGACAGATGCAGATTTTAGCTTACAATAGAATAAGGTCACCCGGGGGTGACCTTATTCTTCACTTAAATGGTACCTATTGCATAAATATCTTCACATATTATTAAATGAAGTCCACTCCGAGATAAATATGTTTATATAAACGCGATAAAGTAAAAAACTACCTAAGCTACGGATTTTTGTACGGTTTTCTCCAATAGATAGTGTGTATCCTAAGGATGGTGTATAATTCATGCGGGCAGAGCCACGGGAGAAGTGTAGTAACTAATAAAAGAGAAATTGCATTAGTAGAGCTTTCGGCGGTAGATTTATATCGAGTTATCTCCTCCTCGCTATTCATAACGTTTGAAGTGCAACAGAGCGGCATAAATTCATCCCGCATTGTTGCATGTTCAACCTATAGCTTAGTTATGTGTATGGTACTGGAAATGTAGTAAGTAACCAATATTTGTGTTTGGACAGTGTTATTGTGTTCATTTATCAAATAAAATTGGCCTAAGTCAAATAATATTACCTACTTATAAGTATTTTTTGGATGTTGTGAAATTCCCTCACTTGCTTGCTGTTACTAGCTACATAGAACACAAACAGAAGAACAGTGTTACTTGATTACCGTTTAACGTATTATAAAAACGTAAATATCGTTTACTTGAACGTAGAAGTAGGTAACTAATTATAATATATATTTAAAAGCTTCAAGAAAATACTCTCCGGTTAATGACTTGAGGAAATTTAAAAGTCACTTATATTGTTTACATCCTCGGATACACAAATTAAATAGGAAAGCCCATGTTGAAGCCCTATGTAAAAAAAGTTAGCAGCTCAGCATGATATGCTCTTTTTAAACTCGCACCTGTTTTAAACTATGAGGCTCTACTCACAGCATACCACGGAACAACCCTATCATACTTGAGATATGCAATTCTATTTTGGGGAAACTTAACACAGATACAGTATTTAGGGCACAAAAAAGTTGTATAAGAGCAATGTTTAGATTACATACAAGCGATAGCTGTGCTCCATATTTAAAAAGAATGAAGTTACTAACACTTCCATCATTGTATATCTATGAAACAGCTGTATTTATAAAATCGAATCCCGATCTCTTTGACACTCTTCGGATACCATCACTCGAAACAGAAGGCATATAACACAAAACAGGCTTCGTATATGCAAATCAAAAACGTCTTTATTACACAAAAGCATATACTGCATGGGACCAACAATATACAACAGAATACCCAATGAAATTAAACTCCTAAATGTAAATCAATTTAAGAATCATTTACATAAGTTTCTAGTTGATAAATGCTATTAAGTATAAAATAAATGACTTTATTGAAGGCAATTGAACTTAATATTAATTTTGACATCTAATAACATTTATTATTTATATACCCTTTTTGATTAATTTTGACTGCTATTATAACTACTACTATACTATAATTAACAATTAAAACATTTAATAAATTGACATTTAATATACATTCTGACTTTTTCACACTGTATTTTATTATTGTGAATTCAATTGTATAACTATTGACATATTGTACATCATATTATTTTAATTTATATAACTTGTTTACTTTGATAACTTTGATTTTAATTACTATTTTGACTAATACTATGATTGACTGACTACATTTGATTGTCATTTAAATATTGTTACATAATGAAATGGGTTTTATATATTTTTTCTTTAAATTATAATGATTGAGTTTTTGAAATATTTGATTAATAATACTATTATTATAAAAATTTGCATGCCGGACAGGTAGAATAAAGATAACTATTACTATAAAGCAACATTGTGTAAAACACCTATGTACACCTTTATTCAGCGAATAAAATGATTGATTGATTGAACTAAGTACAAAAATAAAACAGAAAAAGTGCTGCCTTAAAAATATAGCTTTTAACTACATTGTTTTATCTTGGTACCAAAAAAACTTAAACATACAACGGCCTAGGAAAATTCAACCCACGCGACTTCTAAAATAAAAACTCAATTTATAAGGAATGACAATCAAATAGTAATCTAGAGGCGTTCCATATTCGAAAAATATGTCCAACCGTTTCTCAAACAGCTGGGTCTGGCGGTATTGATCGGGACCCGAACGAACTTGAAAGCGGGGATACCTTATTTCCTACCCTGTTCAGTTAGGGTGGCCTATTTTTGTAAAAAGATCGAAACCCAGGAGATTCGTCTTGCGACTATACCAATAAATTTGGCTGATAAAAGTTAGAATGAAATTGATATGATTAGATCATTGGCTATTTGGATTTATTGTGTAGTTATTTTCTTCAAGTAATAACTATGATTTCTCTATACTTTACAGTACCGTAATGGAATAAGGTTAACGAGAAATTACATAGTAGCGATAAGCCATGCTAAGTGGCGACTCACCGTAAAGCTGCGCGTCCACTGGTTTGGAATCGGAGCGTAGGTACGGAGCGGAAGGATTTGTTGCTTTGTATTAATTTCTATGAAACTGCGTGCACTGGATCGGCATTTCTGCGCCTGAGACCGGTATTTGTGCTGATGACGTCATCCGCAGTGAACGCATCATACGGATTCCGAGCGTTTCAAGTTCTGACGTGTTTGCAACGTTAAATTGTAGGCAAAAATACTTATTCACGATGAACGACGATGTTTTAATTACTTTTAGTGGAAAGGTATGAAGAACTTTATAATCTAAAACATGAACATCAACATAATCATCTTAGAAGAGATATTTGTGACGAAATTGGGCAAATAAAATCTATTTTCATCTTCTAATAAATCAGAATATAATGTATGATATTCTCCGAAAATTAATCTAATTACGTTCGTCACTATCCTCCTGCTTTAAAAATACCTAAATTGCCGATGCTGAATTCGAATGCAGTAGACGCACCGGCATTTTGTAAATGACGACGCTCCGTCCGCTCCGTACGCTCCGATTCCGATCCAGTGGACGCGCAGCTTAAATGTATTAAAATTACAGGTAGTACCCACAAATGTTACATTATAACAATTGCACGAAACTCTACAATTTTCATCTATAATTTTTGCTTGAATATTTTCCCCACTATGTAGAATATATACGTTTTATTCTGACAATGATAAAATGAAACGTTTCGTGAAGGCACTCCCCAAGCTGCTGCATGATTGATTTATTGTTCATTTTGTTCTTATTATTTCGTTTGAGCTAAGAAAATGATTGTATAATGTGTATTCATTTCAGTAGGTACTTATACTTAGTGAACTCGGTTCCTAGCTTCAGCTGCTTTGCGTCGAAAGTGTGTTCATTTCGACATGAATATCTTTTTAATAAAATCTACAACCTAGTTGCCAATTACCGAACTTGCCAATAATATTGTTTGATTAAAAAACAAAAAGTCCTAATGTTTTAAGAGCGGCAACAAATTATTCAATGCTATAAGAATTTCTGGCACTGACTTCAAGAGCCTCTGTTCTGGTGAACAGAGGCTCAGGCCCAGTATTAAATCAGTTCAATACATTATCATATGAATTCTGACTTTAACAACATACAATTACCAATTCGATTTAAAATTATCCAATTAATTCTGTTATCATTTCTCGAACTGACTTTAAGAACATACATTTACCATTTCGATTTAAAATTATCAACTTAATTCTGTAATAATTTCTCGAACCGACTTCAAGAACTTGCGTTCACGAGTATTAATCAATTCCATAAAACATTCATTGTAATTTCCTTTAGGTTACCTAACACGTCGCGTCGGTCTTTGCGATCGGCACGCAATGCGAAGAGGGTTACGGCGGCTTAGTGTTAAGCTGCCCTTGGCCCTAATGCCCGGGTCGATAGTACCCTCGAATTTATTGTTGCGCTGATATTTTCCGATTTCAACCCTCCATTCTTTAAGGGGACTACAAGAGCTAACTTCGCTGTCCTTGTCGGATTGTATGCGTAAGAAAGAGAAGCGCGACGACGACGGGACGTTCAGAACGCTTTACAAACCATAAAATAAATTTATAACAGATTATTAAATTTATTGATCGGATTAAAAAAATAAAACAGTATTTCGTTAGTATGTTGGTTGTTGAATAATTTGTCAAAAAATCTGAATTATTGTATGTATTTTAATATGGTTTTTACTCGTTAAAATATTTTTTTTAGAGGTATCTTTGTGATTTTTTTCTATCGAATAAAGTTAGTTGTATTATGTTTTCAACACAGTACTTAACTAGATTATATCCTGAAGAATATCATATATTTTTCTGATTGTGCTAACTGCATTGAATCATATACTTTAAAGCATTATAAAACTTGCGTTTAGCTCTTGTAGGCCCCTTAAGGAGTTGCTGTATAAAATTCTTGGGGACGCGAGTGTTTGCTTACCAAGTGGGATACAAATTTTCTTTATACAATTATGTCGAAGTGTCTGTCCCGTGAAAGTATTTTGTGAGTGTGTGAAAGTGATAATGTGTTGAAATGCACCTGTGTTTGTTACGTAAGTGTTTCTGACGATCCTCGATCTGATTCTGATCAAGTCGGCATTGCGATCGCGTTCTTTTCGGTTATTCTTTACTAATTATAACCCTAATAGCGACTCCGTTGACTTCTATAAATTAAAATGAACCTGAGAAAAGTACGATTAGGAATGTCAAGAACAAAACAAATTGCACATCAAGTTCTTTTCTCAACTGAAATCGAACATTATTTTAGAACATTAATTGGCAGTGATCAATCAATTGAATAAAGAACCTCAATATCCATTGTAAAACAATTGATCACATTTAAATGGTTTTAAAATTATTAATGATGATCATATTGGAAAATGTTACAGCATATAATTATATCAGCAAGATTCGGCTAACAGGAGATTATTAAAATAAATTGCTCAATGGTTTGAATTAGGCTGGTTTCAGAGAGACGCGCGCGGCACGCGCCGTCGGCCAGCGCGTTTCAACAGCGCGTTTGGCGCGCGGACCACTTTGAAACGAGTTCGCGTTTCTCATTGCAATGTATGAAGCTTCGGCAGCGCGGCCGGCGCGCGCGTCTCACACGCGGCGCGTTTGAACTGCGTGACTATGAAACGCTACTACTAATCTAGTGTAATTGTAAGCGCGCGCGTGTGGCCGGCGCCGGTCAAACGCGTGACTCTGAAACCAGCCTCAATTTATGAGTTATTTGGTTCTAGAGAGCGAACTGAGATAATATATTTTATTGCCGTCACAAGTATTTTGTTTCAAATATAATTTCGATTACGTTAAGACTTGATAAAACATTCTTCGTTTGCGAATGGGTATTTATAGTAATACTTTTTATTGTATTATAGAACGGAATTAAAGCAATTGACCTTTTATTAGGTATTAGAAGACAAAAAATACTAAACAATTCAGGTATAGATTTACAATATATACATATACCCGGTCTGTTTATCTCATCTGTCTGCCGGTATTTTACCATGTTTAATTGTGGCCTGGTTTAAAGATCCTTCTGCCTCTAAATAAATAGAATTATTTCATTCGGTTTAGTTCTTATATTCACATGGCAGCTCGAACGAATAGCTTAGGACTATTACCTTGTTTATTTGCGCAAGTATAGCATAGATAGCGATCCTAAGATCACATTATTCTATTCTCGTCACTTCTTCCTTTTCTGTCATCTGCCATAGGTGATAAAAGAAAATATTTCTGTACTCCATACAGCCTTTCAAAGTCAAACATAGTCCACTGCTGGATCTCTTAGGACTCGTCTGTTTTGCATCACATAGCATTGTAAGTCGATGGGAGGATTTGCCTTACAGTTATATCACGCTGGCCAGACGGGTTGGTGTGGAGTTTGCCGTCTCTTCATAAAGATATGGCTTCGGAATTAAATGGGGTAGTGACACGTCTTATTAGCATTCTGTATCCGACGCCATATATAGAGTTATGCTTTAAAAACAAAGAACTTGTTCCGCTAACGAGCAATCGCTTCCAGTACCAGTTAGAATCTGTGTTTTAATTTAATTTAGTTACGTGCGCGCTCCTCGCGGCGTGCTACAAAGAGTCCGTTTATTATACAACTTTGCAAAATTAATGAATTGAAATAAAATTAATTTTAAAACGAAGTGGCAATGACTGATCTATAATAATGATTTATGAAGAACGAGATTGTTGAAGCTTAATGAAGTTGTGCTGTTTATGAATAATTAAGATTGTTTGGATATTCACAGCCAGAATTCTTATGGATATTTCTTTGTTCATAATAAGGCTCTTAGAACCGCTTTATAAAGTGCAATTTGCAAAACCTGCAATGGAAACTTTGCAAGCTTCATTAAATTACTTGAATCACGCAATGTCATTTGAGATTTTGACACCATATTTTTGTTGGTATTTCAATATAAAATGTTAAGGGCTTTGCCGCACGTGGCAAGTTTTCGCCGCTATAGGATGTCGAAGGACACCGTTAGTTTTAGTGGGTAGGTATTACCTAAACATTTATGTATAATGGAAAGTCGGTTCCATACGAGAATTTATGATTAACTTGAATGATAAGTCCGTTAAGTGGCTTTAAAAAGAGGGCAGGGCCGTAGATTAATGTGCGCTACTACGCACATCAGAATGCAGACTAAATCTGCATATGCCGCTATATTTTGCTGATAATATCATTGAGCCCTCGAAAGAGTTACAAATAAAGCTTAGAAGCTACAGCGATTCTTTAAAAAAAATCAGAGTATTTTCATACGCTATCGCATGCAATAACCGTTGAAGCACGGACTGTAGATTTAATGTACTGACACAAAACGTCGCAAAGGACTACACAAAGCTCAAAACTCAGCGTCTCTTTAATCGGGTAAGTAAAGACATTCGCAAACGCCCCAATAGCGCTGATATTACGCAACCATTCTGATACTGAAATAAGAAAGGGCTTTGAATGTCGTTCAGACGACGACAGATGCTTGTGGAGAGCTAATAGCAAAGAGCTCAGATATTTACATAGAGGCGCATTTCTTAAGGTTGCTCTGAAGACAAATTTTCTGTGACCCAAATTGCCGCTTGGCGGAGTAGCAGTCGCGCTGTGACAGCTACGACAGCAAGAGAGACGAACGTTCCTCCTGTGTATCTTAACTACGAGAGACGGAGAATGACGCTAGCGCCTCCAACCGCGCCAACTACGAACTGAACTGGAGACAGTCTCCACTTGGAATCGGCACACGAATTCCTTAAGAACTGCGCTTCTATTTAAATCTGTATTCATTGGCTTTAGTTTCAAGCTCTAGCACAGGAAGCCAAAGTGTAGGTAGAGCAGCGGAAAGATGGTCAGATGACATTACCGTAGACTGGAAGTCTGAACTGGCAAAGACTTACCACTGCAGAGCAGAGCCACTACAATAAAGAAGAAGACCATGCAAAAGGGATGTGTCCAGATGTGGATTTTGTAATCATGCTGTAAAGACAAAAATTTACCTATGTATATTAAGATACAAACAGTTTTAGTGTTTATTGCTTTTTTAAATAACTTACGTATTACATTCTTGCAATCTGCCGAAATACCAACCCTCATTATTTAACTGTAATTCGTAAAATAAGAAGAAAGGGTCTGCAGGTAAGAGGGTTGTTAACGCGGGAATGCCGAATAACATTTGGCATTTCTATTTTACTCAACATTAACCCTTCACAATTCGCACATTAGGCACACTTCACAAATAAAACTCACATGAACATGCTTGTCTTGTACAAGGACATGTCGAGTTGAAAATAGAATGACGATGACCTTGACATACTTAATTTAGTCCTTAAAGTATTTTACTATTCCTCGTTAAAATTACCAATGTGAAAATCTTTTGGAGCCTGCATAGAGTGGAATGATAACTGCTTTTTTGTTAACTTGAATCAAACCAGACAGAATTGTACTTGGCTTTAGTAAGTAGGTAATTTTTTACCGAAAGTCCTGAACTCCAAAAAACTAAAAAATATTTCGACTAAGTCATAAAAAATAACGAGGCTTTTCTCAGAACCTAATAATGCCCACAACAAGATAAATACGGTAAGGCTTTCTTTGCAATAACTTTCCTAGAAAGTGTCGAGCGGTCGTGTCTCTGGAGTGGCAAATAGGTTATCTAATTACGTTCAGAAACGAAAGCTCTGAAACTAAATATCCTTTGATTGCCAGCGATTCTAGAAGGGATCGAAAATTTAAAATATGATGAAGTTTCTATAAATCAATAGCGCATAGCGAAATTACTTCTGGAAAGGTGATTTTAATATTTAAATATAATAGATATTTTCTTCAATTATATTAAATGTTCTTCTATCCGCGGCTTCGCCCTCGTGGTTTTAGTTAACGGGACAATGGGTAGCTGGTGTATTAAATTCCATTGAAATCCATATTGTTGATTCTGCGTGAAATCGTGACTAATATCCATACATCCCTCCATTAGTCCTTACAAACTTGGACGTTTATTATAATAATAAAATTCTTGTAATGTCAAGACAATTATTTTGAATGGTACACATTCCTTTCACTGTGTCTACATTTGCGTTGGTTGAGAAAAGACGCACTTATTGACAACACGAAAATAATTAGAGACTAAATACATGTACAAAAAAGTTACGATGGATATTAATAAAAGGTAACCGTCCATTAAAACTTTTTTTCAAGTTTTATTTTTGTTACTTAATAAATAAATTGTCACAAGAATATGTGTTCACCATTGATTTAGGTGTTCACATCATAATACAAAACCTTCGAAAATCTACAGATATTCTTAATACATGTTCGTATTTAGTGATGTACAAAGTTTGCTCAAAACATACCATGTCTCCATGCATTAATTTGTCTTCTTCTTTGTCCGCAGAACCTCCCTCCCAGTGGCTCAATTCAGCCGCGGCGACTTCTCCCTCTGGTCTGTGTTGAAGAACTGCGTGGGCAAGGAGCTGTCCAAGATCACGATGCCGGTGGTGTTCAACGAGCCGCTGTCCTTCCTGCAGAGGATGCTGGAGTACCTAGAGTACGCGCATCTGCTCCGAATGGCCTCGGAACAGACCGATCCTGTAGCCAGGATGGAATACATCGCTGGTGAGTCAAAGTACATACATACATAAACTCACGCCTGTTTCCCCGAAGGGGTAGGCAGAGGCATATTAAACGCCCACTTTTCGCCAGTGTTTTGATCCCACGTAATAGGTGTCGAGCCTATTGCCGCTTATTGGGACATTTTGTTTGCCAGAGCCTCGTCCGTTGATCGGCAGGTGCACCACTTGCAGGTGAGGTTGGCTTGGGACCCTAAGTTCTTGGTGGGAGCCCTATGCACTCAAAGTCAAAATTATTTATTCATGTAAGTCACAAGGTGACGCTTGAGAACGTCATTTTTTTGTTTTTACTTAATGAATCTACATACTACTACTACTTTGTACTTTGTCCAACCAGGCATCCCATGACTGCGACTGGTGTAAGCCTCGCCGAAAGGTTGGGGTTATAAAACGCATATTTTATCTTTATTTAACTAAAATATTCCGCTAGTGAGACTCGTTATAAAAATATTATTATTTCACTGAGTTTGTATTTATTACCTTTGTTTCCAACTTTCGCCGTATATATTATTATAGTTAAACTGAATGTTTTAATTGGGGTGGACAGTACGGTCTCATATTGCGGTAAATATTCGGTAGATTCAAATCATAGTAGGTATGCAAATATTCCCAGTTTTCAGCGTTGAAAGATGGTAGAACTGCATACTATAAAATAAAAAACAGGATCCATTCTCCGTGTAGTCTCATTTATAATTGGGTACCTATATTTATTTCTGTAAAATGTTCAAGACAAATGAAAATGAAAAAGAGCCTAACAGATATACCTATTTAATTTTTTTTATGTTCCTTGTTCGCTTACCTACACCAATGTCAAATGCACCTGAGTGCAAACGTTCATTAATCTGACTTTAGCGAATGACACCGAACAAAGGCGACAGATCAAAGGACAAGCGTAGATTGATTGAGGAATCAATCATAGCAAGAAAATATTAGTAACAGCAAAGAATAGATGAAGAAAAATTACAGTTCGCTGTGACTTTTTGTTCGATAACATTTTCAACACTGATCCTATCTATCATGTTTCGACACAAAATCCCACGAGGCTATTGGTTGAAAAATATTGCAACTCAACTCTATTACTCGATTGACATATATTTATGACCTTGGTGTTCATTAACTATATTTTTTATGTAATTGGGGATATGTACCGTAAATAAATGTATGTTCTGGTGATGTCTGTAAACATAACGCTTGCAACATGCTCTTAAAGATAATTAAATTGTACTACAAACTACAAGAGTCCTAAGTATGTAGGTATGGACTAAATAATCTAATAGGAATCATGACTTTGCCGGCATTCCATGGATAAAAGCTGCTATGTAAATCACAAACTATACATTCATAAAAAATACTAAAATAGAAATCGCAATGCGATGTGAAAGGCCATCTTCACAAAACGTGATTCAAACAGAAAGCATTTGAGAACACAATCGAGACGACGAAACAAAGGATTTTCATTTGATTTTATTGCGTCCCGATGCACGTATAACTTCGTACGAAATAGAAAAATATGTAGCATTTTTGAACAATGCTTGTATTTGTATTTTATATTCCGGCATCTATTTTTCATATGGAGTTGCAAGAAGATCCTCCTTTTGTTAGATAAGCTTTGTGTAATTGGGAGAGTTGGTTTTACTGAGAATTTTGAAAGGCAAATTCATTTTCTCGATTACCGTATATAGTAGGGGAGCCCATGAAGGGAGTTCGGGATTTACTCGAACGCGTCGGATATTGATAGCATCCATGTCCTACGTATTTTTAATACAGTAGAAATGTTAATCTGATTGTTTGCATATTGGAGGTGGTCGTACGAAAGAATTTAAAATGCAAAATAATTAAAATTAATCGAGCGTGTCGGATTTTCGAAGGGGATGTTAAGTGAACCTAAAAAATGGCTCTCATTGAATAATCTGACGATTTGGGTGCGACGCAAACTCGTGGTCACTATTAGAACGTGCAAAAAGAATTCGTCCTTTAAGGGCGGTTTCAGATTAGCGTATTTTTCTGCGCGTATACGGTCGTTTTAGCATACGCGCTTACACGCGCGCTACAATACGCGCTTCAAAAAACCAGACTCACGTAAACGGGCGTGTTCGCTCGAAATGGTAGTGACGTCTTGTCAGTGTCAACATGGATTTTGATGGCTCGTGGTTATACGAGCTTAGAAGCGCGTCAACGCTCGTACGAGTTGCGCGTGTGCCAAAAGGCGCGCCTATACGCGCCTACATGCGCTTCCAAAAACGAGCTTATACGCGCGTATAAAACGCTAATCTGAAACCGCACTTAAGATACTCAATCGCATCAGATTAAAATGTATATGGTTCATCCTAAAGTCCTAGACGTGCTTTCTCATAATCTGACGATAATCTGGTGGAATTAGTGCAATCGTTTTTTAATTTAAGTTTTGAACGTCAATAGCTGCCCACCTATGAAAAGCATTTTATAATTATAACATCTTAGCTTTGCAACCCAATAAGTCTCAATGACGCTTGAGTAAATCCCAATTTAACATCGTGGGCTCCCCTACTATATGGTGTGACTTTTGGCAATGTGCCTGATAAACAGCTAAAGGAATTCCTTTTCCTACTTATTAGGTAGCAGATTTCCTATTGCGTGGGGCACATATCAGCGATAGCGTAGAGCATAATAGCGCAGTAAAGGTCAGGATCACATAATACACATCTACCTATACTTTCACAGGTAAACAGGTATACCACGGCGACTATCGATCACGATACCGGGTCAGTGGCGACTGTGTATGTGCATTTTAATTCAAATACGGCACGCGCTGCAGATAAATTGATTACTACGTTAGTCAACATAATTGGTTCGTGAGAGTTTACTTAACCTGTTCAGATGCGCGTATGCATTTTATATATTTGTTTAGCTGAACCACAATATTAATTTTCTTGCCAACCTCATAAGCCTAGAAATAAATAAAAGCCATGTGTGTTTATCCAAACATCTTTAATTTAACGGAAGTCATTTACTTAAAACCTTATCGCGAGTTGTCGTGGATTTTGACTGCTGACCGAAAGATTTTAGGTCAGGCTTGAACATTTTGTAATGAATTTCCATCTGGCGTTTCTCGTCCATCCGAGGACAGTAGCTACGAGGAAAAATCTGATATTAAGTCGAATCTCGGTGACTCACTAACGAGCGTATACGCCTCGAGCGGCGGCTCGAGTTTAGGTTTTTATAGTACCGCGGTCGCCCGCGCACCGCGGATGCGAGACCCGGCGCACTATGACGGTGTCGCGTAGAATAATAATCTTGATCCTTCTTGCCATACATGAACAGTATTCGTTTATGTAATACGTCGATTATGATATGAAAGTATTCAAATTAATTATTTTCAATGCACATGCATTTAAAGGTATCAAATAAATATAGATATTACATATTTGTTTAGTAGGATGATGATCCTCAGGATAACAACGACTATTTATAATAATTTGGCGCAGTTTTATTATATGATAGAAATAATTTATAATTGTCATCTACATAATTGTTACATTTCAAATATACATCTATTTTGTTATTAATGCATAAAAACCCACGTATGACACTAAATACAAAACCAAAAGAGTCGGGTAAAAGAAAATACTTAATTAATTAAAAGAAAGAAAAAAATATACAATATGTTGATTTGTATTTACAAAATATTGTAATTATACAATATATATTCACCTAAAATTATTTTACACAGTGTGCGATGATATAAACCCCTCTTTTTATAAAATTTTACATAGATAAGGCCAATTCTCTTATTTTATATGACATTGAAATTATATTTTGAACGAAATGAGATTAGATTTTAAATTGACTCAGAATTGGTATTCTTCTAATTTAAATGTCATTATCATCTAGAATCCGTGCCACGAGAACATAGACATTTTGTAAACAAAGAATTTTTACTAAGTGACTTAGCGATAGTTCTGTCAAAAACAAATAATTTCAAATCAATGAGCGCAACGGTACATAGATACGTGTCATTGGAAACTAATATGTCAATGGATCGGGTTTTTATCGATATTATGCGCTGTCAACAGGATCTTTTAATGTTTTGAGGTACTGACGCCTAGAATGTCAACATTTGGCGTTAGTTCATTGAAATGATACATTCTTGGGCTTAACATCTTTTTATCAGAGGACAAAATAAAATTTTTAGTTATCAAGAAGGGGTTGGTGTTAAGTTAAATACAAGTTTATAGGATCGCAACGCTCTTCTCGCTGTCACGGCATCTCGAAAAAGCGCGTGCAGAATATCAGATGGCAGAAAATTATTTATACCTAAAAAAGAAATTGCGTTTTCAGACTACCGTAACGTTTATTGGTTTTTGTTTAAGTTCATGCTGACGATTTCATTCACAGACAACGTAAAATCTCTATGCCTAGAAATGTTTATGCAATGTATTAGCTAGTAATCTGTTATATTATTCATTGTTGGTCAATAATTTAATATTTTAGAATAGATATGCTACTTTGAGCAATATTATTTATTGCGTATTGATTTTTAAAAAATCGTGTCAATAAAAAAGTAACATGTATGTACTCTATAATTAACATATATGGTACTCTATTTTTCATTAATTTACAGATTATTACGTGTAAAACAACAAAAAATCGGCCAATTTATGAACATTCGACCATTAAAACACAAAATCAAATATTTTTATTTCAGTAAAATTTAACAATATAAATTTAAAAACATAGTGGCATAATTAGGCATTGAAAAAAAGACTGTTCAAAAGCATAAAATCTAAAACGCAACTGTTTGAAAAAAGGTTGTGAAGCTCTGAATGTTTGTTTACAAAAAGTCTATCTTCTCGTGGCACCAACTATAATTTGACTTCTATTGTTCTCACTGACGTTAACACATTGTTTAATTAACAACAGGCAGCGATAGCCTACTGGAGATACCAACTGTCTGCTATGCAGAAGGTATCGGGTTCGAATCCACGGTATGCTAGAACGATGATGATGACATTGTTCAATTAACGATCTAGTCACGATAACATTCCAATATCAGTTTATTTAGGAGAATACCATTTGTGACATGAGTATGACACTGACATTAGATCGAAACTGCATTTTGAACAAATATAGTTAGAAGAATTGAGTCTCAAAATAAACTGTTAACTGGTGCAGAATAAGACTGCACAGTAGGTACGTGGGCTTGTGTGTGTTAGGTACCTGCAATGCGCGCTCGCGGGGGTCAGCTGAGCTGCGGCGGTTTGTAAGATAATATTCGATTCAAGTGTGCTTTTAATTGCATTGCATAGTACGTTTTAGGTAAATACCTATTACATTGGGATCATGCTAACGGCGGCGCGTCCTAGCTTAAAAATAACCATAATTTTGCCCCCCTTAAGAACCTCATACATGGGCTCTGTAAATTCATCGGTTGGTCACCCATCTATACTATGACCGTGATGTCAATTACTTTACCTTAACTTATGTAGTTTGTATGAAAATAAACCCGCGATATAGGCTCTGCAAGCCAATCCCATGGTCACCCATCAAAGATCAAATGCGTCTAACTACTGTACCTGTTTATACTGTATATTGCCACTTGATTTTTGCAGCAAGGTATTATATCTAACGGTCCGTTTCTATCAGTCTCGCCCAGCCCCTAGTTGACCGCGCTACTATACTAACCAGTAACCACTAGACTCCAGATGTCTTGACTAACACACTAGTTTAATACGTAATACATAAATAAAGTTAAGTACATCAACTTTTCATATTTATAAAAAAAATACGTTGAGAAAAAAAATAAGGATCAAGAAACTTTAGCCGCGCTATAAACGTGTTGGAATGCAATATTTACGTAAAATGGCGGACGCGGACGCGAGCGACAGGTCCATCCTCTGAGAGCGCTCAGCGCTGAATGGCGGACATAGCATCGCGCTTCGAGCTTTATTGGTATTTTTAAAAAAATCATATTAATTACAAACGAAAAGTTTAGATTCCAATTTTTTTATATGACTTAAAATGAATTATTGGTTTTCTAAATATGTATATATCTTTTTAATAATCACAGTAGTTTTTTAGATATAAATGCAAATTTGCGGGCTAAAATTAAGCAAAATGCACTGTTTTGATCTCCGATTTTCTTGAAAATTATGAATGAAAGTACAATTTCTTTTTTAAGGACTCGCTTGTATAGCTTTTGCTCGTACAGTTTACAGTTACAGAACTATAGAACGATAAGTTTTCATAGCACTAGCGACCATTAATGCTGGCCTAAACTACAGAAATTACGAAAATGACTTTTTTAAATTCATCCGTTTTAAAATATTTACTATAGTAACCCATATATTTTTCTTTAGGACTCTCTTGATAAAGAACTGAACTTTCATATTTTCTATATCTTTTCCATTAATTGTTATTTATCCGTAACGTAATAGAACAATAAAACCCCGCAAAATCGCCTCCGACGGATTAAACGCTCTTAAGATGCCATCGGAGTAGGTAAAGCTTGAATGATAATAAAGTTGTACTTAAACCTTTAACAGAGGAAAGCACTCAGGCTGTCAAACGTCACATGTCCTTTTCTTTACAGATCAGTACAACGCGTTAGAATTCATAGTTCTGTTCTGTATTCTTCATCTATTTTACTTTGTTTTATGTATGAAGACTTTCACACATGTAAATGGTTTTCTCTCTACGTCAGAACATTTGATTCGATTTTTGTTGAATGAGCGACTACAGAACATTTCCTTTTATGTTCTCTCATGTCACGACTACTTACGTTATTGAAGTACCTTCTGAGATATTTTCTTTTTTCATCTAGCGATGTTTATGTACACATCAGTAAACATTGGCATCTTTAAGCCACATATATTTTATTCAACGAGAATAAAAATGTATCTCGAATTACTGAAGAAAATAAAAAACGTTTGAACTTTCGAGATTTGTACATATCTACTAATATTTATGTTACGGATGGCAAACATGTAATTATTGGCGAAATGCCATCTATTTGTCGACTAAAATGTCGGCATTTTGAAATTGGTCACAGGATGTCAGTTTTACCATCATTAGTATTGTTGAGACAAGGATAGCTTAGCGAATTGAATGTCTGCCTGCCTTTACCAACAAACTGCCACACAGAAGATACTCGTATCTGTTTTAAACCAACGGCGGTATTGATATGTACTTTTTGTTTATAATCGATCGTACCGTGTCTTGGGGAGTACACCTCAGCTGTCATGAAGATGAATCAGCGTCGAATATTTGGCACTACAGCACTGATGTAAACCATGGAATATTGCTATCGTATTGGGCAGCGGATGTCAGATAGCGGTCGCACTGTGGAAAATGCATGGTCACGGTTAAGCTAGAAAGTGAACCGCGAGTTCAATGCAATACTACCTTAGCCTTTTATGCAACCGGGATAACGCTATGATAATGAAGATGATATAAATATTGACTACCTTACTTGAAATAGAAAGCTGTTTTATTACGGAACGGATACTAAGCACAAAATGTTTGTTATTCTTCAAAAAGTCTCCAATCTTAGCCGTCGCGAACAATTTGCCTAAAGTATCTATGCCTAAAGTATCATCCGTTTACTTAATTCCTACAAACCGTCAGTGGTTATTTGCGTCCAATGGAGCTGCCTTCAAATCTCTTTGAGCCCTTGTACCCATTAAGAGATAAACGCGATTATTTTTCTCTGCCCTTTGATGTCTTACGTAATAGAATTTCAGCTTTCTATTTACAAGATTAGTTCTAATAATATCTAATGGGTTTTTCCGAGCACCTGTTTTGTTTTGTCATGACTAATGTTAGAGCCTATTAAGCTATAAAATTTCTGGAGACGGGTTCAATTTGCTGATTACCGTTTGTTTTGTAGGATTTTTTTTTAACTAGACGTCGCCAGCGGCTTCGCCCGATTCAATTATACATATAAACCTGCCTCTTGAATCATTATATCTATTTAAAAAAACCGTATTAAAATCCGTTGCGTAGTTTTTAAGATTTAAGCTTACATAAGGAGAGACAGACAGAAGACAGATTTTGTTTTATACTATGTAGTGCTAACATGAAACTATAGAAGATTACAAGAGTTTTAGACAATAATTGCCGTTAAAATATTACAGACAAATTATGTTATAATTATAAATTATACTAATTGCTTTACGTATGAGTATACGAAGAATATAGAATGAGAGTAATCAAAATTTTTAAGAGAATAGCACATTCTTAAAAATATTTTGAAAGATTGGTTACAAAAATTCGAACAGCCATACATCATCATACCTTTCTGTCTATACGTCTAGTCATTAGACTAGACGTATAGTATATGTATAGTCATTAGATTGATGATGATGAGTATTAACTCATCATCATCAGCCTTTAACAGTCCACTGCTGGACTAGGCCTCTCCATTGAAAGGAGGAATTGGCCTACTATACCACGCTGGCCAAACGGGTTGGTATAAGGTTTGTATCAAGTTTTCCTTCTCTTACAGTGCTTTTTTCGCTGCATGATATGCTCCCTCTGTCGGCTCTTACGACACCCATGGGATGATATGGGGTGGTGACAATCCGTATTTTTAATCCGTCACCACACGGACAATCTAATACTAATCTTAATATATAAAATCCTTGCGTTACTGACTGACTGACAGACACGCTACAGCCGCAACTGTTGGGCGCAGGAAGCTGAAATTTGGCATGTATGTTCCTTGGGGACCGTAGGGGTGCACTAAGAAGGGATTTCCCGAAATTCCCACGGGATCGGCCAAAACGGGTAAATTAAAAAAAATGCAGGCGTAGCTGCTGGCGTCCTCTAGTATAATATAAAGCTGAAGGTTTTTGTTTGCTTAAACGCGCTAATGTCAGGTCCGACTTTTTTCCTTTCAGTATTAGATAACCCATTTATCGAGGAAGGCTAAAGCCTTCCTTGAGCTATAATATAGCTATAATATTATGCTATGAGCCACGGGAGCGGAGCAGTATCCTTAAATAACGCGGGTGTAACCGTGGGCTCATCTAGTAACATATAAACTTTCGTATTCATAACAGTATGTCAATGCGATAGTCGATTTACTGTCGACTGCTTTTTAGCTATTGCAATATTTAAAAAATATGGTTTTCGAAATATGGTATTCTATCTAACTTTCTTTTGATACTGGATCATCACAAGGAATCTCACATTTTTATATCATACATACGGACAAAAAAGAACCCGCATCAAATTGCAATTGTTTTTATCAGCAAAATGAGCTGAAAATATTGTATTGTCAGTACTGATAATTATACCAAAGTTGTTGGGATTTATAACTTACTGTATTAAATTAAGCTGCAGTATTAAGTAGACTGCCTCCGTGGTCCAGTGGATAGCGTATGCGTCTGCTGATCGGGAGATCCGGGTTCGATTCCCGGGTCAGGCAAAAGTGTTACTGAGTTTTTGAGAATTCTCAGTAGCACCACGGTCTGGCAATGTGCCCAGTAACGGCAATAGGCTCGCCCCCTATTACGTGGTCTCAAAATTCATAAGGCGAAATGTGGATGTAATATTACACCTCTCCTGCCCCTCCGGAGATAGATGGGAGTGACGCTATAAAAAAAATTAAGCTTAAACAATAAGTTCACACACAACACAAGTAGTTGCATCACATCATCAGCCTTTAACAGTCCACTGCTGGACTAGGCCTCTCCTTGGAAAGGAGGAATTGGCCTACTATACCACGCTGGCCAAACGGGTCGGTATAAGGTTTGTATCAAGTTTTCCTTCTCCTACAGTGCTGTTCTCTGCATAATATGCTCCCTCTGTCGGCTCTTACGTCACCCATGGGATGATATGGGGTGGTGACATTCCGTATTCTTAATCCGTCACCACACGGACCGAGTAGTTGCATACTTAAATAAAATGTATTATTTTCTTTGCAGCGTTTGCCGTGAGCGCTCTGGCATCCAACTGGGAGCGTCTAGGGAAACCTTTCAACCCACTTCTGGGAGAAACATACGAACTTGAGCGTCCTGAATTTAGAGCTGTTTGTGAGCAGGTGAGAATAATCAACTTATAGATAGATAGATAGATTGTACACCAGTAAACATAAGAAGATACAATATTTAATGAAGTAACTTAAAACTAGTTGCACAACAGGTCTTATCGCAAAATGCGATCTCCTCCAGACAACCTAGTTTGAAATACAATTAATGTAAGAAAAATAGAATACAACTTATTTAGTTTTAGAAGCATCTAGTTATTATATGTTTATCATACTTTATTATGCTTTTGTAAAAAATACACGAGAGTTTCTTTGAAGTATACTGTTAAGAAAACTGTTTTATTTTATTTTACAGTTTTAGGCAAACAGCTACATTTTAATATAACAGAATTGAGTACAAAAAAGAAGGCCAATTAAAAGTTTTCACGGATAGCAGATAATATAAGTGATTATAAATAATGTATAAGTTGACAGTGAGGGACAGTAAGCACGCAAGATATAAACACAATTAAATCCTATACCTAACCAGACACCAAAGAAGGAGTTACAAGGACTTTTTTAAGTTTGGTACTGCTATGGTTAAAATCAGTTTCGACGTATTTCATGCTTTATTATTGAGAGTAAATATTTGCAACACCTGGTTTCCCTAGAAGAAAAAGGAAAAAATATATACAGTTATTTTATCTTTTTATGTAGGTATCTTGGCCAGGGCGACTGGCCAGAGATCGCAAAGCACAGAGATTTGCTGAAATCCAAGGGAGAGGCCTTTGCTCAGCAGTAGGACAACATTGGCCTATTACCTAAAAAAAAAACTTGGCAAGAATTACACTATTTCTTCAATCAATGGATAAATGAGTATCAAGAAGTTGTTTTATTTCGGTAAGATTTGACTAAGATACTTCATATTGTTGTAGTCTAATGACGAATATGGTTGTCCACAGGTGTCCCACCACCCACCAGTATCAGCGTTCCACGCAGACAGTCCTCACTTCGTGTTTCACGGGTCAGTGCACCCCAAGCTCAAGTTCTGCGGCAAGAGCGTCGAGATACAGCCTAAGGGACACGTCACTGTCGAGCTGCCACGGTAAGTGTAAATACTACCTACTCAGAATGACCACAAAGAGCTTTTAGAGTAATATCCTTGGGCTGCCAGACCTTACTTATTTTCTCAGAAACGTAATATATAGAATAATGTAGTGTTAGTATGTGCTACGAGCTAGCCTTACGTCAACCGGCATACTACGTGGGTAACAAATGTCTTGCCATGCTACCTCCGCCGGGCCCCGGTAAACGGGGAAGGCATATATAAAAGAAATGCTGGCTTGACGTCGTAAGGGATGATATGCGTGCCAATCGACTAATCACCAGGGATGCGAAGACCTTGAGAAGTGGAGAAGATTCAGCCAGACAGCGGACCCCGGGCTCCAAGGCGTAGGTTTTGGAACGCAACCGGGACAGCGCTAAGATGATGATGATGAGTATGTGCTATGAGTGTACGCATACTTGCTTGCTTGTTTAGCACCTCTTATCTAAAAATTGGTCGTCGATCTAAGCTATCCAATAACACTTCATTATTCTATTTTTTTTTATTTATTTGCGAAAAGGTTTAACAATATTAACACTTATTTAATATTTTACAATCTTTAGTAACAAATATGTGACATTGACAATTTCATGTTTTGTTGGACTCTGGTATCCATGGTAAGATTTAACTTGTGTTATGGGCACCAGTGCCCTTCCATACAATGACAAGTCAAACGTGAAAACAATGATAGGAGCGATTATACATGGTGTTAGTGTAAACTATTAATATTATATAGAACATTTCGTTTCTGAGAAAATAAGTAAGGTCTGGTGGCTCTGGGATCTTGGACTATTTAAGTAATCAGTCCGTTTTGAAATAGGTGTGATGTGAACGATGAGTAAATCTTTATCCAATATTCTGCTGCTAAATCAGAGTAAATCTCCCTGATCAAAGCGAGCTTTTAGGCAAATATTTACTCGTAACCTCAATATTTCAGAAATTATTCTATACAAATATTCGTATCAGAGTAAAAGCCACAGAATATTGAATACAAAGTATATGAAAGCCTTAGGATAGAATAAATATGAACATGTCCCCTGCGACCCAAACTTAGCAATTTTCATCGTTTGTACAATATTTACGAGTTACTTGAAATAAACATTTGTGCTTGTAGCGGTTTTTAAATTGAAATATTACGCAAATATTTCCAAATAAATCGGACACAGTCTCGCTGAATAATGTCAGTCGTTTCAACCCAAACTGCCGCCATCCAACCCTCGGGCACTGTTTATTCAATGTTATTTACAACTGCTTTTAAGCGGACCTTTTTTCTGATAAAAATAATTTTATAAAAAATTGCTCCCATAAATATTATGGTCACTCTGCTTTATAATGCGTGAGTTTTTCTAAAGAAATCAGTGAAAGTAGGTGACACGACCGTGTGAGAGGGCTGCTGTAGAAAAAGACTCGATTATATAGTCCAAAGGCAATGGACGAAAAACGATACATATATTCATGTTCTAATTATAACGGACCAAGCAGCTGCCGGGCTTGCAACCGCGACAATCACTAAGATAAGGATAATGATGTTCTAGTCATAAGCAAGCTAGCTAGAACATAATTAGGTACCATCTAGTTCAATAAACAAGAAAATTTATGAACTGAGAAACATTCTAGGAGCATAATAGATGTCGTAGAGACATCTATTAGGTATGCAAGGCAGCGAAAGCTGAGTGGATATACCAACAGACTGCCATGCAGAGGGTATCGGGTTCGAATCCACGGCGCGCACCAATGACTTTTCGGAGTTATGTGCGTATTGAATTGTGAATTATCGCTTGTCCCGTGCCTCGGAGAGCACGTTAAGCCGTCGGTCCCGGTTGTCATGAAGATCTTTGACAGTCGTTACAGAGCGTCAGTACCTTCTAAATAAACTGACACTAGTCTAAACCATGGAATATCGCTATCCCTTCGGGTTGCGGAGGTCAGACAGGCAGTCGCTCTGTGAAAAAGCTAATATTCAGCCAAATCCAGTTAGACTAGTAAGCGGACCCCAGATTGAAACTGGGATAATGCTAAGAGAAAGAGAGATATCTATTATGCTCCTAGAATGTTTCTTTGGAGGGTTGGACACTCTGTTTCTATTAACATCGAACTCGATATAATAATCCCAATTCCGAGCAAGTTTTGTGCTGACATAGCTTATTAAGTGCTTGGCTAATATGTAAATCTATCTAAATAGACAAATAATATGTTAGTTCATAAACATATTAAACTTAAAACTCTTATGAAGTTCTCAAGAAATTCCAGCTTAAAGTCTTATCTTTGTGTCATAGTTTCTGAAGCTTAGCTTAAGTCTCATGAAGAGTATTCGCTAGCGTCGTAGAATGTAGCCTAACTTCTCGGAATCTGAAAACTTATCCATGTGTAGCGAAACACAAAGGTCCATATCTCAAGGTTTATTGTGCGTAACAACGTAATATAGTTCAGTTGCTATCTCCGATTCATACGAAATGATCATTTTTGTTCTAAAACTTTCTCAGAATAACACGAAGTTTCTCGATGTAACATCAGTTCTGTTTTTAGCAGCCTCAGAGCATGGCCTATTTCAGTCTATGGAGTGTTAGGCCATAGACTGAGGCTCGAGTGCAAATGGGTACACTTCCCGTGTCTTCCAAAAACATTATAAATTATTCTCAAGCAAGGAGCTTTCCCCAAGATGTTTTGATGATGTCACCGTTCGCAGTGTTTTAAGTAAAATCATTGCCTACATTACTCCTAAGTAATGAAGGCAATTTTGAAGTAAGATGTAGGGTTATACAGTTATTGCAAACGTCTTCGATAGTGTCAATACGAGAAAGCCAACAAATACCAAAGATTTGCGATGTTTCATCCGCGCACCAACAGCGCCATACATTAAGATTTATTTATGTAAATAAGATTTTGAATAATACAATTTCTTTACCGACCTAAGTAAGATTGATGAAGGAAAATCTCCAAGAACCTGCATACTGAGTACGTTGAATAAATTATAGATTTCTTCCAATTTAGAGAGCAGATTAATTATTCAAAATATAAATGTAAGTATTTCTGATGACTTAGGAATATTCGACAATGATTGATGTTCTTTATATGTTATTGTTTTAACGTTATGAGTTGTGGTTCTCTTGTTGTTTGTGACAACAGTAGTAACTATCATTTGTCTTTCGTTTACGTCATATCTTCCACGTTGTCTGGAAGGTTATCCATTAGTGCCAAGGCAGCCTGATATATCTGATTTCTCATAGAGTAGGAAATTATTAGTCTTGGATATATTGGTGCTTTGTTTTCGATTGTTAGATATCAGATACAGAAATGTCTACGATTTTAATCTAGTAGTTTGTTTTCGTATGTCACTGCCTTTGTGTTGATAATGATATCAGTCTGAACAATTTGTCTTTATACCGACAGAATTTTAGCAGTCAAATATGAAAAAATCTAGGAAGTGTAAATGGCTGTGTCAAATTACGCCTTATTTACGTTCGAAGTCACTAAGTTTCTTTCCAATGCTTTAGAATTTACAAAATTTTAAGTGTAAATACGTGGTCTTCGCTTTACAAACACTGTAAAGCTCAAGTAAAATAAATTATGGTACCCGCAATAATCAAGTGACTATTTAGGCCATGGACTATCTTTTAGCCCTGGGTTGCGGACGGCGCTCTGTGTAAAAGCTTAATATTCTGTAAAATCTGGATTAGATCTCGGGCTTTGAGTCCAAAGCCTTCAATGCAACCAAGATAATGATAAGGACTATAATAATAGGTCGAGTGACCATTTTACGTATTTTTCTTTTTGTATTTGATTCAAACATACAAGAATAACCAATTACATTAATCAAAGTCGTTATAAAAATAAGTAAGTAATTTGTACACTGAAATTCATTTTACTTAAACCTAAACAGTATTGGATCCAAATAACATTGAAAATCTGAAAATATATCCGACATTTTAGAATATTACCCGAAAATAAATTAGGAGGAGTCATTTTCCATTAGTCATTGGCTACAACGTTATCAGGCTTTAATATAACGAATGAGATTAATAACCGTCCTACGCCAGTGAGATCATAAATAGGTTGTAAATAGGCCACATTAATTTTATTAATTAAATGTCAACTCGAGGCATATCGATCCATGATCCAATCCGACGAATTTGAGTAAAAGGTTTATTTTAATTAAATTCATTAGAGCCATCCAGTTCAGAATTAATGTTTTGCAAAGTATTTTACATTAGCTGAACTTGAAGCATCATTTGAGTGAAATTTGGTACACGCTTCTAGAGGCGGAAAAGTGCCTGAATGTCTTTGTTCGTTCAAGTATAAGTTTATCTAAAGGTTCAATGGCTTAGTCCTGAAAGATAAACAGGGTAGTTTTAGTATTTAGTAGTATACGGTATTTATGTTGGTATGGATTTGTGTCTGCTAATCTATACAGATAAATTTTATATTCTTATTGTAATAAGGTGTTATGCGCGAAGTTAGCAGCTTACGGCATACATGGCAGCTTGCTTCGATGGGTTGAATCATACCTAGCTAGAAAGAGCCAACTCGTTTCTATAAAACGAAACCTATCTTCGGCTGCTATAGCCTCTTCCGGGGTCCCACAAGGATCGCATCTAAGACCTCTATTTTTCATAATTTTCATCAACGACTTGGTTGAACGGCTTAAAAATCATTGTCTCTTATACGCCGATGATTTGAAGGTGTACTCTATTGTAAAAAGCATTAACGATGCCGAGACACTCCAAAAGGATCTTGAGTGCATCCAGACTTGGTGTTCTAAGAACTATATGACTGTCAACGCAGGAAAATGTTGTGTCATTTCTTTTACAAACAAGGCTCACAAGATACTGTATAACTACCACCTAAATGACCATTTAATAGAGCGAAAAAGTGTTGTCAAAGACTTGGGGATATTTTTTGACGAAAAGCTGACATTTCGTTCCCATTTTGACTATATCATAGCTAGAGTTACCAAATTGTTGGGATTCACACTAAAGATTACAAAAGAATTTAAGTGACCACGTGGCATCATCTACCTTTTTTGCACTTTAATCCGCAGTATTCTACAGTATGGCTCTCCTGTATGGTCACCTTTCTATGCCGTACATCTGGACAGGATAGAGAGAATTCAAAGAAAAATGACGAGAATATTGTGTTACAAATAATAATAAAAATGAAGAACGATTAAAATATTTTAATCTAGTCCCTCTTGAATCACGCCGCAATGCATGGATCTTACGTATCTTCACAAGATTGTGCATTCGACTATAGATTGTCCGGAATTATTATCTCAACGCTCACATCAACAACACGTCTTTTTAAAATCCGTTAGTCAGAATGTGTCGTTTGTATAATGACCTTTTACCGAGATATCATGTATCACTAGATGTCTTCAATTGTAATATTACTCAATTTAAAAATAAAGTCAGGCATATTATGTCATCGTCCTCACAGCATTGAACATCACATAATAACGTGTCAATAATGCTTCTGTTTGGCATTATTCTTTATTTTTTATGATTAAGTTTGTCGTCATTTACTTCCAATCTATAAGCGTATTTAAGTAACAATTAGTATTTTATCACACAACGTCATCTTGTACTGATATGCATATATGTATGTGTCATCTTGTACCGTGTATCTTGTAACCATGATGTGTACACATAGTTAGAAACATAGTTTAAGACGAAACTGTAAAAATAGCTTCTAAAAATTTATTCCCGCACTATGTTTTGTTTTGTGTGCCAAATAAATAAATAAGCGAAGTAGTAAATTTTATATACTGATTTATTTTGTCGTAAATTGTTTTCTTGAATATGAACTGGGTTTCTGATGTTTCGTGAATCCGATACATATCCGATAGTGTTGTAAATGCCATGATGATATTCATAGGGACGTACATGTCCACAACCGGAAGACAATATGAAACTTATTGACTACAAAGGTTTCAGGTCCTATCATCACCATTAATTCTAGCCTTGGAGCGCGAGGTCGGGTTACCAGATTTTAAAGAATATTGCCACCAAAATTAAAATGCCTATTATTTTTTAATTTCCAGATGGGGCGAAGCCTACACCTGGAGCAACGTGAACTGCTGCGTCCACAACGTGATCGTTGGCAAGCTGTGGATCGAACAGTTCGGCGCCATGGAGGTGACCTGCCACGGCGGCGCCGGGCTCAAGGCCAACCTCGTGTTCAAGCCGGCCGGCTTCAACAACAGGGACCTGCATAGGGTCGATGGACATATCGTGGATGCTAAGTGAGCACATTCTTTTTTAAAGACCACTACCGCGCTAGCAATACATTCTGAATCTCGGGAGACTTTACAAACATACAACCAACAGACTCAAAGTTATTCATATCAAGACTCGAAATAGATATTACTTATCTGGTTACATAGCATTGAAGCGGTCTATATAACAAACAGTAAATTAATAGTCAGAAAAATCAATTCGTATATTCTAAGCAAATTCTGTTTTTTAGCAATAGGTACTTTGTGACACATGTTATACCTACGCATATCTATGCTTTGCAGTGCTTAGAATATCAGGCGCTAGTAGGATACCTAGCTAATCATTGATGATCTTTTCATTTAAATGTCTCGAATATCAATAGCTTCCTAGCTATTTTGGAATCAAATGCATCATCATCATCATCATCTACCCAGTATATAAACTGTCCCACTGCTGGGCACAGGCCTCTTCTCACTATGAGAAGTGTAAGGCCATAGTCCACCACGCTGGCCAAATGCATTTAGATCATTCACTCATGTGGATATTCTTCTGTGTACATTTTTAACATGCATCTAACCAAGGCGGTTATTTGAGTTTGGACGTGAGTAGCTTACTTGGTAAAGAGCAATTTGCGGCCTTGTCGACGAGATATCGCGTGCTTAAGGCCTGCTTTATTGTGTAAACACATAATATAAGTTAAATATGTTACTCCTTTTCAAATCCTGACAAACCAATGCTTCGATTTCAGTAAGAAGCGTGTCAAATTCCTATACGGCAAATGGACGGAGTATATCAAGTGCTGTACCATGGCGCAGTACGAGCTGTGGGCGAAGGACCGCGGCGAGGAGGCTTCCTCCCAGACGCCCAGTCACACGCCAAAGAAGATGCTCGCCAAACTCAACAGCTTCAAGGTTGGGGCGCTCAGGTCCATGTCTATACAAGATGTAAGTATTTATTTCTTTATGGATGAACTATCAGACCATCTCGGCTTTACACGGCTGGACATAAAATGTAAACTTATTTACTCAGAAATAATGTACCATTCTAATGTAGCATTTTTTTTACCGATTTAAAAAATATTTCTAGTAGCTTTTGAGTTTACTCGTTATAAACACACAAAAATACAAATCTTTTCTCTTTTAAGTATGAGTGTACGAGTAGATGTCAGTGGAAAAAGACGATGAGAGTATGAGCAGTGTCTGTGCTATTTAGTTCGATGATTGCGATTCGCTCTTTGAATTCGCAATCCTTACCTGATCGTTACTCGTTTTGTTTGATGATCTTCGCAGCTTATCAAAAAGAATGGCTAATTGGATTGGATGTGCTTCCCTACAATTAAATACAATAAACCTGAGATAAATATCCGGCTCAGACGGATAGCTGCATGGACCTTTACTCTTTAGCTATAAGTGTCCCCTTACAAAGATAATAAGTAAATGAATTTCGTTTCCAGTCGGATGACGCAGATAACTCGGAAGACGTGCCGAAGTCGGACGATACGTTCAACATTGACATTCCCGGCTCAGTCACGCTGTGGGAGGCGAGGCCACGACCACCTAACAGCGCACAAGTAAGTACTGAATCCGTTGGTTATAATGCTACATAGGCAACCATCAAACAATGTAGGTACGATTACCAAGACTTGTCAGGACCCTTCATTCTAGTTGGAGAAACTCTATGGGTTTCCTTTGTAGGAACAAGGTATGCCTCGTTGCCTGCAATAAGAGGTACCTATACTACTATCCAAAGTAGACGACGGCAGGTGTATGAAAAGTTGTGAACTGCAAACTTTTATTAAGTTTTTATTCTTTACCCAAATTGCATTCTAAGATAGTCATAATCTGCACAGAAAATGCAATTTTCTCGTTAGAAGTTGAGAACATGGCATGAACTATCTTTTATAGAATTCCGTAGCACGCTAAATCACTACGAAAGCAAATTCGCACTTAGTTTTGAAATTGATACTAATATTGTTTTAATCTTGATCTTTACTTTCTACTTCCAGTACTACCAATTCACCGAATTCGCCATGTCTCTGAACGAGCTGGAGCGTGATATGAAGGGTCAGCTGTGTCCGACCGACAGCCGGTTGAGGCCCGACGTGAGGCTGCTCGAGCAAGGGGACATCGACGGAGCCGCCGCGGAGAAGACCCGGCTTGAGGAGAAGCAGCGCTCCGCTAGGAAACTGCTCAAGAAGTCCCCTGAAGCTTGGCAGCCCAGGTACCAAGCTCGTCACTTTGTTTGAAACTGTTGAGAATCGCCTCAACTCCTCATTTTATTGTTACTGTACATGTAAAAATATGTACCTTCAGACTAGGCACATATTTTTACATGAACAGTCAGCAACTAAAGTCGCTGCATACTTCAAAATCGTGGCTGAGTTTTTTATGAATTAAAACTCCAAGATAACTATTTTTTGTTCATCAATTTAAATGATAAAAGTGAGTTTTTTCGACCGGAAAACCCAAAAAATACCGCATAATGAAGCGTTTCACTACTTACTTTTTACATTTGGGCTTTACAACATTTGCTAAGATGTAGTTGAATGATAGCTCCGTAGAATGTAATCTGCAATTAAATAAAAAATATTTTTAAATAAAAAAACCAACCTCAAAAAACACTAAGGAACTAAAAAAAACAATTATAGGTGGTACATGATGGGGAGGCCTTCCTTACGTGCCTCAATTCTGAAATGTAGACCTGTACCTTTCTGGCAATTTCAAGTATTTTTTGTTTTCAACTAAATAGCCTTTACGTTTCAGTTCCATCATCAGATCTCGGAAATCATCCAATACCAAAGACAAAACAAACGAGCCTAGACACGATGATATTGCGTTATTGTATTATAAAGATCCCATGGCCACCTTCCTGCTCCATCATCAGTTTGGTAAACATTCAGCACTAAAGTCCATGTAAAGACGAATCCAACGAGCCCAAACTCAATGGGATTGCGTCTTTGTATTACAAAGATGCCATGGCCACCTTCCTGCTCCATCGTCAGACCCTGGAAAACATCCAGTACCAAAGTCTACGTAAAGACCAACCAAACGACCCTAAACTCGATGATATTGGGTTACCTTCCAGCTCTATCATTAGACCATGGAAATCATCCAGCATCAAAGTCTATATAAAGACGACTCAAACGAGCCCATACTCGTTGGGATTGCGTAATTGTATTACAAATATCCCATGGCTACCTTTCTGCTCGATCATCAGTTTGGTTAACATTCAGCACTAAAGTCCATGTTAAGACGAATCAAACGAGCCCAAGCTCAATGGGATTGCGTCTTTGTATTACAAACATCCCATGGCCACCTTCCTGCTCCATCATCAGACCCTGCAAAACATCCAGTACCAAAGTCCATGTAAAGACGAATCAAACGACCTTAACCTCGATGAGATTAGATTATTGTATCACAAAGATCTCATGGTTACCTTCCAACTCTATCATCAGACCATGGAAATCATCTAGCATCAAAGTCCATGTAAAAGACGACTCAAACGAGCCGAAACTCGACGGCATTGGCATTACGGTCAAATCGCTTCAAGTGTGCTTATAAAATTTGAAGAGTTCCTTCGATTTCTTAAGATTCCATGATCAGATCCTGACCTTGTGATCATGGGACCAACTAGGAGGTACATTCTTTCAATCAAAACAAGAATTTTCGAAATCGGTCCAGGCGTCATAGAGAAATCGGGGAACATACATAAAAAAAAAGATTCCGACGAATTGTAAACCTCCTCCTTTTTTGAAGTCGGTTAAAAAACAGGTTACATCGACAGAATTAGTCATGTTAAGACAGTAATATAAATCAACGCTTTGTGAAAAGAGTGTCTTATGATATTTAATCTACGTTTCAGGTGGTTCAGTCAAGGTACAAACCCGTACACAAAGCAAGAGGACTGGCTGTACAACGGCGGCTACTGGGACCGCAACTATCAACACTTAAAAGACGTCGATATATTCTAACTTATTGTTACCTCTCCGCCATACTCTATACGTACAAATAACGACTGGAAGTGAAGAACAAAATCTATAAATGCAGTATTACCTATGTCTCGCGTCTACTGAGGTTGACAGCCTAATAATATACCTACCTAGACTCAAACACATAGGATACGCAGGCGATTCACAGCTTCATCTTTACATAATTTTATTATTATTATAAAAAAGAACTGCATCTCGTCTGTCTGTCCGCGATAACCTCTACTTTACAACGCATAGCGTACGGTTACGCTTAGACGTACACGCAACCTGTAGGTACTGTACGTGTACGCGTACGCGCACGGAACCAAAGTTTTAAAGAGATTTGTAGTACGTACTTACACTACAATTATACAAAGATACCATTGCTATATGGAGTCAATCACAGTATACGCTGGATTTATATATTTTTAATTTTAGCCGGTACATTTATGCTTAAAAAAATATTATAATAATATTTTATGTGGAACATCAGAATATACTAGATACAATAAAAATTGGGTTTGTATTAGTTATTTAATTGAAAAGTATGTTGTGGGTTAATTATATAATAAAAAGAAAAGGATTTAAAGTAGTGGACCAGGATGGTAAGAAATTATAACGAAAGATAAAATCAATATGTATTTTCATCATGAAAAATAATTAGGCAATGTACCTATGTAAAATGTAGAAACATAAGCTGAAAAGTATATTTAATTATAATGAATAAAGAAAAGGACAAATAATTTTGTGCGCGAAACACAGTAATTGGCCAGATTTTCTTTTTATGGGTTCAAGGAGATGATATATTTTTATTGTGAATATTTCCATAATTATGCTCGTCCATTTGATTTTTAGAAAAATAAATGTTTATGACTATAGTTTCTATCCAGTTCCAGAAACCCATAACAAAAAAAACTACGCTATCTCATTTTGCTGTGTGATTTTTATTTTTAGAAACTACACCATCTTAGACAGTTTCTATACAGGGTTATTTTTAAAACACCGTTTACCTCTCAGGACTACGTTACTAACATCATAATCAACAACTTTTGTTCTATGACTTTTTACAAAACATAATACATTTACCAAAAACAAACCTTCAAGATTTCGTTGTCCTATCTAACACATTTCAACTCGTGTATTTTGCTGTACCTACCTACCTACGAATGCGCGCCCCCGCCGCCCCCCATAGACTCCGCAACATTTAACATTAAAATCTGATGAACTAAAATATGATGGATTTTAAAAGTGATTATGATGTTAGTAACATAGTCCTGACAGGTTAACGGTATTTTACAAATAACCCTGTACATGACGCTGGTATGATTGGTCAAAAATAAATAAGCTTGTCATATTGTTGAGTTATAAGTGAGAAATAATGTTACCGTTTAGATAAGTGTTTAGGTTAATATTTACAAAAAACTCATTTATTGTCTATCGTAAACATTCCTTTCAGTTGTATAATATAAATTCCATTATAGTACTTACGTGTTTTGAATACTTACTTAATATTTGCTTCTCAATGTATTAAAAAAAAGTGAAGTCAATTATTAGTTAAAATTGCTAAATAAATGAGTCGAAATAACGTTGTGTCAGATATACCAAATAAAATGCTTCAACACTCTCTATTCGTACAAAATGTAATCGCGATTCATGAGCAATAAAACTGGCTGAAACGACGGGGCTTAATGAGCATGGGGTATGCATACCTTATATGTTAATGTAGGCGCGATTTACACTCCCTGTATAAACTAAATGTAAGAAATAAACTGAATAAATAATATTGTATCTTATGAAATAATTTAATTTAAATAAACGAGATAAATCGTCTAAATCTATGAAAAATTTGACAACAGCATAAAGAAATTTTAGCTGCCTGCCTGTATGATTCAAATTCTGACACAACAACTGACACTAGTCGTAAACCATGTAATAATGTAGAAATTCAATAAAAGCTCTTTTGTAAAATAATTATGTAAGTATAGAATATCTACATTTTAATATTGTTACACGCAGATGTGTTAATTTTTGCTCTTTATTAGGTGTCAAGCAGTAGTTAATGTTATTATAATAATAATATCTTCTAGCTTTAATATTGTAATTATTGATGTTGCTAAATCATAGCATACAATGCTGTTAAAATAAGCATTTTTATAATAATTTACGCGTCAAAATTTGACTGCTCTAATTTCATCAGTAACATAATTTTACAAAAAATTGCTAATATTCGCAAATTATCGTAAAAAAAATTAAATAATTGATAAATATGTTAAAATTGGTCTGCCATAAAAAGGGATAAATTTTTGTTTGTGGTTAAAAGTGGTAAGATATTTAGTCTATAAGTAATGTAATAAAAAACATAATCAGTTTTGCATAGTGATGTAGTTACATAATATTTGATACACATTGTTTTTTAGATTGTAATTTGACAGTCATGTAATTAGTAAAAAGAATATTAAATACCCCTGCGCTTTTGTTCTCATCAAAGTAAAAATATCATGTAATTGCTATTCAGTGTAAATTAATAAATAGACTGTTCAGCGGTCATCTGAATGTTGCTTCTTAAAGATACGATTATATCGTTGTAATATAAAATTACGATAGACCATTATGTTTTAGTACCTCAATGATACTTTACAGAATTGACATTATTTTATTTTTACCTAATATAAGAAATATTTTGGTCAAACACTGGCTTATAAAAATAGTTCCTATACCCTATACTGCACAGGTTTCATTACTTCCCTCGCAGTTTAGATATTAAAATGATAAAAAGGATATCATATTGGTCATAATGAAGATTGTTATTTTTTCAAGGCATACATTCTCAGAACAATAAAGTTATTCTTCTGCTAATCGTTCGGCGAAATTAGATACGAGTACTATCAGTTACGCGGAGAAATATGGTCGTACTAAAAATAGTAACTTAATAAGATGGAAAGTCGTGTCAACTCTTTTTGAAATGAACCTTCAAAGGTCTTTTCTAAAGGTAAAAGGTACAAACTCTGTAGGTACCTCTATAAAAATTGGAATGTTTGGAACGATGCTGATGAAATATCATTGAATCTAGAGGTTCTTGTAGTCGAGGTACAATATTAGATTATATTTTTTAAAGAGCTATCGTATGTATTTTGCTCTTTAAGAGAACAAATATAAGCGTCGTTCGATATACGGTGGTTGTACGCCAAATGTCTGTAGGACCTATATGTATGTATGTGTAGCGAAACTGTACATTTTAAATGTGAATAATCAATTGTAAACTTGAAATAAATAGATTGAGAAATGATTTGTGTTGTTTTTATCTATTATATTACCCGTAAACATTTTTACCTAAATGTTATGCTATCCTTAGCATAACATTTAACACGTTCCTACGTGTACCTACGTAGATTCGCTTAATGACATGATTACATCTATATGAATATGTGGTGTATCGCTAATTCGCTATTCCTTTGGGTTGCGGTGGTCAGACAGCAGTCTCTCTGTAGAAAAGCTGATATTCTGTCATATCTGGTTAGACTAGTAAGTGGAGTCTCTGGCTCCTAGTCCAACGTTAGGACGATGATGACCTTTATACTCCGGTGCGAAATTTGAGCTCTAGGTAGAATTGAAGTATGCAATTACTTACTGCAATATGATGACCTGAGCACTTATGCGTTCAAAATATGTTCCCCGATCGATGTATGTTCAAATGGAGATTATTTCTTCATCGCAGATATACAGTTTAAAAAGGTGTATTAAAACACACATTATTATTTCATTTTTATTCTTTATCCCTTCTAACAATTTTATACACACAACTACAATCAACATCACAACCTCACACTAAAAACAAACTTTCACAAACAAGCTTAAAAGATACTTACTTCAAAACATTATAACATCAAACCATCAAATTCACTACAATATATAAAAAAATCTTCTTGCGTAAGATAAAATACATCATTCGTTTTAAATAATAAATAGCAATAATACTTACTTAACAAAACATGTAAATATTATATTTTATAGATTTTTATTTAAATCCCCTATGTGTTTTATACTTGAATATATTACATAAATCTATTATTATTTTGTTGTATCTTATCTTGGTAATAATATACGGCAATTTAAAAATGTCGTTAGCTTGTTTGTAAAATAAAATAATTCGGAATATATATACATAATTGAATATATTATATTTAAATTGGCAAACCACAAAAACAATATATCTAAATTGAATCCTTATTATTTTATAAATTGACCTTGGGTTACTAACGATGGCACTGCGAAGGCTTCCAACATAAAAACATTAGCTGAAATGGATTGTAAACATATATGTTACAATGCCTGATCTTTTATTGAACATTTAACGTGACTCTAGAAGTCTAGATGATCACCTTGGGGACCACGGTTCACTACTAGACTAATTAAATTAGGCTGAATATAAGCCCATTTATCAGACACTGTAATATATAATTTACATTTAAGTTGGAAACATCAAAAATATTTAATTTAAGTAATCCATTTACAGTTTTACACTATTACCTTTTTCTGTAATATTGTAAAACATGGGATAACAAACTTAAATATTTCCTGTACAAAAATAACACAGATAAATAAAGGCAACAGTATTTACGTATGATATACTAAATAGAAATAGTATATTTAGTAAAATAGACAAAAATAAACATAAATCAAATATTAAAGGCAAGATTTACATTTACAATTAAGATTCTTTCATATCATTAACATTTAGGCACGCATATCACATTTTATTGCTATTGTCTGACTTTTAAACTTAAATACTAGTCTATATTATGGTAAACTAGACCCTATTAGTAATATTAACGATAATTTCAGTACACACATTAAAATTACTAACCCATTACGTAGAATATAATTATGTGGAATCAAAACTTCTTGTATGTCATATATTTTTAACGACTCTGAAATATTTTCCGATGCGTATTTCGCAAAAGGGAAAGTATTTGTTCAATTTGGCAAATTTCATTAATACTTATAATATTTTATTTAGTTCCTGATGTAAAATGACCACATATTTATTTTCTTAACACTTGCTAGCAAACACAACATTGTGACAAGTGCGAAATGTGTGCTTATTATATTTTTACATACAGCGTGCATTTTAAGCACAATAATTGAGCCGTTTAAATATTATAACTTAGTTCAATAGGTTTCAATTATTACATACATTTTGAAGCTAGAATAATAAAAACGTTTGTATCTTCTTTATTTAAAAAAAACGATCGTATAATAATATTTTCCAATTAGGACATGATTATTATCATGGTAACAGATATATCTTATTGATAATTTTACTGTTTCATTGCAACAGTAAAACGACTATGTTTGGCCTGTTTAGACATATTTGGTCCCAGCAATACCTACTTCAACAAAATCTTAGCCTAGTGCTTGAGGTGACTAAGATATTAACATTTTGGGGCTTCTAACATAATTGTAACATTTTATGTGTGCGCCTCGAGCCCTGAATCTAAGAAATCCTTCAGATACAATGGCACAGCCCGCGGGAAAGCTCTGCATATCTGAAAATTAAAAACATATATTAAAAATAAAGTATTTGATATACTGCCTCCGTGGTCCAGTGGATAGCGTAGTCGCATACTCTATCCACTGGACGTCGACTGCTGATGGTCTCGGGTTCGATTCCCGAGTCGGGCAAAGTGTTTCTGGGTTTTACCGAAATCTCAGTAGCAGCTCGGAGTCTGGTGATGTGCCCGGTATGTGCAATAGACTCCCCTATTACGTGGTACCTAAAATTCATGGCGAAATCTGGGTGTAATATTACACCTCTGCCCACCCCTTCGGGGATACAGGCGTGTGTCTATAAATAAAAAAATATATATACATATATACAGGGTGTAAAAATACCCTTAACGAAAACTGAAATCCCATGTTGTACCAATCACTACGAACATTTTTTACTTCGGCACCATACCTGGGAAATTAATAGTTCAGGAGATATTGAGGCTCAAATTGATAGTAGAGCCTTGCTGATTTCAGCATGAATGGGCCGGCTCGACCGGGGAAGTACCACCCTCTCACAGAAAATCGACGTAAAGTAACAGTACCTAAACTGTTGCGTTTCGTTCGGTGAGTGAGAGTGCCGGAGGCCCTATTTCCTATCCCTTCTCCCTGATCCCACTCCTCATCCTATCCTATCCCTTTTCCCAACCCCAAGGGGCGGCAACGCACTTGTGACTCCTGTGGTGTTGCTTTTGTCTATGGGCGGCGGTAATTGCTTACCATCAGGCAATCCGTCTGCTCGTTTGCCGCCTATTGCCATAAAAAAAAAGTATGTTTTTTTTTAATTAGGTACAAAATCGATGCATTTACCCCGCCAATATGTTCTTTAGATGCCATGCTTAAGACCCCATGGATAAGTAGGTATTTCAAGCATTGCACGAGCGCGCTTTTAATTGCGGTTTAAAAAATGTGAAAACTAAAAAAAAATATTCATTTCCCAGGTTTTATTTTTGGTTAGTATGACATGGCATGATGTCCACAACGAGTAGACTTCGGCTTGGTGATGGGTCTTGTGATACCCTGTATATAAGGCAAAAGATCACAAGACGGTCACGATAAATAATTGATCGACGGCGTTCAACGTATGCTACAAACGAAAACAGCACAAAGCATACTATGCTGTACACTTCGATCCTTAGTCAAAAATATGCAAACAATAGGTATAAAGTACATCATTTAATTGTACCAACTACCAATCGGTACAACTAAATTAAGGCGCGTCCCAAACAGCGAAGATACTATAATATTTCTTCTTACGGCTTTAAGGTCGGCATAAAATAGGTCAGTCTTTAAAGCGCTGAAAGGTTTACAAGAGGTTCTAAAGTAATAAGATCTAACGGTAGACATGAACAAATAAATGCTTCTTTTGATTCAACTGCCACAGGTCAATCGACATAATATAGTAAGTAAAGTATATTTTGCATAATAATTACCATATTGATATAATAAAGGGAACTGGGGATGGTGATCTCAAAGTAGTTCCTTCTGACGGCATCAACGATGCTGTCAGCTGCCTCTTGGGGAGTGAGGATCTTCATCAGCGACGGGAACTTGATCTTTGGGTTCTTGCACAGTCCTGTGTCCACTATGTACGGACAGATCACAGTCAGTTTTATCTGAAAACGAAAAATAAATATCAAAATAGTTTTTGTAGTTTCAGTATTTTCAACATGATTTTCTAGTTCTTTATCTCTGGTGGATCTTCGTTATTTAAGTGGTGTACTATTATGAATGGGTATAAATACCTAATATAATGCACACTACACTGAAATTGAACATGATAGATAGAGTTACCTATCTATATTTTGTTACCTTCATCACGGCATTAAAGCGAAGATCTCATCTACATGTGAAAATTAAATCATTCGATTAGGAAATGTTGGTGTTGGAAAATGGATAGTTTTACAAAATGATTTGCAAAAGAGATCGGTATCATTATTCTACATACATACATACATAACGTCACGCCTTTTATCCCCGAAGGGGTAGGCAGAGGTGTATTTCTACACCCACTTTTCGCCAGATATACTTTAGTCCCACGTAATAAGGGGCGAGCCTATTGCCGTACCGGGCACATTTCCAGACTCCGTGCTGCTACTGAGAATTTCGTGACAGAAAAACCCAATAACACTGCCCGACCCAGGAATCAAACCCGGGACCTCCCGATCCCACGCGCACATTTATGCCGCGAGACCAACGAGGCAGACGTATAGGGTTTGATGTCGAGTTTTCCGTCTCTACGCAAAGATGGTATTTGCATCGTGTTATCCCTTAGTCGCCTCTTACGACACCCACGGGATGATAGGGGGTGGTATTCTATGCCGTCAACCACACGGCATTTATCTATTGCATCGATAATTACTTAGTTATACTCTGGATTATAGCTTTACTTACACCACTGTAATCCTTAACTTTATCTTCCCTCAATTCCTCGTGCAGAGCCTCCATGAGACCCCTGACAGCGAATTTGGTCGCGCAGTACGGCACCAGGTTACGGAGACCCACGACACCAGCCATTGATGACATGGCGACGATGTGGCCGTGGTTCTTCTCCATCATGGAGGGTAGGAAGGCTTGGAGGAGCTGGAAACGAAATTTTATGTTCATAGGTTGTGAAAATGCAGAAGGATCCCACAGGTGCCTCACCTACCTACCAGAGTCTAGAGTGTCAAACCTTCGACCAGGATAATATACAGCTCTCAATTATGACGTACCTATAGCTATATCAAGTCAGTATGTAAACTGTCCCATTGCTGGCCACAGGTGTGATCCAACTATTCTCAGTATGAGAATAATTACGTCAAAACCCCTCACACTGATCAAATGCGGGTTGGTTTGGCTTCGAGAATATTATGGTAAACATTCAGAGATTAAATTTTTCCCGTTACTTTCCTTCAGCGTTTACATTACTTCGAGAAGACAGTGCTCCGCGCATTTGAACCCGAGACCCACAGCGTGGCAATTTGTTAGCATCTTCACTGGGCTATTCAAAGACATCCTAACTATAGAGCAGGTAAAAGCAACAACTCCGCCAGGTAAGAGGGTCCTTTCCGAAAAAAATAAGCTGCCCTCAAAAAATAGCCTAGATCCGTCAGTGTGGCCGTCAGTATCGCACTATTATCGACGTATGTCTAATTTAAAATCTATAGATGTCTTTAAATATCATAGTTCATGTTTAAGTCCCTACATCTACATATTTATGGTTAGCAATATCTGCGATATTTGGACATTGTTTATGATGCACAATTTGGTATTTTTCAAATTAGTGTAATAAAATATATTTACACCTACTTTGACATATACTTGCAAAATAATTAATTTTACAGTTTTGTCATCGGTGGTAATAATTAAAGCCACGTCTCCACAAATTGGCTTTAAAATAATGTATAGGTATAGATAGTAAATTTCAAAATAAAATTAAAACTTATTCACAATTTTACTACAGGTACAAATTCGAAGTTTTTGATGAACTTGAGCACATTTCACCCTCTTTATTGAGCAACCGGTGTGAATCGCGTGAAATTTAATGGAAAGGTGAAATATTTTATATTACATTGACGAATTGGCACTGGTTACATCGACCTTGATCACGAAATTACAGTCTTCCCATAAAATTATACCTATGTGCACAAATTCCGCAGATTTGGTAGAAGCACACAACATTTTTACCCAATACAATTATAAGACACGAGTTTAATAAGGTTGAAATGAAGATAGTAGCAACGGAACGAGAAAAACGAGACTAAAATGTTGCTAAAAAGAATGGCGTAGCGTACAGTACAAAGCGAGGGTTTGAGGGGAAATGAGAGGGGTAGTGGGCGTAGAGCTTTTTGAAGCAGGTCGGGTATGATCATCGTATTCACTTACCCACAAATGAGCAATAATGTTGACTTCGAACGCGGAACGGATCTCTTTCTCCGAGGTGTGCATGAGCGGCTTGCAGGGCATGATGCCGGCGTTGTTGACGAGCATCGTCACATCGCCCACTTCGCGGCGGATCTTCTCCACTAAAGCGTTCACAGCTTCGCGGTCCGTCACATCGCATCTGGAGAACAAAAATCTAATGTAAGATCGCTAAGATCTATTAAAGCACTAAAAATGCAAACCCTCAAATTCATTCCAACATAATCATAAATCATTAATGAATACACAAATAATGATTCATAGACGCTCCTTATACAAAATTATTTTGGTGCCTGTGGGTTTTGACTAATATGTCACCATTATAAATTGTATGCAAAACCATTTGCCAAATAAATATTTGTATGCGAAACAATATGTTACTACGTCATATTAACTAGTTCATGCTAATGATTTAACTAACGCTTCCACTATACGTAGGTTATATTGCAGTAATTATATGATACAACTACTTGGCTATTATAACTACCTAGTTTTGGCTTTCTTCACAATATTAACTTAAACTACGTGATGAAACATTGTGGCCTAACGAAATAGTGAGAAAAGGAACGTGCCCAGCAACTGAACAATTTCCCTAAATTGAGAATAATTTAGAGAAATTGATCAGTTGCTGGGAATTGTTCTTATATTATTTACCGAAAAACCTTCATCTATTAATAATATTCGTACTTGCTATACTTAAGATAATAATATATAAATAATCATAGATGGAGTTTGTATTTCAGTTAACATCGTCTTTTTTTTAATGTATCGTGCCCACAATCATTTGTCAAAATAATCTTCTCTAGCGAGGATTATTTCGGCAGTAATGAAACTAAAAAAAATGCGTAATTCTAATACTTGAATTGCTGTGTATACACTACAAGGCCTTCTATTAGGTATTCAAATAACTTAAGTGTTTTCCTTTAAGCCTGATATAATATAATATGATAAGCTTATTTGTATGCTCAATGCTCTGCAAAATCCGTGTTATGAAAAAGCGCTCGACACCTTATGATAATACAGAAAGACCGCATAGCGAATTCGTGTAGTAGCTGTCATGTTATAAGAGCACAATGACTTGGAACTATGAAGCAAAGCATATACAGCACAAGAAAATAAGGAAGGTCGAGCTGAAAATGACGAGATCATTATTTAATGTGTCATTTTCAATGTTTCATTTCGACTTTGCAATTTTTTAGCTCCAACTACGATATCTTCCATGCTTTCATATCTATTTTATAAAACGATGTATTCTTTTGAACTGGTGTAGTGATGCAGCAGTGAGATCATCATCAGCCTTTAACAGTCCACTGCTGGACTAGGCCTCTCCTTTGAAAGGCGGAATTGGCCTACTATACCACACTGGCCAAACAGGTTGGTATAGGGCTTGTATCAAGTTTTCCTTCTCTTACGGTGCTGTTCTCTGCATAATATGCTCCCTCTGTCGGCTCTTACGACACCCATGGGATGATATAGGTTGGTGACATTCCGTATTCTTAATCCGTCACCACACGGACGGTGTAGTGCAGCAGTGACATACGGTCTTCTTTTTCGTGAGAGTGTGTGGCCAACTCTGGTGACGTTGTTTCAGATCGCTCATAAGCCTCCGACCGATTCTTGTGCTGAGAAAGGAACCGCGACCGACAGCTTAAAGCCTCGTCATTTGTCCCGCGACCTTGTCGCCCGACACAAATTCTACGTGTTGAGCGACGTCGCGGGGGACATCGCCCGACATCGCAGGCGACATCTACGTGTCGGGGGACAAGTCGCTTGTCGACGGTCCGATAGCGTCGACCTTGCGCGACTTCGTGTCCCTCGACAGTTTCCGACGGCATTTGACTTGTGAGGACGTGTGTTGCTATTTGTTCCGCGACTACCCGCGATTATAGCACACTTCGTTGGTCCACACTACCAACGAAACTGTGTTAACACTTAAGCGACATCTCGATCACAATGCCGGTATGTGGACAAGCGAAATGTTGGTCGACATTGTCGCGGGACAGTCGCACGTAAATGTCCTGCGACTGTTCGCGATAAGTCGAGCGACTTTGTCCCCTAGTGAATACATGGCTTTACGTGCCCCCCGAAGCATGAGAGCGCTCTGCTGTAAATGCCACACGCGGTCACCAATACAAGTGTCGATCTCTGTCTGCGTTGCTTAACTTTGCCGAGATGGCTAACCAAGTCACGCAAGTAGCTCTTCACTGCCTTGTAACGTCCTTCAGTAACTTTCAGATACGCAGTTTTCCTTACGATGTTTTCCTTCACCGAGTTACGACTAGCAAATAAGCAAAGTCAATGCCGTTTCTATTAGAAACTACTTATAAGGCGCATTAGCAACTATTGTAACTCACGGATGGAACGGTTACCAATACCTGTTTGTAAGTAGCAGTTTATAATAATATTTATCCGTCTATTCATTCGAACGTGTTATTGAGACATGGTATTGAATGTATGTAGGTAAACGACGAGTTTTATTGATTATTAAAAGGAAATATTTGGTGTCAACCGTAAGCTGATGTTAAACCAGCTTGCGCTAGTGTGAAGGTTAGGGAACATTTATATGTTTGGTATGTTTAATGGCATGGAAGCGAAGAAACAAACAAGCTTTTTTACCTACCAAAGGTATTTATAATCTCAAAACCGTAAATAATTATTTTGTATCCGCTTGAATTTTTCATACGATTATTCCGTTTTGATATACGTTGAATACAGATAGATATAATATATTATACCATTCCACAGAAAAGTTAGACGAGAGTGACTAAAAACATTTTACATGCAAGAATTTTGATTAGAAATTTACAAATGTACACAGGATATTCGTTGGTAAGTATAGTCTCAATGAATGCCTGAATTCATACATATGTGTCTGAAGTCATACAATGTTACATACACATATTCCATTTTCTAGAATCGCTGAATGTTTGAAGTATATCCATTTGTTTATTTTTTTTCGCGTCGTATTGAAGCGTACATCGCGATGTAATGATGTTAAATTCAATTTATGCGCATACTACACTACCGGTTAGGCGACCTCTAAAGGTGGCACATGTCAAGGCATTATTTGTCACACTCCATCATTTAAGTAACAAACAGATGACAATGCCTATAGTTAATAATAACAATTATGCTACCTGCCAGGCGCATTGCCAGCCATGGTAATCTAAAAGAAAATTCGCGAGGCAAACATTACCAATTATATTTTTCATGTGCCTGGACGCATAATGTAAATGACTTCACGGAAAATTGCCTGACGTATTAAGTTAAATACCTACCCCTTAAAATACTTACGAGTGGTTATAATATTCTTCACGAAAAGAAAATAAAATGGTTAAAATTAAAGTTGTTGTTGTGGCCAATGCAATAAAGTTTAGCAACTCTAATCACGACCAAAACCAAAATTGCTGTGTTTCAAATTGTAAAATTTTCATGCATGCGGAAGTCGAGATAAGTAGGTATCTTCTAGCACCTATGTGTATTCCTTCGACATTTATCATCATATCATCGGCCCTGTATATAAACTGTCCCACTGCTGGGCACGGGCCTCTTCTCACTATGAGAAGGGTAAGGCCGTAGTCCACCACGGTGACCAAGTACGGGTTGGCAGACTTCACATGTCTTTCGAGAACATTATGGAGAGTTTTCAGACATGCAGGTTTCCTCACGATATTTTCCTTCACCGTTTAGCAAGCAATAATTAAGAATTTATTTAATTATTAATTTTTGACAAATAATCTAATATATAAAATTCTCGTGTCACAGTTTTCGTTCCCATACTCCTCCGAAACGGCTTGACCGATTTTGATGAAATTTTTTGTGCTTATCTGGTATCTATGAGAATCGGGCAACATCCATTTTTCAAAAAAAAAAAAAAAAATTTGCAAAATAACGTTTGCCGGGTCGTCGGCTAGTAATACTTATAAAAGTTACATATAAAGAAGTATCACTTACTCATATCTGTGAGCTCTTCCCTTGTGCCCTTTGATTAGGTCCACGGTTTCTTGGTTGCCGGTGGGATTGATGTCCACGCATATTATGATACCTCCTAGCTTGCCGAACCGTAGGGCTGTCTCGCGACCCATGCCGTGGCCTGCCCCGGTTATCTATATGATTGAAAACACATTTATATTATAACTACAGTATTACCTACTTATAATAGCACCTTCTTCTTTTCACTCTGCACCACTCAAAGGTGGACTAGGAGACAATGCACATAGCATTAAGTCCGCCTGTATAAGCTGTGTATATAAAGTTTTCATAAATAAATAAATATATCTTCTGTCTGAGTTGTTGGTGGTACATAAGCTAGCCCGTGGATTGATTATACAACAAGTACATCCCGATATCATAGATATAACCATTTAAACCTGGTACAAGATTTTGCAGTGTGCGTTGTGAAAAACAAGTAAAGCTTGTGGACCTCATCACATAAAAAGTCATTATCAATATTTCTAAATTTTAGAGTTAAAATAAGTCTATCTGGTGTATCTAACAATTAATAGTAAGTATAAGTATCTGGTTAGACTAGTGAGCGGACCTCGGGCTCTAAGGCGCGTAAGTCTTGTATGCAACTGAGATAACGCTTGGACGATGATGAGTGATGAGTCAACTAATGTCATATACTCACGAGAATAAGCTCCCCTTTGACGCTTTTAGGTTCTGGTGGAACGAAGAACTGGTAGAGGCAGTGGAACCAGGTGAAGGTCATTTTAAAGTACAGCACCAGGATCTCCAGTGCCATCGCGACACCGTTGTACACCTTCATTGCTATGCCTTGGTCGTCGGTCCTGAGGACAATAGGAAATGTACAATCAGCAACTAGATAAAAGCACCGGCCAATCGCGAGTCGGGCGGACGGATTCCGTTCCATTATCTTTAAAAACGGTAAAAATATTATGTTTGTTTGATGGGCTATTTTATTCGGTTTTTATATTAGTATTTGTTGTTTTAGCAGGAAGAGAAATACATCATCGATGAAAATTTCAAAAAGCGGAAAGTTAATAAATACCCTTTGGGTACAAAACTGAAAACCCAAAAAAAATGCTTTTTAACAGTATTAATAAAAGTATTACAAATTTTAGTAAGAAAAAGATTTTTTCGGGTGAATTTATTTTGATGTTTATTACATTTGTAGTCACTTAATTTATCGAGACAAGTTAAAATTATGTGATCATCCCCATGTTCTATGCTAGCAAAAAGAATTGAACCATCCCAAAACCCAATAAAGTCTTTGTATTTGTGAATTTTGTAACTTATACTACTAGCGACCCGCCTCAGCTTCGCACGGGTGCAATATTATACATATATAAACCTTCCTCTTGAATCTTTCTATCTATAAAAAAAAACACTTCAAAATCCGTTGCGTAGTTTTAAAGATTTAAGCTTACAAAGGGACAGACAGACAGACTTTGTTTTATACTCTGTAGTGATAATTTTAAATTAAATAAATTTGCTTAAAGATATGTAGGTAAAGTTGAACGTAAATTATCATATTATTGTTAGGCTACCTTGTGATCCAAATTCCTAAGAATATATAGTATTTATACAAGAAATGAATTCGATTTCATTACAATAGGATTTATTTTATGATCAACGTGAAGGTTCCGAGGTCACATACGTCAGATAAAGCACGTTGCCAAACATCAAAAATAAGGATTCAGATTCTGGGCCAGAAAATTTAAGGTATACAGCACACTTACTTTCTAATGCGGTACTAAAATATAACTTAAAAAATATGTGTAAGCTGCAGGTCATGCCTCACAGGCATAGGGAACAGGCATGCTTGCAAGGCATGACCTACACATGTACCTCCAGATTCTGTCTGAAAAGGTATTGATTAAATTAAAAGAGATAAATTTCAATTAAAATAACTCATGTCCACCGGATTCATAACGAATAATAATTTAGTTAAATGAAGATAAATTATGCTCTCCACGAGGCCACATAAAAAAGTATCAGAAGGAAATACATTCAAAAACGTACCTAGTCCTACTTATAAAATAACAAAAAGTGAACAAAAGTATAGAAAAAAGTTTTTAAGTAAATGAAAACAATAAGTCAGTTGGATCAATTCAGAAATTAATGCCTCAAGTATTTTTTAAGGTAAATAATTAAGCATGCTCATTTTTAAGAACTTTGATTATTTATTCTAGGTTATTATACTGTACGGAAAACACTATGATAACCACAAATGTCTCTGCATTGAAATGAAAATAATTATACGTTCATTAGCCTAATTTTGTTATCATCATCATCAGCCTTGTATATAAACAAAATATATAAAACTTGTATATAAAGGTTGCCTGGTAGATATCGCAGTAAGCGATAAGGCCGCCATTTGTACTTTACCTAATATATAAGTTTTCTATAATTTGATACTGGTGTACAATATAGTTTAAATAAATAAATAAACAGTCCCACTGCTAGACATAGTCCTCTTCTCACTATGAGAAGGGTGAGGCCATAGTCCACTACGCTGGCCAAGTGCAGGCTGACAAACTACACATGTTTTTCGAGAATATTATGAAGAAAGCTAAGACCGCGAAGCTCTTACGACTGCAGCCGAAAGAAATGATATAGTGGCAGTTTATAATCTTTATTCATCACAACGCTTAGTGTATGTAACTATACAACCGAGTAATTTGGTATTATTGCCGCATCAGTTGCTGTGGTAATAGGTGCCGTTGTTATCTCGACACGAAATACAAAATACAATTGATGCTGCTGTTTTCAAGGTGTAATAGATCAAATATGCTGTTATTATTAACTCTTCTAGCTCATCTTTAAATTGCTCATTATTTTATTCATTAGTATTATGTCAGAAGCACGGCCATTAAAATGTTATTGATATCAAAATCATTAAATATGTGCTTGAGTTGAAGTTGAGTCATTCTAAGCTAATGTTACTGGGGTACTACGGAACCCTACGTTATGCGTGGCTCAACTTACACATCGCCGGTTTAGTCGAACTAGTTATGACAAAACATTAACTTATATATCCAGAATTGCGGCAAAATATGAGCATATTTAAGCATATGACATTGAGTCTCCATTTCACAATACACCACCTATTTCGCAGCGCAGTTGGGTAAGATCGTTGCTCCAACTCAACTAGTTGGCTGGTTGTGCAAAAACAACATCTCTTGTAATTCATACATCTATAGGTTTATTGTTTGAACACTGTATATGACTATATGTGTGGCTAAGATAGAAGCGAGGTCCTCGAACGAACGTAAGCTTTCGCTTGAAGCAACATCGTTGCAGTTCAGAAAATGACAGTCAAATTAAATTTCTTTGCATTCCTGCGTATATTTCAGTCTTCCTAAAAATATCAAGTGATGTCAGAAATTACTAACCTTTTTAAAAATTTGGCAAAAATCTTATGCTATCCAGCCGTTGCTGGAAAGCATATGATTTTTGCCTAATTTTTAAAGGGTATCCAGAATTGAAAAAACAGGTATACCTATCAATTATACGTATTTACACTTTGCATTTGGGGATGGGGACCTAAATCACTAAGCTGTTGCACTTCCAGAAGTTCCAGAGTATGAACTTCTTACTCAAATAATTAAGTTTATTACACTAGTTTCGTTTGTTTGCCATTTGTTTAAAGATATTTCCCACGCTATCAATGAATCATGCTCGGCGAGGGACTTCAAACAACAAGAGGAACACACAGTTTCGAAGCAACAATTTATAAATTACACACTTTATTCCCGTGGGGGCTTTGAACCCAAAAGTTTTCACATACTTGACGACGATTGCCATGACGTAAATGTTGTCGCGAACGCTTCATGGTGTATTTGCGAATCCATATGGGCTCCTGAACACTAGTTTGACTAACCCAGCCTAGCCATCCTTGCCGAACAGCAAACATTTTCAAAGTAATTAATTAGTTAGTACACAGGTACACATTTTACAAAGTATGAATAGTATTCTATTAAATAATAAGGATCACTACTGACGGCTACTGGATTCCTTACCAGATTATGACGGATTTCCTAACCTACCATAACCTACAAAATAAAACAGATTAGTCATTAAAATTCAAAATTTTCTGTCAATACATTTCGCTAGATTATAATCGACTTAAATTTTATTGTACTTACTCTCATTCTAGGCAAGCAACTTACCACATGAAAGTAATTAATATTCTTGTTTCTTTCAACAAAGGAGAAGTAAATGTGTACGAGGTTTGATTTTAGAAAGTAAACGCAACGAATGAAAGCAAGGCTAAATTAATTAGCAAGGAAACGTGAAAGTCTTTTGACCCTTATGGCGTAAGCGTAACCCTTTGGATTCTTTGCATATCTATACTCAGACTTGGATTTATAAAACACCTGTAACCTGTACATGTCGATGGGAACATATAGCGTTGCAATTAAATGATAAGTTTTGGGAGAAATTGAACAACAATAACCTATTCATTGCTAAGTTATGATCCTACACGACCTAGAATTAGGATACATTTAGGATGGCTTTAGAGTTATAAACATCAATGTATGTAGTTCTGGCTATATATGTAGATATTATCGGACTTAGTGAAGAGGCCTATATCTAGCTGTGGACTTTGGCAGGCTGATGATATAAATAAATATTTAGCATCTAAACTACTGAGTTGAATGCTGTTAGACGCTTGACGTGAGAGAGGGTAACACCAAAAAGGTATCCGATGTCTAAATAAAGAAGATAATTAAGTAGCTATTGAAAATAGGTAAAGAATATTCAAAACTTGTCAGAGCTAATTTACATGTGTAAAAATCCGTGGAATTCGCATTTCAATTTATTAAAAACATTTAAAATAATGCTTATCAAATAGCTATAATCCGTTCTATTGATTACGAGATAATCTCGAAGAAACAACGGTTTCTACAGTCTGTGGCACTATGTCATGATTTCGAGCACATTTGTGGCCAATATTGATACTATAAATAAGTAAACTTCAAGGTCGTTATAATCGTTTTTCGATTATACTATTATAAAAATACTGTAGATATAGGATGTCTCCAATCTGGTCAGAGAATGTCCGCCTAGGTCTTCCTCTCCCATTCACACACGCCTTATATATCTTCTTTGTCAGTCTTACATCATCCATGTGCCCAAACCATCTTAACATGCCTTTCTCGATGCTTGTCACTACATCTTCTTTTACCCCACACCACTCTCTTATCACACAATTCTTTACTCTGTCGGTCAAAGACACTCCACACATACTTCTCAGTGCTCTCATTTCTACAGCATTTATTCTGTATCTTTAAAAGGACAGCTCAGAAGTACCCTAAACAGAAGAGCATGCATGAGAAACTTGATGGGAGTGAATGAAGCAAGAGAGGTATGTCAGGATCGTTGCAAATGGCATTCCGCAGTCTCTGCCTACCCCTCCGGGAAACAGGCGTGAGTCTATGTAGATATAGGGGATATAGGTTTCCAAAATAATCTATTTTTTTATATAGTCACGTCCCTATCCCCGAAGGACAGAGGTGTCATATTACACCCACATTTAGTCATATGAATTTTAGGTCCCACGTATTAGGGAGGCGGGCCTATTAGCGTTACCGGGCACATTGCCAGACTCCGTGCTGCTACTGAGAATTCGGAATAACTTAGTAACATTTTTGTCCGACCCGGCAATCGAATATCGAATTCGGGACCTCCCGATCTGCAGACTGCAATCGACTGGACCACGGGGTCAGTGTAAATAACTATGTTTGTATAATATAAAAAATGTCTGTTGTGAGTAAATAAACACGTAGAGGCAAAGAGCTGCCGTACTTATACCTATACATAGAATAATAAGAACTTCTCCACACAGTGTTTTAATTAGAATGAAATTCCAGTACTGAGGTCGGATTAGCAGAATGGCCTATACTTCTAAAATTGCCTTTGACATTACGATACCATTAGCAATAGCCAATAGCCAATACATAGTTAACCTTTTACTCCATATATCAAATAAAATAGTTTTGCGTTACACAAAAGTTACACAACGCATGTGTGATTTACACACACATATTAGCAAACTTGTGCAACCGGCCGGCGGTTATACGGTGCACTGAGTCCATTCAAGTTCGAGGTCAACGACTGACGCAAGCAAACTTGTAAAACCACTATTAGTGGCTACTCTGTGGCGTGCTCTATAATTTAATAGCGATTAGTTGGTTAAGTACACAGTTGTTGGTTGTATCTGCTCTGTGGTTAAGTATGTAGGTTGAGCATAGATTAGTGATGGTTTCTAGAGATTTTTTTTAATGAATTTATGAATGTATTTGTATATAATTGAATAAATGGTATGCATAGAATATTACTACACTATTTCTATCTTTCGCGCATTAGGAATGACCTCTGTTCAGAAAGTTGTCTGAGTTGTGCGAACTCAGTTTCGGCAGGCCAAGTGAAGACCAGGAAGCGGACTCCGCGCTCCGACTATAAGATACCTGTATATATTTTGCTATCCCAAAATTTAATTCCTTGGATCATCAATGGATGGATAAATATATTTTTCAAAGAAAATATACATAGAGCCAACCTTGACATACAGAATCTTTTAAACATACGAATACAAACAACAAGGCGTTAGATCAATAGGCTCACGTAAACAATACCTAATTATACATTTTGCTCACATATATCTACTACAAAGACGCCAGTAATCATAATACTAATGTACAAGACAAACGTTTATATTAATATCGTGCCAAGCATACTAATAAGTTAAAAGACGTAAACCTCACAACTGCGTAAATTATTATTCTTTTTAGTGATTTAGGTATAAAGGCACAACGGAACAATACGAACCAACGGCACCTTGAACTTGATTGACTCATACTTCAGATTAAAGCAAAACAAAAATTCATGGGATTGGGCTGCTCTAATTCGACACTCAAAATTTAAACAAAATAAATGTATTTTGCAACACTGCTGGGTAAAGGTCTCCTAACCAATTTTTATTTTATTTATTTTTATTTATAGAGTCACGCCTGTATCCCCAAAGGGGTAGGCAGAGGTGTAATATTACACCTACATTTCGCCATGAATTTTTAGGTCCCACGTAATAGGGGGCGAGCCTATTGCCGTACCGGGCACATTACCAGACTCCGAGCTGCTACTGAGAATTTCCTAACGGAAAAACCCATTAATACTTACACTATACTACCCGGGAATCGAACCCGAGACCTCCCAACCCCGCGCACATTTATGCCGCGAGACCAACGAGGCAGTCTCTCCTAACCAAGTGTGAGTAATTTGAAAAATAAATTTCTATTTTCTTTCTTGCTAGTTCTTTCCAGCAGTAGCCACTTCCCGAATTCGCAATAGGATAGTGATTGACATCCATAAAGACAAATTTCAGTGCATTATAATTATGAGATGGTGATAGGCTCGGCCCCTATTACATTGGGACCGCAACTTAACTGGCGAAGTGTGGGTGTGTAATACACCTCTGCCTACCCCTTCGGGGATAAAAGGCGTGAAGTTGTGTTATGTTATGAGATGGTGATAGTGATCAGGACTAGCAACAATAACTGGGATCACGCAACTCCAGCTATATGCTGACAATGATATTTTATATAGGCGATCATCATCAGCACTGTGTCTTTTCCCATTGTTCGTCACCAGCTTCCTTCACTCTGTGGAGTGTTGTGCCATAGTGACCAAGTGAAGATTAGCACACATTAGGTCTTTCGAGAACATTTATTAGGCAACATCCAATGGATATTTTATAAACAGTCAGCCTGTTAACATGTTTTAGCCAGCTTTATAATGTATTTTTTATCAATATATCTAAATTGGACTGCTCTTGATCGGTCGAAAATAAAAAAATAAAAAAAAATGGACCACTTAAAAATTTAAATCGTTGGTATTTCTATTTACTTTAGCGATATAATTATCATATTAAATCATGATTTAGCGACATAATATCAAACCAGAATGCAAATCATTTTTACATAATAAAAGCCTCGTACGGAACCAGTTCTGAAACTCAAATTCCATAGACGACAGAAGTGGAGTAGGTATTCTGTGGCAACAAACCTTATCAAAATAAACTGGTTTATTGTACCTATACATAACACCTTCATTTAATCTTGGCATCTATTTACTTCATAATATATCTGACCAAGTAATAACGTTGAATTAAACTCCGTAACTTTATAGACACGAATATGAAAAAAAAAATTACATGTCGTTCAATATATCTAACTCAAAAATGGAAAGTACAGTCGAGGCCTAATGTTACAATACTTTTACACGTTACGACAACCTATAGCGAAGTGTTCTCGATATGACTCTAGCGCACGACCTTTGTCACGGTGAGGAGCAATTTCGCTGAAACCAGGCTCGGTTTCAGTGATATTTCTAATGACATTGAACAACAACAATTAATGTTCCAAGTCCTTCGAAATTTTGCCATATTTTGTAAATACAAAAGACTCGAATGATGAAAGACCATTTACCAAATAGAGACTCCGTATTGTTAGGCAAAATCGCCAACCATGCTATAAAGATCACAATTTGTCAGTACCTAAAGGCGGTTTCAGATTAGGGTATTTTTCTGCGCGTATACGGTGGTTTCTGCATACGCGCTTACACGCGCGCTAAATTACGCGCTTCAAAAAACCAGACTCACGTAAACGGGCGTGTTCGCTCGAAACGGTAGTGACGTCTTGTCAGTGTCAACATGGATTCTGACGGTTGGTAGTTATACGAGCTTATACGCGCGTATAAAACGCTAATCTGAAACCGCTCTAAGCTCAATTGCTCCGCGTCAAAAAGTTCGGCATAGACGCACACGCCAACTTACACCATTCATACCAATGACATATGCCGTGATAGTGTACAGTAATATGATAAAATATGACACGTATTTCGATAATTTACAACGTATGGAGTTGCAGCAACGCGTTACACAACGTTGCGTCACGCGAGATTGCGCTCGCATCTCGACACGCTTAGTGAGATGTGCTAAGCGAATATAATGTTTGTTGTTAAAAGAGGTAGGCTTCTGGTATGTTCGAAATGTGGTTTTATAAATGAAATTGCCATAATTTTTGTGCGTGTGAGTCACTCTCAGAAAAACGGATCAATTTTTCGAAGCCAGTACCGGATCTGTCGCAATGAGGTAGGAAATACAACGACTAGCAAAGTTTTACATGCAGGTATTTTGTAGCAGTAAGGATGACCGATGGTGCGGAGCAGATCTCTCCTCCTGGACGATTATATCTGCTAGTAGCTCGATAAAGCAAACGCGGACACTTAACATTTGAGCAAAGTCGTGAGAAGAAGAACATTATATATTCTACATTTGGCACTGCAAATTGTTCAATAAGGTATATGAATAAGAACAAGAACGAGAATGTAAACCTTTTTAAAATACACAACGCATAGGCTTGATAAAAACGAAGTTTATTAGTTACTAGAGGACGCCAGCAGCTACGCATGCATTTTTTTTTTAATTTACCCGCTTTGGCCGATCCCGTGGAAATTTCGGGAAATCCCTTCTTAGTGCACCCCTACAGTCCCCAAGAAACATACATGCCAAATTTCAGCTTCCTGCGCCCAATAGTTTCGGCTGTAGCGTGTCTGTCAGTCAGTCAGTCTGTAGCGTGTCTTGCGTTACGCAAGGATTTTATATATTAAGATTTCTCGACTAAAAGGAGAAATACTAAAACACTTAAGGATGCTATTAATCAATGAATGGATATGAAATCTGTAAGCCTTGGAGCTTGAGGCCGGCCGATGATGATAATTATTTTAACCAATTACAGGGAAGTTGCTGATGTAGGTGCAAAGAATAAATTGATTGATAATGAGTGCTAAGTCCGTGCTCACGTCCGAATCAATTACAATTGTAGATTAAAGATGATGACTGCGGCTGATGAATGCATTTTTGTAAAGTTTTATCCGTCATATATCATTCATTCATTCTCCTAGCGTTATCCCAGTTTCAACCTGGGGTCCGCTTACTAGTCTAACCGGATTTGGCTGAATATTAGCTTTTCCACAGAGTGACTGCCTGTCTAACCTCCGCAACCCGAAAGGATAGCCATATTCCATGGTTTAGACTAGTGTCAGTTTATTTAGAAGGTACTGACACCCTATAACGACTGTCAAAGATCTTCATGACAACCGGAACCGACGGCTTAACGTGCTCTCCGAGGCACGGGACAAGCGATAATTTATAATTCAATACGCACATAACTCCGAAAAGTCATTGGTGCGCGCCGTGGATTCGAACCCGATACCCTCTGCATGGCAGTCTGTTGGTATCTCCACTAGGCTATCGCTGCCTTCATATATCATTACGTTCGATAAAACACAAATAAAGTTTGGTATATAATTCTATTACTAATATATGTGTCTTATCTTTTGCGGAAGTTTTGCATTATGATTTACGAATTCCCGCCTAGCAAAACACATATGCACTATTATCTGTAGCGTTAAATATACGATGGTAAAACTGATGTAAAAGGATTGAATGATTCGAAATTGAAAAGTTCACCTTGGACGATAGGAACCAGATTGCAGACAAAGCTTAGTTACAAAATCTGATTGGATTTCAAAATGGACCTCAGGGTCCAATGCAAAATCGCAAACAGGAGGACACTACCTATGTTAACTCTTACTTGTTGAAATTTTACATACTCTAGCATACCTACTTAGTTGTATCTAATGACCTACGAGTATATGATATGGAACAACGTCAGAGTAACCTTGGATCAAAAGTATTTGCTCGTAAGTAGAGAAACCATTCCGTGCCTCATAGCACTCGTTAAGTTATCACAATCAGCATGCAATCCGCTATTGTCGGCTCTTTAATTGGTTAATTTGATTGACGTACTTGTTCATTGGAACATTAAAGTGATTGTTAAAGTCTGTTTACATTCTGTTGATTTTGAGAACCATGCGCCACAAGCAAAATTAAAAGATAACATTCAATGACGACAAATCTTGTAAAAATGCGACCTGCCAATTGTTGACGAATGTTAAAAACCTTTCCCAGCTATTCGTGAAGATAAGTAAATTTCGTGTAACCAAAAGTTGTGTAGGTAATCTTCAAATAATCCTTTCTGTTCACTATAATATTAATGTACATGTATCAGAGATATGTAAACAGATGCGCTGCAGTTGTACGAGCCTTGGCGACAATAAAAGGAACATGTTTACCTTAGCCCTAGAGTGACTTTATTCTAAACATAGAACACCAGTAAACTATGGTAAGGTCACGAAGAAACTGGTAAAACTGGAAATAGTGGAAGATCTCGTGAGACATTTTGTTTGAAATGTAGGTATGTAGTATGTACTCGTATGTGCAGATTGTCATGTAGAGGGTATCGATTTATATCCCACGCTGCTGACTTCTCCAAAGCTATGTAAAACACATCAGCCTTATTATGCATAGCTTTATCTAGATTTATACTGGGTATCAGAATATTATAGTTCTGCAAGAAATATTTATAGTTCCTATATAATTATAGTAAACTATCTACACGAGTAGTCTTAGGTAGACTGGTTACATTTAATCCGTCTTTAGGTAAATGTACAAAAGTATGAATAAATTAATAAAATCGAATAATCTGTTTTGTAGCAGTGATACGGTAGGATCAACAGTTTAAAAGTGCAGCTTAGGATTTCTCATAAATAACAGCTGCCTGTAGATGTATCCACAAAAGAAGAAATCCAGACGGTCAGCCTTGTGTTATTTTATTGCGGTAGTTATTATTTCCAAGCACTCTGAGAAGGCGCTGTTTTACGAATATTTTTTAAGAGCTGGCAGTTTGTGAACCTGTTGCCAGTGTTCGCAGAATACCAGTTCCAATTAATGTCCTTTTTGGTTCTCTATTTTTATTTTCACCATTGCCTGAATGTAAATTGAATTCGAATTCGATGAATCTCTCATCAAGTTGTAATGTTAAGATGAACATATCTACTTTTGGATTAACGAAGCTGAATATAATATTTTTTTCTATTTTACAACACGCCGTACGTTCATAAATTCAAAGAAACTGCCGATTTATCGCGAATGCCACTATTGACCTTGATATTTGCGTTCAGTCTTGTCTTACCCTGATGGGAAAAAGAGCTTGCGGTCAGTCATCAGTAGTTGGAACAAAACATAAAAAATAATTAATGCTCATCAATCCGACCCTTTTTAAGAACATATGCAATGCTCTTCTTCTTCAAATCTCGTATATTCTCCATATTTTATTTGAAAGATGTTTAGCACTATATATGATGCACGATGTTTTGAAGGACCCATTTTGATCGTATATCGTAGGTTTTCTTCTACGTTTCTGTGGACGAACATTGTCACCATCGGCGAGTCTAATGAATACGTCATCAAGCAAAGCAAAAAATGTACTTACTCGAAAAATAAAATATTCTGTTTCCCTCCGTTCTTGCCCACAAACGATACATCGAACCACATAGCGCACAATATCTACCCGTGAGTCCGTACACAAAAATCACTTAAAAACTAAGTGAGTCGAAGGACGTGTATCATTAAACACAGATTTTATAATATAAAACTGTTGGTATAGATGCGGTGCACCTGCCGCCTCAACTTTCACTAGAATATGTTCGTTGCAGCGCTGTGCAGTTGCATAATAATTAGAGGAAACGTTTCGAAAATCAGCATAATGTACAATGAAGTGCATCCTGTGAAGCATCCTGTGCGTTTAGTGAACCAGCAAGCGAGCCTCGAGTGGCTCCGAATACTCCGATAACTTCGCTTCCAGAATAATTGGTGAAGCGCTCTGAACTGGTTGTGCGTTTTTGTCCTTTACGCGCATTTTTGAAGGCTACATCTTACACTGTACTACGAAAATAATTTTATCGGTTTTATCGCAATATTGACACACGTTTAAAAACAATTGCATACCTTATGGTAAGCATAACTTATGCATTAATATTTATATGGCTTGCAGAGGCAGGGTAAAGTTGAGTATTTTTTCAATTATCTCTCTAAGTAGGTAGTATTCAATATTTTGTAAATAAAATCACCACCCCTATAAAACTGCGTGTATATAATTGACTTTGTAGTTACAGGTATTGTAAGCAAATATCTTACGATTCTAATCTGTAAAATAAAAATCCAATAAAATTCTGCCAAGCGATATCAAGAACTATACGTTTAACCTTCACGCAATAATTGAATCATCTGTAGATTCAATATTTTCTATGCGTGACGGCTACCTTAGTACCTACTCATTCGGTCGTTTTCAGACTATATTCTGTGTTACGAAGTACATTATTTCCTCGTTAGCATTACTCTGATATAACCGCGTTCGCGAATGCGAAATAGATCGCAGGAATTATACAACAGTTACGTATTCGAATAATAAGTTACTATAAATATTGAGGTTGTGATATTTAAGATAAGTAACTGCGGCAAACCTTTTGGGGTTGGATTTCGAAACGAGTCGCCTGAATTTGAGGGTATTGGTGGTGTAGGGGGCTTAAGGGAGTTAGTTTTAATTCCCTAAAAGTAATTTTGGCTGCCGGAGTTGCGTCTAAATATTTTAAGCAATTGCCGAAAATTCTTAAATACTTCGGCAATTATGCAAAACGGAGCGTAATTTTTATACTTTAGTACAGTTTTACAAATGTAATTTTTAGGTTTTATGTGAAAAACGTGAAACAACACGCAACCCGCCATCTTGGAGGGATGATATTGACAGCTAATGTCAAATTTGTGCGTCATTGCTTTCGAGTGCCTAGGGATTTGTATTCATTGCCTAGAGGGTTAGGTGCGACTGTAGTAAGTAACTAAATAGGTTATGTTAGGATCTCTTTTGACCGAAAATAGGAACCTGCGAAGCAGGTCTCCGTCAACCTTAGTTTATTAAACTAGTGTGAAGAATGTGGAAGTTGGCAGTGCCATACACACCGATGTTTGGAGATAGGTATTTTTTTTTCAGAGGAAACCAAGTATTTCCAGCAAGTGAAAATGGTGAGGGGGTTCCTAGACCTAAAATCCACTCACAACCCCTAAAAACGGCGACGTATTTCGAAATTTTTACCAACCTTTTCCTCTAAGGTTGGCGAGAGTACCATCTTGCGCATGTTTCATCAAGTATCGTTTAGTATTAATTTTGATAATTTATTTGACTAAATATCATCCTGGAAATGGCATGAATGTTACAATTTGTTAATATTGGATGTTTTTTTTATATTCTACTCCTAGCGGTTTAAATAGGAGTTGAAATATTGTTGAAATACCCACAAATTTTGTTCGCTGTGAAAATTCAGCAACAGCTAGTAACTCAATATTTTTATAATATCAACATACAAAATGTTCTAAGTGATAAATTATTTTTAAAGTAATCAAATACCAACGCTATTCTCAGCATTGCGGAGCAAAAATTCTAATGATCTTATACGCCATTACCTAATAAAGGCTGACACGCACATGGTCCTTTAATTATGTGGTACTCAAAAACATGCAAACTTCAAATATTATGTAATGAACAAAAATAATTATGTTTAAGTCTAAACAAAACACTACGAAGGTCATGTTTTTGCACGCATATTGATGTTATTGACTATTAAGTACCTACTTAAATATTCATGTATTGTCAGCATTTATTTAGTTTTTATCTTTGGGTTTTTTTAATACCAGAATGACTTAGTTAAATATTTGTATATAATCAATTATACTTCTAATAAAATCAATTATACTTGAGATTGAAAGAATCCAACATGAGCGATAGAAGACGACGAGAAAAATAACATAATGCGCGAAAAAAACTATATTGTAGTATAATAGTAAAATATGTCGCCGGCAATTTGTATGATGCAGTATTTTATAAACGGTCTTATTTTAACTTAATTGTTTTTAACAGGATGTTTTATGAATCATAGCCTGCGATAGCCGAGTGGATATACCAACAGACTGCCATGCAGAGGGTATCGGGTTCGAATCCACGGCGCGCACCAATGAAATTTCGGAGTTATGTGCGTATTGAATTGTTAATTATCACTTGTCCTGTGCCTCGGAGAGCACGTTAAGCCGTCGGTCCCGGTTGTCATGAAAATCTTTGACAGTCGTTACAGGGCGTCAGTACCTTCTAAATAAACTGACACTAGTCTAAACCATGGAATATCGCTATCCCTTCGGGTTGCGGAGGTCAGACAGGCAATCGCTCTGTGGAAAAGCTAATATTCAGCCAAATCCGGTTAGACTAGTAAGCGGACCCCAGATTGAAACCGGGATAACGCTAAGAGAAAGAATAAGTTTTATGAATCATAGGTTTGTATACCTAATTATACAAGATTAACATTCAAAATATGACCTCGGATAATTGAGATAGGATCAATCTGTTATTTGTTTAGGTTTATGTCCGGTAAGTGAATTATTGAATAAGTACTTATAGTCATAGAAAAGTAATAGGGCACATTTCAAATTCAAAAGTAAAGGTCTTTCGTGGATAAAAGGTATTCCCATGAAAAAATAGTTTTCCTGTAATCAATTTCAGCCCCTACATCAACTCCTACGGATTTTATTTTCGCTACAATACTTTAAGCCTAGTTATATACATAACATTTATTAAGTTACATATTTGTAAATATTCTGATACGCGAAAATTCAACGTAATCGGTAGATTATACCTAAGTATTAGCACCTACATATTATATTAAGAATTCGATTACTTACTCATATACATACTTTTGTATTGCGGAGTACATTATGAATATTATGACTTCTAGATATTATTGTTATCTGTTTGCTATGATTTTATTAATATTTGATAAACACATACATTAGCACTAACTACCTTTATTATATAACAAAAGTAAATATAGATTACATCACAACAATAATGTACACAACATAAACGTGTCTTCTAGTATAATACGGTGTTACTACGTTCTATCTTGTTCTTGTCTTGGAGGTATTTCTGAAGTAAGGATTTAAGTGCCGCTGGCCGCCCATAAAATCAATTTACTGAACAAATAAAGCATCAAGACTGCTACTCCGACCGATAAATAGGTTGTTCTTACTTAAAATATACTAATATAACTATCTGAACTCTTCTTCCACCTTGACATTGGCAAAGTCATCGATAAACGATGGGGCCATACTAAAAAAAAAAAAAAGCATCAAGATCTTGCATTCTTAAATTCCTCCAGAGTTCTAGGCATACTTTTCTGGAGGAATAGGAAGCGTTTAACATTGAATTTTATGTGCATTACCTATAGTTCGTTTTTTGAGTTGGTTTGTTATAAATGTGTTTATTAAACTATCTACATATCATTACCATGAAACCTTCACGAAAAATGATTCTGTGCCTTTTATCTTTTTCGTACAGCTAACATGTTAGAATAATTGCCAACTGTGCCATTTCGTTAGCGATATAAAAACGCTAGTATATATAGGCTCCAGATATAGGACACCACATTAGGACTCATTATGGTCTTTCGTCTTCTTGACCTTGAAAATACTCCATAAACCCGAAAGTCAATGTCATTCGTTCGTCACGTACGCAGGTAAAGGGTAATGGTCGGAGCGTGCTCAAGATGGACATTATCTTGTGTAACAGTGCATGCGCGATCAGACAAATGGCGTTATGTGCGCGCTAATACAACGGATTTGAAGGTTTCCTTCCTCCACGCAGGACATAGTTGGGAAATTGGTACACGGTTAGACGTGATGGAAGACTTTACTAGATAACTAGACTTTTGTTAGAAAATGTGCCAGAATGTTCTAGACTTCTTTTAATATTAAATAATATAATTCTAATGCTTTAAAGAGCCACGAACCTAAATAAAACATACTTATTACTAGATTCATATAACATATGCACAAGATTTTTCAAAGCTTAATATAAAATTCAAGACTCACAGTTTATATAGGTATTTATGTATACCTAATGAAGATTTGTTTTTATTATAATTACATAGTCATTATTTGAATGTTGAGATCTCAATACTTTCATCGGTAGTTTTGGCATTGCACTACTTCTGTCAAACTTACTAATTCAGGATCTTGAATTGCTTGTTTTTCAATAATATCAGTTTTTTTAAATAAAATACAATTTCATATCATAATGATTTTATTATGATTAACCTTATTTCATAAACGGCAATAAAAGTAGTTATGCATATATATGCTATGTTAAAATAAAATAAGCGGTCCCCGGGTTGAAACTGGGATGACGCTAGGAGGATGATGGTACTACCTACATTAAAATATATAAATATAATTAAGAAAATGCGAAATTTTTATTAATGGCAATTTAGATAAATCCTCTATTCTTTCAAAATTCAATATTTGGCTCCCAATATCATCCAATTTGAAAAAAGTTCTCTCCGCCTCCTTTCCCCAATTGTAGACGACGGTTTTGATTCCTTTATAGGTACAGGAAAAAATTCAAAATTTTAGTGAAATTTCTGACAGGCTACTCAAAATTATTATACATTCGGCTTTCACTATTATTCGATATTGTTTTTTTTTGTCTCTAAAACGCACGCATTACGGTGTTCACCTTTTTGGAAAAATGCGACTCAACTCATTCAAATTGACGTAATTATACAGAATACCCTGAGTAAAATTTTTAATGTGGCCCCGAACGACCGGGTGTGGTGGCTACAGGCGTCCTTACCTGTACGCTTGGGCGGCCTCGGCATTCGCAAAATTACTGACGTAAGCCTGCCAGCGTTCTTGTCATCGGTCCACAGCACTGCAGAATTGAATAGGAAAATTTTAGCTCCCACACTGGTTGATTCTGAGGTGCCGTGTAAGACCGATGCCTTAAATGCATGGAGAAATGCTTTTTCAGGAACTGAGTTACCCCGAAACTTATTCTCCCAGAGGCAATGGGATGGGCCGCTCTGCAGTATGGTACGAGAAAACCTTCTCAATACATCGTCCAACACTGCGGAGCGTGCTGGCCTGCTGGCTGTGGGAGAATGAAATGAAGCCAGAGGCCCGCTCTGGCTTCAGGCACTGCCATCGTCTAATATAGGTACCATGTTGGACGATACGACCTTTCGCTTCGCTACTTGCCTCCGTTTAGGTGCGCCATGTGTCTCTCCGCATCTTTGTCACTGTGGAGAGGCCTTCGATAGCCTTGGTCACCATGGTCTGTCATGCAGTCAATGACATACTGCGCTGTGCTCTTGCTACCGCTGGCGTTCCAGCCCAACTTGAACCTCAAGGCTTGGCACGCGACGACGGCAAAAGACAAGACGGGACTCGTTACTGCCGTGGAAGCTGGGTAGGCCTTTGGTATGGGACGCAACATATGTACCTTGCGCCATCTCATCTTCCCAGCACACCAGGTTTTGCGGGCGCTGCTGCTGTTACAGCGGAGACCCTCAAACGGCGCAAATATGTAAATCTAATAGGAGATTATGTATTTGAGCCGTTTGGGGTCGAAACATTGGGGCCATGGGGTCCAAGTGCGAGATCACTTTTTAGAGATCTCGCAAAGAGACTCATAGACGCCTCGCGTGACCAGAGGGCTGGCACGTATTTGGCTCAAAAGATAAGTATAGCCATACAACGAGGTAATGCTGCCAGTCTTCTGGGCACGCTTTGAATTGACTGCGATACGGATGAATTTCACGACGCCTTCTAAATTTTAATTCTTTAGTTTTTTAATTTTCACTTCTTGTATATATTAATTAGTTCTATTAAATTATTTTAATATAATTATATTGTTATGGTAGTATTTTCCATATTCTGAACAAAGCATTAAGAAATTAAGTAAAGTTTCAATGTCAACTGCAATTATAATTTTTATTTGATGTTACGGCTAATAAAACATGATGACGCTATTTTGTGTGCATGTTTATCATTTTATTATCTCGTTACTCTGGTCACTAGAGTACTTAATGCTAATATAACTACAGATGAGATGAGATGATAGAGAGAGGATGCCCGCAGCTACGTCCGCATATTTTTTACTGTATTTGCCTGTTCCCGTGGGAATTTCTGGCAATCGCTTCTTAGTGCACCGCACCTCTACGATCCCCAAGAAGCATACATGCCATTTCAGCTTCCTACGCCTAAATGGTCATGGACTTAACAACTACGATTGAACTACTGAGAAAAATAAGTCTCACTAGTTCCATGGCACTAATTGCTAGTGGAACTAGTGAGAATTATCCCTTATTTTATACGTGTCAAATGAAATAAAAGGATAATAATTATATTCATCCAAATTAAGATATAAAATCATGTTACAGAAAATGTAAGGAAATATTCTGGTTGGTTATTTTTTGACGAAATGACGGCATGATTTGATGTTTTTGCTGACTAGAAATATATCTACTTGCTCGTCAATAAAAATAAATAAGATAATTGGTATAGTTGATCTATCCACACTAATGGAAAGAAGGAGGAACCCACCATGCACCCTCAGTTGACCATCCCGATTATTGTAATAGAACAAGGTTGACTATGCCGAACCCCTGTGATAAAAAGTACAGCTTTTTACCTCTTATAAGAGGTACAAAGCAATGGTATGGGCTCCAGAAAGATACGTGACTTGTAGTATCCCGCTGTATGCGCTACGAGACATGATTCGCCTCTGCACAATGCAGCCTCAGGACCGTACGGCAACGACTTCGATTGGTTGCCGAAGCACCGATAGCGAATGTATGAAGCCTCGTATTCATTAGGGGACATTTGTCCCGCGACCTTGTCGCCCGACACGAATTCTACGTGTTGAGCGACGTCGCGGGGGACATCGCCCGACATCGCAGGCAACATCTACGTGTCGGGGAACAAGTCGCTTGTCGACGCTCCGATAGCGTCGACCTTGCGCGACTTCGTGTCCCTCGACAGTTTCCGACGGCATTTGACTTGTGAGGACGTGTGTTGCTATTTGTTCCGCGACTACCCGCGATTATAGCACACTTCGTTGGTCCACACTACCTACGAAACTGTGTTAACACTTAGGCGACATCTCGATCACAATGCCGGTATGTGGACGAGCGAAATGCCTGTCGACACTGTCGCCGGACAGTCGCACGTAAAAGCCTCGTATTCATTAGAGGACATTTGTCCCGCGACCTTGTCGCCCGACACGAATTCTACGTGTTGAGCGACGTCGCGGGGGACATCGCCCGACATCGCAGGCGACTTCTACGTGTCGGGGAACAAGTCGGTTGTCGACGCTCTGATAGCGTCGACCTTGCGCGACTTCGTGTCCCTGGACAGTTGTCGACGGCATTTGACTTGTGAGGACGAGTGTTGCTATTTGTTCCGCGACTACCCGCGAATATATACACTTCGTTGGTCCACACTACCAACGAAACTGTGTTAACACTTAGGCGACATCTTGATCACAATGCCGGTATGTGGACGAGCGAAATGTCGGTCGACATTGTCGCGGGACAGTCGCACGTAAATGTCCTGCGACTGTTCGCGATAAGTCGACTTTGTCCCCTAGTGAATAAAAAATAAAAAATAAAATCAAAATCATTTATTCATCTAGGTCACAATGTGACGCTTATGAACGTCAATTTTAAAATTAAATTACTTAATACATGGCTAAATGTCCTGCGACTGTTCGCGATAAGTCGAGCGACTTTGTCCCCTAGTGAATACATGGCTTTAGTCTATTTAGAGCGTAGTAATATATTATATGTATGAAGTCTTAATAGAGATAATGTCGTGATACATACCATGGTGCTTTGTCCATTATCGTCTGTGTTCCTCCATTCTTATTTGACTCCATTGTAGCGCTAGCCATCTTGTTCATATCTGTAACAAATAATAAGAGGAAAACTTAAAACACAGACATACTGTTACTTTAATTTTATTGCATCCTCTAATGCTCAATCATTCTTGGGTAGATACCCGATATGATTAGAGTTTAAAAGCATTTTAGTTTTAAATGTAAGAGGTAGAACCCCGACGATTTTTATAGGTAGCCTACGGCCTTCGTCACCGTCAATCAATTATTACATCAATTTTAGGTTTAAGTGAGTAATTATCTATATTATAACTTGAGGACTACAGCTTCGATCGATTTTTTTAATTCTGCCATTTTTTTTACGATACCGTGTTCATTTCAGTAACAATGCCTTCTTAGTGCACCCCTAAGGAACCTACATGCTAAATTCAGCTTCTGCTGTCTAATAGTCATCGGGTGTGTGTTTATCTGTCAGTCAGTCAGTAACGGAAGAATGTACTTTATACAGAAGATAATATTTTATTGCTGATGCAACCCATAGAATCGTTTTTAGGGTTCCGTACCTAAAAGGTAAAAAACGGGACCCTATTACTAAGCCTCCGCTGTCTGTCTGTCTGCCTGTCTGTCAGTCCGTCTGTCACCAGGCTGTATCTCATAACCCGTGATAGCTAGAAAGCTGAAATTTTCACAAATTATGTATATATTTAAATAGTAAAAACAAAAAAATTAAAATATTAAGAGGGGTCTCATACAATTTTTCGTATTTTTTGCTCAAAATTACTAACGGTAACAGGTAGACGCTTAAAATATTCACAGAATATGTAGTTGTATATTACCTTTCAAAATAAATAATTAAATAAAAATAAAGTAAATACCTAATAAAGTGGGCCTCCCATACAACAAACGTAATTTTTAAGCAATTTGTTACTCGATTTTAATAAACAGGTAGAAACTTAAAAAATATTTAAGTATACAACAAACTTGATGTTCTTTTATAGATGATGGTACGGAACTCTTCATGCGCGAGTCCGACTCGCACTTGCCCAATTTTTATACTAATTAAGTCTCACAATATGAATTATCTGTTATTTGACAAAGACGTGCGTATAAAATATGTTGAAATACGTCAGATCTTTCGTATTTTTATACTTGAACTTACACCCAACCTCCATGTTTCTCTCTAGGACTCGACATACAAAGTAGTGTAGCACAAATAATGTTCTTTTAGATCACCCTTGACACAGTGCCACCTATTGTCCAAAGCCAATTGAATTCAGATGGCACAATAATATCACCTACAGTTTAAGAGCTGAGATCATACATATGTAAATTACTAGCTACACGTGTAAAAGGGGACATGTGTTTAGATTATTATTACGCGTCCTATGTAAGCGACAAGCGGGATATACAGACAGGTCGCATAAATACATCGTTAGTTCAAGGTGACGTCGCGACGCGACGTGATATTGCGTGTAGCTGTTTTACAGCTCAAATCGACCAAAGGAACATAACAGAAGAACAAACAGAAGCAAAAACTATTTGTTCTACGTTCGCATCGCGTTGTAGCCCCACATAAAAAACGCATTTGCCCTACATTTTATTCAATTTTTGCCTCAGATGTAATAATTATACTGAATTTAATATTCAATTCCAGTTATGCCTCAAACATTCTTTGTTTGTGAATTAATACTATTTTGGTACAGACAGGATAAAAAAGAATCCAGTTTTAAGTACTTCTATGACAGTTGTTTTGAAAAGTACCAAAGGTAATCAAATTCAACATGCGGAAAAATGTTTATTTTTGGAATGTGGGGCATACTTACGACTGTGGCGTACAAGACGAGGATCCCAACATCACCAGTGACGTGCTATCAGAATATGTTCAGTCATAGAAAATAATGCCCAGAAATAGTAGTAAGACCAAAAAAAGAATTTATCGTCTATCTGATCAGTGAACAGTGTCTTAAAATATGAATAAATGACTTTCAGTCAACCGAATTCAGGTATCAGAACACAAAACAATCATTAGTAGTACATGTGTCTGACTGTCTCATCTTTCACAGATAAGTTGCTGACGATTATTACGTAGGTATTAACCTAAAAATACACGTTACCCTAAATAAACGAAGAATGCTATATGCTTAAGAATCGAACGGTTATAACAGCATTATGTTACCTACATTACATGCTCATGAATAAAATAGTATGGCAAACAGCTTACATGTCATCGCTCGGTACAAACACGACCTTAGTAATTTTCTAACTGACTTCAATAGCCTTAAGCACCGCTTTAATTTCCTGCAACAGCATGATAACAATAATGGCGAGGCAATTTATTATGTTTTTTTCTAGATACATCTGATTATATAAACATCGTGAATTTAGAAACTGGAGATTTTTAAGACAAATTCAAGGGGCTGGACATAATAATTCTGATAAAAGATGAAAATATTTCTTATAATGCAAAAGCATGAGTTATTAAATGAGACATGATATGCAGAAAAATATGTGGAACCGCGACCATTTAAAGGTGTCTAGATTTAACAGATAAGATATGTCGTCCGCCTTTAGTCGCGAAGAAACGCTAGAATATGAAAGGTAACAGAACATCAAATTGTTATCTCAGTACATAGTGAGTATCTCAGATATAGAGTGCATAATGATTCTACTACTATCATAGACGCGAAAGTTTACTAAGAACTGATGGATAATGGTTACATTTCACGAAGGACCATAGAACGGATTTCGATGAAACTTTGCCGCAATTTAGATTATGCACCATATAAATATTTGTGTTGGTCGCTATAAGCAATACAAACGATGGCAGAAGACAGTAGTGTGTTAACAAAAAGCATGGTGACTATTGTTTAGTCGAAAAGAAGTAAACCCTTTATTTATTTTTAAGGCAAAATTACAGAGTAAATATAAACATTGTAAATTAATTCAAAAAATTTAGATGTCACTAATTAAAAATATGCAGAACATTCACATAAACTAGAAATTAGGACAAATAGTAATAAAATTAAATGATATAGGAACATCTAATATATAAAATTCTCGTGTCACAGTTTTCGTTCCCATACTCCTCCGAAACGGCTTGACCGATTTTGATGAAATTTTTTGTGCTTATCCGGCACTCCGGTATCTATGAGAATAGGCCAACATCTATTTTTCAAAAAAAAAAAAAAATTTTGCAAAACAACGATGGCCGGGTCAGCTAGTATATTATAAAATTAAAATAGATAAGTTATAATGAGTTATGTATATCCGTTTTTTCAATTATTTTATGTTTTTATCAGAAGCAAGTCAATATTATCTACATATGTAAAATAATTATGTACAATACAACGACACACAATGTTTGTCTACTTATATTAGACTAGATGAGCCCGCGGTTACACCCGCGTTAATTAACTTTTTTATTTTTGTTTTTTTGTCTACTGCTCCGCTCCCATGGCTCATAGCGTGATGTTATATAGCCTATAACCTGCGTCGAGAATTTTTCAAATCGGACCAGTAGTTCCTGAGATTAGCGCGTTCAACCAAACAAACAAAGAAACAATCAAACTCTTCAGCTTTATATATTAGTATAAGATAAGGTCAGGGTTACTTGTTCGTATGGTATGTTATCAGCCAAATGTGATGTGGATGCATGGTGATAAAATGACGTGATTATGAGGTGAACGACCTCAAAATAAACTATTTAAATACATACTACATATTAATATAATTATGCTCAGTTTGCTTTACTCATTATGAACGTATCAGTGAATGATATGCAAACATGTATTTAAGGAATGTTCGTAGGACGAACTTACATTGTACTTTTTTTCTTTTTTAACCGACTTCAAAAGAGGAGGAGGTTTACAATTCGTCGGAATCTTTTTTTTTTTATGTATGTTCCCCGATTACTCTAAGACGCCTGGACCGATTTCGAAAATTCTTAATTTGATTGAAACAGTATACCTTCTAGTTGGTCCCATAATCATCAGGTCAGGATCTGATCATGGAATCCTGAGAAATCGAAGGAACTCTTCAAATTTTATAAGCACACTTGAAGCGATTTGACCGTAACAACCTAATGCCGTCCAGTTTGGGCTCGTTTGAGTCGTCTTTTACATGGACATTGATGCTAGATGATTTCCATGGTCTGATGATAGAGTTGGAAGGTAACCATGAGATTTTTGTGATACAATAACCCAATCTCATTAAGTTTAGGGTCGTTTGATTCGTCTTTACATGGACTTTGGTACTGGATGTTTTGCAGGGTCTGATGATGGAGCAGGAAGGTTGCCATGAGATGTTTGCAATACAAAGACGCAATCCCATTAAGCTTGGGCTCGTTTGATTCGTCTTTACATGGACTTTAGTGCTGAATTTAGTGCTTAATATTCACCAAACTCTGATGATGGAGTAGGAAGGTGGCCATGGGATATTTGTAATACAATTACGCAATCCCATCGAGTTTGGGCTCGTTTGAGTCGTCTTTACATAGACTTTGATGCTGGTTGATTTCCATGGTCTGACGATGGAGCAGGAAGGCGGTCTTTGTAATACAAAGACGCAATCCCATTGAGTTTGGGCTCTTTGGATTCGTCTTTACATGGACTTTAGTGCTGAATGTTTACCAAACTCTGATGATGGAGCAGGAAGGTGGCCATGGGATCTTTGTAATACAATAACGCAATATCATCGTGTTTAGGCTCGTTTGTTTTGTCTTTGGTATTGGATGATTTTCGAGATCTGATGATGGAACTGAAACGAACGTGTTTAGGCTATTTAGTCGAAAACAAAAAATACTTGAAATTGCCAGAAAGGTACAGGTCTACATATCAGAATTGAGGCACGTAAGGAAGGCGTCCCCATCATGTACCACCTACACTATCCTATGTACCACCTATTGCAATTTTTATTAGTATACCACTAAAAAGCAAAAAATAAAAATTATTTTTAAATAAAAAAAAAACCAACTTCAAAAAACACTAAGGAACTAAAAAACAAAAAAAAATTGGTTTTGGAACAAACATTTTTGAATTCGGTGCCAAGCCCTTACGCAAAAAGTTACTAAATTACAAACTACCTATTCTATCAACAACGAAAGTTATATAAAAATGTGTAGAGGTTTTATAGTCAGATCAGAAATACTTTGCTTGGCACCGACTCCAAAAATGTTTGTTCCAAAACCAATTTTTTTTTGTTTTTTAGTTCCTTAGTGTTTTTTGAAGTTGGTTTTTTTTTATTTAAAAATAATTTTTATTTATCACACAACACAGACACAGACACAAGCAACACCACATTACTAGTCACAAGTGCGTTGCCGCCCCTTGGGGTTGGGAAAAGGGATAGGATGAGGAGTGGGATGAGGGAGAAGGAATAGGGGATAGGGCCTCCGGTACTGTCACTCACCGAACGAAACGCAACAGTTTAAGTACTGTTACTTTACGCAGATTTTCTGTGAGAGGGTACCTAGTACTTCACCGGTCAAGCTGGTCCATTTATGCTGAAATCAGCAAGGCTCTACTACGTACATTGTATACGATCAGGGCATATAGATACAATAAAATATATAATCAGTTATTTACTACAATGTTTTTAGTACGTTACGTTTTAGTACAGTATTACTAGATCTACAATATCTTATCATTAATTACAACTAATAAATCTAAATAAACATGTATTTTGTTTGTGATAATTATTTTAACACAATTAATAAATTTTCTGTATTTTCGTAGAGCATATTCAGAAGGATATTGTTGATAATTTTGTTACATTTGAAGTAGGTACAAGGCAATAGGTTACCTAATGCGTTTAGTATTTTGTAAAGTAGGGGTCCCAGGAATATATAAAATTTGGATGTGAATGCATGTCTTGTTTGTATTTTAGTCGGAAATATTATATCATGTCGCCTTTTGTTGGTAGATATAGGTAGGGAAGGTCTGTGTGTTGCTTTAATATGATACTCTTATTAAATAGCTGTCGAACTGTTAGTACTTTACTAGCTTGATATAGGGAGTTAGTTGGATATAAAAACCGTTTGGAATTTGATGTTTTAAGGGTTGCTCGCTGAGCTCTTTCAACAGACAATAACAAAACTTTTCCTATGTATTTTAATCCGTTACAATTATGGTTATAGCAGGTATGTCGTTACTATATTTTGAAAACTAATAATCAAACGCCACAAAAATAAAGTGATTCTGAAATCCCAAACCAGGGTGTTAAGGTTTCCGTTCCATCCCAATTGTAATTATTTTCGTGACTAGCTTTGAGCGAGCGAACTATTTCTAAGTACCTATGGCATATGCTATATTAAAGGAGGTTCATAACGTAATCCTTAAATACCGGCACCTTGTTTGTTAAATCTGTGACCGGCACCATCTTGATACATACGATAACGAATAAAGTAAATAATACGCACAGTGCTAAATTATTCTGTCAACATTTAATAAATTCTAACTACGTGCAAACATTTTGCTATCAGTTTGCTATCATTGAGTATTATCATGATTTATGAAAATGTAAGGCAATAAACTAATTTATAAAAATATATAGCATATAGCATTACTCAATAAATAGCCTATGCAACACAAAAATAATGGTTAAAATCAAACCATCAGTTTCAGAGATTAGCGTGTTCAAACAAACAAACAATCTCTTAAGTTTTTCAATATTAGTACCTATAACACAGAATAAACAGTACTTACCTATAGATTTATTTCACTTTGCTGAGTTCATGCAAATATTAGCATCTATTGTATATGCGTACCATTGTTTGAGATTATGGAGATAAAAGTAGGTAAGTGATTTACATACAGTAGACGTGAAATTTTTTCATCAGTATTATTTTTATTTATTGTTTTATAGTCTCACGCCTGTATCCCCGAAGGGGTAGACCTACAGAGGAGTAATATTACACCCACATTTCGCCATGAATTTTTAGGTCCCACGTAATAGGGGGCGAGCCTATTGCCGTTACCGGGCACATCACCAGACTCCTCACCGTGCTGCTACTGAGAATTTGGAAAACCCAGTAACACTTTTTGCCCGACCCAGGAATCGAACCCGGGACCTCCGATCAGCAGTCGCATACGCTATCTACTGGACCACGGAGGCAGTCTCATCAGTCTTTAGGTCAAAGTCAAGCCAGTAAGGTCAGACACAATAGATAGGTATTATACATATTTAAATAGAATTATCTCGTTTATACAAATATTGCACATATGGACATTAATTTATTCCGATTCCAGGACCTTATCCTGGAATCCGCGTGGGTGTTAATGAGTTTACGTATCGGAAAATTCTCAGTATGTACCGATTAAATTTCAATACATATACTATTTTTTTCATACTATTCTGTACTGTAGATGGCAATGAAATTACCTGTTTTTTCTCAACGTTTTATTATTTTCCTGTCTTATATTAGTACTAGAGGATGCCCGCTGCTACGCCCGTACATTTTAAGCAAATTAACCGATTTGCCCTATCCTGTGAGAATTTCAAGCAATCCTTTTTAGTGCACCCCTACGGTCCCGAAGGACACATTTCAGCTTTTGGGGCCTAATAGTTTTGGCTGTGCGTTATCTGTCAATTAATGAGTAACTGTATCTCCTCCACGTTGCACGGTCTTCAGCATCCCTGGTTGCTGGTCGATTGGCACGCATAGCATCCCTCACGACGTCAAACCAGTATTTCTTTGGCCTTTTACTGGGGCCCGGCGGAGGTAGCATAGCAAGACATTTGTTACCCACGTACGATGCCGGTTGACGTAAGACGTGGCCGCACCAGCGTAGCCGACACTCTTGCAGTTAATCAGCAATGTCACGGACACGAAGGCTACCCCGGATGCGGGAGTTCCTAATGCGGTCTTGAGCTTAACCGGCATTTTGGGATCACAAATGACACCGCTCACCTCACGCCATTTGGCCCAGGCTGCCGAAATGCGTGCCTTGACGTCGCAGTCGATGTCACCAGACGCGTGGAGTACAGATCCCAGGTACTTGATCTTCGGCCATGTCTTCACTATACGCATTGAAGCGGGATCTGTACTGTTGCATGCCAAGTATTCGGTCTTCCCACGTTTATTTTCAGACCGTTGTTCTCTAGCGACTTCTTCCACGCATTCACACGGCGCACCAAGAGTCCCCAGTCCGCATCTGCCAGCGCGATATCATCAGCATACATGAGCAGCCACAGGGGTTGCTCATGTGAGTCTTTGATGCTGTCTGACAGTACGTCTAATATCCTGCTGAACAGGTACGGACTGAGGACTGAACCCTGGTGGACACAGTGATGGAAAAGGTTTTTGTGTCGCCAACGGCAGTCCGAACTACGGAATCTTAATTTGAGTACATTTCTCGGATAATGTCAATACACGCTTCTGGTACTCCTTTGGGTCTTAGAGCCCACCAGATCATCAGTCGCGGCACACAGTCGAAGGCTTTCTGCATATCTAGATTCTGTTTGTAGTGACATAATAATTTTATTTGCCATGAACTCATGACCGAGACGTACCTACTGTTTTCCAAACGGTTTGATCGCTATCTTTTATAATGTCAAAAACTTTATTCATGTAAGTTGCATAATCTACTATTATAATAATACAACAGTATCGTATTATTATTTTCATTTCGGGTACTGGATATTATTACATAATGTTTATAATAATACGCGTTGCTATGTCATTCTATGAGTTTAATAATATTTTATCAAAATATTATTAACCGTCCTTTTCCGCTCATGCATTACAAAGTATCCGAAAATTGGATTTTAATGGGTTTCACGATTTGGGTACCTACCCACATTCATTGCCTAAAGTTTTCTATAGCTCCTCTTAAACATGTTCATAGGTATCTATTCCTGACTTGGACTTGACTATTGTGATAATTATTAGTAGGTTAGGAAATACACCTATTATTTTAATAGGCAAACAGAGTTATTACAAACATTTGGCTAGACTATTTGCCATTATTGTATCTCCTAGTAAAAGCGATATTATTAGTAGATACTACAATCTGCGAAGATACTGTTATTACTAACGTCTTGGCTAGACTGCTTGCTATTAATGTCTCTCCTAATAAATGCGATATTATTAAGAAACCACCTATCATCGTAGAAACTGTTATTACAAACATCTTGGCTACACCAGTTGCCACCGACACCCAAATCCTTAATAGGCAACTTGAATACGTATCGTGGGTTTCCTTGACCACGCAGTTTCAGCTGTTACGCAATTTATTGATCTAAGATGCCGGTCATTGTTTATAGATCTGCTTGACGACACACTAATATTTAAGTAATATTGATTTTTATTAATAGCATGTGAATTCGCAACTGCTGACAGTACAAGGCTATCCTTGAGTCACATGGCCATGAAAATTTTCTTCGACACTGCAAAGTGCATGTAGTTTCTAACTAATTAAGCTGATTTGATCTAGAAAAGTCTGCAGTCATCGATGGTTCTTGGTCTTGCCAATAGCTTAGCACTAACAAACGAAATTGACTTGCCATCATTCATTCACTCGTGATGGCGCAGTGTCTCGAACGTTCGTCTTGGCCTTCGATACGAGATCTCTCAATCTTTTCCTTTGGTGGAAAATATTCTGCCAGTTTATGAAGTCCTGCTAGATTTTTACGGCCACAAAGGTTATTCAACCTTTGATGCAACTAGCTATCGGATTAGAAAAAGTTTTTGAATATTTTGCTGACCTTACGAGAACTTAAAAAATCTAAAGCGAGATGACTAAAACAGCACGGGTTGAGCGATATGATACGAAAATTCATGGACGAGATATGGTGGGCATATCTGCGGTTACGCCTAATCTGAAAATGATATCAAATGCTTGCGTTACTGACTGGCTGGCAGACAACGCACAGCCAAAACGATTGAGTCGCAAGAAGCTGAAAGGACAAGCAGATCTCCATACATCAAAATCTGAAATTAAATTGAAGAGTAGTTGAACAGTAATAAAAAATATATCAAAAATTCGGCGTAAGTTACTGAGTCTATAAATGATTCTATTTTCACTCGGGAAAGCCGGAAAAAGAAGATATCGGTGTTTTAATTTTTATTTAAGAATGAACAATGTCGATACGTTTGAATTATCAAATGACATAATTATGTCAGATTGACATCAAAACCATAATTATAGTATGTGATCAAAACGCAGAAGTATTCTGTTTGATTCTGTAGCATCTAACTGTCACAGCCAAAGACAAAAAAAGAGCTGCACATTTTTTTAAATCGATTTTATGTGACATCGATACAACATTAAAACGCTGTGACGTTTAGTTCCTTTTTTATTTGATTGAAAAGTTGTTTTGCTTCAAAATATTAGCTTATTGATATAATGTTAGTTAAAGATTAAATAACTGCATTTTAATAATTATATTTTAAACCAAACCAACCCTTTAAATGTCGATAGTATCGATTACTTATATAAAAATAGATACGGATCAATAGCACTCACGTCTATTCCTGTCACACCATTGTCTATGTCTATGGCAATAATCAAATAATAAAGTAGGTACCTAGTTCGTAGTCAATTGAAATGTATTTTATTATCATAAAATACTCCGGCTTCAAAGAGCCAAAGTGAAAATATAAACAATTGTAGAAAAAAAACTATTTGTTTTGTTCATATGAAGTTTAAGGTCGCCACAACAAACCCAGACCAAATTCTGCCATTGTTCTTTGCCATGTTCCTTGGGGACCGTAAGGGCGTAGTAAGAAGGGATTGCCAGAGGGTTGGAAAAACATTTAAATAAAAATAAAATATTCACTTGAATTTGCAGGCATCCTCTATTAATTTCTAATACATACTTGATTTGAGAAGTCAATACTCTCTCATACTTCCCCTAACAAAATCATAATGTTATCTAGTTGGGTAGCAAAGGTCAGATGACCAGCGCTGGTGGAAAGGACTGATAATGTGTTGTAGCGATATCATTGTGGTCCAAAAGTCTTGTCAAACTGTGGTCATCGTCCTCAACCTTATGCAGTAATTATTTTAATTTAAAACCTTTTTTATACACAAAATATAAAAAAGGCCGTGTGGTTGACGGCATAGAATACAAGTGTCACCACCCCCTATCTTCCCGTGGGTGTCGTAAGAGGCGACTAAGGGATAACACGATGCATATACTATCTTTGCGTAGAGACGGAAAACTCGACATCAAACCCTATACGACTGCCTCGTTGGTCTCGCGGCATAAATGTGCGCGTGGGATTGGGAGGTCCCGGGTTCGATTCCTGGGTCGGGCAGTGTTATTGGGTTTTTCTGTCACGAAATTCTCAGTAGCACAGTAGCAGCACGGAGTCTGGAAATGTGCCCGGTACGGCAATAGGCTCGCCCCTTATTACGTGGGACTAAAGTATATCTGGCGAAAAGTGGGTGTAGAAATACACCTCTGCCTACCCCTTCGGGGATAAAAGGCGTGACGATATGTATATGTATGTATATAAAATAACAAAGAAATATACTTTAGATGATAGGTAATCAAAAAAGTTTGAGTACCATTTTTAACACAGAACAATGTATTTTATTCTAGACGCGTCCTCTCCTGCTCGTTAATATATGTATTTATTTATGTGGTTGACTTTTGAGAATATATTTTATAACCTGTTTTTAACTTATTATGGTTTTCTTATGATTATTTTAGATTCACCATACATTGCCACTTAGCACTAAGTTTCCTTTTCAAACAAGTTCCTTCGACAACTAATGTACTTAATTTGAAATCTCAAATTAATACTCATGACTATAAAGTGCAAGAAAAAAATTAACTATTTGATCACACACGATTTGATAATCTTATTATATTTTCATACGCAGGTCCCGAAATACTGTGTATTGCTCCGTCAGATAATCAAAATGAATATTGTTTCGTGACAATTATCCATAACACATTACTAAGTTTCTTACTATATGATATCCAAAATATTCATATCCGTCTAACATCTGGGTTACCTATCATAGCAGATACGAAATAACAATAATTGTAGACAACTTGAGCGTTTACATAATAATCTATACATCTAAAAAAACAACCTTTTTCAAATGTTTATTTGTCTATCTTTGTCTTTCTGTTTGTCCTGGGTAATCTCTGGAGTGGCTGAACTGATTTTAATGGAACCTTTACTGGAAGATATAGGCCTTTAAGGGGCTGAATAATACGCTATAATTTGATCCAATAGGTGGCGCTGTCGTCGAGAAGCCAAAAAGACGTGTGTGAAACCGCGAAATTGTTGGTTACAGAACTCATACGGTTAGTAAATTATCATTATTTTAAGTAAGTGATGATCGATATTTATAGTAGAAAGAACTAGATACATATTTCATGCAAAAGTGCGACCTTATTTTAACTGTGATCTGAAAATAAATCAATGATTATTTCATCTTCCTGTCCAATGTCAAGCACGTGATAACGTTATCACCTTTAAAGTTTACTAACTTGTACTTTCCTTCACAATAGAAGGAACTAGAAAGGTAGATACACATTACACATCTGTGCAACTATTATATGCCTAATGCGAATTTATTGTACTTAACTGTGAAAATTGAAAATATGCCAAAAAAAATCACCTATTTTTCCCGCCCAACGTAATTTACTAAAACTGAATGGTCATGGCCAGTGCGAATTTTAGTTACTTATTTGAATAATGACGAGTGACTTTTTCTAGCTCGATACTTATACCAATTAGATCTATTAAGCACATTATTAGGTGGGTAGATAAGTACCTACTACATAAAAATAAAAATTAATGAATTGCCATCTACCGAATATCAACATAACATAACTTCACGCCTTTTATCCCCGAAGGGGTACACACCCTCACTTCGCCAGTTATGTTTCGGTCCCAATGTAATGTAATTATGGGTCGGGCCTATTGCCATCTACCGGGCACATTGTTAAGCTCGCGATAATTAACATTTTAATACACACATAATTTTGAAAAGTCAGAGGTGTGTGCCCGGGGTAACTGGGGATCAAACCCGAGACCATCGTCTCGGCAGTCCGTTACGTACACCACTGGGCTACTGCCGCTACCGAATAAGTACCTACATTTTTAGATTATATTGTTGCATCTCAAGAATTACCTAATACGTCATCATCATCGTCCTAGCTGATTTCAGTCGAATTTTCGTCGAAATTTCGACTGAAATCAGCGTGCAATATTCCGCGTAAACGTAGGAATTATAATAAAGTACATAATTAGAATTACAGCTATTGTATGTAAGTCAGTCGATCGTACATTCTCTGATCTTTAACCTCACTGAATTGACTTTGACCCATGTTCTAATAAGCATATTTTACGTGAAAGTAGGTAATTACTTTTTTTAATTACCGTAGGTAAGTAGAATTACTTTAATTCAGTATTATTTTAAGGTATGGCTTCAATATACCTACTCGTATTTAATTTGTGTAAGGTTATTTACATGATTATACTAATCTATTTGCATATCAGTAGCAAACTAAAATAAATGTTTAATATACCTATATCTATATAAAATATGTATACAAAGCATAACTAAATACGTAGGTAGGTACGTAAACAGTTTAAGGTATTTTCTGTTTAACAATATCCGCACTAATTATTTTATAACACAATATATTATTATATGATTGAAATTATAAAGAAAGTATTTTATTAATATCTAAGTATCTACCCACGCTATATAGAAATTGAAAAAAAGTATTATCACAATTTATATCTAATACTTACTCTTACTAACACTTAATTTCGTGCAAAAATACAATTAAATTTAAAAAACAAAGTTGCAAAGCTACTTACAAAAGAGAACTATAAAAAACTAATTCCGATCACAGACAACTGTCAGATTATGGCGGGAAACGGCGCGCAAATGGCGGCAGCGTCCGCTCTTGTTCGGATGTCGCGAGTGACTACCACGTTGCGACAAAAGCCGGCCCAAGTTCATATCATCTGAGTTCATATGATTAAATTAAATAAAACTTGTTTTGTTTGGCCGTTCCTTATCTTTCTTTCGACAGTTTGTGTGGTATAATATATTACTTAAATGGATTAGTTGAATGAATTTAAAACACCTAAGAATAGGCCCATCACGTCTCTTTAAGCACATTAGATAATGGAATGAATAGTTAGGTACCTTTGACTTGATTTGTCTATTGTTTTCTTTTTCATTCATTATTTACCAATCGTATACATTTTGGAGTCGAATCGTCAATCAGCTACAAACAAAAATTGTGTAGTTTCTCAGCACACCAAAGATGTATAAAAACTATAGATGCGTTGCCCGCACACTGAAATGGCAAACTGAAATGAAGGCAATTGCCGCCATTCCGTTTAGTAACGCGCAAACCTGTGTTGTGATAGTACGCTCCGTAACTATAATTAGTGTGTAAGAATTTAAAAAACAACTAAATTTATCTCTCTCTAACAACAGGTGTCCGTTATAGTAGTATTTATTTACTTTCTCTTTGTTTATTCATACAAGATATTATTTGGTATTTGTAATCCGTTTTTCAGAGCCGCTTTGTGGGAGTATGGCGCGTCTATATTATAATACGTCATTGCAGCACACCCCTTGAAATGTATGGTAGGTATAAAATACCTAGCTACAAATTTGCAAGAATGTGCCTAAGCACCAGACCTTGGAGATTTGTGATAAACAGTTGGTCATCGCCGATGAGTCTCGCAGCTTTCGTCAAAAGGGTTTCGCAATTTTACACATTTTTATGTAGGTATTTTTGTTATACTTAGGTATATCTTTACCTGCACACGTATATCTTGAGAAATTTAGGCAGCCGGCTGGCTGCCACTTCTGAAACTTCTCATTACTGACTGACTAGTAATGAGAAGTTCCAGAAGTGTATGACGAATAGTTTGATGGTAGACGTTTTATATGCCACGGACCAAGTCGCAGCTAAATGCCAGCCGAAGATGTGACATGACATAATCGGTCTAGGTACAGATAGTGAATTAAAAAAATCCTTAATACCTATTTGAATAAAAATTTGAATTTGAGGTAGGTAGGTACGTAATAGCAACATTAAACCGGACAAACACCACTGATACGAATAATAAATTTATGTCAATCGTTTCTAATACATGAACCATAAAGTAAGGATATTAATGATTAGATCAGATAACTAGCAGACCCAATTCGTACCTATCACAATTGAAAATAATAAGTAACTAATAAAATAAGTATCAAATTCAAATCCAAATCAATAAATTATGATTTATGAGTATGACACTAAACTTCGCCCACAGGTCTGCCCGCGTCATTAGGTATAATTATATCATCTTTCTGTGATTCTTCACGACTCGTGCAACATTCATGCCAAAATTCAGCTTCTTGCTCCCTGTTATTCCGGCTGTGCGGTGTCAGTCAGTCAGTAACAAAAATTTTTTGTATAGTAATGATATATTGATTGATTGATTAATGATGATTACCTAATGATTCACAAATCATAATTAAAACGGGCAATGAAATATTTTATATTACACGGTAAGTTTCGTTTTTTTTTTATTTAGTAAGTAGTTTATATGTAACTTTGTACTCTCGGGACTTGAAAAATATATGTTAAAGAATATTTAAACAGGTTTTTTTTAAGTGGACGGTATCATCACGAAATACGAGGAATTAGGTACCTTGGCAACTACTTCTAAAAATAAGATTAGGCCATTCGGCAAAACTTTTTCATATGAATAATAGAAAAACTAGATTTCATTTGCGGCTCTGCTTGCATTGTTGTCGGTCTACTGCGCAGTGCGCGACTGATGCATAAATGATATTATTGCAAAATCCATAAAAAACCATTCAGCAGTTTTTCCGAGGAAGAAGAACAAAATAATAAGCAACCAAACACGACTTTCCCATTAATAAAAATCCTATTTTCCACTGTCGGCTAGGCAATATATTTTTATCGTTTATGTACTTTTCTCATAATTTTGCTCTAATATTACATACGTTATTTTACTTATGCAATTCTGGCGATGATAGCCAGCTCTTTGTACGTGCTCAAACTATTATGACATCTGATAAGAATGTATTATTTTAATGAGATAGGAACCTGTTACATAATACACAATGTAATGCACAACATCTTATATTGAAAGAGGTAGAAGGTTTCATCAATGTTTTTAAGAATTACGATATACCTACTAATAATCCTACTATTTCAAATGTCAAACATAAAATGTTTGTTAATTTGTTACTCAATTACGTCGGAACCGCTAAACGGATTTTGATGAAATGCGCCTAACGCAATTGACCTGCAGTAATAATGTAAACAAAATATTTTTAAATTACTTTAAAGTAGAGGTTGTAGGGCGATTGATTGTGACGCAAGACGGATTTCCATTAATGTATTTATTCATTTAAGCATACAATATCGCCACGACAGCATTTACACATTGAAAACCAACTAGGACGTAAGTTAACAGTACAAGGAAGTTAACAAATCAAAATGTGGCCGTTTCTTCAAGGAGCCGCGAACCGAACTGGCGGACTAGGCGTCGCGAGCGGCGGGACGCGGGAACGGGACGTCATCGTCATACGATCGCAAAGCGAGGCACAGGCCGATTTAAACGAAGTAGGTATCAAACTATGCTTCCTACAAGGTTCAATTAACTAAATAAAACGACAAGTAAAGTCATTAAAATCTCGAACGGACAAAGAGACGGACTATATACAATTGACGATAAAACGTCTGATCAAAGTCGATCATTCTAATCCGTGGAAATTTGCCCAGTAATTACCGCCAAGCCGAAGGTTTATGACTTAATCGATAAGGATATTATGCACCTTATCTACGATACCAGCCTTGGAATTTTATCATCAGTCCCATTGTAAAAACTATATTCGAATCGGCATAGCGAATTTAATTCCCATAATTCGTTTGAATTGAAAAACTCCAGTCAAACATAGATTTTTTATGAGATGGCCAGCCAATATTTTGAATATTCATATTTCATCATCATCAGCCTTTAACAGTCCACTGCTGGACTAGGCCTCTCCTTTGAAAGGAGGAATTGGCCTACTATACCACGCTGGCCAAACGGGTTGGTATAGGGTTTGTATCAAGTTTTCCTTCTCTTACAGTGCTGTTCTCTGCATAATATGCTCCCCCTGTCGGCTCTTACGACACCCATGGGATGATATGGGGTGATGACATTCCGTATTCTTAATCCGTCACCACACGGATGATTCATATTTAAAGGCTTATTTTATTAACGCGCAATGGCAGCGGCATGTGAACTGAGTCAGTTCGCGATGCGTTCTCAAATTAGGTCGCTTGGCTTATCGCTAATTGAGAACGCTGCTCTATACCGAGGGTTGTCACTTAATCTTCAATATTTTTCTTCTTCTCTGAATATATTAACTATTATATATTACAAAGTAGACAGCGATAAATTGGTATTTAAAATTCCTTAAGATTTAAGTGAGCTGTACACACACTAGTGTTTATTCAACGGGTCTTAGCAGTGTAAATATGTTTACGGTTAAGGTGAAATACCTTTTGTATTACTAATAAGCACAATTCCCGTTGTATATATATTAATATTTGGTACATATTAACACAACCGGCATCATACCTGACCGAAGTTAAATTTTTGGAACCATTTTACTTATATTCTGGAGCCAAGTTGGGCAATATTCCAGCACGTAGCAGGTTGTGTCCGTAAGATGAAAATATTTCTTAGCAACTTAGTTTACATTCGACGAACGGTTTATGTACATACACACACATATATCTGCAGGGATTCATTACATCTGAATACTTAGACCTTTCTGATGAACTTTGACCTTAACGGCTCTTCTGTGCAAATCATCACAATGCAGCAGACCTTACGACAGAAACAACACTGTCGATAATTTTTTCGCTGATGGACAAAGTCTGCAATTAGAATGACCAAGGTCAGAAGGATTACGTACTCCATCACGCTAGCTAAGTGTGATAGACTGGTTACAGCTATCCAATAAAAAATATAGCGTGCATCGTATAATGTAGGTACAATTATATGTAGTTAACCTTACCACAGAATATAGATAATTATAGAGTAATCTGTAGGTACGTATTATTGTAGTTTTCCGGTTGTGACAATCACATAGACAGATAGGCTAATAGCGATTGAAATAGTAATCGCATCGAGAATTCAATCAATTCAATTAATCTATATAAATAATTTATCCTTTGAGGTAGTAGTTGGAAGATATAAAACAGAATGTTACATGCAGAAGTAAAAAAATATGTTGAATTATCGCAGAGCGTGAAGAGTAAAGTAGAATGATATTTAATTATTCCCCGTGAATCATTTGCATACAATTTGATTAGCTAAGGGGAGAAGGCCTACCGCAAGGTGGACCGAACGTGGTTAAGATCGCGGGAAGCGGTTGAGCGCGGGCGGCTAAATATCGGTCTGTGTGGAGATCCTTGAGGGAGGCCTATGTCATGCAGTGGGTCATCATTTTAGGCACGGTAATATAATCTAACAGTATTGTAACTCGGCCGCCTTCGTGAGTTAAATACCTACCAGACGCGCCGCATGCGAGCTGCGGCACGATCGCGGCTGTGGGTACTCTTGGCACAGTCCGCACAGTCTAATGGGTACTCTACTCGAGGCGCGTAGGTATAACTCGAGTTTCGTGCGTTTGTATGGAGTTACAATACTGTTAGATATTATTACCGTGTCTTAGGCTAGGGACGCCTAGGCTAAAATTATGAAGATGATAGGCTAATAAATGTGATGTGATTATCAGTCATTATATTATGTAACTGGAATATTCTTATACTAAATTGCATGTATTAGCATTGTGTTAATTCACGTCTCCATTTATCTTTTTCACAATGATTTTTAATATAAAAATATGTGAGAGATGAACAATAAGTCTGCTATGGTCTATCTAACATCTTAATACATATAAATTGTAACGTATCTTTATCCGGTGATAAAACGTTAGATAAAGATCCCGGATATCTAATGGGCTTACAAAAAAATATTTAGACGAGAATGCGTCGTGATCTACAAGATTTTAAAATTACCGTTTGTATAAAATTACCTTTCATGGATAATATATTATATTATGTTACTCAAAGTTGACAACCCTATTGTGTGTCAATGATCCCTACCGTGCATTGTGTTGCAATACTCACGAACTTTTCGTTATGACATATTTTTTTCTGCTTCTAAAGAGATGCGTAGAATTTTAAAATACTTATTTTTACAAAACATGGATTGTCTATTAAAAAGTAATTTATGTTTAAAAAGTAACTTGTCCTTATTGACATATCATCGCCGAGCCCAAACCTGAGCTCTTTGCCCAAACTACTGAAGTTAGACACATGAAGGATAGTGTTTTATTTTTTACGTAGGCAGAGATAGATGCTAGATAGATTTTTAATTTTCGTAAGGGAGAAAATAACGGTAAGTTCAGGGTAGGCGAAACTACGATCCCACCCGTGGGATCTCCACCTTGTCGTGGTGAAGCTAAGCGAGATCCCGGGAGTGGACGCTCCGCGTGGGCTTGACGGAGGCCTGCGCAGGATGCGTCCAAAGGAACAGTTCTTCTGTCCCTCGCACCTCGCCACCTCGGAGGAGAGGCGTGTCGGTGTTGCGTTGCCGCGCGCCCTATCTCCCGCGACTTAATGGGGCGCACCATGCATCGTTGCGTCGCGGTGGGGCGTTGCCGTGTCCTATCCTCTGCGGCCGTTGAGTGTTTTGGCGGCGGAGCAGGCAACACCTTCATCCGCCCCGGCCCGCCTGACCATCCGGCTGGCCAATACCCGTCGGGGAGTAGCGAGGAATGCTTCGGTGATACCCTACCCTCCGACACATGGGTACATGAGGAATACGGTTTGGTTTTTAGTCAGTTAGAGTTTAACAGTCCCTTCGCCCTTCCCCCAGGGCGGAGGGACTCCATGAGGATTTCCAACCTGACTCAAAAAAAAGGCGAAGCTACGATCAACTGTTAGTCGTTTATATTTTCACCGGCTGAATATAACAGCGGATAAAAATAGTTGCAAAAGTGTAATATGCACATTGTAGTATTTATTTGAGAGAGCTCTATATGTTCTCGAAGTTGCGAGTACCATTGATGTCGTGGTGACTGGTCACGCGTGATACACGATTAGAGCACACGTGCTGGATAATGAAAGCCAGCGTAAATGACCATGAGTTATTCCCAAATAGTAAGACAGTTTATGACAGTATTTTGTTAGAGACACCTTTCGCACTTAGGTTAACTCCGGTGGCGGCGCTAGACCACATGTGGACGTCGGCGACATCAAGTTCGCGAGGCCCTTTAAATCGATGGCGAGGCCCCGTTTACTTCGTAGTAAAAACAACATTAAAATTAAGTGAGCCAAATTATAAAATAACTAGAGGACGCCAGCAGCTACGCCTGCACATTTTTTTAAATTTATCTGTTTTGACCGATCCCGTGGGTATTTCGGGAAATCCCTTCTTAGTGCACCCCTACGGTCCCCAAGGAACATACATGCCAAATTTCAGCTGCCTGCGCCCAATAGTTTTGGCTATAGCTTGTCTGTCAGTCAGCCAGTAACGCAAGGATTTTATATATTAAGATGTATGAATAAAGAAATGACAGTTCAAAAATTTTCACCCAACACAGATTTTGTCGCGCACGTGGTCGAAAATAATTGAAGTCATTATCATCTGCTTAGCTTCTTCCCGAATTGTTCGGTGTCGGCTACCTAAGCCAGGATGATTGGCGAAACGAAATTAAGTATGTAACTTGTAAAACTTTTTGCGAGGCCCTCTCAGGCGCGAGGCCGTCGGCGGTCGCCGACGTCGCCGACGCCTAGCGCCGCCACTGGTTAACTCCTGTGTTGCGGGGGACTTGACAAACATTCAAGCTACAAAGAAAGAACACCCAGACTCGGAACAACAATTTGTAGCCAAAGTAGGTATTTTTAACAAAGTGTTACCCGTGTAGGGGTGGAATCCACATCGCTCTGCAAGGCGTCCGCCTAAACCACGCCATAATAATATGAGCAATTTAGATGTACGATGTGGGAATACTAAAGGACACTTACCTTCTAAAAAAAGCGTGCACATCTTTTTAAATTAACGGATTTCAAGTTTTTAAGCAGTGAGGTAATTTTCAGACTTCTACAAAATAAAGTTGGTCCTAGATATAACTATTAGTTAATACGAAGTACTTAAAAAATATTGTTGACGTATATGATACGAATGGAAATAAATGAACGACTTATAATATGATATGGAAGAAATATAAAACACACATAAGGGCCATAGCAAAACAGTTTCCTTGTAACGAAAGTAATAAAACATTTCATAACTCTAATCCGTTTAAATAATAGCTACATCATACATGTAATTTATTTTATATATTCACACTTACGTAGGTACGAATGGGAAACTGATTTATATGCGATGGAAGAATACCAAACCATATAATAATGTTCTGGCAATACAAACTCTGAAAAAGCAGCGATAGCCGAGTGGCGAGACCGACTGACTGCTACGCAGAGGGTGCACCAATGACTTTACGAAATTAAGTGCGTAATAAATTGTTAATTATCGCTTGCTTAAGGCGCTGTCCTAAGCGACTGTTTTGGTAAATGAGGGGGTGAAGCAGGGGAGGTGAAGGGAGCTTAGCTCCGTCTACTGCGGGGCGCCCCCCTTCATTCTCGTCGCGTGCGACCGTATTCTGGCGACATCCGTATTCCAATATTTCAAAATCGCAAGCAAAACGTTTTAGCATATTGAATTGAGCTACTGATATAAAAATTTATATTACATACATCAATCTGTTTGAACAATATAGGCATAGCGCAATTTTTGTTCTCAGTGCAGCCATGAGCAAAACTGGTTTACATTAGACGTTATAGGTATTAAATGTTGATATATATATATGAATGATGAAGTAGGTAAATACCTACGTGCCGTAAGATGATAAAATTAATTAAGTCAATCCCATGTATGGAGAGGCCATTATTATGTTTGTTTTGTTTTTGTATAAAAATAGTGAAGCAGTTCATAGAATACCTACATCTAATTCCATGCCTGCCAGTTTTCAAATCTGTTTTGCAATAAATTGGCTGTGACATACGGGCGGACAGACAGACAGACATTGCGAATCTATAAGGGTTCCATTTTTACAATTTTTGGCTACGGTACCCTAAAAAACACAATACTGCTCTACTAAGCGCAAAAGCCGTATCTCAACTAAAGCGAGTTACGAGATAATTGAAGTTTAGTAAAAGTTGATTTCTTTTATTTATTTATGGATGTTTATTGTTATTATAGGTATAATTATTATGGCAAAGGTTTCGAAATACGTCGCCGTTTTTAGGGGTTGTGAGTGATTGGAGAGGGAGCAGGGCATCGATATATATGTACTAAAGTACTAGATGTAGCATTCAGAACATTTACTTTGTTCAAATGCTTTGCATGAACATACCGGCAAAACAATCTAGTGTCACTTTGACTTTCCTGCGGTGTGGGTCCGCTTCGTTTATTGACTGTGTGGCGACGATATATCGATTAATTTGAATCAAAACTTGTATCTATAGAAGCGTTAGTCAATATTTTTAATTATTTATGTAAATAAAAGAGTTAAATATATCATAATACCACATTAAAATGTATTTCTTTATTTTTATGTGACGTCATTTACGATCATAGACTAACTACTATTCAGAAATACATTGCAAGTGATTGTAGGTAAAATATATGACCAAGACCAGACTTTTTGAAGGTATTGGTTTTAAGTTTACTTTAGTTTGATTAATGTTATAAAACCAATTTGACGTTGTATAACACTAATTCTGTGTTCTTTTTATTTTTTGGTAAGTTGATCGTAATGACGATTAACGAATATTTCAACACTTCATCATAGTATACACCATGTACATTTGCAGTTATAGAAAAATACGCAAAAATAATATTGAACCATGAGACCAAAACAGATCCTGACGTCCATTATCCGATCAATAAACAAAAAACCACTAAATTAATTGTGTTTGATGGCAATTGAATAGTTATTAAAATATATTTTTGAGCATTTCTTGCTAGAGTAAATTTAACTGCAATTCAAAAAATTGTTTTTAGGCAGGAATTCTACCCACGACCACGACGAACCGTGTCGATACCGTACCGACTAAGCTACTCAGGCCACTTCGTCATAGATTTTTTCTTAATAGCTGGTTTCCTTATGGTAGCACATAGTGCCATCTGCCACATGTGTATGTTTAGAACTCTGTGGTCAGCAAGGGCATCTTTACAGAATGACAAACAATCCTGCCTTATATATTAGGTATATATGCTTAAGCAATTCTCATAGTAAGATAAATATAAAGTTTAAAAATTAGAATTATTCGTGAAGCAACTAAGGCAAGTCTTGAACTTACGACCACGAATACATTTTTCTACATACATACATATCGTCACGCCTTTCATCCTCGAAGGGGTAGGCAGAGGTGTATTTCTACACCCACTTTTCGCCAGATATACTTTAGTCCCACGTAATAAGGGGCGAGCCTATTGCTGTACCGGGCACATTTCCAGACTCCGTGCTGCTACTAATTAATTTTTCTATTTTGTAATAAAACATCTGAATATGTTTATAGATTCTCTTTTTTAATTAAAAGAACCCCCAGCAATTAATTCCTTTTATTTTCATAAATAAACTGTTCTTATTATGTTGATGAAATATTGTAGGCAGAAAACATCTCTTCTGTGAAGTAAATAATCTTTGCAAATGGCAATAAGCAGCCAGTAGCGTTAGAGAACTATTGGATACTCATTGGTAAGATGCCAGGACTGGTTGTTGTTGATTGGCTATAATAATAACTAGACACTGTAAGTCATTGGCGCTGCTTGCGCCTGCGTGTTGCGCTAGTACGATTAGACGTCATACATTAGACAATTTGAACAAAATATTTATAGGGAATGCTCCGTCTATCGTTAGAGTATATGTCAATGGAGCAGGGGAGGTCTTGAAACCCCCCTCACCATTTTCACTTGCCGGAAATACTTGGTTTCCTCTGAAAAAAAAAAACTTCCAAACATCGGTGTGTATGGCACTGCCAACTTCCACATTCATCACACTAGTTTAATAAACTAAGGTTGTCGGAGCCCTGCGAAGGGCTCCTATTTTCGGATTAAGGGTCAAAAGAGAACCTAACATAACCTATTTATTTACTTATTACAGTCGCACCTAACCCAAGGCACTCGAAAGCAATGACGCATAAATTTGACATTAGCTGTCAATATGATCATTCCAAGATGGCAGTTTTGCGTTTCGTTTCACGTTTTTCACATAAAACCTAAAAATTACATTTGTAAAACTGTACTAAAGTATAAAAACTATGTTACGTTTTGCATAATTGCCGAAGTATTTATGAAATTTTGGATATTGTTTAAAAATATTTAGACGCAACTCCGGCAGCCAAAATCACTTTTAGGGGATTAAAACGAACTACCTTAAGCCCCCTACACTACCAATACCCTCAAATTCAGGCGACTCGTTTCGAAACCCAACCCATTATTATTTTTCAAAATAGATGAAACATCAAAAATATATGTGGATATACATTATTCATGATGTACTGCTATGTCGCTTAGAAAATTATATAATTAGAATTTGAGTTACTGCTTTTTCGTTAGCTCTCGTCATACATGTTTGTATGGAAAAATATAAAAAAATTCTTTCGCTTCAAATATGTGTTGTTTCAAAGAAAATAAATATTAAAAGATATTTATTTATATGCATTTATAATTTATTAACGAAATACAGAGTTTACAGCTAAAAGTTAGCTGTCTGCTACATACCCGGCAGGTTTTCTTTATTCTCATCGAATGTTAAAGGCAGTGTGTGAGGTGATAAGACTTATTTTTTCTTTTTACGGCTTGGTATTGTAGAAATTTCAAGCACTGATGAAACATTTTCCTCTCCGTGATCTCGCAATGCCATCCCTTGAGCTTGACGAGAATCAATAATTTCAGGCAACTGCCAATTCATATAAAACGCCACAAGCTTCTCCCAGAAAACATCATCTCTTTCTATAATTTCTATTTTTAGTGGTATACTTTCGCCACTCCACACAGCAAATAAACACTTTTGTTTGCGTGTAACGTGGCGTTGCCCCTGAATTTGGTAATAACAATTACAATATTTGTTTAGACTAGTCAGTTCACTTTTTTATCATGTTTCCATATTTGTATTTTATTTGCTCTTATACTATTCTCCAGGCCATTCTTATAGGCAACTTTAGAACATTAAATTTCCACAATCGTGTTTGGACCTATTAATCCATCTGGCGTGGCACCAATAATCGAATAATCCACAAGGCTCGATTGTTACATTTTCTTGCTTCGCCAGTTGTTGCAAAGCCAGTTGTTCATTTTAGATTCCATGCGCAACAGATTTTACATTGCAAATATTTTATTTGTACAAAATATTTTTTACTAAGTTGGCTTTACTGCTGTTATCTCTTCTTTTTACCACTATACAAAAATTTCAATCTGTCAACATATTCTTACGCAATTAAAACCAGTCACTGCTATCTCTCTTGTAATTTTTGCTTATCACTACGGAATTTGAGTCAAATTTGTTAAAAAAATTGTTTGGCATTTCTTGGCTAGCTCTTGAACAGATCGTGTTAGGAATGACTGAAGTCAAATGTGTGTAAGACGTTGCAGAACTGTTATCTTTAACTTCACTGTAATTACAATAATGATAATTAGTTACGTACTTTATTATTAAAAAAATACTATATCTTGTGTTATAGCAAACAGAGAAGTCACCTTCTTACTTATAAATTATTGATTTTAGAAATTAAAAAGATATTAGATGTACTGAGACATACCTAATAGTTTATGAATAATCAAAGTTTTACCCGATGTACCTAAAAAGGTTTATGTTCTAAACACAATAATACAACATTCGTTACCGCTTGTGTGCGGATTGCGGAGCGCCATATTAGCGCTGTCATCATTATTGTTCGCCGTGGCGGCATCTTAGCGCTCCAGGCGCTCTGACAAGTGAATTTGAAATATAGGTACATAAAATGATTCGATTTTATGTTATTACTCTTTCAAAAATTGAAAACTGTGGCAGCTATGTATTGTGAGAATAATTTATATAATTATATTATGCATAATCGATAATATATAAGTAACATAGTTAGTCATAAAAGACTCTTATGAAAATAATTTGTGTAAAAATGTTACATATTTCATAATCACTTGGCCATGGATGAATTTCTATTTTATTACGACGCTTTCTTGTACAAATCCTTCGTAGAACTTCATTTCTCTAATTGTCCATATTTTATTCTTCTAATTATATATTTATAAGCACAGAAACAATAACACAACGCAACAAGTGTATAAACTTAGGTCCTAATTATAGTCTATTTAGTCTATTTCTGTCCATCCAAAGGTTGCCTGTAAGAAATTGCTTTTAGCGATAAGGCCGCCCATTGTGCATTTAAATTGTAAACTTAACTATTTCTCTTGTCTCTGTAAAATTTCTGTGTATGGTGTACAATAAAGTATTATCTAATCTAATCTAATCTAATCTAATTATATGTGCCCATAGTTACATGAAAAGCCTATTTGATTCAAAGTATTCAGTCTATAACATAAAACATGAAATTACGAACTCAAATCGGCGTATTATAATAACAAACAGGTTTACGTAAAATTTCGTGCAGCGGAGACGCAAGCGACATGACCTATCTCTCACAGGGCTCATAGCCGAATGATGAGGTCTGGGCGGGGCGTAAACTAGCAACTGACACTCAGTACACCGCTTATGCTAATAAGGTTTAAATTGCTGAAGCGTTTGATATTGATGGGATCTACCGAGCGTCAAAATCATAGACGTTTGGCAGATTTTATTTAATTTTACAAAATATACACGTATAATATGAAAATAAATAGGGTAATTCTTTAGTTCATTAGATTTCCTACAATATTATCAAAAAAAATATGACAGCTTACGATCAAAATATTGCAAACAGTGAGACGAAAGATTATTTTCTGCCTCGATTTTGTGATTTTTTTACCGTGATTCTATTTTACATACATGAAAAATTCTTTCAAAAGTCTTTTGTTCAGACTTTTGACTTTAAGCTCTAATTTTTGCTAGTTTGTAATATGTACCGTTATGGCTAGATGCGCGACGAAAAATTAGGTGTTTCACGGCTTCTGAGGTATAACAGCGCCTTAACGGTGAAGGGAAACATCGTGAGGAAACCTGCATGTCTGAGAGTTCTCCATAATGTTCTCGAAAGACATGTGAAGTCTGCCAACCCGCACTTGGCCAGCGTGGGGGACTATGGCCTTACCCTTCTCATAGTGAGAAGAGGCCCACGCCCAGCAGTGGGACAGTATAAAGGGCTGATGGTGAATACAAACTCTGCAAAAACATATACATACATACATACGGTACGTCGGGGTAGGCAGAGACAACGGAACGGCACTTGCTTCTGTCCTTACAAACGTCACGTGCTTCCTCTACATTCATTATTCTAAAAAAAATCTGAGTTATGTATAGCCTTCAAGGAGATACGCAACTTGACAACCAACAGCTTCACTTAGCAACTGAATTTGTAACGTCCATAGGCTTGACTTACCGTTCGTAGACCGACAAGGTTAACCGACGTTTAAAACATAAGCAACCATACTGCGCCTGTATTGTCATCTTCAACAAGCAGTTCACGAGTGCTTAAAGGTATTCTCTCCCAAAAAATTATAATTTGCGTGTCATGTATTTATTTTCTGTTTTTTTGGGTACTTTGTTTAGCAAACTATCTAGAAGCGGTCTAGTTAGCTGCAATAATGGGCACGTTGCCAGAGCTTCTAAACTTATATCCGACATAAAGATGAAGGAACTAGTTCACTCGACCTTGTTACCTTATAAGAATCATTCACAATGTTGGAAATTTATATAAAATTCTGCAGTTACTGACTGACTAACTGACAACGCACAGCCATAACTTCTTGACGCCACGACTTCTTGGAGAGTACAGAGGAGTAGGAGGGAGCACTAAGTGGATTTTTGGAAATTCGCACCCTAAGTAAATAAACATTGGGTCAGTATTTGTATGTGATTTTTTTCTAAGTAAGATTCACATGTGCAAAGTAGTGGACAATAGCTTATAGAAGATATAATAAGACACACGCAACAGACGTATAGGTAAGTATTGGTCGGCGTGTCACGCCGAAAGGACTCTATCTCAGTATTAGCTAAGCAAGTAGCGCCTAACTACTGGCATCCATAAAATATATTAACTAAATAACAGTTTCGAATACATTTCCAGCACATTTGGTTCTATAAGCAGATCGTGAAAGCGTATAACGGCTTTTAAAATATTTGAGATGTAACATGTTCCTGTACACTGAGACATGGAATATGAAAATCCCAATGGCGTGCGGCGCTGAGACAGCAGTCGCTCTAACGAAAATATTCTGCTAAATCTGGTTAGAGCACTAAGTGAACTCCAGGCTCCAAAACTAAAAGTCTTGGATGCAACGGGGTTAACCCTAGGACGATGATAGTGATGTTACGTGCACCATGACGAAGGTAAATGTCTTCCATCCGGTACAGTTAAGAAATAAAAAACATCATTAATTTTTCCATTTCTTATTAAGGCCTTTTAAGAAAATGTTTGGCACACAGCCACTGCAACACAAGTGTAAATAATATTGCAAATATCTTGCAGATCTCCGGTTTTAATATTATAATAGGTAGTGGAATGGTCTTGTGTAAGTATTGCGAGTAATTCGCTCAAAACAACACCGGTTGAGCAGCAACGCGGGTCAACGAGACGTCGGCGACCTTCGCGGAGAATGTGCACAATTGCCTAAAAGTGAGTAAGGCTTGGTTATAATGAAGCTGTTTTTAGTGGGCTGGGTTGGTAGTATGTATGATGAATGATGTCTAATGCCATCTCTGTCTATATATACCTAAATAATATGTTAAACATTGTGAACTCTGGGCTCCATGGCGTTCGTTTTGGACCGCAACTGGGACAGCGCTAGGATGATAATGAATGTGTTAAACATGTCGGTCTCTTGACTACACTAGTAGACAGTGATGACATGCATATTTTTTTTAACTGTGTAATGTTTAATATTTTAAAATTAGATTTTATTTTTCTTTTATAATATTTAACAGTCTACCTTTTCTATATTTCACAGTCCTTATATTAATCATGATGTACCCGTACACATACCTACTTGTGAATCTAGTTATGCATTAAAATCCAACATTTACATACATTGTCATAAGTTTGCTTCAAGCAACGAACACAAAGTATCAACGTTTTCTGTAGGATATGACCTCTATGTCCTAAGCATTTGCGATGAGATGCTAATGATATTTTTCTCCAGTAAATACCAACTGACAATATGCAAATTAATTATGGATATTTGTTAGCATATTAAATTGTATGTGTTTACAGCGCATTAAAACTCAAACAATGGAAGTCATACATAAATTATTACTGATATTATATTGGTTGCTGTGTGATATTACTTTGCAATATTGATTTTCCAATAAAATATATTTATGGAAAAATCAAACATTTTAAATTCAGTTGACGTTACAATCTCAGTAGAGTCGCCTCGGACTGCAAATGAGAGACAAATGCTTTAAGTGACGAGATGCAATGCGTTACGACAGTTTATGAATATTACTTGACTGCCTTATTATTTGACTGCCTCCGTGGTCCAGTGGATAACGTATGCGACTGCTGATCGGAGGTCCTGGGCTCGATTCCCGGGTCGGGCAAAAGTGTTATGGGTTTTTTCGAATTCTCAGTAGCAGCACGGAGTCTAGTGATGTTCCCGGTAACGGCAATAGCCTCCCCCCCTATTACGAGGGAACTAAATATTCATGGCGAAATGTGGTTGTAATATTACACCTTTGCCTACCCCTTCGGGGATACAGGCGTGGGTCTATGAAATAATATTACCTACGTCTCCATGTTTAGTTAATCAGTTTATTTGTGGCTAAACGAGAGGTAAAGTTCATCAGTAGGGAAGTGAAACTAGAAGTTTATGAAATGTGGTCAATGCTGATTAATATGTTCTTATTCAATTGACTGTCAATTATATTTTATATAAAACTATCCGTACTCCCACGGTTTCATCCGCAATTGCGCTTGCAATTACTTTTCTCTTATTGGCACCACATCTTACAATAGATAGGTAACTCATAATCTATACCTAATATAAAAAGAAATATAAATAAATACACTATCTAAAGCTAAAAGATTTTATAATTTGGGTTTTTCTGTTTCTTTGATTACATTGGTATTGGTTCCAATCCAATGTTCAGAAATTGCTTTAAAATCATTGCGCTTTTTCTCTAACGTCTCAGTCCCAATAAATCATTTTTGGTGTTAAAATCTTAAGCGTTTATTCTATACCTATCTAATGCTTATTTTCAGTAAAAAAAAACAATAATAACAGGAAAAATAGGTATTACCTAAGTATATATTTTTTTATTATAACGGTTTTTATTTATTTTAATAGGGTAGTATCCAGGGTCAAAATAATTAAGTACATTTTATTTAGTCCGTATTTTAGATTATAAAAAAATATTGGACACGTATTTTTTCTTTTTTCGATTAAATAAAAAATAACAAAGTTATAGCCCATTAAAGTTTCGTGTGACGTCACCACGTGCGAAAAAATGCAGCACGATGACGTTATTCGTAACTTTAATGAGCTATATCTTGGTCATTTTTGGTTTAATTTACAAATAAAAAAATGCGTATCGCTTATTTTTGAATAATCTAAAGGACGGACTTATATTTTTTTTTCGTCAACTAGCCTGTTCCAGCGGCACTGTAGACACAGCTTTACCTATAGAGGCGAAACACACACGCTTTCTAGTCCAAGGTCGTGTAATATTTGTACACGATTATACTAACATCAGTGTGAAATGGCGCCCGCCGCGAAACACCGGTTTGGTAGTTTTCCAATAAACGTGCGAATATTAGCCAATGTTATTCAACTTTTAGTGATTAATTCAGTTTAACATAATTCTTATCATATAATTCTTTAATGCATTCCAATATCTGTTACTAAATATTACGATGATATCCGTTAATATTTATAGTGATGCGATTGGTATACAGTTATAAGTTAGTCAATACAACCTTTTCAATATCTAGTAGGTATAAAATTATGTAGTGTGTGTTTAAAAATGTGGAAGTGGGAGTTAAGAAAATGTTGATGACCTTATTTCAAATTCATTTCTCGATATAAGAGTAAGTCCTATCAGTATCCCGGTCGCATCCAAGACTTATATTACTTTCGTCCTTCTTTCGTCTTACTTTCGTCCTACTTTCGTCCTACTTTCGTCCTACTTTCGTCCTACTTTCGTGTTACTTTCTTCCTACTTTCGTCCTACTTTTGTCCTACTTTCGTCCTACTTTCGTCTTACTTTCGTCCTACTTTCGTCCTACTTTCGTCTTACTTTCGTCCTACTTTCATCCTACTTTCGTCCTACTTTCATCCTACTTTCATCCTACTTTCATCCTACTTTCATCCTACTTTCATCCTACTTTCGTCCTACTTTCTTACTACTTTCGTCTTTATATCCGAGATCTGCTTGCCGGTTGAACCAGATTTGACAGAATATTAACTTTACCACAGAGCTACTGACGTCTGAACGCCAGTACCATAAATTGTGTAGGTATGTATGTATGTATTAGTGCAACATAAATGTTCCGTGTCTTATCTAATATCTTGAGAATCCAAAATGATATATGTGTGCGTGAGACATGCGTTTAGAGTAACTGACATGCACATTAATTATGTTAAGTAACACGCACGCACCTGCAACAAGGGACCCATGTACCAATATTTGCAATTTTAGCAACTTATGTATTTATCTTTATAATAGAGAAATTCTCGAATTGTAAGATGAGAGGATTACTTCACTTAAAAAAAAAAAGAGTTTTAAGTTGTATAAGTGTTGTAAATAACTAAAATGTCAAAGCAAATATGCCTTCACTTATGTAGTAAAGGCATATTTACTTTTGCCTTTTGGTATGTACATAAAAACATCAACTATCGAACTCTGGTCTGGTAGACGCTTCTAATAATAATGTGCCCATGTGTCAATGGGCTCATTATTATTACTGCTCCCGATTTCAAAGCCCCTGCTAATGCATGAAATTTCCTTCCATGCCTTCAGTAGCATATAATTGTACCTAATTCTTACCAGGCATCATCGATATTATTCAATATCAATATTATTTTTCCTCTGAGCAATTTCTATCTGATTGCCGCAACTTAATCTTGGAAAATGGCTAATTACAAAAGCAGTTTTAATAGATCCGATTTGTTTTTATCAAGCGCAGAACATGAAATAAATCGTTCTTTAGGACTAAACTAGATTGCGATAAACGGGTTCACAATTAATATTGCTAATAAAGCTTATTTAAATCCTAAGTGAATTAATAAGTTTAGTATAGTCAGACATGCTAGACTCGTAGAAATTACGAAATATTAGATTGCTATAATATTTTGTAATTGCTACCAGTTTTTATGTAGTAACTAGAGGATGCTCGCGGTTACACCCACGTTATTTAAGGCTCCTGCTGCGCTCCCGTCGCTCATAGCACGATGTTATAAAGCCTATAGCCTGCCTCGATCAATGGGCTTTCTAACACTGAAAGAATTTTTCAAATCGGACCAGTAGTTCCTGAGATTAGCGCGTTCAACCAAACAAACTAAAAAACAAACAAACTCTTCAGCTTTATATATAAGTATAAGAAATATAAGATTGATTAATCGCGACATTTAACATCCCAATTAGAGGTCTACCAGAAGGTGTCTGCAGATCGCAGAAAATCGTCACATTCCGCGAAAATCAGGACACCTAGTAACTCTGCCTATGCGGCTTAAATGGCTGTGACATTTTGTGACCATCCGCCCATATATAAACAACACTGATGAACGCACTTAACTTCGTGATAAAGTCGAATATTCTTCGCTTAGTCGCTAGTGCAGATCTGTATTTTGCAATAAAAAGCCAGGTGCTGTTGCTTATATAGCTATCTCAATCTGGAGACACGAAGACATTAAACAAAAATACAAGTTACTAAAAAGCTAGGTACCTATTACACAAACCTCGTGGCTTGCCACGTGAACTGACACCACGATTCTACACATGTCACACGCAAATGGTGATAACAGATTTTTCGTGAAATGTCTACAGACGTTTAATATTATTGACAACAGTGGTTTGCATGAAATACTACGGTCGTATGGTACGGTACGTGTGGGTATGTTGGATACAGATGCCTTTTGAGCCGCAACTCTCTTTTCAGTCCTTTCCCTGCATTGCTGAGGATCGTGACTCCTTCTGCCTCTGGCAACTAGCTGTCACCATGTTTCGTTTGATTACCTAGTGAAGGGCAACACTGATCGGGATTCACAGTTGGTTGGACATCTGCTCCGATCATCGTCTAAAAAAATGGCATGTCAGACATTTTACTTCAACTTTCCCTGCTGGTATTAGTCGCAAATATATCGTAGTACCTAATGTTTCCCATCGACGTGTTGAAAATAAATGATTTGTAATAACTAAAAAATATTTGTGTTAACGTAGAACTGTCACGAAGATCTTTGACAGTCGTTATAAGAACTCAGTACATAAACTGACGCTGGGCTTAACATGGAATACTGCTATCCCTTTGAGTTGCGAAGGTCAGATACGCAGTCGCTCAGTGGATAAGCTAAAATTCAGAAAAATCTGGTAAGGCTAGTGACACACACAAGGAACAACCAAACATTAACTATATACCTATTATTGCATAACTATATTTCACGGAAGTACAGTAAAGGTCATGCTAACCCTATAGCCTTGAAAACTTTGTTATTTAATGTTACCTATTGGACATTAATTACAATTATTTATTTACGCTGGGAGATCCGTATTCAAATTGCTTTGGAATTTGGCAGAGGTATTTATAGTTTTGTTTAAATAAATAACTGATGCGACGTAATAATTTATAATTAAATTTTATGTCAATTTTGGAATCTAAATTGCACGGTTTAGCGACTGTATGGACAATGACTCAAGGCTGAAACTTGAAGGCTAAAAAATGTGGCAGATGTCATACTGTGGATTGTTGATCGATATGAGGTGACAGGGAACACACAGGTGTACAAGATTCCCGACGTATCGTTGTTCTGTGAACATGGGTATTGCAATATGTGCAATCAAATATTCACCCGGTTAAAAATGCTTTTCTAAGGCCAATCGCTTCCTGGGGCTAAACATTTCTGTACAGCGTTTATTAAGCACTGTGCTAAGGTGTGACAAGATTCGATCTTCGTCAATGTTCTAGCCATAAATAGGCAAGGTCTAGATCTCGTTTCAGTTCTGTTCTTTCCGACATGGCTCTAGTACACTTTTCTCAAGGGAAAGACTCCAAATTACTAATGCTAGGGCACTATGGCCTTACCCTGCTCATAGTGAGAAAATGCCTAGGTATACTCAGCAGTGGAACAGTATATATAGGGCTGATGATGACAGAGCTAACCTTCATCGCCAGTGTTTTGGTATAATATTTCACAAAAGTATACCAAAAATCTAGACTCACCGGCACTGTTATAAGAATATCGAGAAGCTTTTCCGTAGTCCATTTTCACGACAGGTTAAGAAGTGATAGCCATTAGTATAATCAAATCACTATAGAGACGCGGAGAGTTCACGTTATACCCATTATTATAATGCTGTAACCTAACTACCTACCTAATGTCTGTTATTTATTTGTTCATGAGTTTCATTTTTAGAGCTAGGTTAGGCCGGAGTTTTCTACATGACTATCCTGAGAACAAACATCTGAAACAAACTCAGACCTAATACGAGTATCAGACTGAGGTTTCGTGTTCGTGTAGTTTCGAGTAAGTTGCTAACCAAATTGTTTGTTTTTTTTATATCGTCACGCTTATGTCCCCGAAGGGGTAGGCAAAGGTGTAATATTACACCCACATTTCGCCTTATGTGTTTTGGGTCCCACGTAATAGACGGTAAACCTATCGCCGTTACCGGCCACATTGCCATACTCCGTGCTGCTACTGAGAATTCGGAAAACTCAGTCACTTTCGCCTGACCCAGGAATCAAATCCGGGACCAGCAGACGTATACGCTATCGACTGTGGACCACGGAGGCAATAAACGAACTAAATTGTAAGCTCTGAAAAAAAGTTAAGTCAATGCAAACCACTCCTTCATGCAGTCATTGGCAGTAATATTTGTTTTGTAGGCATTACATAACGGCATTTAGAGCGATCGAGTTCGAGGCTATCAGGTGTGCGGAAACACCACACTCATACGGTAGTCCACTTTAGTAAACCTATTGGCAAATGTATCAAGGCCCTTTGCACGAAAATAAAACAAACTTGTTCTGTGACGGCAACATGGGTCGTTGGTAAGCAATGGAATTCTTCCATGAGGTGGCGCAATCAATGAATTCCAGAGAACAAGCCTACACGGAGCAGTTTTTATTTTTATTTTAGCTCTTTTTTATCGCAGTCTTTGGCAGACGATCCAGTTTTTCACCTATTGATACTATAACAATGGATTGCCCAGAAATACTTATGGTAAGGAAATACGTATATCTGAGCTGCAGCTCTTGATGAGGATGGGAAATGAACGACAGACGATTAGGTAAGATAGAAAATGCTTGAACAGGCTTCTCACTCACCACAGTCTTTTGCCTCACATGCCTACTGCGTATTAGTGCACAGTAAAAGGAAATAATCTGCTGCAAATAAGTGTATTTCTTTTGTTTTTCCCAGTACGAGAACGAAGCACACTATAGGATAAGAGGTTCGATTGTTCTACACTGACTGGGCTGATGGAGTACGCCGTGAACCCCACATAGATCGCAGTATTCCTTAACATCAGATACGATAGTGCCTTGGTAGATTGGCGATTGCTCTATTTTTCGAAACATCATGATGAGATGTCCACTGCTGAACATAGGCACTTTGCAACTCGTGAATATGACTAGACTTTTCTCTTAGACATTGTTTATTACCACATGTAATATAATACTAAACTATACTTGTACAGGTAGAAGAGCCTTGCTGATTTCAGCATGAATGGGCTGTCTCGACCTGGGAAGTACTACTCTCTCATAGAAAAGCGAAGCAACAGTACTGTTGCGTCTCGTTTGGTGAGTGAGAGTGCCGGAGGCACCATTCCCTATTTGCTCTCCCTTATCCCACTCCTCCTATCCATTTTTCCAACTCCAATGGTAGGCAACGCACTTTTGTTACTCCTGTGGTGTTGCTTGTGTCCATGGGCGGTGGTAATTGCTTACGATCAGGCGATCCATCTGCTCGTTAGCGCCTATTACTATAAAAATTAAAAACTATTAACATAACTATATGCGACCAAGGCTCTAGCTTGCGCATTTCTGTACTAATACTTTTCTGGATTTATATCTGAATAAGCTATTTTCTTGTTTCATCCTTTATAGACCCCTTTTTTACGTAGTCGGGTTATAGTTTTTTAAACTTACTTTTTTATTTAATCCTTTTCCGTGTCCCGATGGGGCCTGTAAACTAACCGTGCAATATTTACATTGTCATATTTAAAGAAAGAAATATAGGTAACGCAAAGCACCTGAACCGCGCTAATTTTAAGAACAACCGCGTTTAACTTATATTTTGAAACAAACAGTATAATATATGTACATATTTGTAATGTGCTCACCAATACCTTTCTTTTGATACCAAACACGTAATGATTATCTCAGTTTAATTTTTTTTGAGGTACTTACCTATTAATTCCGTAATAGAACATTTATTCGGGCTATTATTACGAATCTATTGAGACCCCATTTACTAAAATCGGTTCGGTTGTTTAGGCGTTACGATGGAACATACAAACATACATACATACTTACATACATATATAGACTGTCAAAAACATTACCCTTCCTTTTGGCTTCGCCGTAGTCGGGTAAAAAACTTATCAATCATGTCGAAATTTAATAAACTCCATCAACAATTTATTTATATCTTCATATTATTAAATCGCCATACAATATTTGCACAAACCCGCTTTACGACCTCACATTTGAATGCATACGCAACGACTATATAAAAGATTTCATGTTTGATTACGAAATGAAGTCAAATAAAACTACGCTTAATAATGCTGTTACTAGCATCTTCTACAAAAATAATGCCATGAAAACATATCCGAGACTACCATCATAAGAAGGAGAAAAGAAGTAGGCAAAATACAGGAAAAGGGAGAAGTCACTAGCCTCCCCTTCTCGTCCTCTCGTAAAAAGCGTGCAGCGCTCCAGTCGCAGCACAAACAATAGATACTGCTACATTAGGTATGCCAAATTTCTGTTAAAGGATAGCACTTCTCGAAGATCGAATCGACCCACTTTAGCTCAAATTGTATATCGACAAAGGCAAAGCAGCATATTAGTGTGCCTGCATCCATTCACCTTCGAGAACATAATGAAGCGTATACATACCGATACAACGGAAACATATAATATAAATTTTTACGCATCATGATCACTAAGAATGTATTTTCCTTGCTACATTCATACATACAGTAGCTACATAGAGTTCATAGTTTAGAACAGGCCAGCGGTCAAACCACAGTAATTTTATCGATGTTTAAGGGTGCGTTTCCTCATTGAAGCTAAAGCAACCGAAATTGCTGAAACCCTGTAAATTGTATACTGTGTACCCATTCTTTGAGCGCCAACTGATAGCTATAAACTGATATTAACATACTAATATTATAAAGGTCAACGCTCATTAGAGCCACCCGGCACCCACTCCGCACGGCGTCCACGAGTGGACGTCGCGCGGTCAACCAGTGGACCGCGCGCCGTCAACGTGTGAACGCCGCGCGGTCAACCAGCGGACCGCGCGCCGTCACCGACTGAACGCCGCGCGGTCAACGAGTGTACGTCGCTTGGTCCACGAATTATCGAATAGTCTGTTAACAATTGGCACTAGGTCTACACGTGTGTTTCGTAATGCCAAATTTTACAAACGTTGAATTGGCACTCTATTTTATATCAATTAACTTTTTCAAGTAATGCAATGACCACACACAACTAGATACTAAACTTTCGTCTATGAATACACCTACTAACTACAAATTTTAACATAAGGTATGCTCATGAAAAACACTACCTAAAATATTTTTAATTCTGCCGGCTTATATTACCTGCTAAGTAATTAAATCGTTAATGTTTTCCCCGACATCACCAACTGCGACAGCCAGTGTTGCCAATAAAGGATTACTCGTAAGAACATAATATATTTTTGAGTAAAAATAAGAGTATAATTTACGCGGTAATTAATAATTAAAAATACCTTAGAAAAGAACACGGTAGTAGCTTATTACCGTAGACCGTGTCTTGCTCAAAATTACCGTGCATCTACGGTATTTACCGTGTATCTATCTGGTAACACTCTGCACTCGGACGTGAATCATTCGCGGGCAGCGCGCGGTCCGCTTCGGACCCGCACGTTGGCGACGAGCCGTCAACGCGCGGCAAGCATGCGAGCAGCGAGTTGCCACCGAGCCGTCCACGCGCGTACGGCGGGTGGACCACCCGCCGCCCGCGCGTGGACGGCTTACGACAGAGGCGATCCGGTGACGCTACGGAGTTGATGTAGTGAGCGCATACCCATATAAATCCATGTAAAGAATACTAACCGCACGAGGCGAGGCGGTGCGGAGTGGGTGCCGGGTGGCTCTAATGAGCGTTGACCTTTAAGCTGAAAAGTTTATGTATGCGTTGTCATAAACTACAACTGATTTGATTTGAATAATTATTTTTGTGTTGGATTTTTGGGTTACATCACATCGCACTGTGGGCTACATGTGCAGAACAGTAACCCTAAATAATGCGGGTGTAACCGCAGGCTCAGCTAGTGTGCTCGCATTTTTTATTTTTATTTTGATCCTTTCTTTCCGATCCCGTGACAATTTTGCGAAATTATTTCTTAGTGCTCCCCTACGATCCCAAGGGAACATCCATGGCAAACAGGTTCTTTCACTTAATACAGGGTGGGCCAATAATTTTTGCAAATAGCAACACTAAATTTCTCGAATACCGTTGGAAAAAGAGGCGCGCGGGTGGCGGGAAATTATGCGTCGCTTCATGCAATTTTAGTCACGATGGAGCGCTTCACGGGACAACAGCGTGCTTTTTGTGTTAAACAATTTTACAAAAACAACGATTCCTACGTTACTGTACGACGACTGTTTCGAATCGAATATGGATTACGCCGTGTAAACGAGTGTCCAAGTGTTAATTTAATCAAAGCTTTGGTCGTGAAGTTCGAGCAAACAGGATCGACAACGAATATTAAACAAACAGGCCGGCCACGTTCAAGAAGAAGCGATGAGAACATTCGAGAGGTTGAAATTTCCGTTCGGAACGATCCAGAATTATCTACGCGTAAGCGTTCGGCGATTCTGGCATTACCGAGAACCAGTCTACGGCGGATTTTGCATCTAGACCTCAAACTGCACCCGTATAAGCTTCAAATCGTGCAGGAGATGAAACCAAATGATTACATTCAACGTAAGTTATTGGCTGACACAATGCTGGAGGAATTCTCTAGCCTGGAGAATGTATTGTTTACGGACGAAGCCCACTTTCACATCAAAGGGCACGTGAATAAGCACAATTGTCGATATTGGAGCAGGGAAAACCCTCGCCTTAAACACCAAAAGCCACTTCATTCAACTAAAACGACAGTCTGGGCTGCCATATCAGCAAAGGGCATAATTGGTCCGTATTTCTTTGAAAATAATCAAGGAAATAATGTAACTGTGAATTCAGCGGAATACGTCAAGATGTTGCGAGAGTTTTTGACGCCGCAGTTGCATGAATTTCAAGGATACAACAGCAGGACCTGGATGCAACAAGATGGAGCAACATGCCATACGTCAAATGTGACTTTACCGGTAGTCAAAGAAATGTTTCCGAATAAATTGATTTCTCGCAGAGGTGATATCCCATGGCCTCCGAGAAGCCCAGATCTTACACCATGCGACTTTTTCTTATGGGGATACCTGAAAAGTCGAGTCTACCTTAATAAACCGACGAATATATCCCAATTAAAACGAAACATCCACGACGAGATAGCCGCGATCCCCCGCAGCATGTGTCAGCGAGTTTTCCAAAGTTTGCGTAGTCGATTGCTAGAGTGCCAACGACGAGACGGTGCACATCTCGACGATGTTATTTTTAAAAAATAAATATCATTAAATTGTCAAAACGTTAAAAATATAATCAACAAAATAACAGTCGTAGTTTTATTTCTATTCATGTTTTAAAAGTGCAAAAATTATTGGCCCACCCTGTAGTTTCTTTTTTGTTCACATTCACGCAACACCATCTAGTCCAAACTAAGCATGGCTTGTATTGTACTATTACTATGGGTACGAGACAATGGATAAACATACATATATGTATATTTTGTTTTTTGTAAACACGTCAGTTTAATAGAAGAAGAATTTTAAGTGCACAAATGGAAGTACATATAAAGGAGTGAATTTAAAGCAAGAGATAGTTAAAACACATTGCTTATTTATAAGCTGATCTCGCTTTATCTAAAACAGTAGACAATTCGAAAGTTCTTTTCATCGTCTCGTCGTCGCCCATCTTCATACCTTTGTGACTCACGATTAATGACTAGACTTAGCATGATAAACAGCGAGAGACCACTCTTAGGTTTATCCAATTACTTACATAAGGGGTTCTTTTTATATGTTACTACGAGTACTTATTTATTTACTATGTAATGATTGAGCGTTGTTATGATGCAACAATAAATAAATTACAATTCTGCATACAAATCCTAACGATCTTGTGTTGTCAAGTGTAATATCGGATATTAAGTACAATTACGTGTAGTTGCCGACAGCGATAATATGTAACGTCCCTTATCAATGTATGTATTAAGCGAAACTTCCTATAAGTACCTAATAAGTGCCTGCTAAGCATCATCCTTTGCCAATTAAACGTCCGACGAACGAACAAAAATGATCATAGGCATGCATTGTTTATTGTTTCCTTCATTGAAAAAAAACTTAGCTTTAGTGTAGCGTAGACATAAGAATAACAAATCGGCTCCATCGGTGACTCACATCTGTGAGTGACGTCATTGTGACGCAAATTAGAGGATCATCATCATCATATCAGCCGAAAGACGTCTGCTGGACATAGGCCTCCTGCAAGGCTCTGCACATAGACGCATCCATCCGCTGCCCGCGACCCCAACAAGATCGTCAGTCCACCTTGCGGTAGGCCTACCTCTGCTACGACGTCCTGTGCGTGGCCGCCACTCCAGAACCTTTCTGCTCCAACGGTCATCGATTCTTCTGGCTATGTGCCCTGCCCACTGCCAGTTAGAGGATGCCCATGTCAAAGTGGCACACATTGTAATGTGGTTATTTCGGGATGTCCACATTATTTCATTCACTTTCCTATCACTTAATCTGCTTGATCGCTGTAATTATTAGGTGCATGAGGCGCCTGATCGTTATTGCATTGCAGATCGTAACTGCGTGTTGAACATGTAAAATGTATATATTTAGCGTAGGTAGTCGCAAAAGTAGAGCCTGTATGAATAAATGATTAAGTATACGTGAATCATTACTTTTCGGTTTGTTGTTAAATATTCCAGTCCCGTCTGAAAAAGTAATTGTGCTTGGCAGTGCATTGGAACAGGTAAATTGTTAATTATCGCTTGCCCCGTAAATCACGGAGTAAGTCTAGCCGTCCTCACGTTAGTGCCGGCTGTCGTAGACACTTCTGACTACATTCTTTATTTCCCTTTAATATCCTGATTCTTACTTGCCTAAGCCACAGTTTTACTTAGGTTAGATGCAGTCACTCTGTAGAGAAACAAATAATCCGTTAGATCTAGTTGGACTAGAAAGCGCACGCCAGGCTTCAAGGCGAAGTAGGTATTGCATGCTACCAGAAGTACCAGACGATGATGAGCACATTGGTACCGCCATCGGGCCAATTTCTAAGTTTTCACGTCTTCTTACAAATACCTATTTGATGAGCGATGGAACCTGATAGTAAGTAGCTCCTAATTAGTATCTACTTAATATACGATTTAAATTAAATATGTAGCTCAGCTGGCGCCTATTTAAAATACAAATTGTTCAGTACTATGTTGCTACTAGTCGAGAGGCAGGCGGTTAATAATAATTTTACTAAGCCTTCGTGGTCCCAGGTGAGTTCTTTAAGTGTGACGTGAAAAATTATATTCTAGGCTACCAAGGTTCAGAGCCAAAATAACATCATCATCATCAGCCCTGTATATAAAATCTCCCACTGCTGGGCACGGGCCTCTTCTCACCATGAGACACGCAGTTACGATCTGCAATGCAATAACGATGTCACATGTCGAGAACATTATGGAGAACTCTCAGACATACAGGTGTCCTAACGATGTTTGCCTTCACCGTTTAGCAATCGATAATTAACAATTTAATACGCACGTAAGTTCTCCGAAAAGTAATTGGTGCGCACCGTGGATTTGAACTCGGGCCCTCTCCGTAGCAGTCCGTCAGTCTCTCCACTAGGCTATCGCTATCTTAACATATTACTACGTTTTTGAGGTGATGCTCTTCGCTATGGGATAGCTTAACATTAGGCAGCATGGAGTCAATGTCATAGCCAGTAATAAAAAATACCTGTAAGGTACATACATACATCCTACATAGACTCACGCCCGTTTCCCGGAGGGGTAGGCAGAGACTACGGAACGCCATTTGCAACGATCCTGAAATACCTCTCTCGCTTCATTCACTCCTATCAAATTTCTCATGCATGCTCTTCTATTTAGGTTTAGGGTACTTCTGACCTCTCCTTTTTGTAAGATGTCTCCAATCTGGTCAGAGAATGTCCGCCTAGGTCTTCCTCTTCGTCCTGTCCCATTGACACTTGCCTCATACATCTTCTTTGTCAGTCTGTCGTCATCCATTCTCTCCATGTGCCCATACCATCTGAACATGCCTTTCTCGATGCTTGTCACTGCATCTTCTTTTATCCCACACCAGTCTCTTAACACACAATTACCTGTAAGGTAAGTTAAGATAATACAATAAATATGTACAATTATGAAATAAGTAACAGCTTTCGCAGTCCACTTCTGGACATAGGCCTCTCTAATGTGCGTCACAAAAGCATTGTGACTATTGAGAGCCAATAGAAAAATGTTGTCTATTATACCACGCTGTCCATACGGGTTGGTATAGGGTTTGATCGAGTTAATTATATGTATAAACAAGACTGACAATAGCTTTTTATTAAGTAACATGTTTTCGAATTGAAGTAAGTCGTGTGTTTGTAAAAAATATATTCGTTTGACCTTCTCTTATCTGGAGAATGATAGTGGGCGGTACACACAATACGTATTGTTAGTATTTTGGAAGCACTTTTGTTTATAATTATAAGGAAGCAAGTGGGTTTTGAAGCACCCTTGCAATTTGTAGTGTAGTTTGTTTGTTTGCTTTTCGTGTAAGTGTGTGGCTTTCTCTGGTGTCGGAGTTTTCAAACCGCCCGAAATCCTCAGGCCTGGGGGCTTATTCATTATGACCATTTTGAAGTCTTAACGTGTTTTAACGTGCTAGTTACCCACGTCGGCACGTTATTGGCTTAAACGGTATTCACTATGCCCACTTCAAGTTTGACAAGCACGGTAGCGCACGTTTCGGACACGGTTTTAGTTGTCAAAATTCCGTGAGCTAAGAGGTCACGTAACATGCACGTAACGCGTTTATTGTAAAACGAAAGAGGATAAATAAGTACTAAGTTTATTTGTTTTATATTATTTTCAGTATCCGTTAGTGGTTAAATGCTAAGTTTATTTGCTTTTTTATTTACCAGTGTCCGTGTCAAAGTTATTTAATTAAATATTATGTTTTATGAAAATTGACGCCTGTCGCTGGCGCCAGCGTCTCACTCGTCTTCGGATAAATAATAAATCCATTATGATTTATTAGATTCTGTTAGAATTGGGGTATTTGCTGCACTAACCGCACTTATATTTTTTAAATTGTAGCGCGACTGCAACTGTCATGTCTGTCATCAATGTCATCATTATGTTTTCGTTCAAAAATTGACTCAAGTACAAAAGATGAACTAAACTTTGAAGATAATTTTTTTATTTTGAGATTGTTCCTGGCGAAATTGAACTAAAATAATATAATTTAAGTTTTATTAGCCTTTTCTATTTGTACTGTAGCTTTTAGTGAAAATTACAAGTTAGTAAAATAATATTTATAAAATCGAAATTGAGCCGGCAAACCGGCATTAAGGTTTATGAACGAATATTGTAAAATTGATAACTAGGCATAGACAAGCTGTCGTATGGCATACGGAATACAATATTTTGATTGTCGTGGTACGTTACGTTTCTGGAACACGTTTACGTCTAGTGCACGTCACGACGACACACGTTTTGAACATGGTATTTCAGTGGTCATAGTGAATAAGCCCCCAGGGTGTAACGATTGTTGTCCTGAGATAAGATTCGGGATCGATATCTTCACGTCTCTCCGAAGCACGGTAGCGCTATGATGTACTTACATGCCATACGCTGTTACTCATCCAAGTGACGACCTGTGCAAGCGTTTCTGAACTTTGCCGACTTATTACGAACGGAAAGCCCTACCTATCTACCTTCCATCCTGTGTTTTTAAATTGTCTTGTATCTATAATTTTTGTAAAGACTCACGCCTGTATTCCACAAGGGGTAGGCAGAATTGGAATATCCACACCCATATTTTGCCATGTCATGATTTTGTAGGACCCACGCAATAGGGGAGAAGCCTATTGTTGTTACTGTGCGCTTTACCAGACTCTGTCCTGCTACTGAGAATTCGAAAAAACTCAGAAACTCTTTTGCCCGATCCGGGAATCAAACTCGAGACCTCTCGATCAGCAGACGCATACGCTATCCACCGGACCACGGAGGTATATCATACGAATTAAAATAAATATGCATAGATATGATAAACTTCATCTGCATCAGCTCAATATTTAATGCTATCTAAATATAATATTCAATTCAATTCTTAATTGAATTTCACAATATATAAGTAGGTGGTAATTCTTTGTGTATATATATATATATATATATATATATATATATATATATATATATATATAGTCATTGTGAACCCTGTCCGTCACAGCCATAGAAATATAAACATCTTTGGTCACAGCAAAGTAGGATAGAGGATGATATTGTTAAAATAAAATGTACCAATCTTGGGCCTTTAATATTATAATTTATACCATCACCTACTGTAACTACTACATTACCTGCAAATAAATTATTATTATTTGGTAATAAAATGAAATGAAATATTTCTTCATTTTGCGTAAACTTTTTCTAGTGCATATCGAACATAATTTTTATCCTTTCACCAGTTGAGGAAGTGGCTACTGCAAGGAAGAACTGGAAGAGGACTCTCAGCAGTACCTACTGATCTTTGCAAGAACCTTCTTGCAATGCGCACGATTAGATTTTTTTAAATACTTGTGGAATATGGATTGTGTGCTGGAACTCGTCACGAACTGGCATGTGTCCGCCGAACCATCCTTTGCCGACCACAGGCGTATCTGCTATGACATACAAGTGCAAGAGAGGGTCCTACAACCAAAGCGCAACCCACGCAATACCAACATTGCGAGAAACAAGACCCTGCTCGAACAAGAAATAACCATGTCAAATTTCAATGACATGACCGACAGCACTGCACGCATAGAACACAACACTAATTTACTAACGAAATGCATACAACGTAGCTACCAACAAGTCTGCCCCACCAGACTACCGAAGACAAGTAGTAAAACCCAATGGTGGGGATCAGAACTAGATAAGCTCAAGCGTAATCTGAAGAAACTCTTCAACCGGGCCTTAAACACAAGGAAAGACACGGATTGGGACAAATATAAAGAAGCCCAGTCGCCCTACAAGGAACGTATACGATTCCGCAGGGGAGAGTCCTGACGAAATTTCTGCGCCAACATTAACTCCACATGCGAGGCAGCCAGGGTAAAAAAGATCTTATCCTAAGACAGCAACAAGACCCTAGGCTGCATCAGGAAGCCTGATGGCACCTACGCAATTACAGACATGGAAATAAGCCAAGTGCTAATCGAAACACACTTCCCAGTTTGCACTGTGACCGACGACTGTGATTGGGAACAATCAGAACACAAACCACCGACCCGAATAGACTGGACGATAGCCAACATTATAGTTACCGTGGACCGGCTGAAATGGGCAATTGATAGCTCCCAGCCGCATAAATCTGCAGGTCTGGACGAAATAATACCAGTACTTCTAAAATGGGGCTGCACAACGATTGTGCCACAGCAACTCAGCATATACAGATCATCTATAGCGCATAATTACATACCACGAAGGTGGAGGGAAGTAAAAGTCATATTTCTCCCAAAACCGGGCAAAACGGATTACACACGAGCGAAATTGTTCAGACCTATCAGTTTAACCTCCTTCCTGCTGAAAACGCTGGAGAGGCTCGGTGATAGGTACTTGCGGAAAGGTGCACTGCTACGCAGACCGCTACACCCGCAACAATACGCCTACAGAAGTGGCAGATCAACGGAATCAGCGCTTCACTTCGTAGTGGGGACCATAGAGACAGCGCTATCTGACAAACTAATGACCTTAGGCGCCTTCACTGACATAGAAGGCGCCTTTGACAAAACTAAATTCACCAGCATTAGCCGAGCCCTTGACAAGTTCGGAGTTGAACAAACCGTCAGTGGCTGGACTGATCAACACCTGAAACAAAGGGCAATTCAATTCACGGTTAACACCACCACAAGGGGGATAGTAGCAAAATTTCCTATCACCCCTGCTATGGAACATAGTGGTAGACGATCTGTTGAGAAGCCTGAATGACAAATGCTTCTACACGATCGGCTACGCAGATGATATAACCATCCTAATCGAAGGAGACTCGAAAGACACGATCCATTATCGGATGCAAGCAGCCATCAGGATCATGGAGCAATGGTGCAACCACCACGAACTGACGGTTAACTCAAATAAAACGGAGCTAGTACTTTTCACCAACAAAAGGAACACCCGTATGACCAGAAAACCAAAACTTTTTGGCACGGAGCTCAACCTATCGAGTGAAGTCAAGTACTTGGACGTAACAATCGACCATAAGCTTAATTGGAATAAACACATCACCACTAAAACCACAAAAGCATGCACAATCTTCTGGCAGTGCAGGAGAATAATAGGCAAAAAATAGGGTCTCAAACCATTCATCACCCTCTGGATCTACACTGCCAGCTGTGTACTGTGAGCATGGGGCGTATTGCCCCATGCTCACATACGGTACAGTAGTGTGGTGGCCACGCACTCAACTAAGCCCAGTCAAGAGCAAGCTACAACGCCTCGCCTGTCTGGCTTCTCGATAAGGTCGGGCTCTGGAGAAGAGATGACCGAATAACCCATGCGCGCCTGAAAAGGAGACTAACTAGCGAAATCCCGATGCTAGATCAAACGTGCGACCTCAGACCCAAAACCTTTGTCTTTGAGCAAAAATACCACATACAACTGCACGAAGAGCACAAAGATAGATCTGGTATACACGAGGTTAGAGTATACACAGACGTCTCAAAAACTAAGTATGGGACGGGTGCTGGAGTATTCTCCAATGACTTGAACATCAATCTCTCAACATCGCTTGGTAAACTCAACACCATCTTCCAAGCTGAATGCGTTGGGATTATAAGGGCGGCGACGGCGATCGCGGCCAGAAATGTGAGTGACCTGTCAATACGCATCGTCACAGACAGTGTCTCAGTACTACAAGCTCTCGGCGGCAACTGTTTTAACAGCGGCCTGATCATGGAGTGCCACCAAGAGCTGCAGAAAATTGCAGCGAGGAACCGGGTCACGCTTCAGTAGGTACGAGGGCACAGCGACTCCACGGGCAATGACGCAGCAGAACAACTGGCAAGGAAAGGATCAGACACAACAACTCTGGGTCCCGAACCAATTGTTCCGATACCGTTCAGCCAACTAAAAACGAGGTTACGCGAGAGAACCCTACAACAACATGAAAAAGAGTGGGCAGAGCTGAAAGAGTGTAAACAATCCAAAGACGCCATCCCCCAACTGAATAAACGACTCTCGCACAAACTGCTGCACTCCAGCAGGAAAACACTCAAGCATCTGACTGGCATAATAACCGGCCACTGTCCACTAAATAAGCACTTCTACAATATTGGCGTCACGGACAGCCCACTATGCAGGGGCTGCATGGAGACCGTAGAAACACTCGCTCATGTGATTCTAAATTGCACCAGCGTGAGCGACCAACGGGCGAGGTTCCTGAACAATCCCAGAACCGTATGGCTTCATACGTAACATTGGTCAACTCATGGCATTCTGGAAGGAGCTTTCATGGTATGAGTAGTAGGCGACAGCCGTGTCGCTGCTCACGCACAATGGCCCAATTTAGTGGCTAACTGCGGAAAACAACTGTCCAACTAACTAACATGGATTGTGTGCATCGCAAATTCATCATAATTATGAAAAAGTTGATGATTTGGTCATCTGGGCTGATGACATTTTATCGCCTGATGGTAAGCAATTACCGCTGCCCATAAACACAAGCAACACCACAGGAGTCACACGAGCGTTGCCCCCCCTTGGTGTTGGGAAAAGGGATAGGAGGAGGAGTGGGATAAGGCAGAAGGAATAGGGGATAGGGCCTCCGGCACTGTCACTCACCGAACGAAATGCAACAGTTTAGGTACTGATATGATACAATCTATTAGGTAAAGTAACAACTTTACGTCGATTTTCTGTGAGAGGATGGTACTTCCCCGGTCGAGCCGTATAACTGTATACTTAATAAATTTAAAATATGGTAAGACAATCGCTGTCTATCTAATGTAAAAAATCTGTTACAATAGGGGGAACAAAAGTTTAGTTATACATTATTAATAATTGCAATCAGGCTCTTGTTCTTAATCATTAAATGGGTATCCTGCCTTTTCGCCGAATCTTGTTTGGCCGATTATCACTTGCCAACCAACGTTTCGCCTATTTTTCACTTTGACGACTAACGATTGTCAAATTTTTGTATGACAACGTTTCATTTGGTAGAATTATTGTTAAGCTGATTATTGTAATGACAAAAAACGTTTGGGGCATTTATCTTTTGTCAAATTATTAGGCCAGACAACTTTTAGACGAATAACGTTTCGTCTGTTCAGGTGATGTTTCGGGAAGTTCAGGTGAAAATGCACCCATTCGGTTCTACGATAGCGACGACGCCACCGCAGTCTTCGAGTAATAAGAGAATTGAATTGTAGTGATGATACAGATTATTCATCGCGCTCCAACAAAAGCTGACTTCACAAATCCGATATCACTAGAACACTACTCATTTGACTAATAAAAACGTATACAGTGCGCGCACTCAATTCGTACCACCACGATCGTACGTATACTGTACGATATGAATTCGTATCCAAAGTGCGCGCGGCCCATCGATATATATGTACTAAAGTACGAGTATATGTCAATGGCGCGGCCTAAGTAAGTTGTATGTCAAGTACATAAAATGTCAGTCACTTTTATATATAAAGAATTCGACTAGTTCCTACGAAACCTTTGCGTTTTCCTTGATAGCGTGTATACTGTGAGATAATTACGGCAATTATTGCGGATGTCAGGTCAGGTCGTAAGGTTATTTTGTATTTGTTATAAAAGTAAATTTGCCGTCCCTAATTGCTCGATATTTTCCATCTCATTCTTCCTACAAGTTATGGCGTTTATGGAATAGCCTGACTTTTGGCAACAAAATGAAAGCTATTTGTGTCGCCATCTGTGGAGATTGAACCCACAACACTCGACGCCATATCAAGTGGAGACACCGCTAAAATCGCTAAGCCATCTATGCAGTTAAAGTACTCTCGCACATACTATGTCGACTGAAGTGGCCTTTACTATTCTAATTACCAAAATTGATCAAAATACCTCTTAATGTGTCACTGAGACGAATGTCAAAAAGCTCCTCATAAATATGTTACGCTTCTTGCATCGCCGAGAAAGTGTCCGCATAACTGCAAGTATAATATAATGTCAAGTTGGCTTGGCAAACATTTGAACACGTATAACCACTTGTTGAGACCTACAAAACTAAAGTAAAACTATTATAGTATATTTGTATTTTTATGTGAAGACTGCATATATTTTTAACGCACCAGGCGATTTTTCTTTACGCGTGTATGGCACCGAACGTCTCCTATTGCAGACACAGATCCTTCTGGATTAGATTACAAGGGCCTGTTTGACAAAACTTTCATTTGGTCATGGTGCTATGCTATGAGGGACTGCTTGAGTATAAAAGTCAAATTTAAATCGAATTGGAAATAAGAGGAAACGGGATCAAGATAAGGATACTAAGTACTACCTTAACTAAAATTAATAAAATTTAAATATTTTACAAAAGATTGATAATTGGCACGCATTGACATAATTATCATATATATCGATGTTGGTATGAATGTCATAAAAGGTTAACGTCATGGCGCGTGACGCACTCTGCTGAACTTGACAACGTAGTGGTAAGACAACGAGTATAACATCGAAAGATACAAGGAACAATCGTATGCAACTAGTTGCGTTTGTATATGAACAATGTTGGCACTGTACCAGTTGCAACATTTTCTGGGCTCTCTGGGATCAGCTTTCTAGTCTAAAATAATTTAAAATAATGTTTATTTTCCACAGAGAAACTGTTAAATAGCCAAAAACCACTTAAAATTGAAAAGCCAACTACGAAACAATGTAGGCACATATCTATATCTTCGCAAGATTCTTCACCATCAAGTGAATTGTTAAGTTTCATCATATGATGGTTTTCAATGTCCTTTCCTTCATCTTATTGGAATTGGGTTTGCCAGCCCGTGCAGTCTGAGTAGTCATCCCGTGAGTAAGACAAACTGCGACGGAAACCGCCAACCGGTCGAAACTCCGAGCAGTACCGTGTATTTTTCATACAAGGACTAAATAATATTACATAGTATAATGTAGGTCTTAAATTACAGAATCTCTCATCATCATCAGCCCTATATACTGTCCCTCTGCTGGGCACGGGCCTCTTCTCATTATGAGAAAGTCTACAAAACAGTCTACCCCGCTGGCCAAGTGCGGGTTGGCAGACTTCACGGTCATGTATTTCGAGAACATTATGGAGAACTCTCAGACAAGCCATAATTAACAATTTAATACGCACTTAACTTCGAAAAGTCATTGGTGCGTGCTGTGCATTCGAACCCGAGACCCTCTGCGTAGCAGTCTGTCGGACTCTCCTCTCGGCTATCGCTGCTATCAATCCGAATCTCTAGTATTAGTTATTTTTCTTCTAGCATAATCTTAAGAATACACTCTAAGAATTGTGTTAAATAAAATCAAATAAATAATGTTAAACTCTTGAACCTAGTTTGAAGCGTCTTCCGATGTGCTCATAGTTTTATAACACAAACACGATTATCTTCTCGTTATCTCATAATTAAACACAATACAATGCCACTTAAGGACACAGTAACACACTGCAATCCCACTGAGTGACTCGCGGTGTGTATAAATAACTAAATGATAATTAATATAAAATATATTTATTAAATAACTCTTATTTTGCGTATAATAATAACTTTTATAAATAATACATTTCAAAATGGCGATAAGCTTATATTTGTTTTGCTTATTATTTTCTGTTAGTGAGCAGTGATACTGAATTAATTTGTCGGCATAGTGGTTCAAATAAGTGTTTACAAAAGTTATAAAATGAATTGTGTTGTGGATGTCTCCTCGCTATATAATTATACGGCACTCCTACAAAGTACTGCGGCTGCAGTACCCATATAAAGCACAAATAGTACCTTCGAGTGAACTCAGTGTATGATCCATTTACGTTGAATGTTTGTGTAATGCGGGCATTAACTTATTATATTCTTGCCATTATTGGTGGATGCGTTTTAAATGAGGAAATAAAACACTCAAAGTCATAGTCACTTATTCAAGTAGTCTCAAGCTTATAATGTAACATTTTGCAAAATGTAATATACCATATCACTTTAGGATGGCGACAGGACTCAAGAACGGTTAGTCGGATAGGCAACAATTTTTTTTACCATGGTAATGGCCAATGGGTCGTAATAATAATGGCATGGTAATGGCTTGTACAAATAATAGTAGAGCTGTACTTCCATTAAAGGCAGACTCGGGTCGAACAGACGACCCGCGGCAGTCACTTACCCCTTAGCTGACTCAAGACAGGTGATTTGCAAAAACTCTGTATGCTGTCTGTCGATTCAAATAGTATTGGATAAAATGAGTGTCGTCAAAAATTGGTTGAAGAACGAGTGTATTCATGTTACCATGAAACAGGTCGGTGTTAGTCATATTTTGTTCCAATGAACTGTAAGTGGCCTAGCTGCTTTATGCTTTTCAAGTAGTCTCTTCTAAATTCTTCTCCTATCTCAAATCTGGATGTAACACATTTTATTTTGGACGTTCATAAGTGAGATCAGTGTGTTCGTAAGTCCATGTAACCTAAATAAATTTGAATTTGTATCTTTGAGCCCGGTTCAGGGCATTCTTATCTCCTTCCAGAAATGGCATATAATTCGGAGTGCCTGCTCCTAAAGCTACTGCAGTAGTCAATTGACAGTTTTTTTATTTTCACGTCTCTAAGCATTCTAAGACTGCTCACATTGTATAATTATGAAGTTCTTTGCAACCAGGATTTTGATTACCTTATTAAAGAATATAAAGTTGATTACGACTCTTTGAATAATACAATGATTTCTGCTTATAAGTATGTTAATACTTTCCGGTAGCCTAGTCACTAGAAACCAGGAAAATTGCAGACATAATTATAATTAGTTTTTATGAGGTACAATTTTATTGTTTTAATTATTCTAGTAGATGAACTAGTTGACATTGCAATTACGGACAGTCGTCTGTTCGCCCCTGTGGGATCTCCACCTTGTCGTGGTAGGGGGGCTCAGTAACCGTGTCTTGGACACCCATAGTGAAGCTAAGCGGGATCCCGGGAGTGGATACTCCACGTGGGCTTGAGGGAAGCCTGCGCAGTAGTGATGGGTAGCACACTCTTTCAAAATGAGTATCGTGCGAGTAACTCTTTTTCCGAAGTGTGCTAGCACACTGTGGTAGCACGAATGAGGAGAGGCCGCGAGGTGTTGGTCGCACAGTGTGTGTGTGAGTACACATAGTGTGCCGCACTCAGGCGACATCGCACCGTGTGGCGTGAGTGACACGGCACACATTGGCACACTCACAGCACATTTTGACGTTATTCGCCGACTCACCGCTTGATAAGACATATTTGAAATGAGTAACTTACTGTAATATGCTTTGAGATTTGTAATATACATATAATAACTTGATTATAAAGTAAATATACTTAAGTTTTTTTCTGCATCTCATTTATCAAAGCACAAAAGTAATAAATAACTCAAGCAACATCGAGTGTGCCCTAACTGTGCTGTGTGCTAGCACGTCAAAATAAAAAGAGGGAGTAACTCACCTCACCGAAGTGAGTCAATACAAGTGTGCTAGCACATGTGCTGAGTACCCAACACTACTGCGCAGGATGCGTCCAAGGGTGCGGATGCGGGGGACAGTTCTGTCTGTCCCTCGCAGTCGAGCGCGAACGCGGGAGGAGAGGCGTGTCGGTGTTACGCAGCCGCGCGCCCTATATCCCGCGACCAAATGGGGGCGCACTATTTGTTGCGTCGCGGTGGGGCCGCAGAGGAAGAGGAGATGCGGTGTTGTCTGGTTGCCGTCCTCCCTATTCACTGCGGCCGCTGGGTGTTTCGGCGGCGGAGCCCAACACCTTTATCCGCCGCCAAGGAGGTTGTGGCCTTCGGGCTATCCGCAGGGATGCCAGGGTAGAATGCTAATGCGATACCATGGCGCCCCCAAAATGACGTGGATGTATAAAAAAAGACAGTCGTCAGTTAATCATAACTAGCAATGTAATATTTTAGTAATAACTAGAGATGGGCCGAGTACTCGGTTGATACTCGGTACTCGGTGTACTCGGCGGCTTTTTTGATACTCGTATTCGGCCGAATAACTCGGTTTGAATGCCGAGTATGTACTTTGTTTAAGAAAAGCAATATAATATTTAGGTAAATATAATTAAAACAACAGTGTAAATCAATTATTACTAATTTAAGAAGTCTTTGGCAATCTCAATTAATAAAATCAAAATTATGCAAATGAATGAGTAGTAATGAGACAAAATTAAGAAAACAGTAGGAAAAATAATCAATATTTAAAATTTAATAAAGGTAAGCTATGATGCAGAAACACAAGGATCTCTGCACGTTCTGTTACCAGAACCTCTTTTCATCGTAGACGTTACCAGCCTCCGAAAACAATCGCTCGCTATACACTGTGCTTGCAGGTGCACACTGTACATAGAAACACTCTTGCCAAACGTGCCAGCCTATACCTTGTTTGGTGCCCTGTCCACCACTCGAAAGGACTCTAGTTTTTTGCCAACAAATTTTCTTTTAAATAGCAATCTAATTCTAAAGCAATGGGACTTTTAGGATCATCGCACTCTAGTGACTGGGTGGAAGCTAATTCTTCGAAGCAATTCCAGAAAGATGCATGAGGATCTTGTAGTAATCGTTCAGACTTGTTATCTTCACTGCGGCTAGCACTCTCTGAATTGTCACTTCTTTTTATTGATTCTAAATATAGCGTATTCTTTATCAGTTCATACATAGTTTTCTAGATAAAAAATCGCATCCTGAATCTGGAGTCTACCAAACTATAATACTTGTCTTTTTCTAACCCTTGAAAGCGGCCCTCTCGGCCGCACAGTGTCGCGACTTCATGGAACATTTTATCATAAATCTAACTTTGGGTAAATTACATGTTTAACCTGAAATATATAGAAATGTGACCAAAACAAAGAAGTTTAACTGATATTTTTATTCTATATCCAAAACTTGCCTTAAATCAGTATCTAAAATATTTTTCTTACATTTATTTCGCGATCTAATCGTGGATTTTAATGGATCGGAAGTAAGTAAAAACATGGTAATTAGGTCTTAATTAGTATCCGATCTTGAGGTTTTGCGTGTATAGTGATCTCTAAAATTTCTGGCATCTTTATGTCGTCCTTCTAGCGCACCTTCAGAAAGCTGGCCAATTGGTAAGGGAAAAGATTGTATTAATTCGGTCGAAACCTAAAAATCAAAATTAAAAATATCTCAATTTGAGCAAGTACTAGCAGACTGAGAGTTTTCTAGCGTAAAGTATACTTATTGAGCTAGCATATATAAAAAAAATAGAGATGTGATATGATATGATTTTTTTGAAAATCGAATCAAAGTATCAATATATTGATTTTTTTAGTGTGTTTAAAAAATGCTCAGAACATACCAACTTCACACATCTTGAATTATTAAAACAGAAAATTAGACAGATAAGTAACTATTCAAGACTACTATAATAATATAACACTGATTAAATCTGAATATCACTTGTAACTGTAGCAAGAAAGTTATTTGTGCGCACACAAACTATTTTAATGCATCAACAATATCAATGTTTACTAACCTACATTTACTATAATATAATTCCTGGAAAACGATAACTACCTACGTTTGATGAAAAAAGTATTCTAGACAATATTACGAGGGTCAAACTGAAAGTTCTTAGAAAATCAAAAACTGATTACATTAGCCAGTTATTAGTTTTATTATATCTTTTCAAAATATTGTCCATTGACGTCAATACACCGCTGCATGCGATGGAACCACTGGGAAAAGCACTTTGCCCACTCGTCCTTAGGGGTCTCTTCAATGGCATCGCGATACGCAGCCACCGCTTCTTCAGGATTCATAAACCGCTTTCCTTTAAGTTTTTCTTTAATTTTTGGAAATAAATAAAAATCACAAGGCGCGAGGTCGGGGCTATACGGCGGGTGACCCAGTAATTCAACGTTTGATGTCGCCAAATAGTCGATCGTTCGCTTGGCGGTGTGCGACGAGGCGTTGTCGTGGTGAAGGAGGATCCTACTGCGAGGTCGTTTCTCTCGAACTTTTTCCAAGACAAGTGGCAAACAATTGGTAGTGTACCATTCTGCAGAAACTGTTTTTTGATCCTCTAACACAATTGTTGCGAAATGACCTATCCTTCCAAAGAACGAGGCCACCATTTTTTTTCCCGCACTTCGATCTCTCTTCACTTTAGTTGGCAACTCCTCGAAAGGAAACACCCACTGAGCAGATTGTCTTTTGGTTTCAGGATCATAACAGTAAATCCAGCTTTCGTCACCTGTTAGTATGTCGAACACAGCATTTGAGTCACCTCCGTTAAATCTTTCAATCATTTTACGGCACCAATCCACACGATGGAGTTTTTGAGCCTTAGTCAAATTATGAGGTATCCACCGGGCGCAAAGCTTCCTGACCGCTAAATGTTCGTGGAGGATTTTGTGCACTTGACGCATACCGATGCCTAAGCTTTTCCGAATCTGCTGATAGGTCACTCTTTTGTCAGTCTCTATCATACGCCGCACAACACAGATGTTATTTTCAGTCGTCGCCGTAGAAGGCCGTCCCTCACGTACATCATCAGTGAGATTAGTGCGACCACGTTTAAACTCATTAAACCAGTTGTAAACAGTCGCACGAGATGGGGCTTCATCGTGAAAGGCCAATCGTAGTCTATAATAACTTTCTTGTTGACTTAAATGACATCGAAAGTCATAAAAAATCATTGCACGAAAATTTTCTCGTGTTAAATTCATGTTGACGTGACACAGACAATTTTTTAATTTGCCGCCAAATCGTAAAACAAATGACAAATGAATGAAATATATACTCAGTAATATTGGCAAAGAGTTCTATTTTCAAATTTTAGAATATTTTTTTAATTATATTGTTCATAAGTGGCCAGTTCTAAGAACTTTCAGTTTGACCCTCGTACCATACCAAAAAATCACCTGCAAAAATGTTGCAAAAAAGCATTTATGATAAAGACTCGCGACACTGTGGGCCGGCGCGAACCTGTTTGTACTTGTTTACGCCCGCGAAATTGGAATTCGATTAAACCGAGTTACTCGGCCGAGTACTCGGTTGTAAAAAAATTGTGCCGAGTAAAACTCGGTACTCGTTACTCGGCAAAAGTGTTACTCGGCGCATCTCTAGTAATAACTACAATTATTTTTCATATTATTTCATTTTATAGCCCAGTGGTACACGTAACGGACTGCCGAGACGATGGTCGCGGTTTCGATCCCCGAGTACCCCTGGCACATACCTCTGATTTTTCGAAGTTATATGTGCATAAAAAGAATTTTAAATATCGAATTTAAATATCGCTTAATAATTTGCCCGGTAGATGGCAAGCTCGCCCCATTGGGACCGAAACATAACTGGCGAAGTGTGGGTGAGTAATACACCTCTGCCTCCGCCTACTCCTTTGGGGATAAAGGCGTGAAGCTATGTTATGTTGTGTTCATTTTATACCTTTGAACCTATGTATAAACTAGTGCATCATGTAGGTATATCAATGCTTTGATCTATGCATCAGTTTATGTAAGCGATTGAAAAAATCGAAAACGCCAGGCAGATGATTTGACATACAATTAAAACGTATTACATTTTAGTCAAAAATCAACCGTGAACTACATGGATCTGCGGTGGATGATGTTGGGAGACATCTTCAATCGTCTTAAAAATATTTCTGATGATCATGGTATAGAACTCTCAGCGCGCGAGTCAGCCACCAGCCCGATATCTTCAAGAACTGTCATAATATAGAATACTTATATATATTTATAAACATGGAATATTGGTCAGCAGGAACACCTAGGCTAGGATTAGCAATCATAGATATAACGATCTATGAAATTACTTTTAGGTACTAGGTATATTTATATTATAATAATTTGTCAGTAATACTCATAAATGAGACGAGGTTCATTCACGTAACACAGTGACTAAGTTTCAGGCACAGGCATATGCTAAACTCTGCTAAAGAGATAATTAAAAAACATAAGGCCGCGCGCACTTTGGACACGAATTCGTATCGTACAGTATACTTACGATCGTGGTCGTACGAATTGAGTGCGCACACTGTATACGCTTTTTTATTAGTCAAATGAGCAGTGTTCTAGGAATATCGGATTTGTGAAGTATGCTTTGGTTAGAGACTGTATCTTCACGACGATTCTCTTATCACACGAAGACTGCGCTGGCGTCGTCGCTATCGTAAAAACGAATTGGTGAATTTTATCATAACATGGAAGACTTACCTATATCATCACTTAAACAATCACTTTGGTCCCATAAACATTTGTGTTCGTGAATCAGGTTATTTTAACTTTTCCACATCCATTTCTTATGTTAAAACGTACGAATGTGCTTTAAAATCCCAACAAGCTTGGATTGTTTTCTGACGTCTGAACTACACCTACGTATACGCAGTATACGCACGACTAACTCGCATCCTGTCTGCGCGCTCCCATAGTACTTGGAATATCGGGATCGTTCATATGTGTTCGTACGTGTACGCACGACTAAAATTCGTACGAAAACGTGTCCAAAGTGCGCGCGGCCTAATTCTCCGTCCTTCTCAAGAAGACACAACGAAGATTGTGTCAAATTGTGTGTACCTAATATGACGTCACTATATTTATCTCACTCTAAACGACTGCGACTGTTATGAAATGATTATCACACATGTTTTTTAATGCGATGCGTTCTTATTTTATGATCCACACAAAGGTTAAAATACATTTTTTAAAAGCCTTTACAGCCTTTCGCAGCCTGCTGGATTTAATCTTCTTCTAATTTGCTTCACAGTAATACTACAGAGTAATAATCCATTTTATACTGTGGTAATACTGTGAGTTAATTTAGGAGGAGTTGGCCTAGGTACTATAATACGCTGGCCAGACGGGTTGGCAAGGGTTTTGAAGTCGAGTGTTCCGTCTCTTCGCAAACATACAACATAATGTGCTCCGTATATTTTCCTTAATCGTCTCACACGGCACCGAGAATGATATGGGCCAGTGAAATTTTGTATTTTTATAATCTGCCGCCACTCGGAATTTTTAAACCGAATCCCATTAATAATAGTTTAAATAATATTTTAGTCTCTAATAATAATTCAGTATCGATGCTCGACTAATCTGGAATCCTAGTGGACCTTATCAGTTGTTATCAGTTATTGTAGTAATCACTTTTTGTGTAGTAGCTGTACGGGCTTCGAAGTGACAAGATGTAAGTTTGTTGTTTTTTATTATTTTTATAACATTTCATCATAAGACTTAATAACGTCATTGAATACCCATTAACGCATTCATTAACTACAACATTAAGGCTTAGAAATACTTATGTAAACCGTGTATGTATCCTAGTCGTCATTACGGTGGATATACAATGTATTTGAAGTATAGTGAAAATCTCGTAATAGGTAGTTGTAGTGAAAAAGATAATCACCTGTTGAATATATTATGGTGCGTTTGAAGTTCATTTCTGTATGGAACAGGTCATCTCAGGTGAAAAGTTGTTCCCGAAAACGAGTACAAGTGACCCATAAGAGGTGCAATACTTTAAGAATAACGTTGTATATCATTACTAGATGAGCCCGCGGTTACACTCGCGTTATTTAGAGCTACTGCTCCGTTTCCGTGGCTCATAGCCTTTTTTGATAAATGGGCTATCTAAAACTGAAAGATTTTTTTTAATCGGACCAGTAGTACCTGAGATTGGCACGTTCTAGCAAACAAACAAACTCTTTAGCTTTATTATATTAGTATAGATGTTATATACCCGAATAGTTATAATATAATTATACTTGTCATTGCTGTATATGGGACAGATCATGACCTTTGCTACGATTATAAGTAAAATGATTACAAAATGATATTGACTTTTTATCTTGTGTGTATGAGCGCGATGAACATAAAAACCACAGAACGGCTTATTGTACGGTTTTCACCAATACGTAGTGTAGTTCCTGGGAAAGGATTAGGGGCCCAATTCTGCTAAATAAATATAGTTTCGATATCATGTCAGATACTTACGTCACAAAAAGCGTATTCTTCTAAATTATCTGATAATTGAACGAAGTTGTAAGGGCGTATAAGCTCGTTTTTGGGAGCGCATGTAGGCGCGTATAGGTGCGCCGTTTTGCACACGCGCAACTCGTACGAGCGTTGTCGCGACGAGTCGTCAAAATCTATGTTGACACTGACAAGATGTCACTGCTGTTTCGAGCGAACACGCCGAAATATGCCCGTTTACGCGAGTCCGGTTTTTTGAAGCGCGTAATGTAGCGCGCGTGTAAGCGCTTACGCTGAAACGACCGTATACGCGCAGAAAAAATCGCTAATCTGAAACCGCCCTAACGAGATCGTAAATTGAAACAAGTGTCAAAATATGTGTCAACGACGAACTGTTTATTTCAAATTATACGATAATGTCAGCAGGTTATCAGAATACCGCTTCTGAGTCCATTCAATGTCATTTAAAAATAGGAGAATTTTGGCCCTCTGGTGTATAATTCACGTGGTCTAGTAAGTAGTCTAGTAAGTAAAATAAACAAAAAACTTACTGCAGATTTGGCACTGATACTGACACCGGTTTTACTAGAGGTGTTCACAATTTGACATGCCCGCGTATTAGGTATACACAGAGAAAGTAGGATAAATTTAGAGGCCCGGTGATACTATGAAGTAACGACGAATGTATAAATACATAATATTAGATAATTTATTTATCTATTTCGTTGGCCTCGGCAGGTTTTTATCTTAATATAGAGAACGTTTAGAATATTCCTATGTGTAGATGCACAACCAATATTATCTACTTGTTGTTTTTTTTTTGCTCACTTTACAAATTCGATTATGACGTAACGAAGTCTTATTTCATGTTCTTTTAGGGCCACCACTACATAAATATGTACTTATCGAACGTAAAACACGCACGCAGCCTTTACTAGCGTACGGTAATATGTTAGTGAAAAGCGCCTGGAATCGGCGAGTATGTTTAAAAAGAATAATGAATGAAGAGGAAGCGCGTGAGGTTAGAAGTAAATTTTGTTGTGTCTGCCTACCCCGACGGGAAAACGCGTGTGTGTTTGTATTATGTGAAATATTCAAGTTCTAGATTTGTCCCAAATGGGCATCGATCGCCCTCCAGTTTAGGATTCAGGGTGCCTAAATGCTAACCATTAGACCGACAGACCAGTCCTACAACTACATAATTATACAATAGGTACCAAGTGCGTCGCCATCCGATTGTCTAGGGGGGGGGGAGGGCAAGTACGCCAGCCGATGGCCTAGGAGGGGGGGCAAGTTGATATGGAAAATGAGAAAAGTACAAATTGTAGGGTTATTTGAATCTCTAGGGGGGGCAGCTGTAATACCCCCTTTGGCGACGCCCATGATAGGTACAACACATCGTTTCTAACGTCATCCTAGTCCAACGTACCTACTAACTTATCGGCTTTATATTATAAGCTGGAAAGATTTTAAAGTACCTGAGATAATCAGCTTAGCTCCCACATATTTAAATAGCCAAACATATTATTCAATCACCTGATTATTTCGGTGCTTATCAAAATTTGGTGCTTATCAAGCGAATTCACGCCATTGCGGCCTAATGGCCCCTTGCTGATAAACTTTGAAACAAGCATGCTTGATAGACCTCTTTACTGGCGCGTAGTTTTAATTTTAAAAAGACGTAAGTGGATGCTCCTGTTTCACCATATTTACTTTGGGAGGCTTACCAAATGAACATCATTTACTGCTTGAGTGCTTGAGTATGATATCAATAGGTACTAAAAAATGTACTAGTGGATGTCTACAACGTGAAACAGTTGCAGCTCCTTATAAAAATAAAATGTACAACCATTATATTTGATTGAAAAGAGTGACCATGAGTTTTATTGCCCGTTCTTTCTCGTGGTTCTACCTATTGCATTGCGAACGTGGCAGTAAATGTAAATGTAGAATCATTAAGTAATAAACTTAAATTTTGACGTTCATAAGCGTCACTTTGTGGCCTAGATGAATAAATGATTTTGACTTGACTTTGACTAATACTAAACATGGGACAAAAATAAATTTTGATGGATGCAAGCGTGATAAACGAGGCCTGACAGACGATGCGAGCCAACCATTTATGAGATATGTCATACTGACATAGTACACGTGACACCGGTATTTAATGAGTATCCCCGAATATGGCTAGGAAAGAATCATAATCAGGGCCGAGCCGTCCCTATGTGCAATGTGCGCGGCGCACACAGGCGCCAGAGTAATAGGGGCGCCGCGGGCCAGAATATGCGTTAATTATTAAAATTATTTTCGAAAAAAAGACGACAAAAGGGCGCTTCATAGATTTCGCACACAGGCGCTGGATTGGGTCGGCTCGGCCCTGATCATAATTATACATGTGCAGTTGTACACCCCTTCCACCAACCTAATTTGGTGAAAGCTCGTAACAGTTTTTCCATGTTGAGACAATAAGATCACTTATAGGTAACTATTAATTAGTTCAAACTTATCTAACATTACTATTATGTTTGCTCTTTCGTAGATGCCCTGGTCGCATCTTGTAAAAATATATGATTAAATTTTATAGAAGAAGCGTTTATTTGTGTGCTATTAAATGCAGTCAAAGAACAATGGCAGAATTTGGTCTGGGTTTGTTGTGGCGTCCTTAAAATTCATATGAACAAAACAAATTGGTTTTTTTCTACGATTTTTAATATTTTCACTTTGTCTCGTTAAAGCTGGAGTATTTTATGATGATAAAAAGCATTCCAATTATTGATTACGAATACTTTATTATTTGATTGTTGCCATAGACAATGGTGTGACAGGAATAGACGTGAGTGCTATATCCGGATCGATTATTAAATAAGTAATCGATACGATCGACCTTTATAGAGTTGGTTTGGTTTAAAATGCAGTTATTTAATATTTAATCATCATTATATCAATAAGCTAATATTTTTGAAGCAAAACAACGTTTAAATCAAATAAAAACGTCACAGCATCGTTTTAATGTTGTATCGATTTCACATAAAATCGATTTAAAATGTGCAGCTCTGATTTTGTCTTTGGCTGTGACAGTTAGATGCTACAAAATACTTCCGCGTTTTGATATCAATCTGACATTATGTCATTTGATAATTCAAAGTTTCAAACGTACCTACCTACTTTGTTTAACTTTCATACTATAACTTTCCTTTTACCTACATTGTTCATTCTTAACTAAAAATTCAAACACCGATATCTTCTTTTTCCACCTTTCCTGAGTGAAAATAGAATCATTTATAGACTCTGTTACTTACGCCAAATTTTTTGATATATTTTTTATTACTGTACCTACGCTTCAATTTAATTTCAGACATTTTGATGTATAGAGATCTGCCATTGTCCTTTAATTTGGCAATTACTATTATCTATTATACCTACGATTAATAAATTACTAATGCTAGTAGTTGCCTGCCCATTGTTAATAATCTACGAAGATCACATCAATTTTTATCGATACAAATGAAGGACTTCTGTCTATGTCTAACTAGTAAAACCTGTGTAATTAATTATTTCTATGCCTTGGAACACATTAACAAGCAATTAGTTACTAGGGTTAAGGACCTTATTAAGTAATTTGCTTACTAAGGTAATTTATTGATAGACTGATAAAGCATTAAACGATTAAATAGGATTCCAGTAATATAATTGAGGCAGCAATAGCCCAGTTAAGATACCAATAGATAGCATGCAGAGGTATCGGCTTCGAATTCACGGCGCCTCCACTAACTTTTCGAAGTTATGTGCGTATTAAATGTTAAATATCGCTTTCCCCTTGCGTCAGAGAGTACGTTAAGCCGTCACCCCGGCTCAGCCCGGCTGTTATGAAGTATAAAGATCTGTGACAGTCGTAACAGGGAGTCAGAACGGGACCATAGAATAATGCTATCCGTATAAGGATTGCGGCGGTAAAACGGTAGTTGCTCTGTAGAAAAGCTGATATTCTGCCCAATCTGGTAACACCTGTAAGCGAGCCCCGGGTTTCCAGAGGAAGAGTCTTGGATGCAACTGGGATAAAGTAAATAAAGATTTTGCATGATAGAAATTCAAACCCAATACTGAATAATGATTCCAGTGATCTGACATGAACTTATATATATTTATATAAATTCACCGTAGATTTATTGTGTGTGCCATAGCTCACTGCTCAACATTGCTTAATAAGGAGATAAAAAAAATAAGAACTGACTTAGGCATATAATTATTGAGATGTGTTGCACCGCAAGTCGGGTCGTAATAAGTTGCTCTTTTTGGCTAATTATCTTCATTCTATGTTTTTTTTCAAGTACATCAAGATGTTACTAAAGTATAATTAAAATTATCAGGCAAAGATCAGATAGGAAAAATATTTAATGAGGATACCTACTTATTTAGATTTGTTGATAAAAGTTAAAATTGTACCTAAATCTGATGTAGGTACTAATATTAATACCTACTTATTTTGAATTCAATTTGTATGCAACAAAAATTAAGTATTATTTAAGTATTCGTGTTGGTTATTTCAGGTCACGAGTAAGTTAGTCCGAATATTTGTATTTGATTAATAATTGTCTTGAGGTCATTAATAATAATTAATAACACAATTCTACTTCATTAACTGCAAGATGTTGCTATATTTGGAAACTTCTTCACACAATTTTAATTCGTTATTTCGTTTTCTTGCCCAATTTTGTAAGAAGGAACACTTTGCTAGAGTAAACAAATAAATAAGATTTAGTAGTTTAGTTGAAGTAATACTTAATAAAGGCAGTACTTTCATTAGGCTATTAACATAATCAACCCGTTGAACTTGTACAAACAACATTTTTCTTTATTTATGTATCAAGGTTTTCGTGACGTCACTGGCCAGTAAAAAGGGGCTTTGTAAAGGCTCGATCATATAAACAATAACATTACTCTATGGTTTAAAAAGTTTACATGATTGTGACGTCATAGCCAATATAGGTCAGAAATTACTTAAATGGACGTGTTCGTGTTCCTATTCAATATTTACCTATCTCTAAACAAACGTGTGTTATAGTACCTGGCATGTCAGAATAAATGCAAGTACCTACATATTTATTTTTATTAAAGGTAGTTTTTCTTGCTTAAATACAAAGCTATAACCATATATATATCCACATTTAAACAGTAGGTACATGAGGTAGGTAACTAGGTACTTTTATTTTAAAACGCTTAGATTACATTCACATTCTTCCATATTAGCCATCGTCATCACCGCAAGTTTCATTCATACTCAACAATCACATATTCACTATCACCCTACATACTTACTATGCCACTGCCCTACTCTCATAAACAATATTTTCGACTGCTTTCATTTGTGGTGGGAAAACATCGAGACGGTCATCTTGTCTTCACTCAACAATCACTCATAGTGTATAGATATGAGCCTTTCAAGAAGGTGGGTGAAGGCGCGCTTCGCTAGTAAATTTGAAACAGACGTAAAAATAGATAGGCACAACCGCACAAGTGATAGTATTCCTTTTGATTTCGACAATGTGTAAAAGTGACGTAATTCGCAGAAGAGTGTTGCTAATGTGGTTAAAAATGTTCGAAATTTCAAACCCATAACCTTTACGCCAGTCTAGTCCAAATACACAGTATGAACGCACCCTTAAATATTACGCCATAACAGTGTTAAACAAAATCCGTATTCATTTCGAGATCTCGTTAAAGCTGGCCGTGTTCCAATTTTGAAACGTTATTTAATTAAGTTTTATTTTTAAGTGATATTTTTTAAGTGCAATGCGTTTTTCTAGGGCTGACGAACCACAGATAATCTACGTGATCAGACTGATATGTGAAATAATATGGATGTCACTTAGACTGGACTTCGAAGTGCTAAAAGCAGTGTTCAAAATGATCCTACCACAGGAACCTAAGGATGTTTCAGATGATATCATTTTGGTAAGTTTCTTTATATGTCTTAACAATTTATTTACCTACTCTAATGTAGGCACAAATATTTACAAAACAAGTTTAAGCCCAGTTTCAACCATGGATAAGTTTATCTTTTATGGACATTCAAAATTGAGGCAAAATTGACATAGGTATAATTTTAACAGAAGCTTATCAGACAGTGATGAACTTGGTCCTGAATAAAACGGTTAAAGAACAATGTTTAAAAGTTAAACTTGGACAAGTGGTCAATTAAGTCGTGGTTTTACGAAAGGAAACAAGCGTTATACTGGTAAACGCATAAAGAAGAATACCTATCTATATTTAATTCTAATCATGTATGCAAGGAACAGTTACTTACGAGTATTAAGGTCAATAAAATTGAGATAGAGGAGAATTAAGCAACAACTAATGCAAAAACTACGTTCAAATGTAACTAGTGTTTAATGATAGTGAACTAATAAGAAAGGTATGATTACAAAATTACATTCTAAAAGATTGTCAAAATTTCGGTTTCACTTTCAAGAATTTAAACATTTCGCTCTTGTTACTGTAGTTACGGCAATTATGCCTTATAATTAGCCTTTTGCACAGATGAGATACTTCTCTCATCTGTGGCCTTTTGGTTAAAATTTTAGTTAGTGTTATATTACGCAATATCCTTTCACTAACGTTCCTATAGTTATAATCTTTTAATAGTACGAGTATAACTATAAAACTCTATAGTTATATATAATAACAATAACAATTACTTATATACATAATCATATTATAATTCTTCTAATAATATACTTAATCGTACGTAGTTTATTTATATATTTATTACAAAGGCATGTCAAAATTTCACAAATTAGACAAGGTTATATGCTTATACCAATTAGAGACATGCACAACACTCTTAAAATAGTATTATTTTTACTATAAGTATACCTATGAATTTTGTTTGTAAAACGAAATCTAGTGATCTTGCAATATGAAATAGTACGAGATCCCGCGACAAATTAGTGCACTCATCGAGTTTTCGCTAAAAACCAAATTTTTATTTATATTTATGATTAGGAGAATATATATTTACTAGGTTGCCTATTAAAATGTGGCCGCAAGTATTTTTTTTTGGGTATTGATTTTTGGTAAAAAGTTTCGTTCACTTGTTTTTAAATAGGTAAAATATCGTCTACATCACGGCAATGTATAAAGATTATGAAAATGTTTCTGTCCCAGACAGGCCTCATCACAAGGATGTTACGAGGCCTGTCTGGGACAGATAAGTCCCAAATCAGTCAAGTAGCTTACCCAGTGGGGCCATGTCTGTAACTGTGGATAATAAAAATAGTGTTGTGGAGCGTTTATCCATATTATGATGACATAAGTCTGATATAATATCTTTATCGTGAGAGATAAGGTTGCCCGTCGTCATTATCAGACGGTCAATGTCGATGTACCTAATTATTTCTGAGGGCTTCGCGCATAATGTCAAGCAATAAGTTTATGAATCATATGTTTATATCGAGGCATATATTCACAAAGTCTACGGAATCCTTTTTTTTAAACATTAACTGCGGAGGCGTGTCGAGATTTATAAACATACTTACTTAGTAAAAACTTTGTTACCGTGATATACTTAGTCAATTTCTAAAATGCGAAGTAGTTACAAATATAAAAATACTTGTTTTTCTTCGAGTTGGTACATAGATCCACTGGCTGAAGGTAAATATTATTTATCTTCAGCTACTAGAAGGTGCATTGTCCCATCACAATTGTTTGTCCTATTTAAACATATTTGTACCTACATGTAGGTCTTATTATATATACGACGCGCAATAGACTGTATATCTATAATTATGTCTTACAATCTTGAAATATGGCGCATTCGGCATGCCGAAATCCACTTCAAGAGGCTCAACTTAAAAAAATATGTGTAATCTTCTACTGATGAAATTAACATGTTTTGTAATATTATATCGATTGCATGGTTGGCGCAATGGCTTAAGTGGTCTCTCGAAACTAAATTGCTCAGTGTGGAAGATTTACTCCTCAACACAACAAAAGTAATGTAATCTACAAGGTCTTACTTGTTATTAGCGTACAGAAGTACTATAATAAAAATTACTTGTAGATAAAAATATAATAAATGTGTTACTCTCACAACTAGGTACTTTAGAGTGGCAAGTAATTTTAGTACCTACCTATGTTCTTTCAAATAAAAAAATACACTTGCACCGGAGCGCGCGGGTGCGGGATGCGGGGCGCTCCGCACAGACATTACGCGCATCGCTAGATTCGCTAGCCTATGCCTATGCATTATAGGTACCCAACAGTAATCTTATAAAAGTTTAATCTTATAAGTATAATTTCAGTTTAAACACTAAGGAATGTATTTGCTTCATTTTTGTTCACTGTTCAACCTTTCTTGCAAGAACCAAGGCTGGATTTTCGCTGGAGGCTCAATATTCATTCTACTCTTTTGCTTTCTTAGCTACTCGACCAACAAGCCAGAAGCTACTTGAGAAATGTTCTATTATTTACACCCTCAACTATCAGTCTAATCATCTACATAATATGTTTCTTATAGAAATGTTTGCGAACTGAATAACATCAATCTACCGCCGGCCTGGAGCGCGTAACGTGTAATGTAACCATGTTGCAATATACATACTTGCAAGCAAGGCTGTCTACCAACCTTGAAAATTAAATAAACATTAATGAAAAAATATTTTTTGTTAATTTTAATCCGTTCTTAAACGAAACATCGAATCACGTTAAGTAACTACTCGAATTTATAATTAAGTTTTTAGGCATGTTTCGTAATAAATTCTGTTACAATTAACCTCATGAATATATTAAGTATACAAGATGTGGGAAAGACACCGAATATCAGCTATCTACTACATCATTGCGTATCGACGGGTGTAGCAGTATGCGCACAGTCCGGCTTATTGCCATCGCGATTTATGAAAGCGTGATCATATTTCTTTTGTTTTGCTGTGAGCGATCTCAATTTATTTTACTAATGTCATCATCATCGTCATATCAGCCGATAGACGTCCACTACAGGACATAGGCCTCCCGCAAGGCTATCCACATGGACCGATCATGAGCCTCCGGCATCCGTCCGATGCCTGCGATCCCAACAAGATCGTCGGCCCACCTTAGAGGAGGCCACTCCAGAAACTTTCTGCTCCAACGATCATCAGTTTTTCCGGCTTTGTGCCCTGCCCACTGCGACTTCATCTTGACTATGCGAAGAGCTATGTCGCTATACAATTTCTGGGCGGTATATCCGTATGGCCTTAGTCTACCAGGCAAGATCACCTAACCTAGTTTAAAGACCCTACTCTCTGTACTTCAGATGTACTTCAAAGTACAGTAGATCTTCCACAGTACCTAATATTAATCTAGTTAGTAGGTACGCTGTAACTTTTCTTATAAAGGTGCAATTGTTGTAATGGTCACCAAAACATTACTCCGAGTGTTCCCAGTTCGATCACCACACCAGAAAATACTTGACATGTCGCTTAAGCGTGATAAAACTACTAGACATACTTTAAATGTTTTTATTCATACTATGTGCTACTAGACTTCCATATACCCATGACTTTGCCGCGTGGAACGTTTTACCTCCTAATGATGAGAATTCCAAAAAAATCCTCTCTTTGCCCCCCTACACTTCCCAAACAACAGACATGCCGAATTTCAGCTTTTTGCACCCAGTAGTTTCTACTGTGTATTGTCTGGCCATAGATAAATATAATACTATGTCTGGCACAGTCAGTCTATAATTCAAAGTTTTATTTATATTGTTGACTAGGGGACGCCAGCAGCTACGCCTGCATTTTTTTTAAATTTACCCGTTTTGGTCGATCCCGTGGGAATTTCGGGAAATCCCTTCTTAGTGCACCCCTACGGTCCCCAAGGAACATACATGCCAAATTTCAGCTTCCTGCGCCTAATAGTTTCGGCTGTAGCGTGTCTGTCAGTCAGTCAGTAAAGCAAGGATTTTATATATTAAGAAGATTAGACCATAAATGACCCACTGTTCCACTGCGTGAACACTATTTGTGTAGTTCAAAGATTGCTCCGTATCTTCGAATGTTATTATTTCATAATTTATCTTATCGACGAATAAATTACGTTCTTTCTATATAGTAGCGCTAATTGTAATTTATAATATAATGCTATTGGGTTTCTTAAAAATTATGTACTAGTGATTTGTTCTCCTAGGAGATATGAAAAAAAACTTAGTACCAGTAGGAACTCAATACAAAATTATTCGTCATTGTCGACTTGTTGGTTAATTTATTTGTTCACCTGGCTCTAATAATAAATTTTACCGTTCTCAGTGGCATTAATGACTGTCATCTATAAATGAATTTATTAACATGTATTTCATTAGACATTAACATAAGCTAAGACATATACTTAGGTAGGTACGTATTGCACTGTTTGCTGAAAGTCGCTCCGCTACGTTCGAAGCGATTTGAAAGATAAAAAATCACAATAAGTGATAAAGATTAAGAAATAAATCGCGATAGGACCTGATAGGTTAATAGGTAGCTAAGTCTCAAAAGTCGTTGGCAGGCATTGATAAAAACTAAATGACGCAAATTAGTATTTACTATAATATTTATCATAATTTGCCTGGTTTGCTAAACCCTACAGATTAAGTATTCCTTTCGAATTGTTTGTAGCATGCGTAATATAAATTGTCTATAGTAATATTTGACAGTTCATGAGGCAGTGATAGCCTAGTGGAGATACCAACAGTCTATCTTGCTGAACTTGCAGAGGTACCTTTTTGGTCCAAACCCAAGGCTTTGCGAAGTACAATTACCAAATTGACTTCGCAAATAACTACCTTCTTAGAATGTGAACCAATGTAAAGTACTACTAAATATGCAACAGTATAGCAAGGTATATGTACTGTTAAATTTAGTTTGGTGACTGAGAACACCGATAATACGATCACTTTCCAGTCTCTCCTCCATCCATTCATCTTCAACCTAGGCAACAGGCAATCATAAATAGATTCATTTATTTCTGCATTTTGGTTGTTTACAACACTTATACATGTCAAAACCCTATTCTAGATGATGCCGGCTTTTCCTAGCTAAATGACTTCTTGAGAAGAAAAGCCGAAACAAACTCAGAGTCATTGTATTTTGTCACTTCAAATTCTTTAGTCTTTTCTTGATCTTTTAAAGTCCAGACAAAAAAAGGGTTTAGTATGCAAGTACAATGCAGGAAATCATCTGACGCTTTTGACTGACTCGGCCCACTGATGGCCCGCATTCAACAGCAATCGTACGGCTCAACCTTGATTGAGGGAGCCAGCACGATCTGTATCACTATGCCTCCACGCCATCAGAAGGTGTATGCATAAGCATGTCAGCCTAAGCCATCAGACAGGTTGCCACAACTATTTGTTTATATGTTTAATAATGCCCACATCGTACTCACAACTTTACATGCTAATACATAGTAAAATACATGTTGTAAACAATATGTAAAATTATAAAAATTTTAACAATAAAATGTCATATACTTAAATGTCAGAAAATATTATTGAATGTCAATTTAAGAATGTCTAAAAAATAAAATAATAATATATTACTTACGTAATTTTAAATGTCAAAAGAAAATAACAATGTCAAATCAAACAATGTCAAAACAAAATAAATAAAATTACAAATGTCAAATCAAAAATGTCAGAATGTAAAGATATAAGTACTACAAATGTAAATAAAAATATTATGTCACTAATTTCAAAATGTCAAAATTCATAATGTCAATTCATAATTTAATGTCAATTCATAATTTTTTTTGAAGAACATGAAGTGAACATGAAGAATTTTTTTGAAGTACATTTGTACTTACGTACTTATTGTACAAGGACTAAATTAAAGAAAACCGTAGTTAGATGTGCAATGGGCGACCTGAAATTCAACTAAAACTACGTTTACTTTCTGATAAATGTTGTGAGCAATAAAATTAATTTCGCCCACACTCTTAAGTAACGGTGCTTATACGGTTGCGTTTCGCTCAGTGAGTGAGTACGTCTGAGACCCCGTCTCCTTTTTACCTTCTCACTTATACCACTGTTCCTTTTCTGGTTTAAATAATACATACATACATACACAGACTCACGCCTGTTTCCCCGAAGGGGTAGGCAGAGGCATATTAAACGCCCACTTTTCGCCAGTGTTTTGATCCCACGTAATAGGTGGCGAGCCTATTGCCGCTTATCGGGATATTTTGTTTGCCAGAACCAGAGCCTCGTCTGTTGATCGGCAGGCGCACCACTTGGAGGTGAGGTTGGCTTGGGACCCTAAGTTCTTGGTGGAAACACTATGCACCCAGGTTTAAATAATAATTCATGAATGACCAATGAGCAGTAGGGTTCCTATAGATCCGGGTGTTGTCTTAAGACACTATACGATAAGGATAGATAAACTCTTACTCTTCGGCAATGAGTTGAATTTAAGAATACGAGTCCAAATTCCACCCTGAAGTATCTAATTATGATACTAAGATAACAGCTGATATGAATATTCAATAACAATCAACACACAAATTATCTTGGATTATAGATAATATGCAACCAGAACAAAGTATTAAAAAATCTGTGAAAATGGCTATGATATTACATTTTTTACTTTAGATAAGTTAGATAACTTAGATATGTAGGTACCCTTCTGCTGACAAGGAGATAAAATAAGTCTTTAGATAATAATACAGTAAACCTATTAGCTTTTTATAAGCAGCCGCAAAATAATTTGAAGATATGAAGAAGTAACGCCATGGCTTGTAATGGTCAACCTTAACTGTTGTGTTTTTTATATGAAAGTAATCATTATTTTACCTTTTGTCATTACCTTGATACCATTATAAAGGTAAATAGCTTTAGTAGCTGCATATAGATTCTTCTTTTTTTAGAGCTTAGCTCTTGATACGATACTACTTCAACTTTTTCTTTGCTTATCTGTATTTATAAAACCCTTGCGTTACTGACTGGCTGACAGACAAGCTACAGCCGAAACTACTAGGCGCAAGAAGCTGAAATTTAGCATGTATGATCCTTGGGGACCGTAGGGGTGCACTAAGACGGGATTTCCTGAAATTCGCACGGGATCATGCAAAACGGGAAATTCGAATATATGTGCGTGCGAAGCCGCTGGCGTCGACTAGTTTCATATATTTTCATCTAGGACGCGCTCTTCCTCTTCTTCTTTTGATTTTTTAGATTATCATACTATAACTGTTTACTATGTTTTACAATTCTGTTGACTAAATCAAAATCAGTCTTAAACCCTGCGTATCCTTATTCAACATGTTATCTTAACATCTCTATTTGCTTATCATCAATGCGTTTTTCCAGATCACAGGTGCCGGCCATGGCATGGGCCGCGAAGTCGCGCTGCGATTCGCCCGCCTCGGCGCCAAGATCGTGTGCGTGGACATCAACCCTAAGGGCAATGAGGAAACTGTCAAGATGATCAAACAGGAGAAGGGCAAGGCTTTTAATTATGAGTAAGTTTAAGTATATTGTTGTATAGTAACAAGCATCGTTGCGATTCTTGTTTTATATATATTAGTTTTTTGAATTAGATTGAACTTATTAATCTATAATAATAATATACGTATGTATATTTGCTCAATTTTTTTAACGGCAAGCGAAATATACCTACTTTGTCCGTTAAACCACTTCTGGGTAATATTAAAACAATTTACTTTTAGTCGCTAGCTAACTCGTATAAACTTCGTTACTTCAGAAAATAATTCGCAAATAGGTGCGGTGCGGAACGTGCGTTGTAAAAAAATTGTATGTTAAATGTGCGTGGTTCTGTTTACAGCCTCAACAAAGATTAACTTAATATACACGAGCAGACCTTAATCTAAACCAGATTTAGGTTTAGGGCAAGCACAAAAATGTAATATATAAATTGCAACTAACTAAAAATGTTAATTTCAATTTATGTTTGCCTTTTTTAATACAAACTTTATTGCCCCTGAATAGAAGAATATGAAAATTAAAACAGCCTTTACGTAATTTGTTACGTGAAGGTCGTTTTAATTTTCTATGGTTAACTCATTTAAAATCACCTGTGCAGTTCAAAAGCGTAAAAAATATTTTAATTTAAAACTATTATTGACCGTCATACGGTCAATAGTATTCTCAACAAGACAGCGTCGGGTTTGAAGACATGTTTCGAATCTTTATAATAATATAGACTAGACGTTACCCTAGCTACTCTCGCTTTTTTTTATTAAATGAAACGTTTCTGCCTCATCCCGAAGGAATTTTGTAAATACTTTCTTAGTGCTCCACATGGAATATACACACGTTTCGGCTGTGCGTTTTCTGTCAGCAGTAACGCAAGAATTTTATAAATACACATAGGTACAATTTAAGACGATGCCCGCGGAAACGCCCGGTTTTTTTTTAACTTAAGCCTTTCTGTTCGGTCGCTTGGGGATTTTCGAAAATCCCTTCTCGTGGCATCCCTACGGTCCTCAGGGAAAATACATGCCATACAGGTTCTTGCGGCCAGTACATTTGCCTCTACATCGTCTGTCAGTCAGTCAGTAACTACTTTATTCATACAGATGTACTTTAAAGATATCGCTTATAATTGCATGGACTATGGTTTTTAATTGTTTTATAAAGATAACAGAGCCGGATATTTATATTTACTTAGATTATTGCTTATAAAAAGGTTATATGCATACATAATTTGTTTAAAGTATCCGATGCGTGGTGCAATCGCCAAATTAGGTTATCAAAAAATACGGCTTTGCCATTAAGAGTATATCAGTATATCATTAGTAATATCAGAGCTACGTAAGTTGTAGCACAATCCACAGCAAGGAAGGGCGTAAGGCATAAAAAACTAACTGCATAAGCCTACGACGCAAGTGCGAATCGGTAGACAAATATTTTTCTAGAAGTTGCCACCGTGCAACATTGTATACCTTTATTTAAATGCACCTTTGATCTCTTTGCAATCAAGTATGTTTTTATTAAACATAACTCAAGAAGATTAGAGGTAGGTAACAAGTTTGATATTAACCTTCGTCTTTGCAGTGCAATAGTCTCAGAAAAATAACATTGAAAAGATTTTGCTAATACCAAGTTTGATTTTCTTGAAGACCTGTTTTATCTTCACATGGATTTTTTATGACACCGTTTCATAGCAATTTTAAAGCTTGTTTAAATTAATGTAAGATTGCGTGCAATTGATGTAAGACGTGCCTAAGAATAAAAGAATTAAAGAATAATTACTGCAGCCAGTTTATTTAAAGAGATATATCATATACTTGTGTAAATTAACTTGAATTATGACAAATTTAAATAAATTTCGCATAAAGATATTGTTATATCGTCTGTAGTAAAAAAGCTAACAGGAGCGAGTCGTAAGCAACGTTGCAAATACCAGATAACATAATTATACCTACCTACATTCAAATATCGTCGGCCAAACGGTCGTGTTGTAAGGCCCTTAACATGTTGCTATATTTAAGTTTTATAAGAATTATTTGAACGTGTAACAGCCAAAAGATCTCGAACTTCTAAACTTATGTCTTCGTTTTTAGTTGTTACCTTTAATCGGTAATCACCAGCTCCCTACTCTGTAATCGCCGGCGGTCCAGTGGGAGAACTGCCCGAGCCACATCTTCTTCTTCTTCTTTTCGAGTCGTTGGTACAGACATCAAATGGTACCAGCCCAATATGTGGCCACAGCAACGGCTTGTCAGTGGCTCGGCATAGATTGGCCGCCGAACATCTGAGCCACTTCGTATGTGCTATGTATCATTTCAAAATATTGGCAAATAATGACACCCATATACTAAGTTGTTAAGCAGTGCAGAATAGAATAGAATACGATAATTAATTAATGGGATTGACATACGCTTACGACGCATCCCTCGTCGTCGTTTCGTCGACGTCTAGTGTTTATGCCATTTGGTTAGGCCCTCAGGTATAATTTTAATATCTCTCCCAGATATCTATATATATATATATATATATATATATATATATATATATATATATATATATATACGTGTATTTGTGGCTCTATGACTGTTAGCAATAAACTAATATTCTCTATCTCTTTTCAGATGTGACGTCACAAACCGCACTGCCGTCATGGAGATGGCAGAGAAAGTGACAAGAGAAGTTGGGGAGGTCACTATTCTGATCAACAACGCTGGCATCATGCCCTGCAAGCCGGTGCTCAGGCACACAGAGAAAGAAATCAAGACTCTTATGGATATCAACGTCAATGGCAATCTTTGGGTAAGTTCGTGTCATGAAATTTAGTTTTATCAATTCTGTATATAAATAGCTGTACCACTGTTGCGCATAGGCCTCTTCTCATTATTGCAAGGGTTAGGCTCCACGACGCTGGTCGAATGGGAGTTGGTAGACAACAATAGTCTTACAACATAATGAAACCTACGATGTGCAGCTTCCCGCACGATGTTTTCCTTCAACTTTAAGCAAGCTATATAATTATAGCTGCCTCAAGTAACGTACAAGAAACCAACGTAATTATAAGTAAATTATCTAAGAACAACAACAACAACAACAAGAAAAAAATTATAAATGAGGGCGTAATAAATTCCGGTTTTATAGAGGAATAAAGTTCAAGTTTAAATTGACTCTGATGTCAGAATCAAGTCGTTAGCCACTATTTTGAAGAGGTCGCTTTTAAATAAATGGTACCTTTTGGTTGATAATGGAGGATAATCATGACATAAATGCAAAAAGGATTATCGCATTTTGTCATGATTCAAACCAAAATATTATTTGGTTATTATGACTTTGCCGCAGTTAAGCTTTTTAATGTCTTCTTAAGGTTTTTAAAATTGCAGAGTCGTAAAGTTTATTCGATTGTAGTATAGTAGCAATATGTCGCTAATTCATGGTTAAGTATTATTTATTTATTTCTTAATACCCACTGTTATGACAGTCAACTGCCACTACGATTTTTATGATACAGCTGCGACAGCACAAAAGTCCTCAATACAATGTCAAAGAAATTATTATGCTAGCGATTGCCAAACTTAATTTTGACAAACAACATAAGATCAATTGTAAAAAGAATATTGCGATCGATTAATAAATATAATGTACCCTAATGAGTACCAAATCTTAATATATAAAATCCTTGCGTTACTGACTGACTGACAGACACGCTACAGCCGAAACTATTGGGCGCAGGAAGCTGAAATTTGGCAATTGCGTTCCTTGGAGACCGTAGGGGCATACTAAGAAGGGATTTCCCGAAATTCCCACGGGATCGGCCAAAATGGGTAAATTAAAAAAAAATGCAGGCGTAGATGCTGGCGTCCTCTAGTTTAATATTAAAATCGTTGGTATCTGATACATTGTAAGAAGAGAACCTTCGCGATGCAAACATTCTTTATGAAGAAACCTATAAAGTAAACCAATTGAATGCAGTTAATTACAGCTAATTACATATAATCACATCTTTGATGATCACTGCCGTTATTTACACAATTAAATACCTCCAACACAAAATCCTGTTCAATCAGATATTAAAAAAGGACCTTGTGAATAAAAACAGTCGGTTTTATCAAATCCTCATATCAGTTCAAGTAATTACGTTGTTATATACATTGTTTATAACAAGGACATCACAGAAGATAGCACAAGATATAAATAGGTACTTTAGCTAGCTCCTTCTACGTAAATGATTTTTTATAATCCTTTGGGATTCGACCTTGTTTATGGACAAAGTCATCAAGATCAAGCTGGTTTTTATACAAACCTGACTGTTTGGCACTCTATAAGTACTTGTACCCACAGAACACGAAAAGGTTCTCACATATTAAAGAACCGTCTAAAAAAATGAAACGTTTTATAATGTTTAAAATCGAGGTGCTATTATTGCAGTCAAACATGCAGCTTGTTATCTGAACACGATGCATAACAAATGATTAGATGAAACGTCGACATTTGTTTGCAGTCATCACTGCTGCTGTAGAGGATCTGCGATATTGGTGACCCACCAAATCCAGATTGACCTTTTTGGAGGACCCATTTCAACCTTTGGACCCTTGCCAATTAATGATAATTTAATCTAAAAATCCTGCTTTGAAAGGACTCCTTCAGATAAAGATTATTCTAAGCGTATTTGTGTCGCTGCTTGATCTTGCCAAGACTACTTAAGACCCAAGATAACATACGACGCACATAGCAGGTTCATTTTATCTTCTAATTCTTAAACCCCCGTAAGTACTCCAATAAGATAGAGCTGGAAGCTTTCAAACTGAGTACCTAAGGCTAATGTGCTCTACATTGAACTTTGTGGACCTTTCTAATGATGATACAAGTACAAGAAACACACCTAAGTGTGCGAAGCGGTTCCACATCCCACACAGTCTGCGTTCTGGGCATGCTGCCAGTTGACGGCGATGTGGATGAATTTCATGACGCGCTCTAAATTTTTCTGTATATATTTTTTTGTATGTTCTGTATATATTTCTTTGTATAGTATTTTAAGACTTAGTTACGTTTCAATCTGATATATATATATATATATATATATATATATATATATATATATATATCCCCTTCATCACAATGTTGATCAAGCGTGCCATATAAGTAGTTTTTGTTTGATCCGTTTTCACTTGTTGATCCGGCCATGATTTCTTGATCCATTGCGAGCGCCCAATTCTTATGTGGTTCCGTTCGGATCAACTAACGCCAACGTCGTTGCTAATAATAATTACGCCATTTTTATACAAATCCACACTTGAGCTATTTTAGATTTACTTGATCCGATTCAAATGGGCCAATCGCAGCGCAGTATTCTTCACGGAGGCCAGTCATTGGTTCTTGGTCACTTTTATGTATTATTATTCTGTATTTCTTATCAATTCTCATAACTTGCGGAATTCCTTACATTAACTTGGTTTCTATGTACGTTTTTCCAGCAATTTTTTTTTACATCGGCGTTTTTGGTTAAATATTTGTAGTGGGTAGGTACATTATCTACCAGAGGGGCCCGTGACAAAGTGGCGACCACTCGAATCTTTCAAAAAATCGCGAGGTAAAACGCGTTCGTCACCGTCTCATTTATAGATGGGTCATCATCATCATCCTCCGAGCGTTATCCCGGTTGCATCCAGGCCTTTGCTTTGGAGCCTGGGCTCCGCTTTCTAGTCTAACCAGATTTGACTGAATATTAGTTTTCCACAGAGCGACTGTTTTCTTACTATAACATGTATTACCATTTAATTTAGGGCACGGAGGGTGTGACTTTGTTGTGGCCGGTCACCCATCTATAAACCAGACGGTGACGAACCCGCTTAACCTTGCGAATCAATAGATTCGAGCGGTCGCCACTTTGCCACGGGCCGCTCACTTTATACGCCACATGTGCGTACTTATTTGAATCTAAAACTATATATTATATTAGACCTGCTGGTCAATATTATGTGGCTCCAGGATTATGTCACTTGAGTATTTTGGTTTGAATATTTTAGCTTACTATTTAACGCATAATAATTGTATACCATAATCTGTATATTTATTTGGCTCCTTTAAGACATACATATACCCGACAATCAATACTTAATGGTTTCACATTACAATTATTTAAATTTTAGTTTTCCATACATAGGATGATCCAGTGAATTTATATTCATTACGTCCATGCATTGTCAAATCCGAAAGCATACTATATTAATCCGCTTTAAATATGAACTGATACTGTTAATCTTATGCACAATAGCTTATATGAATATTATGTGGCTCCATTACGTATGTACGAATTTGAAATATCATCATCATATCAGCCAAACGACGTCCACTGCTGTACATAGGGTGACTGACCACAAAAGATCACATCCCTCCGTTCTTCGTTAAGCACGTAAAGCCATTGGTTTCGGTTATCATCTTTGACAGTCGTTAGGGATTGCCCTAACGACTGTCAAAGATGATAACCGACCGTCACTGATTGCAGTGACCTCAAATATCTGGTCTAAACCATAAAATATGCCTACGCCTTAGGGTTGTAGAGGTCAGACGGCAGTCAATCTGTGAAAAAGCTAATATTCTGTCAAGTCTAGGCATCTATGGAATACTGTTTACAAAGTTATTTACTGTTTTTAAGTCCATAGTATTTTGCCGTCACCGGCGTACAAATGTTTCTTTTACATTAAATACAATCTTAAATACTATAGTGCTATTACATAAGTCTTACTGTTCATCACACTGTATGACACATTTTAAATTAAAGGTCAACATTAATAAAATTTGCACGTCATAAGTTCTATTGAATAATATAGATAGAGTACTAATATAATCATTCAAAAGTGATGGAAATTAAGTATTTGGTAGAAAATTGTGACTGGCAGAACTTGTAACTTTGGTAGAAAATTTGGCAGAATCGGTGGTAGAAAATGGTTTCTTTGAAAGAAATGGTAGTTTTGGAAGAAATTGTTGTTTTTGTATGAATACTCCGTGTGGTAACGGATTAAGAATACAGAATATCATCACCCCATATCATTCCATGGGTGTCGTAAGAGCCGAAAGAGGTAGCATATTATGCAGAGAACAGCACTGTAAGGGAAGGAAAACTTGATACAAACCCTATACCAACCCATTTGGCCAGCGTGGTATAGTAGGCCAATTCCTCCTTTCAAAGGAGAGCCCTAGTTCAGCAGTGGACTGTTAAAGGCTGATGATGATGATGATGATGATGACTAGTTTTGGTGGAAATTGTAGTTTTGCTAGAAATTGTAGTTTTGGTAGAAATGTTAGTAATGACACAAATTGTAGAAATGGTAGGTTTATTGTGACCACCTTCCTACACTATCAGATCAACATTTAGACACCAAAGAAGTTTATATACAATAGCGGGCATTGTAATTATAATAAAGCACCTACTACCAATCATCATTCTCAGAACGTTATTCCGGAAATATGGTAGTTTTGGTTGACTACTATTACCGTTGGTGTCTAAACGTTGATCTGATAGTGTAGGAAGGTGGTCACAATAAATTGATGATACCTTTTGCAGTCCACTACAGGACTTAAGCCTCTCACACAGGTTTTGGTAGTAGGACAGTAGTAGATAAAACAACGCGCTTATAATGTCTAGTTGGTATTATTAGTATAACATGGCTATGATTAGCTGCGTACTATCAGGCGGGCAGACAGTAGCTCGTTTGCCACCTCTACTGTATAAAAGCGGTCAAGTGCGTGTCGGGCCACGTTTTTCGGTATTATGTAGTGTACCCATGGGAGCTACCCGTATACATAACTTTTTTCAAAATAATTTATTCTACAGTTTTGTCCACGTGGTTACAATGCATAACCATGGCAAAATTCAGCTCTCTAGTGCTTATAGTTTTTTCGTAAAACCGCGGACGGACAGACGGACATGGTGAAACTATACGGGTTCCTTGTAATTAACTACGGAATCCTAAAAAAGATTTATAGCTAGGTATTCATGACCAAATCCTTGTGTGATAAGCATAAACACAAGTGTTAGTTCTATGTCTGGATTTAATTTGTGTATAATTATAACATATATCATTTATCTGTCTGCCTCATTGTTCTACGGATAATTCACTGCTGCTGATCATGAGTTTCGGTTCGGGTTTGTTTCCTTGATAGGGCTGACCAATTTTTGCTAAGATTCTTAATAATTAGTTTCGACCCCGATCGTCAGAAAAACAATTTCAAGTCATGGGACCCGAATGTCATGAAAATCTAAAGAAGTCAGCATTTGAGGCCAGCTCAACTAATTGAGAGTGCCTGAGAGGGTACAGTTGTAATAATAGTTTCAAATAGAAAATAGTTTACCATACTACTAATAAAAATGCAATTAATGAACTTAATCCTGGAGCTTCATAGTATTGATCGGTTGGTTAGCTGGTAGAATTATGACTGGATTTAAATAAGTATACAGATATGGCATGTTAAGTATAATGTGGAGCCACATCACATTGATTTATTTTTATATAAGTTTACTAGATCCAAATAAGTAGGTACGATGCAGCATGTAATCAGAATTAAATAATACGTAAATCAACAACATAATGCTAGCAAATAACTCTATGGCTGCAATAATTTCACTCGTGGATCTAACAATGCATGGTTATAATAAATATAAATCCTCTGGATCAACTTATGTATGGCAAATAGATAAGGATTTCATCAAATGATATTAAATATCTATGGGCCTTATCCGAAAGCGCAAAGTCACTCAGAGGGCGATGGAGAGAGCTATTCTTGGAAGTTTCCTGTGCGAGATCGAATCAGAAATGAGGAGATCCGCAGGAGAACCAAAGACATAGCTCTACGGATAGTCAAGCTGAAGTGGCAGTGATCAGGGCACATATCTCGAAGTTGAGGCCGTGGAGGCAGAAAGGTTCTGAAGTGGTGGCCACATACCGGATAACGCCGCAGAGGAAAGGCAAGGTGGATCGACGATCTCGTTAAGAACGCGGGAAGCGGTTGGATGCGGGCGGCTCAAGACTGGTATGTGTGGAGAACCTTGGGGGAGGCCTATGTCTAGCAGTGGACGTCGTTTGGCTGATATGATTATGAATTGATGATATTTCATCATACCAGCCAAACGACTCAAATTCATATAAATATTCAAACAAAAATACTCAACTAACATAATCCTGGAGCCACATAATATTAACCAGCAGGTCTTATATAATATATAGTTTTGGATTCAAATTAGTACGCATATGTGGCGTATAAAGTAAGCGGCCCGTGGCAAAGTGTCGACCGCTCAAATCTATTGATTCGCAAGGTTAAGCGGGTTCATCACCGTCTGGTTTATAGATGGGTGACCGGCCACAAAAAGTCACACCCTCCGTGCCACGGAGAGCACGTTAAGCCGTCGGTCCCAGCTGTCATCAAAAAGATCCTTGACAGTCGCTACGAGGAATTAGTACCCGCGAACAGCCTGACTCTGGTCTAAACCATAGAATATGGCTATCCCTTAGGGATGCGGAGGTCAGACGGCAGTCGCTCTGTGAAAAAGCTAATATTCTGTCAAATCTGGTTAGACTAGAAGGCGGAGCCCGGGCTTCATGGCGAGGGCCTGGATGTAAATGGCATAACGCTTGGAAGATGGTGATGATTTGGCATAATTATTATACAGTATAAATGGAGCCAAATAGTATACAAGAAATGGAAAATATCGGACTTAAATAGTATTTAAATTATCAAGTAGAAATAGGATCATTATAGTGCTGGTAAGAATGTATAAAATGGTTATAACATATATTATTATTATTTCACGGAGCAAGTAGTGAAGTAACTTGTCCCTGGAACCACATATTTATAATTGTCACGTCTGGATTCAAATAAGGACGCACGCATGGCATATAATTCGGAGCCAAAAAGTTGACGTCGGTCTGAGATATATGGCCGTTACGGATCCAGTTTTGTTCGGAACTTCAGCCAAATTTATCACGAATATATCTAAATTTTATAAAATATGTTTGGCAACGTCTTGCCATGAATGGCAACATTGTGAAAAAAATCAAAAATATATTCCATAGAGCAAATGTTATTCGAGTGCAAAGGTGGATCAAGTAAGGAACGGCAATACCGCGTGATCAACCAAGTCCGCAAACAGTCGTTTATATATATATATATATATATATATAAAGTTGTAAAATAAATTAATTTGCAACACAGTCTAAATTTTATGATTTTTAACACACATCAAACACAGCAGTTACATGTTTCACAATACAGCTAGTAGGTTTGTATCAATTACCATTGCAATATAAGATATTCTATGTATAAGAGGAGTAGGTAAATACAATGTTAAAGTTCTAGAATTTCGTTGTATCATAACATAATTTCATAATCGATGTTGTAATTTTAAGTTTATTTGTTTATTTCCATTCAACAAGTTTCTGTATTGGTATAGTTTAACGTCAAAATTCAAGTTTATCAAGTTCAGCTGAACTGGTCGGCCATGTTCGTATGACCATAACACAGATCTGATTATGCAACTGGGTCTTAAAAAGAAATAATTGGATTAACAGTCACGTACCGTATTATTTATAGCTCTCTATAAAGGTGCGTTGGCTTGTTTATGTTTGAGAAAATATTACACAATTATTGTTATTGTTTTTATTAATAAATAGTTTAACTTAACCGATTCATGACGACCGGTTGGCGCAGCGGGAGTGTAAGCGACTGCTACGCCGAAGGTCACGGGTTCGATTCCCGCTCAAGTCAAACATTTGTGTGCATGAACATGGGTGTTTGTCTTGGTCTGGGTGTTTCTGTCTATAATATGTATGTATTTACAAAAAAAAGTATATAGGTATGTTTATCCATTATCTAGTACCCATAGTACAAACTTCTGCTTAGTTTGGGACTAGATAGTGTTGTGTGAATTTGGTAGAATTTTCACCAACACTTAAGCGGGGCCTCACACATTTGATATAATTTCGCGCACAGGTGCTATCCCTGATTGGTTAAAATCGGTAAGAAAAATATTAAAAATAATTACTAGGCGTACTAACGATTTCGATGTTCAATAAAGGATAAAAAAAGAATTTAATTTAGAAATGACACCACGCGCGTCATGGGCCACCCTAGATGTTTACTTATGACGCGCCAGACGCGTCATGGGCCATAAACTGGTTAATAAATGTTCATTGCAGTAACTTTATCCTTTTAAGTTAAATTTCACTAATATAGCTTTCATATTTCGTGAACTATTCCATGTTTGATATCTAGCAAACTTTTTATTGCAACTGCGAAGGTTGGCTCTTGGCGCAAAGAATTAACCTTCACGGAACTTAGTTCTCTCAAACACTCCCTACCTATTGCAATGAAAATGAAGCCAGTAGAGTTACGATTTTAAATGTAACTGTATGTGTAAATAAAAATGTAGGTGTAAATTTTATTCAATGGACCTAACGTCTCATAGAGACCTTCAGTAACGTAAAAACTAAGTAATTGGTATATCCTGTATTTTATCATCCTTTAAAAATATTTAACCAACGGACACAAAGAATGATCTGTCAGACCTAAAACAAGAACTTCTATAAAACACAGTACTGTTTCGTATGACACCTGAACCAACGACTCTTGGGGCACTATTAAAGAGTGAAGCGGCCACGTCATCCAGTGGTGGACCGATGATTTTGTTTTGGAGAGGGGGAGGGGCTTAATTTGCTTTAGGGTCTTGAACCTGGTGAAATATTTGGCAAGGAAAACTCTAAGAAGTCATTTATTTATTATTGAAACTAAAATGAGCAATTTTGGGACGTGCTCGAGCCCTCTCTAGAAAGGCTTCCCCCACTCCTCAGCACGTCGATTCTGTAAAATTCAAATAACAACTCGCATGTCACGTCACTATTCGCTCTCACTTCGCATAAGGTTCAAAATGACCTTGATTTTGAGTGCGAAGTGAGCGTCGAACTGACGGGAGAATTACCTTAAAGAATGCCACTTTTTAAAGTATGAGATGACATCATACTTTATATGTCAAAATCTCAAGGTCAATTTAGTTCAACTCGCAAACACGATCGCAAGAGTAGCGCTAGTGTAGATTCGAATTATCAACCGATTTTTTAGAATGCCAATCAAAGGCGGATTCAGATTCGAAGTTTACAATGAAGTCTTACAGAATCACACTGCAGAACAGCTACTGATGACATCTGTATAATCTAGAACGATTTCAAAACAATATTGTTCTGAATACTCAACTCTACAAATCTCTTTACAGATGATCCAAGCGTTCTTGCCCGCGATGATAGAACGCAACTACGGCCACATCGTCGCCATGTCGTCCATGGCTGGCAAGATGGGTCTCCGAAACCTGGTGCCGTACTGTGGCAGCAAGTACGCCGTCAGAGGCATCATGGAAGCTCTCGCTGTGGAACTACACGAAGACCCTAGAGCTACCAATGGCGTAAGTAACAATCTTCTTCTTCATCAGCCTTTGACAGTCCACTGCTGGACTAGGCCTCTCCTTTGAAAGGAGGAATTGGCCTACTATACCACGCTGGCCAAACGGGTTGGTATAGGGTTTGTATCAAGTTTTCCTTCTCTTACAGTGGTGTTCTCTGCATAATATGCTCCCTCTGTCGGCTCTTACGACACCCATGGGATGATATGGGGTGGTGACATTCCGTATTCTTAATCCGTCACCACACGGATAAGTAACAATACTTTAATACAATAAGCATTAATATCTGATACAATACTGCCTCCGTGGTCCAGTGGATAGCGTATACCACTGATGATCGGTGGTCCCGGGTTCGATTCCCGGGTCGGTCAAAAGTGTTACCGGGTTTTTCCGAATACTCAGTAGCAGCACGGAGTCTGGTGATGTGCCCGGTAACGGCAATAGGCTCGCCCCCTATTACGTGGGACCTAAAAATTCATAGTGAAATGTGGGTGTAATATTTACACCTCTGCCTACCCCTTCGGGGATACAGGCGTGAGACTATAAATAAAAATAAAAAAAATAAAATAAACAATACTACCCCGTATCATCAAACAAGTGTCTTCCAAAAAAAACCAGGAAGACCAGGAACTAATACAGAAAGTAAGCGTTAATCGGCTTATCGAATGATGTACTGTTATTTATCGATGAATTAAAAACTTTGTGTATAGCCCGCTCTAATTAAACCAAAAAACAGGAGTGAGCTTACAGTAATTCACCCGGCTGAAAATTTGTAGGATTGTCCAAAACACCATTTTAAATGAGGTCTAAAAGGTCCTCATTGATCCGAACCCCAGGAAAAATATTACACGGGGTCAAAAGTTACCAAAACGGGTCTTTCGCGATTTTCAGCCAAACGGTAAGTTTTAGCGTAAAATTAGCCCAGACTAAAAAAATGTAGATCATAGAATTATTTATAAAAAGCATATATTTTTTCGAGATTTGTCACTCTCTTATTTCAAAAGTTAGATTAGAGGGACGCCCATTTTGCCACTTTGGAAGCGCTTCAAACGATTAACTTTGAGAAACACTGGTATTAGGCAACTCTATTTAATTTTTCTTCTTCTACTTTCGTGTCAATGACGAGTCTCAAGTTTTAATGTGTCAAATCATGTCCGCCCAGTACACAGCCACCCTTACTGCATTTTCGAAGGCGTTCATTACGTCTTGGAGGGAAAATGTGTCTGGGCAGTTAGGGCACGATAGTAGGTGGAGCATTCACCGTATGCTAGTGCTACACTCACACAGAGTTTCGGCTTCGTCCAAGAAACCCCATCTGTCTCGGTTTTCCTTCCAACGCCCAACTTGGCTCCGCAATCTATTTAAGGACTTCCATGTGGACCTGGGAATCTCGGGACCAGGAGGCAGGTTTTCCGAGATAGGGACAAAAGGGGAAGGAAGTGAGCTTTGTGCCGTCCTAAGGTCTTGTCTGGCTTGGGAGACTTCACCATCGATCGCCGCAACACATCTATAAAAACTCTTTCGTATTTTTAGCCTTGGTGGTACCGGTTGATAGTTGTGTATAGGTTGCCATTCGTGGAGTTCTAGCCTAGCTCTCTCCACAGGGCATCCTACACTCCTGCGAACACTGGGTGGCGTAATGTCAGTGGGAACAGCATTTGAGTAGGGCTCAGCTTCCGACAGCCCGTAATAATCCGACACGTCTCGTTTGACATGACTGTGATATTGAAGGGCTTGGTTTAAGAGCATTCTCATCGTAGTAGACACTCAGTGTCTGTAGTGCGCCGCTGAGGTTGTCCTCTACCTCTTCAAAGGATCCCTGTGACGTCAATGCCAACGCCAACGCCAATGTTGGCATATAGGAAGCGGGTTGTAATTGGGCTCGTAGGCTGATCATTAGTGTAGAAGTTAAAGAGCGTTGGAGCCAGGACACTCCCCTGAGGTTGACCGTTCTTTTGGGTTCTCCAACGTCTTTTGTTAGAGTTTAAATGAACCCGGAAACGTCGGTTTTGGAGGAGTTCCCCGAGAAGTTGAACAAATTTGTTATCCTCTGTCATATTCTGCACTTTCCATAGCAAACGTTTAACATTAACTGTGTCGTATGCGGCCGAAAGCACGATTAGTAAATAGTTACTACGTAACCGAAAGGGTAACAAAGACCACACCCGTCACTTTGCCCGTCTCAAATCTGTCCTCAATATGCTGAGTAAGGTTAAGGGTTTGGCTCCAGCAAGATTTTCCGAGGCGGAACCCAGCTTGCTCTGGGATGAGTTTAGGGTCCACGAGGCTAGTGAGATGGTTTAGTAGCCTTTCAAATAATTTGAGTTTGTGGCAGAGGAGAGAGATTAAAAATTAATTTTTTAAGGATCTATCTATAGATACCAAGCACATATTTGACCGTCGAAAATGTTTTTCTTGGGTCTGTTACATGTATGGAGAGCCCCCCTTAATTTCTTATTGTTTTTTATATTTGTATCATAAGCATAACGGTGAAGCTTTTTACAGAATTCATCTATCTACCAATTTTGTAATGTGTGTGAAACCTTAAAAACGCGTTAAGTAGGTACAATACTTAACCTCAAATGTGGCGTGGAAACGTGTGCATTATTATGACGAATACAGCGGTTTTAACTTTTTTAATCGTTTTACCTCAAAAACGATGGCTCTCAGGATAAAATTATCTAGACATTTTTATAGATAATTATTTCATCAATTTTTGTTCAGCAAGTTTTATGATAAAATGTACCAATTTCCTGAAAATCGCAAAAGACCCATTTCCAGGCGACCGATCAATGAGGACTTTTTAGATTTCATTTATAATGATGTTTTGAACAATCCTACAGATATTCAGCTGGGTGCGAATTATTATACCTAACCTCGGATGTCTAAATTGACCGGAATATTATTGTGTTCCAAATTATAAGCACAATGCAAATGAATTACTTCTTCGTTAATTATTGTATGTTATAAAAGTGCTATTATCTCTTTACATCATGAGAGCTACATATTGTTTGAAATAAATAAATTATCGCGACTAAGACCCGCTAAATAATATTGTATGCTACATATTGTTGTACAAAAAACGTAATAGATAAGAATATCGTTTTCTTGTGGTGCTCTTCCATCAATAAATTACTACTGATGAGCGGGATAAGCTCGCAGATCGATAGATTTGTGCAGTCGCCCCTTTACCAGTTTAAAAAAATATACTATAAAGTCTGAAACTTGATTAATTTTTTTGTTTTGATCTTCCAGATAAAATTCACAACAGTGTGCCCATACATCGTGAACACCGGTCTGTGCCACAAACCTCGGATCCGTTTCGAGGGACTGATGAAAGCCGTTAACCCTGGTGACGCCGCTGACCGCATCGTAGACGCAATACGCAGAGAATACCACGAGATCACCATCCCCAGTGATATGTACTATTCGAATAAGGTAAGGCCCCTGCCGCGCCGCTCGCCGCTTAGACCGATCTCGTGACCAGGCCGTTAGGCCTCATCAGAAGCCTTCGGGTGGTCTGAAAACTTCGTCACCAGAGAAGACACACTCACATGAAAAACAAACAAGCCTGCCAATTGTAATGCACTTGAACTAAGCTATATATACAGGTTGTTTGGTAGTTCGACCTATTACTTGAAGGAGGTTATATTTGGGGTAATTTGCAAGAAAATTGACCCCAAGGGGTCCAAAATTAACGGTTTCTGAGATATCGAGCATTAAAGATTTTTTTTTAATTTTCCATCTTGTCTTCAAAATAAACGAAAAAAGAATCTATTCACTTTTTGGCTCTAAATTGTAACTTTTTACAAAACTTGCTAACTAGCAATTGATCTAAACGAATATTTCGGTTAAAATATCTCAGATGTTTAGAAATGAAGGGTCCTAAGTGTACCTAAAAATGCATGTTCTAAAAAATTGTACTACACTTGGCGTCCAAATTAATTAAAAAAAAAATTAAAGGTTTATTACCTTCCGATAATGGTACAATTATAATCCACTTGGATAACAGTGAAAAAATACGAGCCGATTTCTTGACAAAAGCAGAAGATTCCTTACATTAAAATTCGCACATACTTGATTTTTCAGACTTGTTTTTTTTTGTATTTTCTTGTCTATCTATCTATATCGTCACGCCTGTCTCCCATTGGGGTAGACAGAGACTATGGAACGCCACATGCTTCGGTTCAAACATACCTCTTTCGCTTCCTCGACATTCATTAACCTCATCATGCATGCGCGTCGGTTATGGGTACTTTTAATTTGGCCCTTTTTTAGTAAGTCACCTATTTGGTCGGCGTACGTCCGCCTAGGGCGTCCCGTACCGACTTTTCCATTCATTCTCGCACGATACACTCCTTTCGTATTTCTTCTTTCATCCATCCGTTCCAAATGTCCAAACCAACGCAACATTCCTTTTTCAATCTTTGTCACTACATCCTCTTTTAGACCACACTTTTCCCGTGTCACACTGTTACGCACTTTATCTATCATACTTACTCCGCACATACTCCTTAAAGCTCTCATCTCCACAGCATTGATTCTACTTTCATGCTTCTTCTGCCATACCCATGATTCACTACCATACATCAGTGTTGGCGCCAAAACTCCCTGCAGTACAGCAAGGCGAGCCTTGCTTGGGACAATTTCGCTACTGATGATGGACCATAAGGCGCCATTCACACTATTTCCTGCTTTCACTCTCCTTTCAACATCTCCCTCACATTTTCCATCTCTCGTAAACAAAGAGCCTAAATACACAAACTCATTCACTTGTTCCACTTTTGCATCTCCTATCATTATGTTACATTCAGTTATACTGTTTTCCCTCTCTATGACCATGACCTTAGTCTTACTTACATTCACTTTCATGCCCTTCTTCTTATACGCCTCATTCATTACGGTGACCATATGCTGTAAATCAGACGCTGACGACGCAAAAAGAACCTGGTCGTCAGCGTATAGCAAGGTCTTAAACACAGATTCACCCATTCTTAATCCACATTCAGACCCTTTCAGATCGGTCAAACAACTGTCCATGAATAGATTGAACAGCCAAGGAGACGCTACACATCCCTGTCTAACACCACGATCAATGTTAAACCAGTCCGTGTAGGCCACGTTTACTCTGACACAGGCACTTGAATCCCTATATAAGGATTCAAGTGCCCGTATCAGATTGCTGCCCACTCCATACACAGAAAGTGTTGACCAAAGTATTAGTATTTTTCTTGTCTCTGTTCCCGTCGACAAATAAATAAATACCTACGCTCACATTTATTTGTATGGTTATGAACAAAGCTGGACTCGTCAATAAAAAAAATCAATATCTTTCCGTGATGGAAATCTTAAATGCTAGTTATAGAAACCGTTAATTTTGCACCCCAAATTGACGAGGGTCAATTATATATATATATATATATATATATATATATATATATATATATATATATATATATATCTGGTAGGTCCTTCATGTCTGAAGATCGTAGTCATGGTGTGATGTTAGGCTGGAACGGACTAACTGAGCTATAATCGTAGATGAAAATAGTAGTGAAACATTTACGAGTACGAGATATAAGCGCTAAATACCGATATTTTAAGTGTAAATAATTTAGTTTACCTATTCAAAATAGCTTTCATAATTTATTACGATATTTACCATATTTTACTATTAAATTGTCGGGTCTCATCTTATTAAATAATCTTTTGTCCTTTTTCAGATTTTCAACCTTCTCCCTCCAGCTGCTGGCAAAATCGTAACAGACTTCATTGGCACAGGCTTGGACTCCCACGACTGAACAAAACACGCTTTGTATATAAATAAAGTAATGTATAGTTAGAAAGTATTATTATTTCAAATCCTGTTTTACATTTAAATTGCTTAAAATAAATTAACATCTTATCCTAAACTTTGGTAAGTAAATAAAACAACATAAACAAACGCAATAATTTTATTGAAACAATAGCTTATTATACGTTCCTTATTTTCTCAGCCTACTTCTAACAATAATTTGTACATTTGAGATCAACTGCAGATTCCTAGGTATAAAATAAGTACATTTTATACAAACTAGCGTATTATAAATGAAATCTACCCACCATCCATATACCAGATTTTGTATAGTAAAATTCGTAATGATATATTTTATTCTTACAGCTCAGGGTTAGGCGTAATTAAAGGCGCATTTTGTCCTTTTAACCCTCTGAGTATGTATTACACACCTACATGTATTACTTAAGGTACTAGAAAAGGCTATATTATAATGTTACTTAGGTCTATATTATAATTAATTAAGATTTGTTAACGAGAGTCTTAAGGAAAGCTGTCGCGTGTCTTTTCGATGGTAGACATTGTCCAAACGCTTCGAGAAGTAAAGGCTCTTGGTCAACAGCTTGTCTGAAATAAGGACAGTCGTTATGGATATGAAGAACCCGATAGTTAAGTAAATCTTATCATATCGACAACAGCAGTACAGCTCGGTTTCCCGAAACAGATTCTTTTATTAAAAGCATTTTGAAAAATATAATTGCATATGACGTACTTGTAATCATCTATGGAGACTCGTCCATCTTTGTCAACATCCAGCTTTCTTAGGACCAGTTCGACTAGATCTCTGACACCTTCATCTGGGTCTTCATCACCCGGTTGTTTTAATAAAGCGTTCCTGGTAAATAGACAAAGAATATTAATAACGAAAAATTAAAATAATATAGGACTGCCTCCGTGGTCCAGGGGATAGCGTATGCGACTGCTGATCGGAGGTTCTGGGTTCGATTCTCTGGTCGGGCAAAAGTGTTACTAGGTTTTTCCGAATACTCAGTAGCAGCCCGAAGTCTGGTGATGTGCCCGGTAACGGCAATAGGCTCGCCCCCTATTACGTGGGACTTAAAAATTCAGGGCGAAATGTGGGTGTAATATTTACACCTCTGCCTACCCCTTCGGGGATACAGGCGTGAAACTAAATAAATAAAAAAAAATGCAGCTATTACTTATTATGTCTGTCGATTGCAATATGCAGATAATAAAAACAGAAAAGGGAGTTGAGAAAAGAGGGCAAAGACAGATATTGTCTCTTCTATGTTAAACAACGCATGATATCTGATTGGTATCACGAATCATCATAAGTAGGTCTTCCCAAAGGGAAGGTGGGGATACGGCGCTCAAGCAACTCCCAAAAACAATTGATTTATTCGAAAGACATTAACACTTTAGTGTTTCCCTGGATAAAATCTTCTTTAAGTAGGTTTAAGCTCCCTCAAAACAAAATTCTATATCGACTACTGTTAATTTGTTTCCGGCCCTCATAAATGCAGAAAACATTTACAGACTATTAAGTGACGGACTGACTAGACTGCTAAGAGTATCTATCAAAAAAACTTTAACGCATGATTATTATCACTACGGTATGGCACTGAAAACTCATGTAATTAGCATTAATAAAATTCAGACTTAGAAAACAGACTACTTACATATTCGTGGACCAAAATTGTGGTGTTGTGGATTGTGTGAATTGAAAAATATTATGTATTCTTTGCATTTCACTTACCTGAGCAAAGTAAACATCTCATCCCTGGTGATGTACCCGTCGTTATTCAAATCGTACACCTTGAAGCAATACAGCCTCCTTTCATCTGCATTTCCTCTCAGCAGCACACTGAGTCCTCTCACCCAGGACTCGAACCTCAAGGAGCCTTCGCCACCAGCCGCCCCGCGCTCCCAAGTCATCCACATACGTTCTAGAATAGCCTCTTCAGTCACTAAATCGAAGGTGTTGTGCATCACATCTCGGAAGGTGTTTTGGTCAATGCCCTGCAATTTTACAGGAACACATTGGGTCAATTCGTAAATAATTCATAGTGTAGTTCAAGTTTTTGCCTGTGGAGCAGCTGTGACCCTTCTACACATCTGTAACAGATCTCAATGCTTTTAGGAGATATTATTTTATTTCATATGCCGATACGAAGAAAAGCAAGCACTGCATTGCCGTCCTCGGGGGTACAATTTGTAAGCACATTAAACAGGAAGGCTGTAAGCAAGGCATAATGTACTTCAAGTAATCTAGTGCAATAAAATTGTAAGCTTTTATTTCAATTTGCCATATTTTTTATACGAAAATATATTTTAACAACGAATACAACGATTCAGGTATAGGGAACAATGTCGGTTGACAACGAGCATTATGGTTTATTGATATTAGCATCACTGGTAACACGCCAGTATGGCTGTGCTGTGAAGCCCAAGTAATCTTTCTTCGAACGTCGCTGACTTGCTTCGTTGCTTGGGGCATTGCGTGCGTTCATATGATTCGGCACAGGGCCGTCGTTAGGCCGCAGAAAATAGTGAGTTATAAAAATGGCTTGAAAATCAGCGCAAATTAGTAAATGCTGCGGCTGGTGAATTTATTTCTTGTCGATGTGTTTATCAACTTTTATATTAGTTTAGTACCTAATTTAAGCAAGTGGAGTAAAAACATTTATTTGTAAATTAATCTAGCAAGCTAGCGAAAGTTTGGCAGTCAAATGCAAGTCATTTACTTAGTTTAGTCTCAGTTATAATGTCAAAGTTGGCTGTAAGTGTAACTGCTACATATTATTTATAAAATCTATATTGTAATTGAACATACGATGTAGCAGAATAAAGAGTGAGTTATAAAAATGGCTTGAAATCAGCGCAAATAAGTAAATGCTGCGGCTGGAGAATTTATTTCATCTCAATGTGTAAATGTCCACTTTTATATTACTTTTATAATTAGTACCTAATTGAAGTACGCAGAGTAATACAACTGTAGAAATATGCAAACTAATACATTTGTAAAATCTTCTAGCAAATTAGTGTTAGGAATGACTTTTGCAGTCGAATGCAGGACATTTTGTTAGTTTTGTCTCAGTTATAATGTCAAAGTTGCCTGAAGGTGTGTATAGGTAGTGCAGCAAATAACTGCTACATATTATTTGAAAATCTCTATTGTCATTGAATAAACGGTATAGCGTGATAAATGAACATCCCTTCCTTGCGAACTTAAAAAAATGGCTCTTATAAAAAAACGTGTTATATTATTGCAACCATTCAAAAATATTCAACTAACATTTAGAAATATTATTTGAGCATACGGAACTAAATTTTTCTCCAAAACCTTACAAACAGATATAAATCCTTTTTGAAATACTTTAGAAACTATGTACAACAAAACTGAAAAGCCTTGACCTTCGTGAAACTTAATTAGAAGTTTCTAATATTTCAAACATTATACATCAGCATTGCCATCCAGCGTGGCAATGCTGCCAGCCTTCTGGGCACGTTACCCCATGACATTGATGCGGAGGTATACTACGACGCCTAAACGCCTCGTGCCTTGCGTTTTGTAAGAATATATTATTTTATTTTCTTTTTAATTTAGTTATAGGTTTTTAAGTATAGTTTTAGCTGTAAATAGTAATTAAGTAATAGTTAGTAAAAATGTAATTAGTTGTAAAATAATTGAATTGAAATAAAAAATAAAATAAATATTTCAAACGACATTGAATTGTTGCAAGCAGCTATTAGAAAACAAAGTTAGCAACATCATTAAAGCAATTTGGAGTATAATGGTAATGGATGAGATCACGCTTCCTTCCCATTAGGTTTGTAAGAAATAGTGGTTAAATTTCAATTATTAAATTTTGTCTAATCACACTGCATTTTATTATAAATTCAACCTCTATTTTTGTACTGACTAATCTCGACTCTCATACAAAACAAATGTTTATGTGTTTTTGTACTTTTTTATTACCTCAAAACCTTATTATGTATTGTACTAAAAGGAGATAAAATATCATGCCTTTAACAATTTGTCATACACAAACATTTTAGTAACAAAGTATAACAAACACTTTTTCTAATAATACCTATATGATTGTCTTCTAAGTGGCAGGTCTCTGTCATGCTTAGAATACCAGTAACGATTACAGGTCAAACTGTAATCGTTACCAAAGTATCAAAGACAAGGTAGCAACAAAAAACAAAACAAGAAAGAAAATGATCGTTTTCTCGTAAAATACGGCCCTGTATTGAGTTGACTACGTTTATGACACACTTTCGCGGTTTTGCGGGCCCAACTTTTTCTAATACGCAATATTTTATAACCGTGTCGTCTAGTCTGTGTAATTTATGGTACCTATTTGATGAGAAACGCCCTAAACATTATGTTTCGATCTAATTTTAACTCGTTTAAGTGAGTTGTTCGTGATAAATTACTTGTGGCAACGACAATGTTGCCACGATTTGATCATTATCGGTAATACTTTTATTACATCGGAGGAGTAAAATTCCTATGGTGTAATAAAGTAGATACAAGGGCTGTTGCTTGCCAGGGTTGGAGAAAGTTTATTTTATACTAGCGACCTGTCTGGATTTCGCATACATAATATTGTATAATTGACACGAAATCTTTACAATCTATACACGTAATGCTTTCTTGTGAATGACCCTGTTTATCCGTGAAAATATTCAGTGGTTTTTGAGTTTACCGCAAACACATAGACAAACTTTTGACACATCAAGAAAAAAAGTTCAGTTGACAAAATTATAAATTGTGTGACGATGCTCGTATACTCACCTCAATCTTAGGTGGTTGTCCAATAGCAGACACTGGTGCGGCGGCTTGAGCGGCTGTCACCAACCGCCTGTACATCGAATACAAGGCCTCCAACTCTGGCCTGGGAAAGTACATGACTTATTTTAAGAGAATAGTTTTCAATTATCTGTTAACCATGGAATATCACTATGCCGTTGAGTTGCGGCGCTCAGACCAAAGTTGCTGCGAGGAAAAGATAATATTCTGGAAAATCTGGTTAGACTAGACCGCAGGCTACAATACAAAAATCTTAGATGCCACCAGGATTACGCTAAGATGATGATGACGACTGTTTTTATCGTCGAAGTACAAATCAGTGAATTTGTGTAACAACCTATAGTGGAAGATTAAATTCTCAGACAGACTATTTGATTACAGAGCTTTTAGCCTTATATTTATAGCGCGTATGTTTCAAAAACGTGCATGGCAACCATGTTGAGTGAAGGACAATATTCATTAATATCAATTAGGATCCAATTAGATAAGAATTTTCTCATTAGCATCATCATCAGCCTACAAGAGTCCACTGCTGGATATAGACCTCTCCAATGGCACACCACTGAGCCCGATTTTCGGCTTTTTATGTCCAGCCGCTGCCAGCCAATTTGCGTAGGTATAGCGTCACTCCACCTAGCCAGAGGGCGTCCTACACTACCTATGTTTGCCAAGGTGCGGTATCCACTCTAGAATACGAGTACTCCAACGGTTATCGGTTCTTCGTAAAATGTGGCACAGAATTTTCTAGACGCTGTAATTTAAAAGTATGAACTATCAGAATGTATGCATATTATGAAGGCATATTTTTAACTTAATCTGAGGTAAAAGCAATACTTAACGAGTAATCAAAAGAAAGTAGAAATAAGCAGCATTTCAATTTTCTCTTGATTATTCCTTTCCTTAAGTTTCTTTAAACAAATTCTTTAAAAAAATAGCTATATCTGCCTTTTGGTACCATTTTCTGGCATTATTTTATGGTAGACTGTGGCCTACTACTTCTCATGAAGAAGCTTGTGTCCAGCAGATGGTTCGTTGATATATAGGGCTAATAGTATAAGGTATTACAAAAACGGTGTTACTGGGGTTTTCCGAATACTTAGTAGCAGCCCGGAGTCTGGTGATGTGCCCGGTAACGGCAATAGGCTCGCCCCCTGGGACCTAAAAATTCATGGCCAAATGTGGTCGTAATATTTACATCTCTGCCTACCCCTTCGGGGATACAGGCGTGAGACTATATATAAATAAAAAATATTTACAAAAACTTAAGGGCACTAATCTGTAGTTGAGCCCTTAAGTTTTAGTAAAAATGTTATAATAAATCAAATTTTACAACTAGACCCAAGCTTCGATATTTCCCAAAAACTAGAAAGTCTAAAAACACACAGAAACTAAAACTACCAAATACGAATAAGGTCACCCAAAAAACGTCTGCCTGTACATGTTAGTTCCATACAACGGAACACAATTACTTGTCCATTTTACGATTAATGCCGTAGGTACAATGGTACAAGGTAGCAGATAGAGTTAGCGTCGTAAACTACACAGATCGCTATCAAACTTGTTTATTGTCAATTGTATAGTCTACACAGCCTATTGTTTATATTGGCTAGGAGTACACGCTTCGACAAACAAAATACTTTGATAAACAAATAAATATTTATGTTACTTTTTGTTTTATTTTTATGTGAAGACTGTTAATTTTATTATTTTACAACGGTAAAAATAACTCTGAATTATTTATTTTTATACTCAATACATTAGGGATTATTATTTGTATTATTTGGGGTATTATTTAACCGACGCGATACAGTAACTTCAAGGTATATTATCAATAACATTAATTGACATTCGTTTCTTTTTAATAGCGTTTAGTGTGTCCATAACATAAACTTAATTTAAAAAAATATGGATTGATCATGATCGGATCCATGATGCAATTGCATCTCTGGAGTAACACATAAAGAACTATTTCGAAAACATAAAAGAATATATCATTCTTATCCACAACAGTAAACTACAAATGCATTTTGGTAGCTTAAAAAATGCTTCACAAACCAGACCAGACCCACAAACCCTATCTTAGTAATATCAAACACTGGCAAATGTTAACATTCGAAATAAAACACAGAACACACAACACTCACTTCGTAAAATGCGTGAGCCTATATAGCGCGTCAAGATGTTTCTCTTTAAGTTTTTTATTAGGCATGGTGTACGAAGGCGACCCCTGCCGCCGCGCGTAGCCTCCCTACTGAGCCTTATTTCATGATGTTGTGAGGACATAGCCTTCGATCGTTTATGTACACAACTTCCGATTGAATGAAACCATTTGAAATTGGATTAGTGGGTAGAGATAAGGGTGCGTGCACTTTTTGGGAACGTTTGTTTATATTCAGGTGATTTTTTAAATGATTCGAAACGGCACTTTTAAGTAATTTTCGATCAAAGTGATAACATAATGGTTGGCAAGAACACAACACATGAAAAATATTTCGCAATTACACAAAATAGTACGAGTCGGAATGAGGGTATAATAATTATAAAGGTAGAAAATAAATAAAGGTAAGTAAATAATAAAGTAAAAAAATATTTCGTACCTTATAGCTTAGTGGAGATACCAACGGATTGACTATGCAAAGGTGGTAAAACTGAGCATTACAGAAATTATTCTGATATTAACAGCACATTCTCTATAAGGATTGTGCATAATATGCATAGGGCAAGTAGGTAAAGAAGCGTTAAGCGAAATCTAGCATTTGCATCAAAGGATTTTCAGTAGAACCTTTTTCGGAATTACTTACTTATTAAACTTAGCAGTCTTCGCCAACATGTCGAATACTTTCTGGGGTGGTTTATTACCAACTACGACTTTCTTCGGCTTTCGCTTGACGCGAGCTGGCGGTTGGGGCGGCGGTGGTGCCGGACGATCGGCAGCTGCTTTACCAGCTGTAAGGAAAAGCCGAACTCCTCGAAGTGCGATCGCTGTTGCCGCTACGCTGATTTGCTTGCCGTCTGCCATTGTAGTTTTTGTTCAACTGTAATAGTAATGGAATGGTCAACAAGTGAACACTTGAGATCAACTGTAATGATGTTTGGTAATCTTTGGTAAGCCTTATATTCCTTTTAGCTATCCCTTTGGGCTACGGAGAACAGTAACACAGGCAGTCGCTCTGTGGAAAAGTTATTATTCAGTCAAATTCGGTTAGACTTTAAAGCGGACCCCGGGCTGTAACTGGGTTAACGCTAGGAGGATAAAAGCTGTATACTTTAGAATCAGGATAGACTAGTTGATGTATATGTAACTGGGTTAACTTAGGACCTTGATCAATTTCTAGTAAATTAATTATCGTTAAAAGGTCTTTTGGCTTGATATTTGACCACTTGTTATCAAATTTTTTATTGTGCTACATAATAAGCCGCCATGACATCGTACTATGAACTGCTTCTATACCTTAAAATAAGTAACTGCTGTTAAATTGAATATCTTCTCATTATGTAAGTTAGATCTGTTTGACATTTGAGTTCATTCGAGTTCATCTATGCACGCGCTCTAAATTATTATTTTCTATGTAGATCTCTAGGCGTAAATTCCTTAAAAGCTCAAATACCTAAATCTCGCGTGGTAAATAGAGCACAAGCATTCTAATTTGTATTTAGCAATTACGGATAACATGCATAGTTCCATCGGTAACGTGCTGTTGGGGCCGTGCCGGCACCGCCGCGCGATTACAGCCCAGATACTGCCTTAATTACTCATTTCGTTAGACGTTGAATTTACTACTTGGATGTATGTACAAAGATATGTGAATTGGGAGTGAGTTCGTCTATTTCCAATCTGCTGAAAATGTGAAACAGTACAGCGAATCAGGTGGAGGATGGGGATGTTCCCTCTTTCTCGCTCTCTCTCTCTCTCTCTCTCTCTCTCTCTCTCTCTTCTTGAGTTTCTCATCTCAACGTTATCCAACATCGTACCAAAAAAGTGTATGACAATTTAATTTACGTGTTCGACGTAACTAATTAGTAAATTTATAAAAAGTATGGCTGGTAGTGGTGAAATGTTTCTTGAAATAGATATGCATGAACCTTACGAAGCCGAGATGTGGCCACTGATGGTGCGACTGGTACACATAAGCTCGATTAGCAAACTATGGAGAAGCTATGCTCGAAGTTTCTCTAAGGAATTGAATTCGTCCCGAAGTGATCCGACAGAGAACTAAGCATACATAATGCAAAATTTTGCAAGCTGAAGTGACAGTGGGCTGGTCACATTTTTCGCAGATCCGATAATCTTTGGAGTAGTTGTGTTCTAGAGGGAGACTGTGCTTTGACCAACGTATTTTAAGACTGCTAGATGAAGTGACGATATAAGGAAAGAGGCTAACAGCAGCTAGACACGAAAAGAAAGTCGAAAGTTAGACTCAGTGGCGTGCCATTGATGAGGCCTATATCGAGTAATGGACTATGTCAGGTTAATGATAACGATATGCGATATTATTATTTTTTTGCTCCCACACCGCAGATACAAGTACAGTGATCTACTACAGCTCGATTTGTAAGCGATATTTGTATTTTTTCTGTACTGGAATATTGATTTCGTTGCTACTGGAATACAACTGTCCTGGCGATGAATGCTTCCCCGTCTTGCGTACTCGCTGCACGATTATTGCTCAAATAATAGTATACATAGGGTATGTATACTATTATTCACAACCCTAATTTTTAACGTTTATTTACGGCGGTTTGACTAATATAGGTACTACGCGATTGTGGTTTTGAAGTCTTGCCTTAGTTTCCATTAAAATCCAACATGCAGTCAATTAAATTACCCTCTTGCTTATTTTTTGGTCGATATATAGCGTAGGTCGAATACTGCTCTAAATATTAATAAATTATACAGTGATGCGATTCGTGTATTCTTAGTTCATATATAGATTTTTTTTGCGAAGTTGTTCAAATAAAGCTTTCGTTTCTATTACAACTGCACCATCTACGATGATGTCCTCTTTGGGCCTATTTCTGGACTGCCCGCTTAGGTATACTGTGGGTACGATTATATTACCTATTGTCTCTGGACCTTATCGTCCTCCCGTCATTTTCCGGGTTTGACAAAGGCTTAACTTTCACAACACCACTGCCGTGTGACCCTAACTTGAAGAATATTATTAAACATTCTATGGTATAAAGTTCTATTATATGTATATGGTACCATACAGTTATCCTACCTACTTCCTTTGCCTTCGTAAAGATATTCAATGCCTATATTGTAGGTATTATTAACGTGTCAGAAATATAATTTTGCAATTGTATTATTATATATATTCGGTTTTTAGTACCTACGTATGTTACCTAAAGGAGTTTTGAGTTCTCTGTTTCAAACTTGACTGTCAAAACTTTTGGCTACATATTTTATAATTCCTGTACCAAAATGTTAGCAACAATTCCTTCGCGTAAGATTTTTAACATTGATAGTGTAGCAAAGTTACGGCCGCTAAGTGTTTGTTAAAGTAATCACGCAACATTTGTGTAGTTTGACGTAACGTACATTTGTGGTAAGACAGTAATAGATTTTTGGAGTAGTATTCAAGGAACTCTAGAATTATTCTCCATATAGATTTTTTTTTAAAGACGTGGTATCGGATCACGCAATGAAAAAATGTCTTGCTGGACTTATTTCTGCAGCTAAACTAATTGTTAAGATGTGGAACTCTACTGAAATTCTAACCAAACCGAACTCAAAAACAATGTTTATATAGTGATTGAGTAATTATTCGTATCGTGTTCGATGTCTGCACTGCGTTCGATGTCTTATCTACAATAACGAATCGAGCTCAACCGTCGATCATAAACCATATAAAATACACAAAACATTTAAAAACTATACATGAATTTATCTGGCGATGTATGGGGACATCGCGTGTTTTACCCTCCGTATGCCTAATGCAAATTCGAACATGCATACGACATACGTGCACAGATAACATCTGAAAGTTGACTTAAATTTTATAAAATCGTAAATTTCATACATGAATGTCGCAATGATTTAAGTGTTCACATTGCTACTAACAACCACCGTACGTGTTCAGTTTACACACGCGAATATGGTGGGGTAATCCCCCTAGATATTGTTATGCCTGCGCCGAATTGTCTTTTAGTTGACTATCTGTAATGCTTTTGATTGTAACAACGTTGTTTCAGGGCTCTTTCAGCCTTTATTGTTTAAGAAATCCAGTCTTTAAGACGAAATGGTATCGTGGTCGCGTAGTTTGGCAGGGGGTGAAGCAGACGCGGCGAGGAAAGCGGCGCGCGGGGCGCCCCACCCTGCCGCGCTCCGCCGCCGCGCCGCGCCCGCCGGCCGGCGCAGAATAAGTAGGAGAATGCAAAATTCTAATACGCTAGTTTGTGGAAGTTGTGTTTGTAGCAAGTGTTTATAGCGATATATTAATTTATTTTTTCACAATTTGTACGAAATAACGGAAACACAAAATAAATAAAAATATGGTAAATATCCTATTTACCTTAGTAATAGTTTCTACGAAGTACATAATATGTATAGTGCAATAAATAAATTAACCGTACCTACGACTAAGAATGCCCCTTAGAATAAATAAAAAAAAATGGCCCGGCAGCATGAAGACGGGGTCGCAGTCCCGCCCGCTACCCCGGCAGGCTTTGCCGTTTGAGAGCCAAAGCTTGCCGGGGTCGCGGGACTTATCGCATTAACGTGACCCTGGAACGTAAAGGGTTACTGAAGGACACCGTGGATTTTAGTCAGTACGAGTTTGACAGTATTCCGCCCTGCGCTGGGTTGAGGACTCATTTGATGATTTTACCACGATAAAAAAAGGATCCTTTTGTTTATGTGAATTATTTGTACTTGGTAATTACTTACATTAGGCGCATTCATTAGTGTTTTCATTATTGTTGGATTCACCTATTTACCAGATCGCTGTTTGAAAGGGGTGCCTACAAGTTATTACATCGACAAAACCGGTTTTACCAAAAAACCGGTATTTCCAGAAATGGCAAGAAAGAAATGACTGGTGTATTAGGTTTTGTAAAATATGTATATTCAATCAACAATAAAATAAGGCTTATTCAATTTTTTTCTGAACCTCTAAGAGGCATCCCACGATTTCTTCTGGAATCTACTAACTCAGGTAGAATGTGCGAGTTGTAAAAGTTGACGAGTTTCGACTCCATTTTATTTTTCCAGAATTCGTCATCTTTCTGGATGTATAGAATTTCCATTTTTGATTCTTCTCCTCCCCATATACCAAAAATACATCGCTGCTTGCCCGTCACCCGAAGCTGTCCTTGCGCCTGATAGTACCAGTTGCTGTTTTTATTTATGGTCACCTCGTTACTCTTTTTATTATATTTTAGAATTTGGACCTTATTATTTTTGATAGCATTTTCTATACTGTTTTTATAAGCAGCTACTGGACATTTGACCTCAATTATGGTATCGTCTCCTACAACACCGTCCGGTGTGGCACCAATATAAGGAAATTCTTGATCTACAAATAGTCCACAGTCTTCGATGAGTAAGTTTTCTTGGCTGCTCAATTGTTGGAGAGCAAATTTTTCATTTTTGAGCCCATGGGCTACCGATGCGACGGATGAAATATTCGATTTATATAATATGTTGTTCACTAGAGCAGAAAAATTTTTTTGCCTCTTTATTATTGCCCCAAAGTTTGATGCTGTTATCATCAACCTTCTGATTTGCAACCATTCAGTGCTTTCGCGTTGCTGTGTGGTTCTGTTTTGTATGCCCTCCCGGTCTTTTACCAGCGTCTCCAAATTTTTCATAAAATCTGTAGACGCTGCGATGTACTCATCGGCAGACAAGTCTGGTGCAGCCACTTGTTTGCCATAATCATTCTGCTTTACAAATAGCTTAGATCTATTTTTTTTTCTTTTCACGGCATTGGCTCGTTTTCTCTGCTGTTCTCTTCTTGCTTCTAGTTTTTTTAAGTTGCCTCTTGGGCTCTTACCCAATATTTTTTTGTGCACAGTGTAAAGAGGTCTTTTTGTATTGTAAGAAACAACAGCAGCCGAGCATCTCGCTTGATAGGAACGACGAGAAGCAAAATTGATTCTTTTGCCCCCAACAAATTTCGCAATTATGCTGTTGAATCTCTCAACTGCATTAGTATCAACGTCTTCAAGAAGACTTCTCGATTTTGCTGCCACCGAACTTAAAATAACTTTTAGCCGGAACCAAAATGTCGAATTTTCAAGCTCTGCCACAGTTGAAGACAAAATTCCTTTATCTTTCGTACAACAATAATCTTTGCAACGTCTGTGGTCCCCGTATGCGTGGTTCAGAGAATTTGTTATGTCTCCATGAATTTGTTTTATGGCAATGTCTCTGGGATTACTTTTATTATGTTTGATTGAAGTCGTGACAACTTTTCTCATGCTCATCACTTTTTCATCGGTCATATATTTTCTGTGAGCTTTTGGATATTTTGTATCTTTGCTTAGTGCACGCAGCTTGTTGCACATATTTCGCAGAACGTGGTTTCGGCATTCTATTTTAGACACTACGTAGTCTGAATAGGGATTTGACGACAATATTTTGGCATAGGTTGCAGAATCACCATCAGCCACAATGTTGCCATAAATAAGTCCATACATGTTGATGGATTCCTTGAAACCTTCGCATACAATCGTCGCTTCCATTCCGCTGGAGGACCCTTCATAATTTTTATAGCATTTGTGGTTTTTAGGGTTTTCCTGACGTTTCTCTGCCCTTGCACATATTAAACAATATTTATTTTTGACACCAATGAAAAGAACTTCTCCAAATTTTCGGCCCACAATTGCAGCAACACCAGACATTGCTTTATAGTTGTTCCCATAAGAACGTTTGCACCATGCACCATCCGCAAATACGTCAATGACGGGTATGCCATTAACCACACGCCCTTCTTGGATTGCTGCTTCACGTTCAGTAGCAGCAGCTCTTTCCATAGTCTCCAGTGCTGTAGCCTCCCATTCACTAAACATGCTATCCTGAATTTTCGCGTAATATTTTTCACGAAAAATAGGGATGTCCATGGCACTCATAGTTTCCTCGAATTGAGAGTATCCAATCCCAGACGATACTATACCCGAGACTGCTGCAGTATTTATGTCTACTCTATTATCACAGCCCAAGTCGTCAGTACACACTTTAAATTTTTTCAGGCATATCCTGCATTTAAAATTAAAATATGAAACCAGACCGACACGTTTTTCTGTTTCTAAAACTAAGCAGCTAAAATCACATTGAAAGAGAGGTTCGTGTTTTTGCTGTTGCAGTTGATTAAAAAAATAAACTATATCAACAATTCTACGACCGGTGATTTCTTTCGTAATCTTTGTCTCACGCTCATGTTCCACAAGATAAGGCAGGTCTTCTTGATCGCTGAAACATTGAAAAAAAAGCGAGTAAATGTGATGACCTTAACAAATCTGGGAAACTAGGAAAAACTGGCATATCAGTGTATGATTATTTATAGTCCATACTATAAATAATCATACACTGATATGCTAGTCCACCAAATAAAAAATCATTTTGATAAACTCAAAAATATATGCATCTAAAAGCTTATGCAAACCTAAAATTTTACTAGAGGATAAACTTACTCAGCTACACCACATGGCGGTGGTGTGTTTGGCATTGACGGTAATTCTATATTTGCTCCATGAGATAATTCTGGTAGGTTTTGTGAGACTTCTTCTGTTCCAGTAATACCCAACAGTTTTTCAGGGGTACTGAAAATAGGAAATAATTTTAAAAATAATGAATATGTACAGAATGATTTTTTTTTAAATGGGCGTCGTTCGCGGATTTTAGAAACATTGAAATAATCCGGTTTAAACTGGTACCGGTTAAAAATAAAATACCGATTTTTGGTAAAAACCGGTATTCACATACCGGTTTTTATCATTCTTTTATATATTTTTATATATGATGGCCGTGTGGTTGACGGCATACAATACAAGTGTCACCACCCCCTATCTTCCCGTGGGTGTCGTAAGAGGCGACTAAGGGATAACACGATGCAAATACCATCTTTGCGTAGAGACGGAAAACTCGACATCTAACCCTATATGACTGCCTCGTTGGTCTCGCGGCATAAATGTGCGCGTGGGATCGGGAGGTCCCGGGTTCGATTCCTGGGTCGGGCAATGTTATTGGGTTTTCTCAGTAGCAGCACGGAGTCTGGAAATGTGCCCGGTACGGCAATAGGCTCGCCCCTTATTACGTGGGACTAAAGTATATCTGGCGAAAAGTGGGTGTAGAAATACACCTCTGCCTACCCCTTCGGGGATAAAAGGCGTGACGTTAAGTATGTATGTTCTTTTATATATATAGATTAGTACCCTATTCATGACCTCGTACATAAAAAAAATATTTTCAAAGGTTTTACCTGAAAAACAGGGTCAAGTGAAATGAGATGCCTATCTAACTCACAGATTTATTATGATGAAACACAATGCACATAATTATATATATACAAACGATATACACCCATATCGGAGTCGATGGCGCATTGTGTTCCACGCGCGCCTCAAATAGATTTAGCTATAATGACGGGGCCGAGCTCTAGAGGGCCGAAGCCTGCCGGGGTCACGGGATTTACCGAATTACTGTGACCCTGGAACGTAAAAGACTAGTGGATTTTAGTCAGTTCGAGTCTGACAGTATGGGTGGGAGGACTCATTTGATGATTTTACCACGATAAACAAAAAGTTGGTATGTAATCGAGCTTACTCAAAAATCATGGCTGATACTGGTTGAAGTTCTACTAGTGTCCCATCAGATGTTTCTGAAAATTGTGGTGGAGTGTCAGTTTCACTCATTCCTTGTGAATCAGTTGGCAACTCCGCAATGTGAGACTCAGTGTTGATACGAGTTCTGTAAATACACAGTAAAATGAATGATGGAAACTCGTGCCGACGACGATCAAATTAGCTCGCTAAAAGTTAGTGCACGTACTTAGAATTTTTGAGATAGATAGATTTTAACTTACCTATTCAGGTTCATCAATTTCAATTTCTTGAGCTGAAGTCGTGTTAACTTTTTAATTTTATTACGTTTATTTACCATTTTTATGACTTAGGTATTACTTGACACTTCAATATTCTCTTTGGTAGTCGGCGACAGCGAGCGCAATAAAGTTGTACACGAGTGCTCTCTAAAACGCGCTGCGGACGACTGACGAGGCACGGAAGCGGTGATATGACCGGCCCGCGCGCAAATTTATTGCATGCTTTTACAAATCATTTCTTTTTATAATTCTAAAAGCTCTGTTAAATAAAAAAAAAAACATAAAGCACTAATGTATTTAATAGTGAACATGTAGACGAAATTATATTAAAATTGGGCTAATTACAATCGAATAAAACTGGTTTTTCTTATCATGGACAAGTATAAAAATGCTAATTTTAGGAGAACTTTGCGAATTTTTTGTATCGAGCCAAATTGTCTCAATAGTGTTTTGACCCTCATAATTCACTAAGGAATATCTTTAAGTTTCAATATAACGAAAAAAAATTTAAAAAAGATGTAGTTTATGAGGCCAAAAAGTGATTTTGCGAGCAGTCGAAATGCGTCAGAATGTGTTTTTTGAGACCCATTTCGCCTTAAAGCTCTTTAATATAATGGAGTTATGAAGATCTTCAAGTCTCGGACCTTTGAAAGTATTTGAACTTTTTGTCTCGTAGAAAAACTCTTTTGTCAAAATCTTTGAAACACGTTTTAATTAGGTAAGTGGTATTGGTGTGATATATTGTTGGTCTATAAATATGCTTAGATTTTTAATCTTGACAGTCTAATAATGAGTGCAGTTCTAAATATATTAATACACAAAGCTTTTTGGAAATATGAAAACTAAGTGACAAAAAAAAATATTGCATTAGTGAGTCTATCTATATGTGATAACGAGCAGTTGTTACACCGTTTAGCCCATAGATGTTAATATGCGTGCAATAAAATATTTAATGTGGGGCTGATAAATTATGCATATATGTATAGGTTGCTATCAAATCACGTTTATTTGACTTCTTATTTATACTTTGCTCTCATTTCCTTTGAGGACAAAATGGTTTTGTACTTTATGACATTTATTGGATAATTTAATGAGACCGTAGACGTAGACATAGTTTACGTTCCTATCACTCCAATTCAATTCTTGATTATGTTATCCGAGATACCTAGGTATCTTTTACCTTTTTATTTCCTAATACCAATATTTCTGTATAAACGTGTTACGAGTAATATTTTGATCGGATTAGAAATGGATCTTACAAACGGAATAGAAATGTATGTAATTAAGGACAATGAATTTGACCATTATACTCATATATATTTTTATACAAACAGTACATACACAAGCTCGCTGAATATCAAACATTACATGAGCTTACTGCAGGTAGATAGTTCATATAAGTAGGTAAAAGACATCAATTTTCTGTTGAACCTGGAGGATCGGCGAAAAAGGAAAGTTCCTTGGGGACTAGCGTCACTCCTCCTCCTATATTTGATACATTTCATTCGATTGACAATTCTTGTCTAATTTTTGACATCTTAATAAATGACACAAATAGCAGACAATGAACATCACGGCAAGCAGAAACAGTACCTGAAGCTCATACGATTTGCATTTATAGGTGACAACTAACTAAATGTTACAAATATGACCTTAACAATTTTTGCAAACGACATAAAATAAATAAAAGCTGAGAAAAGTAGTCAAATTTTCATGTATACTGTCTATGTCTAGAAAGATAAACATACATAGTAATTTAACAAGAATATGACCTATTATATTTAGGTTCGCATGAAATAGAATATAAACTAGCAAACCTATAACCCTTGCCGCATCTAGTCCTCGTTGTTAGTACAATATAAACCCGATTACTCAAGCGATAAGCTTTCTACATATGAATATGAAATGGGACATATTTGTTTCTATAAGCTCCAGGCTTGGCGAAGGTACACTCTGACAAGTACCTACTGATTGCGTAATAAGTAAATATTTAAACAGACTGCAAAAAAGGAGGGATGCTCATTTAATTTTCAGTTGTATTTTTTATGTTTTTTACCTCATAACGCCGTCATTTATTAAGGGTTATATATTTAATATCTAAGATACCCATACTTACTTTGCGTTTGGTCCCATCCAAAATGGAGAAATGAAAATTGATAATGGTCTTCAAAATTTTACTGTTGTGTATTATGTATTATGTGTTGTGTATTATATATTACTATTTGAAATGTCGAAAACATAATTATCATCTGAACCTTATATAATTATAACGAACTCTTTTTGGGTTTGAAAAATTTTATTGCATCAGTTCACCATGTTTCTGATACCTAGTTGTTTCTAAGACAAAACGTACATATTAATGTTGTAAATTGTAATTTTTTCTGTATTAAATGAAATTTGATGTAAAATATTTATCATTTGAGAAGGTCAACCCGTGTCATGCTCAAACGCAGATAAAGCAAGGATTGCTTTGATGCGTCGCAAACATATACGCGAAGATGTAATAGAAAATACTAGTAGATATATAATAGGTATTTCTGTAAACTGTTAAAATGCATTGTGTATTTGTGCCAACATATGAAATGAAATTAAGATAGATAAATAGATAGATAATTCTTTATTGTGCAAATGTTGGTACAAATTCGGCGTAAATGACAAGTGTACTACATACATATCAAATGCACAAGGGCGGCCTTATCGCAAAGTGCGATCTCTTCCAGGCAACCTTAGGATGGACAGACTGAAAAGACAAAAAGCTTTGATGTGTAGTGACTAAGTATCTGATTACTATAAATTGCTTTTATTTATTATACAAACATACGCAGGCATATATACAATAGATATGATAGGTGCTAAACATATTATAAATAAATAAATACATAATATGATACATACATATATAAACATATATATATATATATAATATTATACATAAATATAATACGTATACATAAAAATAATGCATATACATAGGTACATATAATAATATGAACACAAAATACAGTGACAAAATTAGTTTACAATGACAAATAATGTTTCTTTAGTGCATTTTTAAAAATGTTCAATGATTTAGCTTGCCTAATTTCGACCGGCAGCGCATTCCACAAACGGACAGCTTGAACAGCGAAGGATTTATCGTAGAAGTTTGTCGAATGTGTTGGCATCAGTATGCTTAGTGCGAGTTTTTTTCACTTCTCGAACGCGTTAACGTTAACTCTAATTTGTATGGCATTGGGTCAGCGCCGTCTGGCGGGTAACTCGTGAACCATATTTAGCGAGTACGAGTTTGTTAAATTAACTTCTTACTTTGTGACTATCGAATCACTTAGTGAAGTGAGCGTGTAAACATGCTAAATCTACATTTTTGTGAGTGTGAGTTGTTATAACAACAATTTTGACACTTCGTTCGTTAACTTTTTCACTTGCGAGTATGTTTACGCTGTCACTAAGCTTTTAGTAGTGAGAGAAAGATTTTTTCACCACAGCAGCTCAAACATGCCGCTTTTGCTGCGAGACAACAGTGAACAAAACGCGATTTTGATTCGAGCGTGAGGCAAAGTAGCTTTTTAATTTTTCAATCTTCAGTGCCACGAATTGACATTGTTCAGCCACAAATTTGAAACATTCGAATTTTACTGTGCTCTGTCTCTTTCACATGCATATAAAAAGTGAGTGAAAAACAAACCCCTTCGAATTCGAAATTCGATTTTGGAATTCGACCTCAAAGAAAACACCTACGGCAACGCAAAAAAAAAAGAATAAAGAAATTACTTTTTTTTTATGTTATTGTTTACATGTTTAATTTATTATTGGATTTTAATAAAAATAAGTCTCATTAATAGTATAAAATTAGTATTTAACCAATACATTTTTAATTAGAATTACAACAGTGATACATTTGAAAAATAAACATCAGGGACGCGGTATTAAAACGCGATTTAAAAAAGTAGCGGGAATAAAAATTTCGCTGATGCTGATACAGTAGGTATAGCGTAACGTGTTAAATTTATATTAATATATAAAATAATCTAAAAAGATGAGTGAAACTAGCGATGATGAATGTACTTTAACACCAGAAGAGTTAAATCAACAAGTGATTATGCAGAATTCAATCTATTCCTGTTCATTTCTATGTCTCCTAAGTAATATGTGTTCTCACTGCTGTGGTGAAAAGTTATGTGTGCTACACGAGAGCAAAGTTTTTTGTATCTCGTGCTGTTGAGTCCCTCACTACGCTCAGGATTCTAACTTTGATTCACTCGCTACGCTCGTGAATCAATCATAGAATCCTTCGCTTGCTCGGGACTCAAAATCTGCACTCGAAACAAAAAATAACTTTGCTCTCTTGTTGCACAAATAACTATTCTGTAATTTCGTTGTTTATGAGTTACAAAAAAATGGCATCACGACACTGTTTTGCGTGGAAAATGTTATCGACTGATAGAGAGAGAAAACAACGTAGGTAATATGATAAAAGTACGGGCAGAAGCTCGCAGTGTGTGTGCGATTTCACAGACGCGGAATTTAAAAGAAATTATCGCCTTTCTAAGGAAGCTTTTAAATTCTTGTGTGACGAACTACGAGAATTAACAGATTTGAGAAATTCGCAACGGGTCACATTAGAAGCAAAGGTAAAATCTTTAAACAAAACACCAAATATTTCACAAACTCACATCAACAAGAAACTAAGAATTTTGTAAGTTCGTTCACATCAACAAGAATGATCTTCTTTACTTACTGTTCCATAAACGTTATCAATAAATCGAATTGATGCCAGCTTGTCTTCATTTTTATTTAAAGCGTTCTATTATTATCAACAACTAACAAAGTAAAAAAGTTGACTTATGATAAACGTAAATAGCAATATGCGTAAACAAACTACAACAAGTATGTTATCCTACTAAATTGGATACATACTACGTCTCCTTGCTCATAACGTTACAAAAGCGCATATGACATTTGGTTGGTTTATATCCGTGCTGCCAACATACGAAAAAAAACGAACGCGGGCCACGGTGAACAAACGTCGCGCGAGTAGAATAGTTAGCCCAAGTTAGCCGCTCACTCGCACTCTGTACTTTTCACTTTACGCCGTGAAGAAGTATATTCACTTACAACGTTGTTAGGTTATTCGGTTTACTTTGTTGCAACTCGCACTACGCTTTCTGCAGTCTCAGATCCACCGACGACCTCAAGGCCCTTAAATGCGTGTCATGAAGGAACTTAAAACGTTCTTTGAGATATGTGGGGGTAGTAGGATTAAACAACACGTTGTACAGTAACATAAGAATATGCGTATTCCGGCGAAGTCGAATTGGGAGCCACTTGAGCCTGGATCGAAATTCAGATACATGATCATATTTGCGTAAACCAAAAATGAATCTAATACAGAAGTTTTGGAGACGCTCAAGTTTATCAAGTTGGTCCTCATTAAGATCAAGATAGGTGACATCGGCATAATCGAGTATTGGGAGAAGTAACGATTGTGCAAGCGCAATCTTGGTGTTGGTGGGAAGAAAGTTCCTCAGCCTACGTAATGACCCAGCTGAAACAAACAATTTACGGCTGGTCTCTTGTAATTGATTTCCCCATGAAAAAGTTTTGTCCAGATAAAGACGAAGATGTTGAAACATTATTCACGATTGTAATTGAGGAACACACGTAACAAACTTGCGACCCAAAGAGTCCAAATATTTCTATTTACTACACTCTTGACGAGATTCACACACGTAATCACACGCTGCAGGTTACTTGAAGAGCTTTTAACCAAGCGCGGCGTTTCTCCTAAATGTCAGAAAACGTTCGTCGATAGTCTCATTGCTTCCCTATAGGTAGGTATTTATTAAAATATATCGCTGCGATTTGCTACTTTAGGAAAGTGTATTTTATACGTGGGTATGAAGTGCGTATGAAATGCAATTTCCTATGACCCACACATACATTTTACGGATAATCTTTCAGCTACTTCGTCAATAGAGACAACGTTTATTGGCACATATTTCAAAGGTCGTACCTACTTCCATGAAAGAAAATTACCTAAGGTGGTAATTTGGATGTCCGGTAGGTACTATAAATATTTCTTGCCATTTGGGTAGAAATACTAGCAAATTCTAGTATATACCACCGGAGCTCAAATTGGAACCAATCTAGAGCTAAATCCCTCGTCTAAAAGAATATAAACCGTTCTCTACCTTGCTTTTTACTAATCATACTAAGCCTTAATTTCGAAAACACACTTTAAATACGCTTCAGTACCGTCAAAACCTTCCATTTCATACAGTCATAAGTATTGATTTCTCTATTCAGGCATCGAAGTAGAGAATGAACACATTTATTTAAATTGTCTATGTATTGTGCTAATGTAGGACTGACATGTTAGCACTGTCTTCTGTCTACATACAAACATTTATTTTGAAATAAGAAACAACGAAATTCTTCACTAAACATGCTAAACATTTTCGATCGAAATCGCCAAGTGTCAATTGTTTTGTCAATAACTACTCTACTTAACACCGATACGCTTCTAACCTAACTACTAATGATATAATTTATTGTGTTAAATCTTTAGATAAAAATATAATATATTACAAAAATAAACTACAACAGAATAATAAATCACTCATTATTCTTTATCTACAAAAAGCTCGCAATACAAAAGCCACGATGAAAAACGGTTCGCATTCACCGCGTGCTGCTAAACTACGAAGTCATTATAAACACAACTGCACAGATAATATATAACTACTCACCTGTGATTTATTGCTTTATATCTCCCCTGACAACAGTACATAGGTACACACATACATATAACATGTGATTTTGCTTGTAGTGCGTTACGCCTGGTGTAGTCACTGCGAAGTTATACGTTGCTAAGATACAACATTTCGGCTAACAAATTTTTGAACGACATTGATTTTTTGGCTGTATGACGATTGACATGTGCCATTATCAGACGTAGATATCTTTCTTTTTCTTTTAGGTCTTTTAACAATCAACTTAATATTTTTTAGTCTATGTATTTTTCATAGATAGAATTATTGGCAGAGTAAGGGGCGAAATGACCGTATAATAAATGATAATTGATAGTAATTTATTCGTTTTACAAATCTGTTTTGATTTTTTTATTTATCTTTACAACGCTCAATTTCGTGACACAGAATTATCAATAACTTGGAAGTAGACAGGTTGGATATCAACCATTATTCAATTTTACAAAACACGGAGGCACGACGATGTAAATTGATTTAGATACAATATTACTTATTCGACGTAGTAAACTATTATAATGTGCCTTGACTGTATAATTAGATTGTTTACCTTGTATTTAGATCACATTTATTTTATGTTCGTAATGGGTTGAAATGTTGTAATAACTACTAAGTAGGGTGCCGCCGCTACACTTGGAAAAAAATAATTTCATGTCAACCGATATGCAAAGTTTTTAATGGCATTCATGATGTAAAATTTCTTATATTTCGACTTTGTTTCTTGAACTTTATATGTATCAAAATCTATAAAATAACAGTTGATCTGTCTTTCACAAAAACATATTTCTTAGGTAGAGACATGTATAGCGCTATACCCAGCAAAGAGTCAGAGCAATAGTACGTCACGCTCACTTTTTTCTACAAAATATGTTAGTATAGTGGGTATAGATTGTTGATATCTCATCGTTAGTGGTCTCGTTATTTGAGGTTACGTGGCTTCGGTGATAAGTTATGTGTGGTAACGTGCATTCGTTATCAAAAATTCGATTTGGTGAATTCGAGATTTAATTATTCGAGATCGTGTGACTACGGCGTTACGATATTCGTTGTAACGTGCATTCGTTGTCAAGTACTTCGTGGTAGTGAGATTACGGCGACGTGGTATTCGGTGTTACATTTTCGGTTTCACGTATCGCACCCTACTGACACACCTCTCTTTTCATTCTACAAAAAAAACTAATCCGCATTCTAATTACTCGTAACATAGACCAAGGCGATAGTTGCCAACCGTACTTTAAAAAACACACAATACTTACCTTACCGTGCATCTATAATCTAGAAATATCTATGTAAATTCGTGAGAAACGATATTACCTTCTTTACTAAATGTGGAGAAAAGCATATAAATAGATAATTAAGACACAAAAACCGATTAATATTACCTACTTCTAATATGACTCTCCATTCCAGTAGCCCGTAAGTCATGTCAATAAAAAATTACAATAAACTTCCAGAAGCACTAAAAGAAGAACCTAGAAATATAACATTTACATATAAACTAAAACAAATACTCATAAATAAAGCCTATTATAATATAAAAGAATACTTTGAAGATAGGGACATTCTACTAGGCCAACTTTGCTCTCTTAACATATCTCCTACGGTGATTGATTGGTTTCGTAGTTACCTGTGTGGCCACCGACAGCGTATACGAATTGAAAATTCACTTTCTTCATGGTGTAACACGACTGTTGGTGTGACCCAGGGTGGCGTGCTGTCTCTTGTACTCTTCGCAATTTTTATAAATTCTATATCAAACATTCTTCGCTCTTCCTATCACCTTTATGCAGATGATCTCCAAATCTATTCGCTGTCGCCATTGGCTTAGATGTCATATTCTATAGGTACCATCAACTACATCTTGCACAGATTAGTAGCTAGAGTAAATCCTATGGACTTATGGTGAACCCCTCGAAAACACAGGTCATTGTTGTTGGTAGTTCGAGAATGTTATCGAAGATCGACTAGTCGCAACTTCCTGGCGTTATATTTAATGGCACTGTAATTCCTATACAGGACAACGTTTAAAATCTGGGCCTAACAATTGATTCTACCCTTGCCTGGCGCTCGCAGGTCCTAGAAGTGACCCCCCCCCGTGGGATCTCCACCTTGTCGTGGTGGGGGGGCTCAGTAACCGTGGCTTTGAACCCCGCGGTGAAGCTAAGGGGGATCCCTGGAGGGGACGCTCCGCGTGGGCTTGGCAATGGGCCTGCGCAGGATGCCTCCAACGGTGCGGATGCGGGGGACAGTTCTGTCTGTTCCTCGCAGTCGGGCGTGGTCGCGGGAGGAGAGGCGTGTCGGTGTTGCGTTGCCGCGCGTCCTATCTCCCGCGACCAAATGGGGGCGCACCATCTTTGCGTCGCGGTGGGCCACAGAGGAAGAGGAGATGCGGTGCTGCGTTGCCGTGCTCCCTATCCTCTGCGGCCGCTGGGTGTTTTGGCGGCGGAGCCCAACATCTTTATCCGCCGCCAAGGGGGTTTCGTTCGGGGTCGCCTGACCATCTGGCGGGCCAATACCCGTCGGGGCGTAGCGAGGAATGCTTCGGTAAAACCCTACCTTCCGACACATAGGTACATGGTACATGAGGAGCACGGGTTGGTTTTTAATCAGTAAGAGTCAGGTTCATTGCGAAAACTTAGGAATTTTCTTCCTGCTGCCACCGAAATTGCATTTGCAAACTGTCTTCTATTACCCACTAGCCTTTGCTCGCGAAGCGTTAAATTCGAGGTAACAAAAATCTCCTTTATTGTTCAGATATTAAACATTTCTCTAAATGCACACCTGCACATTTTAGTATTTGCCCGCCCTTGAGCTTTGTTAATTGTTATAGCAAAAGCAGGTTTCAGGGGAAATTGGACTCGTCCTAGGTGTTTTACTTGAAGCCATTTGCCATCACATAGTTTTGGTGCTTTACGATTCCGCAGTAACAGGACTGGAACACCAACTTTCAGTCTCAAGTTGTGTGAAGGCACTCCTGATAATTCTAAACAGTTCAGAAACTTTATAGGTAGTACGAAATAACTTGGTCAGTATCCATGACATCATCTATCGAAAGGTAGGTACTCGACAACATCATCTTGCATACAGTCAAACGTCAAAGCCATGGTCCAATATTTCTCTAACACACTTTTGCATTAAATTTATAATATTAGTAGAGAAAATCGGTTCAGCCGGTTTAGCGGGAAATCGGTACATACATACATAAATATCTACACACTTTCGCATTTATACTCAATATTTAGCCAAGGCAACTGCCTTGTATATTATTATTATTGTACATGTTTCGCTTCTTTAAGGACGCGTTTACGCTTGTATCAAAAAACCACATATTTCCGGTACATTTTACGACAATTTTAGATAATAACTAATAAAACTAATGATTACGATAAATTGATTACTTTTTTATCTATAAATCAATTTGAAAATAAATAAAAAATATTTAATAAATATTAATGTAAAATCGATTCGAAACGGCCTCTTAAATCAAAAATAGGCATATACTGCTGTTTTTGGGTACAATTTTCTCTCTATTTTTACATTTATTTAGATTTTCAAAGATAGAATAGGGTAGTAAATATAGTCAACTCAAAAACAATTAGATTTTTTTTTTCAAAATATTGTAAATTGCCTCAAAAAAAGCAAAAAATCATCTTACATTTTTCTTCTATTTTGCTCGCATACGTGTGTCTTAATATGTTGCAATAAGGTTCGTTTTATATAGTCACTTTCTTGATTTATATATCCAAATTCTGCAATGAGATCTCAGTCTGCGCTTGAGCGCCGTCGGGAGTGGACTCTATGTCGCTTGTCGCTGCAGCCCGAAGACGAAAAAAGCAATATACGAATACAAAATATTCGCTAAAATCAATTTGATACTTCTCGTATTCTGTATTACGCAGTGGTAGGGTCTCTTATGATCAAACAAAATGAGCCCAAACTCGGCATGCCTAGCTCTACTCACACATGAGTACCAGCAAGTGTCATCGAATAACCCTGGAAGTTTACTTCATAAGTTTCAGTGGTAGGGTCTCTTACGTATAAACAAAATGAGCCCAAACTCGGCATGCCTAGCTCTACTCACATATGAGTACCAGCAAGAGTCATTGAATAACCCTGGAAGGTTACTTCATAAGTTGCAGTGGTTGGGTCTCTCATGTACAAACAAAATGAGCCCAAACTCGGCATGCCTAGCTCTACTCACACACGAGTACCAGCAAGAGTCATTGAATAGCCCTGGAAGGTTACCTCATAAGTTCCAGTGGTAGGGTCTCTTATGTACAAACAAAATGAGCCCAAACTCGGCATGCCTAGCTCTACTCACACATGAGTACCAGCAAGAGTCATTGAATAACCCTGGAAGGTTACTTCATAAGTTCCAGTGGTAGGGTCTCTTATGTACAAACAAAATGAGCCCAAACTCGGCATGTCTCAAAGTTATTTAGTTGAACTACATTTCCGCAAGTTATTACCGTACGTAGTACGTACTGTTGCCGCCGTGTCGCTGTAGTGACGCGATTTTGTACCTACTAATTTTGTAAACGCGTCCTTAAACTAATAATTGTAGTTACAATTATTAGTTTAAAGAAGCGAAACATGTAATGACCATGAAGCAAGTAATAACAGTGCACAATAATAATAATATTCCCAAAATCGCGCATTTCAAAGAGATGAGTAGTTGGTTTATAGGAATTGGGAGCGACCTGAACCAGGTGTGGATGATGGGCGTCGGCCAGATGATGCAAACACGATTGCGTTCTGGCGCAGCATATGGTCGACTCCCGTCAGCCATACAGAAGGTGGCTGGATTAGGGATGTTAAGCGATCATGTGAGGTAATATCTCCCATGGAGCCCGTAGCCATTGATACCATGGATGTATGTTGTGCAGTCCTTCCGTTACCCAATTGGAAATCGGCGGGACCGGACGGATTGCACAATTTCTGGTTAAAATGGCTACGGAGTGCACATGCTCGCTTGGCATCTCAATTCCTGTCAGCTCTGGATTCAGGATCGCTGCCAAGTTTTATGACAACTGGCGTTACTCAACTGCTCCTCAAGTCTGGTAGTACCACGGAGCCTACGAACTATAGGCCAATTACTTGCCTACCTACAGTGTATAAAGGTTTTACATCCATTTTGAGAACAAAATTGGAAGTACCTATATTCAATAATAACATTTTATCTGAGTCTCAAAATGGATGTAGAAGCCGGCACGTGGTAATAAGGAGCTACTCCTTATCGAGATGGCCATTAGCCAACAGGTTCGCCGTAGTCGAAAGCATCTGGCGACATGCTGGATAGATTATAAGAAGGCCTATGACTCTGTGCCACATACGTGGCTCTTGAGGGTGCTGGAGTTGTACAAAGTAGATGCAACTCTATGCGCCCTCTTGAGGGCATGTATGGGGCAGTGGAGTACGGTACTTCGCTATCCAGGGTGTAGACAGCCTTGCGGATATGGCGTACCTATAAAGATCAAGCGGGGTATTTTCCAAGGCGACAGTTTAAGTCCACTATGGTTTTGCCTAGCACTGAACCCGCTGAGCACTTTGCTCGAAAGTTCAGGGCTAGGTTATCGATTGCAGAGTAGAGGTCAGGTTATTTCTCACCTCCTTTTCATGGATTACCTAAAACTATTTGCCCCCACTGACCTCCAATTAACTGAGTTAAGTACTAAAGATAACTGAAAACTTTAGTTATTCAATTAAGATGGAGTTCGGTGTGGATAAATGTGCGGTCATGCATGTAAAGCGAGGCAGGAGTGTGGAATCTGATAGTATAGAGCTTTCAGATTTCATAAAACTTAGATCTCTCTCTGCAACCGAAACCTACAAATATCTGGGTATGTCGCAGGCATTAGGCATTGATGACGCGAGCAGGAAACAGGTGTTGCAGGTGCGTTTCTTTGGCCGCCTGAAGAAAATCTTAAAAAGCTTTTTATCAGGCGGAAATAAGGTGCGTGCCTGTAACGGTTGGGCCATGCCGGTCTTAATGTACTCCTTCGGCATACTCAGATGGACTCAAACAGAATTGGACGCCTTGGATCGGAAAGTTCGCTGTCTGCTCACGACATACCGGATGCATCACCCGCGTTCGTCGGTGATGAGATTGTACATCCCGCGTAAGTGTGGGGGTCGTGGCTTCCTAAATGCCAAGACCCTCCACAATCGCGAGGTAGACAGTGGGCTTACCCCGCTGGGTCTGGCCAAAGAGAACTGGCGCAAACCTGTCGTACTTGGTGTAGAAGAGCGCAGGGAGGTATGGAAAGGTAAAGAGCTGCATGAACGATTTTACCGGGCCTTACATGGGCCCGACATAGATTTTTCAGCATCGGTATCCTGGCTGCGTTTCGGCGATCTTTTCGCTGAAGCAGAAGGTTTTGTGTTTGCAATTATGGACGAAGTTATCATGACGAACAACTACCGGAAGTATATTCTGAGGGATGGGACGGTCGACATATGTCGGGCATGTCACCAGCCTGGTGAGTCGCTCAGACATATAATATCCGGTTGTTCTCGTCTTGCCAACGGCGAATATTTGCATAGACACAACCAAGTAGCTAGGATTGTCCACCAGCAACTTGCTTTAAAGTACCAACTTGTCGACTCTGAAATACCGTACTACAGGTAGTTGCCCGACCCAGTTCTTGAAAACGGTCTTGCTACTCTGTATTGGGATCGGTCTATCATTACTGACAGAACTATTGTGGCTAACAAGCCGGACATAGTAGTGATAGATCGATTAGAACCTTGCAATGATCATCGACGTTACCATACCCCATGACGAGAATCTCGTGAAAGTCGAAAAAGATAAACAAATGAAATATTTGGACCTGGCTCACGAGATTGTCGACATGTGGGATGTTGACTCGGCGTTCATTGTACCGATAGTCGTTACCGTAAATACTTTTTTTTGGGCGGTAGGTGTAAATAAGTTACAACATATAAAATTTTTTGAAAAAGTAATTTAATTAAATTCTGCAAATTTTACTGATATTTAGAAGTGATTCTGAGTGCAACTGATTACAAATAGCTTGTACTCACATTTGTTACATGTAACAATCAGTTTTGAGTTACATCACCACCTGCCAGCTGATCACTACAAACTTGAACTAACCACCACTACTTTCAACAAGTTTAATTACTCAAACTAAACATGTCACAACTATTGGAAATTCAAGCTGCACAGAAAAGCCTGGAAGACTCCTTCGCGAAAAGAATGAGTGAGTTGGAGGCCCAGATACAGGGTAGCGCGCCGGCCAAAGATACAGTGGCAAGGTTGGCTGAAGAGTTCCGTACCTTTTGAGAACTTGTTTTTAGCATGCTTGGGTTCCTTAGAAAGCAGATAAATGAATGTGTCAAGATGTATGACACTATGGAGACAAGGCATCGCAGGAAAGCACTTGTATTCACTGGCTTCAAAGAGTCGGTAAAGGAGGACTGTGTTGGCCTCATCGTAAGCACTCTGCATAACATTTTGGGTCTGAAAAACTTATCTGCTGAGGCCTTCAAAACTTGCCATAGACTTGGGAGCCCGAATAAAGATCATCCCCGCCCTATTCTGGTACGCTTCAGCAGCTTAGATGATAAGATGTCAGTGTGGAGGGCTAAGAAGGCATTCAAGGGCTCTGCAATCTAAGGTCAAGGAGTTCCTCACCAAGTCTCGACAGACTGTATTCGGGCGTGCTCGTCAGCATTTCGGAATGCGGTCGTGTTGGACGCAGGATGGCACAATAGTTATCAAAACTCCAGATGGCAGTCGCTCGAAGATCACGTGCATGGATGGCTTAAATTCATTGATGGCCAAGTATCCAGAACGTTTGGATGGCTCTTCGTCTGCTGTTGGAGCGACTGGCGGTGCCGGAAGTGGAGGATCATCAGGTTTAACAAACAAGAACTCCCGTAAAAACTGAGGTGACACCAGCGTTGTACTCGCGTTATTTTTACTTCATTAGTTTGTTTTATTTGCTCCATAATTCGGACTCATCAAAAGATGGTGGAAACGCTCGTCACCAAATACAGAGGCCCAAAGATATTCAGCAAGGCACTCCTGCCCGGCAACCAGCAAATAACTAAACTTAAAGATGAACAAGGACTCTTAACCGAAGACAGAGCAAAAATGCTAAGGGTTATAGAAGAGTACAGTATAGGAGTAGAGCTTACTATAGCTCTACTCACGTACAAAACAGGAACCTAACACTAAAAACTCCTTAAAAGTACTAAACGTAGGATCGGAGGACATTCCTGATATAACAGCAGATGAAATAAGAGCGGCACTGTCTAAAGTTAAGAATGAGAAAGCCGGTGGGGAAGATCAAATCTTGCCTGAAATGTTAAAAGAGGGAGATTCCACACTCATGAACTGCTTAGCTGTGCTTTATAACAAATGTTTGTGTACCAGTGAAATACCAAAGGAATGGGAAGGTGCCATTGTTATTCTTTTATTCAAAAAAGGCTGTAAGGCGGACTTGAATAATTATAGGCCCATTAGTTTGTTATCCCAGACATATAAACTATTCTCAAAGATTATAACAACCCGCATTACCACTAAATTGGACTTTTATCAACCAAAAGAGCAAGCTGGTTTTAGAAGTGGGTTCGGAACCATGGACCACATCCACACTATGAGAACTCTTATAGAAAAGGCAACAGAGTATCAAATGCCACTTTGGTTGGCCTTTATTGACTACAAAAAGGCATTTGATAGTGTGGAGACGTGGGCCGTGCACCACTCTTTGAGAAATGCAAGGGTAGATCACAGATATAATGACCTCATAGCTGCTATTTACAATAAGGCTACGATGAAAGCGTCGATACCGCAACTAACGAACCCTATTAACATCAGACGGGGAGTCAGACAGGGTGACACTCTATCGCCAAAACTTTTTACACTGGTCCTCGAAGACGTGTTTAAAAACTTAGATTGGCACGATAAAGGTATCTTGATATCTGGGGCACGCTTATCCAACTTAAGGTTTGCTGACGATATAGTATTATTTTCCAGTAGACCCGAAGAACTTCAAGATATGGTTGCCGAAGTGCACAGAGCATCCTTGGAAGTAGGTCTTGAAATGAATCTCAACAAGACTAAAATCATGACCACCGAATCCGAGGATGCAACGACTATCTCCGTGGGAGGTACCATCATTGAACGCGTGAACAAATATGTGTACCTGGGTCAGGAGATCCGTATGGGCAAGGATAACCAGTGTAACGAGATTGACAGGAGAATTAGACTAGGGTGGGCAGCCTTTTCCAAATTGGATTTTGTATTCAGAATGAATCTGTCATCCCACCAAAAAGCCCGACTATTTAACCAGTGTGTTCTGCCAGTTTTAACATATGGAGCTGAAACCTGGGTCACAACGAAGGATGTAATCCACAGACTTCAAGTGGCGCAGAGGGCTATGGAAAGGAAATTGGTGGGGGTAACGCTAAGGGACCGAAAAACCAATACTTGGCTCCGACACAAGAGCAAAGTTGTGGACGTGGGAAAAAGGGTGGCAGAACTAAAGTGGAAATGGGCTGGTCACGTAGCCCGGAAGAAAGACTCATGGTGTAAGATACTTCTAGAATGGAAGCCGTGGGGGCAGAAAAGAACAAGGGGAAGGCCTCAAATGACGTGGAAAGACGATATTAAAACCGTAGCAGGAAAGAATTGGTTACAAACTGCACAGGATAGAAAACAATGGAAGAAGTTGAAGGAGGCCTACACTGCAAAAGTAGTCGACAATGGCTGAAAGAAGAAGAAGAAGAATTCGGACTCTCTTGCTCTATAAGGCTTAACCACTTTGTTTACTTTTCGTTTACTAAGTTTTGTTTACCCACTTATTTATTATAAAATTTATTTATTGTAATTATAGATGCACTTTTTTCGTAACTTGCCATAATTGCCATGTATTACATTGACAGCTGACATGTGTCAATATTGTCAGATTGTGCAGAAACATAACGTTATGGGTGCGTTCGTTTTTTCCTTTTTTTATAATGTATATGTTTTTCTTTTATAATTTTTTGTAACTTTAGTAAATGTTTTAGATTTAAGGAGGCCGATTTCACTCCATTCTGTTAGGTTCCTGTTTATCTGAAGTCTCCGGTAACTTATACAAATATAGGCTTATCTGTGGGTGGGTACGCTGGGCCCTAATCTTTCAAAACCAATGTTATTTTAGTGCTTAAGTTTATACTCTTTTTTCATTTTAGTGTTTTTTGTGTGAATTTAGCTGGCGGGTGGTGCAGTGATGATAATATTTTGTCTGGTAAATTAATAACTTGTTATTTTTATTTTACTTTATTTATATATTTATGTAGTATTATTGTATATATCGCTGACTGAATACATTAGTGGCACAAGTCGAAATTGTGGCAATTTGAGCTAGTAATGAATTCTTGTTCTAAATTAGCTACTTTATTTTATGCATTAAAGACCCAACTCGTTAGCTCATAAACTACACGTTTGGAGGCGTAAGTGTCGTTAGTGAATTAACGATATCGTTGCATGTCTTTCATGCAACACCTACTCATTGTTCGTCGGCCGCATGTGCTCGCGGCTACCGCACGCTTTATATTGTGCAATAGTGACACTTTGAAGTTGTGCTAGTTTTGCACAAACATCACGAAGATTTTTTAGTTTTGCTGGTGTAATTTTGATGACAATGATGCCAAACAAAAATATGTTTGCTGGCCTGTACCACGGTAAGTAGTCATTCATTTTGTTTTAAACAAAAACAAGCACCATTACTAATAATACAATATAATGTAACCATACTAAGAAATGTGAAAGGCACTTGTTTGCTCAAAAATATTTAATTGCCTACAGTTCGAAAACAATCCAGGTAGAAATATTAAACGTAGCTGATCGTAATGTTCTCTTGCTGTCTTGCAATGCTTTTCTATGTATCAGTCTCAGCCCCTTGGGTATTTGGTCTGAAAGACATAAAAAGACATATTTATTTCTGCATTTTGGTTGTTTACAACACTTATACATGTCAATACCCTATTCTAGATGAAGCCGGTTTTTCCTAGCTAAATGACTTCTTGAGAAGAAAGGCCGAAACAAACTCAGAGTCATTGTTTTTTTTTTGTCACTTCAATTTCTTTAGTTTTTCTTCATCTTTTAAAGTCCAGACAAAAAAGGGTTTAGTATGCAAGTACAATGCAGGAAATTATCTGACGCTTTTGACTGACTCGGCCCACTGATGGCCCGCATTGAACAGCAATCGTACGGCTCAACCTTAATTGAGGGAGCGAGCACGATCTGTATGAGGTATCACTGAGGTATCACTAGTAAATACTTAATTAAAGTGTAAAATATTCCTATAAAGATTTAATTGACATTTATATTTTTTTTATCAAGGTCGCTCTTAAAAACGAATTATGTTAATTGACATCTTGTAATATAACGCAAATTCCTTAATACCGCAAAGCATCGAGTATGAATTAATATACATACTATAACTGTATTTTTTTCAGGTCTAAAGAAACCTCTTGTCAAAGTGAACACGATGAGACTAGTTCATCGGTAAGTGACCCTGGTGTAAAAAAGTTGAGTGATGCTAGAAACACAATTGAAAACAAATGTTTCTCCGGACTTGATTATGATTTAATGAAGGATCTCTTTGGCAGAAATTGTGTCTCGAATGTATCTCAGATTTTATGTGACTCACCATCGACTGCATCAGATTTCAAGTTTTCGCAAAGCCCACCTGAAAGCTGGGACAAACAATCAGAAAGTGTAATTTCTTTGGATAACGATAGACCAACATTCTCATGCGTGCCAGGGGAAGTATTGTACGAAAGCTCGGCATCTTTAGATACAGATAAAATTATAAATTACCGTACCGTACTATGAGCAAGACACTCCAAACGATCCAAATAACATTATCTGTAGGCCTGGTAGTCCTTAGATTTTGCCAGCAACGTCTTAATTTAGAACTGAACCCATAGAAGACGATTTGACTGATTGTGAAAGTCCTAATAAACAGAAATTAATGCCCCTGAATCTATCTTCATTAAATAGCACGTCGCGATATGACATTCTACTTGATTTACCCACCAATGTGTCTCCAGAGCACCATTACTCTGAAGTCAATTTAATACCAACTTCTGCGATTCTAACAGATGTGTCTTTAAGTTCGGAGTCAGAGATTGACGACTCTAATGCCGACCCTTCTTCTTCTTGATCTGCTTCTTTTTGACCTGAAAGATCTCATAGATACCACTGCGACCAATTTTACTGTTAACTCACGTTGAGAGAAGTTTAATTTTAACGACATTTGTGTCTTACGAGTGGAAAAAGAGAATCCTGGTATCTTCTATTATAAAACTTCATACAAAGATGATTACTACAAAACGGTTAACATTAGATCCAGCAGAAATAGAAAACAACTAAGACTTATACAAGATGCACAACTGAAGAAAGCTTACCCTGATAAGATACCCATTTCCCAAAGAAAATTTCTAGATTTGATGTCATAAGTTAATTCTAATACTCTTCCACGATGTTATGCAGATTTTTTCAGAACTTGAAACATGATTGATTTTGATAAAAAAAATATTTTTTTGATTTGGAAAATCAAAATTCCGACATGTTTACTCTTTCAAAGAACTTATGTTCTTGTCTACTCTTTGATTACTCTTTGATACCTATTTTTAAGATTGTTAATTATTAATTATGATTATGCGATAGCTGACCTATAATTTCCTAGATTTTTTTTTATTTGAGAGTTTATTGAACTGAAACCTAAGAAATTTTTGATAAATTTATGTTCGTTAATTTTTGTATATCTATTGCTAAAGTGGATTTTATATTTTGTTTTTTACGTATAGTAATTTTTATAAGTGCAAACATAGAGTACGATAACTAAATTCCGTTTGTTAATTTGCTTAAAACTGAATCTGATTGAAAGTATGCTAATAAATATTAAGTTACTAAACATTTATGGTACTTTTATTTACGATTTAAGAATTCCATAGATGAGCATTTCTAGTCTTATATTCTACTTAGCTAGTTTTTCGTGAAAATACATTCTTATTTTCTTTACTTTTATAACATAATTTCTAGCATTACTCAAAAAAGTGAAAACAAAACAATACAATACTGGCACAACTGGGAGTCACTATCTTCTGAACCTCATATTAATAAAAATATAAAAAAAATATTTCAAACTATTACTGCCGGCAACTGAAGCTATAATGTAGATATTTATAAACCAAACATGAACTATATATCCCATAAAATACAGTCGATAAGAGCTTTTTAGTGCGCGCGCACTAGTCTTCAAATGTATTTTGTACGTTTTCTCAAATTGTTGAATTTTGTCTTGTGCCACTATCGAATTCAGTCAGCGATATATACATTTACCTACATGATTACTGATGATGACATATTTATTTCCGCTAACAATTCTTTGGCTTCGTCTGCTGATGATAGTTTCTCCTCGATTGCTGACGTATCACTTGGCGATTTTGTACGTGAGACATTCAACGGGAATTCTAATAAATTACTAAATGTGTGTCACATAAATGCTCAAAGTTTGGCAAGTCACTACAGTGACCTCTATGAAGCATTTTCTGATGCAAATGTTCATGCCGTCCTAATTTCGGAGAGCTGGCTCAAACCTCAACTTCTCTCAACCACTTATCCTTTACCGGGATATGTTCTCATTCGCAACGACCGTATAGGGAAAAGAGGCGGCGGTGTCGCAATATACTTGCGAAGTGATTTTTCTTATAAAATTCTTGCCTCTTCCCCTTGTAGTACTTCTGCTGAATTTCTTTTCCTAGAGGTTTGGGTTAGGAGGACTAAAATTGTCCTCGGAGTAGTATATTGTCCCCCTGCAATTGATTATTTCACCGACTTAGAACTGGTATTAGAATCTTTAGGGTCTGAGTACGAACATCACGTCATTATGGGAGATTTCAATACCAACCTCCTTTCTATCCAGTCTCCTGGTGCACAAAAACTCCTACACATCCTCAAGTCAGCCAGTCTTAGTGTATTACCACTGCAAGCCACTCATCACAACAATAATGGCGACGACACCTGGCTTGACTTGATGTTAACCTCTAGTCCGTCCTTAGTATCTTCCCATGGTCAGTATCCTGCTCCCGGCTTTTCCCACCATGATCTCATTTTTCTTGCCTATGCCCTCAACCCTCCCAAACCTCAACCTAAAGTTCTGTACAAGCGTTGCTTTGCCAGGATGAATGTAGAGATGCTCTCTTCAGATGCCTCCTTGATCGACTGGGAACCTCTGATGGTGGCAGTCACTATCGATCAGAAGCTTGACCTCTTCAATACAGCTGTTATACAGTTTTATGACGATCATGCCCCGATTAGGAAGGTTAGGTTGAAACGTCCACCAGCACCTTGGATGTCTAGGTTAGTCCTGATGGCTATGAGGAGACGTGATCGTGCATTCAGGGCATTCAAACGGAATCGCTCGGATGATAGCTGGACCTATTATAAGGCTGCAAGAAATCGCTGCAACCAGATGATACGCAATGCCAAACGCCGACACATCATAAGCAACATTGACTGTGGATCTCCAGGTGATATCTGGCGATTTCTAGGGACTTTGGGGATAGGCAGATCGAGGCAATGCAGTCTGCCGGAGACTATTGGATTGGACGATATGAATACTCATTTCATTACTTCGAATACTCTGGATCGTCTAACCATGCGTCAAACGATTGACTTCATTGCGGGACTGCCTACACTTGATATAAATCCTTTTAATTTTTCTCCCGTCACCTTAGATGAAGTTAAAAAGTCAATCCTCTCCATTAAGTCAAGGGCAGTCGGGTACGATAATATCAGTCGTCGCATGATTACCACTGTCCTTGACCAACTCCTTCCTGTTATCTCCCACATAATCAACTTTTCTCTCTCCTCGGGTCAATATCCTGCCGTCTGGCGAAAAGCCTACGTTCGGCCTCTTCCTAAAATCTCAAATCCCACTTTGCCGAACCACTTTAGACCTGACTGGATCCTGTCACTTAAGTACGACTTAATGACATCCAATGCTTTAGTCTGGACGCCGTAATGTCTAAGCTTGCACAAGAGCGTCTCATGGCAGACACAATCGAATGCTTTCGAAAAGTCGCAGAACACACCAACAGCATTTTGGGAATTCTCCCAAGCACTGTAGATATGTTTGAGTAACGCTACTCCTGCATCTGTTGTCGAGAGACCCTTGGTAAAACCATATTGCTCACCATGAAGGAGGCTGTTTTGATTAAAATGTCTTAGTAGTTGCTTGAGTATGATCTTTTCAAAAATCTTACTAAAAGCAGGTAGTATCGATGTTGGCCTATAATTACTAGGATCAGTCTTATTGCCGGATTTGAACAGAGGTATTATTCTACTATGTTTCATAAGATCTGGAAAACTGCCAGATTTAATACACTTATTGAATAAGTTGCTAAAATAAGGAGCCACTACATCAATTATACTTGTCAAAACCTTAACAGAAATGCCCCAGAGATCACCTGTATTTTTAGACTCTAAAGACTTAAAAGTATTTATAATATCGGTAGAACTAATACTATGAAATTTAAATATTACTTCACATTTTCCTTTACTAGACTCTAATAAGTTTTCTGCGACTATAGCTGATGATTTTAATTCTCTAGTAGTAGTAAGTGGTATGCTAGCAAAAAAGTTATTAAATGTGTGTGCGACTTCTTTGTCATTATGAATTAATTTATCATTATCAAGAAGACTAAAACTATTACTTCTTAATGTTGTCTTACCTGTTGTTTCATTAATAGCTCGCCAGGTTGCCTTAACTTTATTCGAAGATTGTTTAATTTTATTCCTAATGAGAACTTTAGCTGTATTGCACACTCTTTTAAATATTTTAGAATAATTCCTAACATACTCAGTGAAGTTTAAATCAGAATTGTATTTTTTCATACCATACAACTCATACATTTTTGCTCTGCTTTTGTAAATACCCGCAGTAGCGCACTCATTAAAAGCTCGAGATTCCTTAATAACTTTCTCCTTAGTCTTAAAAGTATTCTGAAACGTGTTATTAACTAAATTAAATAAATTGTTAAAATTCTTATTTCGGCGAATCTATTTCTATTAAGTCAGGATTCATAGTATTCATTCCAATCAATACTTTATTCCGGAATTCATTAAACTTATGCCTAGGTAATGGCCTAACCAACACTCTCTGTACGATGCTATCATTGTAATATGGAAACCTAGCTAATTGACCACAGTGATCCGAAGTTAATTCAGAAGTAACTACTCTATCTGAAACAATACAATTACTAAATATGTTATCAAGACAGGTGAAAGATGTTGCCGTGATTCTAGTTGGTTCAAGAAATAAATCCAAATTAAATGATCTAAAAAGGTTTAAAAATCTACAAGTCATTATTGAATTTTCAAGAATGTTAACATTAAAATCACCACAAACTATAATCCCTTTCTTATTGCTCCTAATTTTACTAATTGCATCTTCCATAACAGATTCAAACAAATTAAAGTCACTTAATGGAGGACGATATACACATATAATAATATGCTGCTCAAGCTCAATGCATGACAGTTCCACCGTGCGTTCTATAGACAAGCTAGCTATGTCTTTCCGTTTTTTACATGTTAAACTGTTTGAAACAATAATCAATGATCCACCATGAATAGCTTGTTTCCTAGAGAAGGCACTGTGTACTGTGTATTGTGTGTTATTTATGAATTTAATCTGGTATTCTTTAAGCCAGTGTTCCGTAATGCACCTTTAATACTATGATTTTCTAAATATAAACCTAATTCTAAATCCTTGCCAGATAGACCTTGTATGTTTTGATGTGCTACAGTCAGTTCAATATGTCTACCCTTTGTCCTGTTCTTAAGTTTAAAGAACTTGTGTCAGTATTCTCAATAGAAGAATTATAAGGATAGGAACTATTTACAGAAACTAAATTCTTGGATGGATTGGACACAGGTACATGTAGGGTACATGTACCTGTGTCATTTTGTATATTATATGCTAATAATTTAGCAACTTGTCTTTTATAAAATAGTGGCAGATACATAGTATCTTTAGTCAATGAAAAATTTTTAATAAAATTATTGATGTCAAAAAATAAAATAAAATCCTTATATTGCCATGTCAAATTGTATCACATCAAGTTATGTTCATGAATATGTCTATTCATCATAGCATTTAAACTATAAGCATAAGGCAAAGTCATACTAATAAATTTACAATCATATGTTCTGTGAAGCGATAACATAACTTCTGTTAAATTAATTATATCTTTTTTAGTCACCATTTGACTATCACCGTATGAGATAATTATTGTGGACTCCCTATCAAATATTGTTGTATTTAATTTATCAATTAGATGTGAAAAAGAAGACTCTGGATAGCAATAATTGATAATATTGTGTTGTTTCAATTCACAATTCATTAAACTACCTAAGCCTAAACCTAGCCTATCAGAGAACATATAAACTTTATTTGTGCCATTCCTACCTAAGGAAGACCTATCTGTTGTATTATTTGCTAAATAATAACTTTTGTCAATATCAAAAATATTCTGAGACTCACAAGTGGGTATGGTTGATTTTATGCTATTTAGGCAAATATTGGTGTGTCAAAGCTTTCACATACTCAAGATTTTGCCTACCTACCTGAGCTATCTCATCATATTTCCTAATATAATCCTGAACCTCATTTTGATGTAGCTTGTCTGCCAGTCAGTCAGTAACGCAAGGATTTTATATATTAAGATAGGTAAGAAAATTAAACTATTACTAGGTGACTATATATGTACACATAATATAAAACAATTATTTCTATACCTAAGTACCTAAAAAATAAAAAACCAATACATAAAAAGGGCAAAGAAAAATTTTAAAGGACGTCATGGAAATCCTCCACATCGCCATCAATTGGGAGCGTGCCCAGAATGCTGGCAGCATTGCCACGTTATATGGCAATGCTGATCTTTTGTGCCAAATACAGGCTAGCCTTCTGGTCACGCGAGGCGTCAAAGAATCTCTTTGAGAGATCTCTAAAAAGAGATCTCTCACTTGGACCCCATGGTCCCAACGGCTCAAATACATAATCCCCTACTAGGTTCATGTATTTGCGCCGTTTGAGCGACTCCGCTGTAGCAGCAGCAGCGCCCGCACAACCTGCTGTGCTAGGAAGATGAGATGGCGCAAGGGTATCGACACATGTTGCGTCCCACACCAAAGGCCTACCCAGCTTCCATGGCAGTAAAGACATACCGTCTGGTCTTTTGCCATCGTCGCGTGCCAAGCCCTAAGGTTCAAGTTGGGCTGGAACGCCAGTGGTGACAAGAGCCCGGCGAAGTATGTCATTGAAGTTGGCGTGGTCGTGAAATACGACCTGCGCTTCTGCTGCATGACAGACCATGGTGACCAAGGCTGTCGACAGCCTCTCCACAGTGACAGCGATGTGGAGAAACACATGGCGCACCTAAACGAAGGCAAGAAGCAATGCGAAAAGTTGTATCGTCCAACATGGTACCTATGTTGGACGATGGCAGTGCCTGAAGCCAAAGCCCCGACTCCCACTCTCCCACAGCCAGCAAACGAGCAAAAGAGCTCTGCAGCATTGGACGACGTACTTAAGAAATTTTCTCGTACCACGCTGCAAAGCGGCCCGTCCCACTGTCTCTGAGATGATGGGTTTGGGGTAACTCGGTGCTTGGACAAGCCATTCTCCAAGCATTCATGGCATCGGTCTTACACGGCACCTCAGAATCAACCAGTGTGGATGCTACAATTTTCCTGGTCAATTCTTCAGTGCTGTGGACCGAGGACAGGAATGCTGGTAAGCTTACGTCGGAAATTTTGCGAACGCCAAGGCCGCCCAGGCATACAGATAAAGATGCCTGTAGCCACACTCAGTCGTTCAGGGCCAGATTTAGAATTTTGCTTAAAGTAAGTTGTATGAGTTTGTCAATTTGGGCGAGGGCAGATGGGTTTTTCCAAAAAGGGGAAGATCGAAGAGCGTGTGTAAATTTAGGCACAAAAAGACAATACTTGATAATAGTAAAAGCCGAATGCATATTAATTTTGAGTAACCTGTCTGATATTTCACTAAAATAAGTCCCCTTGAACACACACAAAAATATTCATCAAAATCGGTCCAGTCGTTTAGGAGGAGTTCAGGTAAAAGCGTCAGGACCCCTGGACCAAGAGAGATATTTGATGTTTAGAAAATACCAAAATTTACTACCTTTTTGGTACTATTTGGTACCTATCTTCAAATATTTAGTACCTCAACTGATAGCGAAAAAACACGTAAAGAAAGTGGTCAGCCATTCTGACATCAGGATGTCTGGACCATTTTTTTTTTCATAGTTCTAGACAACTCACCTAATTTATCTCTTTGTAAATATTTACTACCTTTTTAGTACCTCAACATATATTTTTTTTTTAAATTTATGGCATTCCAGAAAAATGCTACGCATGAAAGATTGGACCAATAAAGATATTTGATGTTTAGAAAATACCAAAATTTACTACCTTTTTGCTACTATTTGATACCGAACTTCAAATATTTAGTACATCGACTGACAGCGAAAAAACACGTATAGAAAGTGGTCAGACATTCTGACATCAGGACGTCTGGACCATTTTTTTTTCATAGTTCGAGACAACCAGGTCCAGAACAACTTAAATGTAACCTTGTATTATGAATATTAAAATTTGTAAGTTTGTTTGTTTTGTTTCTCTAAATTTTGTTACATTCTGTAATCTTCTTGTTATTTTTTTTAAGTTTTTTATCACCTCCCTCCATATACAATGTAAGTACAAAAAGAGGGTAAAATTTAAATTTTGGTATTTTCTAAACATCAAATATCTCTCTTGGTCCAGGGGTCCTGACGCTTACGTTTTTTATCGCAACAAAACTTTGTTGCAGTATGAGAGACAAACTAACTATAGTGATAGCAAGGTTTGCTGAAGTCAAGCTTATTTATGATTAATTAATGTATGATGATATTTCTATTAATAAAGTGACAATTTATCTATTTACATGGCATAAGGTTTAAGGGGGAACCTTCACGTTAGCCCTCGAAATTAAAATTTACGTACGTTTTTTGCAATTTGCAGCTCAGTGTCTGGGTGTGCGTTGATTAAAGTATGATTCGCGACTGAAAAAAATATGTACTTACATAATTATAATCATTACAATCAGTAATACAAATCCCTATGTTAGTATTGCTATCAAATGTCAGGATTTCATGAAATCTTGCAAATTGCAAAAATTGTACGAAAATTTGAATTTCGCGGGCTACTGTGAAGGTTCCCCCTTAAACCTTATGCCATGTAAATAGATAAATTGTCACTTTATTAATAGAAATATCATCATACATTAATTAATCATAAATAAGCTTGACTTCAGCAAACCTTGCTATCACTATAGTTAGTTTGTCTCTCATACTGCAAAAAAGTTTTGTTGCGATAAAAAACGTAAGCGTCAGGACCCCTGGACCAAGAGAGATATTTGATGTTTAGAAAATACCAAAATTTAAATTTTACCCTCTTTTTGTACTTACATTGTATATGGAGGGAGGTGATAAAAAACTTAAAAAAAATAACAAGAAGATTACAGAATGTAACAAAATTTAGAGAAACAAAACAAACAAACTTACAAATTTAAATATTCATAATACAAGGTTACATTTAAGTTGTTCTGGACCTGGATAAGGTTTGGTCCCATAGTAAAAGTTGTTCATAATGATGAGTACAATGACCCCATAAGAGGTCCAGAACGACTTAAATTTAACCTTGTATAAGCAGGGACGGGGCCTCACTTCCCAGTGTAGGTTTACAGGACAGGTTGAGGATTTCACATATTTTTATTTTTTTAATAATAATTAATAATGTTATTGCTTATTCTGTAATGTTTGTTTGTGTGTCTGTGTTGTTTTGTGTGTGTGAGGGAGAATATACATAACTAACAAAGTTTCTTTCTTGCGTGGCATTCTTCTGTGATGCCAAAAATATTTGAAAAAAATATATGTTGAGGTACTAAAAAGGTAGTAAATATTTACAAAGAGATAAATTAGTTATGTTGTCTCGAACTATGAAAAAAAAATGGTCCAGACGTCCTGATGTCAGAATGTCTGACCACTTTCTATACGTGTTTTTTTGCTGTCAGTCGAGGTACTAAATATTTGAAGTTCGGTATCAAATAGTAGCAAAAAGGTAGTAAATGTTGGTATTTTCTAAACATCAAATATCTTTATTGGTCCAATCTTTCATGCGTAGCATTATTCTGGAATGCCATAAAAAATTTAAAAAAATCTATGTTGAGGTACTAAAAAGGTAGTAAATATTTACAAAGAGATAAATTAGGTGAGTTGTCTAGAACTATGAAAAAAAAAATGGTCCAGACATCCTGATGTCAGAATGGCTGACCACTTTCTTTACGTGTTTTTTCGCTATCAGTTGAGGTACTAAATATTTGAAGATAGGTACTAAATAGTACCAAAAAGGTAGTAAATTTTGGTATTTTCTAAACATCAAATATCTCTCTTGGTCCAGGGGTCCTGACGCTTACGGAGTTCAGTGACACACACGCACACAAGAAATATATATATATATATATATATATATATAAAGATTATTGATTATGTAGATGTCAGCTATTCAGATCTTGCCGAAAACCAGCTTAACAAACTTGAGCGCCTTCAAAATCTCTGTATACGATTCATATTTGGATTATGCAAATACGATCATGTGTCACAATTTTGAACACAACTCAGGTGGTTACCAATACGATTTCGCCGGAATACCCAATACCCACATTCAGCTCTACCCAACATGGGTTTCTGAAAGGTAGATCTACCATCAGTAACTTGGTATTATTTAATGACTTTCTGACAACTGCCATGGACAACGGTCATCAGGTGGATGTAGTATACACCGTCGTGTGCCGATTAAAGTTGGCGTATTGACGGTTGTCAATGTAGTACGGTACTACACTGACAACCAGGCATGGTGTTCTGTAGAAAATTTAAAGCTGAAGATGCCGGCACATTGCACGGATTTTTATGATAAATCGTTTAGTAGTGTCACTGCTGTTCGCCTATGTATGCACTCCCATTATAAGATAGGCTCAGACGCTAGAGCTCAGACGGTAACAAGGTTCGAATCCTTAGTCAAGGATTACTACCTATCACTATGATATTTCCTGTTCTGTTGTATGTGTATGTATGTATAATAAAATTATTTATATAGGTGTAGTATATTGTTATAATATTACATAAATATATTTATTTATACCAATAATATCTCCATCCAAAGGTTGCCTGGTAGAAATCGCTGTTAGCGATAAGGCCCTTTGTATTCTATTTATTATAAAATTCCTATATATGTTCTTTATCGTGTACAATAAAGTATTAAATTAAAAAAAATAGGGACCTAAAATAAGTTATAACATCTTCCTGCCACAGCAGGTTGTGCGGGCGCTGCTGCTGTTTCAGCGGAGACTCTCAAACGGCGCAAATAGTGTGTAACTTAAGGAGAGCAATAAAGTATTGAGTAAAGGTACAGTGCTAACGGTCCCAACTCCTCTTGGCTTTGCACTAAAATATCAGTGCGAGACGCAGATTCTGTAGAACCTTATCTGTGCTATCTGTGTCCGAGCACTTAAAAACTAACAATAGGTACGAATATTCAGACTCGAAATAACGATTTGTAGATCATATAAATAAACTGTTGTCCCGTTTAAAATGAATGAATCCCGTATGAATGAAAATGAATCGGTAACTTTATGTAAGTAAATATTAGTGATAGTAGACACCTTTGTAGGTATCTCGCCTTGTCCTCTGATTAGGGAAGTTTCCTGCAAGTGAAATAAATTATACATGTATTTTTATCTAGTGAAACATGTCAAAATACTAGTAGTTTCATTCATCAATTAATGTTAAAACTTTATTTAACATGCAAATAAGAAAGGTTAGTGAGGATGAAGTGAGAGTAGAAATAAATTAATTAGGTAAATAATGGCAAAGCAGCGGGGCCGGATGGAATACCAGATGATGTGTGGAAGATACTGCAGGTAGACGAATGGAAGTGGTAAGCTTTATTCTTCAATAAGTTGTTGATGGAAGAAACCCTAACTGGTGAATGGTGTAACAGTTCGCTGATGCCCATCTATAGAAACAAAGGTCATGTGCTGGAGTGTAACAACTATAGAGGAATTAAGCTAATTTCACATAGTATGAAGGCTTGGGAGAAAGTGGTTGAACGAAGATTGAGAGAAAAGAGTGTAATTTCACAAAAACAATTCGGTTTTATGCCTGGTTGTGGTAACTACAACAGATGCCATTTTCGTGATCCGTCAACTATGCGAAAAATACAAAAGTGCACACTAAAACTTGCACATGGTTTTTGTGGATCTCGAAAAGGGTGTCCGTTTCGATGGCGCGGCCATGACCTTTCTTTTTTTTTTAAATTATAACAAGATTTTGTGAAAATTTGTAAAAGTAGACTCCCAAAACCATAAATTTGTCAAAGCTATGGTTAAAGAGTTATAAGGGTTTGAACGTGGCCGCGCCATTGAAACGCTCCGAACCGCGCGGCCACGGAGATCTTTAAAACTAAGCATTGCAGAGACCTGAAATTTTGGTAAGTAACAGTTTGAATTTGTAAAAAATTTGTAAAAATATAGAAAAAAATCCTGAGCTTATATTTTAGGAGCTGTGAGACTAATACGCCATGGCCGTGCCATTGAAACGGTGAAAAACACATTTTCACCGATATCTCGTTGAAAAAGCAACGCAGACGTCTGAAGTTTTTTGTAAAACCCAGATTTGAATTTGTCAAAACTAGTGTAAATACAACAAAAAATCCTAGGTTTATATTTCTGGAGCTATAAGACTAATTCGCCATGGCCGCGCCATTGAAACGGTGAAAAACACATTTTAACCGATATCTTGTTGAAAAAGCAACGCAGACGTCTGAAGTTTTTTGTAAAACGCTGATTTGAATTTGTCAAAACCAGTAAATATAAAAAAAATATCGTAGGTTTATATTTCTGGAGTTATAAGACTAATACGCCATGGCCGCGCCATTGAAACGGTGAAAAACACATTTTCACCTATATCTCGCTGAAAAAGTAACGTAGACGTCTGAAGTATTTTGTAAAACCTGGATTAGAATTTGTCAAAACTAGTAAAAATAAAACAAAAAATCCTAGGTTTATATTTCTGGAGATATAAGACTAATACGCCATGGCCGCGCCACACAGTGTTTTATGAAGACCATTTTTCGGACACCGTCTTTTTATTAAAGAAGCTAATAGATATATTCAATAAAAAGAAATATTTCGTATCCCCATTAAGCTAGCATCTCTAGATTTTTAGAAAAACTTTTTTGAAAATCTTCATATTTTAAGGCGGATATTTAGAAAAAAAGATATTCCTCTTAAACTAAGCATGATACGCAATAATAATGTTACAAGCACCGATAGCGTCTCTTACACTGCACATTTTACAGTTAAAATGAACATCATAACTTGACTAGAATCAAATTTAAGCGAGATTTTGGATTTTTAGATTTTCTTACTTTTCCCGAAGATTCTACCAAAAGTGGAAAAGTTATATATACGGAAAGGATGCTCTTTACTTTCCTCATATGCTCAATAAATTTCAGACCCCAAATCCATGGAATCTAGAAGTTATTCCATATAACTGTTTTTGCTAGTTTTTTCATATTTATATTCTGGATTTTAATGATTAATTTTTTATTCGATATTGATTTCTTTACAACATATAATTTAGTTATAAAATCAATATCGAATAAAAATTTTATCATTATAATCCGGCATACAAATGTGAAAACCCTACCAAAAACAGTTAATTTAGAATAACTTCTACATTCCATGGATTTGGGGTCTGAAATTTATTGAGCATATGAGGAAAGTAAAGAGCATCCTTTCTGTATATATAACTTTTCCACTTTTGGTAGAATCTTCGGGAAACGTAAGAAAATCTAAAAATCCAAAATCTCGCTTAAATTTGATTCTAGTCTAGTTATGAGGTTCATTTTAACTGTTAAATGTGCAGTGAAAGAGACGCTATCGGTGCTTGTAACATAATTATTGCGTATCATGCTTAGTTTAAGAGGAATATCTTTTTTTCTAAATATCCGCTTTAAAATATGAAGATTTTCAAAAAAGTTTTTCTAAAAAACTAGTGATGCTAGCTTAATGGGGATTCGAAATATCTCTTTTTATTGAATATATCTATTAGCTTCTTTAATAAAAAGACGGTGTCCGAAAAATGGTCTTCATAAAACACTGTGCGCCATTGAAACGGTAAAAAAATATGTAATGGCTATATCTCGCTGAAAAAGCATCGCAGAGGTCTGAAGTTTTTTGAAAACCTAGATCTGAATTTGTCAAAACTGGTGTAAATGCGCATAAAAACCCTAGGTTTACATTTCAGGAGCTGTAGATTACGTATTTTTTAGTCTTACAGCTCCTGAAATATGAACCTAGGATTTTTTGTTTTATTTTTACTAGTTTTGACAAATTCAAATCGAGTTTTACAAAAAACTTTAGACGTCTGCGTTGCTTTTTCAGCGAGATATCGGCGATTACGTATTTTTTCACCGCTTCAATGGCGCGGCCATGGCGTATTAGTCTTATATCTCCAGAAATATAAACCTAGGATTTTTTGTTTTATTTTTACTAGTTTCGACAAATTCAAATCCAGGTTTTACAAAAAACTTCAGACGTCCGAGTTGCTTTTTCAGCGAGATATCGGCGAAAATGTGTTTTTCACCGTTTCAATGGCGCGGCCATGGCGTATTAGTCTTATAACTCCAGAAATATAAACCTAGGATATTTTGTTTTATTTTTACTGGTTTTGACAAATTCAAATCAGGTTTTTACAAAAACTTCAGACGTCTGCGTTGCTTTTTCAGTGAGATATTGGCGAAAATGTGTTTTTCACCGTTTCAATGGCGCGGCCATGGCGAATTAGTCTTAAAGCTCCAGAAATATAAACCTAGGATTTTTTGTTGTATTTTCACTAGTTTTGACAAATTCAAATCTGGGTTTTACAAAAAACTTCAGACGTCTGCGTTGCTTTTTCAACGAGATATCGGCGAAAATGTGTTTTTCACCGTTTCATTGGCGCGGCCATGGCGTATTAGTCTCACAGCTCCTAAAATATAAGCTCAGGATTTTTTTCTATATTTTTACATTTTTTTTACAAATTCAATCTGTTACTTACCAAAATTTCAGGTCTCTGCAATGCTTAGTTTTAAAGATCTCCGTGGCCGCGCGGTTCGGAGCGTTTCAATGGCGCGGCCACGTTCAAACCCCTTTAACTTTCTAACCATAGCTTTGACAAATTTATGGTTTTGGGAGTCTACTTTTACAAATTTTTACAAAATCTTTTTATCATTTAAAAAAAAAAATAACGTCATGGCCGCGCCATCGAAACGGACACCGAAAAGGCATAATTATGACCGCGTACCGCGTATGTTTTGTGGTGGGTCCTGTACAGTTGATTCGAGCGATGTACAGTAAACGTACAACCTATGTCCGGTCTACAGCGGGCAATACCGGCAACTTCAATGTGGCTGTAGGCTTGCACCAAGGGTCGGCTCTTAGCCCTTACTTTTTCCTGCTTATAATGGACGCCCTTACGGCGGACATACAGGAAGAGGCTCTCTGGCGTATGCTGTTCGCCGACGACATTGTGTTGATTGCCGAGAGTGGCGTTGAGGTCCAAAGCAGACTGACAAAATGGTGGCAAGGACTGAAGAGTTTAGATCTAAAAGTCAGTAAAAGCAAAACTGAGTACATGTTTTGCGACTTCGCCAGTCTGTCCAGTGCCCATAATCCCTTGCTGGAGTGCCCCTATCGGTCTGCTCCGGCTTCGGGTACCTCGGGTAACTTATTCAAGATGACGTAAAAAAAGACCGCGATGTTACGCACCGGATCAAGTCAGGTTGGATGAAATGGCAACAGGTCACAGGAACAACTTGTGACCGACGGATGCATGCCCCTTAAAAGTTAAAGGAGAAAATCTACAAATCCGTTATAAGACCTGTCGCACTGTATGGATCGAATTGCTGGATCGTGAAAAAGACGGATGAAAGAAGATGGCATGTAGCAGAGATAAGGATGTAGAGATGGATGTGTGTGGTGACCAGGATGGATAAAATTTGAAATGAGTACATTGAAAGTTGCGCCGGTGCGAGAAAAGCTGAAAGGAAATCGTCTATCGTGGTATGGACATGTGATGTGGAGGTATAAAAATCATGTAACTAGAAAAGTGATGAATATGAGAGTTGAGGGATATACCTAAGGCAAGAGGAAGACCAAATAAAAGATGGATGGATTGTGTGAAGGATGACATGGTTGAAGAGAGAGTGAACTATTAGATGACGTCTGATAGGACATTCTCTCCTATTTACACGATACAAAGAGAAAGACATTGCAGGCAGAAGAAGATTGCAGCTTGCTGAAGCACAGGGTAGTCCTCCCTTGGTGGCGGTGTCACGCAAATCGCAATCAGTTTTTGAGTCATCTAATCGCTCCTACAAACACGAATATTGTGGCTCGTTTCGACATTGTAGCAAAGACAAACATTACCAAAGCGGCTTTGAACGGAGTAGGTAGGCACGGTGCGCATTAAAATTATCCGCTTGGATATTTTTGTCTGCTTATGTCGAGGTAACTGAAAACCGTAGCCTTTTTGTTGTTGATAAAATGTTTTAAGGATTTTATGGTCCCGTGCATCGAAACAAAAATACCGAAACCTTATAGGATCGCTTTGTTGTCCGTCCGTTCGTCAAGACCCTTTGCCGCGGCAACTTTAATACAGTAAAAGTACGACATTATACCTACGTACAAAATTACGGAAAAATAGTAGGTGAGTACATCAATAAAACATTTTTTTGAACTTTATTTTGGCACTATAAATCCGGATCTGCCAAGTCCTACCAAAACTTTATGGTCCCCCTTTCGAGGCTGGGAAGGTGCGAAATTGCCCATTTTAAGAACTAGGCGAGTGAGATATTATTTTCTAAGTATTTTTGCGCTGAATCCATAGATATAGTAAATACGAAATATCTTGTTTATATTTCTATGGCTGAATCGAATGAGGCCGTAATCAGACATACCTATAGGGTAGGTAGTAATCTTGCGACGTTTGAGGAGTTATTTTCCGGTGGTAGGCAACTACTCCATTCGTGTTGTCCTATTCAAATATTTTAAAGATTGTATAGTTTTCGCCAAACTTCTAGTGCTCTCTGAAGTTGAACTATGCAGGTGTTTGCGCAGGTACAGCCAAACAGAAAATCTTTACAAAAAAAAATTATTTTAATATAGGTACATGACGAAGGGTGTCTTCATTTTAGCCGGTATCAACGCTACACAGTTTTAGGTGGGCACTGCCGGTTCTCTTTGCAATGAATACACACAATACAACACACTGTTTATTCGAGGACACAAAATACAGTATCTTCACAATGTTTATATGCACACGTGGCTCGGATAGATAACTTATGGAAACGCGACGAAGTCGGACGTAGGTAGGCCACACTTGTTTTCTCCGCTGTTGCCAAGTTCACTTATAAAAACATCAAATGTCATTGACAGCTGTCAACTGCCGACCTCAGTGCTGCCAACCATCGTATCCGAATACGCCCAAACTCAGCGCCCAAATCTATTAAGATTTGACGTTCCATTTTCCAATACATACATATATTTGTTACCATGACAAATAAATTAACTTTTAGTTTATTGTGACAAATAATGAACCAAATGTGAACCAAGGTCTTATATTTAGGCAAAAAGATGTTGAAAACTGTTAACATAATATAATATTATCTAAGTAGGTACATTCATCCCCATTTTCCTTATCGATTCACGGTCGAGGTGAGGAATATTTTTGGTGGATGACAAACAATTAAACAAAATACTAAGTGAATATCACAGACGTATAAGAGTATATAGGTAAGTATAAAGTAACAATCAACAAATGTAACTAAAACAACAACAAGCGAATAAAAACACAACATAAGTATATCAAATAACTAATTTAAAGTTGCGTGGGGCGTTTCTTGGTGACTGTACTTTACGGAAGATTAGAACAGGAATTCCAATTTCAAATGCAATATTTCATTTAATTTTTTTTCCTTTCATTTATTCACAAAAAATAAGTACAATTGTGTTTGGATGTTTATATAAATACACATAAAATATTCATTAAATAGAACGCAATAAAAATAAAATTTCGAAAAGTTAATTACTGACAAAAATTTCAATGTCAATAAAAGAAGTCAACACAATATTATCAATACAAAATAAATAATCGCAATAAATTCATCAAAAAACCATAGCGCAACAACACAATTAAATTTCAAGTCTAGTAGTTAAAAAAAAAACACAATAACAATAATTAAAAATAGATAAAGAATTAAAAACATCATAAAAATACAATAAATAAAATTACAATATTTAATTACTTATGTTGGGGTCTATGAATTCTGATACCGAGTAGTATCTGTGTACTAACAAGAAGGCCTTTGGTTTTCTTTTAAAAGTACTGGTATTATAGATGAGGGTTTTTAATTCTGTTGGTAAACAGTTAAATAGTTTTATCATTTGATACTGAACACAATGTTGTACAATATTTCAATTAGGTTTTATTGTTTGTTTTAAATGTTTTCTTCTTGTGCTTTCTCTCACTAACCTTTCGTCTCATACTCATTGATGTATTTTGACAAATAGCTCAAACTTGTTAATATACATAAACAAGGCACTGTTAGTAAAGAAAGACTTTGAAAGTGTTGCCTACACGATTCTCTTTGGGAAATTCGGATCATAGTTCTGATTGCCCTTTTTTGTAGTATAAATGCTCTGTCCCTATTGTATCTGAAACTGTTTCCCCAAAGTTGTTTACTGTATCTTAATCTTGACACCACTAAAGCGTGATATACCGTTTTTAAAGTAATTATATTAACTTCATCTCTTAAGCTCCGTATGGCATAGCAAGCCGAAGAGATAGTTGCGTCAATTGCATTTATTTCTTCTTTCCAATTAAGTAAAGAATCTATTTGCACACCTAGAAATTTCACCTAATTTACCAGAGCTATTTTGTCTCCCTTTAATATTATACTTAGGTTATCGTGGCGGCAGACTGTAGATTTAAATAGAACAATGTTTGTCTTTTTGGTATTTATAACAAGTCTATTAGCGGCAAACCAATTGTGGAATAGTTCGAGAGTTTTATTTATATAAGGACTCCAAAGTATTTGCACTTATTACGGCGTTTGTATCATCAGCAAAAACAACAAGATTAACGTCAGGCTTACATTTACTCAAGTAATTTAATAAGTCGTTGGTAAAAGGTATAAATAAAATTGGTCCAAGAATAGATCCTTGCGGGACACCTGCTGTGACGTTTTGAAAACTAGATCTGTATACCCTTTGGCAATGGGTTTCGTGATTTTGTCCAGTTCCTTAATTTTAACAAACATTTTTCTGTTACTCAAATATGATTTAAATACTTGTAATACATTGCCTCGAATACCATAATGCTGCAATTTTCATAAGTAACAGCGCATAATCCACCGTATCAAAAGCGGAACTCAAGTCCAAAAAGATTCCAACTATCTTTTGTAATATATCGTTAACTAAAGTGTTAACGGCATCTGTTGTAAATCTTTATATATATATTTATTGTGTGCGTGTGTACGTCACTGAACTCCTCCGAAACGACTGGGCCGATTTTGATGAAATTTTTTGTGCGTGTTCAAGGGGACTTGAGAATGGTTTAGATTTACAATTTAGTCCACTGGAAAATGTTATTTTAGTTAATTTTCAATTTGTAAGTAGTTTTGATTTTGGATTGTTTCACATTGGAACCCACAGACAGCGCTACCATCGCAGTGTCAAATCTATATTAATAATTTTGTCAAGGGGTACGGTAGACTCGATCGAAACCTTACCTGAATAATAAAACATTAAAAAATAAAGATTTCGAGTCGACAACATATATCCGCAAAATTAGTCAAGTATTTTGTTAAATTCTAGACAAATCGCAGTCGCCATATTGTGCACTCTAGCGAAACGTCACTGATACAGGATAACATTTTGAGTACTACTAAGTCTTAGTAGGTACTAAAGTAGTTTGTATATTATGTAAATACTTTTAATTCTTAAACAGTTCAAACGACAATTTATTAAAGAAGTATCCACCCAATAAAAGAGATTTGTGTTACCCTGAAATAGATGATACTATACCTAACTAGAGAACCCCGAATTTACGCGAGCGAAGCCGCGGGCAACAGCTAGTAGAATATATTATTCGGCAATAGAACATAATTATTATCCGAATGCAACCAATCATAGCCGAATGCGTCACGCTACGAATCATGAAGTCTCCTCCCGCTACCCGTCTCCATCCCGCTGACACCTAATTTTCGATGGTAAAGGTTTCGAAATACGTTGCCGTTTTTAGGGCTTGTGAGTGATTGGAGGGGGGGGGGGAGTTCTCGGAACCCCCCCTCACCATTTTCACTCGCCGGAAATACTTGCTGGTTTCCTCTGAAAAAAAATATCTCCAAACATCGGTGTGTATGGCACTGCCAACTTCCACATTCTTCACTAAACTAAGCTTAACGGAGCTCTGCTTCGCAGGGATCCTATTTTCGGGTTAAGGGTCAAAAGAGAACCTAACATAACCTATTTAGTTACGTAGGGTTTGCGTTTCGTTTCACGTTTTTCACATAAAACCTAAAAATGACATTATTTTGTAAAACTGTACTAATTACTAAAGTATAAAAACTACTTTCCGTTTTGCATCATTGCCGAAGTATTTAAGAATTTTTGGAAATTGTTTAAAAATATTTAGACGCAACTCCGGCAGCCAAAATTACTTTTAGGGGATTAAAACTAACTCCCTTAAGCCCCCTACACCACCAATATCCTCAAATTCAGGCGACTCGTTTCGAAACCGAACCCTTTTCGATTACTGCGCAGCTATACGCAGCAACTTCAGAGGGAACTAGAAATTTGGCGATACCTATACATACTAATAAAAAAAATACCAGTAACTTATAGATTTAAAGTAAGTTGGTACTTATAGCGACATCTAGTGAGAGAAGACGCAAGCTCAAATCACTTGAAGTTAGCTATTTCCCTAATTCGTTGTATTGCCTTACATGATGTGGATAAATAATAATTTCCATGAGTATTTATTAATTAAGACAGTAAAATTAAAAATGAAATTAAGTATAGTAAAACACGATTTGGTTTCTTAAATAATAAACTAATAATTATTTAACATCTTTATGTTGAATAACATCTACAATGACATAAATTGCTGAAGTAAAAACAAAACGTAATATTTCTGCTTTACCGACAAACAATAGCTGTGAAGTTGTGCTGTCAGTTGACTGTCAGTTGTCTTATTTGACAATTTGTGTACGTCTAATGATCAGAAGCGGTGGAGATATTTCCTAAGATTTTATTTATTTAACGGTGTTTGTGACTTGAATATTGAATGAAACACACTATATCCTGTGAGTAAAACTAAGTGCGTGTGTTTGGTGAAGTTGTTTAAGTGATTTGTGTTATATCCGTGTTTTTATCAACCGAAGTAGGCACACCGTTTACAGGTAAGACTTTGTTTTGTATGTTTTTGTTTCGTCACATAGTTTAGCTTAGTACTGGTTGTTTCTTAAGTAAAACAGAACGAGTTCTACTCTATAATTTACTTAGCATTCTAATTTTGCCGTTCATAGACCATTTACGAGTCATAGTTTTGGTAACAGGTAAGAAATGATTTTATGCCAAATAGATAAACAACAACTATTAAAGAGCGGCGGTAGCCCAGTGGTGTACGTAACGGACTGCCGAGACGATGGTCTCGGGTTCGATCCCCAGGTACCTCGGGCTCACACCACTGACTTTTCGAAGTTATGTGTGTATTAATAATGTTAATTATCGCTCGCTTAATAACGTGCCCGGTAGATGGTAATAGGCTCGCCCCCTATTACATTGGGACCGAAACATATCTGGCGAAGTGTGGGTGTGTAATACACCTCTGCCTGCCCCTTCGGGGATAAAAGGCATGAAGATATGTTTATGTTATGTATGTTTATAAACAATACTTAGAAATTATAAGTATATTTTCTGGTTTCATATATTGATTATAGCTTCAACCTGTTCAAATATTCGTCAGTAACAAGTCTTACAATGTTATTGTTTACTAAGACTAAATGCTTATAGTGTGTTGTCATGGTTCTAATATAGGCAGTAATAACTGTCCATTGTGTGTCTATTTATGACGCAAACTACTTATTACATATTGATCTAACACTAGGATGTTTTTATTTATTTCATTCATGTTATCATGCTCAGGTTACTCACAAATATTTATATGTAGTTCCCTATCTTAAATCTTAAGTAGGTATGTATAAAGTGCCAGTTTAAATATACTGTTCCTTTTTTTAAGTACCTTTTACTTCTCTTTCTCAATTTTAATAAGTACATTAGATAGTTATTATACTTAGGTACTAAATCTTATGAAGTACTTATTTATGTTATCAGTTATTATATTGACAGGAAAATTGATGTACCTACTTAATATTATTATCACAATAGGCATAATGATTATTGCTATTATATTATTATCATACTTTTAATAGTGTATAATGAGTTGCCTACATTATAAGACGTAAGTGGTATCCTCGTGTTTCATTGTGAAAATCATTTATTGCTCGATTTTGATATCGCCATTTGATATCAGTAATATTTACTTTTTACAAGTAGCTAATTTACGTGAGTACAATGTGAAACAGATGCAGCTCTGTACTAAACTTAAATTATTATTCATTAAATAAGTGATGAAAGAGAGGGCATGAGTTTATTGCCGGCTCATTCTTGTGGTTCTACATCCCTGCATGGTCCACAGAGGAGTAAATGTGAATGTAGAATCATTAAGTAATGAACTTTAATTTTGACATTCATTTGCATCACATGTTGAGCTAAGTCAATAAATGATTTTGACTTAAGCTTACTATGGACTTGTGGTGGCGGATTAAGAATACGTAATGTCACCACCCCATATCATCCCATGGGTGTCGTAAGAGCTGACAGAGGGAGTGTATTATGCAGAGAACAGCACTGTAAGAGAAGGAAAACTTGATACAAACCCTATACGAACCCGTTTGGCCAGCGTGGTATAGTAGGCCAATTCCTCCTTTCAAAGGAGAGGCCTAGTCCAGCTGTGGACTGTTAAAGGCTGATGATGATGATTACTATGGACACTATTAGATACATAAAAAGTTGCAATATTATTTAGTACCAAGTTAGTCTAGTTGACCTGGTAGTCAATAGTTATTTTGGGTTTTGCTGGAAAAGTTTCGAGCATTCCATTCGAAAATTCAAAATTATTTTAGGTTAGTGTCTGGGTGCCAAGGGCATGTATGAGTTTTAGCAATGTAAAAATGCGTAGCCTTAAAGTTCGCTATTAGGCAAATGTAAGTAATGCTGTCACAGGTAGGTATGCAATTATTGGTCTAAATGGTGGTTGTTGCCAAGCACCACTAAGATATTAGCCAGTTGGTGCATAGTTTTACTGAAAGACGCGTGCGGTACCTTACGGCTATATCGCCGATCGAATTACTACAAAGCCACCGCAAAACTAGGCACCATGGGAAGCCGGCATCTTGATATATTAAGAATTCATTAAAGTTATGTTTAATAAAGTCGTAATTCTCTCTAGATCTCATTGCTAGCCATAATTATAGATATTATACTTATTCCTCTTCCATATTCAAATTCTAACCACAAGGATATCGAATACCGCTTAGGTCTGAACAGTAATATTACCGCATACCCACTGGGTTTTCTCTGCCGCAGATGGTAGCGAATACCGCTTAGGTCTGAACAGGCCTTTATAGGAATACTAGCTGACCCGGTGAACTCCGTATCGCTTTTTAAGAGTTTTTATTTAATTCCCTTTTTCCAAGCCCCTTTTTCAAAATTACCATTGACTTAGAGCTTAATCTCTTATTATTTCAGAGTCTATAAATGATGAACAAAAAACATAGATTTTTATATAATATTGAATTCCCATTCCTTAAAATATCGGAGACGATACCCATATCGACCTTAAAAAAAAAATCCCGTCCGCCATCTTTGATTTCCTATCCGCCATCTTTGATCACGAAATAGATGTTGTATTTGGATTCACCATCCCTTAAATCATCAGAGACGATACCCATATTGATATTTTAAATTTTTCCCAACCGCCATCTTTGATTTCCCCTCCGCCATCTTGAATCATGAAATAGATGTTGTATTTGGATTCCCCATCCCTTTAAAAATCGGAGACGATACCCATACTGATTTAAAAAAAAATCCCGTCCGCCATCTTTGATTTCCTATCCGCCATCTTTAATCACGAAATAGATGTCGTATTTGGATTCACCATCCCTTAAATCATCAGAGACGATAGGTACCCATATTGACATTTTAAATTTTTCCCATCCGCCATCTTTGATTTCCCATCCGCCATCTTGAATCACGAAACAGATGTTGTATTTGGATTCCCCATCCTTTTTAACATCGCAGACGATACCAATATTGATTTTTTTTAATTTTCCCATCCGCCATCTTTGATTTCCCATCCGCCATCTTTGATCACGAAATAGATGTCGTATTTCGATTCCCCACCCCTTAAAATATCGACGGCGATACCCATATTGATTTCTAAAATTTTCCCATCCGCCATCTTTGATTTCCCGTCCGCCATCTTGGATCTCTAAATCAATTTCATACTATTAATCAGCGTCCCGAAAATCTCGAAAACGATACCCATATAGATTGTATCCTATTCGTTTAGCCTTTTTTTGCCTTTTGGGTCAAAGGTCATGAAATAGATGTCGTATTTCAATTCCCCACCCCTTAAAATATCGACGGCGATACCCATAAATTGATTTCTAAAATTTTCCCATCCGCCATCTTTGATTTCCCGTCCGCCATCTTGGACCACTAAATCAATTTCATATTATTAATCAGCGTCCCGAAAATCTCGAAAACGATACCCATATAATATATTGTATCCTATTCGTTTAGCCTTTTTTTGCCTTTGACCCAACCCTCCCCCTTCTCGTTTGACCATTTTATTATTTTTGTCTGGCCCCTAAAAGTTGTGGCGTAATTTTATATAGCCTTTCGGGATAATTGGGCTACCATAGGCAATAACAATTTTTAAAATCCGACTGCTAGTTCCTGAGATTAGCCGAGATTATCTTTTAGCCTTTTTAGCCTTTTGCCCGGCCCCAAAGGGTCGAAGCGTTATGTTATATTGCCTATAGCCTTCCGGAATAACTGGGCTATCGTACTACGTATTCCGTTCTTGTGGTTTATTGATTTACTTGATGCGTACTTCTTGCTTGACTTTGAAATCGCTCCGTCTTTCGATCTCCTTTCCTTGTTATCTGACGAGTATTTGCACAGGCTGCCTGGCTAAACGAATTCAAACAATGTGGTTAGAATATAGCAATAAAATACCTATAGTCCGTGCCACGAGAACATAGACTTTTTGTAAACAAAGAATTTCTACTAAATGACTTAGCGATAATTCTGTCAAAAACAAATAATGTCAAATCCAATGATCGCAACGGTACATAAATACGTGTCATTGAAAACTAATATGTCAATGGATCGGGTTTTTACCGATATTATGCGCTGTCAACAGGATCTTTTAATGTTTTGAGGTACTGACGCCTAGAATGTCAACATTTGGCGTTAGTTTATTGAAATGTTACATTCTTGGGCTTAACATGCATTTATCAGAGAACAAAAATATTTTTTTTAGTTGTCAAGAAGACCCCTTCCCAATAATACCAATATAAATTACCCAATTGCAACGCTCTTTCCGCTGCCGGCATCTCGAAAAAGCGGGAGCAGAATAGCAGATGGCAAACTATTAGTCGCGCAGAAAATTATTTATACCTAAAAAAGAAATTGCGTTTTCAGACTACCGTAACTATTAATGTAATTTGTTTAAGTTCATTCTGATGATTTCATTCACAGACAACGTAAAATCTCCATGCCTAGAAAATTTTATGCAATGTACAAGCTAGTTATCTGTAATATTATACATTTTTGGTCATTAATTTAATATTTTAGGATAAGTAGGCTACTTTGAGCCATAATTAAGCATTGAAAAAAAGACTGATGAAAAAGTATACAATCTAAAACACAACTGTTTGAAAAAAGGTTGTGAAGCCCTGAATGTTTGTTTACAAAAAGTCTATCTTCTCGTGGCACCAACTATAATTGTGGATATTTAACCGCGTTAAGTCGATATCTTCAAGGATCCATGACTGATTCAAAATGTATCTAATCTGATGATAGACTCTGTCAAGTAGGTGGACGGTAATAACGAAAAACAAATTTTTATCCGATAAATATCCCGATAAGCGGCAATAGGCTCGCCACCTATTACGTGGGATCAAAACACTGGCGAAAAGTGGGCGTTTAATATGCCTCCGCCTACCCCTTCGGGGAAACAGGCGTGAGTCTATGTGTGTATGTATGTATGTAAATTGTCCTGAAGTAGAGCCTCGTTATGTACACAGGGTGACAGGTATATCAAATTATCAACCTATGTCTTGAAGGAGGTTATGTTTGAGGTCATTTGCAGTAAATTGACTTTCATGAACTAGAGGCCCAAAATGAGCAGTTTCTGAGATTTCCTGCCTGGAAGAAATAGCTTTTTAATAAGACCGCTTATTGTACATTTCTGAATTTAACTTGGTATCATTAGATTGTAGGTATTATAAGACAGTTTTCTAATATATCTAAATATTCCCTACTTACTTATATATTCCCAAACCTTCTAAACTGTGTAAACCACAATTTTATTCAGATCACGATACTATTACCCGCAGCCCACAAGTAAGTAAGTGTGAATAGAGCAACGCAAACTTCCTATGCACGACAAGATCCGCTCTCTCGAAGTGAGCGCTAGGACCAACTTCGGTGCGACTAACGAGACGTCGACCAACTTCTCAAATCTGACGCATTTTCCTGCAAATAAGGTTCGTTTGTACGTTCGTATTTATCTTACACATGTGTTTCTACCCTAGGTAACCTGCCCTAGATTAACTAGAAGATAAGGGAACTGTGAGAGGACTTGCATTGGTCATGTAAATCTTCGCTTCGTCGATGCGTTGACTGTTATGGATTATTAATATATAAAAAAATAAAAATATACTAAGTAAATAATATATGTAAGTATATATACCAACAACATTGCTGTGTATCATTATTTGTCGCTTAACATTTTATTTATCGTAGTCGTTGTCTGTCCATTAAATAAACATCAATACAATTTAGAATAACGAACGTTAAAGAACGATCGCAACACTAATTAGGTATTCACTTACAAGCAAGCCCACCGTCAACCAAACTTCTAAGTAAGGTAGTTACTATTTTTTTGAGTCTTACAGTATGTAGTAATAAAAGTAAGACTTTTTTGACTTATCTCTTCTTTCGTCATACCGTGGGACGTCATAGCACCTTTTCTTATCCCAGCCGATGCATACTGTGGTAGCAGACATGCTGCCACATTATGCATCGGTTTGCCGTGCCACGGTATGCTATAATGTACCATGGCTTGCCGCATGTTAGCGCAGGGCCTTATTTTAGGTACAACTTTAATTCACAAGTGCATTTTTACTGCAATCCTGGTTTTTTATCCTTATCAGAACGCATATGTGCATCAGAACCTTACGTGACGTATAATTTATGCCAATGTTATTCAGGTTTTGGAAACAAAGTCGATAATTTATACACACGCCAAGGTTACTCAGAGGAAGATGTGTAGCTTCCTTCCTTTATACTTATAAGTACTCGTAATAATGACGAAACTTGTAACGGTTAAGGTCCGGCCCTTTGTTGGATAGGATTTTTTTTATTTCCGATGAATATCTAATCGCGATGAAGGTACGGATACGGTGGTTTATAATTATTTACACTGTCTATACAAATGTGTTACTTATCTTTGTTAATTTCGAGTTGTCAGTCTATACATAAATAGGGAAGTCATGTATGTTTACGTCTCAGCATTTATGAGCCGGCTCGAAATTGAACTTTAAGAATTCATTCAATAAGTTCCAGCGTTGAATGTTGGTGAATGGTTTAGGCCTATGGTGAATTTTGATTTGCCGTAACAAAGTGGAATCACCACTTACCGCTGACTGCAATATTCGATATATAAATTTTTTGGAGATTTGAGATTCATATTTGTCATAAGCTCCATATAAAAATGTCAAACTTGCGTCTCAAATCTCCAAGTCCATGGATAGATTGAAACCGGTCGTTACCGTCGTCTGCCGATAACATTCGGTCTTTTTTGACAGTAAGTAGGTATGTAGTAGTGATGTGCCGGATCATTAAAAATCTATATCCGCGGATACGAATCGGAATACGGATATTTGGTGTCAAGATCCGCGGATCTGGATACGGATCTTTATTCTCTTACTGAATCGATGTCGGTGCGCGCGACCTTGAAACGATAGTAGACGTCACGCACGCCCGGCGGAACAATAGACAGACCATGTTCCGACTTGTATTGAAATTATATTAAAAATACTCTGAATGGAATTTAATAGTTTTTTAAATTACCGTACCACCAATGGTATTCCATCCTATCAATTGAAAATTAATAAGGTGAAAGATCCGTAAAAGATCCGCGAGAAAAATAACGGAAACAGATACGAATACGGATCTTTCTTCTTCCTCGGATATCCGCGGATACGGATAAGTACGGATATCCGGAACATCACTAGTATGTAGTTGTATAACAACAATTGTGATTTATTTGTAATAATTAGAGAGGGTGTGAAAACCCAAGAAGCGAAAAGACATTGTCTGTCCCTAGGTAATGTTTAATGCATACAATGTATCAACTTAGGGTTCTACTATTTCCCCCAGAGTCGGCAGCTGAATTTGTGCGTGATTTCAGATCGTTAAGCCCCAAACTCTTTTCCGTAAATATATAAATATTTCGAAGCGGGAGACTCGACGCACTCATGCATATTGTTTGCCTTTTTTGCATTTCAATCAGGCTGCACCGTCGTTTTTCACTATAATAAACAGATATATTACTAACTATGTTAGTAGTAGTTAGGAGACAGATTTCATTTTGTTGATGTTTAAATATTAATATGGTTAAAATAGTGGACGTTCATGTAATATATATTCTTAATATATAAAATCCTTGCGTTACTGACTGACTGACAGACACGCTACAGCCGAAACTATTGGGCGCAGGAAGCTGAAATTTGGCATGTATGTTCCTTGGGGACCGTAGCGGTGCACTAAGAAGGGATTTCTCGAAATTCCCACGGGATCGGTCAAAACGGGTAAATTGAAAAAAAATGCAGGCGTAGCTGCTGGCGTCCTCTAGTTTTGCATAAAGACGAAAATGGTGTCTAGGATAGACCAAAGCATATTCGTAGAAAATACTTAGTTCTATTTTTCGCTCAAGAAATATTATAGCTTTGACAAATTGTTTTTTCTTGCTGTAACAAAATCAATGCTCAAATCACAAAACGCTTCAGAGTCCAAATTAAAGTAAGTGTACTTAATCCTTATGTGTTATTAAATTTGCCATTGATTTCGTCAATGTAAATTGTCTTTTTTAAATATTTGCGCTGAGTATACTTAAATGATTTATCATCACGCTACATACATTGCCTAGTCGAAAGCAATAACATCCCATACATAAAATACACTACTGTAAGCCATATACCTACTTAAAATGTCAACCACTCCATAATAATTTGTGACAATTGGCACTTATTTCTTTTAAAATTAGCCAATTTGAAATTTCTTGAAGTTATTTCACATCTGGAAACCTTTGCAGCTCTCATCAAAATACAAAGCGATCCATAATTATTAATAGATTGGCACCTGCATTATTCCAATAATTTTATGAGGCTTGATACCAAAAATAGTCAAGAAATTCGTTCAAGTATTTAACATCTGACGAACTATATGCAAGCAGCTGGACCAGTACTGGCTGCTTCTAAGTACCTCATAGGATAAACTGGTATGGGGCCGGTAACGGTCCTTGAACTTCGTATACAGGCTTAGTTGCGGCAATTTATTATCGGAACACGGTTCTATAAAGCTCTGGGCGTTTCGAAGAAAACTTCTCAGGTATAAGAAGCTTTAAAGGTGAGGTTCGTAATAGGCTATAATTTACCAGTGTTAGGACAGAGTTGACGCCAAAATAATATATGAAGGTCAGAATGACTTGTGATTTTTAAAGCCTCGTATTCATTAGGGGACATTTGTCCCGCGACCTTGTCGCCCGACACGAATTCTACATGTTGAGCGACGTCGCGGGGGACATCGCCCGACATCGCAGGCGACATCTACGTGTCGGGGAACAAGTCGGTTGTCGACGCTCTGATAGCGTCGACCTTGCGCGACTTCGTGTCCCTCGACAGTTGTCGACGGCATTTGACTTGCGAGGACGTGTGTTGCTATTTGTTCCGCGACTACCCGCGAATATATGCACTTCGTTGGTCCACACTACCAACGAAACTGTGTTAACACTTAGGCGACATCTTGATCACAATACCGGTATGTGGACGAGCGAAATGTCGGTCGACACTATCGCGGGACAGTCGCACGTAAATGTCCTGCGACTGTTCGCGATAAGTCGAGCGACTTTGTCCCCTAGTGAATACATGGCATAAGGCTCCGACTAAATCATATGTGTGGTAAAACTATCACCACAAACGATTTCGAAAATCAATTTTATTATGGTGTATTTTCTGGCTTTACGCGAATGTTACACATTGAAATCAAACTACGGCTTACGGATTCCATTGCGATATATTGGTTTTAGATACACTGGTGCACATATCTTTAAATTATTTTCAGTACAGACATGTTGCCTTGGAGCTAGTTTGATGTTTGCACGTCTACAAACAAGTTTGCGTAGCTTCCAAAGCGTATGATTAAGGTAATGAGCACACAGTCTATGAGCTAGCTTTAGCTTTGTGACTTATGATGTCCCTGCGTTCTAGTATAATTTCTTTATTAAGTCGGTCGAGTCAAACCTAATGTACGTAATTCGAAGGTTGGCGTAACAAGAGATCTTTGTCCTAAACTTCAGTATCACAATCATGTACAGATGTACCTATATGGCCTTCTTAGTCGAGATTCCTAAAGGAGTGTAGGTACATGATTTAGACTAGTCAGCGATATATACGTTGGTAACCCTGTTGATATTTATTGAAAACTTGCATGTCAAAAAAAAGTCAGTATTATAACAAATGTATGAACATGAACTCAATGTTCAAATTCAATGTTCATGCATTTTGATAGGCGAAAGTAAATTTTCGATATATTTCTGTATATTCTTCCAAATAGTTATTTAATTAAAATCTACGTATCTAATATCTATCTACGATACATAAGTAGTTTTCTTTAAAATAATACGTAACAAGAAACAACCTACGCACACAGGTATGTTACTGCGAAAGCCGCCCACTATTGTAACGTAGTACTGTTATTCCCGTTGGCATTTCAGTCGACCTCTGACATATCATACGTCCACTGAACGGTAATTGGAAAATTGGCAATAATGTCCGCCTATTGATTGTTGTGGTTCGGAATTAGAACGATAAATCTGGTTGGATTTTCGATAAACAATGGATTCAGATTGAACAGATTCAACCTGTGTTGTTATAAGCTTTTGGTATTTCATTTCGCAGCGAATTTTGTTATTCACGTCATATTGTTGTTTGAATCCGTGGCTTGGATTTTTGTAAAGTCCCACTCATTACAGGATTTGTTGAAATACTGTGGGCGTTATATATAATTCATTAATAAAAAAAGGTTATTTTGATCCCATCGCGCGATCCGAATAAGTATCGGAGCTCGGAGTGCGGTTAGTAGGCAGTTAAAGTACCTACTAATTCTAAATACTTGTTAAGGACTTGAGTCAATATCCAAAACCTTAAAGAGTGTTACCGGCCGTGTATTAAGAATTTACAACGGATTGGACATTTAAGTTCAATACATAATAATTTAAGTCGCTTTTCGTGATAATTTAAGGGAGGGCTTCCATTTGAGGACAACGCTTCTTAGAATCTTTTCAGGATTAAGTGCAAACAAATATCCTTTTAGTTCAAAACCTGTCAAAAGAAGTCTTATGTTTTGCCTTGTCACATTAGCATCAAATTTGTACTTAAGCATAGGTAGCTCTAAAATTAAGTGGCGCAAAGAATCCAGGTGCTACACATTGTCTTCGATACCAAATTTTCAATGTTTGGCAATATAACCAAACATTAGAAATTGCCAAGCGCAGTGAATCAGGCCGTAGCTCAGTCAAACGAATGCGTTTAGATGTATAGAACGAATGTTGAATGTTCTGTTTAGTCACCACATGAACAACACTTACGGCCATTTTCAATATTCGATCCATACATGGATTTTGAGATTCGAGATTCGTGTTTGAAATATTTTGTATGGACATTATGTCAAAAATGAGTCTAAAATCTACAGATCTATCTATAGATCGAATATTGAATTCCGTAGTTAGTGAGATCCACAAACAGTTATTTTATGTCGTTCTTTGTGTCCAGTGAAACGGGGTGTCGTACGGATTCTTTAGTTACACCCAACTAGATACGTGAGCGCAATTTATAAAAATACTTATGTACATATATACATGAAACCTCACAGCTTTCCCTCCCTTTTTACTTGGGCAGTGGTGTTTAAAGGTTCTTGCATTTACTCAGTATGCATTTATTCTCAAAGGATTATTAAGTGTACTGCTAAATACGTACTCGCAAAGGCATTGCGGTGCAAAATAAAACGCAAACCTGAAGAAACCATCCGTCGTCTTTATTTCATATTTCCTTTTGTGATTTGCTGGAGCTTTTCTCTATGTAATATTCTTGTTGAATTTGTTTAAAATTTGAAGGAAATGTAATAAAAAGTCTAAAACTTTTGAGGCAGTGCCTAATTTGACTAATTTAGGAAAGATCTTTTACTTAATATAAAAGGACTCGAAAAATTCTAGAATTTTGCCAACGTTGTTATTACATGTTGTAAGCAGGTTCAAATAATTTTATGTACGTTTTTGACGAACGAAGAACTACACTGCCTTTGGGTTGAGATTAAACCTAATAATACATAATAAGATATATTTTTGAGAATACAGTAAGTATGTATTTAATTTTATTTACTTTTCAAATCGGCAGTCTAGTCGCTGTAAATATCACTATTTTAAGTAAGTCCATAACATGCCCAAAATCTCACAAATAATATCTTGAAAATATGTCTGAATTAATCTCAGTTTTCATTTCGTGAGATATTAGGTACTTATTTGAATAGGCATTGCTAAAATTTATGCTATTAAAATTTCTGCTTAACGGCAGTACGCTCCGAAATAAATTCCTCGTAAAATACCTTTTGTTGAATAAAGTATTACTTCAAAATATTTAATTAAGTCGAAATTAAGTCATAATTTCCAAAAATTATGTGTAATTATACCTAAGTAAGGCACTTACACACACACACACACACTAGAGGTTTAATATGTAGGGCGGCGAGGGTAAGTAGACCTACCTACCCTCGCCGCCTACCCTAGTAGGTATACCCTATCGTCAATTATACGACTCCGCGTTAGTGAGTTACCCTCGTTATAGAGGTGTTGGCGCAAACTTGATTCTGTCAGTTTTCGGCTAAAGGCATGGTTCTCACACATTATCTTAGATTAGATACAGAATTCAGACGTCGCGTCGCTGAATTTGTTATTATTTTTCAAAGTATTTTTTAAATGCAAAATTGAAAATTCGTTGTAGATTGTAATAAAATCGACGGTTAGTTCTTATATCTGGATCCAGTATACTTGGTTCTAATTCAGTCGCAATGAGCTGTAGTAGGCTAACTCTAGTAGGTAGTAGGCAGGTATTGCCATTATTTAGTCATTCCTTCGACTGAGGTATTAGGTTTTCTTCCACCTTGCTTTTTGAATGCTGTTGAAATTGGTGTAAATTCATTCTGTCATCCATGAGGAATAAGCTTAGTTAAATTACCTACTTATGTATGGTAGTGAAAGTTGGGTATCGCAGAATAAACATGAAAGTATAATATGAGACATCCTAAAAAAAGGACAGGTTAGAAGTACCCTTAACAGAAGAGCATGAGAAATTTGATGGGAGTGAATGAAGCAAGAGAGATATGTCAGGATCGTTACAAATGGCGTTCCGTAGTCTCTGCCTACATTGAAACAGGCGTGAGTCTATGTATCTATGTATGTATGTAAAGGAGATGTACCATTTGGCCATACATTATGGGCCTGGCACGGCCAAACACGACACCATGTGTGTTTTGAAGATAAATGACTACTCTATTAACCTGTATAATTTCTTTTTAAATAACTTTTGGTGGAAATAAGATACGAGATATTTGAAATGGAAATTATTCCGCAACTAAATATACCTCAAAATTGAATTTTAACATAAATATAATACCTAGATGTAAATAAAGGTATGTCTTTGCGTCTTAAAGAACAAAAACTACATAAAGAGTGGCCAATAATAATGAATAATCACCTGTGTACTAGGGAACCTCGTACTATGTATACTCGTCCAAAAAAGCTAACCACAATCACAAACACCGCTGCATATTCTTAGCATGGGTAGAAGGTACTGATCATTATTATTGAATTTATATTCAATTACATTACATTAAAACCGTACGAAAACACCAATAAATCAGAGCAAAATATTTACGATACACGGTAGCAACACGAATGACATAACAGATAAAAAAAGTGTTGCAAATGGTTTGAAAAAATATTGCTACTATCGATTAAAAAACAAAACGATTTTTACCGATTAATAATTATAGAATGTATAATAAATTATATACTTATTTCTTGATTCTTTTTACAAATATACTTATAAAGTAAATAAAATATATTGTTTTCTAATATAATAATAAAAATATTATTTCCTTAAAACAATTTCTGCCTACCATACTTCATTTTATTTTTAATTCTGGCAACATAAGACATTCATCCGCTATTACCATAGCCTATTCAAAATAATTAATCTTTAAAAACTAAATTCTTTCACCGATACTCTATCAAGAAACGAAAACGATGTAAAAATTTTAAAAATTATATGTTTAATTTCAACGATTCACTACTTTCTGGCCGCTACAGGCCGTATTTGGTATTTCTCCTTTGTTAGCAGACTTCACATGTTCTTTGATAACTTCTTAAAGATGTAGGTTTCCTTATGATGTTTTCCTTATTTGTCCCTTTGTCCTTATTTGATTGAACTTTAGCTTTTCCACAGAGCGACTGCCTGTCTGACCTCCGTAACCCAAAGGAATAGTGATATTTCATGTTTTAGACAAGTGTCAGTTTATTCGTTATGTTAGTGGCAGTCTGGACCGATGGCTTAACGTACTCTCCGAGGCACGGGGCAAGCGATAATTTACACACAATACGCATTACATAACTCCGAAAAGTCAGTAGTCTGCGCCATGGATTCGAACCTGAGACTTTGCGTCGCCGTCGGTTAGTCTCTTCATTAGGCTAATGCTGCATTTTTTACAATAATAATGATATCGATCGATATAAGAATCGCGACTAAATGTTTGTCCCAAATAATTCTCGGAATCGTACCTTTACTCTCACACATACGTAAACATACTTATACATGTCATATGTTAGTAAATTAACGAATACAGTTTGACCCAGTTCCCGCCACTGCCAACCTGCTCGGCTTTTGTATCGGTCAAGGATTTTTCTTAATGCATAATATTTTAACGACTGCACTAAATTCTAATTTTACAGTACTCACACAACATAATAATGCGAAAACACGAGTCTGAAATGGTAAAAGGCAGCGATAGCCTAGTGGAGATCTCAACGGACTGCCCTGCAGTGGGTATCGGGTTCAAATCTACGGCGCGGATCACTGACTTTTGGAAGTTATGTGTGCATTAAATTGTTAATTATCGCTTGCCCCGTGCCTCGCGGTCCCGGCTGTCATGAAGATCTTTGAAAGTCGTTACGGAGAGTCAGTACCCTCAAATAAACTGATACTGGTCTAAACCATGGAATATCGCTATCCCTTTGGGTTGCGGAGGTCAGACAGCAGTCGCTCTGTGGAAATCTTGATCTTCTGGTTAGACCAGTAAGCGGACCTCGGGCTCTAAGGCGGGTAAGTCTTAGATGCAACCGGGATAACGCTAGGAGTACTAATTATTCTGTGCTAGGACGATGATGATGACGATGTCTCTGAAATGTTATGCTCTGCTAGTAGGTATTCGTAAAATTAATCAATAAAAATACTTAGAGACTAAAATATATGATGTTTTTGTTTGCAAAACAAAAACTAAGTGGCAAAACGAAAATAGAATCTCCGGTTTCCTTATTTTAGTTTCGTATTCGGCACAGTAGGTGATGGAGAAAGGGGGTTTTGGGCAAAGCACATACATTGTAAAAGATATCAATTTACGAAGCTAATAGAAATAAATTTTCAGTTCGGACTGACGCATGACGTAGGTAGGTACAGCGTAATCGTTTTCTTTTTATTACACGAGCTTCTTTGTAAATTAGTCCGCGCAGAAAGTTCAAGGAGCGTTAAGAATGTCGTTTGCTCCCGTTGCACCATCCTGCTTTTGATAAAGGTGTGTTTCTCTTTCACGCCAAAATTACTGAATAGGCGGATCCACACAGAGCGAGCAGCCTCGCGCGGCAAATGCTTCGCGTGGCTGCTCAGTCTGTGTGGACCCCCCTAATGGCTTTTGTTGCAACTATGCAGGGACATTGCATTATACATTTTATTACCTACTAGAGGACGCCAGCAGCTGCGCCTGCACATTTTTTTAAATTTATCTGTTTTGACCGATCCCGTGGGTATTTCGTGGAATCCCTTCTTAATGCACCCCTACGATCCCCAAGGAACATACATGCCAAATTTCAGCTTCCTGCGCCCAATAGTTCTGGCTGTAGCTTCTCTGTCAGTCAGTCAGTAACGCAAGGATTTTATATATTAAGATTATAGCAAATAGCGTTTCTTTTGTCACGATAACTGAAACCTACACGGACGGAGTCGCGGGTCCAACCTGATATACTAAATACATTAAAATTCAACACATTCAGCTTAAACATTCTGATTTAGTAGGAAAATAATTTGTTTCGCCTTTCTGTACCTACGCTTTTCACGCCTCCCAAAGGCATTCAGAATCACCTTTGAATAAATTACGCGACTTTGTAAAAAAGTTTATTAACGTCCCTTATTATTCAGTCCATCCAACCGTCGCTAAATGCCTTGAATTACATCATTCAGTGATAAGATCAAACATTAAATAATGTACCTACATCGTGAAGCAGATGCGACGAATAGTGTCAACCTTTGTCTTTTAGGTGAACTGTTTTATTTTAAAACAAATAATAATTGTTATAAGTTAATGAGGTATAATAATCTGATGACGTGTTTTGAAAGTACATGTCGGCGATGCGCCAGGGTTATGGTGTCGAGACTCCATAATAAAAACACTCACGTAATATTTCTTAGTTTATTTTCAGACGATTTCTAGCACAGAATTGAATTAAAATGCGAACTACAGTCCTTTTTATAAACTAACCGTCATTACACTTAATGTAACGTTTAACAACTCCTTTTCAACATATAATTGAAATTACTGTTCGATTAATTATAAACTAATCAAAAATCGACATTAATATTGTAATGAATTTTGCACAACACCAAATTATTTATTTTACACGAATAACAAATTTATTTTATTAACTAAACGCTGCTTTACAACATTGTCAACAGATGGCGCTATCAACAGGATGCAAATATAAACGCATGTTATTTATTACCGTAAAAATAAGTGTCAGAATAATGTTATTTAATACTAATTGATTTTACTTTGAAAGTTTCTGGAGTTATCTTAATAACTAAGCGATAAATTAAATACTTTATAAAACAGTTAAGCAGCCAGTACAGTGCCTAATATTGTAAAGTAGTGAAGTCCTCAGTTATGTGTTCACAAATAGTTATTTAAATATCAATCTTAAATATTATAAATATTTTCGTAACAATATAATCATTATATATTAATTTGCGCCCATACGGCCATTCTGATCCAGCGCGCCTCGCGCTGATTATTTAACGGTTACAGAATAAACAGCATAACAAACAAAAAGAATGAATATAAAAATTACATAAAAAAACGTTTAGCATACAGAATAAACTAAAAGTTATTTACAAGGCTTCACCTAGTAATAGGATCTTAGCCTGAGGCATGCGTCACCCATCACGGGATCTAACAAACAATGCTTCACCCATGGCTAAGCCGATTACGGCATCACCGATTACGGGATCTAGCGCACACAGGCATCACCCACATAGGGATCTAGCCCACAAACGGCATCACCCACATAGGGTCGATTTAGCCCACGCGGCATCACCCATCACGGGATCTAGCCAACACACGGCATCACCCATCACGGGATCTAGCCAACACACGGCATCACCCATCACGGGATCTAGCCAACACACGGCATCACCCATCACGGGATCTAGCCACACACGGCATCACCCATCACGGGATCTAGCCAACACACGGCATCACTCATCACGGGATCTAGCCAACAAGACCAGGATCAAGGATACGCATGGTGGCCAGCCAGCGTTTTGGGAAGGATGTTGGATAGGAAAAATAAAATTTTACTCAAACACATAAATGCAAAATTTGTCTCATAAACACATCAATGCATATACATAAAATAATCATCATCGTTCGTCATGATCAGTTATATCAATACAATGCAATTACATAGGTCCAACAACGACAGTGGAGGAGGTAGAGGACCCCCCACGTAAATCGGTATCTGACGAATCCTCCGCCCATACGGTCAAGCCGCTCATACAGTCGCCGATGTTGATCAGCAACAAAGGTTAGCAAACAATGCTTGACTCCAGTTCAGTGCAGCACTCATGCGGCATGTATGCGCGCAGCCCACACAAAACCACCGACGTCAAAAGGGCGGGCCACCATCGTCCATACATACCAATCAGTAAAGGACCGCTCGTCCATCCTCTCCTCACACCAAGGTCAGGTCGTCTGCTAGGATGTCATCATCAACCTGCAACACTCAAAAGACAGGTGGTGGGCAACATTTCCCACCCAAGTATTAGTTCCATGAACCTTCTTAACTGTAGATGAAATAAAATTCTACTCTTTCAAAGTGGTCCGGTCTATTAAGCTATATCTATATATCAGGCATGTTCAACCTGTGCGTTGGTCTATAGTTATCTTTGCTACGACAGTGTTGGAGTCCATATTTTACGCATAAGGTAATACAAAAGACACTGAATTTTCTCAGATTCTGTCTGACAGTTGATATAATAGTTAAAACTTAATATATTCAAAATAAGTTTTATCCACATTGAACAGGAAAACAAAATGCCAAGGACAAAGCGAGGCCTATGTTCAGCCGTGAACAGTCGGACTGTTGGAGATAAATCGCTCACCTAGCAGTATAATGGCACATCTTACAAAAAAGCGAAATTGAGTTTTTATGACCTAAGTGTTAAAAAGTGTATAATTTATAAAGTGGTAAAACGGCACGGTGTTAGTTTTCCTATTTGTTGAGAAAGGGCGTTAAGTGTCAATGTAGTACTTAGTACGTTGCCCCCGCTTCCGCGCATAACAACGGCTTATTTGTCAGTTGTGCCGGGCGAGGTGCAATCGCTTCTAAATCTGTCTTGGCGTAAGTGGCAAATGTGACATTTTATTAACGTAGTAAGTTAGTAGACATTAAAAAAAAATTCAAAACACATTTGGCAAAATGGCACATTAGACAAAGGAATGTGACATCGCTATTTATTCCATGCGCAAATCTAACTCACAGCTAACTACAGAGAGACAAAGCTTGCAATGCTTATAGTTTTGTTTACTGCTTAGTTAATTAATAAAGATACTTAAAGGTAAAGTAAACTTCCTTAAAATTTCGGAGCAGTAAACCTTGATTTGGATCTGGATTTCACTATCGTACCTTTATCTAAACTTAAACTGCCAAACTTTTAAGTGCTTTTGTTTTTAGAACGGAGAGTAACTAATAAAAAATATGATTATTACCTACGTTTACAATAAAATTAAGAGAAGATTCGTGATTATTCTTTATTTTATTTATTATAGTTTGATGATGACTATTTCTTAACGTTTCACGAGCCAAATATAGGTTATTATAATATTTTAGTTAAACTTTTTATGTAAGTAAGTATATTAATTGATTTGAATAAAATTACAAATAAGAATATTAAAAAAATCTGAAAATTTCGGGAATCAAGGAAGTGACACGACATTACTATTAAAAAATGTATTAATTGCTTTTCGAAGTATTCTCCGCGAAATTTGACACATTTTTCCATACGATGGAACCAATTATTGAAGCAACCATTCCATTCGGAAGTTGGCGTCTCCAAAATGGCTGTTTTGTAGGCGTCCACAGCTTCTTCAGGTGATGAAAATCTCTGTCCACGCAATTTATTCTTTATTTTAGGGAAAGTATAGAAATCACTAGAGCTTAGGTCGGGGCTGTTCGGCGGATGGTCTAATAATTCTATGTTTTCTTGCTCTAAAAACTGTTTTGTTCTGTGCGCGGTGTGAGAACTCGCATTGTCGTGATGGAGGATGATGCGGTGGTTGCAGTTCTTTTTACGGAGTTCAGAAACGACCTGTGGCAAACAAATGCTAGCATACCATTCTGCATTAACCGTTCTTTGTCCCTCAAGAGGAATAGTCATAACATGGCCGGTTTTGGAGACAAACGTGGCCACCATTTTTTTGCAACACTCCGTAAACGAAAAGTTTTTGTTGGCTTTAACTCATTTTCGAACACCCAAACTCGTGACTGGTTTTTTGTTTCGGGTTCGTACGCGTATATCCAGGATTCTTCACCTGATACGATGTTGTATACAGCATTTGAGGATCCTGTGTGGAATCTTTCGAGAGTTCCGACGCACCAAGTAACGCGAGCCGCTTTTTGCTCTTCACAGAGCGAATGCGGTATCCATCGGGAAAACAACTTTTTTACACCTAATTGTTCATACATACATACATACATAGAGTCACGCCTGTTTCCCCGAAGGGGTAGGCAGAGGCATATTAAACGCCCACTTTTCGCCAGTGTTTTGATCCCACGTAATAGGTGGCGAGCCTATTGCCGCTTATCGGGATATTTTGTTTGCCAGAGCCTCGTCCGTTGATCGGCAGGTGCACCACTTGCAGGTGAGGTTGGCTTGGGACCCTAAGTTCTTGGTGGGAACCCTATGCACCTAATTGTTCATGCAAGATTATTTTTATTTGACTCATGCCAATGTCTAAAGTTGCCTGAATTTCGCGGTATGTCACATGTCGATCTTCCTCAATCAGCTTACGCGCAGCATCAACGTTTTCTTGGGTGAATGCAGTTTTTGGACGACCTTGACGGAGATCATCACTGAGCTTGACACGTCCACGTTGAATTCAGCAAACCAACGATAAATTGTGGTTTTGGATGGGGCTTCATCACCAAATGCAGAAATCATCCGATCAACACACTGTTTTTGTGTTAAACCACTTCGAAAGTCATAATAAATCATCGCTCTTGAATTTTCTCGAATCAATTCCATTTTCCCAACGACTAAACAAGTTTGACAAAACCTTGTGACAAGACCGAGAATCTTTTTTTAAATAAATAAATGGTATTCGATTTTTAAAACCAAGGAGTTTTCAATTAAAAATATTTTAATATGACAGGAACAGTGGAAATATTCCATTCCCGATACTTTTATGTTGATTTCAAATAAAAACTGTTGTTTTCTATTAAGCAAATGTCTTTATTTCTTGGTTTTCAAATCCTGTTTAATAATGGCTTTGGGGGCATATATGACATTTTTGGAAGTTTTTAAAAGTATAACGGCACAATTGCATGGCTCTTCATCTTTTTTGACTGTTATGAAGCAACTCCTGGAAACCTGAAGTGTATTTTTTTAGCCCTAAGTATCTATTAAGGTCTATACTAGTTGCTAAAACCATAAAATTCATTATATAACGTAAAATGAAGTCATAACTTCGTTTCAAACATTTGTAAAATCTTTGACCCTCATTTCTGTAAAATAAGAAAAAAGTAGATGTGTCATTATACCGCTAGGTGTGCGAAATATGAAATGATTTCAAACCATGCAGATCCAAGGATTTCGAAAATACTAGTGCTATAATTATTATTCATGTAAGAACATGTTTAATCTAATATTGAATATTTTTAGGCATAGTGCAAGCTGTGAAATTGTTTAAATGTTTGCCAACTGAGCCATAAAAGAGAAATTTACAAGCTACCAATATTACAAAGCCAGATTAATGCAGTCTTATTTTTAAAAATGATTCCACTCAGTTAAGAAATTTACTACAATAAACCATAAAAGCCAATAAAGACACTCAGATATTGGTATTTTATAATTAATTCAAATAGACCTTTCTTGCTGAAATGAATGTTTCCATTTATCATTCGTCCCCTTCATTATGTAATTCAACTTTAATTTTATTTGACTTTATATTTAAGGGAATTTTCTAAATAATGTTAATATTTATTTTAAACGGTTAACATGTGGTGCTAATGTAATTCTTATTTATTGATACACAATTAATAATTGTTTATCCGAATAAATAAACTTAAACTGACCAATCACCACTGACTTAGAAATAAAGCATGAGCAGTCCACACAACTACTTTTATTTGCCAAGTATAAATACTGCTAAATGGGAAAAGAGAATGTGGATTTTCACATCATGTTCCCCAAACCCACCTATCATTATCCTAACAACCATACTCCGAACTGTCTTGCATCCCACAAGAGTTAAGCAATAAGGTCGGCAACAAATTTTGTTGGTTTATCACTGGTTGTCATCTTGAATATAGATGCAACTAACTTAGCAAATTAATGAACTCGCAACTAAAATAAATTGTATTTACCGATTATAACACTAAGGCTTGTTATTTATAAAAGATTAGCAGTCACCTGCCTTAAGACTTTCAACCTAAAATGCTTAGAGATGGACTTTTATAAGACCTAAGCGAGTGCATATGTCCATAAAGAAATCTACTGTCCAGATCTCATGTTTCTAGCTTCAGTAGTTTGGGTTAAGCAAGGACTTATCATGGTCGGAACAAATCATTCTATACAGGTATAAAATTAAGCGACAAATATTAAGATATGTTGTGTTCCCTTGTCTTATAACCTTAACTTGAGCTGCAAGTTGACAGTAACAATTTCAACATAATGTTAAAATGAAATCATGTAGGCACCTACAGAGTCCACAAGTATATAATAAAACCAATTTTGTAACTTTACAAATATTAGCTTTAAAAATGTGTATCACAAATTTATTTTTATATCTACCTTCTGAATATATATCTGTACTAATATAATAAAAGTGAAGTTTGTTTTGTTGAATGCACGTCAATCTGAAACTACTGGTTTTATGCAATAATTATTTTTGTGGTGGATAGTCATTTATCAAGAGAGGCTTCATATAATCGCGCAGTTAGCACTAGCCATAAGTAATGCAGTTAGTTAGCCTTATGTAATGTGTAACCATGGGCTATAAATAATGTTTTGATTCCTTTAATATTTTACTATTGAGATAACCTATTGACTACCAATTGAATTCATATTCAGCAAATCAATTAGCTTATTTAAACTGAAAGCAAATCAGGTAATTTATACAATGGATCTATATCAGAGCTTCAACTTGAAAAGGGTATAACTGCCCGTTCTTTACTAATAATTACATTAGTAGAACCACATAACAAAGCTATTTTCTCTTTCTTGTGTAGATAAGTAAGTTTTACAGAAAGTTTCCGACATGGCCTAACGATTAATAAACAGGCATGAGACAAGAGCCCCAGCCGAAGGCATAACATGACTATAAGCACAGTAGCACTGCTAGGTATATACCAAACGTGGATAAACAACAGTTACCTATAAGTTCTATTTGGGGTGTAACGTTCGTAATTTTGACTGTATAATGTTTATCTGGTAATCCTTACGGGGATAGTAGGTAATCGTGTAAGCACCATAATTTATAAAATTTGGACGTTTATCAAAAATTCTAATAAAATCAGCTCTAAATAAATACCTCTGGTCAGTGCATCAACAACCCGCATCTGCAACCTCTGGTAGAACTCAGAGCAGAACAGCGTTCACGCCACAGCACACCCCGGTGCGTGTACCCCGTCGTAGTCGCTCTGTCGCTCTCGCTCGCACGTGGCCGCACGTGGCCTCACGTGACGTGTAGACTTGCTCGCCATAACTCCGACACACCGTGTGGTCTCCGACCAGGGTTGACTAGCGCCAAACACGGCTTCCAAGCGCTTGTCGCATCAATCTTCAGGTCATCCTTGGTAATGGCGGCTAAGCCAAGAGACCCATCACTCTCGCGCCAACCGTAGATCCCGAAGTCTCTTAGGGGGCGTTTATCCAACCGCTGCTGTCGGCGATACGCCAGGGTTATGGTGTCGAGACTCCATAATAAAAACACTCACGTAATATTTCTTAGTTTATTTTCAGACGATTTCTAGCACAGAATTGAATTAAAATGCGAACTACAGTCCTTTTTATAAACTAACCGTCATTACACTTAATGTAACGTTTAACAACTCCTTTTCAACATATAATTGAAATTACTGTTCGATTAATTATAAACTAATCAAAAATCGACATTAATATTGTAATGAATTTTGCACAACACCAAATTATTTATTTTACACGAATAACAAATTTATTTTATTAACTAAACGCTGCTTTACAACATTGTCAACAGATGGCGCTATCAACAGGATGCAAATATAAACGCATGTTATTTATTACCGTAAAAATAAGTGTCAGAATAATGTTATTTAATACTAATTGATTTTACTTTGAAAGTTTCTGGAGTTATCTTAATAACTAAGCGATAAATTAAATACTTTATAAAACAGTTAAGCAGCCAGTACAGTGCCTAATATTGTAAAGTAGTGAAGTCCTCAGTTATGTGTTCACAAATAGTTATTTAAATATCAATCTTAAATATTATAAATATTTTCGTAACAATATAATCATTATATATTAATTTGCGCCCATATACACGTTGATACATACTTTGATCGTCCACTATTAGAAATACTCTCAGGGACACTCAAGCCAAAATAAAACGCTTTATTAGGTGTCTAGTTTAATTACGGTTGGACTTTTATTATGAAGGTCTTGTGAACTGAATATAATAAATAAATAAAAATTCTACCACATTCAGACGACACCATCTAGTCCCAAACTAAGCAGAGCTTGTACTATGGGTACAAGACAAATGGATAAACATACATAGATCTATACTTTTTTTTGTAAATACATACATATTATACATAGAAACACCCAGACCAAGACAAACATCCATGTTCATGCACACAAATGTTTGACTAAAGCGGGAATCGAACCCGCGACCTTCGGCGTAGCAGTCGCTTACACTCCTGCGGCGCCAACCGGTCGGCCTATGACTGACAAAATATGAGGAAATAACGGCCATAATATGACTGACAAATGATGAAATAACGGCTCTGACATTTGCATTATTACTCTTCGAAAAATAGACACATGATTTGCCATATGAAGCCATAGCTAACAATGATTAAAATCGCATTACTCACGAACGTCTGTTCGTGAGAAGCTTAGTTTATATTTGCAAATGAAATAAAACAAATTGTCTACCAGCCCAGAGTACTAGGAATTATTTGCATAGTAATTGCCACCGCAGGAAGCGGTAGTTATAAAAAGCTTATCTAATGTCGCCTGTATCCTGATCACGGAGAGCGACATCGGTCAACTTTTTGTCAACTAAATCACCAAGTGTATCCTCAGAAACTAGTCTGCCAATTACGCCATCCGGTGTTACGCGTTTATTTCTATCTGTTGTCTCTCTCTCTCTCTCTCTATTCTGTTTAGGGTTACTTAGAAGCGATGAGTAATCGTTCGTATTAAATAGATGCTCAATAGGTTACTTGTCATATTATATGTGTCCATTTTAAAAAGGACACACCTTTTTGATATTTTGAAGAATATATGCAGCCGTGCCGCGGTTCATTAGCTTGTGTGTTAGGTAGAAAGACCGTTCTTAGTGAGCCAAACGTGCCTTTTTGGACACGTTTTGGCTATTCATAAACGCCTTCAGAGCTCCATTCACTCTATTACCTGCATTAACTCTTGAGACGGAGGATCTCAGGTAGGATGTCGGGGTTCGAGAGAAACACTGCTAGGCTGAACAGGTTCTTTATTATGTCTCACTACCGCTTACATACAGTATGACCGAACTAGGTAAGCACTGGCCTGAGCTGGCTGGAGTGTAGACTCCTGCTGCTCTCCGACGCTCGCAGGGTAGCTGCTCGTAGGGTCGCCAATGGGCTGGCCAAGGTGCGCTGCGCAGGCAGCTCTGTGGTCGATGTTCAGGCTGAGCGGGTCTCAGGCGGTGCAGCCGATGTGGGTCGAGCGGTCAGGCTCAGGTGTCCGTGGCCTGGCTGTAGGAGCTCGTAGGCAGGAACGGAGGCTTGGGTGGCAGCTGGCTAGTAGCGGCACGGCGCCAGCAGCTCGTGGCTTGTAGCCCGTAGGAAGAACGTCAGCCCGTAGGAAGAACGTCAGGTGCAGTGAGCTCGTAGGGTGAACCCCAGCGGGACAGTAGATAGGAAGTAGAATGTAGAATAATCGCGAGGTGTAGCGGCAGCGTTCCGATGTCTAGGGAAAGTGACCATTCTACGACGCGCACCCATCTTATATAGGCATAAATCTATGACTCACAACTGCCTTTGGCTAGTGAATATGACCATATTTGGTAATATTGCGAACGATGTCTGGCTAAGCTGGCGTTAAGCGCCTGCGAGATATTATAACGCAATACGTGTAGTATTACGTTACAATACCCCGCTCTGTACAGCAGGATTTTTCGTGTCTAGACAAGAAAAATCCGTCTAACTAAGTCCTCCGAACTTCTGTAGACAGTGCTAAGTAGATAGTGACTATGAAACTCAAACTGCAGGTAGGTACAATGAAAGAATCTAGTTAGGTTAGGAATCAGTGTAGTTAATTAGTTTTAAATCTTTAATGTGCCAACTGCCAATAGATTTACCCGACGAATCCGCTAATTCGTATACTAGTGGTGACTTTTTAGCAATAATAGTACACTTGGCAAACTTAGGAGCTAGTTTTTTGCCAAATGATTTGTCGTAGGTTCTTTTCCACACAGTATCACCCACGTTAATACCAGCCGGTTTTCGACGTAACTTGTATGTGTGTGTATATAAAGTACCATTGTTTTGTTGTTTACGTGCGACACAAGTATCACACGAAGATATAAACTTAATAATGTCAGCGTGCATACCAGGCCAATAATAACGCTGCGCTAAACGTTTATACGTTTTAAAAATACCTAAATGACCCGCAGCGAGTTCCGAATGGTATTCTTTAATAGCGGTAGTTCTACCCGAGGTATGTAGGACCTCTTTCCAATCGAATACTTTACGCAATGTACATTTAGATACCATATATCTGTACAATTTATTGTTCCTGATAGAATAATTAGGGAAAGATGTAGGTGAGTTTTTACAGCCATTGTAGAATGTAGTATACCACTGATCCGAGGTTATAGTAGTCTCGTTATCAGTGTTAGTATCAATAGCTGACACGGTAGCATTAACTTTATTAGGCAAGGAATTACTACGAGAGTAATTATTAGATAAAGAAACAGAGTTAATATAGTTTGGTAACAATTTAAATCTTTTCCAGAAGTCAATACCTTAAATTAACGAACTAGTAACTTCTGGAATTACGTACGCTTTTAAATAACAAGTTTTATTTTTAAAAGTGGTGGGTAGGTTGATATAGCCGATCGGTGTCAAACGATGACCACCCGCCGATCGAAAAAATATAGTAGGGTTGTCACACTTATTCAAAGGGAGATTAGTTTTAGAAATAAGTTTTATATGAGAATTATTGCCCAATATAGTCACGGCAGAACATGAGTCAAGTAAACCAGTAAGGGGTAGATTCTTAATGGTTACATTAACATAGGGTCGAAAATCAGTATTAGGTTTTTGATCTCGGGTCGCAGCCACAGAATGACTAGAAAAATACACTTTTAGAGTGTTCAGCCAATTTTTCCAGTCTTCCTTGTCAAAATATTTAGGTTTAGAAGATGTACAAACGGTAGGGTTTGTCATCTTATTTGACGAACGACGATCCGAATAAATGAGTTTTTTTGAAAATTATTTATTTTTACAGGTAGGACAATTTACAAATGTGACATCCCTAAGGCCACACTTAAAACATATCGGATAACGTTCTCGCTTGCACGTCCCTAGTGAGTGATCAGTTGAACGGCATCGCGGACAAAATACACACCTCTTATTAGTTATTTTTGTAGGAACAGCTGATTTAGATATCATGTTGACATCATAGTGTTGCGGGTTAGGCACAGGTGTATCGTTCGGTTCGACATTTATAGATGCGACAGAAGCGTAGTTTTTTAGTTTAGACGGTTTATAGTACTGTGAATTATTATAGTGACCGGGCGTGTCCTTTTTATTTATGTAAGCTAAATCAGGTGCTACTGTGTTAGACGTAGGGTAACTAGGTTCGTGAAATTGTGCACTTAAACACTGGAACCTCTCATAGTTTAGACATAGTGTTTTTAGAGTGTCTATAGTGTCTATAGCCGTAGTACATGAAGCTAGTACTGTAGAATAACACGGTCTAATATTGTGAAGCAATATATTTAATTTTTCATGTTCGGTTAGTACCGTGTTCGGTGACAATCGCGCAAAAAGTTGGAACATAATTGATAAGTAGATGATTATACCCTCAGTTTGCCCTTGAGTACGATTACGAATCTCGGCTAAAAGTTTATAATCATAGTCGTACGGTGTAAAATCAGCTGTGAGTTTACTAGCTAGTTCGTCCCATGTAGAAATGGAATTTTTAACACCGCGAAACCAGTGTAACGCATTACCAGTAAAAATTTCGGACGCGTAATCGAATAATCTATTGGCAGGTAGATTTCTAACCGTCCTAAATTCCGTCACGCGTTGTAGAAATTCGCGAACGCAGCCTGTTCCGTCGAATTTGAGTTTCGATAGTTCGCCAACCCTCAAATGCTCACAGTGGACAGTTACCGGAGTCGACGCTGCCTGTGCAGGGGTTGAATCCGTGCAAGTCATCGTGACTCCGACTTCCGCCGACGGAACATTCGAGTGTTCTATCTTAGATAGCTCTGCCGACAGCATCCGAAAGCGTTCAGTCAGGTCGGATATTTTCTTGCCGTATTTAGGTTCGGATTTGTCTAATCTGCCCAATCTGTGGTAGACCTGGTTGTGCAAAGCCGTAGTTCGCTTAGCCAAGTTGTGGTCGTATAGCTCCTTAAGGGAAGAGATTCGCGAATCTAAATCGGTAACTGACAGGCTAGCTCCCTTGAAGTCGTCTGCTATGTCTAGGCCTGACTCTAGGATTTCGTCATTCGGAATCAGCTCGAGTAGTTTAGGTAGCTGCTTCCGTAAACCTAAAACAGAGGTAGCCGGCTCCTCTCCGCGAATAGCGACCTCGTAGGCCAATTCATTTTTATTAAGTAGAAAGTACTTGATAGGGTTAGTGCTCATGATGATATAAAATAAGTATGATAGAAAAGAATGTAAGTATATTACAGCCCTCCGTGTGCAATAGTTCTGCTTTACAAAGAAACTACGACGATTCGGTGTAAAAATGTAGACAATAGATAGTGACTTGCAAAAAAAAAAAACGGTTATTTCAAATTGCGAACAGTTACGTAGGGAATCGGTAGTTGAAATTTGAATTAGACAATAGTAAGATAACACATAATAGGTATACAAGAATAGAAATTAAAGATAGACAGCAATACACAGATACACACAAGTTAGATATTACGTACCAGTTCGCTGATGTCTGCACCTCCTCGTTTACAGAGGCGGCGCAGCCGATGTGGGTCGAGCGGTCAGGCTCAGGCGTCCGTGGCCTGGCTGTAGGAGCTCGTAGGCAGGAACGGAGGCTTGGGTGGCAGCTGGCTAGTAGCGGCACGGCGCCAGCAGCTCGTGGCTTGTAGCCCGTAGGAAGAACGTCAGCCCGTAGGAAGAACGTCAGGTGCAGTGAGCTCGTAGGGTGAACCCCAGCGGGACAGTAGATAGGAAGTAGAATGTAGAATAATCGCGAGGTGTAGCGGCAGCGTTCCGATGTCTAGGGAAAGTGACCATTCTACGACGCGCACCCATCTTATATAGGCATAAATCTATGACTCACAACTGCCTTTGGCTAGTGAATATGACCATATTTGGTAATATTGCGAACGATGTCTGGCTAAGCTGGCGTTAAGCGCCTGCGAGATATTATAACGCAATACGTGTAGTATTACGTTACACTCTTCTTTCAATATCTTAATATATAAAATCCTTGCGTTACTGACTGACAGACACGCTACAGCCGAAACTATTGGGTACAGGAAGCAGAAATTTGGCATATATGTTCGTTGGGGACCGTAGGGGTGCACTAAAGGATTTCTCAAAATTCCCAAGGGATCGGCCAAAACGGGTTAATTAAAAAAAATGCAGGCGTAGCTGCTGGCGCCCTCTAGTCTTCTATATTCTTACCATCACTTGTAAACAGCGTACCTACCTAAATATACAAACTCTTTCACTTGCTCCACTCGTCGTTACAAGCCTTAACGCATTCCTCCTTTTCAAAAACCATAACATTCGTTTTACTTACATTCACTTTCATTCCTTTCCTCTCTAACGCACCATGCATGAATGTTACCTGATCATCAGCATAAAGGAGGCATTTGACAAGTAACTCATTCATCCTTAACCCGCAATCACTATGTTTCAAATCTTGCAAACAACTGTCCATGAAGAGGTTGAACAGCCACGGCGACGCTACACATCCTTGTCTAACACCTGTGTTGATGGTAAAACAGTCAGTGTATGCCCCTTTATCCTTACACAAGCTTTTGAATCCTCATAAAGGGATTTCAGAGCTCGAATGAGGCTGCTGTTCACCCCATACATCGACAGTACCGACCACTTTTCATTCCTAATTATCGTAAGCCTTTTCCAAATCCACGAATGCACAGTAGACCTTTTGACCTTTGGCCAAAAATTGCTGATATGCAACGCAAGGAAAATACTTACATACAGCCCATACCTTTTTGGAATCCCGCTTGTACATCCCATATTTTCTTGTCGGTTACTTTCATAACTCTTTCAATCAGTACCTTCGCATACAATTTGCCAACAATACTGAGAAGGCTAATGCCTCTATAGTTTTTGCAGTCTTGTTGCGAGCCTTTTCCTTTATAAAGAGGCACAACTACTGCTGTGGCCCAGTCATCAGGTACTCGGCCGGTGCTCCAGCACAAGTTAAATAAACGCTGCAGCTTACTAACTATGATGCCCTGTCCAGCCTTCAGCATTTCGACTGTAATCCTATCATACCCTGCAGCCTTACCTACTTTCATACTTCCCAGTGCCTTCATGATTTCATCTACGCCACTAACGCTTTCATCATTGCCTACCTAATTTTATACTGGCCAGTGCCTTCAAAATGCCCTCATGTGGATGAGCGTGGTTGGCGTGGGCCAATATCGCTTTCATCATTTCTATCATTACCATTCATTTCACCTGTTGATGTCTCTGTCGTCGTTCTATCAAATAATCCTTCCATAATACTCTTTCAATCTCTTCAGCACGCACGATTCACCATTTAGTAGTAGGTAACAATATGGACAAAGGCTTCAAAGAAATTGGACTTAAAATCAACACAAATAAAACCGAAATCTTAACAGTTTCGAGAAATTCATTCAACAATAATGAAAATATCATACTAAACAACGCCCCAAAAGAACAAGTAAGATCCTTCAGATATTTGGGCAGCCTCATTACTCATGACTCGAAGTGCACTCAGGATATTAGAACTCGTACTTCAATAAATAAAACAACTTTTGACAACAAAAAACATCTTCTGTAATCAAACATAGCAAAACATAATATGAGAAAACAATTCATTAAATCATATATCTGAAGTATTGCTCTGTACGGAAGCGAAACATGGACGATGACTCAGCAGGACCGGGCAAGACTGGAGGCGTTCGAAATGTGGTGTTGCGGCGGATGGAAAGAATCAGCTGGACTGAAAAGAAGACCAACGCAGAAGTATTGAGCCTAGTCCAAGAAAAAGGAAGCATTTTAGCGACAATAGAAAAAAGAAGAGGAAATAACAAAGGCCACCTTATACGACATGATGACTTTTTTCAAAAACATACTGGAAGGTAAAATAGAAAGAAAGAGAGGTAGAGGTCGACCCAGGAGGGCATACACGGATCAAATTAAAGAAAAGGCAAAGGTCATGTCGTATAAGGAGGTCAAGCCTTGACCGTCAAGGTACTGGCCGAAGATAGAAATATATGGCGTAAACTCCACCGAGAAGAGCAAAGCTCTTAAATTAAAGAGAGAGGTTAGTAGGTACAAGCATCGATCAATCTAGACCAATTCTATGACTTAAGTAGGAACATCATAATCCACATCGGCAAAAAATGAACGATAGTTATGAAACGAAATACCTGCGTCACTACTTGTCTGTCAGTTCCACAATTTTTCAACAAATGGCACCTATTTTCGTAATGTCGTGTAATGAGGTATTGTCTTCTCAAGTCTTCTCAAGGCTGCGTGTCCACTAGAATTGTGCGGAGAAACTGAGCGGTTCTCGAGGAACAATCCACACATACTTATGATAACAATATCAACTCTATTTGTAAACTGCCCTAGTTGAGCACATGCCTCTTACGCATTTTATCCGCGGTTTACCAATCTAGCCCGCTCGTGGTGCGGGTTAGCAAATTTCATGACATTTCTCATAATGTTTTTGGCAGGCGTAAGTTAGCAATTCAATTTTGAAAAAGCTTTTGTTTTCGAAAAATTTGTCTGTTGGTCTTACATTTAGGCTATGGCGCTATATTTCTTCATACAGAATTAGACATTTCCTAAGCTCGTGAGTGCGTTGCTGTATTGTACTATTTGTACTCCTCGCACACTGCTCAGTTTCGTTCATCTCTAGTGAATCCGCAGCTTTATGCGCGCTATTACCGGTAATTTGTCGCTATCGTGACGATCGCACTTGAGAGCTTCTTTGTTTGACTTGTGGTTTGCACTGAGCGCGAATTTCGGCGTGTTACGCCAGCTTATAGCGATTATGGCAGATTGTTTGTAACCGAGATAGAGATCTAATTAATTTACAATGTCTTCAGTTCTTCTGGTTGAAGGTAACAGTCATTGTTTATGTGTTTATCTCATTGTTTAGATGTGAAATAGGTGTATAATTGCAAATTTGGCGACTTATTTAGTTATGTTTTAATAAGCGTCGAAGATGGTATTCTGTCATATCTGTAAGACTATGAGCGGATCCCGGGCTCCAAGGCGTAAGTCTAGGTCATCTTAACTATTGGTTTCACTGCTTATAATAAACAATTTAACAAAAATCATAGACTCTTTTGTTTTATTTCATAAAACCTGCTTGACCTGCTTCCCATTATGTGATAATGGTTACTTAAATGTTAAATAAGTATCTCTAATTACAAAGTCAACTTCATACCGTGATCCACTATTATCTCATTAGATGGGTCAAATGGCAATTGCTTTCCGTCTGTTACTAATGTACAATTAACCTGTTAAATCTTAATAAACTGTTGTTCTTGGTTGGAAAAGTAACGCCAAGTAACTATAACTACATGGGTACGTATGGTTAGTGACATACCCATGTAGTTATAGTTATGTACGTTGGCACTAGTTTGGTGTCTTGTAGAAAATCGCAAGAGTGTAGTTGGAATGGAGTGCAGACCACAGTAGCAAATTACCGTATTGACACAAAGTAGCTAGCTAGACACTCATTTGGTGCTAGTAGGGCCTAATTTAAAATATCTTTAAGGAAATCTGTGACAGAGAAAGTTACAGTGTAGAATATCATCAGTGAAGTCTTGTAGTCTGATCATGTAGAGTCTAGACTCAGATGGCAGCAATATAGCTACCGACATATTTCAATACAGTGTGTATTGGGTTCAATCCCTCGCCGCGCACCATTGCCTGCAGTTACATGCTTGTTAAATTGTAATTGTGATATGAAAATTTTCATATCTTTTGCTCCGTGAGGAGAGCATATGTATTTAGTCGTCGGTACCAGCTGTCCTGAGGATCTTTGATAGTCGTTATGGGGAATTAGTACCTTCAATAAACTGACAATGGTCTAAGGCATAGGATATCGCTTATTTGCATGGCATGGGATATTCTTTTGGCTTGCGGAGTTTAGACAACATTCGTTCTGTGGAAAGCTAATACTCTGTCATATCTAGTTGGACTGGAAATCGGATCGCCTGATCCGACGAAGATGGCACTCAGACGATGATGACTGGAGTCTGACCATTTACAAGTCGACCGTTATATTAGGTGTATGCAAAGTAGCTGTGTGTATAATTTTAAACAGAACACGTATCACTGTACGAGCACTTGGACGTTGAATTTAAATACTTCATTATACATCGGAGATGACCCTGGTATTACAATTTTCCATAGCCTGTGACGCACATGTAACAACTTTCTATGGAAGAAATTGTATCTTATAATGCACACCTGTGATAGTGAGATCATAAAAACTTGTACAGCAAGTACATTATCGCAGGTCGATCGGGTCGCAAATAGCTATTAAAAATACATTAAATCATACCATTCGCAGTTAGGTTCAAAATTATAGTGTCATATTGTCCCATGTATTGCTAGGCTAAGGTCCCCCTGACTTTCCCCGAAGCGTTCCTGTCAAAGATTTGTGTCCTGCGCCAAGTCCCTATAGAAGAAAATTTTCAAATATCTATGAGGAACAAGCATTTCCGCTGCATTTCAGCTTTGACCGCTGTAGGACGCTTCCTAGTCTAACTAGATTAGCTTTTCCACAGAGATACTGCCTGGCTGATCTCCACAACGCAAACGGATAGTGATATTCCTTGGTTTAGACTACTGCCAGTTAATTTAGAGGGACTCCCTATCACGACTGTCAAAGATCTTCATAACATCCGGAACCGACCTTACTTACTCTCCGAGGCACGGGGTGACTGATAATTTACAATTCCTTTTTCATAACCATGAAAATTGATGACGGTTCTCAAGGCGTTTCATAAATACATACATAAATTAAAAACATGTTGTCTGGCTTGCAAATGCGAATCGCGTGTCACGTCTTTGATGGATGTTACCAAATTGATTGGTTACGATTTTTTGTACTGTTTCCTCGTTTTCCTATAATAGCCGCTTACGTGAGCCTATTTGCTGCTGTTATATGAGTGCGAACTATGTAAGTAATATTTGCGGAAGAATTTTAATTTATTGAACGTATTTTGAAATTCTTAACGGTTATGTTGTAGTGAAGTGGTTCTTTTTAATTGGTTGTTCAGATTAAGTGAAATGCCAAAATTTTCGTTGTAATTAACCAAAACGCTTGATTTGACCAATTACATTTATAAATAATTAGTTGGCTTTGTTATCGGCTATTAAACAAGAATAAGCGAAGTGCATCTAAGCTGCCCACTAAGCAGGAATTCTAGGCGTGGCAGAAACTATTTTTATGTATGTACATTTTAGTTCTTTGTTCAAAAGCTGTTGTGTTACCATTTGTATCAAACCAGCGAGTACTTTGTTGAAACTATTAAAGAGCGAGTGTTAGAAAAAGTGCATATTTTCTTGCACCTGATGCTCCTTGCCGCGAACTGATTTTGCTCTAACTAGTCAAGAAATCACTGATCCTGCACTCTCTTTTGAATATTCAACAAAATAACCGCTATTTGGCATAAACGTTAACATAAGTGATAAAACACAAGTGGTGTAAACATAAGTGGTGGTTTAAGCGGCCGCCTCGCCGAGTGACACTGCGCCGCGTGTGGGTTCGATCCCCACACGAGGCAACACTTTGTGTAATTCACAAATTGTTGTTTCGAGTCTGGGTGTTCATTGTGTCCGTTAGTTGTATGTTTGTAAAGTCCCCGCGACACAGGATTTAGTCCTAAAGCGAGAGTTGTCCGTTTAAAAAAAAAAACAAAATCTGTCAGTCTTCGTAGACGGTGATGTCGTTATCATAATATTCAATCTGATAAATTAAAACATGATGTCCATTGCAATCCAAAGAATAATGCAGAATCACTTCTCAGTTCAGAAGTTATTCATTACATTTTTTCAATGGAACAAGTACCTATGTATTTCTTAAATCATTCTCAGAATAGCAATTTGTCAAACTAATGCATTTTGCGGATCGAAATTCAACATCCTTTACTTTCTACATACGCTTGCACGTTTAAATAATATCTATTTGACTCTTTTATTCCATACCCTGTTTACCTTTATCGAAATATTCAGATGTTACCTTGGGGACTTGAGCTTGAACTCCAAGTTTCTCACATACCTATGTACGACACGAGGACAGACAGCTGTATTCACACTTCCTCCGCCTTCTGTATTTTAGCACAGTAATATTTTACTATGAAGTAGATAATATGCAGTACATTCGGTTCTCTAGTGACAAGTATTTTTATATCTTCGTAAACCCGTTGAGACATGTGTGCGATTTGACCATTATGGCTCAACTACGCTGAACCAACTACGCGTTGATCATACAAACCACATACAAACTTTAATTTGCATACTCTTGCTCTATTTCGGACAACGTGCACAAGTTATATATTCCCTGTTGTATTGACTTGAAATGTGGACTTTATAATTCTTTACACCTCCATTTTCGTTTGATGTTGGTAACTAACAGTCAGCTGATCGTGTTCCGACTTTTGAATCATTGTAGCCTGTAGGTACATACATGTTGTCTACGCACATAGAATACTAATTTCTTGACGACCCAAAAAGTTGGCAAATCGACAATGGTGTTGTGAATTTTATTATTAAACCGCACTTAATTCAATGTTTTTGGGCCTTGACATTGTACGGAAATCGTGTTATCTACGGATTGTTCTGATGATTCTGAGAACTCATTCTGAGTAAATATAGGTAGCATGGAATATATGTATAAGTGGTTCTCTATAGTGCAGGTCTGTTTCTACGAAATTATGACGACAAAATAGCAATTCCCAGTACCAGTAGCCACAACACCAACTATTATTATTTAGTGCCCACTGGCGTCCAAATATTACAAGGCGCTTTACCAAATCGTACGTTCCAATCTACAATTTAAAGGCAATTTCACAGTGGTTCGTTCGCTAATAAATCACAATTTATCGTAACTGCAAAACAAACAACACTCCACTCTGCTTTGCACTTGTTCCTAGCGAAATTTTTTACCAGTTACGGCCGATTTTGCACGGATACCGTATGCAATCTTAACCAACATACATAGATAGATGTAACAATGACCTAAGATTTCGTATTACTGCTTTTGCCCAGTATTTTCTGAGCTCAGCGTTTTAGTGAGCCGTCGCGGCTATAAAACTGCTTTTATGACTGCATTGTCTTTTTAACAACCAGAATAAATGTATATCTGTTCAAATATGGAGTGAACGGCTTTTGAAAAATCTTTTATTAATTGCAGGTTCTTGTTCAATAGTTATGTCATGCTTGCTATAAAAAATCCTATATCTGTATCAGTAAAATGCACAATGATTTGTGGAAATGAAGAATCCTGATTTTCAAATAATTCGTGTACCTACACATTGTTATAACATAATTATTATCCTCTATTCTCGGTACCATTATAAATCTATGTCAAAATTGGATACATTGTATTCGTCTCGGTCAATTTGTATTTCCGCCTCACAGACTATAGGTATATGATTTGTTCTGAACCTTACCTCGAGGTAATTTATCTGTAATAATATTCAAGAAATATCAGTTACAGCCCGGGGTCCACTTACTTGTCTAACCGGACTGAATATTATCTTTTCCAGAGAGCGAGTGCCTGTCGGACCTCCGCAACCCAAGGGGATAGCAATTTTCCATAGTTTAGACTAGTGTCAGTTTATTCCGAGGCACTGACTCCCTAAGACGACTGTCTAATATCTTCATGACAGGCGGGACCGACGGCTTAACGTGCTCTCCGGGACACGGTACCACTGATAACCAACAATTTAATACGCACTTAACTTCGAAAGTCTAGGATTCGAAAGAAACTTTTTCCATGGCGATCTGTTGGTTTCTCTACTTGGCTACTTGGCTATCGCTGAGGCTATTAATAAAGAAATAAACGTATCTATTATAATTTAGGAATACCTAAGTCAAAAATATTTGAGAATACGTACCTAAGTTATGTGTACCTATTAGTTAACTGATTGTCATAGTAAAGGTCCTACCTTGTTCCAGAGGAGATATTCTTGGGTGAATTTTCCTAACTGTTATGATTTGCCGTCATAATAAAATGTTTGATAATTGTTGCAATATTTTTTAAGACATATGTACAACTTATACAGATCAATGTGTACAACGTAAAATTCGACGACCCTTTGAAATATGCAAATGTAAACAAAAGCATTTGTTATTCTAGTTAAGAATGTATGAATTGCTGCCTTTCCTAAAAACATTCTGAGCAAATATTCCTTGTATTCAAATGTCAGTCATTTGTTAGTCACAACTTATCATTACTATTCCACTATAAGTCTGTTTTGGCCTCGAAACCGAGGGTAAAAGTAGCTTGCGGAATCACTTTTCGCGAAGCATTGAATAAATTATTCGGTCACCGTACTTACAGTGCCATTACATTTCTTATATCGAATATATAAATGAAATATAATATGTTAGTAGGAATGTACCATTGTACATATCCGACCAAGTAATCTTACCATGATAGCATGTGTCACGGTATCAAAGTTTGCACCCGATGTTGTCGAGATTCATTACCTATGAAATATGGTGGGTACAGCTGGCCTGTGCTTGAGCGACCCACGTAGGATCCGCGTGTCACGAGGTCATCTCCGTGACACGCGGAACATGTCGCGCTGGATGTGTGGAGTCACGCGGAAGGACCGCATTAGGAACTCCCGCATCCCGGGTAGCCTTCATGTCCGTGACATTGTTGACAAACTGTAAGAGTGTCGGCTACGCTGGTGTGGCCACATCTTACGTCAACCGGCATCTTACGTGGGTAACAAATGTCTTGCCATGCTATCTCCGCCGAGCCCCGGTTAACGGGGAAGGCTAAAGAAATGCTGGCTTGACGTCGTAAGGGATAATATGCGTGCCAGTCGACTAATCACCAGGGATGCTGAAGACCGTGTGAGGAGGAAGAGATACAGCCGGAAAGCGGATCCCGGGCTCCAAGGCGTAGGTTTCTGATACAACATGGGACAGCGCTAGGATGATGATGGGTCCAGCTGGAACCTACACTCTATTGCAGGAAGCATGTTCGAATACATATCTCATATTTGATCGAATGTAGCCATATCCGGCTTAAGAATAAGCTGACGTTGATTCCGAAAAAAACTAGTTCTACGTCTCATTCTACATAATTATTATATTCCCTACATCGTTACCCTCACTAGTCATATTATGTTCTCGCGTACCGCTAAAAGCCCAATTACGGCTAATTATTCATAACGCTGCGGTTGGTTAAGTAAACATTTATTTTATGTGTGATGCGAACTTTTGTGGAGCTACTATCTTATCTAAACTTGGAGCACCTGCTTTTTGTGTCATTGTCAGTTTATAACATTGTTAAATTGCTTGATGGCCGAGTTAGAATACGCATTATTTAGGGTAGAGGTTCCTTAGAAGAAAACACTCAATTTTAACTGATTACAATAAGTTTAGGACTGCTACTAGTCTAAAATCTAAAGCTTTGATAGTTATCCTTTCAAATTTAAGTATACCTGCCATTCGTCCGGATTTCCCTGGATTTGTCCTAGTTTGAAGGGCGTCCGCGGGCCATCCGGTAGGATTCTTGCCAAGGGAAATCCATTTTATATAGATAAGCGATAAATGATAGTTTCCAAAGATATCCGGGGTAAAAACTATATTTTGCCCTAATGTCCGGGCTTTTTGCCGTGTTCAACCCCGGGTTGGCAACTTAGGTGATTGCAACCCTAATTAAACCTAGCGTTAAGTATAACTATTGAAACATTTATCTTATGTTGTGCTAATTACTTCGTAGCCGTTATCAAAATGAGTAACCACGCTAAATGTCTTTATTTTTAGTGTCTAAAGGAGTCTCTTTTGGAGTGAAACCGCAAACGAATGGGCGGACATAGAGAAGAGTACGAAACTATAAGGGTTCCTTGTAGTTTACAGTTTTTGGGTATCCCTAAAAAGCTCATAAACTATTGAAATACGTCATGGGGTTATAGCAATTTGATGGTCTTGTTTGGCCAATTTCTTGACATAAAGAATGTTTGTATAATTTTAAGAAAAATTAAGTATGTCTTTGCTTAGAAATAGATACTGCGATTCAGCATATTTCTCAGAATAAGATCCTAAAATGTACCAGAGTGAACTTTTAGGTAAATACTAATCAGTAATTAGTACACATCCGTATACAGATTTAATAACCCCGATGAAATTACTGTCGAAAGCCGAATGACAAGCTGTAATTACAGAATTAGAAATTGCTATATTGTGGCGTTCAGTGGTTGTTACGAGACATTAACGGACATGCCTGCCACAGCACGTTTATTTAATCTGACACTTATAGGGATTCCTAAATTCCTACCTAATATTTATTATAAATACTATTGTGAGTTTCACTTTCCCGCCTTAGGCATTACGCGAAGTATGCATTTTGTTGAAGGATGTAGAAAAGACGCATAGGATACGTACGTATCTAATGCGCAAATATTTAACTACCTACATATAATGGTGATGTGTTTGAGGACCTTACGGTTGAATATACTTTAATTTTTTAAATTTTAGCGTACGAAAGATCTTAAACCTTGGCGACGGTCACGTTTGTGCAAATAAAAACTTCAAAAATCACTACAACAGAACTATTATTTTAATCGATTATCCTAAATGGGGTCCTTCTCGAAGTTGTTAAGGAGTACGCCTACCCTGGGCAAACCTTGCAGTTGGGTAGAAACAACTTCGAGAAGAAGGCTGGCAGAAGAATACGGCTCGGATGGGCAGCATATAGGAAACTCCGTCAAGTATTTTCGTCACCCCTACCGCAAAGCCTTAAGACAAAGGTCTTCAACGAGTGCGTCCTACCCGTTATGACTTACGGAGCAGAGACGTGGACACTGACGGTGCGACTGGTCCACCAATTTAAGGTCGCTCAGCGAGCTATGGACAGGGCTATGCTCTGAGTTTCTCTGAAGGATCGAATTCGTAATGAAGTGATCCAACAGAGAACCAAGGTAATCGACTTAGCTCAACGAATTAGCAAGCTGAAATGGCAGTGGACCGGCCATATCCCAGATAACAATATCAAGTTTACAAACTTGCAGCAAGTTTAAATCAAACATTCTAGTTTCACTGTGACAAACTTGCATGAATTTTGATTTTCAAATGTATTCATATATTAATGCACCTCCTGCTGTATCTAGGAGGTGCTCGAGCTCCTCCTAGATACAGCAAGAGGTGCTCGACGACGAGCTGTTGTCGGACCACCAACCTATGCTCGTCGTGATCCAAATGCTTTGAAAAAAGAAACTTCACAACAACAACTCCAACCAATAAACTTGTAGCATACCTAAACTCCTTGTCATAATGTAAGGTAATTCATATTAAGTTAGGAATAGTTATATAACATGCATCTAACTTCGCTCTTATCTCTTGTTACAACTACTCGACCCACGCATAACTTAAAGACACATGAAGGTTAATCTATGGGTCCTAACTGCCACTACAAAGTTCAATTTACATAGTTTTGTGAAGTTCAAAAGATTTCACACAACTATGTTTAAGAGCTGGCCAGCGTTTGCCAGACTACGATCAGCCTATTTATACCTTGTACAAGTTAGCTTGATCTTTTTGACAGATGGGCTAGTGATGGGAAACAGAAAATATCTAGCAGTCCAAAAAATAACGTTTAACATTTTTTTAACTGTGATGAGATGGTGTGGATGTATTATGTGTGAAATTCTTTATTTTACTAGAGTACTAGACATATAAAACATTGGGCAGATAATCAACTGTGCCTATTCAATGTTACAGGGTTATTTTTGGACCTTCCGCCAAAATTAAGTAGGTGGTTCAGACCATGAAAGTAAACAATTTTCACAAAGAAACACGGGCCGAAAAGTTAAAAAAAATTCAGACCTTCCATACGAAATCGACCACGTGATACAGCAGTTTTCTATGGGAGGGTCGAATTTTTTTTCAACTACTAGCCAAAGAAACAAACCAAAAGAACCCCCGTTCGTAACAATAACTTAACAATGATCTTTAATAATGATTTTTTGTAATCGATATTTATAACAGTTACTGCATGTTATTCGTGTCCCATCCGTCCGACCGACGTAACATTGTAGGTACAAGCGTCTATTATTTTAAGTGTTCCTATTTAAATTTTACTTTGAAGGAATAAAAAGTCTTAAAATTGTCGAATAACGCTTGAATCTTTAGGGACTTTTGTGTTATATGTATTTTTTAAATATTTTTATAATTTTTATAATCATAAAATGAAGAAAATAATATGTTCGTCATTGCAAAGTTATATCGATCAGAAAAATTTACATATGTCAAAAAGATCAAGCTAACTTGTACAAACTATAATTGGTCGGTCTTAAATAAAATCGGTTAAAACCAATCATTTACAAATATTTAAAATACATACTATGGTCTTCTTATTCTTTTCATATGAGTGTGTGGCCAACTGTATATTTATTCATAGACCGGCCGAAGGCATCCGAATGACTTGGCCTAACGTTTCTTGTTAGGAGACAAGAACTAGGAACGACGACGGCTTGATGTGCCCTCCAAGTGTCACTGGATTGTTTTGATTAACTTTTGACACCGCCAGGTGGTATTATACCAGAGATAGCAAAGATAAATTACCCAGAATAAGCAACATTTGTAAATAGTTTTAAATTATACTCATCAACATCATTTATAATGCAAACTCTTTCGACTGCACGGTTAGTGTAGTGGTTTAAGCGGCCGCCGAGTGTTGTGGGTTTGATCCCCACACGAGGCAACACTTTGTGTTATTCACAAATTGTTGTTTCGAGTCTGGTTGTTCATTATGTCCGTTAGTTGTATGTTTGTAAACTCCCCCGCGACACAGGATTTAGTCCTAATGCGGGAGATGACTTTTTTAAGAAAAAAAACATATATAGGTATATTCCTATCAGCCCACCTCTTCCTCATAATTTATTTTCAAGCACTGTCGTAGTATACGAGTATCGATCGTTATTCCCCGAAGGGTATGATTACATGGCCCTCAGAAACAATTAGGTTTGACAAATTTGCTGAAGATAATGTACTGAATACCCAATGTTGGATAAGTCAGCAGTCCCTATAGACCTTGTGAAGTGTTTGAACGTTCTTCACGTCATAGAGGTTTATGTGTTTTATTTTATATACCTATGAAGATGTGTGTTTTATTTATTTGTCTTTGGACTACTCTAGGTATGGTCGCAGAACTTTCGAACAGATCGAAGTTAACAAAGGCACAGCACACGAAAATTTGCTACTGCAACTATTGTCACTTTCCTTTTAAATCACCCTTCCTTCTTCGCAATCAGAGTTTCGTTGTATTATTATCTTTTTATTTTTTATATGCTTATATCTTGCTCTAATTATTTCTGTTAAACGTAATTTGAGTATCAATGGAGGCACGTACAATACGCTTCATAATATCAGAGATTGTAACATTGAGGTACAATTGATTTCAAAACTGCGCTTTGTTCACCCAGTTAGCCTATTTCAAAAGGTCCATAAACAATTTTATACACTAATTTCTGTCCTGTTTACAATGGTAACGACTATTGCTCAAATTGTAATAAGGGTTTTATTATATTGTCATGCAGTCTTCAAAATATTGCGTTAATGTTAAAGCATATCAGTTTAATCTACTATCGGAAAGGTTTAGGTATACATACATACATACATAACGTAACGCCTTTTATCCCCTACAGGGTAGGCAGAGGTGTATTTCTACACCCACTTTTCGCCAGATATACTTTAGTCCCACGTAATAAGGGGCGAGCCTATTGTCGTACCGGGCACATTTCCAGACTCCGTGCTGCTACTGAGAATTTCGTGAGTAAAAAACCCAATAACACTGCCCGACCCAGGAATCGAACCCGGGACCTCCCGATCCCACGCGCATATTTATGCCGCGAGACCAACGAGGCAGTCGTATAGGGTTTGATGTCGAGTTTTCCGTCTCTACGCAAAGATGGTATTTAGTTAAGTCTTCTCCCTTAGTCGCCTCTTACGACACCCACGAGAAGATAGGGGGTGGTGACACTTGTATTCTATGCCGTCAACCACACGGTTTAGGTATATGATAAATATATTTAGGTAGAATACTTAATGCACCTATGCAGCAAGTTTACCCTAGCGAATCAAAAAGATTGTTTATTTTCTTGAGTTTGTGAGTAACTTTAATTACCCGACTACGGTGAAGCCAAAGGGGAGGGTAATGTTTATGGCAGTCTATGTATGTATGTTTGTATGTTCCACCGTAGCGCCTAAACTACTAAACCGATTTTAATAAATGGGGTGTCAATAGATTCGTAATAATGGTCCGGGTGACATAGGCTATACAAATTTTATCAACATTTTATATTACGGAATTTATACCTCAGATATAAAACTAAAAAAAAATAAACTGAGAGTTAAAATATAAGTTTAAAACGCAGTTGTACTTACAATTCGCGCGGTTCAGACGCTTTGAGTTACCTATTTTTCTTTCTTTAAATGTGACAATGTAAATGTCGGACGGTTAGTTTACATGCCCCATCGGAATACGGAAAAGGATTAAATAAAAAATAAAGTTAAATATATAAAAAATAAGTTTAAAAACTATAACCGACTACGTAAAAAAGGGGGTCTAAAAAGACGAAACAAGAAAATAGCTCAGAGCCGTGGTCGCACCTATTGTATACCTAATGTGGGTGCCATGTCATGTAAACTTGTATATAATAGGTGCGACCACGGCTCTGAGCTATTTTCTTGTTCCGTCCCTTTAAGACCCTCTTGTTTACGTAGTCGGTTAAAGTTTTTAAACTTATCTTAATATATAAAATCCGTGCGTTACTGACTGACTGACAGACACGCTACAGCCGAAACTATTGGCCGCAGGAAGCTGAAATTTGGCATACATGTTCCTTGGGGACCGTAGGCGTGCACTAAGAAGGGATTTCCTGAAATTTCCACGTGATCAGCCAAAACGGGTAAATAAAAAGAATTGCAGGCGTAGCTGCTGGCGTCCTCTAGTTTTTTTATATATTTAACTGTAGTCCTTGTTACGATAGTATGTAATCGACAATGTTATGATGTCTGTGATAAATCAGATGATTTCTTAAAAGTTAGAACGATCCAACACTGAAAATAAAAACGTTGCTATCTATATTTTATTTATGTAAAAATGTTTTAGAGACGCAATGATAATGCTCATGCTTTTATGTCTGAGTGAAGACTAAATCGAAATAAGCATTAATACCGTAAAAACATGTTAGATATTTTCCAAGCATTTTCATGCGGAGCGTCATTAAACGACAATTTTCGAATTTCTGCAATTTTTTCCGCTGGCTTTCACATAAATCGTTTGATCAAATAATGCCGGATCGGACATCCGACATGGAGGTCCCTTTGAAGGAAGCATTATGGCCGTAAAATTTTTATGAGCGACATCAGAATTCCGTGCCTTTATCTCCAACCGGAAGATTCCCTGATTGCTCAGACTTTCCGGAGATTACATACATAATAATATAAGATGGGTACGTATATAGGGATGAAGAAATAAGTATTTTTTCGATTACGCAGTTATTTCGATTTCCCTCACATAGTACCGGGATTACAAAGTAGATGGAAATGTCAACGTGAATAGTTTATATAATAAGTTTGCTGTCCAATACTGACGAAAGATCGCTCACGGCGGAACTATTTAGCTTTTTTAAGGCGAGGTTGCAGTACAGTGCGTAGCTCGACCTCACCCCCCGCAAAAACAAAAACACGGCGGTGGCGTCAGCGAGTGAGCGGGGGAGGGGAGGGGGGGTTTCGTGTGTGCGTGTGCCACAACGCAGCGTAAAAAACCGTAGATGAGTCATGCGAACTTCAAAAGTGGCACATTAAAAACTGACAAATTCATGACAAACTTTTTTTTTCTAAATGTCTCATTTGGCTTTAGTCGCGTACGCGCTGCGGTCGGAAGCGCTCGCTCTTTTACTCGCGTGTGTGTACGTTACATTTGAAAATGCCGTCGTGTGTAATGAGATTTTGCTAAAGTAGTTAAACTATAGTAGGAAAATGACTAAAAGTTATGGAATCACTTCTCATTCATGAGTATTACAATATTACAACGTTTTATTTTCAATTCATAATAAATTCAGTATCACAAATAATAGAGTGAATAAAAAATTGGCATTAAGCGAGTGTAAAAGAGAAGCAGTATTGTGCGTGTTCAAAGACTAAAAAACAAAGTATCCAGATGGGACATTCGTAATAATAAAATACTGATGTGTGTTTTTGTCAAGTAATAAAAGTGATTTGAGGCTGAATCAACACAATATATTATTATTATAGAAATACAAAATCATACGTAAGTTACAAACATTGACGATGATCAAAGTCCATTCACTTGTTCTTGTTTTTCTCCTTTTAGTATTAAACAACTAAGTAGATTGTACTGCATAGTTTTCGCTGCCGACCTACCGTACCCCTGGCAGTACCCCTGGGGGTATGGCGGGTCTTTCAAAGCTTAACCGTACTCCCAGATAATATTGTTGTGTAATTAGTTTATTAATTTCAGTTCGTTAATTTCAAGTTCTACTATTTTGTGGGATCATTCCCAGTATAGTAGTAGTATTGAACAATTCTATGATAGAACTGTCCTAATTCTATTAGCACAACTTTATGAGGAGAACAGAACTAATGGGATAAGTAATAGGAAATGTCCCAGTCTAGTTCTATGTATGTTTTTACAAGGGTATTCAATAGAACTACTGGGACTACCGTAGTGTCACGACATCGCGCTCATATATCCGAATGAATATGTTTTGTAGACGTTCATTTGTTTAATGTGTAAAACAAATGAACGTCTACAAAACAAATTAACGCCTACAAAACAAATGAACGTCTACAAAACAAATAACTTACAGAAAGTGATCAGCTATCGATAGTGATTGCAGAAAACAGGTGCATGCGATTTTCAACCTAATTGACATTAGTCAGAATTTATAATTTTATTACCCTAATATTGCCAGAAAGCGAGAAAAACAAAAAAAAATTTTTGTCATGAATTGTCAATAAGGTCGAAAATCGCATGCACCTGTTTTTTGCAATCACTATCGATAGCTGATCACTTTCTGGTAGTCATTTGTTTTGTAGACGTTCATTTGTTTTGTAGACGTTCATTTGTTTTGTAGACGTTCAATTGTTTTGTAGAAGTTCATTCGTTTAACACATTTTTATAAATACATATTTCTTCGGATTTGTGAGCGCGATGTTGTGACACTAAATAAATTTCCTATAACTGTTTCCCATTAGTTCTATTCTTCTCATCAAGTTGCGCTAATAGAACTAGTGGGAAAAAAAGTATCACTAGTTCTATCATAGAACTGTTCAATAGAACTAGTGGGAATGATTCTACAGCGCAAGGATGATGATGATGACGGGTCTTCAACAGTACCACAAATTATACCTATAATATACAAAGCATTATAACCATTAGCAGTAATACCTAAACGTTTTATTCTCTAATTTATCTCCTTGTTGCACTATATCATCGTACTAGCGCTTGCCTTCGCTTGTCTAAAAATACAAAAACGTAAGTAGTAAGTCATTATCATACGAGAGATAACACTGTTCAGTTTAATGTCCACGTAGCACGTTGGTATAACACTACGAGCATTTCAGCCAGGAGTACGGTTAAGCTTTAAAGACCCACCATACCCCCAGGGGTATTGCCAAGGCTACGGTGGGTCCGCAGCGCATAGTTTTTATATTAACGTACTGTTTTAGGTTTCCATTGAATGAAAAGTACTTTTTTAATAAATGTTATAAATAAATCACATCGACTTTTTATTTCCCTACCTCAAATGAATTAAACAAATTTACTTTGAGGCGAATTGAATTTACTCAAGACAGACAAAGTGATCATGTCGCATCTGAGTCAAATTATTGTTTGTGAAACGGTCAGCATGATGTCACAATGCGCTTCGTTCCAGAGAGTATATGTTTATCTCTATTTCGCGCTTGCGATTAGATGTGCTATCTCACTTACACTTCTTATCTAATTCTTAGTGTGTCGTTTTGACATATTTAAATTAGTGTGCGTACGCTTTTCGCGATGCGTGCCACTCGTAAGCTCCGTCATGTTACCTTGTCAGTAACCTGTCTACGGTTTCTTACTAGTATGTCTATGGTTTGAACGATTGAGTTTGGAATACGAATTACTTTGTACTTTTGCGAAAACGTACATGCGGGGGTGGAGGGGGATTTTGCGGAGCAACGACGTACGTCCGCCCTCAATCACGCCTAGACAGGCACTGATGAACGGCCGGCGAGCGATATAATGCCAACATTTTGACTATTTTTTTTCTTGGAGAAAAATGATAACGAAATTACGAAATCTGTTTTTACCATTTATTTTAAAATAAAGAGCTGTTTCTATTGATAATACTTTCATATAAATTCATTATGGAATCTCTAAGCAGTACACGTTTAAAATTGTGATTTAGTGCCATGTTTGACATTTTTTTTATCGAACCAATCATTCCAAATCGTGTTTCTATCTTTACGATTTACTAGAATATATGTTCAACTTTTATACTTTAATTTTTATTCATTAAAAATATCATAGTACATGGGACTTTCAGACGTTCAAAAATCTTAAAAAGTACTGCAACCTCGCCTTAAGAAGTTTTTATAAGCAATGTTTTTTAATATACAAGGGCTACAGATATCAGAAAGTTAGATAGTAATTACTGAACTATGTTTTTAGTTTGTTTGCTCTTATTCAGTTTTGTGATGTACGAAAGAGAAGCATACTGTGAGCCAATAACCTTATGACGATATTATAGAATAATGAATGTTGGCTTAAAAGGCATTTCTTTCAAAACTGCACTTAGTACTTTAAGTAAAGTTGTTGAGAACGTAACTGTAAGCTACTAGGGTGTAAAATACCATTTTATAGCAGTGCTCTGATTCTTTTAGACATTTTCGAAAATTATTACCAGATTATAAAATCATGTTTGTTAATGATGGCGTTTCTTCGTTTCATGTTTATTCGCCCATGAACCGCATTAGCTACATAGCTTTGGGTGAAATCTAGTAGCCGAACTGTGCGTTTTTTGTGTGATACGGCAAAACATTTAAACTGGAACTAATCTGAGATTAGCGCAACACCTTAATCAGCGATTTCGACACAATGACGTGACGATACTGATACGCTTGTGAGATAAACGATAATAAGGAGATTGTTGTCATGCGCAAGAGCTACCTTAAAAGACCCATTATGGGAGAAAGGCTTTCATATGGTTTGTTAGTCTGAAAAATCTACACTAATGCCTTTAGGTGTTGAAACTATTGGCCGTTTTACCACAAAAATATCCACGCCAAAATTATACTTGTAGCCATTTCTAAAAGAATTTGTTTAAATGTTGCCAAGGAAGTCCTTTCGAATTTGTATGCTATATTTTTCACATAACTTGTATTATTATAAATTACTAAGTAATTCGTAGTATAATTAGGTAAATTGGGTGATTGATAATATCAACGACAGACAGATAATTGTAGTATCTTGTCACATAATTATGCTCCTCCTGCATGCTTACTACAATTAATGGCTTTTGAAACTGTTAGTATCAGAACTATGCTAATATAATAATTCACTCAGCATAAATATTATTATAGTCTGCCCGTTCTCTCTTCAAATCAGATTCTCTACAAGTGAATTAGGGCTAAAGAAAGTTTTTGTAGAGGAATAAATGTTCAGTGTTTAGCCAATACCGATTTAAGACAAGACTCATCTAAATACGATTATAGCTTGATGTTTAATACATACCTACATACATACATACATAGACTCACGCCTGTTTCCCAGAGGGGTAGGCAGAGACTACGGAACGCCATTTGCAACGATCCTGACATATCTCTCTTGCTTCATTCACTCCCATCAGATTCCTCATGCATGCTCTTCTGTTCAGGGTACTTCTAACCTGTCCTGTTTTAGGATGTCTCCAATCTGGTCAGAGAACGTCCGCCTAGGTCTTCCCCTTCGTCCTGTCCCTTCCACACTTGCCTTATATATCTGCTTGGTCAGTCTTTCGTCATCCATCCTCTCCACGTGCCCAAACCATCTTAGCATACCTTTCTCGATGCTTGTCACTACATCTTCTTTTACCCCACAACACTCTTGATGTTTAATTGATCAATTCATTCGCTTTTTGTTAAGAATCATTCAAGGACAAAACTATATTTTATAGTTAGGCATTGTTTTTCCTATAATCTTGCTTCTTTATGTGCTGGGCAGAACGAATCGTGCATATTCGCTTGTCAAAATCTAAGCTGTTCCGAACGTGACACGGAGTTGCACTTTCACGATTCTGTGCGATTTCGATCTTTATGTGGGCGTCAAGACCGTCATTGTTCTTCCAAATCAACGGGTATTGTTTGTAGTGAAATTTACGAACAATCTTATTCCTGGAAAATAAATGATGTGCCGTTCATCTTTGCACTAGAAAAATATTTGTTTAAGAACACTCATGATTTCCTCTTCATAGATCTTAAATAGGTTAATATGAAATAAAAAGTAGTGCAAAGGCACTTCAGAGTAACATATACGCTACGATTTATCACCGGGCTCTGTCTCAACAACGAAATAAACTGAGGGCTATATATTCTCCCTTTATATTCCAGCAACATGAATAAGTCTATTTATTTATTTACAATAAGAATTAGGTTATTTATTTATTTACAAAGTTCTTTCGTGGAGTTGCCGGAAAGTTTTGGGTACGAAGCCTCTTCCTAATGCCTCTTAAGAATATAAAATCGTATTGTATACCTTCGTTCCAAAGTATTTCGGTTACATCATTTGTCTTGATTTCTTGACAAAGTTACTTAATTAAAACTTTAGACAGGTACTTGTTGAGGTAGGGTATTTGTTTGGCTCATGATGAATCGAACAGGCGTAGCTGGCATGTTCACGAGATTTATAAGTTTCGGTCTTAAAATAGTTCTTAACATTTGCAACAAAAGTCAGTTCGTCTTGGGTTCAAATCAAAAATCAAATATGTACACTATGCGCATTACTTTTATAAAGTCGTAATAAACCCAGCGTTTATTGCGTATAAAAATTAATAATTACACATTAAAGTTATAGCCAATAATTTATTTCGATAATAATAGGTATATAACTCAATTGCGTGTAGTGTATCGTTGCAATTGATTCAATCACATACGCTGGCTCATTATATCAGTACGATCTAATGAGCCAACCGCTCATCAATCATTAACTTGTTTACTTACTATAGGTAGGTATATGGATATTCTTCGGATGTAGATTTCCTCCACCTAGTCAAGTTGTAAAATAATTAGAATAATGACTTGCGGGCAAGTTAGGCTTTTTTTATTAAGTGAAGTAAAATGTTCTATTAATAAAAGTTTTTAATAATCTTTTTATTTTAATGATATGATGTGATTATGGCAGAAATACATCATCATTATCTCAGCCTATAAGCGTCCATTGTAGATCATAGGCCTACCCCAAGGCTTTCCGCAAAGACCAATCTTGAGCCGCTCGCATCCAACCGCTTCTCGCGAACTAAACTTAAGTAAAACACTTGGTTTTTCCATCGCGATAGCAAATCAAGTGCGTGCGATGACGGATTAAGAATACGTAATGTCACCACCAAATATCATCCCATGGGTGTCGTTCGTCTTTTTTGATATAAGATGTAACTGTTGTACATCTCATATCAATAACAAGGTTATTTCTCACGTTTATTTATACATGCTTGTTTTAACAGCGAGTTAACCAGCGCTTTCAACGCACGCCCTTGACTGGCAATCGGTGAGGCGTGATCGGAAGACTTGCCATTTGATTACTAATTATCTACCTTTAGTCATGGTTTTACTGCGTTTTAGTGTTTTTTACTTCAATCCAATGGAATAAGAATAAAATAGGAAATAGAAACTTGGTGATGTCTTGATTATGGCTTTGCAAATAGATTGCGTTATTATTGCCAAATATAAGATCGTTTTGATTGTCAAATTAAAAAAACATACAATTGTTATATGTAACTATGTATCGCCTAATTATAAATGCCGGATATATTCTGTTAATAGATAAGATTACAATATTACTTTAGAAAAGATCGCATGCAATCTGATAACCCGAAATTGACTTTCTTGACCGGAACTCTTCTAAAAACTGGCTTTCAAAATAATAAAGATATGTTTCTTTATTTAAAGTAAATTAATACAGTTATTTTGCGTTTGTAATTAATATTACAAGATATCTGGATCTCGCTCCATTGTAACGAAACGAGCTGATTTAAAATAGCTACGAATTTGAATAAAATTGCATTGGAATTTTGTGTCAGGACTTTGGCACTTACTGACTTTGTATCAAAGTATTAGGACTTATAGTCCTATTGAAAAATACATTTATATTGTATAACGTAAGCAATCAGCAGTGCATCCGTAGGCACCTGTGGCACTGATTTGTGTCAACATTATGGAGAAGGATGTAAGACTTGGCAGCGGGTAAGACTCAGCTAAATTCACAGTTCAAACTGACCTATCACGCTCGTTCATTCATCGTTCGATGCGCTGCAATGATACTTGTCAGTCGCCCGGTGGTTAATGGTTCGCAACTGCACACATGTCGAAAAAATTAAAAAAATGTGTTTTACTGCAAATTGTTTAACACATTTTCTTCTAGTTTGACACGTGATTGCCGTTTGTTATGTAACGTTATCTGGTGAGGTGTTTCTGTGATTGGCGCTTAAATTAACCTATATGAAGGTAAGCATTTTGTTTCCCTAAGATTGTTAACCGTTTTTTTTTCGTTTTTATTGCTAGAAAATGGCTCTGCAGGCAAGATACCCCATCTTACTCTCTGGTACTCATTCTTGCCTCCCAATGAGGAAAAATTTGTTTTTGCTTGATTTTCGTAAAAATTATTTTGTTTTTGTGTGCTTATTACTTATAGATTTTCTTTTTAGAATGTTTCGTGACTACAGACGCACCAGTGCACCACTAACAGGGACACGCCATGAATGTATTATCAGGAAGTATAATCCGTTTTCATTGAAGGGTATATCATGCTTACTATGTGGAAGATGTTTTCATAATAGCTGCGCAGGAATAGATGATGATTATGATGACGAAATCAACCATACCTGCGAGTTCTGACAGCCCAAATAATCATCTTTCTCTGTGATCATTCTCAGCACCCCATCTTACCAGCACCATGGGGCCGGGGGGGAGACGGGGCTAAATACCTTTATTTTTGTTTTAATTCTTTCCTCTTAAATGTGTAACTAAAAGTGGCTAATGACACCAAATATTAGCAAAGTAATAGTAAGTTGTTAAAAAAAAAATTGTTTAACTATGTAATTTTTGATAATATTGACCTTTAAAGCACACCATTTTGTCACCCTGTCCTAAAAAAATAGCGCGGCGAAATGTAATGGACGGACCAGTGAAGTAGGTATTTCTTCCATTGATCGTCCCTGAAACCTAGTGCTTACAACTGACTTTAGAAATAACATTCATTGTTTTGTCCAAAAGTCCTTACACAGCCAAAATAGAAAAACTGACAAAAAATATAGCTAATATTACCTATTGTAGTAGTGTTACTTATTACGAATTCTTTGTTTGATTCATAACTCTCGCGTGTGCCGCGATACAACATTGCATTGTGTCTTATTACTTCATAAAGTTATCTACTGCAGGGTTACTTGCAACTAGTATATCCATTGGGATCTCGAAATAAAGAACTATTGCACCAATGTGTTTCGTAGCAAATTTATTGTTTCAATAACAAGCCGCTGGCAAGCGAGCTAGCTGTTAATTTTTTTTATATTGCTGCTTTTATGCTCATGTTGTGCTACAAGATACTGTGAAACTATTGGTCCTTATAGCGACTGATAAGTGTCCTTGGTATATAGGTACTTAGTTTTTATATACTTTTCAAGACAAAAGAATTTGGTTTTGTGAGTTCTATCCAGTTCTTATACAAATAGTGTAAAACCAGTGAGCATATACTTTTAAGTGTTATGACCAGGGCAATAAATAAAAACGTTAAATTACTAAAGTCATTTATTTCGGCATTAAGTAAACAAAACAGCTTTCAATATCTGATAAAATTTTATCTAAAAGTGTATCCAAACTTTTGTTGAGCTATTAAATAATTTTGTAATTAATTTCACCTATTCAGACGGATAAAATATATTGTAACTAGGTACATTTTCAGCAGGATTTTGGTGACAAAAACCTTGATTGAAACAAACATTTTTATAAAAACCCTTAACTGCTCCAGTAAGGCGCTAGGTCTAATAAATTTCACTTAACACTAATGTAGCTGAAATGCAAGATCAAAATTAATGATCTTACAGCTTTAAATGCGAAATAAATCATAATTAAATTGGACGTCACTAATAGTTTCTGTCTGCTTATATCATGTTAATAGCGCTAAAAGTACATTTAAAGATAATTTATTTATTAGCGAAAACAAATAAAGGATGAAACTCATGTTTATCGAATGAATTGATTGAACAAATGTCGTAAACGTAAACAACATTAAGATCAAATTCCTTACAGCAATTTATCCGTAGAAATCAACTTGATATTTATTTGAAAATAAATGTAATCCAAGAATAAGTTCAAGTTTAAGCAAAGTTTTCGCAATTTGATTAGGATTAGGTGTAGGAATGGATATAAATGTTAACAAAGATTAAATGACCAAAAGTCCCTGCCGAGCTAATCTTGTAAAATACTACTGCATGATTCTTGTATATTTAAAAGGGAAAAGACTATTCAAATCGAATATTAACACAAAAATTAGAAAAAAGCTAATTAAAACTTACGTCTGGAGTATCGGTCTATACGGCTGTGAAACATGGACCATGACGCAAAGGGATAGAGAAAGATTGGAGGCGTTTGAGATGTGGTGCTGGAGGAGGATGAAGAAAATAAGCTGGACAGATAAAATCACAAACGAAGAGGTTCTGCGAATGGTTAACGAAGAGAGACGGTTTTTAAAAATAATAGAAAATCGGAGAGGGAAGATGATTGGCCACTTGATACGACACGACAACTTCTTCAAAATAATACTGGAAGGCAAAATAGAAGGGAGAAGAGGAAAAGGACGGCCTCGACGTACCTATACGACACAGCTGAAGGAAAAAGAAAAAGGAAAAAGTTGGAGTCGGGTCGTATCAAGAGGTCAAAGAAAAGGCAGAAAACCGAAGCCAATGGCAATTGCTCCACCGACAAGAGCTACCTAGCTCTTAAATGGAAGAGAAGAAGAAGAGATTCTTGTAGTTCTGCAAAGGAATCTTTGTATCAATCATAAAGCTCTCTTTGATTTAGGCTTGCGTTGCCGTTGCTACTAGGTGGTTAACCATATGGTAGCAGGCATTGTTTGCTTAAAATGAGGCTCCAAATACAAGTTATTGTAATGTTTCAAATAAATATTTTCTATTTTCTATGGTAATCTGAATCGAGTAATTAAACATATTGCCCGAAGTGGTCCTATTCCGCATTCTAATAAAATCTCAATATGTCAATTCAATGTATCAAAGTGTCAAGCGTCAAATTAACTAGCTGCGATTTATGAGGTGCAACTCTGTTTTCCGTAATCAGTCACGGTTTGATGTCAAACTGGTCTGGCCTACAAGTACGTTTGCATTTTGCATACGATTTTAATAGCGCTGAAACTGGTCTATTGTGTTTTAAATTCCATGTACGTTTTTGTTAGATACGGCTGCGGGTTGTGAAATGTAGATTTCGCTACCGCTATGTCGAAGCGTTGCTAAATATTTTTTAAACATTGGCTATGACATACATGTAACGCTTGTATCTAAATGGTGGAAACAAAATAAACATAATTATATTTTTGTAACCAAACTTATCTTCAAATAGTGTATTGTAGTTACTGTAATGGGTCTATGTCGCGTAATTATCACTACATAGTATAAAACAAAGTATGTATTCTGTCTGTCCGTCCCTATGTATGCTTCAATCTTAAAAACTACGCAACGGATTTAAATGCGTTTTTTTTTAATAAATAGAGTGATTCAAGAGGAAGCTTTATATGTATAATTGACGCGGGCGAAGCCGCTGGCGACGTCTAGTTTGATAATAAATGGTTAAATAACCTATATTAGTCTCGACGTTTCGGCATGGGTCACATCCGCCGTGGTCACGAGATGCTTCATCAGATCAGTCATCTTGTCACCGCGGCTGTAAGTTTAAAAGTATTTATTTTCTCTTCAAGTCATACATTTTAAATCCTATATAGTGTTTTTTGTCCATCTTTGATGTGCTATGACAGAAATGTTCCAAATTTTTAAAACAAATAGTAAGCGGAGTCTTAACACTGCGACAATAATATTGAGAATATATTTTCCTCTGTGAAAGGATTACCAGATCGGTATACGTGTAGATCGCCTTTCAATATCGTAGGTGCGTCATGCTTATAATCTCTTGGAAGATTGATGAATAAGGCAGTTAGCTATTGAAGGTTTTTTTTGCTTTCAATGTGAGAATGGATAACTTTGTCGCCATAATGGAATAGTTACTAAGTTATTTGCCAATAAATAAAGTCTTTTATATAGTGTTTGTAAAACTTTCAGGGGAGAACCGTTGACCTGAAACATTTCTCGGACGATTTGGGACTTGTGACCGGTTCAGTATGTACTCTCAGTTATCTATTTGGTAAATATATAACGTACAATATGTAACAAAATCCATACTAATATTATAAATGCAAAGTGTGTTTGTTTGCTTCTCCTTACAAGTCTTAACGGAGCCATGTTTAAGTACCTATGAATTTTGTGTGTGGATGATTTTGGAAGCTGGAGAGAGGCTGTGCTACTTTAGGCTACTTTTTACCGCAGACGGCACATCCCAGCATTAACTCAGTAGCATCCCGGGGTCCGCTAACCGGATTTAACTGAATATTACCTTTTTCCACGGAGCAACTGCCCGTCTGATTTCCGCAACCCAAAAGGACAGCTATATTCCATGGTTTAGTGACAGTTTATTTAGTGGCAATGACTCCGTATAACGTCTGTCAAAGATCTCCATGAACCAGAATCGAAGGCTTAACGTGCTCTCTCGAGGCACGGGCCAAGCAATTATTTATTAACTAATAATACGCACATAACTCCGAAAAGTCAGTGGCGCGCGCCATGGTTTCGACCCGATGCTTCTGCATGGCAGTCTTTTGGTATCTCCCTTAGCCCATCGCTGATCGCTTATTGTTTCATGGATTCAACTACTAGATTGAGAGTCAGTATTGTACGCGTTTATTAAAACAATGCTGCCTACCATCATGAGTAGCATAATAGTATATCATAGTTCTGAATAATAGACGTGAAACTGTATCGACAAGAAATGTAGTAATCTAATATATAAAATTCTCGTGTCACAGTTTTCGTTGCCATACTCCTCCGAAACGGCTTGACCGATTTTGATGAAATTTTTTGTGCTTATCCGGTATCTATGAGAATCGGCCAACATCTATTTAAAAAAAAAAAAAATTTGCAAAACAACGTTTGCCGGGTCAGCTAGTAATATATGGTATTTGATGTTATCAGCATATCAGAGTCGTAAAAAAACTGTGAAGTGATACGACACGACGATATTGAGAGTAATAATTTAAGATAAGTGTTTCGGAAATATGCAATAGTGCAGTACAGGTTCAATGGTGAGACCAATGTGAAATAACTATGTCGAATTTACAGATTACACAGGAATGTTTGATAAGGAAATCAGAGCAATTCACGTAGGAGCTACATTGGAAGTCGCATTGCAATGGGCCATGTACCCATATAGCAAATGTTATATGTAGGTATAGGTAGGTACAGTCTAAAATTCCTCGGTATGATTTCAACGGAAGTACGGACATATAATGATGTACAAGGGAACGTATATGTTGTACGAGAAGAAAAAAAGTGGGATAAAATACTAATATAGGCACATTAGAGAATACGAATACTGTCTGCAGCTACGCCCGCACATTTTATTTTAATTTGACTGTTAGTCCATTGATATGTTAAATTATTTTTGGGCTAAGCGTGCCAGAGCACTCAAGTTTATTTTATAGTTGCTAGTGTAAAGTTTAATCCAAGCTTGTGGGATCACAGCCCTTGTCCTGCGGCCGCCATCTTGAAAAGAGTGGTACAAATGTTTTTTTTTAGTTCATCTGGCATTTTCAATTTTTCTGTACGGCCAATGGGCCGTACAGAAAAATTTCAAAACATAGTTGATTGAAAATTAAATTATCTACAACTTTGGTCGCGCAGCATCGTAATATGAAAGACAACAAAGTTACGAAGGAAAATCGAATAAAAATTGCAACAAATTTTAATTTCAAATTTTTATAACTTTTTCGTTATCAGTCATAAATATTTTCAGTCATTCAATGTGTCTTTACTCCTTTCAAAACAAGACAGTCTTCCAACTTGAGTCTGCAGTAGGTACCACAGGGTTCAATTTTCACTCATTAAAACGACCCCAAAAACAAGGGTTGGAAGAAAAAAGATTAACTCTATCTCTGGGCATCTGAAGTTGATAGTCTACCCAGCCAGTGGATACTGCAATTTGTTCTGCAGCGCCTAAATGTTCTGCGGACACCTGCAGGAAAATTATTGGAGACATCAAAATTCATTGAAGAAAATGATGAATTACCTACAAAAAAGCGACTTTTCTCCAAAGTTCTTCATTTAATACCAGTGCTTGATCAGACCCTACACCAACAAAAGCCTGGCTCATCTCAAAACACTGGGGACACAATTATAATGAAAACACGTTAAAATTGCCAGAATACAACAATAATAAAGATATTACTTTTTATTTTTGGTTTTACGAAAGTAAGTTTCAGGACCAAAGTTGTAGAGAATTTAATTTACAAGAAAAACCTCTTTCACAGATTCTTTGTGTGGCCATTGTGGCCAATAGTTTACCAAATAATCAAGAAAACCATTTGCACCTGCACTCTTTCCAAGATGGCGGCCGAGGGACAAGAGGTACGACCCCACAAATTTGGATCAAGCTTTACACTAGCTGTCCCTACACATCTGTAAAATAAAATTGCGTCCTCCGAAAAATGCAACCCAAATGTAACTTTTCAATGGACTATGTTCCTTACCGATCCCGTGGATATTTTGGAAAATCTCTTCTTAGTCACAATAGGGTGCAAGGCAAAATTAAAAGAAAACCAAGGAACACATGAGAAATTTAATGCGCCTAATAATTTTGGTTGTGGAATAATAATTAAAAAACGCCTAATAGTTGTGGATAAAAAAATTGCGTTACTGACAGACAAGTCAATAACGCAATTTTTTTTATATATGTACATATATAAATATATAAGATATGTGATCAACTGATCAAACAAGGACTACTAGTTAACTACTTATAATTGCAGATCGCATATTTATTTCGTTTTGCATGTACACTTGCTGATTTTAAGTTGCTATAGCTGCTGATATACTCAGTATCTGCTACTGAACCTCATCACAAAACCGACGAGTTCAATTCATCGCTCGAATCACTAGTACGTACAATAGAACATACTCGTACATCCTCTGTATTAAATTGGTTCCTTAATACATATTCAAACAATTTGCATGCATCATAATTCATAACAAATATCTAAATTTGATTCAAGCTAATCTTTTTAGCCGTCTGGCACATAGTAATGCGATATTCGCAGCGTTTACTCACATTGCCTTGACATTGACTTAGTCGACCAGTGTATGTTGAACTACCCTCTGTTTTAAGTTTCGCTTTTGCAGAGTTTTTGTTGACTGGATAATGTCGTCTCCGATGTCTAAAAGTGTAATATCCGTTTTATCCGACACTTTGTTGTCTTCTCCCTTACCCCTTGTGTGGCATATCGATGAAAGGTTTGATTGTGTACACTTGATACATTCGTGTAACTTTGAAGTTGGTTGCACAGAATAATAACTGTTTTCATCTTTGAAAATATACCTACTCCTTATTAAAATTTGATCGTTGATTATCAAAATAACTTTTAAACCGAGTAGTTTCACATTTAGGCAATAGTTGGACCTGAGCTTTGAGTCGCTGAGGTGTTTGTCACTACGTCTTGATCAGTAAGTTATTTCGAATTAATTTTATAAATAAGTTTAAGAAAACGAATACATAATTGTTCGTCTAAATAAATCTTTGATCTCAGTCTTCTAATCAGCGTCAAAGCACCAAGTATTTTTGCCCGCGGTATATCCAGTTCCAAATCTTTTTCTACAAAAATTCTTTAAGTTGTTTAACAACTTTTCCAATTTAACAGCTTTAAGAATAAAGTCTCTAATGCTTATGAAAAAACTTTGGAATCGCGATTTGAAATATATTTTATAGGTACCTGAAGTTACGGGTGTTTCCATAAGACGTTGGTGTTGAACGATTCAAGGAATGATGATCGTGAGATGAAGTGTCGTGCGATCGTGATTTCGTCTCGTGTCTTATCGAAAGCGTGACGGTGCGCGGTGGTGACGGTACTCTTTTGACATCGACGTTTTGGTATACGATCTTTGTGCTTAAAATACATAATCTTTTTCTTTTATTTCTTCAAAGTATATTCGTGTTTACTTTTGTAGTTGTTATTTCTTTCGTAAATAGCGTTATAGAAATTGACTGCTGTATTTTTTTTTATTTAGCTAGCTATTTTAAATTCGTTTTGCAGTAGGTATTGTCCATGTGTAAGGCAAAAGAAAGGGAGAAGGAGCCACGTAAAAGTGATGTGATGACCTTAAGGCAAATGTGCGTGGTCATCAGAATTTTTGCTTGAAATTCATTATAAAATAAGTCCTTCAAATTATGTTTGTCCTTCACTAGATTGAATTTCAAAAGGTTCTCGGCTTATTCAAATCCTGTGACGTACCTAACACAAATGGTAATTAATCCGTCACATATTCAATGTAAAAGGTAACTTATAATATTCACGAAGGGATTATAAAACACTTTCATAGCCTAAAATTTTTAGGTGGCTTATGAAAGGCTGGCTCGCGTTCAGTGTTCGGATTTATGAATATTAATACAAATTTCTGTCAAAATAGGTAATGATAAACGTAGCTTAACTGTTTTAGTTGAAATGGAAGTGGATAAATTCTATGAACAAACAATGAAAACTGATAGTGTCTATTATGAATGTAATTTGTAATGTAACTATAAATACCTGTTTATCAGAACGTTATCAGATGGATAATAATATGCTAAATTTTATCTAGACTCTGCATCTCTATGGAGTTCTTCAGCAGCTAAGGCAGTACCTATTCACATTGTCCAGTAATGGTGACCAGCTAGCGCTAAGAACATACGGAGACTTTAGCACGGCACATTTTATTTTCGCATGTCTTATGGTAGAGGACCTTACAGCAGATACGCGCGGGTGCAGCTCAGTTTCGTACACTGTGCGCTGTGCCATGCATTGCCGTTTACGCTGGACGGGTCAAAGTCATACGTCTTACTATGGCAAGCTCGCTACAGATACCGAGACAAGTAACGGTAAAACCATGCCGTGAACCCTGCCCAGTTCCAAATCAAAACAATATTTACATCAGAACCAAATACATCAATATTATATCACACCTTATAAATAATTCAACAGCATCTACAATACATATTCATATTTTAAAGCCTGTTTAACGGGTTTGATATTTTCGTATATATTATTTCCACTTCGCATAATTATGTACAATGATATAGTTAGTACAATTCTTGTCTATTTTTATACATGAATTTTATAGCATTTGATGAGATTGAAACGAGTGTAGCCAATCTGCATTTGTTGCTCGTTGTAGTAAAATGGTTGTTTACGACTTGAGAGTAAATTATATCTGAAAGGCGCGTGGATGTACCTAGTCAAAACGGTAGTACTAAATACTATTAGGTATATTCGAATGATCTTGGAGAAACTAAATTACTTACCAAGAGTCCAATCCTTATAAGTAAAATGCCTTGTTCATGGTCATCATTGAACACCTGCAGTTAGTTAATCTTGTGGAGTATTTCTTTGATGCTTTTCTACGACTTATTGAGAAAGAGAAAACAATACAAAGCACTCAGGTGGTTTGATACAAGTTTAGCCACATGGTGCCCACCTCAATTCCATCGGCGTCCTACCCCTATTGGCTGCCTTCGAGTTCTAAAGTTGACCTTGGAGCAAGCCAATTAGTGCGCCAGAGGCCTATTGAATCCAAGTAAGGCGCTATGTGGTTAAACACATATGTGGTTTATGCAGGTAGTTGAGCCTTGCTGATTTCAGCGTGAATGGGCCGGCTCGACCGGGGAAGTACTACCCTCTCACAGAAAATCGACGTAAAGTAACAGTATCTAAACTGTTGCGCTTCGTTCGGTGAGTGAGAGAGCCGGAGGCCCTATCCCCTATTCCTTCTCCCTCATCCCACTCCTCATCCCATACTTTTTCCCAACCCCTAGGGGCGGCAACGCACTTGTGACTCCTGTGGTGTTGCTTGTGTCCATGGGCGGCGGTAATTGCTTACCATCAGGCGATCCGTCTGGTCGTTTGCCGCCTATTACTATAAAAAAAAAAAATGTAGTGAACCCGCAAACCAATACCTCCCTCTGAGGCTGGTCGTCGAACTAATGGTGGTTCCATGCGAGTCATTAACATTAATCACTTGACTGAAATGTCAAAGCAGCGTTTATACTTCTTATGTTAGAAACACAGATGAGAGAATTAGTCTCAGATAGAGCGCATTCGTCCAACTAAAGGCCTGTTCAGACCTAAGCGGTATTCGCTACCGTCTGCGGCAGAGAAAACCCAGTGGGTATGCGGTAATATTACTGTTCAGACCTAAGCGGTATTCGCTAACCTTGTGGGTAGAATAACGCGCGATAGTCGAGTTTCGCCGCGGTACTTGATACTAAATACCTGAGCGAAACCCGCGCGGTATGTACCTCTACCCACAGCGTCAGCGAATATCGCTCAGGTTTGAATAGGCCTTTAGTGTGGCACGTTGACAGCTATGTGTGCGTGACTTTGGCGACTGGCACTGTACGGACACGCGCGTCTATGTGTGTTTAAAGTTGCCAGATTATGAATAATCTCCCAGTATTTTGCATATAGTTATGTAATATTCTTATATTAATTTGCGGTTTTGAAGAATTTACCATGGATTTAATTAATGCTTTAATAAATACATTTCTTAAATGTAGGTACCGAGTTAAGTTTTAACTACTTCGTAAATCTTAAATCTGTATATATAAAATCCTTGCGTTACTGACTGACTGACAGATAAGCTACAGCCGAAACTACTCGGCGCATGAAGCTGAAATTTAGCATGTATGTTTCTTGGGAACCGTAGGGGTGCACTAAGACGGGATTTCTCGAAATTCCCACGGGATCGGGCAAAACGAGAAATACGAAAATATGTGCGTGCGAAGCCGCTGGCGTCGATTAGTTGAGAAATAAATAGTATGTATGTACACACGGCACCAAGTCAAGCTAAACAGTTGTTGTACGATTTTGATACTTATTCCCTACGCCATAAGTATGTATGTACACACGGCGCCAAGTCAAGCTAAACAGTTGCTGTACGATTTTGATACTTATTCCCTACGCCATAAGTATGTATGTACACACGGCGCCAAGTCAAGCTACACAGTTGCTGTACGATTTTGATACTTATTCCCTAAGCCATAAGTATGTATGTACACACGGCACCAAGTCAAGCTAAACAGTTGCTGTACGATTTTGATACTTATTCCCTACGCCATTAGTATGTATGTATACAGGGCGCCAAGTCAAGCTAAACAGTTGCTGTACGATTTTGATACTTATTCCCTACGCCATAAGTATGTATGTACACACGGCGCCAAGTCAAGCTAAACATTTGCTGTACGATTTTGATACTTATTCCCTACGCCATAAGTATGTATGTACACACGGCGCCAAGTCAAGCTAAACAGTTGCTGTACCATTTTGATACTTATTCCCTACGCCATAAGTATGTATGTACACACGGCGCCAAGTCAAGCTAAACATTTGCTGTACGATTTTGATACTTATTCTTTACGCCATAAGAACGGTGCAAAGGTCAAAGTGTATAAGCTTGACGAGTAGCAGGGTGTACACAAATATTTGGATCGTTTGGGGTTCGAACTCAAAACAATATTATGTAAGGAATATACTAATGGAAATTGAAATTCTATTACTATATTTATGAGAAAGAAGATATATCTACAATATACTTTTATAATACGGTAATGTATTTTTCATTAAGATGACAATCATTATCACATAATCAATTGACAAGTGCATTTTCCCTAATTCAGGCAGAACTGTTTAGCTTGACTTGGCGCCCTGTATACATACATAATGTATACAGGGCGCCAAGTCAAGCTAAACAGTTGCTGTACGATTTTGATACTTATTCCCTACGCCATAAGTATGTATGTACACACGGCGCCAAGTCAAGCTAAACATTTGCTGTACGATTTTGATACTTATTCTTTACGCCATAAGAACGGTGCAAAGGTCAAAGTGTATAAGCTTGACGAGTAGCAGGGTGTACACGAATATTTGGATCGTTTGGGGTTCGAACTCAAAACAATATTATGTAAGGTATATACTAATGGAAATTGAAATTCTATTACTATATTTATGAGAAAGAAGATATATCTACAATATACTTTTATAATACGGTAATGTATTTTTCATTAAGATGACAATCATTATCACATAATCAATTGACAAGTGCATTTTCCCTAATTCAGGCAGAACGGCGTCGACAAAAACTGGCAACACTTACATATTTCTTGCACAAATACGAATTTTATCGAAATTAAATTAGGAAACAGTCAAATTATCAATAGTTACCTGTGAAAAGATATTCCATTTTCCTGTTTTTGTTTTTAGGAACAACTTTTACAGTGTTTAAGAACGCAAGACGGCATTTTGAGAATTTAAAAGTTGAAGTGATCGTAACGCGTGAACTGTACGATGCGTCGTCGTAGCGCACTGAGACGAGTTTGTATTCGCTTTTCAATTTTGTATTTGCTTTAGTGGCCGCACGCAACTGTGCCGTGCGTTCCATCTGATACTAATTCTCTCATCTATGGTTAGAAACATTAAATTAGGCACCTTAAACCCATAATTTACTCCCAAAATAAGGATTTCAAATTAGGTTGAAAATATGCCGATTTTAAGCTTAGATCTGTGAGTAGCCGACTAAAAGCGAGTACACAACAAAGATGCCAGTTTGTCTCAGTAACACATTTGCTAAATCATACGATTGCTATACAATATCAACAAAAGTTCTCGGTAATTTTAAACCATTTATATTTTGTCACTTAATACATACCAACCATGTCCTACCTATTATTAAAATTGCCTTTATTGTTTCAGTTGGAACAATCATCAGATACTGGAACAGGTAAGTGTACCTTTGTTCTATTGTAAACAGTCTGGCCGTCGCACTCCGTCCTCAAACTCCTTGGTATGGACAAAATTGAATACTAATGTACAAAGGCATCTTGGCGCAATTCGCATTGTTGTTTTCGAGTAAACCACAAGAATTTATGATTCTGCATGTATTGCTAGTAACAGTATTTGTTCATATTTTGGTGAAGCTCTAGTGAAGCTTCTTGATTCGACTTCATTGGGTAATTCTTACTAAGCCTACAGACAAGAATGGTGTTTTACAGAAATAAATATCAATACATAATACTTCTGATTTAAATTGGTAACAATTATAATTTTTCCTAATATAATAAATGACGGTCTAATTGAAACCTTAGCTACCTTTATACCTGAAAATTACATCTATTAAGTAAAGAAAACGGATATAATAAGAAACAGTAATTGTCTAAGTGCCTGATCTACCAACAGTGAAACGTGGTTTACGCTCCGCATTCGATGAAAGTGATAACATATCAAGACGTGCATGTACTTTTACTTACAGTAATTAACCCGAATTGAACGCACGGGCTATTTAATTTGGCGAAAGAGTGTTTTGAAACATCTTGTAACAAAGTAAAGCAACGTATTAAATGCCATTACAGTAATGGTTTCCATTCTCGCCGCTCGGATACTCTCTTGGTTAGACTATTTATAAATTTATGGAAGTTTGAATACCCTGCTCTGTGGTAATTCTGGCAGGTATATAAGGGTGCTTCTACACGGTGCATGTAGCTGGAGCAAGTAAAGGTGCGGGTTACACGCGTGGGTAATATGCGCAAGCTACTTGATCAAGTTACTCGCTTGTACTTGTACATGGTGCAAATAACTGGAGCAAGTAAAGACGCGGGCTACTTGCGCAAGCTGTACCTATGTACAAGTTATTTGTTCGTGGTCAAGAGCTACATGTGTATGCTATTCGCGCGGCAGCTTTATGACTTGAATCGCGTCAAATAAATGTCTCCACGAACAAAAATTATTTTAAAATCATATGTTAAAAATGTAATTTTAACAGATAACATGCGCGAGTGACCCGCGCGCGTCGCAGAGCACGCGAATTACTTGCGCGGGTGGCTCGCTTTGGTACATGCTCGAGTCGCTGGACCCGCACATTGTTTTAAACGATATGTTTACGGTGCATGTAACCCGCGCAAGTGCCTCAACATGCTCAAGCTACATGCGCCGTGTACAAGCACCCTTAGTTTACATTTTAAAGAAGCGAATAACAAATTAACAATGTCTGGTGATGGTCGGTAAGATTGAAACATGACATTTTGGTACACATTTTGGTACATGACTAAATTTTTATTATTCTTCATTATTATAGAGTTTACGGTATCTAGGAACTCAGATCATCCGTTCCTTAGGTCAGGCAAAGGGGTTGCGTGTTCGTGTGTGTATAACCATCACGGTGTCGATGCGTGAGTGTGTGAGGAAACACAATAGCCATTATTTTATCGCTATTTATTTTTATACATTTAGTTACGGTAAATAGCAAATACAATATGACACTCTTTAGGGAAGGAAACAAATCCAGAAATGTTCCACTGTTGTTCCCTTTGTTTTGCCACTTCAGTAAACAAGTTGAATCCGTTTTATGAATTTTAAAATACTCATCCATATTTATTTAATATTGTATAATCCATACTAAAAATAGAATGAAAGTAAGGCATAAAAAAGCGTAATAGTTTTTCAAGAAGATTTTTTAGGTAAGTACCTATAATAAAACGAAAAAAATATGTGATCCAAGAAATAGGTCAAACCGATTTAATGGCCTTGATATCTTATATTTCAATACGATAAAAATTGCAAGTATCATGTCGAACGAAAATGGAAACGGTTTGTCAAAGCATGACAACAAAAGCATTTGTCTCTAATTATGCACCTTCCATCGTAGTGGTGGTAGTATTCATTTCAATGTTATAAGTTATTTTAATGGACCTAATGCGAAAGGTGATGTACGGTTTACGTGGTTTACGTTCATAATTCATAACAAGTACATATAGTGTACAGTCATACTAAACTGTACAGGTGTCCTTACCAAAGAACAAAAACCTATTATTTATGAGGTAAAAAGAAGCTTTGATGGGGGAAATTTATCCTTAAGTTCAGTCAAAATTTATTTACCCAATTAAGCCACTTCATACCAGTCAGACTATATGCTTACTTGATAGTAGGTTAACATGTGTTGTAAAAAGTCACAAATATCGATTGCTTAGCTAGACTAATCAAAGTATGTTATCGTTTACGATACGGTCGATACGTGTCGCGTAACGCAATAGCAATATTAAAATGTTTGTGTTAATTGCAACATATTCATGCGTTTCGCTACACGACACTGATTGTAAGTGTTACGATGGGCACCTGTCTAATACAGGTGTATGGATGACGGAAGAGTTCGAGCAGTTCAATCCCGGCTGGTACCAGTGCATTTGAGTATAATACACGGATAAGCACACAGATCATGTAATGAGTCTCTCTATATTCTATGGATAAGCATGATTCTGTACGGTGCTCTGCAAGTGAAATAAACATCAAGTTATTATCACGGGAGCAAAAGAAATTACATATTATGATTGTTTTATTCTGTTGTTCTGTCTGAAAATGTAATGCTCAAAAGTACTGTCCCTCGAGTTGTTTTATTTTGTACTAGAGGACGCCAGCAGCTACGCATGCAAATTTATCTGTTTTGACCGATCCCATGGGTATTTCGAGAAATCCCTTCTTAGTGCACCTCTACGGTTCCCAAGGAATATACATGCCAAATTTCAGCTTCCTGCGCCCAATAGTTTTGGCTGTAGCGTGTATGTCAGTCAGTCAGTAACGCAAGGATTTCTATTGTCTTTGACAACACCTAAGTTTTATAATTATACGTAGCAAACTATATCCGTGAATATAATACCGTTTTAAGCTCTTAAGAAGTTAAGATCCATTTGTGAAGTTATCAGTAAAATGGAAATCAAATGGACGTATAATGCTTAGATCTTACGACATAAACACTGCCGCATAATTTTTCGCCTTAAGATCCATTTAAAGTTAACACTTAATAAAGTAGAACGAGGAAATTCAAAGCAAGAGATTGCGTCCTTTAAACGTTTTGTATTTAGAAGTACTGTTAAGCCGGAAGTAATCAGCCATTCCATTTCTGAGTTGCGCTTCAAAGCGATGGGATGATTAAATAATTATATTTTATTACTTTATTCACAATCTATACGAATTTAATGCTTCAAACTTAGACAAATGATTGGTATCGCTTCGAGAGCAAAGCGAGACCAATCATTAGTCTATGGCTTCAAAGCTATTATTAGGATCTGATTGGAATAATAATTTATTTTTCTGCTCAAGTATAAACTGACGGTATACTTATCATGCATTTGGATATTAATTTATTCTGGAGTATTCAAATTGCCAGCATCTTCTAGCGGGCTTTTCGTATCAATGTATTGGACTATAACTGTTTGAACTCTATCTTGACGTGGTAAAAGGACTTCGTCACTTCGTGGTTACTTGAACACGTATGGTTACTTGAACACGTACATCGTCTACTGGTGCATACTTATATATTTTCACCACAGCAGCTCAAACATGCCGCTTTTGCTGCGAGACAACAGTGAACAAAACGCGATTTTGATTCGAGCGTGAGGCAAAGTAGCTTTTTAATTTTTCAATCTTCAGTGCCACGAATTGACATTGTTCAGCCATAAATTTGAAACATTCGAATTTTACTGTGCTCTGTATCTTTCACATGCATATAAAAAGTGAGTGAAAAAACAAACCCCTTCGAATTCGAAATTCAATTTTGGAATTCGACCTCAAAGAAAACACCTACGGCAACGCAAAAAAAATATATTTGTGTTAAGTACTTTTTTTTATATGTTATTGTTTACATGTTTAATTTATTATTGGATTTTAATAAAAATAAGTCTAATTAATAGTATAAAATTAGTATTTAACCAATACATTTTTATTTAGAATTAAGTACAACAATGATACATTTGAAAAATAAACATTAGGGGCGCGGTATTAAAACGCGATTTAAAAAAGTAGCGGGAATAAAAATTTCGCTGATGCTGATACAGTAGGTATAGCGTAACGTGTTAAATTATAATAATAATATATAAAATAATCTAAAAAGATGAGTGAAACTAGCGATGATGACTGTACTTTAACACCAGAAGAGTTAAATCAACAAGTGATTATGCAGAATTCAATCTATTCCTGTTCATTTCTATGTCTCCTAAGTAATATGTGTTCTCACTGCTGTGGTGAAAAATTATGTGTGCTACACGAGAGCAAAGTTTTTTGTATCTCGTGCTGTTGAGTCCCTCACCACGCTCAGGATTCTAACTTTGATTCACTCGCTACGCTCGTGAATCAATCATAGAATCCTTCGCTTGCTCGGGACTCAAAATCAGCACTCGAAACAAAAAACAACTTTGCTCTCTTGTTGCACAAATAACTATTTCTCTAATAAAGCTAATTTGAGGTTCAAATTTTATGGCCAGTTTATCACTTTACAGATAGAAGTAATTCAATTAGAATATTATATAATGTTCGGTTTATGCACTGTTTCTAAATTGGATTAAGGTTTCGCGTTTAAGCATTTTTTGTTATAACCATACTAGTTATGAAAAAAATATTATTTTTTATCGAACACTAATATCGCTTCCACCGAGGCAAACAAATAATTCAACTGAAATATTTCAAATAAGTTCATTGTCCCAACAGAGCACTAGAACCACAATTACGTAGTTATTTGTGCAATCAACAATAACTATTAGTTGGTGCTGCGCCAACAAATTCCATATATTGTAGTGCGCGGACCGCGGTATCCGTTAGTAATTTCCGCTGTTGATTTTGGGGTAAACCATACTTAATTATCTCATTTGGCATAGCTGCGTACATATCTGAGTAGTTATGAGGCACCTATGTGCTTCATAACTACGTACAATCAAACAAGTCGGCGGTGGACCAGTTTGAAAAAAAAATCCCTTGACTCACTCATAGACTCGAGGCACACTAGAAACTGGATTTGTATACGAATGTCAATGTTTGTGTAAAGTAGCACTGGAAGTGACCATGTCTTACTGAGCGATTCTCACCCTTATGGTGGTCTAGCGGGAAGTTGTTCGACTGTACATGTCCTATGACATATATAATATTACGTTTGATGATGTTTAAAGCCTTAATTATACAGAGTGTATACGCTACGTCCTTGTTCAAAATAAGGATGTAGCTTGGCTGCAAGAATTCACAGCATTATGTAGTAGGTTATGTGGCAGTTGTTTGTAGGTTTGCTTCTCAATGCTTCTCTTATCCAAGCACATGCCAGCTGTTGGGCTGTAACGTCACCCGTCACCGTCAGCCTTGGATTAAAATTTGCCCCTCTGCAGGACACAAGCCTCAACTCATTGAGGAATTGAAAATATATTGTTTGCAACTATTCAAACACAATAACAATACTTCTTCCTAGACTGAGGAGGTAGGCCGGCCGGCGGCCACTTATCAGTCTTATCACAAACGGCCGGTTTTAAAACTCGACCTATCCATGGATTTGGACATTCGAGATGAATATATTCTCAAAAAATGGATAGATCGAATTATTGATTTCAGCGGTTAGTAAAATAACATACATACATAGACTCACGCCTGTTTCCCCGAAGGGGTAGGCAGAGGCATAATAAACGCCCACTTATCGCCAGTGTTTTGATCCCACGTAATAGGTGGCGAGCCTATTGCCGCTTATCGGGATATTTTGTATGCCAGAGCCTCGTCCGTTGATCGGCAGGTGCACCACTTGCAGGTGAGGTTGGCTTGGGACCCTAAGTTCTTGGTGGGAACCCTATGCACCTCTAAAATTACATATTAATTTATGTATTAATACTTACAACGGCATCTAATCGAGCAATGTATGGAAATTCAATGCTAAAGTACTTTGAGCTTCATTGTTTTCGGGCAGCAACTTGACAAAATGGTGTACAACAAAATAGCCGTTTTCGTTCATTGTGTTCGTAAACAAATGCATGGTTCACATATGTTTACGAATACAGTATAGTAAATCCTGTGTAAGCTAACAATTATAGTTGTATGTGGTTATGTGGTTGTTTGTGTTCTGCAGTGACGTGGAAACCCACCATACAAGCAAGGTACAGTAATACAAATCTATACATACATACCTACATGTCGTCACGCCTTTTATCCTCGAAGGGGTAGGCAGAGGTGTATTTCTACACCCACGTTTCGCCAGATAAACTTTAGTCCCACGTAATAAGGGGCGAGCCTATTGCCGTACCGGGCACATTTCCAGACTCCGTGCTGCTACTGAGAATTTCGTGACAGAAAAACCAAATAACACTGCCCGACCCAGGAATCGAACCCGGGACCTCCCGATCCCACGCGCACATTTATGCCGCGAGACCAACGAGGCAGTCGTATGGGTTTTGATGTCGAGTTTTCCGTCTCTACGCAAAGATTGTATTTGCATCGTGTTATCCCTTAGTCGCCTCTTACGACACCCACGGGAAGACAAGGGGTGGTGATACTTGTATTCTATGCCGTCAACCACACGGCAACAAATCTATAAAAGAAGGATTTTGTCTAGTGACGTCAGATTCGAATAGTAGTAACTGTAGAATCGATAGGTAATATGTTTATGACTGACGTTCATAAGGGTCAACTTCTGACTTAACTGAATAACCGATTTTGATTTTAGGACAAAATATGTTGTCCTTTCATTCTAAACATCTTCAAATTTTGTTTAGCATCATTAAATATGTTTGCAGGCATTTTAAAGGGATATTTTTCTGTCATTAATACCATTACTTTTGATAGACTAAGACTAACTTATAATCTCATCAAAATGACCAACAATATTGATTGTAACCTGTCACAAGTTACCTTCAGTATTAAAATGATAACAGTTTTGCATACACGTATCAGAAATTATCTAACGCAGACATGAGTCTGATATGAACTTATCAAATGCCTGTCCACTTTGCGCAAAACACGCGTATGATAACACTATATTTACATATTTGAATTACCATTCAATGTCACGTGCACTTCCAAAACTGATTGATAAAAGTATCAGCTGACTATAAGAGACAGTATATGGAATAAAGAATACACTGTTATAATAATTATCGGCCCTGTGTATAAACTTCTAACTGTCTACCTACTGGGCACAGGCCTCCTTTCATTATTAGTAGATAAGGCCATAGTCCACTACGCTGGCCATGTGCGGGCTGGCAGTCTTCACATGTCGTTTGAAGTAATTATAAAGAACTCTCAGACTTGCAGATTTAATCGCGATGTTTTCCTTCGCTTTACCAAGCAATAATTACAATAAAATTTAATAGCAGCGATAGCCCAGTGGCGTACGTAACGGACTGCCGAGACGATGGTCTCGGGTTCGATCCCCAGGTACCCCGGGCACACAGCTCTGACTTTTCGAAGTTATGTGTGCATTAACAATGTTAATTATCGCTCGCTAAATAATGTGCCCGGTAGATGGCAATAGGCTCGCCCCCTATTACATTGGGCCCGAAACATAACTGGCGAAGTGTGGGTGTGTGATACACCTCTGCCTACCCCTTCGGGGATAAAGGCGTGAAGTTATGTATGTATGTTTGATACGCATTTAACTTCGACACGTGTTGTGCGCCATAGGTTTGTCTGAGACTAACCCGAGACAGATCATCTAGTTTTTCTACTAGGCTAGCTATCGCTGCGTAGTAATTATACACTGTTAGCTTCTAAAAACTATCGCTAGCAAAAAAAAAATATAAACGAAGATTGATTGACGTAGTTTGAGTGATTACTTAGATATTTATCCAGGCATATAATTTTAGAGCCGTTGTATTAATATAGACTAGTCAAGTAGTTTGCGCGAGTATATTTGATGGTGTAAATTTATAAGTAGTAATTACATAAAAATTAAAGCTCCATTTTATTCCTTAGTCCCTGAGTTCCTTATTTCCTGTTCTAGCTAAGCATTACACACAAATCTAATATTACTGTACTTTTGTACAAACTTGGGCTTCTGTCGTTCAGCAGACGCGCGTTGTTTACGGAAACCACATACATACGTTTAATAACGTTTACGAACTGTGCTCCGATTGTTTCGTCCAACGTACCTCTTTCACTTTTGTGTGCACTTTATTTCCTATTGTTGTGCACTGCTATGTCGCTCCTGCAGGTGAAGTAAATAATAAGTAAAATTGGAAGCCACCATTTTAGGAATTTATCTGAGCTTGTGTGGCGAAAGACTTAGTACAAACAAACGATGTAAGCAAAATTGGTAGACATGTAAAGTAAAGCTATAATAATATGATAATATGTAAAGCTTCTATAGACTTTACACTGCTGTACCGATTTTGATGAAACAGAAGTAGTCAATATGTCAATGCGTGAAGGGATACTCAGGACTGAAGTGAACATTTTCATTGTAGCATTATTCCTTTAACTGCCTCCGTGGTCCAGTGGATAGCGTATGCTCTACTGATCGGAGGTCCCGGGTTCGATTCCCGGTTCGGGCAAAAGTGTTACTGGGTTTTTCCGAATTCTCAGTAGCAGCTCAAAGTCTGGTGATGTGCCCGGTAACGGCAATAGGCTCGCCCCCTATTACGTGGGACTTAAAAATTCACGGCGAAATGTGGGTGTATTATTTCACCTCTGCCTACCCCTTCGGGGATACAGGCGTGAGTCTATAAATATTCCTTTAACCTCCATTTTAGTAACAATAGTTTAAGCAGACAAATCAGCGATGTCGTCAGCGTCACACATACGCGTCAATATTTAGTAGGATCCGCAACATGCAAGTTATATTTCAGTGTAATAGACTTGTAAGTCCATAGTAAAAATCAAGAATATGTGTAGTCAGTTAGTACGATTAGAAAAACCTTAATCTGAGAAATCTATCTGAAAAAGAAAAAAAATGTTTATTTATTCATTAAACCACGCGGTTAACTTAAATCTCTCGGCTAAACATTGACAAAAAAGCCAAAACAACAGCGCTATCATGCAACAAAGTCCCTCTTTCGCGTTTCCTTTTCGAAAGGTTACACATTGCCTAAGAAACCATTATTGTCAGTTACGAAATGCAGTAGAGGGGAAACAAACCTGCATGAGAACTCGATCGCATATAAAAACATGAATTACAAATGTAACAATGATCGTATTTACTAACCTAGTAAACTAATGATAGCCATTTATCGAGCAGTTTCTTGCCATTGTTCTTGTGATCATTGGGTACAATGAGACGCACGTACAGGTATATTTCTTGTAACTGTCAGATGTAATCTTATCTTAGATCGTACATTTGGGTCAAGAAGGAATAATTTAGGTAGATAGATCATCCCCCCCCCCCCCGTTGGATCTCCACCTTGTCGTGGTGGGGGTGCTCAGTAACCGTGTTTAGGTCACCCACGGTGAAGCTAAGCGAGATAGTAGACCGACTGCGAGGGACAGTTCTTCTGTCCCTCGCAGTCGGGCGCGGTCGCGGGAGGAGAGGCGTCTCGGTGTAGCGTTGCCGCGCGCCCCATCTCCCGCGACCAAATGGGGGCGCACCATCTTTGCGTCGCGGTGGGGCCGCAGAGGAAGAGGAGATGCTGTGTTGCGTTGCCGTCCTCCCTATCCTCTGCAGCCGCTGGGTGTTTTGGCGGCGGAGCCCAACACCTTCATCCGCCGCCAAGGGGGTTTTTTTCGGGGCCCGCCTGACCATCTGGCGGGCCAATACCCGTCGGAGGGTAGCGAGGAATGCTTCGGCGATACCCGACCCTCCGACACACGGGTACATGAGGAACACGGGTTGGTTTTTAGTCAGTAAGAGTCTGACAGTCCCCTTCGCCCTTCCCCCCAGGGCGGAGGGACTCCATGAAGATTTTCCAACCCGACACCAAAAAAAGAAAAGATAGATAGATCATGAAGGCATATAATTTAGGTAAACATGAAAGGACTACGAAAGACTTTGTACCGATTGGTGATAAGGTTTGGTTATTTGGTCAGCACTACAAACAAGCCTAGAAACATATAACGACATTTTCTATCCGTTATCAATTTGGGTGCATAGGGTTCCCCCCAAGAACTTAAGGTCCCAAGCTAACCTCACCTGCAAGTGGTGCACCTGCCGATCAACGGACGAGGCTCTGGCAATCAAAATATCCGGATAAGCGGCAATAGGCTCGCCACCTATTACGTGGGATCAAAACACTGGCGAAAAGTCGGCGTTTAATATGCCTCTGCCTACCCCTTCGGGGATACAGGCGTGAGTCCATGTATATATGTATGTATCAATTTGAAACAATGTGCCTCAAGCTCTGTTTTCACTAGGGATATCTATTGAACTTTTGAAGTGCAGCAATAGTTCAATGGAAACACGAAGTCACATCCACGCAGACATGTCTGCTTCGACTCCAAGGCATGAATCACTGCCTTGTCATGGTTAGGTATAGGTATGTCTTGAAAAGCAGTTTAAGCCTGCTAGAGGTATTCAATATTCTCAAATACCCTAACACTGGTGAAAACCATGACATATGGATATTAGCGCGGCAATAGCTCTGTATCAAATTAAACATTTTGTCAAAATTGGCTACCAGGTAAGATGACCACATGGTGTTGTCAACGTGAAAAACAGAGTTCTATGTAGTTGGCTTAAATCCATAAATGAAAGGTACATCACGACGGTGTATGGCTGTTAGAATAATGATCTATCCTCAAGTTACGCGCGTAAGTTCCTGATTATATTTAAAAACTAAAATTTAAATGTCTACTGAAAAAAAATGTACAACTGTTTGCCATATTTTATGCACCTAACGTCAGCAAAAAGAGACTGCTTTCATTCCCATAATTATATTATTGATTCAGTATACTTTCTATGGATATTGCGCATTTTCCCATTTGGCAGCACTAACAGCTTGCTTGATAGGAAACGGTCCTCATCGCTCACTAATATAGCTGTGTATTCGTTGCTATTTCCCACAAAGAAACGTAGAAAAGATGAGACCATATTAATTATTTAAGTAATGCATTAGTGGCTCTAATAGGCTACTGAAATAAATTAAACGAAACAAGGAATTCATAACAATTAAATGGAAAATAACGTCGGCTCAGTAATTTTATTATCCTCTTGTATTTTCTAACTACGTTGGTAGGATTTCCAACCCGATCGAACTTATTACAATATTTCCCTTTATTTGTTATTAAAATACGGTAAAATCATACTGTATATTGAAGGACGTACGAGCGAAAACCTATTGATTACTTTGCCTCTGTGAAAACGTTCAGGTTGACAAAATATGTAGATTACTCTTTCATCCATTCATTTTATATATGAAGCATGTTTTCGATTGCCTCGAACCAATTATAAATATGGATATCTTCACTTGCGTTCAAATGTGAGTGTGGATAACCGATTATATGCTTTTACATCCAATTCAACGAGAAACGTTACATTGAGAGCACCACATATGTTTTGTTTCACGTTTTATTGTAGCTGTTTCTCGCGTACTAGTGGAATATTCATTCTTATATTAAGTGGATCACGAATTTTCAGAGAATAATACAACTAAATAATACGACGCGAATCAATGTTCGGGTTCTAGACTTAAACCGAGCTACTGCTCATTGTACAAAAAACTATAAAACTGTGTACATTTATATATGTATTTATGTGAATCTGCTGTCAAAAATATATAATATACTGTGCTGTGCTTAATATAACGTCACAATAACACCAATATGCTATCTGTATTACTTAATTAAGTGTTCATGTCACTTTTTATTTATATTTAATAGGTATATCCTTTTTGTACTTTTTGCCATAACATTTAAAAGCAACTATAAAGTGTAGTTAACTTGTAAATTCCTAGCATGCTGTGTTTACCTTTAAGTGTTTGTAACGCAAATATTTTAATAACTGTGAATGTGTTGATACCTATAAGATACTTTGTATACAAACGTTGGTAAACCTAAATAAACAAAAAAAATATAAAAAAAAATAGTTTAGTTCAAGCAACGTTTATACTAGAACTGACATATAGTAAGTAGAACTACCTATGTACATTTAACTAATCTGTAACCGGCGTGGCAGTCTATTGGTTCTCCATCATCATCATCATCTCCATTCGGCTTTCGCTGCCCCTATCTGTGATTTATTTTTTAATACATCCTCATTAAAAACTATTTCTAATTAATACTTTATGGTCCAGCCGCCATTTACAAAAGACTTAACAGATATAGGCCAATACATAACCGTATTACTAACTTCAGAAATTAGATGCATTGGTCAATCGCATTAGACAATCGGCAACCTTTCACTAACGAAACCTTGTGTATATTCTTAAAGTGATTTGAAATGTATTAAGTATTAAAACTGTAACATGCAGTTAGTATTATACCTATACATAAATCATGTTCGCTTACAATCTTATAGCATCTGCAAGTTGGCACACACACATTGGAAATGCATCGGCCTTGCCTGTCATCGCGCTGTCTACTTCAGGCGATTCGATTCTGTTCTGGTGCTGATAAGTGCAAGTTGCAGACAGGCATAACGTACAAATAAAGAACACTGAACGTGGCGACGTGTGCGTGGCGATGATTTATTATTCACTTTTCCCGCAAGCTCCTACCGCTTAGCAAGCTTAGACTTGGTCAGCAATTGCTACTCTGCTCTCATAACAAAATTTATTCAAAAATTCTCTTTACCAAAGTCTTTACACAATTAATTTTCTCAGCCAGCTGTGCACCGCCTATCGATGATAGTCGACCTGCAAATTGCTCTCTCTACTTCCGTGCTTGCAAACTTTGACCCACAAACTATTCGCATAGTTAGTCACGTCTGTACCTTACTATAAAAGTGGTTTCAACATTGCTGCTCCTATACATTAGGTATAATAATATGGGTATGAAATAACGTAAGTTTTAACGAGTTTACAGCGAAGAAGTTATTGTATTTACAATCACCGTTATGCCTGTGAAATAGTCATTACCAGTCATAATTATTGTGTCTTAATATTGTCTCTAAGTGCCGTCGTAACTCATAATACCGTTAGAAGCTTAGCATATTTAAATTAAGAACAGAATATGGGCGGTTTGGTTCAGTGCATTAGTTTGGCATAAGCCTAGAACGGTCTAACTTTAATCCCCGTTTCCTCGTATAAATTAACAGTTTCTCGTAGCCAGCTATAAATTATATTTCATAACAGTTTGTTACAAGCGTGTTCCGACAGTTATTACATTATAAGTAGTATTCACAATTTCTTACCCGATATATGTTCCTGTTTTCCGTGTGGTGACGGATTAAGAATACGGTATGTCACCACCCCATATCATCCCATGGGTGTCGTAAGAGCCGACAGAGGGAGCATATTATGCAGAGAACAGCACTGTAAGAGAAGGAAAACTTGATACAAACCCTATACCAACCCGTTTGGCCAGCGTGGTATAGTAGGTCAATTCCTCCTTTCAAAGGAGAGGCCTAGTCCAGCAGTGGACTGTTAAAGGCTGATGATGATGTATGTTCCTGGGCAAAATCTAGTTCATAGTTTCATTCATTTTCTAACAATGTTCTGTCAGGAGGGAAGGGCATTTGTGAATTGGCTAGTTGGTAATGCTAGTCATAAAATAGTATTAATTTAAAAGCCAGTAGCTTCAATTACTTGTTAAACTGGATCGTTCCTGTGTGGTGTCGCATGAACCTTGCATGTATGTACGTCAGGGCGATGATAGGAGTTGAGGTCTGAAAAATTTAACGAGGCTACTTATTTGTTACAAAAGGTACCTACTGTTGTACAGCATACAACGCACCTGTTTAAATACACCTATTTGCTCAGTTAAATATTATAATTTTAGAATGGTTACAATCGTTTATGAAATGTCAGGATAGTATTTATGAATTCTCCTAAATAACTATAGTTTCGATATCATGTCAGTGTCATATTTACGACACAAAAAGCGTATTCTTCTAAATTATCTGATAATTGAACGAAGTTGTAACGAGATTGTAAATTGAAACAAGTGTCAAAATATGTGTCAACGACGAACTGTTTAATTCAAATTATACGATAATGAGATTAGGTTATCAGAATACCGCTTCTGAGTCTATGCAAAATATAATATCAATGTCATATAAAAATAGGAGAATTGGCCTCCTGGAAGCTACTTATTTAGGACAGTCCACCATTCAGCTAAGTTTTCGATTGCAGAGGAGACTTTGAACACCCGATTTCTGCCCGATGTCTATGGACATATCGGTATCGTGTGGATTAAAATCGTACTTAAACGTCACAAATTCTTGACTAACAAAGGCTCTCTTGTTAACGTGCCCGTCGAAACGTCTACAAAATTACTCTTTAGTTGCCTTTGTAAACATTTTGTTTCGAGACAATGGTTCCAATAATGACTCTTGTGGTTATTTCTACATTGCCTGCTGCATCTATTACATCGTTGCTGCGCGCAATCTTCAATGCCTATCCACCTCTTTTTCACGAAACACATTTCTGCATAATGGTGGACGCACACCTATCCGAGCCGAACGCGTCGAACGAATCGAAGTCAAGGAGGCCTCGCACATTAGCAAGAATCGACCGCGGCGAAAGAATCGACCGCGCCGAAAGAATCGAGCGCATCGAACAAATGGTTTCCATTTCCTTTACGCCTGTCGCACTGTTATTGCATGTGAATTGTGATGGATCTTGACGAGGTTTTTATTTATCAGTGCTTTATTAATGGAAGATGAAGAAACAATGCGGATATAGTACTCGTGCGTTGCTCTGTCATACCCAACTGATAGAATGCGAGCGCATCGGACGAATCGACCGCACTAACCGCGCCGAATCTGATGACGTCATTCGAATTTTTCGAGGATTTCTGACGTGCTTCCAGATTCGGACGATTCGACGCGGACAAGTGTGCGAGGTTTCATTAGATTTCATATAAAGAATTCTAAAATTCGTTTCCTTCGACGCGTTCGACGCGTTCGGCTCGGATAGGTGTGCGTCCAGCATAAGCGTCACAAATTATGAAATCTTCTAAAGATGACGCGTGTTTCTCGGTACATAACATATATGTGTCGAAATTTTTGATAGATATTGGCTTAGTATGCTTAGAGCATTTGATGAGATATCTAGAAAAGATATGTATGCCAAAACTGCTAAAGTTTTGCTGAAGCAAATATGTATAAATAAACAGAATATCTGTAATAAATTAAACTATATTCATCTCGAGAAAAGGCAATATTGCCCCGCCCTCCTGATAAAAGCCTTATTGTAAACAGAACGTGACGTGGCGTGGGCGGACGATTTAAGGTACTTTCCTACCTAACCTTTTGGGACTTCCTCGGGGAGATTAAAAAGGCTTCTTTGGAAAAATAAACATTTCGCCATTACCCTTATTTTATAGTCTATGTAAAAGGAATATTATTCTTTGTACATTTTCGCGTAAGTAATGTTCTCGTTAAAAGCCTTGAAATGTCGGGATGTAACATTTTGGCCTAAGTAAACAATAGTTATTGTTTCATGATAAAATAGCAATAACGTAGAAAGGAAATTGCGTAAATATTCATGAGGCAGAAGCCTAGTGTTTACGACCAAATACAAGTTACTCGAGAGCTTACATGACTTACATCTAGGCATCAGGAATAGATAACGTAAGTATTATAAAGCTGCGTATGAGCAAATTGTTATAATGATGTCGTCGTGGTACATGAAGATGATATTAATTGTAGACGCACAAAGTTGACTTGCAGCATATGATGTATCTTCTCCAGCGCATTTTAAAGTCCTGTATATGAGGTTTCCAATCAAGTCGAGTTTTTGAGTCTATCGCGTTCAAACAGACAGACATGAAGAAAGGAGATGTTGTTTTATAATATACTAGAGGACGCCCGTAGATAAGCCCACACATTGTTTTTTTATTTGAGTGTTTCTGCCCGATCCCGTGGGAATTTCAACAAATCCCTTCTTAGTGCACTCCTGCGATCCCCAAGGAACATACATGCCAAATTTCAGCCTCCAGCGCCTTACAGTCTTGGCTGTAGCTTGTCAGTCAGTCAGTCAGTAACGCAAAGATTTTATATATACAGATAGGTATAGAAAAATATATTATAATCATTTAAATTATAAGTAAGGAGGATGAAGCCATAAAAATTGTGTTAAGTAGGTACTAATTACTACGGCTTTTTACAAAGACGTTGCTAATTAATGGATTTACTAATTTACTGCTACACAAATGCTTCAAATTATTCATTTATGCAAAACGTTTGATACACGCGTCGCGTTTGTGTATTTAACGTTTCCGAATGCTAAGTGTTATAGGTACTGTTCGTGTAAAACTTATTCTTTATATTGATGAGGAAGAGCTTAGAAGACGAATTCAAGAAAATATAGGAGTATGAAAATCTTTCATTACCTATATATTTTATCCAACACATTTAAATAATTCCTTAAAACTTTTTAAGCACTGTGTTTCACCTGAAGTAAAGCTACTTCAGAGGTAAGCCATTATTTTTGGAAGGAGGCTACCCTGCTGAAACAATTCGCTCTGTTGACTTCTTTTAAAACTTATTTACGAATCCTAGTAGACAAAAGACAGGGGCTCAATATTATCAACGTATTTCAAGGCTCTCATTTGGAATTACAGTCCCGCACGATAGTTTTATCTATCTTAATAATTATCGGTTATGACTACACATAAGCGTCACATCAAGAAAAACTAAGTATAAGAACTAACCTAAGTATAACAACGATAATAAATAACGCTTATCGTATTTTCCTTGACGAAGTCTCCTAGCAACTAGCAATTCGAATTAAAAATAGGCAGAAAAATCTCCACTTTGATTGGTCTACTTCCCTTAAATTAATTTAGTAATATCACCATACTTGAGGATGCTTTTGAGCCTTAAAATTTCTGGTAGTCTCGTTAAGTGAATAATTTATCTACGAAGTATTTTCTAAATTAGGGTGGGCAGGCGTAAAAGGTTGGTAAATAGAACGTTAAAAGCAATTTATTTCTCAATTGAAAATAGATGAGAGCGAGATCGAATTATATTATAAGATGAAAATTGTTACCTCAAAAGTCGATTTGGTTGGAAATTGTTGGCTTTTCCTATTCTAGGCAATTTATTTAAGGATAAAACTAGTTTTCGTGACAGTTTCAGACCTTGTAAAATAAGTAAGAGAGAAGTCGAAATAGATTTATGCGTGGATGGTGGCTTAAAAGCGGCCGCCTCGCCACCTTGGTACTGTACCAGTGATCTGAGCCGAGTGTAGTCACTTTGATCACATCATCACACGAGACAACACTTTATATGACCCTCAAATTACTGTTTTGAGCCTAGGTGGTCCTTGTTTTTGTTGATTTAATGTTTATAAAACAATTTTTGTTATATACTGGTCCACGCGAATAGCCTTTTATATAATGAGGTAACTTTGTAATTTTTTCTTTATCTTACACCTAATTATGGATGTCTCTACACACGTTATTGGCTATATCCCGTTATCACGTTCGGAAGTATCCGTTGTTGCAACAAAACTGTAACACATTGGTTAGTACCAGGAAAACATAAAAACAAACTGGCATAGGTAACTTTCTCTCGGTCCGATAGACAAATGGTTCCAGAAGCCCGCTGAAGCGAACCGAATATTTAATTAAACGAAGTAAAGCTGCCGATATACGAGACCCATTCAGTGGAACGATGATAAAAACGTAACGTAACTTTGTGCAGTCTGAATTTGTATTGGTTTGAAAACAGTAAAATAACAGCCGAATAAGTTCATGACTGTATTCATTATTAGCGCAGCTGTGTGCTCCGGGCGTTGTACGTTAAGGCGTCGACAGGCGTAAAATAAGTACGATGTTTGTTTTGTTTTTCAACAACGAATAAACATAAGTACGATATGCAACAACCAATCTGAAAAATACGACATTTATATTCCTATTTAGAAGATCCTTGTCAAACTCGTTTTTGTTCTGTTTACATAATGAATGTACGTTCCAAATTAGTGTCTTCTAAGAAAAAATAATCTTCTTGTGTTTTAGGCGGCAAACAAGCAGATGTACCGCCTGATGGTAAACCATTACCGCCGCTCATAGACATAAGGAACACCAGAGCAGTCACAAATGTGTTGCCACTCTTAGAGACGGGAAAAATAATAGGACGAGCGGGATGAGAAAGAACGAGTGGGTTTGCTGGCAGCCACTAATGAAACTCAAAGGATTCATATTAAGAAGACAAAAGACAGAAAAATATATTTTGTAAGATGTCCGGCCACTATGACAGACATCTACGCTACACAATCTTAGTAAAACTCATGTCTTTTTTATCTTTGCAAGCAGACAAAGAGAGCTGCTCAATATCTTTCCGATCGTATGACATCTGTAGCGTCCTTTTCAGTCGGTGTAATAAAGTATGGGTAATCAGTAAAGTTTTTGAACTTATAGTGTTTCTTCGTAGTAAAGAATTTTCAGAACGTATAAGTATCGATGCTACAGTTTGTGAGTTAGTTCGCTAAAATGTTCAAATTTGTTTTATACAGAGTGCGAATAACCTTTTGTTGGTTTTTGGGTAACATAAGCTTTTCCCGCTTTCAACATTAATTATTGTCTTTGCAGAAATTGGAATAAACCCTCGCAGCTGACGCTGAGTATATACCTAATGCCACATTTTTATTACATATTTTTTAATTTAGGATATTTGATATTATAATTTATTGTAACAATTAATTTTACTTTCTTTGTATAAATTTGCGACGAAGGCATTTGAAAAGGAACTAATTGAATCCTAGAAATGGAAAAGAGATCAAGATTTTAACAACAACCAATCTTTTCGCTTAGACTACATTTAGATTAAAAGATCGTTTAATTTTAATTTAATTCCCTCTCTCTACCCGAAAACCTTTTCCTTGAACACAACGAAAGCACTAAGGCTGTCAGAAAAAGGGATTGAAATATGGCGGATTTAAGCTGACGAGACGATTTCAACTTTGGACCGTTCGCAATTACAGTGTTAACTTTTGCCGCTGATTTTAACGAGTTTCCCTTTAAATTATGTTCTAGACTTTCCGTATAAAGTGTACTCTACCGTGACGTACTTTGGAATATTTCATAACTGTGGCTTCTTCAGCGATTTGTGGAATTAGCTGTATGTTTACAAGACTTTGTTTAATTCTATATTTACCAGTAGCTTCAGGAGTTTTAAGCACACACTCCCATGTATAAAGTTACGTTGCTTATACCTCAGTTTTAACTGAAATCTTAGAATAGATTAGCTTGAGTCACAAAGTTGCTAGCGCATTTCCAGTACATTAGAATGATGACAAAAGGACAGTAACCGTGGCGTGAATCGTATGGTTATTCTCGAGAATGACTCAGTAAATTGAAATAGACTACTTCCATCCGAAGCTATGAACTGCACAATCTGCACATATTGAAACAGTTCGCTTTAAGTTGTTCAATGAACTCCGCTTTACTTTTATCTGAATGTATTTTTTGCTTTAAAAATATTTGAATTTCTTAGTGCGATTTGAAGAAAGATTTTCTTAAAATTACAGAATATTATTATCTTCTTATTCTAATAGAAAAAAGTTAAGAGCACGCGAGTTAACGAGATCAAGAATGATAATAAAATATCTATTATTGCAAGACATGTGGCGAATAATAAAGATACCAGATTAATAAGAAGTACGTATGTTGATAAATTACACACCTAAATCTACCTTGTGAATCACTCCGTGACTAAACTCAGTTCTGTAGTTTTAGACTTTACCGCAAAAAGACAGCCAGCGGTAGAGATGTGACAGGGGACTTTGCTTTTTAATACGCTTGTGTCGATTGTAAATGAATTAGAATAATATCCTGTCATCCTTCATTCCGAGTTCAAAGTGTTGCTGACATTGCATTTTTATGATAAATCCTCATTAAACATCCAAAATTAGCTCCAGAGCGCGACACTTTTCAACATAGAACCGACTTAAAAAACTACAACTTAACAAAGGGATTTAAATACTATTTTATTATTTCCTGTCCATTTTTAATATTTTTAGTAAACCTTATTAATATCTGTCCATCAAGCAATGACATGCTGTTATCATCTGGTTACGGCTTTTCGGCTTAATGCGGCCGTGACGTACGTATGTCAAACGGATTATGACGATGCTTTGACGCCATCGAGGACATCTGGCTATAAATATACCTACGGTACTGTAATGCATTTTACTTTTACATCATGTCTACGTCCTTTACTGACCCTGGGAGGAAATAATCTCTCTGACGAGCTAAATTGACCATTATAGCATATCTGAATACTTTTTGACGAAAATGAGAAAATTGATACATCTTATACTTTTTTTGGTAAAGTTAAGTGAAAAAACTATAGCTTTAGTGAATACTACCATGAATTATGTTTTTATGACCCTCGGCATATTTTTCATATTCCAAGATACTACAGCATGGGATAAAGTCATTATAACTAAGCTTTGGCGGTCATACGCCCGGCACGTAGGATGTAGTTTGCATGAGCATTGAAGAAATGTGTGAAGAAAATTAACGCAGTCCAAAACGTTAATTCTGGACTATCCACAAATTCATAGACAAACAATTTCTGAGAGTGACGAAGCTGTCATTATGCATAGGCTTTTGAAAAAGTACACATCATCGCTAAAATTATGGTCGTTGAAGTGACAGTTTGTTATGACATCTCGTTCACGATTTCTTACGAGATTTCTCCAATTTGGTATGTTAGTGTAATATTAATTCGCCATTTCATCCAAGTCTAGTGCAACCGGTGTAATAGTGCAAATCATTCACATATACTTACTTCTATCAGGATACATTGATATTGGTGGCAAAAGATTTTATTAGAATACCATAGATTATTATTTACATCTTCTGAATTGACAGCTTCGTTGATAAGTTTTTCGCGGTACGATACCACGAAAAACTTATCAACGAAGCTGCATTCGTTGTTAAGTGGTTCGATTTGGTGAATTCGAGATTTGGTTATTTAACATGGTATGACTACGGCGCCGACGTTGCGATTTTCGTTGTCAAGTGCTTTCTTTGTCAACTGCTTTGTGGCGATAAACTTACGTTGACGTGGTATTCGGTGTTACATTTTCTGTCTCACGTATCACATTAATCTTTTGCCTATCAACTACATGCTTACAGTTGATTGTTCCATGTTCGCCTGTTGAGTATGCACAATCCTTACATGCACGTCAGACACATGGATTGACCGTATTACCCTTCATATTTTGTATCTCTATACATATTTTCTATTGGTTCCAGTAAAATCTGTCCTTTTCGTTTAGAATCGTAAGATTCATAACAGAGAGCTTAAGAGTAATTTTTAGTGATGGAAACTCTTGAGCTCTCCCAGCCCGACGATGTGCCTGTTTAAATTATAAACATATCTTTCACCGCTTGGTAATGTCTTTGTTTCCACGAAGTTGTCATATGCTATTCTATCTCGATCAAATAATCTAAATACCAACTTTATCCAGTAGAGCAATAGTTCCTTTGCATTGCTATACACTTTTATTACTCCTGATACGTGTTCCTTTCTTCTTTCAGTCAGAGATTCATTGCACTGGGCTACAATAGGCATCTCTGAAGACTATCAAAGTGAGGACTGGCATGCGAGTCGCGACATTGAAATACTAGCCTATGGAATTTCATCCCCTATTATAAAATAGTTAGCAAGTAAACTTGAGTGGCAGTAATGTACAAAATCTTTTTTCAACTTGAAAAAAGATAATTGATTTGCCTTCAAAGAACTGAACTTTCAAGTATAGAATTTTGTCTCTTTGGTTGGCGTACGTTACTTTGATACACAAGGATATCAAGTACATCACTAACAAGGACTCTTTATCTGTTGGAGTAGTACGTTCAGCAAAATATTCTTTTACTATCCCCGTAATTGTGGAATATTCTAGTTAATAGGTACGTTTCCAAATCATGTTTTTTTACGTTTACGATTAGCCTCAATAGAGTTATATCTCTTGTGTGGTGTGTTGAAGCAACGGCTTCCTGATATATGGACTGTTATCTGGAATAATTTTTGAAATGGAACATGACATTTTATTAACCATTGGTCTATTTCGCAACACGATCTTCAGCTTGATCTTTTTTACCTCATGGTTCAGAGATTCTTCGAATGCTGCCCCAAAAATGACATTAAAATTGCTAGTCGAGGGCAGCTGCACATCTTGGATATTTTCTTCATCAGACAATTCCACATCGGAACTCTCGTCATATTCCGTAAGATCTTCCATGAGTTTCGCCTAGATTTAAGCCATATTGCGAAAGTCAATGAAACAAAATAAAAACATGTCGCTATAACGTCTATCTAAACAACAAAAATAGTTAATTAACACTACTTGTTTTATAATATTTTCTTGGGGTTACGCGTTGTCTTTACTCACACATATACGGACTTAACATTATTTCTTTATTTTTTTCGTGCATCCGTTAGGAAAGGGACAATATCTATCATAAACAATAAGTATTGTTTTATTTTGCGATTATTCACTATATACAGGGTGTCATCATGCCGTCGTTGTGGACATCATGCCGAGTCATAATAACCAAAAATATTACCTGGGAAACATATTTTTTTGAGTTTTCACATTTTTTAAACCGCAATTAAAAGCGCGTGCGTGCAATGCTCGAAATACCTACTTATCCATGGGGTTATAGGGCATCTAAAGAACATATTGGCGGTAAATGCATCGATTTTGTACCTAATTACAAAAATTCCATACTAACTTTGAGCCTCAATATCTCCTGAACCAGTAATTTCCCAGGTATGGTGCCGAAGTAAAAATGTTACTAGTGATTGGTACAACATGGGATTTCAGTTTTCGTTAAGGGTCTTTTTACACCCTGTATGTAAGTAGGTATACCATTCAGGTTCAGTCCGCATAGTAAAGTACTAGGCGAACATGAAATACTGAAGGCTGAATAACCGGGTCAGGGACACCGCATCGAGTTAGCGCCAAAACACTTTTACTTCGTATTTCGAGCACCGCGGTACGGACAAACTAGATACCACGCAATACGATACTTAATATTGCAAGTTTCTAATTACCTACCGAAAGATTGGTTAAAAATTCACCGAATACTATATCCGTAAGAAAATTTGATGGGAAGTCCTTGGTAATTATTTTGCCTTAGCCATTCATTCGTGCCAAGATCTAAACTTTATTATGCTATTGTTGCAAGATTTTCTTAGATATATGTATAATAATTAACGGCTTTACCCCATTGTTCCATGGAGACCATTATGTCATCTAGATAAAATAATAATCCAACGCCCTATGAAACTAGTGCTTCCTCATGCTCATTACGGTGTTAACCAATCGACAATCTCATTAAATTTTGTTCGTGGTCCATCATAGTATATAATTCTCGTTTATTTTTTGTAAGACGATACATTACTGTTTTAATTTACTTAATAACAGTAACTACACGTGATGAATTGGTAATGTAGGCGGATTACTATGAAAGATTATTGTTGGACGTAGTTCATTGGTGAAGGCGGCGAGTGAAGCCTGCCGCGACCGCTCGCCGGCAGAGCCTGCCTGTCAGTCGCGGTTTGGCGCGCAAACCGTGCGGACGTGTCATTAGTGCCGTCGTGATTGAAACCAGTACGCGGTGTATAAAATATGGATTAAATTTGTGTTGTGTGAATGATTATATTAGTGAATTGGATTTGACTGAATCGCGTGTTGCGACATAATTGCGATTTCACGTAAAAGTTAAAAAAGGTAATTTTTATATTGTGTGTTGTGTGATTGTTGCTTTTACTGGACGCAAAGTTTGCGTTCAATATTTCTGTTATTAGAGCCATTGTTGTTACCGAAACTAGTTATTATTGAGTATTTCATAACATAGCTTGTCATTGTTGTTGCACTACAACGAAATATTTGGCTGTCTATTGTTAAATTTCATCACGTTTATTGGAATATAAAATATTCCAATAAACATTGCGATGAAAATTCTAATTATCCACTTATTATAGGCAGTACACATATAAGGGCATATCAAAAAACGTGCCGTTGGTTCGTCGACCTTAAGGGTTGTTTCCGGAAAGGAAAAAAGTAAATAACTACTTACTCGGTATTCCAGTCAGAAACCCTTCACTGGGTGAGGGCACGCAACGTCATTGTGAATGTGAGGGACGTGGTTTCTTACCTGTGTTTATTACTTTCTTAATACGAAGTTATAGCGCGGGAATTTGTAAAATGTGCTGAGATGGGAATAAATCGGCAGAATTTATTATTAGATTTGCTTCTGCTGCCGTTAAGGCGCGTGTTTGGTCACGTCTTTGTTTTGTGGGTTATTTATAGGTGAATTGCTACTATTTCTGATACAAGTTATAGCCTTAACTAGTCAAGAATATGTTACGGTTTACTTTTAATCGACATCTACAGCTACTTTCTGCGTTTAAATCTTGTGGTTTTGAATTTACCTTGTCAGCTGCTTTTGGACATTTCGCACTTAGGTAAAACCATAAATTATATGTGAAATACGGATAATTCGCTTCTCATTTCGGTAATACACTAGGATTTCTCGTTTGTTTTACTTATCTTATGTCTTATATGCCTTATTTATTATATTATGTTTCTTCGTGTTTGTTGTACCAATATTGAATGCCTCGAATGCTTTTGTGCCTTCCGTGAGTTGCAGGCCTACCTTTAGTGTTAACTCCGCTCAGTAAATATGTTTAAATTATATTGCATTCCGCTCCTTTTCTTGAAATGGTAGCTAACATCTATAGGTAGAAAATAAGTAAGTCAAACGCTTGTTTAGACTTTAAATTTATAAAATCTTCTAAAAGTTAATTTTCGAAATTCTCGATCATATTCAGGCTATTCTGCCATGTCTTTGGAACTTTGCGATCTGACCATTTCCACCATTCGCCATATTTCGATTGCTGTGCCATTCGACACTGCAAAAAGATTTATCCTTTTCATCTAAAAACGATTTTAAAGGCTAGGTTAGGTTAAAGGCACTTTAACATTGCTCTCGTGTATGCAAACTTAATGTTCCTTAAAGAAAATTTGATGAATATTATTTGCACGACTGCCTCCGTGGTCCAGTGGATAGCGTACTTATGCGACTACTAATCGGAGGTCCCGAGTCGGGCAAAAGTGTTACTGGGTTTTTCCGAATTCTCAGTAGCAGCACGGAGTCTGGCGAGGTGCCCGGCAACGGCAATATAGCCACCTATTATACGTGGGACCTAAACAATTCTTGGCGCAATGTGGGTGTAATATTACACCTCTGCCTACCTACCCCTTCGGGGATAGAAGCATGAGTCTATATATAAATAAGCACCGTAGACAGCAGTTTAATTATGAACTTACTACGCTCTGAATTTACTTATTTGTGTATCCTGGACTTTACCGATACTGTGGTTGTCACTTACCATTAGATGAACCGCAGATATTTGGTGTTGCACTACAGTTGCAATCATGAACATAAGAATCCTAGCAGTGCCCCGGATGCAAATTGTGATGAAAGGGCCTTTTGCCTCAAAGTTCAAGTTACTCTATTATCTTGTTTAACAACATTGACAATATGATCTGAAAGAATTCAGCAGCAACGTGAAGTCAAAAGAAATATTTTTTCGACTAGCAAGTTATTTAGTGACTAGAAATGATGCACAGGCAAAAACGTATTCAGTTAAATGACGTCAACGCTATCCACTTGAATTAGAATTACTTTACGCTATCTATTAAATGAATCATCTGCTTGTAAAAGCAGTAGTTACAGGTATTGATAGCGCAGTTGATATATTACTAGTAGCTGAACACCTTATCTGTACCATTAGGTATTATTCCAATTTTGACTCTTTGTTCGTTACATTTCATTGCAATTTTTTAACCTATCATTGCTGAATTTTGTCTTGTAATGTTGTGGAAGAGTGTTCGTGTGGTTAAATAAATAATTATATTGTTATTGTTCTACTTGATTATTCTCTGCCAATAGATCTACGGTGAGTAAGGTTTGTTTTGATTGTTATTATGTATTATGTTACATTAGGTCAAGAATTGATGAACAAGTTGCCAGTTGTTTATACATTGTCTATCAAACATCAACGTCATTTGCAACTGTTCACAAATACATACATGTAGTCATAACAATTGTTGTCTAGATAGATATTAAACAACATTACATCTACTTATATTTATGTAACGGGTCTATATATGGCGTAATTATTTGAAACCAAAGGTAAAATACCTAACATGCCCCGACGTTTCGGTATGGGTTGCACAAGCCATGGTCACGGGGAAGACTCATAGGTATACTGCAGCATTATTACATCATTTAAAATTACTTCTATAGTTTTATTTAGCTGGCAAGTTGAGAAGACTTGTATCATTCTCACTGACCAAGGACTTATTGAAGCAAATAAATCACTTTGTCGCGGGAGAAGTTACTTCGTATAACACTGTGACCCGTATATTTACTTGTTTTGCTTCGTATTAAATATATTATCTTTAAACGCGTAAACAATATTAAATCCACACGGACATCTTAATTCTAAAGGTCATCCAAGTAATTACGAAAAATATTTTATTATTTTAAAGTTTAACGTTTATTTGAAGAATGAAAAGGCCTTGTGCCGTTAATTTTTCTCAGACCTTTGAAATGAGACCTTGCTTTTGTACATTTGCTTTGTGATTTTCCTTTTCAGAATTCCGCAGTAATAAAACTTGTTTTGCGTTTATGAAATTCCTTGTCCCGACAATTTGTGGTTTTAGAAGAGCAACGCTTAGTTGTTACTTGTTTGTAATGAATCCAAATGTACTATTTCCTTGAATATTGTTTTAATGTTTATTTTCTGTGTCGACGTTATTAAATTTTATTTTCATATCAATTTCATTAATTCACGATGGTAATTCCATCCTTTCGTATCTAAGTTTTAACCAACTGTAAATTATCGCAAACTTCTAGAGTTTAGGTTTAGGTGTTTCGTATTCGTTTGAAATATTATTTTGAAAAGACCATTACTTACATGCATGTTTATTACAATATACGGTGCCACATTCCACCCGTAGTCATTTAAATATAATAGCTGCAGTATTTTAGAAGTCCACCCTAAAATAGAACGGAATATCGTGGGTGCTGACGTAAAATGTAAATTATGACAAGAGGGTTCAGGACTTTCCAGGAACCATTCAAATTAAACGGTTGTTACATTTAATTGTCCATTAAGAATCGCCTTCAATGTTATGGACACTTGAGAATGACAAAATGGGTTTCTTGACATATTTATTTAAATTTCAGTGAATCTTGCGCGTAGGTGCCTAAAGTATATTTTGAGCCTGTCTCTAAATTGGTGCTTAATGTACAATTTATAATTGTTCATCATTTCTGTCAAAAGGCAATGATAAAGTAATTGCGAAATATACCTAACAAGAGGATGCCCACAGCTACACTCGCACATTTTAATGTAAGTCAACTGATCCCCAAGAATAAGACATGCCAAATTTCCACTTTCTGTGCCCAATAGTTTTGGCTGCGCATTGTCGGTCAGTAAGTCAGTAACGCAAGAATTTGATATATATATCAGCAGCAGACAGATATGGATTGTCTGGCAAATCAAGTTAAAATTTCCGAGCTTAAAAATAGTCAATATCATCGAAATCGATGCAGTCTTTCAGTCATATAAAGTAAAAATTGTCCGATGTATTGACAGATATAATTATGTATGTCCGTTGTTAGTTTAGATAGTTACTACATATTTCCATGTCGTCACAGGCCGCTGGTTAGCATCTTACTCATGATAATACAATCATGTTTATGTATTACTTAAGATGTCTAGCGGTCATACTGTCGGTGAAGGTGAAATTGTAATCATCTCACATATACTTATATACTAACTGATTTACTGCTAGATATTTACCCAAAGGAAACTTACTGGATTCTCAGATATTATTACAAAAACAAGTCAAAGGTGCAGTGAGGCTAAGTCGGATTCTAAATCTCAATACCAGTGTATTAAGATTGAGAATTTGATTTCCAGTACATTTTGCCGAGCCGGAAAGTTGCCTGAATTTGTGCCGCCTCTGGCTGTACACGTACAAACCCTCTATTTAACTCGTGCATTTACGCACGTTGTATAAATCTGTTCATACTTCATTGGATCCGGCCAATTCGTTGTGGAGGTACGGTGAAACCACCGAGCCAGCGTAGAAGGAAAGTGGGAACTCGACCTAAGAGCAAATTCTCATTCAGTATTCTGTGTATATAAAATCCTCGCCCAACTGCCCGACTGATAGACATACAACGCACAGCCGAAACTATTGAACGCAAGAAGTTGAATTTGGCATGTATGTTCGTTGGGAGGTGCACTAACAATGGATTTCACCAAATGCCCACATATCAGATTCGGAAAAAAGATAAAATAAAATAAAATCTGCAGTCATCAATCAATCATCCTCAAGTATATATATATATTACTCAATAAATTAGTCCAATAGTAGGGCTCCATTCGTAATTGCTTCAATTACAGTATAGGGAAAGGTAACAGTTAAGGTAAATGGCTACACTTACCTACCTCACTTTATATTTAATTGACAAACGATGAAAGTTATTTACAGGAGGTAACTAGCCGAGTTCTTGATACAATTTCTGGAGTTCTGTTATCTCAAAGAAAGAGACAGTTGAGATTTTGAGAGCAATCGAGAATACGTGTAGTAGTTTAAATTTTGTGCGTTATTGTTTTGTAGCTAAATTTTGGCTTGTTAGAGTTAGGAATGTTTGCATGAAAATCAGAAATTGTAATATTGTTAACAGAAAACGTGAAACGCTTACTAGTTGCCAATCCGATTATATCTGTTTTTATGCATTTTCCGTAAAGTTATAACGCTTGTCTTTCAGCAGTATTTATTTTGCATTGCATGTAGCTATGGGTCAAACACATAGGAGCCCTCAGGGAGGTTTAATCTTTGGTGTCATCGACATCTACATACCGCTATTACACTACTTAATACTTTAATGGGCTGACCGCAGAGTATGTTGAACTGTTATTATTAATTAAAGCATACCGTGCATGAATTGCAACATAATCCAGGCACTATGTAGATACATACAGGCAGGTACTTAGGAAACAATTCATTTGAAAACGGCATCCGCCAATAAAATCTCTAATATTACTGATCTTGTCAATGACTGTTATTCTTGCCATTTATACTAAACACCATGTAATAAAACTGAAAGCTTAATGTCTTAGCTAGAAATGGATACAAGTCAACAGAGCAATTATATGGCGATGTCCGCTACAACCAGTCGCTGTTCAGATAGTAATACTGCGATTTTTAGATAACTAATTACAGTGCTGAAGTACCTAGTCCGTGTTACAGTGACAAACTATATAGAGGCGTTGGTCATAAATACCTGTCACAACAAACCTATGACATAGGTATATTATAAAATGAAGTCCACTTTCCGTCCTGTCTGTCTGTATATACGCGATAAATTCAAAAAACTACCGATCGTATTTTCGTACGGTTTTAACTAGAGATGCGCCGAGTAACGAGTACCGAGTTATACTCGGCTCAGTTTTTTTTCAACCGAGTACTCGGCCGAGTAACTCGGTTCAATCAAATTACCATTTCGCGCGCGTAAAGAAGTACAAACAGGTTCGCGCCGGCCGAGAGGGCCGCTTTCAAGGGTTAGAAAAAGACAAATATTATAGTTTGGCAACCTTGCTAGACCCTTGATTCAGGATGCGATTTTTTTATCCATGTATGAATGTATGAACTGATAAGGAATACGCTATTTTTAGAAACAGTAAAAAGAAGTGACATTTCAGAGAGTGCTAGCAGCCGTGAAGAAAACGAGTCTGACCGATTACCACAAGATCCTCATGCATCTTTCTGGAATCGCTTTGAAGAATTAGCTTCCACCCAGTCACTAGGGCGCGATGATCCTAAAAGACCCATTGCTTTAGAATTAGATTGCTATTTAAATGAAAATTTATTGACAAAAAACTAGAGTCCTTTCGAGTGGTGGACAGGGCACCAAACAAGGTATAGGCTGGCACGTATAGCAAGAGTATTTCTATGTGCACCGGCAAGCACAGTGTATAGCGAGCGATTGTTTTTGGAGGCTGGTAATGTCTATGAAGAAAAGAGGAATAGGCTGTTACCAGAACGTGCAGAGAGCCTTGTGTTCCTGCATCATAACTTACGTTTATTAAATTTTAAATATTGATTTTTATTATATAAGTTTTTATTATATCTATCTAAATATACTGCTTTTCTTAAACAAAGTATACTCGGCATTCTAGCCGAGTTATTCGGCCGAGTACGAGTATCAAAAAACCCGCCGAGTACGCCGAGTACCGAGTATCAACCGAGTACTCGGCCCATCTCTAGTTTTAACCAATAGATGATGAGATTCCACAGGAAGGCTTAAGTGTATAATTCACGCGGGCGAAGCCGCAGGCGACGTCTACGAATTAGTACAACATGTCTAGTCAACTTATAATTATGTCAACGTTTACATCGACTATATCTATGGAAGAAAGTGGTTTTAACTGGAACATAATTATTATACTATCCGTCCTGTTAGACATAACCAGTGTTATTATTGAAATATTGAGATAATTTTATGATCCAATATAAAAAGCGCAAGCGTTTTTACTTACAGCGATGTGATTTCTTAGTGCCTCACTATCAGAATTTAAACCAATTGACTCGGCAAATTGGCATCACCAACATCGTCAGCTAGTTAGACGAATGAAAAGGAAACGTACGTGTACTGTTGTCGTAAGAAAATGGGAAACTACGAACTTATTTTCTGTAAAAAATGTAAATGGCCTCCTTGAGGCACTCTAGTAGATAATATATATACAATATTTCACCATTGTAGTGCGCTGAGGGGTATGAAATAGAGACTAGATATATCCAGATAATGTTCAGGCGGTGACAGATATTGTGTGTTCTGTCGCAATACTTCACACTCAATGTAGGGTAAGATTAAATAAAACAACGTTAGTGGAGTAAGTAAACTATACGCGTATTTTGAGTCGTAATGGCTTTTTAGTTAGTTTTTATCTTCATGGTTTTAAAGATGTGTGACGGTTCACTATACTTACTGATCAAAAAGTTTTACATAATATTGCCGTTGTATTTGTATGTCACAAAAAAATAAATAACGAAACTTGTCCACGAGTACTAGGTATACATATACCTACAATAGAAGAAATACTCGACATAAGAAATGGCAGAAATGTTATCACGAAGTTATGTTAATGCACGAAAAAGCTGCCTACAATTTCTTACGCAAAATATATCAACTGTATATTTCCATACTATAAAGATCGTAACTTTATTACGTACTCTCCTTAGGCACCGTTCAAAACGGCATCAAATTCTAGCGAATATTCATGTTGTACTAATTCGCAGATGTTCATGATGAATTGTTTTATTAAGTAAATGTCTGGCTTTTATAAGCACGCCAAGAAATATTGCTCCTAACTTAATTGCCTCGCAGTATGTTAGCAAATTTATTGTATGTTTGCGCTTTTAATTTGAAAGATTTACTGCTGCCATTAATGGTGTTGATATGTTTAAGTCTTAATAGTTTTTCCATCGAACATTCTGTGTAGGTAGTGTACCTAGTAACTACTATCAATATTACGTCAAAATTATTCTGAACTAATATTATATACTGTGGTGATTTATTTTAATATTGATTTTTATTGCAGAATTACTTCGATCATAAACTATAACCTAGAGATGAGTCGTTTGACAGAAGTAGTTTTTGGTGCCTGAGACTGCTTGTAAGCATAATAAAAAAACAATACTTAATAAAAAATACCAAGTCTCACGACCGTAAAAAGTTGTGAGATCCATGTAATACCAAGTCGGTTAATTAAAAATCTTTAATGCTTTAAATAAATATATTGATTCGGCCATCGCATGACAACATAATATATCTCATAAGTAATATATGTATAAATTAGATTGTTTATTTAATGCGATTGCTAAGTCTGAAATCTGGGGGCACTCCCGTGCCCCCAGATTTCGTTTCTTTTGATGGCTCTCAAAAATTTTCAACGTGCACTATAAAATTTAAGATATACCTTTGAACCTGCAATGTAGCTTGTGGTCTCGTTCTACACCAATCCACAATAATAATTAAAAAAAAATATTTTACTGGAACTACTCGATTCAGTAAGTTCAACGATACTTATAAACAGTTGGAAAAAATCGCTCCATGCATGATCGGCAGCTGCGCATGGGCCTCGCCCATAAACAGTAACATCCTGATAGGATATTGCCGTAATAAATGCGTTCGGCAGGAGCGAGGAACTCTTCGCACTTGCTGTTACATTTACCGAGCAGATTATATTATCGCTCAGTCGATTGAGGATGTCATTAACGGCCATTTTCAATATTTGATCCACACATGGATTTTGAGATTCGAAATTCGTGTTTGACATATTTTGTATGGAGCTTATGTCAAAAACGAATCTAAAATCTACAGATCTATCTATAGTTCGAATATTGAATTTCGTGGTTAGTCGTACATCCAGAAAACAGATAAGCGATATTTTTTTAATTATGTTTCATGATAAAATCGCTATCTATCTTTATTCCATATCTTCATTCGGATCGCCTAAAATTTATCTACATTTACTCTTCAGAAAGTTTCAGCTGCCACGTAACGTCTGTAAAAGGCGACCATTATCTTCAAACATTAACCTTTCTAAGATAATAAATCGTACACATCGCTGTCGACGTGACCCGTTTTTCATCTAAAGAAAAAGCGGTTACAATCGGCCATGTTAGCCTAGTATTTAGACTGTGTCGTTGTGAACAATGCCACAGGCAGATAGATAGATGTGTCTTTTAAGCGAGGTTTTCTATATAGAAAAACGAATTGTAGACAGAACAACAGACCGAATTAAATCTGTTCCAAACGGATTATTGTTTTGATTTTCTCATATCGTAATCTTAATATATAAAATCCTTGCGTTACTGACTGACTGACAGACACGCTACAGCCGAAGTTATTAGGCGCAGGAAGCTGAAATTTGGCATGTATGTTCCGTAGGGGCGCAATAAGAAGGGATTACCCGAAATTTCCACGGGATCGGCCAAAACGGGTAAATTAAAAAAATTGCAGGCGTAGCTGCTGGCGTCCTCTAGTTGGACATTAAAGTTACATTATTGTTACGAGCTGGGGTTCGTGATAAATTATATACACTATGCCAGAAAAACTGCACTTTATTCACTAACACAATAACACTAGATACACACACTTAATTTTCACTTCACTAATAAAACACACTATTCCACACCACTAGAACAACACTAAACACTTCCGACTTATTTCCTTCGCTTGATGTTGATCGCTTTCCGTATTCAATTGTTACTGTGTCCGGTCCGTTCGCTCCCGCTCTATTTATACTGGCCGGATAACATCACTAGGCTTTTCGAGACGACTCACGATATTTCTGGAAACGTGTAAGGTGTTTCTAGAATTGCGTAAATGTTCTATTTACACCTACGCCATCTATTAGAGGATAGATGAAACAGCCTTAAACAACCGATACATCTAATCTCATGTAGTTCTCCCATTCACTGATAGATGGCGTTATTTTCAATTCGTAACACGGCCTCCCTCTTAAACGTGTTCGTCTCGAACATCGTTAGACCCATAGTAACGAGCCAACCGGTCCACATGAACTATCTTCGGTGCACCTCGCGACCCCTTCTGGATTCGATAGGTGACGTCGTTCATCCTGGTAATTATGCGATATGGCCCGTCCCATCTGGCTTGTAACTTAGGCGATTTTCCTTTGCTTCGTACTGGGTTATGAAGCCACACCAATGATCCCTCATCGAAGCCTTTGTTGTTTGCCTTCCGGTCGTAGCGAGTCTTCATCTTCTCAGACATCTGTTGTCCAGATTCCCTGATGTGCTCGTATACGTCGTTCATCCTGTTGCGTAGCTCGGTTGCGTAATCCGTTATATTGCGTGGAGATTCTGGTGGAATACCGGTGATAAGGTCTGCAGGTAAACGGAGCTCTCTACCGAAATTGGCAAAAGCTGGTGTTACTCCTGTAGTTTCGTGGACCGCACTGCGATATGACAGGAGAAATGGTTGGATGTGCTTGTCCCAATCTCTTTGTTTGCTCTCCACGACCTTCGCCAGGTACCTTTCCAGTGATTGGTTAAACCGTTCAACCATGCCATCTGATTGCGGATGATAAGCCGTGGTCCTGGTTTTATGTGCACCCATTACGCGACAAGTCTCCTTGAACACCTCAGATTCGAAGTTCCGGCCTTGATCGCTGTGGATTTCCAAGGGCACCCCGAACCGACAAAAGACTTCATGCACCAGCTTATCAGCCACTGTGGTAGCTTCTTGATTTGGGATTGCAAACACTTCAGGCCACTTCGTGAAGTAACCCATCACAACCAAGAAGTATTTGTTTCCGTCCTGGCTCTCAGGAAACGGCCCAGCGACATCCAACGCTATGCGCTCCCATGGAGCTCCCACATTGTACACCTTTAATGCACCTCTGCTTCGAGTATGTGGCCCCTTGACAGCCGCACAACTTGTGCATTTGCGGCACCAATCCTCGACGTCATCTCGACAGTGGAGCCAATAAAACCGCTCCCGGATCTTAGTAAGGGTCTTCTTAACTCCCATGTGACCTCCCGAAGCACCATTGTGATAGAGCTGCAGTACTTCCGGCACCTTAGTCTTGGGCACTACCATTTGCAGTTGGCATTGGTTACCTCGAGCGTTTTCCCATTTGCGGCACAGAACTCCATCCTGGACAACCAAGCTTTCCCACTGTGCCCAATAACCTTTGGTGACAGGGCTCATTGCTGCGATATCACTCCATTTGGGCCTAGGAGCGCCTGATTTCTTCCATTTGAGAATCGGCTGTACGTCCTTGTCTTCTTGCTGAGCACTCTGCAAAGCTTCTTTCCATCCGTCACTCAAGTCCGTCTTCAACGTCCTCACTAACGCTGCCTGCTTCGCTTCCTGTCGGGCACAATGTTTGCGTTGGTCGGGGTAAGGCCTACACGTCAGAGCATCTGCGCTACGTTGCTCTTGCCGCCAGACAGGTACGTCAGGTAACCCCTTCGGTGGAGAGAGGGTACCAACGTGCCGCTTACGCTTTGGGCAGCTCAAGCGGATATGGCCTCTTTCCCCGCAGTTGTAGCACCGAGGTGAAGAAACAACTTCCCTGATACGGTAAGTTCGATCCTCGTGACGCGCTGCTTCCACCTCCAGAGCGTAGGCTAAGGCTTCCTTCAGGGACTTGAAGTGCCCAAGTCTTACTGCTGCTCTTACCTCCAGGTCCCGGATCCCATCCGTAAACGCCTGTACGAGGTTCCCGTCAATAAGCGCAGGAGACGACTGGTATGCCTTCCTGACCAGCTTTTCCACCTCTAGAGCCCACTGCTGCAGAGTTTCTCCGTTGCGTTGTGTCCTGTCCTTCAGCTGAGCACGATAAACGTGTTCAAGGTGCGCGTCACCGTATCTCGCCTCCAGCGCCTCCAGGAGCTTTTCGTAGGTGACGTCTTGCCCGAGTGCCTCCAACACTGTCAAGGCCCGGTCGCGAAGGCCCAAGGTTAGGGCGGTTAAGGCTTGTTCTTTGGTCCACCCATTCGATCGCATCACAGCCTCGAACTGGATCTTGTATGCAGACCATGATGACGAGCCATCAAATGGTGGAACCTTAAATCCACGAGGTGAGGGCGCTACAGCCGCTGGTGTCACTTCGAGCCCACGCAACTTCTTCTCCACTTCAGCAACACAGGTCTCGTGGTGGTCGTGTACACGCTTCTCTATGTCGCTGATACGGGCCTCATGCTGCTGAAGTTCCTCCTTGACCGCCTTCAAGTCCTTCCCTACAGCGGCGCTGAGGTCCTTCATAAGCACCACCTGCTCTTCTAGGCGGCGCGCGTGCTCCTCCTTGTCACGCTGGAGCTGTTGTTCTAGGCGGCGCGCGTGCTCCTCTTGACGGCGAGCCTGCTCCTCCTTGTCGCGCTGAAGCTGTTCCTCCAGGCGGCGCGCATGCTCCTCCTGACGGCGCGCGTGCTCTTCTTGACGGCGAGCCTGCTCCTCCTTGTCGCGCTGAAGCTGTTCCTCCAGGCGGCGCGCGTGCTCCTCTTGACGGCGGGCCTGCTCCTCCTTGTCGCGCTGTCGCTGTTCTTCCATGCGGCGCGCCTGCTCCTGCATGAACGCCATCAGAGCCGCGATGTCGGGCACCGCCATGGAGTGTGCGCTTGCAGGCTCCACTGCAGCCGCGGAGTCGCCTGATCCACCAGACGATGGAGAAGGAACGTCTCCGAAGCGTCTCTGGTCCAGGTCTTGCTGGCGCTGGTTCCTGGTGCGCACTCCTTCAGTTTCTTCCTTCGGCATAACCGGCATAATTTATCCCTTTCTTCTGACACCAATTTGTTACGAGCTGGGGTTCGTGATAAATTATATACACTATGCCAGAAAAACTGCACTTTATTCACTAACACAATAACACTAGATACACACAATTTTCAATTCGTAACATTATTAAATAAATACCTACATCAATATTTCTCGCCACACAAATGATTCTTGGCAATTATCGTTTTATATAACATTTTCTATCATTTAATGCGAAAGACAATTTGGACGACGTAAAACTACTAAGTTACATTTAATTTTCTTTACTGTTTGAAAATCATTTAACTCAACCTCTACAGCAATACCTACCTTCCTATTAAAATTTTATTTTAGCAACAGGAAGAGTGTTCCATAATTTTGATACAGCCTTCTAAAATGCAAAATGTGGCATGCGACACAATAGTTGAGATAGTTTTAAAACAGCTTAGCAAAACTAGTTTAATTAGGTCCGCCGTACAGATTTAAGTTTTAACTGCTTTGTTTTAAAATTTAATTTAAAGTTCGTTTCACTGTTTGTTGTAGGCAGCTACCTGCTGGAAAAGTGCATTTACATAGTCAAACTATGTCGCGGAGTTTAAATAGCCTAATTGCAGTTTCTCTTTTGCAAAAAGATAATAGGAGCGCTAAAGACAGAGGTCTAATTTGCAGCGAATTCTCATTAACATAAAAACAGCCAGATGTGGACCACTTATATACTTATCATGAAAAACTGTGATGAATTAGCCGCCGAAAGGACGAAGTTGTTTACTTCAGCTACAGCGATTTTTGTTTACCTTTTATTGTTATCGCTATCTAAAATCGTCAAAAGTCTTAAATTGCCGTATACATGCCCTCAGCAAATTTTTGCGGATTGCCTTCATAACTGTCTAGATTTCACTGAAATCGTATTACTCCCTCATTTTTAAGAACTATAACAATATTAGCTACTAGACACAATCTCAGACATTGGGCTGGTAATTGATAACTTACCTATAGACGGAATGATCAATCAAAATCAAAGTTACCCAATCCGTGGTTGTAGGCCGACAAACCAATGCGATCGGTCCAAACGTTAATGTACGTCATGGGACTGATGAGGCAGTCACGAATAAATTAATAAACCTTTTAGTCAATTTCGAACGCTTAATTTGCGCGTTAAACGGTTCATTTGTGCCAAATTAGGCTGCACACCACCCTGTCATCAATTATGCATCTTGATTGTTGTGGTACCAGAAGGGATCTATTCTCGATTTTCACTACAGCATCATTACGATAGTGCTATGCTTATACAAAAAGCTAGGCTTTTTAACAATAATGGAGATAGACAAAAACTGCAAAACCCCTTTTAATGTTGGGAGCATGATTACAAAATTATTTATGACTAGAGGACGCCAGCAGCTACGCCTGCATTTCTTTTAAATTTACCCGTTTTGGCTGATCCCGTGGGAATTTCGGGAAATCCCTTCTTAGTGCACCCCTACGGTCCCCAAGGAACATACATGCGAAATTTCAGCTGCCTGCGCCCAATAGTTTCGGCTGTAGCGTGTCTGTCAGTCAGTCAATAACGCAAGGATTTTATATATTAAGATTAGTTGGATAAGAGAAGCACTTTTTAACATAGTTTTAATACATTTCAATGGAATGGCAGTTTATTAGCTTGTACTCAATAAGTAAATTGGTTACATCAGAATTACGTCAACATTTTTATCATGTAAAAGGAAGCGATCATATAATTTATTAATCTAATCACCAAAACATAGTTGTTAGTCATTAGTAGACAACATTCTAAAGTGTTATGTAAACAACTAAAAATTTTATAACATTATTCGTCAGGATGTTTTCATTACATTTTTCTCAACACAAGCGCTGAATAAAGTTAATTTTCGCTTGAAGGGATTTTTAATTCAAAGGCTTTTCATATAAATTTTGCTTTTATAGTTGAAGTTCTACTTCGTTATCTATCCAATTAATGGATCCAACTCCGTAAAGTACACAGTTATTTTACAGACAAATAATATTTTTTTTTACTCTAACGCCGCTAGGCAAACCCACTAACATTGTTTATTTTCAAATAACAGTTCTGTGAATTATAGACTTACTTATATTACACCAGTGGCATTGGCAATGTCGTTTAGAAACTTGACGCTGCTTCTATTTGTTACAAGGCAGGTTAGGAGTAAAGATATATCGAATGTTTTCTTCTTTTAAAAATTAGAACATAACCACCATAAGTGGTAGGTAATCGCCAAAATGTACATATTTTTTTTTAAACGATGATATGAAACCATACTTATCAAATAAAATAAACCATAACTACCCTTGATATTGTTATACTTCTTGTCTACACACAAGAACCGTAACAATTATTTTGAATTACCCGTCATGCAGAGCCTGTACCCGAACTCATAGTTAAGTGATTACTAAGAATATCTTTACAGAAAATGTCTACAAGTAATTTATTTATTTGACTCAACTGAAACTCTAACAAAACGTGCATTATACAATAGGTACATAAAAGAGAACGCAAACTAAAGACACTGATCATACAAAACAATGCTCGCCAGATTTGTTTTTAATTCAAATGTACAGCACACAAAGGGACGATTCGAATTAATGTTATTGATTAATTATTTGAGTCCTTTTGTTCAGAAACAAAGGTTTGATTGGTTTTTAACTTCGTCGATTTTTGCTTTTGTTTCGTTAAGTATTTATTGAGTTTTTACTGTCGATATGGACTCTGAATGTATAAATGCCCCTTTATGAATTATTGAAATAATTTATTTTGATGAAAAAAATAACCTCAAAGCTCTGTTGAAATGGATAAGTAAATGTTATATCAGTATTACTCCTTGTTAATCAAACTTCACGTAACGTTTAATAAATTATTATGCCAAAATAAGAAATAAATAACAAAAGATTATCTTCACAAAGTTCAAACTTGTATTAAACTGCAAACCGAAGTATTTATTCTATGTTCGTAATTGTAGCCATTCTACAGACATTCAATATTACGATGGTAACCTATTCATACGTTTACAGAATATGTGTCTCTTATTATAAAGCAAACTAGGAGTTTATGTAGTTCAGAGAAAGTTGCATCAATAGTCTACTCGTAGATAAACTAATTACATGCTAAAGTGAATGTTAAGAATTACGTGTTTATGTTACTAAATAACTGACCGCTTCTACGATTTATACCGCGTATCTGCCTCTATTAATTTGGCGAAAGAACGTGATAAATATTTATTCCAAAATGTCTCCGATGGAAGGTTATATATAGGCTATAGGAATAGGCTTACATACATACATAACGTCACGCCTTTTATCCCCGAAGGGGTAGGCAGAGGTGTATTTCTACACCCACTCTTCGCCAGATATACTTTAGTCCCACGTAATAAGGGGCGAGCCTATTGCCGTACCGGGCACATTTCCAGACTCCATGCTGCTACTGAGAATTTCGTGACAGAAAAACCCAATAACACTGCCCGACCCAGGAATCGAACCCGGGACCTCCCGATCCCACGCGCACATTTATGCTGCGAGACCAGCGAGGCAGTCGTATAGGGTTTGATATCGAGATTTCCGTCTCTACGCAAAGATGGTATTTGCATCGTGTTATCCCTTAGTCGCCTCTTACGACACCCACGGGAAGATAGGGGGTGGTGACACTTGTATTCTATGCCGTCAACCACACGGCTTACTACATTCTTAAATGGGGTGGAGATGGATTCCGGGCTTGATACATAGTTGCGACAGCGACATAGGTATGCTTACTCCTTCAGGAGATGTAGTCATAGTAAGGCTAGGAAAATATGATGAGGAAAGTTTTTGTCATCATCATCAGCCTTTAATAGTCCACTGCTGGACTAGGCCTCTCCTTTGAAAGGAGGAATTGGCCTACTATACCACGCTGGCCAAACGGGTTGGTATAGGGTTTGTATCAAGTTTTCCTTCTCTTACAGTGCTGTTCTCTGCATAATATGCTCCCTCTGTCGGCTCTTACGACACCCAAGGGATGATATGGGGTGATAACTAACCTATCGAATGAAGTCAAGTACTTGGGCGTAATACTTGACCATAAGCTAAACTGGGGCAAGCACATCAGCACAAAAACAACAAAAGCATGCACAATCTTCTGGCAATGTCGGAGAATCATAGGCAAAAAATGGGGTCTCAAACCATCAATTACCCTGTGGATCTACACTGCCATTATACGCCCCATGCTTACATATGGTGCAGTAGTGTGGTGGCCACGCACGCAACTAAGCACAATCACAAAAAAGCTACAGAGCCTTCAACGCCTAGCCTGCTTGGCCACAACAGGCTGCATGAAGAGCACCCCAACAGCCGCCTTGGAGATACTACTGGACCTAAGACCGCTGCACCTAATGATCCAGCAGGAAGCTGGCGCTGCAGCAATCCGTCTAGACAAGCTCGGGCTATGTAGAAAGGATGATCGAATTACTCACGCACGCCTAAAAGGGACCTTAACCAAAGAGATCCCGATGCTAGAGGCCGCTTGCGATCTCATCCCTAAAACTTTTGTCTTTGACAAAAAATATCGCATCCAATTGCAGGAGGAACACAAAGACTGCTCTGGTATACACGAAGTCAGAGTATACACAGACGGCTCAAAAACGAAGTATGGGACGGGTGCGGGCGTATTCTGCCATGACTTAAACATCAACATCTCAACATCCCTTGGCACCCATAACACCATATTCCAAGCCGAGTGTGTTGGGATAACAAGAGCCGCAACAGCAATCGCGTCTAGGAACGTAAGTGACCTGTCTATACGCATTATCACGGACAGTGCCTCTGTACTACAAGCTCTCGGCAGCAACTGCTTTAACAGCGGCCTCATCATGGAATGCCACCTAGAGCTGCAAAAGATTGCAGAGAAGAATCGGGTTACGCTGCAATGGATTAAAGGCCACAGCAACTCCGCAGGCAATGACGCCGCAGACCAACTGGCACGGCAAGGATCGGACACAATGATAATGGGACCCGAGCCGATTGTACCGATACCAGCAAGCCAAATCAAAACGTGGCTACGTGAGAGAACCGCACATGAACACGAAAAACAGTGGGCAAACATAAAAGAATGCAGACAAACAAAAGATGCCATCCCCTGCTTGAACAAGCGACTCTCACACAAGCTGCTGCATTCTAATAGGAAAACACTAAAGCATCTGACGGGCATAATAACCGGCCACTGTCCACTCAACAAGCACTTATTCAACATAGGCGTTACGGACAGCCCACTGTGCAGGGGCTGCATGGAAACCGAAGAAACACCCGCTCACGTCATTCTGCACTGTGCAAGTGTGAGCGATCAACGGGCAAAGCTGCTGAACAACCCCAGAACCATGAGTGAAGCTTTAAACGACACCAGCCAACTAATGGCTTTCTGGAAGGAACTAAGGTGGTATGAGTAGTCGGCGTCAATGAAGTCGCCACATACGCACAATGGCCCAAATAAGTGGCTAAGTGCGGAAAACCCACGACCAACTATAACTATAACTATGGGGTGATAACATTCCGTATTCTTAATCCGTCACCACACGGATAAAAGTAATTTGTTATAGGTATATTGTATAAAAGTTTTTTGTTAAAAGTTTTTGTACTCTATAAAAAATAGCTGTATCACCGAATCCGGCAATCGAAGACTTGACGTCAGCCATATTGTAACGAATAGGTATATAAACGCTGTGTTATGACACTCAACCATATTGTACGCCGCAATTATTTAGTTTTTATATTTTAACGCTTCCTATTCATTTTAAAACTGTCGGGATCCCAAATCGTCTCACAGATTTCGGCCATCGCTACCAGAAAACCAGTTTCATAATAGGCTACAATAACTACGTACTAATATACCGTTACGTGTGAGATGTAGTACTATGTACTTTAGACTTGACAATGTACTTCGTTAGTCGCTCGCTGACCTTGCCACGACCGCAGAATTTACCACAACCCAAACGCACAGCAGGTAACATGAATTTATCTAGCAGTCTGACTGCACGCCAAGAATATTGATTGAAATCTTTTTATTACCTTTGACCTATCTACATACATTATAAATACAATTTTCATCGCCACCTAATTAAACTACACAATTTTTCTCGATTCATCACATACGCTACAGACTAAATCGATTAACCGCCTATACCGATATAATAGCGTTAGCAAGCGTAAGACGTTAACAGTCCATATATCATATTTCAACGTGTGTTTATATAGATAATAATAATTTATTATAAGCTCGTTGGCATGAGAGAATGCTAGTTTTATCGCCGTTTGAAAATTTGCTGCTAAACTGTACAGTCACGTTTGGCTGTGCATAGAGGGGTGTTAGTACCTACTCTTATGTATGATAGTGAAAGTTGGGTATGGCAGAAGAGTCATGAAAGTAGAATAAATGCTGTAGAAATGAGAGCACTGAAAAGTATGTGTGGTGTTTCTCTTCTAAAGAAGATGTAGTGACAAGCATCGAGAAAGGTATGCTAAGATGGTTTGGGCACGTGGAGAGGATGGATGACGAAAGACTGACCAAGCATATATATAAGGCAAGTGTGGAAGGGACAGGACGAAGGGGAAGACCTAGGCGGACGTTCTCTGACCAGATTGGAGACATCCTAAAAACAGGACAGGTGAGAAGTACCCTGAACAGAAGAGCATACATGAGTAATCTGATGGGAGTAAATGAAGCAAGAGAGATATGTCAGGATCTTTGCAAATGGCGTTCCGTAGTCTCTGCCTACCCCTCCGGGAAACAGGCGTGAGTCTGTGTATATATGTATGTATGTAAACTGTATGCATGATTTGTATACTATATAAACTGAATACCAGTTATTCAGAACAGTGTGAATGTTCTTAAATTCATAGGTAACTGGTGGTTTACAGGTAGATAACAGTATTAAGATACTTACTTATTACATATTTTAAATAAGCGGTTAGTCTTGTAAGATTTCACTGTGAGAGATATTGGCACCTGAAATTAATGCTGCGGTAGACTTTAGAAATATTGATTTGACGGGCACAAAGATAAAGATGCTAGTACCACGTCTACACTGATTTAGGTGATTAGAATTTAAAAATATTTTCCAGTTCACATGTTTATTATATATTTAACAATCAATATTTCAACAAAAAGCAGGCCTCCAATTATTTCTAACCTCAATGACTATGACTATGATGAATGCACCTAACGAGAATTTCTCTCAAACAAAATAAAAGAACTTCAGAAGAAGGTTTAACGTAATAAAACATATAAAATGTAACTGTATTGAGAATCTCGTCCTTTTTTAAGTTAGTCTATTAGAAAGTTACCCAATAGGCGTTTGTTGGGCACTTGTTCAGCAGTAAGTATCTAAAGTAAAACTTTCTTTGATCCAGACACCATACCCTTGACCTAAACATTATTAGTGTTTGCGTAATCTTACGTCATAGTATTCAATAGGCTGTCTACATACAGAATAATATGATTCTATAAAGTATTACTAGTATCTCGTTTTAATAAAGCAAAACTCGTTAAATGTCAATAAAGATAGTGTAACGACCAAATTAAAATATGTTTCTAAACAACGACCTCATTAAAAGATGTTCAATTTTAGATAAAATTTCCAATCGCTATGTAGTGACAAAGACTGTAATTAAATGTATATGTATACTAGTAAAATCCAGTTATACTAGGGCTGGAAATAGTTTGAAATTGCAGGTGAATTCAAATTTTGCTCAGTAAACTGTGGCGATGTTGAAGGAACCATGTGGGGTTTCTATTCATCCCTTAAAGATCAAATTTAGAGTTTGCTTTTTGGTATGACGAAAAGAACCGAGGGATCCTGGTTCACAGCATCATTAATAAGGATAATAAACTCTACAACCATTATTAATTTAGATACCTAAATAATGCTAACTAATTACCGAACAAAACTGTTAATAGTCTATTTCAATGGGCGCACTATTAAATACATTTTAACATTAAAACGTGGTGATTTGTACGATTATAAACGTTTCGGAACTGTCAGTAGTGCCGATGTACCTGATGTCATTGACTCGCGAAATGTGAATGAGCGGTGCAATGAACTCTTACATGCGTAGGAGTGGAAGCTGAAACTGTTGACTAGTATGTACAGGGTTTTAGATGAATAGACTGAAGCCCACGTTGCCATTACCATGTTTTTGGATAAATTACCTCATACACTAGTGGCTGTTTCCAGCGTTAAGCATCAAAACACGTCACCGCAAAGAGAACTAAAGCCAGATCCGAAAAGTCTGTGCTATTTCTTTCTATTCCTAGATTCCATCAGATGGGGGTGAAGTAAATGGTTACTTCACCCTCATCCCACTCCTCCTGCTATTCGTTTTTTTCATCCCATAGTATGCAGTGCAGCCTTGGTTGTGTTTTCGCACACATCCATGTGTATGAATGGGTACCACTTACCATCAGGTGGGCCTCTGCCTCATTTGTTTTGCTAGCAATAAATAAAAACGTACGGTCTATTTGCAACACCATCATAATAGCCTTCTTGTGATTTGTTGTTCATTCTCAAGAAATGGGTCGTTGTAGTTACCATTGTTATTGTAGGCACGTGAAGTTACTCTAACATTGCGACGCTAAATGGACAGGTTAATGTATTACGTTGCGCAACACGCCCATGTATACCTCAGTAAGTAAGAGCCCTTCACACTAGTGTTTATCCAACGTAAGCTTGCGATGAACGTATACGCAGCTAGCGCAATGTTCAAATTGCTGCAGAGAAAGCGTCAAGAATACGGTAATGTAAAGGGACTCTAAGTTATGTTTACACTTTGTTCTCTGAGTATAAAGAGACACGTGCTCGGAACGTCAGCTTCGGTGTCGGCCGATCGTAGCGAGATTCAAACCAGTTTGTGAATCATCGTCAAAGAAAATATCTTATATCTCGGTCATCGTCTGTCATACGTAACCTGTTGTGTTTAGATTGTGCTGTTATTTCATCCGTCTAATATTATACATGCAAAATTATGTTTGCATATAGTAGTGGTAGTCTAATTATAGATGTATATGTGTTCTTCTTCTTCTTCTCTAACTTCTCTTCAACTGAACTAGAAAGATACCTTAGAATACCGTAGTACCTATGTATTAGAATAGAAGTTTTAGTACATCGCGTGAAGTAGGTAGGTACATAGGTAGGTACTTGGTTATATGGCGTTCGTGTGAGATTTTCCCCGATATCTTGCTAGCATTTTGGCACGTTCGACGGTATTGTCAAATTTATATCAATTCCCCACCACTTGGTGCTATTTGGATGTGTGTTTGAAGAATTTGCACGTATGTCATTTGGCTAGCCATGTGAGTTAAACAAGCCTGCCTATTCTTCGAGGTATACATGCATGAATTTATGCAAGCATGTTTAGGTCATGTCAAATTCCATGCTTGGTGTAATTGCCAGATAAATTACTCCAAACAAGCACCAGAACTCTTCTCATAAAGAATAAAGCGAATTACCCGCATTCTGACGCAATTGGTTTAAAACAAACTATATCATAAGTAAGTAATACAATTCGCAACGACAAAATTATGTTTAACTTACTAATGATCAATGTTCAATATTTGTATTAATTAACTTAGAGAGGTTTACATGCCCCTATTAATATATTATTGGATCATCTGTCGGACGCGCGACAGTAAACCAATTAGCTGCCGATATGTCAATGTCTACTGACATGGATAAAATTATTGAGCTCATTGTACCTATATATATACTTGGTACCTATTGGTACGAATTATGGTTTCACCATAGTTTGCAGCTTCTGCGGTTTAAGACTTTTATCAATGTCGGTAATAGCTTACATATTTTCCATGCTGGTCAGCTTTTGACTGCAGTGGTTTTTAAAGAGTCGCCGCAAAGATTAGATCTAACATAATCCTCCCATCAACCAAATTATTTATACATCTACATGTATAAATAATTTGTTCCATTACTGTTGTTTGATTATATTGAATCGTATACCCGATGCTTTTAGGAAAAGCAATCAAATACCAATAACTCTATTGATATCGGGAATGATTGAAATCTTCAGTCTCACCGCGATTTCAGCGGTTAAGCCCTTTATCAATATAAGCTTTTACCTTTAAGTAAAATTCTGCATACGAGTATGTATTTAGGAGTGGGTTAGTTACTTGTAGATAATTATTTTATATTAATGTATCGTCTATCAATTCTGTTTTGGAAAAGCATCGATTGTCGAAACTTCAATATCTTTGACGCTGAGTTTAGACACCAGTTACTGTGATGGAGCTATGTGGGTATTTTTCGTGTAATTACGCAGTGTGCCTGTGTGTTTGTGAGTGTGGGGTTTATTCTGACACCCACATTCATTAGACCCGCCCACACATCCTCTTGAGCATACTTAGGAGTAATTATAATAGATTTGTGTAAATATCCACCTACGCTCATTTTCTTTTTATAATGGTAGTATAAATGTACGATATATTCTTAGAAATGTAAATTAAATAAATGTACCTAGTAAGCCCGCATGAACTTTTTGAAATGTGTTTTTGATGAAAATCCACAGAACTTATACAACCTTAGCTTACACAGTTACACACACTTCTATTTCTAGCCACCATTTGCCAACTTCGATGACTATTAACAGAGCACATTCTCAGACTACTAAGAATTTATTTAAAGAAAACCTACGGGACACTGCCTTTTTATAGAATTAAAATTGAAATATGAGCTAAATATAAAATAAATCTTAGCACAGGAGAAGGAATAGCTCCTACCACAAGTTACTTTAGTCTCTCCCAATTTACTTGTAAGTATTGATTTGGCAAAATATAAATAATATAAATACAACCATGCCTACGAATTACGGTTACCGTCTCCAACCAGGCCGACCAAAAAACGGCACAAAAAGATGACCCTTCAACGCCTTAACACTATCGAACGATTGTCTTTACGAATAATAGTTGGTAATTCAAGGGTGGGACTTACGAACGGTTTCCGCTGATAGTTGGCCACTCAATGTCGACCATTGTTATCTGAACGAGTAAAAGTTGAATCACCTTGTCCTTGTTTGGCAGTTTTTTTTTCAAATAGAAACTTATTTTTAGGTGGGCACTTAGTTTTTTGTAAACTTCATATTAGTCACCCGAATTCTACAGTGACACAGCGCAGCCGAGTCACCGTAATAAGTGGACGAGTGGACGCCGTATAAGTTGATGGTCTACTATACGGACATCGCTCAAAGCTATCTACAACCTTAAATTTCAAGTCAGACTTAAATGTCACGTCCCGAAACTTTTTTAGGCAAGAGAAGTAAGAAAGGAACAGATCACATTTTAAGTGAAGATGCTTTTGACATTTGATAGTATTAGGAAATCGTATTCATTATTTTATTTTTTACATCAGAATGGTATACGAAATGCTTAATTTTATAAACTACAAAATTTTGCTTCAATACTTTATTCATAAGAAGTAATACCTAGGCTTTTTCGGTGTCTGGCTAGTTAATAATTCTGACTGTAGATACCCCTTCTGAATTCAAGGCCAAAATCTTGCAGCCATCTAGCACCATTCGTTCATGATTATGAATCACGAATTAACTGACGTAGACAGGGTCGTTTTAGCATAAAGGAGACTTTATACGTAATCGGAAAAGACAGTGACACAGAACTGACAGGTCACTTCATGTATCTTACTTAGTCACAAAATTACCTAAGCCGTTGGACACACCTCGAAGAGTGATTAGAGTGACGAGATGAGGCACCGAATTTCAGATTTTATTGTGTGTCCAGTAAAACACAATCGCTTCTGATTCGGCTAAGGTATTCGATTTTTTTTCTATAGTAATAGGTGGCAAACTAGCAGACGGATCGCCTGATGGTAAGCAATTACCGCCGCCCATGGACACAAGCAACACCACAGGAGTCACAAGTGCGTTGCCGCCCTTTGGGGTTGGGAAAAGGGATAGGATGAGGAGTGGGATGATGGGGGAAAAGAAATAGGGGATAGGGCCTCCGGCACTCTCACTCACCGAACGAAACGCAACAGTTTAAGTACTGTTACTTTACGTCTATTTTCTGTGAGAGGGTAGTACTTCCCCGGTCGAGCCGGCCCATTCATGCTGAAATCAGCAAGGCTCTACTACCTGTGTCAATAATGATACTTTGACAATAGGATATTTTGAAAACCTTATACAATACTTTTACGATTCTATAAATTATCATCGTTAAGATTTCATATACGTACGGTAGACAGCACGGGAGAGAGGATTAAGAGGATACCACGTATCATTGTAACAATGCGCTGAGCTTCGTTGGTTAGATCGTATCACGGGATATCACTTTGTTTGATCTGCAAATTGTAGTTTCGAGTCAGCATAATCCTTGAGCTTGTTGATTAAATATTTGTCAAGACCACTGCAATACAAAGGTGTTCCTAATACTATCTTTTTATAAGATAAAATGTATGTAGTTACTCAAAAATAGGTACGTCGATGGAAAAAGCATAATTGAAAAATATCGCTTTGTTCTTACTTATGAAGAAGTACTTAACCGTAGAAGGTAAACGTTGTCAAGAATATTTGTTGCTTAAGGTAAACGATGTCACGGTCGCTCTATCTTTGGGGTCAACATACTAAGTACGTACCTACTTTATCGTTTACAACATTACTTTAAGTTTGACAGAGTGCGCTTCGATCTCAGCGATACGCTATTCTGTTGACTTCACGCCTCTTCGGTTCCTTGGCTTTTGATGCAAGATTTGTATTAATCAACCATCATTATTTTGAACAACATCTGCAGCTATACCTGGTATAGAAATAAAATGTCCCGAAAGATATCGTTGAGTATTTTTTACAGCTTGATTTGCAATTGACAAGCCCACTTAGTTGTCCGTTTTATGCCATAGTTAAATAAATAAGAGATACTTAAATCTCGGTCCGACGATAGAGCCCTTCTAGCCCCTCTATTCCCGCAAACTAAAGATAGCTAGACGAAAATGTCTTTTGTGTACCTGCCGTAACAATCAATTAACTTGTGGTTGACCTTAGCGGACATTGACCGGTAGGTCTGGATACAACAGTGCAATATGCAGAAGTACAATATGCTATTCTGTTACCCGTTATCAGAATTTGAACGAAAGAGGTATAATGATTGTAATTATAATATTTTCGTGAAAGTATTTATGAATCATTATTTTTACCCGAGATTTCTTACCATTTTTCTATAAAGTGACTCAGTATTACTATCAGAAATTGTAAAACGCACGATAAATGTTTTAAAGTGATGGTTTAAAAGTTTGCTCTTTCTAAACCTTGCAAACGAAGAAAAAAGCGTCCATCAGACTCCTTCCTCTATATAATTTGCAATCCAAGAGCATGTTTTTAAACAAATACAAGGTGGAAGATTTAAAGGATATATTCAAAGAAAACAACATTTAAAATACCTCCGTATACGTATACATGAAGTGCTATAATCCTTTGCACGTTCTGCGCAAGGAAGTTGTTTCTGTTGAATGGCCCCTAGGGGAGCCTCGTTACTGCCTCCGGATTCAACACGGATCGTTGAAAGAATTTGTCTTTCCTTTCCAATGGCTTGGCCATAAACTTGTCCATGTTCTCCCGTGTGACCTTAGCCTTCCATTGATCCCACAGTCAAATAAATTGCCCCGATAGTTCGCTTAAGGAAATTCGAAGTTGTAGGATAGCTTCCTTATTGAACAAACCAACAGAACGCCACTTGCTTCTATCCTTTGTTAAAAGTACTTATAAGAAATTATAACAACTTATGTGTTTACCAATAATAAAACTAGTTCAATATGATTTATCCTTACGCAAATTATATTGTTAAATTTTTATTTCAGGTACGTTGCAGTTCTATTCTACAAACATAAGTAATACAGTAAGTACAATTCTCGGCACTTAATTACCAAAAATACCCAAAAGAATTTCAAAGCACCCATAATTTCGTGTGGAACATACAACTTAAGGGTCATGTAAATTAATAGTTAAAATGTTTGTCCCTTCACCTACAATTTTCAAAGGGACTTAAAGTTTTCGCATTTAGATTGAGATATTTAGTCATTATTTCTGGACTGTCCGCGCCCGTTGAGTTAAACGCATAAAGTTACTACTATTGCGGAAACAGCAATTATGTTTAAATTGACCATAATTACGGTAAATTAACGGCTGTCAGAGTTAAATTTAGTAATAACGAAATACTAGACAAACTGTTCAATGCTATAATTCAAGCTAACTCCAATCGTTGCCCTAGTCACTAGTCAACTGTTACGAAACTAAAAGTAAATTTATTTTATATTGTAAGCAAAGCGGCGTAAAATGTTTAGTTTGTGTTTAATTTATTACGTGACTGTGTGAAAATATAATATTAATTACCATTAACGCCTCAATAAAATATACATTACAAATGAGCTCCGATAAGACCTCATTCACAAGTAGTATAATTATACTACTATTCTTATTTAGCTTTTTGTTTTATTAGCCCCGATTTAATTATTATAATATGTGAATATTCATTTGAATCATAATTTATGTACGTTTAGCACTCGACATCTCTATTATTGTTGTAAATATGTAGTTATACTAATGTGCCTTGAGGCATGCTCATTTGTATAAAGCAGAAAATCGAAGGGGCACAAACATCTATCTAATAGCTTTTAAAAGCTGTGCATATAATGTTGAGATATTAGAATTTCAATTAACATGTACAAGTAGTTCTGTCGACCAATCTAATAAGACCGTGGTTTCGGTCCAATCTAACAATAGTTTCAACCAAAGCCTTTGATTGAGTAGATGTCAAAAATGAAAAAGTAACGTTTTGTTCGCACATGCGTTTTGTAACCACTGTGACAATATTGCGTGATCACATCGTGTTAAACGGTAGATATTACAAATGAGTCTGAGCTCAATACACAACACAATGTCGTTGCACGTAAACACGACAGTATTCTGCTTAGATCATCGTCCTTAGATGATTATGCAATGTTCGTGATGACACGTAGATTTATTTCAGAATATTGTCGCGTCTGTGCAATGATGGTATTCTTCAATGGTACATATGTAATTGTGCATGTCGAGATTACTTCAGTCATGTATGCAATTGTGATTGGAGAAAAAGCTTCTACCAGAAGTATTTGATTGATTTAAATCAAGCGTAAGTTCTTTCCTAGACATATTGAGAAATTGTATGAAAATTACAAATACCATTTACAGTAATGGTTATTACGCCTTTTTTTTGTTCACCACTGTGTAAACTCTTCTTATGAGCCATCTCAACTCGACGCCAACTCGGCCGGAGTGTGATCGACCGGGCTTGGGAGTGGCGGAGGAGGTGTGTGGAGGCTCTCCCCTAAAGGTAGGGCATACCCACAAAAGCCACCGCGGGGTCTCTGCGGGTCCCGTGTAGTGGCGGGGTCACGGGTTTCGCGGATAGCATAAATTTCCGTGACCCCGCCTGGGATTGGCCCGCCGTTGGTGTTGGCGGGCACCGTCTCGTTATGACTTGGGAGGCGGCGCGGACACTACGCCGCCTCCTTGCCTTTTGGCGGAGACACTAAGGCCCCCCTCACATTGGGCTTCAGCGTGAACGCAGCTGCACTTCGGCGTCTACGCGGCGTCTACGCGGCGTCGACGCCGCGACAGCCGAGCGTTCCTTGAGCGACCGCCTGTTTACCCCTAGAGATGTTCGCTTTATCATAGATAACTAGATAAGTAACATATCATTTTATAATAACTATATAATCTGTTAAGCTATTTTAACATGCTATGCTATTTTATTTGAATATATACTTTATGTAACTTTAAACGCGGGGACCTGTAATTGGCTATCTGGACATTTGGACATATCTGGTTTCGACATTTGGAACGCATGGATGAAAGAAGATTTACGAAAGAAGTGTATGGAGTAAGAATGAATGGCGATGTCGGTAGTTTTAAGTTAAAGTACCCATAACCGACAGGCATGCATGACGAGGTAAATGAATGTCGAGGAAGCGAAAGAGTTGTGTTTGAACCGGAATATTCGGCGTTCCATAGTATTTGTCTACCCCAGTGGGAGACAGGCGTGACGTTTAGATAAATAGATAGAATATCGCATTTTTTGCAAAATCCAGACCCAATGTAAAGGGAATAAAAAAAAACCAAATGTTATGTACAGGGTTCGAAAATATCCAATATTTATTATAAATATCAAAATATCGGATATTTACGATATATATCGGATATATATCATGTTTGATATATATCAATTTTGTATGCAAGTCATATTATTATTTCATTGTATTATTTATGAATACTATTTGCATGTGTTTCATAAACATACTAAAATGATCAAAAAATAAAAAACTGAAATGTTTTTAATGTTTTATTCATTTAAGTATTTAGTTTTTCGTAACAATTTTTTTCTGACACCATTGACGGACTGATGCCATTAATACCGGCAGAAGTGTTGCCATTTTTAGATTAGAACTTACCATTAGGGAGTATGTTTTAACTCTACTCCCACGCCATCATCATTTGGGAAGTAGAATACAGTTACAAACGCAAAAATAATATTCTTTTTAAACCATTTTTGTATCGCAATATATCACAAAAAACATTTGATATATATCGTCGAATCGAGGTTGATATATATCGGATATATATCTTGATATATATCCATATCCATTGATATATATCCTCGAACCCTGGTTATGTAACCGTACTCTCTTACGTAAATAACCGCACCTAATATTTCTGGATATAATGATACATACTTTTATTGATTAATTAATTTATTTAGGACAACCAGTAGTTGTTACATTGTAATAGATAATAAAAAACAGTTTTATCTAAATATCATCCGTATTAACACTACTAATTTCTATTTTATTGAAAGTATATGGATATGCATAAACATAATTATACTTACCTATTAACGCTGCAACATAACCTGCTATTGAAACTTATTATTACGTTATGCTATAATATTTTGATGTAGCACTTTAGCACATCCCTACTCACAAATCTGTCATACGTTACAGTGTTGCCAGCTTAGAAGATTTTACACTAAAACTGGTAGTTGCAACTGGCAGAAATAAATAAGCAGACACACACAATGAAAATAAATCTTTAAACTGCTACGTTAAGAACAATTAATTCGTCTGATAACTACAAACAAATTCAAAATAGCCTTTGTTTTGAAATAACTTGTACATTGATTTATTGTTCCTTTATTGATACGTAAAAGGGAACTTATAACTTGTGTGCAACTGATCGTTATGTGAGAAAATCTTAGTGGACAAAACGTTCTAGTTAAGTACATTATTTGTTAGTGTTTTATGGTAGTTTTAGTATTCGGATCAGATGGAAACCTGATTTAGTTCTTGGCAACACTGGTCAGAACATCCGCTGTACCACAATGTAAAAAACAAACAGAAGTTAAACTTATACGTAGATGGTCGTGCGAGTGTTATCATATCTGGTTTATGTTGAAATCTATACCGGTAATTGTACTCGTATCTAGTTTTTTAATTGATTATAAAAAGAAATAGAATGAAACTGTTGTGTGAATGAAATGTTAATTTTTTTTGGGCTTAGCGTACATTTGTCAGAGGACGCAATTTTATTTCATAGATGCCAAGGGGAGAGCCCTTGTCCTGCGGCCGAAATCTTGTAAAGAGTGGTACAAATGAGTTTTCTTGTACATCTGGCAAACTATTTGCTGCACAGAAAAATTTCAAACATGATGGATGAGATGCAAATTAAATACGCTACAACTTTGGTCCCGTAGCATTTAGTAGTAAAATAATAAATAAAATAGTTACGAACGAAAATCGAATGCAATTTGCAACAAAATTTTCAATGTGTTGTAGTTTTTTCGTCCTCAGTAACAAAAAAAAAACTATTTCATTTATCTTTACTGCCTCCAAAACAAGAACCAGGCCTCCAACTTGAGACTCTGTAGCCTCCAAGACTACCACTAGGTCCAATTTTAACTCATTGCAACGATCATGAAAATAGGGGTTGGCAAAATATGGAGAACACTCTAAAACTACGGCACTCTGTGGGCTATTTGAGTTGATGTTCCGCCCAGGTCAAGGAAAATGCAATGTTCTGCAGCACCTCAATGTTTTGGGTAGAGACCCAGTAAAATAATTGAAAAATCAGTAGCAATTATGATTTTCCGACAAAATGCGTTCTTTTTCTATAGTTCTATTAAAGATCTATTAGATCATAAGCCGCAGCCAGCCTCATAAAAAGACTAAAGACACAGTAATCAAGAAGAAACGTAATAATTATATTAGTTCGTAATAAAAACCTAAAGAAAACAAGATCATAGAAAATCTTTTTTATTCATGGTTTTACGACAAAAAGTGTCAGAACCAAAGTTGTAGAGAATTTAATTTGTAGCAAAAAATTCTTGAACCATATCTTAGCGTGATCAATAGTTTACCAGATAAATAAAAAAAAACGTGAGGGGAAAGAGGTACGACCTCACAAGTTTGGATCAAGCTTTAAAGTAGCCGTCCCTACACATCTGTACAAAAATACGTCCTCTGACAAATGCAACCCCAAATGTCTAATTGTTTAATAGTTTCTGATAAATGGTATGTGATATATGATATAATTAAAAAACAATGGTCTTATAGTTGCTGATAAGAACATTATTGTGTTACCTGAGAATATAAACAAATATCTAGTTAGGTGGTACTAATCTTCAAAAGCGACAATTAACTGCTTAAAACTTAATACTAATTTGTTGTTCTTCGTTGTTCCATGTTTGCACAAAAATCATTACAAGATCTGTGTCTGAAGCGGATGGCACCTATATTCTGCGCTATAGCTGACCATTCTGAGACATCCTATTAGTGTTGCCCAAATTCAGTCTTGGTCTTGCAGTCTTGGTCTTGTTCTTGCGTTTTTGCAAGACCAAGACCAAGAACAAGACCGCGTATTTTTAGCAAGACCAAGACCAAGACTGATCGTGCAAGACTTGAGCAAGAACAAGACTAAGCCTGCAAGACTCTTGCGTCTTGCAGCTAGGACTTAGCGCTATTTCACGGAGTAGTTAGGTGTAACAGTTCGGTGTATAGGTACGCTTAGGAATTCTATGAGACGCAAAAAACTGTATCAAAGAATATGAAAAACTGGACCTATGCGCATTACGACTAATAGGTACCATAAACATACCTACATAGCGAATAAAAAAATATCCATTAAAATCAAACTGAGTGCATGCATAGTTATGTTTTAACCATCGGCACTTTGATAATGCGGCATCAAAGGTTTTGTACTTACTTCTCAAAGAAATTTGCCGCTTTTCGGAAGTACATGGTTATGATACACGCGCCGGCGGCTTCTTTTGAAATCATATACAACAATCGTTGCCGCCGCGCCGAAATCACAACATTTGACACTATTTGATTGCCGCCACAGGGCGTAGGTAGACTCATGCAAAATAATTTCGAATTTTAAGAGTACCTACAGGTGTTCCAAAGAATAAATAAGTTTCAGAGTGCTTAGAATGAAAATGAATACATTA